>CM028234.1:2525000-3775000 GCA_016432845.1 Psidium guajava | reverse complement strand
TTGTTGATAAAGATCATCTTGTAATTAACTAGTTATGTGTATATGTAAATGAAATCAGATGATTATGGGATTAAGAGTACTTGTTATTTGTGGAATAGGTTAATTTGGCACCGAAATAAGTGTTTTTCAAAAAAATTAGTACTTAAATGATGATTTTGAAAGTTTTGGTATTAAAGTGAGTGCTGCACACAAATTTTTGACACTTATAGTATACTTAAGCCAAAAATCTCCTAATAGATTTTGAAGCTGACAAAACAATCCTTAATATCTCTGAATTTGATAGACGCATCTGAGCATTCGTTTGTAGGTGATACTTTAAAAAGAAGCATAATTTAATGTCGTTTATTCTTTCATGCTTCATGGGTTGAATTGCGCAACTATAGTCCAAAACAATACCCTCATGGATGCCATCTTATCTATCGCATGGATATTTTCATGATAAGAAACTAAAACAAAACTCTTTTCAAGGCATTTAGGGCGCGCATGACAATCATTCTGTTCCAAAAATAATTTCTGGAACAGAAATAGATTTTTATATTTTTGCCAGAAACAAAAATTTTTTGTTTCTGATTTTGGGCCAAAATCTATTTCTGGAACAGTTTTTTTGTTCCAGAAATAGAAAAATAGATTTGCGTTGCCAAACGAATTTCTGTTCCAAACCTATTTCTGGAATAGGTTTGGAACAGAAATAGCGAAACAGAAACATTCTCATGCGCGCCCTTAATATCTTCAGAATCAAGAAGCATTCAGACTCATACAATATCATCTATATTTGAAGTCTATCTGGAATCAATGGTTATTCAAACTTAGACTTAGAGTCAGACTTATATTCAGACTGAGACGACACATAATTTATTTCTATCCTAACGGCTAGTAATTTGGCTTGGATTTTAATCTTGGAAGGCATCAATCATGAAGATTGTCTCGTGAGGTAATTCATATTGCAAGACATCCTGATTGATTGGCAAAGACAATAATTAATTTCAAATAAAGAACTCTACTTATGAAAACTTAGATTTGGTTGTATGGATGATTACATCAATTAGAGATTTTTATCTTATCTATCAATGGCTACTTAATCTTCTTTTAGCAATTCTTTCCAACGGGATTGATTGGAGATTGATCCTTTGAAGACTGTCCAACAAATGGATTAGAAGTGAAGAAGTATAAAAAGAGACATAGAAGCTAAAGATCAAGAAAGATTAACCAAAACCTGAAATTCCAAAGTTTGAAGAGAGCTTTGATCATGTACTTGTCTTTCTTGAGTTGTAAACTAAAATCCTCGATGGAGTTTGTTAGAGTGATTAAGTGTGAGATAGTGTGATCTATCAACTCGAGTATCATCATTCTTTGTAACCTCTAATCGATTGATTAGTAAAATCCATACAATAGGTTGTGAGCGTGGAGAGTGGATGTAGACTTGACTTAAGCTGAATCATTATAAACATTGTGTGCAAACTCTTCTATCTCTTGAATCTTACCGATTGCATCTGATAAGTTATTGCGCATACATGAGTATGATTATATCACCGTTTCTGTTCAGAATCTAATTTGATAAATTTGATAGTTTAAATTTTGAATTAGTTTATCAAGTTCATTAAAATCACATATTTACACCCTCTAGGTGAATTGATAGTTACAACAAGTTAATGTTATGCGTGATAAGGCTTGCAAATAGTTTGTCAAGAATGCCATTCTTAGTAGCATTTGTTCCATTAGTGATATTACATTTTTACCTAATTGTGGCCGGTGAGGGTGACCATGCCTGGGTAGGGCTAGGCAAGACCGTCCCTTGATGGCCGTTGGCAACGATAGCCCTCGCTAGGTCCTCTCTAGCTATTGACTGAGGCTGGCTACTGGCAAAAAGAAAAAACAGAAAAAGGAAAAAAACTAGTAAAAAAAAATTAAGAAGTTGTCCACGTCATTGTCGGTATGCCACATAGGACGACTGGCAATGACTGGACCACCATATTAGCATCTCTCCGTCAAAATTAACTGGATGAACTCAATTGACCAAATGTAAAAAAAGATTTATGACTTAACTGGCGCAATTGAAAGTTTAAGACTGAATTGGCATAAATGCAATAGCCTTAAGTTTAGGACTTTTCTGGTAATTTTCCCATCAAATGTGGGTCCATAAATCCATGCCACAAAATATGATAGTCGAAATAAAATGGGTAATCAATAAAAAAGACCATCAATTTTTAATGTGGGTGAATTAATTGGACCCTCATTATGAACCACCTGCATGGCTTAATTAAAATATTGGGTGAAGTCATTTTGATTTCCTTAAGAGCTCGTTCTAATGGAGCAATGAAACACAAAGATAACTTTATGATGAGATACATAGGCCTTATTCTTGTGTTCTCATCTCTCATTGAAATGGCCTATTTCCCGATCCATATTTATGGCCATAGCCATACGAACTCTTCATTTCATTTTTTGAAAGCAAGAAGATCGGCATAATATTTGGCTATCCACCCTTTTATAATCTCAACTTCAGCTTTTCGCTGCAAGACCAACCAGTTTGGATCAGTTTGGTTCTCCACAAGTATATCCAAACAATGGGAACCTGCAAAGCATATATACTCACTGATTAAAGAATTCAAGAATCACATAAACTTTTATTTAACAT
This sequence comes from Psidium guajava, assembly GCA_016432845.1. NCBI lineage: Eukaryota > Viridiplantae > Streptophyta > Magnoliopsida > Myrtales > Myrtaceae > Psidium > Psidium guajava. The sequence goes on along the minus strand of CM028234.1, from coordinate 3,772,365 downwards.
GCATCGATATTGTTCTTCTCTTGGGTGATTCACAGGTATGTGAGACAAGCCACAAACAACCAATCAATCACGCGGTTACGTACCTTTCTCTGTAAAGATAGCAACGATACTTTCTGAAATGTTTTTCAGGACCCTAAATTTGAAAAAAGAGATATCGTTAAGCGTGATTAGCTAAGGTAAAATTTTAATCCTTGAGATGTATGATATAAGCATAGAAGTTTTTCTACCCGGCGCTACTCCAAGGATCTCGAAGTCCATTTGAGAAAATAATGTTGCTACCGAATCTTTGAAGAATTAGTTCTATATCCTGCAACAACAACAAAAGGTAGAGGCCAACGCTCGTAACATTCGCTTTGAATTTCATGCATAGAAACCAGTCTAATTTACTGATCAAACTAAGAGCCAAAGATGTATTTTCCAAGGGCCGCTTGAAATCATACATGACCACCGTAGTATGTAGTGACCCAATGCGGGCGAGGCCCAACCCCAAATTGCTGGTTGCATCCGTCAATGAAGTTGCTCAAGATGAAAGGGAGTGGTTGGAACATGGAATTGTTTGTGATGCCTATGGGCATTACCATTTCGCTGCATCTCTGCAGGTAAAGCCACCTTTTAGTAGTTGTAAGTTATACACTACACAATTTTACGTGGTCAAGGGAGGGATGGTGCCATTAATCTGGACCCATCGGGGCTCCGCGCCAATGCCTAAAGAGGATGGTGTAGAGTATCGTACCTGCCATCTCCAACCCAAACTAGTTTGGGAGGCATTAGTGGGAGGATTGACGTAGCATGTGGAGCTCCCGTTATAGGCGACGACGCCCGCAAATATTTTGCCAAGAACGCCATTTTCGGTTGTATTTGCTCCATCGATGCCGTTGCAAATTGCTGTCACCGGATATCTTGGTGGATCATTGTATTGAGCTGCCCTCGCGTACATCGATTTCAAGTAGCTCTTCAACTCAACCCCGCTCCCTAAAGGCCTACACCCACGAAAAAAGAAAAGCAGTAGTTAATCTATGATTGATTGTGTCCCCTCTAACAAATCAACATCCACACATTCTCAAAGACTCAATTTAGCCTCGAAAATCAATGAAACTTTACACAACATAAGAGTGAGCACGGCTTAGGATCCTAATCTTAAAAGGTAAATTGAGTCATTTCAACTCTCTTGAATTCGGAAATCGGATCGGAATACTCCATAGCACTTGAGTATAAGACACATAATAGATGACGCGTCAGACCACATACTTGCAAGTCTTGAATATCTTGCTCAAGTTTGAAGTGCCATTAGGCTCTTGAGCAATTCTATCGATCTCTGACCACGAGTCTCTTATCGTTTGGTGGCAAGTCTCACTAACTTCCTGTGCAAAACGACCATGGTTCAAGACAAATAATGCAAAACCGAAGATATATATCAAGATCCTAAAGATTATTCAAGTGGTAAGTTTGTATGTCTTTCTCACTTGTGGTACAGTTACTAATAACTATACACTTGAATTCTATTGATGACATCCCCTAGGAGCAAGAATATGTATGCCATGTACCTACCCTGTGTCCGTAAAATGGGAATATAGGGATACTGTGTCAATTATTGGATATCCTTTCGGAACTCGAAAAGTGCCGCACACTTCGCTGTTAGAACAAAAAAGAAGAAGAGAAATTACAGGTGTAATTACCTTAAAATCCTTGGTGACTACTGAATAGTAAGCATCCTGTGGGGTCATATCCTCAAAATACAGTATTGGAGCTGACGAGGCCAAAGCTCCAAGGGCCACGTGGGGATATTTTAACCGGAACCACGAAGCAAGCACTAAAATTCATATTAGCTATTAGGATTTAATAAATCAATAAAATGATATGATACATTTCTTTACGTAAAAAGGAATTAGTACTTTTGGTGAAAATTACTGAATAATAACTCATCATTTTCACATGTTATTTTTTTTTTTTGAGAACCAAAAAAAAAAAAGGGAAAAGAAAAGAGAACGGATGTCAAAACCCGTCGAACTTCTCATGAACCCTTTCCTACTATTTCATATGGATAGAATGTTCACACACTGTACTTACTTCCTCCGTATGATCCTCCAACCACAATAACTGGAGAATCCCTGGCTGTCCAATTCTGCTTCACGTGCAAGATAATGGCTGCATAATCGGCCAAAGCTTGGGCTGAGCTAAAATACCCACGAACATTTGCATCTTCGAGAGCTTCTTCGAAGCTCATTCCAAGTGGAATTGACTCACCATAATACCGATGCTGACAAGAAAAAAATTCCACAAGAAAAGAAGAATTTAATTACCTGGTTAGAAGCAGAAATTAGACAGAAATAACATTCATGCATGGACCCAAAAGAAAAGGGTGGAACTCAAGCGTATTACCTCGATATAAACCAATAAAGCCTTGAATTGAGCCGCGTTGTTGATCAGAAACCCGATCCGTTTCAAGGCTCCATCGATTGGCGATTCGGCACCGAGGTAAACGAAGATCGGTGCACTAGAGTTCATGCCGTCCCAATAGACGGAGTTGATCAAGTATCTCTGTTTGAAGGTGGTGTAGCTCTCGGGTCTGTAGTTGAAATGATCGAGTGTTTGGTTGAAGAAGAAGGTTTCGAAATCGTTAGCTATGGATGCCGAAACTGCACGTGCTGGGCCTTGGAGGACGTCTTCGCGTTGTACACTTAGAGTCGGAGTGTAAAGTATCTGTCCAGAAATCGAAACTGTGGATAGAATGAAGGAGACGATGAAAGAGAGCCGAGAAAGAGTCATGATATGTTGAGTGCACAAGAAGTGTGTTTGTGAAGAATTCCAAACTCGGTGGGACAATGAACTGACTAATTACGAGCATATATAGAGGCGTCTAGCGTCCTGGGCCACGATATGAAGTGAATCGAGCACTTATTCCTTAAATATTCGTACCTACATGTGTTACATGTGAAGCCACTTGACTTCAAAATTAAACGGAATAAATTTATTACAAATATACCACTATGAAGGTTTTGATAGTTAAAAAAATTAGATTGTGTTAAATTTATCACACGTGTATCGGTTTGGAACTTTTCGTGTTATTAACTCAATTTAACGGTAACTAATAAAGAAAAAATTTATCACATATGTATCAATTTACAAATTTTTATGATAAAAATATTAATTTTGGATAAATTTTCATCGGTATAGTTTGGTACAATAGTAACTCTCCGGAAGCAGCCCTCTTTTTCATTTTTAGTCTGGCTTTTTGACCCGAAAGAGAAAGCGATAGGTACATGGACCCACCAATCGTGCCCACGTTTCACTTATTTAGAAAAAAAAAAAATCATAACGTTCTAGAAGAGGGCAACAAACGCGTGGAACTTATTTAGAAGAAAAAAAAAACATTACATTTTAGAACAGGGCAAGAAACACAGGGAGCTGAATGGTTCGCTAACGACCGATCGTGGCAATTTAGGATCATCACTAAGTTCATGAACAGGACAAATATATCAAATTATCCAAAGGAATATCTCATGAAGCTCATTCTAAAATTGCATGATGTCTCATTTGAAATTGAGTTAAGAGTCGATTTGGTATAGAAGTGTGATGGAATTATAACTCTATTTCGTTGAATTTATATTGTTAAATGTTTTGATTTGTATATTGCTAATCCATATTTTAAAGCTGCAAACCATAAAAGTTTGGTGAGATTATTTCTTAAAGGGCTAGTGCATATTCCCATGTTTTTTTAAACTATTCTAGCTTTTATCCAACATGAGCAAACCACAAGTACTGGAAAAGTGCTTTAAACGAGAAAATATACAAAAATGTGGTTAAAGGAATGCCAAAGGAGCATTCGGTGGGATGATTGTACTCCATTCTATCTAGAAAGCTCCAATCAGGTTTTTGCTTGGTGTAGCCATGAACAATTTGTCTCACACTTTTGTAGGGCAATAAGTAATATCATGGATGGCCCAATTAGACTTGCGCAAATGGATGAGTAGATTAGGTCGATATAGCGTAGATTTAGCCAAGACATGGATACTCTGAAAAATTACCCAATCGGTCCTTAACCTATTATAGGGATATCAATTCGATTCGAAATATTTCTTTTTTTTTGCCAATTTCATCCTAAAATGATGTGTGAATTCCAATGTAATTCTTCTGGTAAATTTTTTTCCCAGAAATCCATGATGTAGTGGTCCAGTCATTGTTAATTATCTTACGAAGCACGACGCTTGGTCAAAATGAATCGGCAAGACTACATTGAAATCTCGTGCTAAGATTTAGGACCAAATTTGCAAAATTAAAAAGAGTATGATTGAATTGGCATCCGTATGATTGATTTAATATTGATAGGATAACTTTCCCTTAAATATTCAGATGACAGAGTTTTGCATAGTTAATTTATTGTAATGTAAACTCCCCCTAAGATCACCATTGAAGAAAAGATTCACCTCCTCTCTTGTCCAGAGAATTCTAAAATTATACAGGGGGAGTGGACCAATAATCTCCCCAATAGGGTGAATCACTAATTCCTAGAGTGATCTATAGATAGTAAACCACTCTCTTGTGAAGGCTATAAATAGCTAAATGTTCTCGTTTATGTTCCTGTACGAGAAGTTCTCCAAGCAAACGTTGTAAACAGAGTGCCTCTAATTAACAGGGTATTTTTATTCAATCGAGTTTCCAATCTCTCTCAACATTTGATATTACAACTACTCTCCCGTGCTCAATAATCCTTCCCCGAGTTGTAGATGTATATAGATCTTAGTCCTGCACTGACGGAAAGATAATAGTATATCGACAAGTCTTGTTATGCAAACGATTGGGTGTCTGTCGGATTTAGCTATATATGAGAGACTATTACCTAATAAATTATATTGCATCAGCCGATAAATATAAAGGGTGCGCCAATTAGGGAGACAGTTGGATTTATGTAGCTGTAGGAGTGTGGGCCTTTAAGCAGGATGTTGATCGAAGGAGGCCCATTTCTAAATTTAAACCACATCCGGCCCAATTCTTAGTTCTAACTTCGAAGGGCTATTAAGGCTAATTGGGGAAATAAGAAGTGACCCATTAACGACGTAATTAAACTAATGTGGTTTCATATATGGGTTTTAGACCATCTTGACAGGTCTAGTTTTAATCGACGGTCTTAACGGATGAAGGATGAGGGAACTTGATGAGGGAACTTGAACGCAAATGAAGGTCTTACAGTGAGAAACATTGTCCTAAAACATTATCAAGAAAGGTAAATGACTAAAATGGTCTATAACTTCGACTAAATATGCAATATGATCCATGACTTTAAATTTGTTTAATATGATCATTAGAATTTTTGTATATATTCAATTTAGTATTTGGATTGTATGAAAACATTTCATTATGCCCCTGAACTGAAAATAATGGAAAGACAATATTAAACATTTTCATACAGGGCAGGGACTAATAAAACATTTACTAAAAGTTTAGGAATCGCATTGAACAAATTAAAAGTTCATGAACGATATTGTAGATTGGGCTAAAATTCAAGAATTGCATTTCACGTTAAGCCAAAGTTCACACTACAAAAAAACAAGGTTTTAGCAACGAAATTAGCGACAAAAATTTTGACAAAATTCGTCGCTAAATTAAATTGCGACGACATTTGCGACGAAAAAATTTTCGTCGCTAATTAGGCGTCGCAAAATTTAGCGACGAAAAATATTCGTGGCAAAATTCGTTGCAAATTTGCGACGAAAAATATTCGTGGCAAAATTCGTCGCTAATTGGCAACGAAAATTATTCGTGGCAAAATTCGTCGCTAATTTGCGACAAATGTTTAACAACGGCTTTTGCCATGAAATTTGCGACGAAAATAGGAACGAAAATAATTTCGTCGCCAAGTCGGGTTACAAAATTTAGCAACGAAATTTTTGATCGTTCATAACTAAATTGCGACAAAAATGGATTCGTTGCTAATTTGCGACGAACACTATTTGTGGCAAAATTCGTTGCTAATTAGCGACAAATTTTTAGCAACGGCATTTGCCACGAACTTTGCGACGAATTTTTTTTCTGTTTGGTCGCTAAATTAGCGGCGAACTATATTTGTGGCAAAATTTGTAGCTAATTAGCAACCACATTTTTTTTTGAAAAGCGACGAAGGTTTAGCAACGGCATTTGCGACGAAAATAGAAACGAAAAGAATTTCATCGGATACCAAATTTAGCAACGAAAATTCTGCTACAAATGCTATTGATGGAAAAAAAAATCATCATCAATTAGCTAATTTGAAATAATTTAGCGACAAAATTAGCTTTCATATATTTGCAGGGGGCCTCTTTGATGATAAAATGAGTGAGAATTCTTGTCATACTTGCCCAACCACAATTTTATCTTTTCTCCACAGAAAATGTGCATAATTATAAAAATGTCAAAACTGAAAGAAGAACTGCCATTTATGTAGTTCATAGGATGAAAACAACAAGCTGTGCTGTCAAGAAAAAGAAAAAGAAACGAAACATGCGATCTAACTGAGCTTGACATCTGAAATTAACTTCCACACTATCTCCTTCGCCAAAACCACTCCGTGGCCAGGCACCCAATAAATAGAAAAAAAAGCACAAACTAGCTAAGATAACTACTTGTATGGAGGTCCTAGTCCTGCCATCAGCTGAATTTGGTTTTGCCATTGAGAACCTGAAAGAAAGCCGCGTATCCAAATTACACACTACACAAATTAGAAAAGGAGAGAAAAACTGCAAGTACTGGATTCAGCAGTTAAGAGCAACAAGTACATTTGTTTCTCAATTTAAATGAGGCATGTTCACCATTTACTTTAGAAATCACTTGCTTAACCTGTATATCAACAAATTGCTGAAAGTCAAAGGCTTTCCAGAAACCAGATAAAAGCAGAATTAGTTTTCAATTAAGAGGAATTCAGTAAGAAAATGAGCGAGAATTGCCATCTACAAATGCTGGTGTTTGCTTCCTCCTTTGATACAATTCCCCTCACCTACTTCCAGGCGAAAAAAGACATATTCAATAGGAGGTGGTGCATAGTCAAAATCAACAGATTCATGCTAGATTATATTGATAATTGAGAAAAAAGAAACAGAATTCGAAAGAGTAAAACTGATCATCATGAGCTAGTAAATTGAATGGAAACACAATCCTTCGGCTTCTTCGCTGACCACAACTCCAACAATACCCACAATGAAGGGACGGAACTCATGGAGCTGACCAAGGCAAGCATTTTCCAAAACTCCGACCTCAAATCGAAGGCCACGAAAAGCCAAAAAAGGTGCGAACCATCAAATATCTCACCTATCGCATGAAGACCCACGAACGCTGGTCCAGGATCTCGAATCAAAACTCGATCTTTGCTCCGTCTGCTGCTCGAGGGGGCACCAGGAAAATGATGATGACCAGGAAAATGATGATGAATGAGATACTACACAAAACTTGACAATATAGAGCTCAATATATGAGCATAAATATAGTTTTAGTAAAAATCAAAAGACGTAGAGAAGGGAATGGAGCATGTGATATCATATTCCTTACATGAGACAATTCTCTATTTTTCCTTTCAAAGCTTTCTTCCAATATCCTGTTTGCTATGCTGAAGAGCGACTGAGTGGGAGCATCCTGCAAAAATATCATAGAAAGAGCCAGAAAAATAGGAGAAGCCCACAAATTTCAGATATGGCGCACAGAAATGACATCATAATATATCAAAATCCATGAAGAAGGAGAACATAGGAGCATTAGATAACATACTTCTAGTGTGGTTAACTTAATCAAGTCCATGCTCTTTGTACTAAATTGATCTGCAAAGAATTCTTTCAATTATAGAGTTTCCTGAATCTTGTTTCTAGGATGAGAATTTACACTAGATAAAGGCTCTGAATACTGACAGATTTTGCATTAGATCCATTAGAAACAAGAGAGCTTAAAGAAACAAACATAACCAATTCGGCTCTCCAACACGAAAACTAAAGATCCAACCACTTTTAGCTAACTATATGATGATAAAATGTTAGCCTGTTGGCTCTAACCCTCAGCTATGCCTGCAAAACCATCCATATGTTCATCACGCCCACGAGTTCCGTTCAAACCAGCAAATCCTCCATTTTCAACTTTTCTACAGTAATGCATACTAACTGATCAGTAAAGAAACTATCTCCAATAGACGCAATTGTGTACCCGCGACCAAGGCGAGGAAATAGACGCAATCGGTGTTCCTCTTCAAGGCCTCCTCTTCGGCGGACGGCGCTAAAACATGGGATGGTTGGTTCGTCGGCTCTCGTGTACCCGCGACCAAGGCGGCCCCACCCAAGACCTGCAACCGAAGAATCGATCGAGAACGATCCCTCCCGTTCCAGATCCCAACCGATGAACACGGAGGGAGAGAAGGAGAGACAGAGAGACAGAGATCTAATCTGAGAGGGCAAACGTAGAAGCGGAGGCGGCTCAGAAGGGCTAATCGGGATTTGCGGCCATCGATGGGTCTCTGGACGTCAATCGACGGAGAAGAGGATGCCCGGCACGGAAGGGTGAATAGACCTCAGGGGCTCGTTGAGGTCGTTGGCCATGCAAATCGGGAGCCAACGGTGAAGGTGGAGGCGGAAGCAGAGCCGGAGGCGTCTCTGGAAGTCAATCGACGGAGAAGAGGATCTCGGCATGGAAGGGTGAATAGACGTCAGGGGCTCGTTGAGGTCGTTGGCCGTGCAAATCGGGAGCCGACGGTGAAGGCGGAGGCGGAGGCGGAAGCCGGAGGTGCCTGGCACAGGGCGCTTTCATCGTGGTCAAATTTTTTGAGCGTGGTAAAGCAAGAAGTGGATCTGCAGGCGGAGAGAGAATTTTCAACTTTTCAAAGTCGCTCATTAGCGACGAACAGAACATTTTCGTCGCTAATTTGCGACGAACTTATTGAGTCGTCGCTAATTTGCGACGAAAATGTTCTATTCGTCGCTAATTTTGCTACGAATTTCTAAATTCGTCGCTAATTTTGTTTGGACTAATTAGCGACGAATTTGGAAATTCGTGGCTAATTTTGCTACGAATTTCCAAATTCGTCGCTAATTTTGTTTGGGCTAATTAGCGACGAATTTGGAAATTCGTCGCTAATTTTGCTACGAACTTCTAAATTCGTCGCTAATTTTCTGACGATTTTTTGTTTGTGGCTAATTTTGCGACGAATTTCCGAATTCGTCGCGAATTTTCTGACGATTTTTTGTTTGTGGCTAATTTTGCGACGAATTTCCGAATTCGTCGCTAAATTTGCGACGAATTTCTAAATTCGTCGCGAATTTTCTGACGATTTTTTGTTTGTGGCTAATTTTGCGACGAATTTATGAATTCGTCGCTAATTTTGTTTGGGCTAATTAGCGACGAATTTGGAATTCGTCGCTAATTTTGCTACGAATTTCTAAATTCGTCGTTAATTTTGTTTGGGCTAATTAGCGACGAATTTGGAATTCATCGCTAATTTTGCTACGAATTTCTAAATTCGTCGCTAATTTTGTTTGGGCTAATTAGCGACGAATTTGGATTCGTCGCTAATTTTGCTACGAATTTCTAAATTCGTCGCTAATTTTCTGACGATTTTTTGTTTGTGGCTAATTTTGCGACGAATTTCCGAATTCGTTGCTAACTTTGCGACAAATTTCTAAATTCGTCGCGAATTTTCTGAAGATTTTTTGTTTGTGGCTAGTTTTGCGACGAATTTATGAATTCGTCGCTAATTTTGTTTGGGCTAATTAGCGACGAATTTGGAATTCATCGCTAATTTTGCTACGAATTTCTAAATTCGTCGCTAATTTTGTTTGGGCTAATTAGCGACGAATTTGGATTCGTCGCTAATTTTGCTACGAATTTCTAAATTCGTCGCTAATTTTCTGACGATTTTTTGTTTGTGGCTAATTTTGCGACGAATTTCCGAATTCGTCGCTAACTTTGCGACAAATTTCTAAATTCGTCGCGAATTTTCTGAAGATTTTTTGTTTGTGGCTAGTTTTGCGACGAATTTATGAATTCGTCGCTAATTTTGTTTGGGCTAATTAGCGACGAATTTGGAAATTCGTCGCTAATTTTGCTACGAATTTCTAAATTTGTCGCTAATTTTGCTACGAATTTCTAAATTCGTCGCTAATTTTCTGACGATTTTTTGTTTGTGGCTAATTTTGTGACGAATTTATGAATTCGTCGCTAAATTTGCGACGAATTTCCGTATTCGTTGCTAATTTTGCGACGAATTTCTCAATTCGTCGCTAATTTTCTGACGAATTGTGTTTCGTCGCTATTTTATTTCTAATTTCCGGAATTTTAGCCTCGGTTAGCAAACGGCAAGAGAAACTTTCGAGTTATGAATCAGGTATAGAGCCAATGGGCGATGCTTGGTTACAATTTCGAATCCATTATTATATGTTTGCTCTAGTTTTTGTTGTTTTTTATGTTGAAATGGTTTTTCTTTATCCATGGGCAATGAGTTTCGATGTATTGAGGGGTATTCGTATTTATAGTAGCTTTAATTTTTGTGCTTATCCTAATTGTTGGTTTAGTTTATGCATGGTGAAAAGGAGCATTGGAATGGTCTTAGTTCCTGAATATTTAGACAATAAAAAAAGTAAAAAAAAATAACATTGAGACAGTTATGAATTCCATAGAATTTCCCTTGCTTGCTCGAACAACCCAAAATTCAGTTATTTCAACTACATCAAATGATCTTTCAAATTGGTCAAGGCTCTCTAGTTTATGGGGGCTTATTTATGGTACCAGTTATTGCTTCATTGAATTTGCTTCGTTAATAGGTATTTTTCAACGTTGTCGCTAATAATTAGAGATGAAAATCAATTTCGTTGCTAATTTTTCGTGGCTAAAAGCCCTGATTTTTGTAGTGCTTGCTTTCAATCAATTTTCGCTAGAAATAGCTGACATGACGATCCAGTCATCACCGATTGTCCTACCTAGTGCCTCTCTAGAAGGATCACATTGGAATTTCTTCCAAAATTAGGTTGTGTCTGTTCACGAAAAATTCAAGATTGGAAAAGCATTTTTTGATCGGAATAACAAATATGTGACAAAAGTTATTTTCATTGCAATTTTACGACGAATTCACTTTCATCGCTAATTTTTTGCGAGTAAAATCTCTTTTTTTGTAGTGCTAGTTTTACATAAACAAATGTCACGTGACTTAAATTTCGGTAACATTGATATGTTATCTTTGAAAAATCCATGATGTGATAAGAAAGTGCATAAATTACGATTCATAAGAGTTTCAGATCTCGATTCATTTTTTTATTTTTATGCAGAGAGAGAGGAGTTAGAAAAAATATCAATTGTTCTTGGTACATATAGGCCCCATACAAGTGAGTCATTAGATCATGTATGTCCTTTGTGATATCAACATGATCTAACGGATTGGATACTTTAGATTATTAGTCGCAAATGTCATTGCTAATTAGTATTTATCGCCAATTAGTGACAATTAAGTATTTCGTCGCTAATTTTGCGATGAATACATTTTGCGATTAATACATTTTGTCGCCAATTAGCGATGACTAAGTATTTCGTCGCTAATTTGGCGACTAAATACTTTGTGGAAACTTTAGCGACAAAGTTTGACACAAATGCGCTGTCACAAAAATTGGCGCCATGCTACACGAATATTAGCGATGACTTCTATGGGAAAAAATTCGTTTTCATCGCTAATTTTTCGTGGCTAAAATCAAATTTTTTGTGGAATTTTGCGATGAAAGCAATTTTCGTGGCAAAATTCGTTGCGAATTAGCGACAAATTATTTTTCGTCGCAAAATTACGAAATTTTTTCCGTCACAAAATTCGTTGCAAATTAGTCACAAATTTTTTTTGTCGCAAAAGTCATCGCAAATTAGCGACGAATATTTTTTCGTGGCAAAATTCGTCGCACATTAGCGACGAATATTTTTTCGTGGCAAAATTCGTCGCTAATTAGCCACGAATATTGTTTTGTCGCAAATTAGCGAGGAATATTTTTTTCGTCGTAAAATTCGTCGGAAATTAGCAACGAATATTTTTCAGTCGCAAAATTCGTCGCAAATTAGTGACGAATTAATTTCGTCGCTAATTTTTCATGGCTAAATGGCCTTTTTTTTGTAGTGTCAGGAATCATTTTTTTCATTATTCCTATCAATAACAAGGATGTTTAGATCGCCTCTCTAATGATTTGTTCTATTCGGTCCATCGTTTTACCGCTAATGCACAAGTCCATGTAACGTGACAAATACGTGAAGAAGACTAAGGCCAAGCCAGGAAGCTTCACGGCCATGTCGTATGATGACAGAGGCTTTACTCCTTCACTCTGTTCATCCATAGACGACTCATAAAACCATCTTGTCTCAATTTGATCCGTAGCTTTAGCTATACCATTAGACGATGAAACAAGACAAGAAACTAGCTTTAGCTATTCGTAGATTTACTGTGCCTTTCATCATCGTTTTCATAGCAGCCATTGCATCGCGTTAGGCAAAAGAGGTGGGGGACTCATGGAAAACCAATGGCGGGGAAGATAAGATTGGTTGACAAAATTGATTCATTAAGCGAGGCAAAACCATACAAGTGGTTCTTAAGTTTGTGGGCTCATTTAAAAATCCGATGCGAACAAGAAAGAAGAAGAGAAGTACTTCCATACACTCTCGATTCTTGTCTAGACACGTTCAACAGGTCACCAAGTGAAGTACTTACTTATGACATGAACTCTTGTATGCCAAATTCAAACCTATTTGGCTGTGTTGTGTCGCGCAGTTGAGTCGTCAAAGAATTCTGAACCCATTTGCAACTATGTGGCCGCAGTTCGATATCGATCAAACCGATGCATTTTAAATGAAATCACACTAATTTTCAGTGAACCATTGATATGATTGTTATGTGGTACTGATTGGAACGGCACATGAAATTATTAGTTTTAATACATATACTAGACAGAGGTCATGTACCCTTTGAACATTATCACAAACAAAAGAGAAATAAAACTTTTTAATTTTAGAGGACTTATTATGTGAATTTTCCATATACTAGTTAGGGAAATCAATGTTTTACAAGCCGCGTATGAAGTAAATAATTATGTAAAGCATTTGCGAGGATTAAGAAAGATTTTAAAAAGAAAATTGTCGCATCACTCATTAGTGTAACCGGGTCCGACCTAATGGTCGATTGTGATCTATGGAGGTAGGTGGTATTATTGTGGTAGCCATTGTCAAACCGTCTTGGCAAAAACGACACTTCGGCTATTTAATTACAAGTTGCCTGGATTTCTCCTACCATTCACTTAGACATGGCCACGGGCTGATTTGGGCGTGGAACCGATTCAGTCAAACCTGAAACCGGTCTATTGACTGGTTTGGTGATTTGAAATCGGAACCGGCTTATGCCCATAAGGGTCCGATTTAGATTCCACAAAATGCGAAACCGTCTTAGAATCGGCAGTTCGGAGCCATTGCCTCTAATGGCCAACTTTAAAAAAAAATAAAAAATAAAAAATTTATAAATACTTATTCTATCTTTCATTTTTCACACAAATTTTTTCAATTCTCTCAAATTCTCTCTAACTCCCAAGTTTCAAATACGTTCTTAGTTCTTTAATTTCTTATTTTTTCTATTTATTATCTCTTTTAATAATTTTCTATTCCAAATTCTTTTTTATATCTTATATTTTTTTGCATTGTACCATATATTTATATATATCTAAAAAAAAGGCAAGTGGAAGTAGAAGTGGCAAAGAGAAAAACACAATGGGAGAATTTGATTATCCTAATCCTCATAATTATGTAGATTAAGGTGTTGATGTAGATGATGAAATCAACATTTTTCCTAATATGGAGTAAGTCCACACACAAGAGAGTCTTCATTCTGCTACCGATGTTGGAGAAATGTTAACAACAAAGGGTGCATCCAACATATGGGAGGACTTTATGAAAGTTGAAAAATTTGAACAAGTTCCAAAAAGGTATGAATTAATTTGTAAATATTGTGGTACAATATACAAATATACAAGTGGACAAGGATATAAAATATTTAATCGGCATCTTAAATCGAAACATCTAATCGAAGCAGGAATTAACACTAATCAACAATAAATTTTTGGGTATGCCAATACTAATGCTTCTCTTTTATTTCATTTTAATGAGAAAACTTATAAAGAAGAATTAGGTAGTTTTCATTGAACATTTATCATTTAATTTTGGTGAAAATTTTGGTTTTAATCAATTTATACAAAATGCGTATGCTTCATAAGCAAAACGTGTTCCAAAAAATATACTTAAACGTAAAATAAAAAATCTTTATAAAAAATAAAAAAAAAATTAATTTTTTTTATGAATTTTAATGGATATGTGCATATAGGTAGCAATATTTGAAATGATCATTGGCAAACTAATTCTTATATGGGTATAACATGTTATTGGATAGATGATGATTGGAATATTAAAAAAAATTATTGCATTTAGAATTTTTGATGATAGACATATGGCAAATAATATTTATATATTAATTAGGCAAATTTTAGAAGAATATTATTTGTTTAATAGTTTTTTTCAATTGATTTTGATGATACAGTAGCAAATACCACTTTAATTGTTGATCTGGAAAAGATTTGTAAACCTATTTTTGGTGGATAATTTTTTCACGTTAGATGTGCTTGTCGTCTTTTAAATTTATATGTACAAGATGGTTTAAAAACTCTTCAAATTTTTCTCAACCCTATAAAAATAACAATTGAATATTTGTGGAAACATCCTCAAGTAATAAACAAATGATCAAAATTTTGTAAAGCAAATCGAAAAAGACCAAAAAGATGTTCTAAATCATTGGAATTCTATTTATGAGTTGCTTAATGAATCTTTTGCATATAAAGATTTATTATGTGCATTTATTTCAAAATATATATTTGAAATTAATTTATACCTACAAGAATGTGATAGTTGCAAAATTATTTTAGATATTTTAAAAGTTTTTTATGATGCAACTTATACTTTGTCCGCTGTTTATTATCCTATTATGCATTTTATTTTTAATAGAATGTATTAATATTGTTGGAGTTTTTGAAGAAAATGAAAATGACGAGAAATTAGATGATACTATTTATATAATGCGAACAAAATGGGTACAATATTATATGGAAATTCCTATTATTTATTTAGTTACTTTTATTTTTTATCCACGTTTTAAATTAGATGGTTTAGATGATTATTTGAATACGTATTATGAATGTTTACATTTAATTGATACAAAAAATATTAGAACTATACAAATAAAGATTAAAAATATAATAATAAAATTAATGAATTTTGTAGAACATATAATCTAGGTGATAGTGGATGTGTATATTCTCAATCTAATGACTTACAATGTGGGAACATGGATAAAATTAGTAGAGGGTATCAACTTTTGATGCATATGCAAAAAAGGAAAAAGAAAGTAATAGGAAGTAATTCTGAAATAGAGAGTTATCTAACAATTTCCTTTGAGTTTGATGAATCTCAAGGTAACGGAAATTTCACAATATTGGATTAGTGGAAAGGCATTCCACCCAGTTCTCAATTCTTAAGCATTCCACCCAGTTCTCAATTCTTACTCTGATTACAAAATAAATTTTAGCAACTCCTTATTCAACTATTGCGGTAGAACAAACATTTAGCATTGGAGGCAATATTTTGGATGAATAACGTTCAAGATTAACTCCCAAATCAGTGGAGTGTCAAGCTTGTGTTAATAATTGGACAAAAACTCAATATTGACAACAACAGATAAATTGCAATAAACACATAGGTTTGAAACTTCTCTCTTTTTCTACAACTTCAAGCTGTTGTTATTTTGTATCTTTCCTCATTCAACCGGTTGATACTAGAAAGGGAAGTATAGATCATGTAGAGTCTAGGAGGAATAATTTGATTTACCGTTAATGTGCATATAAAAGGTTGTAAAAGATAAATGAAAGTTGGTGATTAAAGACGAATCGGTTACTGACTTATACCATAATTGGTAATGCAAACTAGAACTAGATCTAAATTTGGATACTCTTTTATCCCGATACAGATATAGATCTAGGATTTACAAGGTATTTTCCATGTTCTTTTAATCTTTTGGAGTTATTGTGTTCTCTACAGGGTGGTAGTGTTGGGGACACTAAATTTAGGCATGCACTGCCTTCTAGTAAAATCGTAGTTATTGGAGAGAGATTTTTCGGCGTGTGCTTTTACTGATGTTGATCCGAGATTCGGTGATTGGCTATCATTTGTGTTTTGATACTACAATAGATCTGTCTTTGTAGAATGAACAAATCTTTGCAGGGTGTACTATGTTGATTCACTTTTCAAATTCGCTTTTCATGTTTTATTTCTCTCTTTTTGAAAAAAGGGGAAAATTTTCAAAATAAGAGCTTGAAGTGGTCTTATTTTCTCCAATAAGAGCCTCATGTGAATCTTATTTTAAATAAGAGCCTGAAGTGCCTTAATTTTCTTAAATAAGGATATTAAGTGAACTTTATTTCAAATAAGACTCTGAAATGACCATGAAGTCTCAAAAAAGGGGCTTGATTCAAGGGCATTTTCTTTATTTTTCTTTATTTATTTTTTATTACTCTTTTCCTTTTTATGTTTTCTTAAATAAAAAAAAACACATACATAAAGGCAAGAGGGCGGTGAAGGTTAGCGACCTTGTCTACCAAAGGTGAGGGCCTTTGGTCCATGCCAAAACAAGGTGAAGGTCGAGCACTCCACTGGATTTGGGCAGGGGTTGCCAACCCTTGCCTACATCCAAGAGGCTTTTGTGCGTGCGTGCGTGTGTGTTTTTTTAATAGAAAAAGGAATAAATAAAGAAAAATCAAAATGGAGAAATGATGAAAATGCCATTTTTTGAAATTTAATGGTTACTTTAGGCCCCTATTTGAAATGTGTTATGCCACTTTAGGCCCTTATTTGAACATCATTCACTTGGGATCCTTATTAGAGAAAATGAGAGCACTTTGGGTTGCTTACTGACCTTAAATTGAATATTCTTAAATTCACTGACTTGTTATTGTGTTACGACTTTTATTTGCCTTCCTCATTACTTTATCTCAAAGTTGATAATTGACATAATGTAAATGCACATACCAGGAGGAATTACCACGGGGTGGGAAAATATAACTAATCCTAAGCTCTTGCATCTAACGTGGGTCGATAAACCCATGACGCAGAATATGATAGTCGAAATAAAATAAAAATATATGCTTGATAATTAAAAACTTTCGGTGTTGTCAAATGATTTATTGGAGTCGGACCCTTAATTGGAAGCTTGTTATGAACTGCATTAGTTAGATATAAAATTGAGTGAAGTCTTTTAGCTTTCCTCGGATTAAAAGCTTGTTCTAATGGAGCAAACAAATACAACGATAACATTATGGTACGGAACATAGGCCTTAGTCTTCTGTTCTCATTAGTCTTCTGTTCTCATTTTATTGAAATGGCCTTCCTGAATCAGTTCATCATATCATTGTTTGAAAGCAAGAAGATCGGAGTAATATTGGGCCATCCATCCTTTTGTAATCTCAACTCGACTTTTAGGTGCATGATCAACTGATTTGGATTGGTTTGTTTCGCTGCAAATATATCCAAACAATGGAAACCTGCAAAGCACAATATACTCACAAAATTGAAGAACTCAAGATCCCCCAAAAATTTCTGTAACATGCATCAACGTTGTTCTTCTCTGGTGTGATTCAAGAGTACGTGAGACAAGTCGCAAACAACAAATACATTGCCCGAGTATGTACCTCTCTCTGTATAGACAGCAACGACACTGTCCGAAATGTTCTTCAGAACCCTAAGATTGAAAAAGACATCAGCTTGTTAAACGTGTTTAAGTAATGTGAATTTTTTTGATTCTTTTAAGGTGTGGAGATAAGCATATGTTATATACCCCGCGCTACTGTAAAGATCTTGGAGTTCGTTGGAGAAATAATATTGCTGCCGAACCTATGGAGAATTAGCTCTACATCCTGCAAAAAGGAAAACAAAAATGAATTGTTAGGGGACGCGGATGGTAAAATTTACTATGCATTTCATGCGTAGGAAACAGTTTAATTTACCGATCGAAATAAGAGCCGAACATATATTTTCTAAGTGTCACCGAAATCACACATGACTACCGTATTACGTGGTGACCCAATGCGGGCCAGGTGCGATACCCTACGAATTGTTGCATTCATCAATGAAGCTGCTCCAGACGAAAGGATCTGGTTGGAACATAGAATTGTTTGTGATCCCTAAGGGCATTGCCATTTCCCTGCAGCTCTGCAAGCAAAATGGTAAGTCAAGTCCCGATCCACCCATGAGACCCGAAATGCACGATCCAAACCCGCCCCAAATCAATTGAGACCTCGTCGCGCTACCTCTCATGCTTACAGATGTTGATTATCTTAAGAGTAGATTGTACCTGCCAACCCCAACCCAAAACAGATTGAGATTCAATAGTGGGAGGATTGACGTAGCATGCGGAGCTCCTGTTATAGGCGACAACGCCTGCAAATATTCTACCAAGAACGCCATTTTCAGTAGTATTTGCTCCATCGACGCCGTTGCATGTCGTTGTCACCGGATTCCTGGCTGGATCATCATATTGAGCTGCTCCCGCATACAAAGATATCTAGCAGCTCTTCAGCTCATCCCCACTCTCTAGAGGCCTAACACATCCACATGAAAACAAAAGCAGTAGTTAATCTATATGACAAAGACTTGATTTAGCCTTGAAGATCATGAAACATTGCACCGGACTGAAGAGTGTGCGTGGGTTAGGCTTGTGATCTCGAAATGAAGACTGTTGACACCTAAATTTTGGATTTCTCTTTTCATTTATAAAAAATGAGAATTAGCTTTAGTTCTCGCAAAAAAATGATTTTTCATGCGTAACATTTTTATTTTATTACATCGCATTCTGGATTGACAGAGGATTTGAGCTTAATTTGACAGACGACGAGCTCGGCAAGTGCATGAAAATTTCGGCTAGGGCATGTGTGTGTGTACCGAAATTTTGAGGGCTTTTGGACCTTAATTTGATTTAATTTAGCCCATTTTAGCTCATTAAAATGTTTAAGGTTTTTAATTAATTACCCATTTAATTAATAAGAGCCCGATTCGAGCCAAAAAAAAAATGCGCGATAAGCCCAAGAAGATGTGAATTTTCGGCTGGCCCTCAATTACTCTTATTTGGCCGAAATTCATGAGGTGTTTTATTATATTTGGACTCTAATATTCAGAATATTTCATCCAAGGGTCCTAATCTATTCTTGCATATCAAGCCTAGATCTAACGGCTTATAATTGATCCTAAGATTACACTATATATATGTGCTCTTATTCTAGGGTTAAAGAAAAAGGCCATTCACAATTCATTCATACACGGCACAATTGAATGAGAGAATTCTGGGAAAGAGTCAACAAAGGAACAACACCAGAGAAAGAGCAAGAGAGATTGCTGCAAGTTGAGAAAAGACAAAAAGAGAGTCTTCAATCCTGGTACACGGTCACTTCACCAAGAAAGGCCAAGAAAGAGAAGAAAAAGATAAAAGGGGAGGTTTCTTTCTTTATTAAAAAAGCACTCGTTTGCCGTCTTCATCTTTTTCCCTGGTCTTATTTCTCTCCCTTTCTTTGCTCATTTGATTGCGCCGGTAGAAAACGTGAAAGTTGGCAAGAGGATACACAGTAACATCGTCCAAGCTTTGAAGACTGAGACTTATTCTCCCTGTCGTTGATTCCTCATGAAGATACCAACGTAGCTGCCCCCGTGATGCTGCTCATCGTTGGAGCCTTGTCGATGCAACTCCGAATCGTGATGACGAGACAACCGCCCACCTATCTTGCGGAGACAATTGTTGGCGTGGGCATTATTGCTACCTCCGACGATGCCACTGTTCTAAGTTCGCTGCACTCATGACATTATTCAACACTAAATCTGGTTTTAGGAAAGGACGATCACAATACTTGGAAGTCTACGCTTTTTTTGGTTGAAGGTCTGCACCAAAATTTGTCAATGAATTCTTGTTATTGGACCACTACAGAAGCGGTAAAAAAGAAGACAAATAAAGGATGTGGGCTCAAGCATTGGAGGTCACGATCAGGGGGATTTTTGCAAGGTTCTCGAGTGCTAATCCTTCAACCTTCGCGGCCGGCCCCGCGAACAACACCATCACGGCAAGCCATCCCACTAGTCCACGATCCGCAAGATTGAGTTGGTTCGGTTCGAATTTAGAAAGTTCATCCGCTAATTAGGTAAATCTCTTATCTTTAGCAATTTGAATATTTGATTACATGTTCCAAGATATATCGTTATCTAACGAAATCTTTTGAGATACAGGTAATCAATTAGGAAATCTTTTCCTAATTCGCGACCGCACATGTGGATTTAATTCTATCTGTAAGGCTTTAGATAGAATTATTCCATAGCGGGTATTTTGAATTTTTAGGGTTGATCTATTAGGCCTTAGATCGAAACTTAATTCGAAAGAAATCGCGAAATATTCGAGTTGATTTATTTTCTACATTTGAGCTTATCTGATTGGATTGCTATCTTTACATATCTAATTGATTGGCTTTCCACATTTGAATTGAGCTAATTAGATTGCTATCTTTTTGTGATATCTGAATGCATGTTGGAAATATCTAAAAAATATTGCATGTAGATAATTGATGCATATAGATTAGAATTGACATGTTTAAATTAAATTGCATTCTAGGATAAAATCATATTAGATAGGATTGCATATTTAATTAATTTTTTTAGAATAAATTAAATTAGATTTCATTCTAGGTTAGAATATGCATGTTTAGGCATAGTTTATTTTAGGGCCATAATTAAATCAGAAAATAAAAAAAGTCATTTTTGCCTTGTCATCATGTATTACATGTCACACTTGCCATATCATTTAGCATTGCACGTTTAGGTTAATTAATTAATTCATCATATAGAATGCATGTTAGGATTGATTTAATTTTGATTGCATATCATATAGAGTTAGTCATATAGTTTAATTAAGTTCACATGCATTCTTAGGATAGTTTGCATTTATTTAGGTCAATACATTTAGATTAGATTTCATGCATTGCATTTGGTTTATTTTTCAGCAAAAAATGAAAACCAAAAAGAGAGAACATTGTCTAGCGCATGCTCCTTGCTAATTGTCTTGAGTGCTGAGTGTTTAATTCAATTGTTTAAGCTCCTGTCTCATAACCTTTGTTAGTGACTTAGGTTAAGATTTAATCAAACCTGCCTAATCAAACTTTTTTCATGAAATGAAAAGGTACCGAAAGGGCGTTGATAGAAATGTTAGCGTAACCAAGTCCCCGAACTCATTGATCTCTGGTTCGTAGGAATAAAGTATGTCTCCCGATACTTTATTTAGGTATCTAATTAACCTACCCAAAATGATTAGTGGCGACTCCAAGTTAAAAATCTTTGCATATTAAATATTGAACCTAAGTTGCGATTTGGTAGAGCTTGGGAGAGTTTGAACTAGGTTGGTTAATTTAATTAATTAATCTAGTAATCCATTAACCTAAGATTGGAAAAAAACTAAATTTTTAGGTCGCGACAGATACACATTCCACTTGGTTGGGAATTAAGACACATCAACAGATCACATACTTGCAATTCTTGAACATCATGCTTACGGTTGAAGTTCCATTAGGCTCTCGGCAACTCTATTGATCTCCGACCATGAGCCCACTGTAGTTTGATAGCAAGTCTTACAAGCATCCTGTGCAAAATGACTCAGATTCAAAACAAACTATGAAAATGAAAGGAACAAAAAGAAAAAAAGAGATATTGCAAGTGTACGTAATCACCTTAAAATCCCTTGTGACCATTGCAAAATATGCATCATATGGGATAATTCGAACAAAGTACAGTATCGGAGCTAATGAAGCCAGACCTCCGAAGGCCCCTCGCCAAGGTTGCATGACCCTTACTAAGATTGCACGACCCTGGCAAAGTGTGACCTAAGAGGGTCCCTTGGTAAAGCCTTACCCAAACGCAACCACTCTCCCTCTCCTCCCTCCCCATCTCATGTTCAATCTTTGTTTCTTTTTTCCCCTTTCCTTTAGACTTTCTTGTTGATGTTATGGATGAAACGATGGATATCCTCCATGAAAGTGGGTTTTGAAGATCGAAGCGTAAGTGCCTTAAAAGAATCTACCCTTTCTGAATCTGCTCACTTGCTTCAGCTTCAAGTGCTCGCTCCAAGTTATCGAGCGCTCATAAGTCTTCAAAGCTTCATTGTTGTTTTCAGTAGTTAGTTTATTTTAAATTGATTTTGTGATCAATCAATATCTCTTTTGTAGTCTTTCTCTCCTTGTTTAGAGCTAAATGTAGATTTGGGTGCTCTTTTATTCCATATAAAACAAATAAAAGTTGGTTTTTCAATCCCACATCGGATTGGGAAAAAAAAGTGCAAGTCCTTTTATTAGTTCAAAGGCTACTATGGTCTTTAAAATAAAGAAATGGCCAAGTGGGTTAGACCTCACTCTACCAGTGTGTGAGTGTGCACATGATTGTGCAATTTTAGCGGATCATTAGGCGCACTTAGTACTTGGCACACTTGCGCGGTCTCAAGTAATAATTGGCATCAATCAACAATCATTTTTTAATTTTAATTTTCAAAGTTAAATTTAATAAAATTTAATTGCAATGCCCTAGCTGAACAATGTGATTATTCACTTAGGAGTTGCGATTATTTTTAATAGTGATTTTGAATTTTAACTGATTAATTATATCCAATAGTTGCAACTCTCAAGACTTGATAGTTTCGTCCTTTTGATTTAGCAATTTTAGACCTTCGAAAAGTTACAATCTTTCATACAAAAACTGTTTTAAAAAAAATGAAAAGGTGTGATTAAATGAACTATTTTGGATACAAAGAGTTGCATAAGAATTAATTACTTTTTGGACTCGAAAATTTGTGTTTATTTCTCGATATATATTCAAGTGTTCTATTCATTCTGAAAATAATTCTTTTTCAATTTTCGCTCTTTCAAAACAAAATAATTACAGCCTTTATTTTCCATTATTTCCTAGAAAGTTCTTGAAGAAATATTAGAATTGTTATCTAATATTCTTGTTTGAGACTTGTTGTATCTTGGAGGATTTTTGTCGGTAACTGTTAGCAACATTGTGGGGAAAATAATTTTTTAAAGAGAGTGCTATCACACCTCAAAGTTTAATTCCTTTGTTCATCCCATTGGATAATATATTTTACCAATAGAACCTAGGTGCGCATCGTCTTTTAGGAAGAACTGTAGCTATTGGAGAGAGATTTCTCTACGGTTCTCATCACTTATGATAATGCAAGATTCGATGATTGGTCATCATTTATAGTTTCATGCTATGTGCAGCCTATGCCAAGTTATTTCACTTTGTAGATTTACTTATTTTACTTACCTCATGGGATTTATATTTTTATCTTGAAGTTAGGTATCAATCTTTCTTATGAAACGAAGATTTTCATTCTGACCAAAAAATAAAATAAAATAAGGTACAACTTTTTGTCTTGCCATGATAGCATATGCGATCGCTTCTCTTGCTTTTTTGAGCAACACGGCTTCAATTGTCTTATAAATCCTTCTTTGATACCACATACAATAGCTTACGCCTCTTTCTATGGCGTAAGAGTTAACTATAAAGCCTAATATTAAATTTAATTTCCATTATTTGGGTAAAAAAAATCATTTCCATCATTTGAGGAAAATAGATTACTAATTATAGTTTTGTAAAGTTACTGTGGAAGTAAAGACTATATTTCGAACAATTCAAAACAACTCTCAAAACATAATTTCATTGTTTAGCCGTTTATCCATTTAGTTAAGGTAATCACCGATATCATACATTTATAGAGCAAACATGATGGACATACCAACAATATTGGAAGATTTTCAATCCAGCGATGTCGTTTAGTTTCATTACAAAATGAATCGTCCACTCACACTATGATTAATTTTTGGCTTGACGTCATGTTTGATGTGAAAAAATAAGAATTTCTTTATGTGAACAAGATGAACTAACGACTTACATACATTGTTGCTTGTTCTTAATCGAAACTCTGCAAGACTTAAATTGAAGGAACTAATTGGCTTAATATGAAGGTTTTATCTACTTGGCTTAGCTTAATTTCTCCGCTTGAAGTTTCCACGCCATTTGATTTTAGGGAATCACTTATGAGCCATATTGGATTTCATTTTCTCCGTTTAAGAATACTTTGGTTTAAATAATGGATTTCATTTTCCCTCAAGGGTAATGTAAACCAAAGAAAATATATCATCTTCTATTTTATTTTCCTAATCTCAACGTTATAAAGAGCAATTTTTACCTTTTTTTTTTTGGAGGTCGGAGGGTAGATAATTTCATTGCTAGCATAAAGGATAAAGAGAGAAGATTCAGAACAAAGTAAATTTCAAAAAGAGATCGGGGGATCCGCAAGCCAATCAAGGGCCGACACTTGTTGTGTTGCGTCTTTGCCAAGTCCGCAGCCCTGTTGGATTCTTGACTGCAATGGTCCAAAGACAAATTAGGACAGCCTTGTAGCAGGGATTTGGCCTCAGTGATAAGTGAAGGGAAGTAAACGAGAATTTGATCACAAAAAACAGAGAAGAATAGACGACACACGGTTTTACCCAGGTTCACCCTTAAAGTAGGGCTACGTCATGTAAAGAGATTTCACTATGTTTTAGGTTTTCAGCCGCTCAGCACAATACAATGATCGAAAACGAGCAAAAATATATATACCCTAAACAGGTCCAAAACCTAAACATATAATAAATCTTTTAATCTCGCACTATACGGGCCAGCTTAAATAAAAGCCTAAACCCGTTGAGGTTTCGGGGGCGCTGCTCCCGAGCCCCCGCCCGCTTACAGGCGAGCAGGGCACCCGTGTTGGGGGCGCTGCCCCCGAACCCCCGCATTCTGCACGTAGGGATCACATGTCATTGGAAAACACTTCAGTTTCCCTAAGCTCACGTGGGTGTACTCGGTGTGAGAAACAAGGGCTCCCGAAGTATTCACCAACTCCAACATTCTCCCACTTGGTGGATACTTAGCGCAAATGAGAGCCTTGCCAATATCATCCTTCTTTAATCCAATCGCAGTAGAGCACCAGTCAAACTTCACACCTTTGACTTGATAACTCTACAAAAGTAGAGTTTAAGTGCTTCTAAAATGTGGACAATTAAGTTTAGTCGTTCGAGTTTTATTTAGTTTTTAGTGTTTTTGTTTTACTTTAGTGTTTTGGTCATGATTAGTGATTTTTTATTTTAATTCTCGTGTTTTCTCATTCGAGTGTCTCAATGATGTCTTGTTATGTTTAGGCATGATTTGGAAGAATGAAGTGAAGAACATTAATGAGAAGATTTGGAAAATTTGCAGATTCAAAGTTGCTGAGTATAGAACCGAGACGGCTGCATCTGTCTGACAGACGGATGCATCCATCTGCACGCTGACAATAATGCGCGACGGGCAAGCTTTTCCTTTTGTCGTGGCTTGAAGATTTTATTAGAAGATTATGTTTGGGATATTTTTAGAATTTGGTTTTCTTATTTTGAAGGGATTAAGGATATTATATTCTAGGAGATTTTGATGGAATATTTGAAAGGTGATAAAAAAAGAAAGAGAGGATAACCCTAGGTGATTTTTGGAGGATATCTTTGTGTGTGGTTTTCTTGGACGGCAATTCCGGGGGGGGGGGGGGGGGGGACGAGAGAACAGCTCCTTGGAGGATAGACATCACGGATTGGAGAAAAGACGACGGCAACTTCTTGACAGCAAGAGGAGAGTGAGGATCGAAGAAGACGAAGCTCGAGTTTGACGACCAAGCTTCATTCTTTCTCATCTTTTGTTCTTGAATGTTGATGTTATTCTTTCTTTTTCGGATGATGTGTTTTCTTGGTGTTAGTATGAACTAATTTGTTATTCTAGGGTTACAATGGATCTTGACAGTTGATCAATAGTTGTGAACTTTTCTTTGATATTATTGAATGAATTCTTATTGTTTATCTCTATCTGCGCTTAATGCTTGTCAATTGATTGGCCACCAGTTGATTTGAATTGGTAATTTAGGTGAACTCGGTAGAGGAACCCTAGATTTAGCCGTGGTAGAAATAACCTAAGTTAATCTTAGTCGGAAGACGGGATTATTAGCGAAAGGGATATGAATATACCCAATTGCCTTAGGTAATCAAATAGAATTGGTTCATAATGGGTTCTCAATAGTCGCTTGCCTAGGAATAGAGTGAACGATTATTTACTTGAGAATACGTTCCTATTGACGCTCGGAAGAGGTATAGGGAGATTTTAGAATTCTAGATTAACAACATAGCCATTCGATAATATTGAAGAAGATGGATTGACTTGAGATTAATTGTTAAGTGAAATTGTATACCCTAGGCTTTCTATCAGTGAAGTTCTAATCAAGTTAAATTTGCGTGTTTTAGTTTATTTTCTTAATTTAGTTGAATCCCTTAATTTAGATTTTCTGAATAATAGTGGTTTGAGACAGTTAGTACTCAATAGAAGTCTTTGATCAGTCCTCGTGGGATCGACAACCCTATTTACCCTTTATTACTTGTTCAATAGCGTGCACTTGCGTTAATGATCTGATTTCGGAATCAACACGACTACTTTAGTAAGGAAGTCAGAACTATTATCTACTGTGTCGACCTTTACAAGCCAAACCTCTTTCTTCTCTACCTTTTCTTGGATGAAATGATATTATATATCAATGTACTTTGTGCGTGAGTGAAATGCAGGATTCTTAGCTAAACAAATGGCCCATTGATTATCACATCTCACCTTTATGGCACCTTGCTCAAACCCGAGCTCCAAGCATAACCGTCGTAACCATACGGCTTCTTTTCCAGCATGAGTCAAAGTCATATATTCAGCCTCTGTAGAAGAAAGTGCTACAACGCTTTGCCTCTTACTCATCCAACTCAATGCAGCACCAAACAATGTAAAAACATATCCACTAGTGGACCGTCTACTATCAATATCTCCACCCCAGTTAGAATCTACATGGCCTACGATATCGAGCATGCTTCCATTCCCTGTATTTTCAAAACACAAAGAGAGATTTGAAGTTCCACGAAGATACCTGAAGACTCTTTTGATTGCATTCGAGTGTTCTCTTCCTGGGTTAGACATGTATCGACTCAAGACTCCCACTGCTTGGGCTATATCCGGACGCGTGCACACCATAGCATACATCAAGCTACCTACTGCACTCGCGTATGGAACTCGGGCCATCTCTTCAGCTTCTTCATCCGTTTTTGGACATTGCTCCGCAGATAGCTTGGTTCCTAATGGTATAGGGGTACCAACAGGCTTGCAGTCTACCATATTAAATTTCTTCAATATTTCTTTAATGTATCTTCCTGGCCTAGCCACAATTTTCGTTTCTCACGGTCCCTTCTAAGTTGCATGCCCAAAAAAAAATTTGCAGGCCCTAAGTCTTTCATTTCGAACTTTTTGGCCAACAAACTCTTCACGGAATTCACCATCTTCACACTATTCCCGATCAACAACATATCATCCACATATAGTGTGAGAATGACAAACTGATTGCTCGTTCTCTTCACATAAACGCAATGGTCAGAATTTGAACGCACAAAATTAAGCTGGAGCATGTACGTGTCAAACTTTTGATACCACATCTTCGGGGACTGCTTCAGTCCATATAAAAACTTTTTCAATTTGCACACCAGATTCTCCTTTCCTCTTACTTCAAAGCCTTCTGGTTGTCTCATATATATTTCCTCCTCCAAGTCCCCATGAAGGAATGCCGTCTTTACATCCATATGTTCTACCTCAAGATCATGTGCAGCTGCTATAGACAAAACAAATCGTATCGAGGTCAATTTTGCCATGGGAGAGAAAATCTCGTCATAGTTAACTCCCTCAATCTGAGAGTATCCCTTAGCTACAAGCCTAGCCTTGTATTTCTCTACGGTCCCATCCGGTTTCAGCTTTCGCTTGAATACCCATTTACATCCAATTACCTTTCTATCCTTAGGCAATTTACACAAGCTCCATGTTTCATTTTTATCAAGCGACTGCATCTCATCTATCATTGCGAGCTCCCACTGATTCGCATCATCAATAGAGCTGGCCTCTTTTACATAACTAGGATCATCTCTGGTAATGCTCAAAGCATGAAATGTACTCAAAGCACTAAGTGAGTATCGAAGGGGTACCTTTCTTTCCCGTGTCGATCTCCTGAGAACCTGCATGCTATCTGTATCTGGATCTTCATTTGGATCTTTATCTGAATCTTC
Organism: Psidium guajava; assembly: GCA_016432845.1. Lineage (NCBI taxonomy): Eukaryota > Viridiplantae > Streptophyta > Magnoliopsida > Myrtales > Myrtaceae > Psidium > Psidium guajava. The sequence continues at coordinate 3,744,088 of CM028234.1, read as the reverse complement.
ATCTGAATCTGCATTCTCAACTTCATTATTCGAGTCCCCTTGGTTCAATTCAGCATCAGACTCTATTAGCATGTCTCGTGTAACCATCTCTACAGTTTTAGTTTTAAGACTTCCTTCAAGCACTACCACCTTCTTGGGCTCATCACCTTTCTGTATGCCAACTTGGGGTTGTGATTCACGAAAGACAACATCCCTATTGTATACAATGGCCTTTGATTCTGGATTCCACAGCTTATAGCCCTTAACCCATTCCTTGTATCCGACAAATATGTTCTTCTTAGACTTATTGTCAAGCTTACCCCGCTTTTCCTTGGGTATATGAACATAGGTGTCATACCCGAACACCCGAACGTGTGACAGATTCGGCTTCTTCCCAAATACTGCCTCATATGGTGTACAATCCTTCACTGATGAGGTCGGTGTCTGGTTCTTCAAATAATTGGTTGTGGCTACAGCTTCCGCCCAAAATTCTGGCCCCAAACCTGCCCAACTCAGCATACATCTTGCCTTTTCTATGAGTGACCGATTTAGTCTTTCGGCTACCCTATTCTGTTGAGGCGTATAAGGAGTTGTCTTCTGCCTCGCAATGCCATTATCCACGCAAAATTGCTCGAGCTTATCTGAACAGAATTCACCTTCGTTATCTGTACGAAGGACCTTGATTTTCCTGCCCAATTGGTTTTCAATAAAAACCTTAAATTCTCGAAATTTCTCGAATACATCTGATTTACTTTTAATAAAATAAATCCAACTATATCTCGAAAAATAATCTATGAACGATACATAGTACCTGGATCCTCCTATAGATGGAGCGATGTAGGCCCGAAAACATCACTGTGAATCAGCTCCAGAACTTCCGTTGCTCTCGTACCGGTGTGTTTGAAATTGACACGGTTCTGTTTCCCATGAAGACAGTGTTTACAGAACCCAAAACCCATAGAGCAATCTGGTACTCCCTCTACCATTTGACTTGAAGCTAAGGTAGACAGTCCCTTTTCACCGATGTGTCTTAGCCTCTGATGCCATAACATGGATGTATCACTGTCGCGACCCTCTAAAAATTTTTATTATTTCTAAAGGGTTAACAGATTATTAGGTTAATTAGATTTGATTAACCTAACGCGGACCCTCCCAAGCCCTACCGAATCGCAACTTTGGTTTTTGTTTAAATGATTTTGAAATTTGGAGTCGCCACTAATCGTTCTTGGTAGGTCGATTAGAAACCTAAATAAATTAGCGGAAGAACTAATTTATTCCTGCGAACCAGAGATTATGAGCTCGGGGACTTGATTACACTAGTTAATTAAAACTAATGCCCTTTCGGTACCTTAATTTCATGGATATCCTAATTCGGCAACTCAGGCTTGGTTTATTCCTAAGGCTCTAGTAGGATATTCTCTTTTGTGTTTTCACTTTTTAAATAGGATGCATGGATGGTATATATATATTTTTAAGTGTTAATCATTCCCTGAAGCCGAAAGAGGGAGTGTGTTAACGACTTCTGTGCAGTATTACGACCTACTCATCTTTTGGGTTTGATGATTCAAAAATTAAATTATAGGAAGTACATGACAGTGAATAAACACCTCCAATGGGAGGCCTAGCATTGGCTTGGCTCTTCCCTTTGGGATTTAAGGTACATGTATTTAAGTTGCAAGTATTTAAACTACTATAAGTAAAAACCTCCAATGGGAGGCTAAGCATTGGCTTGGCTCTTCCCTTTGGGATTTAAGGTACAGGTATTTAAGTTGCAGGTATTTAACTACTATAAGTAAAAACCTCCAATGAGAGGCTAAGCATTGGCTTGGCTCTTCCCTTTGGGATTTAAGGTGCATGTATTTAAGTTGCAGGTATTTAATTACTGTAAGTAAAAACCTCCAATGGGAGGCTAAGCATTGGCTTGGCTCTTCCCTTTGGGATTTAAGGTGCAGGTATTTAAGTTGCAGGTATTTAACTACTGTAAGTAAAAACCTCCAATGGGAGGCTAAGCATTGGCTTGGCTCTTCCCTTTGGGATTTAAGGTACAGGTATTTAAGTTGCAGGTATTTAACTACTGTAAGTAAAAACCTCCAATGGGAGGCTAAGCATTGGCTTGGCTCTTCCCTTTGGGATTTATGGTGCAGGTATTTAAATTGCGGATGGACTTTGTCCTCTCCATTCTGGGGTATGAATTCTTCAAAATAAAATACAACGAATTGATTCAACAATTTGACATTTGTGCGCGCTTGAGGACTCCTCCAAGCCGATTTTGTGCTTCCATAGGGTTGACCATTGATATAGAGCTGCGGTTTCCTGACATAAAATAGAGTGAAGCGTCAGTATACAAAATATGTGCTAATCTGCACCTAAAACCAAAAGAGTGGAAAGAGTACTTATCTCCCATTTTTTTGGGAGGGATTTCTATAATTGATTTTCGCTCTCTATGTTCCCAATATAGAGAGTTTCTTTTGAATTAAGAGGGACTTTTAGTCATAGATCAATTGAGAAATCGGTGGACAGCTTAGGAGCTTGTCTGGGCCGATTTTTGCATATCTACGAGATTTTTGCTGTTGACGTAGAGATATCCTTCTCCTGACATAAAATATGGAAAAAAAAAGAGGAGATGGAGAAAGTGTATACAATTTGTGCTAATTTGCAAGTAAAACCATAAACAAATGAATAAATAAAAACACTTAGCTCGAATTTGCTTGCTCGTTGACGAGGATGAACTCTTGATTTATATTGATCGATGAAGGAATTTGTGATGATAATCCCTAGCTTTGAACTCCCATCATCTTCAAAATTCTCTCTCTTTTGGTATTTTCTTTCTCTCAAATTTTTCTTCAATCTCCCAAAACTCTCTCAAACATCCAAAATTTTCTCTCCAAAAAAATCCTCCCAAACACTTCAAATTTTCTCTCTCAAGAATCCTCCCAAACACTTCAAATTTTCTCTCCCAAGAATCCTTTCTCAAGCTCACTTCTTCCTCCTTTTATAACCTACTCATCTATCTCCCATTCTAATTTTTCCACTAACTCTATCTCCCATTCTAATTTCTCCACTAACTCTTCTTCATTTTCATCTTCCATTCTCCATCTCTATCTCACATTCTAATCTCTCCACTAACTCTTCTTCATCTTCATCTTCCCTTCTCCATATTTATCTCCCATTCTAATTTCTCCACTAACTCTTCTTAATCTCCATCTTCCCTTCTCTATTCTTATCTTCCATTCTAATTTCTCTACTAACTCTTCTTCATCTCCATCTTCCCTTCTCTATTCTTATCTTATTTTCTCCATCCATTCTTCTCCAACTTCACTTCTTCATCTCCTCTTCTTCATCTTCCCTTCTCTATTCTAATTTATCCACTAACTCTTCTTTTTATTATTTGTAAAATAATCCTTCAAGAGTTAGGTATTTGCACTCTAGTCCTTGAATTTTAAGTATTTACAATTCAGTCCCTGAAAAAAATATATTTCTTTAAGTCCAAATCTCTTCACAATTTTTGACACACCAAAATTTACCACATGTCAAATTTAAGCTCATTTCTTGTCGCTGAAAATAATGCATAATTTAATTAAAGCCCTTTTGCAAAATTAAGTCATTCTGGGTATAATTGGGCCAAGATGAAAATTTAAAATATTAGAAGACAATGTCACAACTCATAAAAAGTGAAAGTTAAAAATAAGTTGACTCAAATTAAATTTTTTTAGGCCCGATTCGAGATTATACTCGTGAAGGAACACGTGACTCGAATTGGATTTTTCTGAATTTGCGATGGCCAATATGAAAATAGATTTAAAATAAAAATATTAACTATCTTTGTGTATTTTTTGGCCTCAAATGTTATTTTTCCAAAATTTTCAAATATTTTTGTATTTGTTTTTTAAAAAAATTAAAATATATATAATATGAAAAATTATTTTTTGGTCAAAATTCGTTCCCTAGGCTTAGCTAAGGTTCCCAAAGTTGATTTTTCAATTTTATGAATTTTTATGGATTTTCTATTAATTTTCGAAAATAAATAAATAAAAAATACGTAAAAATACTGGAAAATTGAAAAATCGTTTTTTGGTCAAAATTGGTTCCCTAGGCTTGGCTAAGGTCCCCAAAGTTGATTTTTCAATTTTATGAATTTTTATGAATTTTTTATTACTTTAGCAATAGAAAAAATGATTAAAAATCAGGTGTCAACAGCTGCCCCTCTTTGAAAGGAAGCTCGGTAGAGGTTCATTTCAAAGACGAGATGACACCTGGATTCTTATCGACTCAATACAAGTAAATAAAAAGAGTCGTGCCATGATTGTTCCACTGAAAATGAAATGAGAACCTAAGGATTCGTTATATAAAAAAACTTTAGGGTGGTTGAACTTGAACGCGTACGGTGGATCAACCCATGGTAGATTCCTAATAAAAGGATTCTACTGATTAAAAATTGAATTAAAATTTGACCCGTATGGTGGGTCATACCATTTGACCCGTATGGTGGGTCGTACCATGGTAGATTCCTAATAAAAGAATTCTACTGATTAAATTTTGATTGAGATTTGACCCGTATGGTAGGTCACCACATGGAGATACCTGTAAGAAGGACTTGGTGCTTGTAGAAAGGACTTGGTGCCAGTAAAAAGGACTTGGTGCTTTGCCTGTAAGAAGAACTTTGTACCTGTAAGAAGGACTTGCTTTGCCTGTAAGAAGGACTTGATTTGCCTGTAAGAAGGACTTTGTTTGCCTGTAAGAAGGACTTTGTTTTGCCTGTAAGAAGGACTTACTTTGCCTGTAAGAAGGACTTTGTGCCTGTAAGAAGGACTTGATTTGCCTGTAAGAAGGACTTTGTTTGCCTGTAAGAAGGACTTTATGCCTGTAAGAAGGACTTGATTTGCCTGTAAGAAGGACTTTATGCCTGTAAGAAGGACTTGATTTGCCTGTAAGAAGGATTTTGTGCCTGTAAGAAGGACTTTGTGCCTGTAAGAAGGACTTGATTTGCCTGTAAGAAGGACTTTGTGCCTGTAAGAAGGACTTGGTTTGCCTGTAAGAAGGACTTAGTTTGCTTATAAGAAGGACTTGGTTTGCCTGTAAGAAGGACTTGGTTTGCCTGTAAGAAGGACTTGGTTTGCCTGTAAGAAGGACTTTATGCCTGTAAGAAGGACTTGGTGCCTGTAAGAAGAACTTGGTTTGCCTATAAGAAGGACTTTATGCCTGTAAGAAGGACTTGATTTGCCTTTAAGAAGGACTTGTTTTGCCTGTAAGAATGACTTGTTTTGCCTGTAAGAAGGACTTGATTTGCCTGTAAGAAGGACTTTATGCCTGTAAGAAGGACTTGTTTTGCCTGTAAGAAGGACTTGGTTTGCCTGTAAGAAGGACTTGGTTTGCCTGTCCTCATCCTGTCATGCCCCATTCTGCACATTTGATGTCTCCTGTGCAGTTTATGCTCTAAGTTGGAGTTGGTAAGTTAAACACACGGAATAGTCATACATAATTCATGAACTGTGTAAGCACAATGCAGATGTGACAATTTTTTAGCATTACGTGTGTTTATATAATGTGCAAATATGGGCGGATTTGAATTGCCCCTGGTATGTGGGCGGACCGAACAAATTGGGAAGCCTACTCCTTATGTCGAGGGGTGGTTCGTCTCAAACTTTGTCTCTATGTGATGAAGCATATGGGTGAGGGAGCATTTCGGTTTGTTTAATGACAGCGACCGCCACGGTTTAGCGGTTGAATGCCCCTGTAAAAAGCAGAGAAATTATTCTTGAAATCAAACGAGATAAGGAAGACATATTTGCTTTTTCGCTTCAGAGCTTGTGATCAATTTGCCCCATTTTTCACCAGAATAGATCTTGTCAGATGATCATAATTTTCTTTTGGATTTGTCTCCTTCAACATGTTAAATGTTAGTGTAAATATTTCCTGTAAAAAGAAAAAGAGACATATCAGCCAGTATTAAAAGGGATAAATTGAAAACGATACTGATTTACCCTTCATCTTGAATGTCTTGCACGAGTCTTTTACCAGTTTTGTTGGATTGAATTTTCCTCGACTTTTGTTGGGCGCCTCACCATTATGGGAAGACTATGGTAAAATACTGACTTTGATATTACTCGTCGAGTATTCCTGTTTGTAAAAAAAAAAGAAATGCACAAAAAGTTGTTTCATTTATTTATAATACATACAACATTCCCCACCCTTGGGGATCGAACTCGGAATATTTCGGACCTACTGTCATCCCCCATACCATTCGGTCCATTGGACCGTAGGTGTCCATGGGGCTTTCTTTTCAAGGGTTAATCCTTGGGGATAACGCAGCCCTGTTGTATCACCTTGGGCCATGTTACGGTATTTCTTGAGGTAATTTGCAATCCCTGTTAAGAATGGAATAAGACAATTCAAGACTTGAGATGATTATGTGCACATTAGAACGATACAGAATTACCCATTTCTGAGATTGTTCGTGTCTTTCGCTTGTACTTTCCTTTGTCCGAAACTGTCTATCCCGTGGTAATGCCCATGAGTTGATTTGCCCCCAAATTTTATCCAACCTGTATTCGGATATGATTACGTTCTCGGGTCGATTTGCAATTTCCTGAGAATAGAAGGGGCTTAATTTTAAAACTTGGAGCAACTGAGGGTAAATTGAAACGATACGGAGTTACCCTTCAGGTTTATGCAGATTTTCACTCGCCATCAATTCGTCGCGAGGTTGGTGAGGTGGCGGATTCGAGCATTTAATAGGGGGAAGTCGGATTATTACTCCTTGCTTTTACACATTCACAAAAGCAGAAAAACACATCACGCAAGGAAATAAAACACATTCACTCATTCAGGATTAGTTCCGCTTCCTCTGCAGGCTCTCCCATGATCAGCTGGCTTCATCCCAAATTAGGTATGCATCGGCCATATAGAAGGTCTGGTGGTCACTGGCTGAACAAGTGCATCACAGTCCCGATGCTTTACCGATATCAAACTGGTTGATTATGGCGAAAAGATCATCGTCAATGTCCGCTTGGTGGTGATCTGTCCCTTCTTTCTCGGGAGGTATTGATACTGATCCAGTATCATTGGTCCTTTTGTACCATTTCATCGAGGGTGAGGAGGAGGCTATTGCAGTTGGGGCAGGTGGCGGAGTCAAAAGTCTCTTTATACATCTTGTTTTCCGCTCGGAGGTTTTCATTTTCAACTCTTAGAAACTCGGCTTCGTTGTGCTCATGACGAGTCTTCATTCGGGTTCGTCTATTTTGAAACCAGAACTTGATTTGTGAAGGTTCAAGGCTTAGCTCTTGACTCAGTTCCATTTTTTGTTTGCCGTCTGGCATAGGGCACGTTCTGAAGAAAGCTTCAAGCTTTCGTACTTGCTCCTCAGTATGGCGACGGTAACGCTTCTTTTGACCTTTACCGTTGTTGTCATTGTCCTTACCGGGCTCTTGGACGTCGTCGATGGAAGGGCCGGGCTCCATAGGCTCGATCCCAAATATGGCTTCGAACTCTTCCTCTCCCATATTCAGCAAGTAACGATAACTTTCAAGTGTGTTGGGTTGAGACATCTTCGATTTGGTTAACGATTTCTCAAAGTTTGATATCTCTTCTTGTATTTTCACTCTCTGGATTTTTCTAGGAGACTGCGTATGCTTTAAGAGTCTCTCTTTCGAGCACGAATGAGAATTATCAAGAAGATGCCTCCTTTAAAATTAGACGTGGGTTTAGCAACTGTATTGCCTCTCTCGAGTGTTCTGGCTTTCTCGATTTTCTTTTCATCGTATCTCTCGCCCAGCTCGTCTCCTTCCATCTTTCCGTGGAAGGGGGCCCCTTGTTGCTGTCTCCACCGTCAATTTGCTGGCGAGTTCTTCAATAAAGACGAGTCGTATCTCTTTTCTGCCGAAAATGTCTTTGTCTCCCACTCAACTTATTTTTTATCCTTTCTTTTTCAAAGTAGTGGCGTCTCGTCCAACTTTTCCGTAGAGACGTCGGATTTGCTTGGCTCGAGATTGGAGACGAGTAGTGGAAGTGATACTGATAGGGAATGGTAGACAGGAAAATTTGGCCAGTAGAGACTTCCCCTGCAAAAATGAAAGAGAATGCGGCAGTATATGTTCTTCATATTCTAGAAAAATTGGAACGATACTGTTTTACCCTTGTGTATACTTCCATTGAATTTGAATTGAGGAAGTTCCTTCATTTGGATTGGATTGAATTGTATGTCCCGAGTTGCCCTTCACTTTGAGCTTGCCACATATGTGCTTTGCTTAGTTGGGCCTTGTTTTCTTTCGGGTTGCCTTGGACCATCATCATTTTCCATGCCATTGGGTCCGTGGACCGGAGGGCTCCTTTAATTTGAAGGTTACCTTGAAGGCGAATGAGTCCTATCGCATTCCATTGGGTCATTTCATTTTGCGACACTCTTGAGGCACTTTGCAATCCCCTGGGTGAGAATGGAACAAATCCAATTTAGCATTTTGCAACGATTGAGGGTAAATTGGAACGACACACAGTTACCATCTCGAGCTCGCCTGGGCTTTTCACTTGAAATTTCCCTACGTGAGGCCATTCAACATTTCTCATTATGGCAGTCAGCGACGTTGCCACAAATTGATCCGCCCTAAATCTAGCATAAAAAAGGATTCACGCATTCGACGGGATAAATAAATTGCCCCCTTGTCCTTGAATTAAATCGAGACACCTAGAAAGCTGGAAAATATCATACGCAGGGGAATTAAGCATGAAATGAAAGGTGCACTTATTCAAGGTCAGTTCTGCCTCTCCTGTGGCTCTTCGATAATCAGCTAGTCTCGTGTTGGTTCGGGTGTGGATAACCGATGTTTGAGAGTCCCTACTCACTGGCTCCTGATCGCGGCTTGGGACATCTGTCAACCCTAAACTGGTTGACCAGGGCAGTAAGCTCATCATCTGGGTAATCTCTTGAACCTTCCAGCAACTGATGCTCGAATTGGGCATTGTTGTTGGCAAATGCTGGTGGTAGATTTCTCATTCTGTCCTCGCCGTGAGCAATTTGACTTCTCATGCTGGAGCCTTCATCATTACTCGAGAAAGTGTGGGGATCACCAACTGTCCTGCTGCCAAAAACTCCTTCCATTCGAGGATTAGAGAAGTGGAAGTGCTCAGGATAACTTCTTGTCTGATTCTCTAGCTGCGCAGGCGCGCTGATCATGGGATGAGTTCTAGCCACAGGTTGGTGCTCAAACCAAGGAATCTGAATACACTGCTCCTGCGGTCTATACTCTTGAAGAGCATTAGGGTGATTCTGGGGGATACTTTGATTAACGCCTGGGGGATTGATGGCATGGCTACTAGCTTGGTTGATGGTGGGAAGTGGCTCGCCCCATGCTAACCTGGGGAACTTATGGTGGCGAGGAGACTCGACGTTCAGGCTTGGATCAGTCCCGCCTTGGTTTTCTTGATTCTGAGCTGCATTGTGTTCTCTCACCCTTTTTCTGTACTTCTGAAGATGACTCGAAACATTTGCTTTAGTGAGTCCCTCTACCTTCATAATTTCCAGTATATGTTGCGGCCGTGCCGAATCTATTCCTAGCTGCTGAACTGCATTAACAAACATACGATGCAGCTCGGGAGACCAACTCATCTTCTTTCTCCAGTTGCTTGGAACAAAATTGAAGGCTTGATGCTTGTTCTCATGGTCGTGCAATTGCTTCCTTACCACGTGCTGCCATATGTTTTGAAGCATCTGAACTCTAACTGGTTTCGTTACGACGTCTTGGGCCCCATTTAAGACAGCCTTCATTAGGGCTTGCTGATCATCGCTTGCCGATATTACGAGGACTGGCATGTTTAATTTAGAATTGATGACTTCCAAGAGAGTGAAAACATCCATGTCAATCCCTACCATGGCGGTGAGGACGATATCAAACGGGTCACTACTCCTCCTTAATATCTCTAAGGCCTCTGTCGCCTTTGCTTGAGCTACAACCTTATACCGGCATTTTCTTAATACGGTAACAAGGATTGACAGAGAGACTGGATTACCGTCAATGGCCATGACCAGTAGACCCTCAGGGTAAGGAACTTCATCAGCTTTGACCAGGGTTGAACATGCGCCCGTTTCCCTAATGCTTGACATATTTCTGGATCTAGGACTGCCGATTCGAGACCGCCTCAGGATGTCTTCTCGGACTTGAGGGATCACGGGATCGTTGATGGCTTCTCGTAACAGGCTTTGAAAGCCAATGCTTTGATGATGAAGGTTTTGAATTCCTCTCCCACGAGAACTCCTTCCTCTCTATCTTTCTCCTGCGAGTTCGTGCAGATGAACCCTCACTATCCATCTTGAGATCACGAACAATAACGCTATGACAACTCGATCAGTGCGCTGGTAGTAAATCCGGTCACCTGTTGTGTGCCCACTTTTATCCATATTTTGTTTCTTTCGGCGTCCACTTGCTCGTGTCGGTCGCCTGTAGCGTCGGGAGAAATTCCTATGGGCCACGTTCATTAATAGAACCTCGGTCCTCTAAAGCCCTCCGCATGTTTCGGATAAGAGGAAATTTTAAGACCGGTCTCTGGTTGATTTGATCAGGTAAAGGTATTTGTTTCATGGGTTCTGATTATATAATCCATATTGTTTTTCAAAAGACGCGGGATCCTCTGCAATACATTAAATATGCCCCCATGTTTAATCAGTATAAATCCACCGTCATATCAGAATACACTGCCCATACAAGTTTACGGATTGACACAACTTTGTCTGTCAAAGATGGACAATGTTCGTTTGCCCCCCAGAATTAACGGTTGAAGCCTCGGTGTTTTTCGTCTTTTGGTATTTCTGAAGATGATTCTTGATATATTATTGAACTTAATTTTTACACCCGTCTGGGGTATCTAGGATCTCCCTGCAAAAGAAAAGGATATAATTAGTATGCGACACAAGAAATGTCGGTCCATGACTCCTATATTAGTCCAATTTTGATTTTTTCTATTTTATAGAGAAATCAGAAGAAAGAAAAAAAATTTCCTTAGGAAGAAATGGGTTAATTTCTGATACAGAATTTTTTTCAGATTTATTATTCTTTTTTTTATTTTTTTAAAGGAATGTGACAAAGTCTCTTGACGTTTACTAAACTTTTTGAAGGAATTTCCTTTTTATCAAAATAAATTTTCAGAGGTAAATTTGTCAGGAAAATTTTATTTTTATTGAAGCATGAAAGACATGACAGAAATCCTTTATTGGTTAACGAAATTCCCCCGAGACATTAGTCTAATTTTATTTAGAGAAACTTTTCTTAGAAAAACATGAGCGAATTTCTCGAAAAGAATTTTTGTTGCAAGTTTTTATAATTTGAAAGAATGTGATAAAATCACTTGATGTTTTTTTAAAGGAATTTTTCTTTTTATCGAAATAAATTTTCAGAGGAAAATTTGTCGGGAAAATTTCATTTTTATTGGAGAGAAAAAAAAACATGACAAAAATCTCTTATTGGTCAATTAGTCTAATTTTATTTAGAGAAACTTTTCTTAGAAAAACATGAGCGAATTTCTCGAGAAGAATTTTCTTGCAAGTTTTTATAATTTGAAAAATGTGATAAAATCACTTGATGTCTACTAGAGTTTTTTTTAAGGAATTTTTCTTTTTATTGAAATTTTCAGAGGAAAATTTTTTCAGGAAAATTTCATTTTTATTGAAGCAATAAAAATATGACAAAAATCCCTTATTGGTTAATAAAATTCCTATGAAGGGATTTTTTTACATCATTTTTTCAAAAAAAAAAATTTAAAAGAAATGAGGGACAAATTTAATTTTTATTTTCTTTTAAAAAGAATGGTCGTAATATCAAGCTCAAAAACTGACTAACACCTAGCATGGACCGACCGAAAATAAATACAAGATAAAATTAGAGAACTTACTTTTACCTTGGAGAAATGCAAATCACATAGTCATGCGCATGACTCAAGTGAGGAGTGGACTCTAGAAAATAAAAAAAGGAGAGACAAGGTATGGACCTAAAAAGGCTCCCACTATCTGAATTGACAAACTTACCCTCCGCGCAATCAAATCACAATAGGAAGAATTGTCAATTCAGATAATGAGCGGAATAAAATATGGTCAACCCGAGCGCAATCGACGCAAGAGCTTTGCATATTCGATCCCTATCTATGGTTTTCTAGGAAGAATTTCGCGACTTGGGTTTAGACGCTTGTGTGTGCAGGTGTCGTGATCCTCAGAGTATGCAAGACATGCACAACAATTGATATCAAAACAGCGCTTCTAAAAATGTGCGAAATTAAACAAATAAACCCAACACCGAGCCTGCAAAACAAAGGGGTTAGCCAAACACTCCGCCCCTTATAACTCCCATCCTGCAAAAACATATAACACCTATAGAATGAGTCCCAAACAATATCGCCAGAAGCGAGATATGCATGAAATTTTCATTGGCCTAAGTCCACTAAGACTTTTAAAATTTCGAAAAAATTCAAGTATTCCAATTGGTATCTTTTTTCGAAAATTTAAAAATCCCGTCCCCAGTGGAGTCGCCAGTCTGTCGCGACCCTCTAAAAATTTTTATTATTTCTAAAGGGTTAACGGATTATTAGGTTAATTAGATTTGATTAACCTAACGCGGACCCTCCCAAGCCCTACCGAATCGCAACTTTGGTTTTTGTTTAAATGATTTTGAAATTTGGAGTCGCCACTAATCGTTCTTGGTAGGTCGATTAGAAACCTAAATAAATTAGCGGAAGAACTAATTTATTCCTGCGAACCAGAGATTATGAGCTCGGGGACTTTATTACACTAGTTAATTAAAACTAATGCCCTTTCGGTACCTTAATTTCATGGATATCCTAATTCGGCAACTCAGGCTTGGTTTATTCCTAAGGCTCTAGTAGGATATTCTCTTTTGTGTTTTCACTTTTTAAATAAGATGCATGGATGGTATATATATATTTTTAAGTGTTAATCATTCCCTGAAGCCGAAAGAGGGAGTGTGTTAACGACTTCTGTGCAGTATTACGACCTACTCATCTTTTGGGTTTGATGATTCAAAAATTAAATTATAGGAAGTACATGACAGTGAATAAACACCTCCAATGGGAGGCCTAGCATTGGCTTGGCTCTTCCCTTTGGGATTTAAGGTACATGTATTTAAGTTGCAAGTATTTAAACTACTATAAGTAAAAACCTCCAATGGGAGGCTAAGCATTGGCTTGGCTCTTCCCTTTGGGATTTAAGGTACAAGTATTTAAGTTGCAGGTATTTAACTACTGTAAGTAAAAACCTCCAATGAGAGGCTAAGCATTGGCTTGGCTCTTCCCTTTGGGATTTAAGGTGCATGTATTTAAGTTGCAGGTATTTAATTACTGTAAGTAAAAACCTCCAATGGGAGGCTAAGCATTGGCTTGGCTCTTCCCTTTGGGATTTAAGGTGCAGGTATTTAAGTTGCAGGTATTTAACTACTGTAAGTAAAAACCTCCAATGGGAGGCTAAGCATTGGCTTGGCTCTTCCCTTTGGGATTTAAGGTACAGGTATTTAAGTTGCAGGTATTTAACTACTGTAAGTAAAAACCTCCAATGGGAGGCTAAGCATTGGCTTGGCTCTTCCCTTTGGGATTTATGGTGCAGGTATTTAAATTGCGGATGGACTTTGTCCTCTCCATTCTGGGGTATGAATTCTTCAAAATAAAATACAACGAATTGATTCAACAATTTGACATTTGTGCGCGCTTGAGGACTCCTCCAAGCCGATTTTGTGCTTCCATAGGGTTGACCATTGATATAGAGCTGCGGTTTCCTGACATAAAATAGAGTGAAGCGTCAGTATACAAAATATGTGCTAATCTGCACCTAAAACCAAAAGAGTGGAAAGAGTACTTATCTCCCATTTTTTTGGGAGGGATTTCTATAATTGATTTTCGCTCTCTATGTTCCCAATATAGAGAGTTTCTTTTGAATTAAGAGGGACTTTTAGTCATAGATCAATTGAGAAATCGGTGGACAGCTTAGGAGCTTGTCTGGGCCGATTTTTGCATATCTACGAGATTTTTGCTGTTGACGTAGAGATATCCTTCTCCTGACATAAAATATGGAAAAAAAAGAGGAGATGGAGAAAGTGTATACAATTTGTGCTAATTTGCAAGTAAAACCATAAACAAATGAATAAATAAAAACACTTAGCTCGAATTTGCTTGCTCGTTGACGAGGATGAACTCTTGATTTATATTGATCGATGAAGGAATTTGTGATGATAATCCCTAGCTTTGAACTCCCATCATCTTCAAAATTCTCTCTCTTTTGGTATTTTCTTTCTCTCAAATTTTTCTTCAATCTCCCAAAACTCTCTCAAACATCCAAAATTTTCTCTCCAAAAAAATCCTCCCAAACACTTCAAATTTTCTCTCTCAAGAATCCTCCCAAACACTTCAAATTTTCTCTCCCAAGAATCCTTTCTCAAGCTCACTTCTTCCTCCTTTTATAACCTACTCATCTATCTCCCATTCTAATTTTTCCACTAACTCTATCTCCCATTCTAATTTCTCCACTAACTCTTCTTCATTTTCATCTTCCATTCTCCATCTCTATCTCACATTCTAATCTCTCCACTAACTCTTCTTCATCTTCATCTTCCCTTCTCCATATTTATCTCCCATTCTAATTTCTCCACTAACTCTTCTTAATCTCCATCTTCCCTTCTCTATTCTTATCTTCCATTCTAATTTCTCTACTAACTCTTCTTCATCTCCATCTTCCCTTCTCTATTCTTATCTTATTTTCTCCATCCATTCTTCTCCAACTTCACTTCTTCATCTCCTCTTCTTCATCTTCCCTTCTCTATTCTAATTTATCCACTAACTCTTCTTTTTATTATTTGTAAAATAATCCTTCAAGAGTTAGGTATTTGCACTCTAGTCCTTGAATTTTAAGTATTTACAATTCAGTCCCTGAAAAAAATATATTTCTTTAAGTCCAAATCTCTTCACAATTTTTGACACACCAAAATTTACCACATGTCAAATTTAAGCTCATTTCTTGTCGCTGAAAATAATGCATAATTTAATTAAAGCCCTTTTGCAAAATTAAGTCATTCTGGGTATAATTGGGCCAAGATGAAAATTTAAAATATTAGAAGACAATGTCACAACTCATAAAAAGTGAAAGTTAAAAATAAGTTGACTCAAATTAAATTTTTTTAGGCCCGATTCGAGATTATACTCGTGAAGGAACACGTGACTCGAATTGGATTTTTCTGAATTTGCGATGGCCAATATGAAAATAGATTTAAAATAAAAATATTAACTATCTTTGTGTATTTTTTGGCCTCAAATGTTATTTTTCCAAAATTTTCAAATATTTTTGTATTTTTTTTTTAAAAAATTAAAATATATATAATATGAAAAATTATTTTTTGGTCAAAATTCGTTCCCTAGGCTTAGCTAAGGTTCCCAAAGTTGATTTTTCAATTTTATGAATTTTTATGGATTTTCTATTAATTTTCGAAAATAAATAAATAAAAAATACGTAAAAATACTGGAAAATTGAAAAATCGTTTTTTGGTCAAAATTGGTTCCCTAGGCTTGGCTAAGGTCCCCAAAGTTGATTTTTCAATTTTATGAATTTTTATGAATTTTTTATTACTTTAGCAATAGAAAAAATGATTAAAAATCAGGTGTCAACAGCTGCCCCTCCTTGAAAGGAAGCTCGGTAGAGGTTCATTTCAAAGACGAGATGACACCTGGATTCTTATCGACTCAATACAAGTAAATAAAAAGAGTCGTGCCATGATTGTTCCACTGAAAATGAAATGAGAACCTAAGGATTCGTTATATAAAAAAACTTTAGGGTGGTTGAACTTGAACGCGTATGGTGGATCAACCCATGGTAGATTCCTAATAAAAGGATTCTACTGATTAAAAATTGAATTAAAATTTGACCCGTATGGTGGGTCATACCATTTGACCCGTATGGTGGGTCGTACCATGGTAGATTCCTAATAAAAGAATTCTACTGATTAAATTTTGATTGAGATTTGACCCGTATGGTAGGTCACCACATGGAGATACCTGTAAGAAGGACTTGGTGCTTGTAGAAAGGACTTGGTGCCAGTAAAAAGGACTTGGTGCTTTGCCTGTAAGAAGAACTTTGTACCTGTAAGAAGGACTTGCTTTGCCTGTAAGAAGGACTTGATTTGCCTATAAGAAGGACTTTGTTTGCCTGTAAGAAGGACTTTGTTTTGCCTGTAAGAAGGACTTACTTTGCCTGTAAGAAGGACTTTGTGCCTGTAAGAAGGACTTGATTTGCCTGTAAGAAGGACTTTGTTTGCCTGTAAGAAGGACTTTATGCCTGTAAGAAGGACTTGATTTGCCTGTAAGAAGGACTTTATGCCTGTAAGAAGGACTTGATTTGCCTGTAAGAAGGATTTTGTGCCTGTAAGAAGGACTTTGTGCCTGTAAGAAGGACTTGATTTGCCTGTAAGAAGGACTTTGTGCCTGTAAGAAGGACTTGGTTTGCCTGTAAGAAGGACTTAGTTTGCTTATAAGAAGGACTTGGTTTGCCTGTAAGAAGGACTTGGTTTGCCTGTAAGAAGGACTTTATGCCTGTAAGAAGGACTTGGTGCCTGTAAGAAGAACTTGGTTTGCCTATAAGAAGGACTTTATGCCTGTAAGAAGGACTTGATTTGCCTTTAAGAAGGACTTGTTTTGCCTGTAAGAATGACTTGTTTTGCCTGTAAGAAGGACTTGATTTGCCTGTAAGAAGGACTTTGTGCCTGTAAGAAGGACTTGTTTTGCCTGTAAGAAGGACTTGGTTTGCCTGTAAGAAGGACTTGGTTTGCCTGTCCTCATCCTGTCATGCCCCATTCTGCACATTTGATGTCTCCTGTGCAGTTTATGCTCTAAGTTGGAGTTGGTAAGTTAAACACACGGAATAGTCATACATAATTCATGAACTGTGTAAGCACAATGCAGATGTGACAATTTTTTAGCATTACGTGTGTTTATATAATGTGCAAATATGGGCGGATTTGAATTGCCCCTGGTATGTGGGCGGACCGAACAAATTGGGAAGCCTACTCCTTATGTCGAGGGGTGGTTCGTCTCAAACTTTGTCTCTATGTGATGAAGCATATGGGTGAGGGAGCATTTCGGTTTGTTTAATGACAGCGACCGCCACGGTTTAGCGGTTGAATGCCCCTGTAAAAAGCAGAGAAATTATTCTTGAAATCAAACGAGATAAGGAAGACATATTTGCTTTTTCGCTTCAGAGCTTGTGATCAATTTGCCCCATTTTTCACCAGAATAGATCTTGTCAGATGATCATAATTTTCTTTTGGATTTGTCTCCTTCAACATGTTAAATGTTAGTGTAAATATTTCCTGTAAAAAGAAAAAGAGACATATCAGCCAGTATTAAAAGGGATAAATTGAAAACGATACTGATTTACCCTTCATCTTGAATGTCTTGCACGAGTCTTTTACCAGTTTTGTTGGATTGAATTTTCCTCGACTTTTGTTGGGCGCCTCACTATTATGGGAAGACTATGGTAAAATACTGACTTTGATATTACTCGTCGAGTATTCCTGTTTGTAAAAAAAAAAGAAATGCACAAAAAGTTGTTTCATTTATTTATAATACATACAACATTCCCCACCCTTGGGGATCGAACTCGGAATATTTCGGACCTACTGTCATCCCCCATACCATTCGGTCCATTGGACCGTAGGTGTCCATGGGGCTTTCTTTTCAAGGGTTAATCCTTGGGGATAACGCAGCCCTGTTGTATCACCTTGGGCCATGTTACGGTATTTCTTGAGGTAATTTGCAATCCCTGTTAAGAATGGAATAAGACAATTCAAGACTTGAGATGATTATGTGCACATTAGAACGATACAGAATTACCCATTTCTGAGATTGTTCGTGTCTTTCGCTTGTACTTTCCTTTGTCCGAAACTGTCTATCCCGTGGTAATGCCCATGAGTTGATTTGCCCCCAAATTTTATCCAACCTGTATTCGGATATGATTACGTTCTCGGGTCGATTTGCAATTTCCTGAGAATAGAAGGGGCTTAATTTTAAAACTTGGAGCAACTGAGGGTAAATTGAAACGATACGGAGTTACCCTTCAGGTTTATGCAGATTTTCACTCGCCATCAATTCGTCGCGAGGTTGGTGAGGTGGCGGATTCGAGCATTTAATAGGGGGAAGTCGGATTATTACTCCTTGCTTTTACACATTCACAAAAGCAGAAAAACACATCACGCAAGGAAATAAAACACATTCACTCATTCAGGATTAGTTCCGCTTCCTCTGCAGGCTCTCCCATGATCAGCTGGCTTCATCCCAAATTAGGTATGCATCGGCCATATAGAAGGTCTGGTGGTCACTGGCTGAACAAGTGCATCACAGTCCCGATGCTTTACCGATATCAAACTGGTTGATTATGGCGAAAAGATCATCGTCAATGTCCGCTTGGTGGTGATCTGTCCCTTCTTCCTCGGGAGGTATTGATACTGATCCAGTATCATTGGTCCTTTTGTACCATTTCATCGAGGGTGAGGAGGAGGCTATTGCAGTTGGGGCAGGTGGCGGAGTCAAAAGTCTCTTTATACATCTTGTTTTCCGCTCGGAGGTTTTCATTTTCAACTCTTAGAAACTCGGCTTCGTTGTGCTCATGACGAGTCTTCATTCGGGTTCGTCTATTTTGAAACCAGAACTTGATTTGTGAAGGTTCAAGGCTTAGCTCTTGACTCAGTTCCATTTTTTGTTTGCCGTCTGGCATAGGGCACGTTCTGAAGAAAGCTTCAAGCTTTCGTACTTGCTCCTCAGTATGGCGACGGTAACGCTTCTTTTGACCTTTACCGTTGTTGTCATTGTCCTTACCGGGCTCTTGGACGTCGTCGATGGAAGGGCCGGGCTCCATAGGCTCGATCCCAAATATGGCTTCGAACTCTTCCTCTCCCATATTCAGCAAGTAACGATAACTTTCAAGTGTGTTGGGTTGAGACATCTTCGATTTGGTTAACGATTTCTCAAAGTTTGATATCTCTTCTTGTATTTTCACTCTCTGGATTTTTCTGGGAGACTGCGTATGCTTTAAGAGTCTCTCTTTCGAGCACGAATGAGAATTATCAAGAAGATGCCTCCTTTAAAATTAGACGTGGGTTTAGCAACTGTATTGCCTCTCTCGAGTGTTCTGGCTTTCTCGATTTTCTTTTCATCGTATCTCTCGCCCAGCTCGTCTCCTTCCATCTTTCCGTGGAAGGGGGCCCCTTGTTGCTGTCTCCACCGTCAATTTGCTGGCGAGTTCTTCAATAAAGACGAGTCGTATCTCTTTTCTGCCGAAAATGTCTTTGTCTCCCACTCAACTTATTTTTTATCCTTTCTTTTTCAAAGTAGTGGCGTCTCGTCCAACTTTTCCGTAGAGACGTCGGATTTGCTTGGCTCGAGATTGGAGACGAGTAGTGGAAGTGATACTGATAGGGAATGGTAGACAGGAAAATTTGGCCAGTAGAGACTTCCCCTGCAAAAATGAAAGAGAATGCGGCAGTATATGTTCTTCATATTCTAGAAAAATTGGAACGATACTGTTTTACCCTTGTGTATACTTCCATTGAATTTGAATTGAGGAAGTTCCTTCATTTGGATTGGATTGAATTGTATGTCCCGAGTTGCCCTTCACTTTGAGCTTGCCACATATGTGCTTTGCTTAGTTGGGCCTTGTTTTCTTTCGGGTTGCCTTGGACCATCATCATTTTCCATGCCATTGGGTCCGTGGACCGGAGGGCTCCTTTAATTTGAAGGTTACCTTGAAGGCGAATGAGTCCTATCGCATTCCATTGGGTCATTTCATTTTGCGACACTCTTGAGGCACTTTGCAATCCCCTGGGTGAGAATGGAACAAATCCAATTTAGCATTTTGCAACGATTGAGGGTAAATTGGAACGACACACAGTTACCCATCTTCGAGCTCGCCTGGGCTTTTCACTTGAAATTTCCCTACGTGAGGCCATTCAACATTTCTCATTATGGCAGTCAGCGACGTTGCCACAAATTGATCCGCCCTAAATCTAGCATAAAAAAGGATTCACGCATTCGACGGGATAAATAAATTGCCCCCTTGTCCTTGAATTAAATCGAGACACCTAGAAAGCTGGAAAATATCATACGCAGGGGAATTAAGCATGAAATGAAAGGTGCACTTATTCAAGGTCAGTTCTGCCTCTCCTGTGGCTCTTCGATAATCAGCTAGTCTCGTGTTGGTTCGGGTGTGGATAACCGATGTTTGAGAGTCCCTACTCACTGGCTCCTGATCGCGGCTTGGGACATCTGTCAACCCTAAACTGGTTGACCAGGGCAGTAAGCTCATCATCTGGGTAATCTCTTGAACCTTCCAGCAACTGATGCTCGAATTGGGCATTGTTGTTGGCAAATGCTGGTGGTAGATTTCTCATTCTGTCCTCGCCGTGAGCAATTTGACTTCTCATGCTGGAGCCTTCATCATTACTCGAGAAAGTGTGGGGATCACCAACTGTCCTGCTGCCAAAAACTCCTTCCATTCGAGGATTAGAGAAGTGGAAGTGCTCAGGATAACTTCTTGTCTGATTCTCTCGCTGCGCAGGCGCGCTGATCATGGGATGAGTTCTAGCCACAGGTTGGTGCTCAAACCAAGGAATCTGAATACACTGCTCCTGCGGTCTATACTCTTGAAGAGCATTAGGGTGATTCTGGGGGATACTTTGATTAACGCCTGGGGGATTGATGGCATGGCTACTAGCTTGGTTGATGGTGGGAAGTGGCTCGCCCCATGCTAACCTGGGGAACTTATGGTGGCGAGGAGACTCGACGTTCAGGCTTGGATCAGTCCCGCCTTGGTTTTCTTGATTCTGAGCTGCATTGTGTTCTCTCACCCTTTTTCTGTACTTCTGAAGATGACTCGAAACATTTGCTTTAGTGAGTCCCTCTACCTTCATAATTTCCAGTATATGTTGCGGCCGTGCCGAATCTATTCCTAGCTGCTGAACTGCATTAACAAACATACGATGCAGCTCGGGAGACCAACTCATCTTCTTTCTCCAGTTGCTTGGAACAAAATTGAAGGCTTGATGCTTGTTCTCATGGTCGTGCAATTGCTTCCTTACCACGTGCTGCCATATGTTTTGAAGCATCTGAACTCTAACTGGTTTCGTTACGACGTCTTGGGCCCCATTTAAGACAGCCTTCATTAGGGCTTGCTGATCATCGCTTGCCGATATTACGAGGACTGGCATGTTTAATTTAGAATTGATGACTTCCAAGAGAGTGAAAACATCCATGTCAATCCCTACCATGGCGGTGAGGACGATATCAAACGGGTCACTACTCCTCCTTAATATCTCTAAGGCCTCTGTCGCCTTTGCTTGAGCTACAACCTTATACCGGCATTTTCTTAATACGGTAACAAGGATTGACAGAGAGACTGGATTACCGTCAATGGCCATGACCAGTAGACCCTCAGGGTAAGGAACTTCATCAGCTTTGACCAGGGTTGAACATGCGCCCGTTTCCCTAATGCTTGACATATTTCTGGATCTAGGACTGCCGATTCGAGACCGCCTCAGGATGTCTTCTCGGACTTGAGGGATCACGGGATCGTTGATGGCTTCTCGTAACAGGCTTTGAAAGCCAATGCTTTGATGATGAAGGTTTTGAATTCCTCTCCCACGAGAACTCCTTCCTCTCTATCTTTCTCCTGCGAGTTCGTGCAGATGAACCCTCACTATCCATCTTGAGATCACGAACAATAACGCTATGACAACTCGATCAGTGCGCTGGTAGTAAATCCGGTCACCTGTTGTGTGCCCACTTTTATCCATATTTTGTTTCTTTCGGCGTCCACTTGCTCGTGTCGGTCGCCTGTAGCGTCGGGAGAAATTCCTATGGGCCACGTTCATTAATAGAACCTCGGTCCTCTAAAGCCCTCCGCATGTTTCGGATAAGAGGAAATTTTAAGACCGGTCTCTGGTTGATTTGATCAGGTAAAGGTATTTGTTTCATGGGTTCTGATTATATAATCCATATTGTTTTTCAAAAGACGCGGGATCCTCTGCAATACATTAAATATGCCCCCATGTTTAATCAGTATAAATCCACCGTCATATCAGAATACACTGCCCATACAAGTTTACGGATTGACACAACTTTGTCTGTCAAAGATGGACAATGTTCGTTTGCCCCCCAGAATTAACGGTTGAAGCCTCGGTGTTTTTCGTCTTTTGGTATTTCTGAAGATGATTCTTGATATATTATTGAACTTAATTTTTACACCCGTCTGGGGTATCTAGGATCTCCCTGCAAAAGAAAAGGATATAATTAGTATGCGACACAAGAAATGTCGGTCCATGACTCCTATATTAGTCCAATTTTGATTTTTTCTATTTTATAGAGAAATCAGAAGAAAGAAAAAAAATTTCCTTAGGAAGAAATGGGTTAATTTCTGATACAGAATTTTTTTCAGATTTATTATTCTTTTTTTTATTTTTTTAAAGGAATGTGACAAAGTCTCTTGACGTTTACTAAACTTTTTGAAGGAATTTCCTTTTTATCAAAATAAATTTTCAGAGGTAAATTTGTCAGGAAAATTTTATTTTTATTGAAGCATGAAAGACATGACAGAAATCCTTTATTGGTTAACGAAATTCCCCCGAGACATTAGTCTAATTTTATTTAGAGAAACTTTTCTTAGAAAAACATGAGCGAATTTCTCGAAAAGAATTTTTGTTGCAAGTTTTTATAATTTGAAAGAATGTGATAAAATCACTTGATGTTTTTTTAAAGGAATTTTTCTTTTTATCGAAATAAATTTTCAGAGGAAAATTTGTCGGGAAAATTTCATTTTTATTGGAGAGAAAAAAAAACATGACAAAAATCTCTTATTGGTCAATTAGTCTAATTTTATTTAGAGAAACTTTTCTTAGAAAAACATGAGCGAATTTCTCGAGAAGAATTTTCTTGCAAGTTTTTATAATTTGAAAAATGTGATAAAATCACTTGATGTCTACTAGAGTTTTTTTTAAGGAATTTTTCTTTTTATTGAAATTTTCAGAGGAAAATTTTTTCAGGAAAATTTCATTTTTATTGAAGCAATAAAAATATGACAAAAATCCCTTATTGGTTAATAAAATTCCTATGAAGGGATTTTTTTACATCATTTTTTCAAAAAAAAAAATTTAAAAGAAATGAGGGACAAATTTAATTTTTATTTTCTTTTAAAAAGAATGGTCGTAATATCAAGCTCAAAAACTGACTAACACCTAGCATGGACCGACCGAAAATAAATACAAGATAAAATTAGAGAACTTACTTTTACCTTGGAGAAATGCAAATCACATAGTCATGCGCATGACTCAAGTGAGGAGTGGACTCTAGAAAATAAAAAAAGGAGAGACAAGGTATGGACCTAAAAAGGCTCCCACTATCTGAATTGACAAACTTACCCTCCGCGCAATCAAATCACAATAGGAAGAATTGTCAATTCAGATAATGAGCGGAATAAAATATGGTCAACCCGAGCGCAATCGACGCAAGAGCTTTGCATATTCGATCCCTATCTATGGTTTTCTAGGAAGAATTTCGCGACTTGGGTTTAGACGCTTGTGTGTGCAGGTGTCGTGATCCTCAGAGTATGCAAGACATGCACAACAATTGATATCAAAACAGCGCTTCTAAAAATGTGCGAAATTAAACAAATAAACCCAACACCGAGCCTGCAAAACAAAGGGGTTAGCCAAACACTCCGCCCCTTATAACTCCCATCCTGCAAAAACATATAACACCTATAGAATGAGTCCCAAACAATATCGCCAGAAGCGAGATATGCATGAAATTTTCATTGGCCTAAGTCCACTAAGACTTTTAAAATTTCGAAAAAATTCAAGTATTCCAATTGGTATCTTTTTTCTAAAATTTAAAAATCCCGTCCCCAGTGGAGTCGCCAGTCTGTCGCGACCCTCTAAAAATTTTTATTATTTCTAAAGGGTTAACGGATTATTAGGTTAATTAGATTTGATTAACCTAACGCGGACCCTCCCAAGCCCTACCGAATCGCAACTTTGGTTTTTGTTTAAATGATTTTGAAATTTGGAGTCGCCACTAATCGTTCTTGGTAGGTCGATTAGAAACCTAAATAAATTAGCGGAAGAACTAATTTATTCCTGCGAACCAGAGATTATGAGCTCGGGGACTTGATTACACTAGTTAATTAAAACTAATGCCCTTTCGGTACCTTAATTTCATGGATATCCTAATTCGGCAACTCAGGCTTGGTTTATTCCTAAGGCTCTAGTAGGATATTCTCTTTTGTGTTTTCACTTTTTAAATAAGATGCATGGATGGTATATATATATTTTTAAGTGTTAATCATTCCCTGAAGCCGAAAGAGGGAGTGTGTTAACGACTTCTGTGCAGTATTACGACCTACTCATCTTTTGGGTTTGATGATTCAAAAATTAAATTATAGGAAGTACATGACAGTGAATAAACACCTCCAATGGGAGGCCTAGCATTGGCTTGGCTCTTCCCTTTGGGATTTAAGGTACATGTATTTAAGTTGCAAGTATTTAAACTACTATAAGTAAAAACCTCCAATGGGAGGCTAAGCATTGGCTTGGCTCTTCCCTTTGGGATTTAAGGTACAAGTATTTAAGTTGCAGGTATTTAACTACTGTAAGTAAAAACCTCCAATGAGAGGCTAAGCATTGGCTTGGCTCTTCCCTTTGGGATTTAAGGTGCATGTATTTAAGTTGCAGGTATTTAATTACTGTAAGTAAAAACCTCCAATGGGAGGCTAAGCATTGGCTTGGCTCTTCCCTTTGGGATTTAAGGTGCAGGTATTTAAGTTGCAGGTATTTAACTACTGTAAGTAAAAACCTCCAATGGGAGGCTAAGCATTGGCTTGGCTCTTCCCTTTGGGATTTAAGGTACAGGTATTTAAGTTGCAGGTATTTAACTACTGTAAGTAAAAACCTCCAATGGGAGGCTAAGCATTGGCTTGGCTCTTCCCTTTGGGATTTATGGTGCAGGTATTTAAATTGCGGATGGACTTTGTCCTCTCCATTCTGGGGTATGAATTCTTCAAAATAAAATACAACGAATTGATTCAACAATTTGACATTTGTGCGCGCTTGAGGACTCCTCCAAGCCGATTTTGTGCTTCCATAGGGTTGACCATTGATATAGAGCTGCGGTTTCCTGACATAAAATAGAGTGAAGCGTCAGTATACAAAATATGTGCTAATCTGCACCTAAAACCAAAAGAGTGGAAAGAGTACTTATCTCCCATTTTTTTGGGAGGGATTTCTATAATTGATTTTCGCTCTCTATGTTCCCAATATAGAGAGTTTCTTTTGAATTAAGAGGGACTTTTAGTCATAGATCAATTGAGAAATCGGTGGACAGCTTAGGAGCTTGTCTGGGCCGATTTTTGCATATCTACGAGATTTTTGCTGTTGACGTAGAGATATCCTTCTCCTGGCATAAAATATGGAAAAAAAAAGAGGAGATGGAAAAAGTGTATACAATTTGTGCTAATTTGCAAGTAAAACCATAAACAAATGAATAAATAAAAACACTTAGCTCGAATTTGCTTGCTCGTTGACGAGGATGAACTCTTGATTTATATTGATCGATGAAGGAATTTGTGATGATAATCCCTAGCTTTGAACTCCCATCATCTTCAAAATTCTCTCTCTTTTGGTATTTTCTTTCTCTCAAATTTTTCTTCAATCTCCCAAAACTCTCTCAAACATCCAAAATTTTCTCTCCAAAAAAATCCTCCCAAACACTTCAAATTTTCTCTCTCAAGAATCCTCCCAAACACTTCAAATTTTCTCTCCCAAGAATCCTTTCTCAAGCTCACTTCTTCCTCCTTTTATAACCTACTCATCTATCTCCCATTCTAATTTTTCCACTAACTCTATCTCCCATTCTAATTTCTCCACTAACTCTTCTTCATTTTCATCTTCCATTCTCCATCTCTATCTCACATTCTAATCTCTCCACTAACTCTTCTTCATCTTCATCTTCCCTTCTCCATATTTATCTCCCATTCTAATTTCTCCACTAACTCTTCTTAATCTCCATCTTCCCTTCTCTATTCTTATCTTCCATTCTAATTTCTCTACTAACTCTTCTTCATCTCCATCTTCCCTTCTCTATTCTTATCTTATTTTCTCCATCCATTCTTCTCCAACTTCTCTTCTTCATCTCCTCTTCTTCATCTTCCCTTCTCTATTCTAATTTATCCACTAACTCTTCTTTTTATTATTTGTAAAATAATCCTTCAAGAATTAGGTATTTGCACTCTAGTCCTTGAATTTTAAGTATTTACAATTCAGTCCCTGAAAAAAATATATTTCTTTAAGTCCAAATCTCTTCACAATTTTTGACACACCAAAATTTACCACATGTCAAATTTAAGCTCATTTCTTGTCGCTGAAAATAATGCATAATTTAATTAAAGCCCTTTTGCAAAATTAAGTCATTCTGGGTATAATTGGGCCAAGATGAAAATTTAAAATATTAGAAGACAATGTCACAACTCATAAAAAGTGAAAGTTAAAAATAAGTTGACTCAAATTAAATTTTTTTAGGCCCGATTCGAGATTATACTCGTGAAGGAACACGTGACTCGAATTGGATTTTTCTGAATTTGCGATGGCCAATATGAAAATAGATTTAAAATAAAAATATTAACTATCTTTGTGTATTTTTTGGCCTCAAATGTTATTTTTCCAAAATTTTCAAATATTTTTGTTTTTTTTTTAAAAAAATTAAAATATATATAATATGAAAAATTATTTTTTGGTCAAAATTCGTTCCCTAGGCTTGGCTAAGGTTCCCAAAGTTGATTTTTCAATTTTATGAATTTTTATGGATTTTCTATTAATTTTCGAAAATAAATAAATAAAAAATACGTAAAAATACTGGAAAATTGAAAAATCGTTTTTTGGTCAAAATTGGTTCCCTAGGCTTGGCTAAGGTCCCCAAAGTTGATTTTTCAATTTTATGAATTTTTATGGATTTTTTATTACTTTAGCAATAGAAAAAATGATTAAAAATCAGGTGTCAACAATCACATCCATCTTCCTTTGCCTTTTCAGAGACTAAACCACGACCAGCAATCACCGTTTCCCCGAGCAACTTGTACAGCGTCTCATAACGAACTCCTCGCGCAATCACAATAGAACCCCGAGTCATCTTGCACGAATTTTTATCACAGTTGAAAGTAACCCCTGAATCAGCCATCGTACCAACTGATAACAGGTTTCTACTCATCAAGGGTATGTGCATCACTTTCGAAAGAGTCTTCACTGTGCCATTACTCATCCTCAGCTTCATCTTGTCACGCCCAACAATTTGAACCGCAGTATCATCTCCTAGCATGACATCTCCACCATTATGTTGCTCATATTCACAAAACCAGTGTCTATGAGGCGTCATGTGGTATGAAGCACCAGTGTCGACGTACCAGATATCCTTGTCTGACTGTGCCATACATGCATCAGCGACATACATATCCCCTGTCTTGACCTCCTTTTTCTCTGAGGATGATTCAGCTTCTTTCTTATAAACTGGCTTGTTTTTGCAGTCTCGCTTCACATGGCCCAACTCTTGACATTTCTAGCATCGTACCCCTTTCTCCCTACTCTTCGAACGCCCACGAGATTTGGACCTGAACCCTCTCTGATTCAGAGTTTTCTCTGCTGGCCTTCCTCTAGTCGCCAATACCTCTTTACCAGAATTTGCCGATCCCTTTCTTCGTGTCTCCTCCAATAACAAGGCAGCACACATAGTCTAATATGACAATTCCTTATCCCCACCACTGATTACCACAATCAAACTATCCCATGAATCCGGCAGTGAACAGAGTAGCGTTATCACCTTATCATCATCCTCGAACTTAACACCAATCGATACCAATTGACTTATCAACGTGTTAAATTCATGCAGGTGTACAGAAAACGAGTCACCCTCGTGCATATGAAGATTATACAATTTCTTTCGCAAGAAAAACTTATTAACCAGCAACTTACTTTGATACAGCGACTCCAATTTCTGCCATAAATCCCTGGCTATTGGTTCGCTCATTACATTCGTCAGAATGTTGTCTGCAAGACAAAGCCGGATTAAGCCCTTTGCTTTCCGATCAATCCGATCCCAATCGTCAATCTCCTTTGGATTTGCCTGTTTGGATGTTGAATCCGTTTCCTTGCCCGATTCCTTGCCTATCACGATACCAGGCGTCGCAGCAATAGGCCTTTCCCTTTCGATTGCCGACCAAAGATCTCGATCACAGAAGAGATCTTCCATCTTCATCTTTCACAGATCGAACTGTTTCTCATCGAACTTTTCTATCTCAATTCGTGACCCTCCTGACATCTCAGATAAATCCTAATCCCTCGAACACAAGGCTCTGATACCAATTGAAGGGAAGTAAACGAGAATTTGATCATGAAAAACAAAGAAGAATAGACGACACACGGTTTTACCCAGGTTTACCCTTAAAGTAGGGCTACCTCCTACAAAGAGATTTCACTATGTTTTAGGTTTTCAGCCGCTCAGCACAATACAATGATCGAAAATGAGCAAAAATATATATATATACCCTAAACAGGGTCCAAAACCTAAGCATATAATAAATCTTTTAATCTCGCACTATACGGGCCAGCTTAAATAAAAGCCCAAACTAGTTGAGGTTTCACGGGCGCTGCCCCCGAGCCCCCGTCCGCTCATCGGCGAGCGGGGCACCCGTGTCGGGGGCGCTGCCCTCGAACCCTCGCATTCCGCACGTAGGGATCACATGTCGTTGGAAAACACTTCAGTTTCCCTAAGCTCACGAGGGCGTACCCCGTGTGAGAAACAAGGGTTCTCAAAGTATTCGTCAACTCCAACAGTAAGTTGGTTGCGCTTCCCATGTTAACTGATCTGCACACTTCAACGACCGTACTAAGCTTAGATTGTCTGAATCCAGCCACTAAAACCCTCCTTGAACGGCCCCTTCGTCGGACGGTGCCATAGCCGAGGTAAGCTTCCTTCCAAAGCTCGGGTTTCTTTCTAGGTAAGTCCGCCCACAGATATTGTCAAGTAATGCCGAGGCGGGTCTGGTTTTCTACTCCGAAAGATGAAATTGTTTCTGGATTTCCAGATTTGCCAAAGAATAACCAGGAGTAAGTCGAAACTGACCGAGGGACTTCTAAAATTTTAGTAGCCACTCTTCAATCCTTGTTAATTAATCCCTGCCTGTTGATCTTGATGTGTAAGGCTTGGTCTGACCAGATTTCATTTGTGCAGGGACAAACGAGAAACAGGTGCTCTAAGGTCTCACGGTGTTGTGACACTGCTCGCCGTTATCTTCCTCTGTGATCTTTCTCCTGAATTGCTTTTACTTATAAGGTAATGCATTCTGACTCAAACCCCAAACGAAGAACGTAATCTTGGGGGAGGTTTTAGTTTGCCAAATTTTTGTCGACAACGCTGGCGGGTCTGGTATGATGTAGAGCCAAGATCAGACTGTTTCCCTAAACTCATTCTTCTCCCATTATAACTGCTCTTGAAATTACTTTCTTCTTTGAAGAATTTGAAAATAGCTTATATCCTACCCCGCTCTCTTTCCAAGGCCAAGCCAATT
Source organism: Psidium guajava (assembly GCA_016432845.1). NCBI lineage: Eukaryota > Viridiplantae > Streptophyta > Magnoliopsida > Myrtales > Myrtaceae > Psidium > Psidium guajava. The sequence continues at coordinate 3,714,486 of CM028234.1, read as the reverse complement.
TCTCTTCCTCGTTTTGATCTGTCTATCTCTCTGTCTCTCTCCATTGATTTTTCCTTCACACATTAATAACGTGCTACACCGCCCTCTTCACCATTGAAGCTGTGATATCTCTCATTTGGTCATAGGAGTGAGTAGACACTTTGATTGATTACTTGAATTACGTTGCTATGCTTTTTTAACCTAATATTGCTTACTGGGTATTGTCTTAATTTTGGAATGCCTTTCTGTTGCTAAGAAAGTGATGGTTTTTTTTTCTTTTGAGAGCGCTGGAAAATTCTCTCCATTATTTGTATTCTGTTTGGCACAGCTAAGCAGATGAGTCTCAATATTTATTTGAACTCGCTTGGACATTGGTAAAACCTTCAAATCCTTTTAGCTGTCTTATCGAGATTTCTTTGTTTTCCCAATTAGAGCAAAATAATGGGCACCCAGATCAGAGTGAAATGACTGCGAAAGCTTGGGTTTTCCTGAAGTGATTTGTTTTTCTATCTTTGATTTGAAATATGTGATCATGTTAAAGTGTCACTCACAAGGAATTTGTCAATGTGCTTCCTTCCATTTGAGGCCCTAGAGCCATGTGAGACCATATCGTTTGTGTAAAAGCAATTGGCAAATTGTACGATGCATATAAATTTGTTGTAATTCCAGTACTCACTCCTACTATGCGAGAGTTCTTGTTTCGAGTGTCTAATGTGAGATGTCTTGTTTTTCTGACTAATATTGGGATTCAACTTTTGTAGATTGCAATGGCTTCCTTGTTATCTGCATACACTGTCCAAGGGCAAAATCCCATCCTGAAGCTAGCCTGTTCAATATATCCACCTCTTCGTGCAACCAGTCGGTTCAATGTAATGCGGTTTCTTCTTCTGCTTGTATGCCAAAGATGAGGTTATTATCCTGTGGAAATCAGCTGAAGTTGGCTATGGCCGAAAGATCTTCACAGAGAAGAGGAGTTTGTTGCCCAGTAATGGATGTCGACAATTCAAGGGTTTCGTTTTTGCCTGGAAAGAAGTTTCAACCCGACGATGTGATTGAAGCTCAACAGTTCGATAGAGTTACCCCTAGTGCTATTTTTGAAGTTGCACGTGACATGGAGAAGGTGAAAAAAAAATTCACCAAGAAGTCAAATTCTCAAGGGGTATCTAATGGCTACTTTGTTTTATGAGCCCTCTACTAGAACTAGGCTTTCAAGGGATATCCCCATTAGGATCGACTGTATAACATGGTACATTCGGGAAAAAATTAATATAAAATTCCTACACGTATTGAGATTGTGCTAATTTAGTCCTAAACATTTTTTTAAATCAATTTAATCCTTTCGGCCAACTTTGAGTGGAAAATGTAGATGGCTGACACCAACGTTGCAATGTTTAAATAATATTTTAATATTTTAAATTGTTTTTTTCCTTTTTATCTTTTCTATCCTTTTTTTTTTAGTTCTCTTTTTCCTAGCCGGTTGTTGACCAGTGATCGGCTAGGGGTGCGACCTTGGTGACGTCAGCCTCGCGAGGGGCGGCGAGGTTGGCCTCTCATGGGTCAGCGACCAATTGAGAAGAAGAGAATAGAAAGAAAAAAAAATTAAAAAAAGAAATTTTTTTAATAATATTAAAAAAATTATTAGAATTAGCCACATCAGCGCTTGCCATGCCATATCAGCGGTTTTCAGTCAAAATAGATTGAAGAATTGAATTGGCACAAATGCAAAAGATTTAGACTCGAATTGAACAAAAATATTTAGAATTAAGTTGGCACAACTAAAATAGGAGCAGCCCCATTTTCACCCATATTTTGGCTAATACACCATTTTTTTAGTTAACTTACCGAAATATCCTCCTCTCTCTCTTCCATTTATTGTTTCTTCTTTTATCAGGTTATTCCATAAAATTGCCTTTATTTCTATCATATCTCTCTCATTAATTTCACAATACAAAAGCTCCATTACATCCATCAATATATCAATTTATCATATTTTATTATTAATTTTTCCTAGAGAATATTGTCAATTTTGGTTTATTGTATCACATTTTTTATTCACATGAAATTTCAATATATGACAGCTTATGAGTATACAATTAATTTACTTTTTTTTTAAAGAATAGTGTGAGTCAAACTATATTTCAAAGTCGAAAATTAGAATTCAATTTAATTATTTAGAAAATATTAGCAAATATGAAAATGAAAAATTGAACAAAATGGACAATGTTTATCAAATGTCAAACATAGATCTTATCTAAATATTAACGAAGGATAAATACATAAAGGAAAAAAAATGAAACTTCTTGCTGCTCAACTCTAGCTATGAAGAAAGTTACTAATATTGATTGTAAATTCAATCCCATAGCAAGTAGATCAAAATTTGAAATATGCTTAAAATTAGGTGAAGTTATTTTTCTTTCCTTGGATTAAAAGCTTGTTCTAACGGAGCAAAGAAATACAACGACAACATTATGGTAAGGAACATAGGCCTTAGTCTTATGTTCTCATTTTATTGAAATGGCCTTCCTAAATCAGATCATCATATCATTATTTGAAAGCAAGAAGATCGGAATAATATTGGGCCATCCACCCTTTTATAATCTCAACTTCTGATTTTCGCTGCATGATCAACCAATCTGGATCGGTTTCTTTCGCTGCAAGTATATCCAAACAATGGGAACCTGCAAAGCATAATATACTCACAAATTAAAGAAGTCAAGATCCAACAAAAAATTTTATAACATGAATCAACGTTGTTCTTATCTGGTGTGATTCAAGAGCACGTGAGACAAGTCGCAAACAACAAATACATTGCCTGAGTATGTACCTTTCGCTGTATAGACAGCAATGATACTGTCCGAAATGTTCTTCAGGACCCTAAGATTGAAAAAGAGATCAGCTTGTTAAGCGTGTTTAAGTAATGTGAATTTTTTTTTATTTCTTCTAAGATGTGGAGATAAGCATATGTTATATACCCCGCGCTACTGTAAGGATCTCGGAGTCCATTTGAGAAAATAATGTTGCTGCCGAACCTATGGAGAATTAGCTCTACATCCTGCAAAAAAAAAAACAAAAAAGAATTGTTACGGGACGACGATGGGAAAATTTGCTATGAATTTCATGCATAGAAAATAGTTTAATTTACGGATCGAAAGGAAAGCCAAATATATTTTCTAATTGTCACCGGAAATCATACATGACCACCGTAGTACGTGGTGACCCAATGCGGGCGAGGCATGACGCCGTACATGTTGTTGCAGTCATCAATGAAGCGGCTCCAGACGAAAGGATCTGGTTGGAACATAGAATTGTTTGAGATCCCTATGGGCATCGCCATTTCGCTGCAGCTCTGCAAGCAAAATAGTAAGTCAAGTCCGGATCCACCCGTTGAGACCCGAAATGGGCGATCCGAGCCCACCCCAATTCAATCGAGACCTCATCGGGCCTCCTCTCATGCTTACAGATGTTGACTATGTTAGGAGTAAATTGTACCTGCCACCTCCAGCCCAATTCAGTTTCAGAAACATAAGCGGGAGGATTGACGTAGCATGCGGAGCTCCCGCTATAGGCGAGAACGCCTGCAAATATTCTGCCAAGAACGCCATTTTCAGTAGTTTTTGCTCCACCGATGCCGTTGCATATCGTTGCCACCGGATTCCTGGCCGGATCATCATATTGAGCTGCTTCCGCATACAAAGATATCAAGTAGCTCTTCAGCTCATCCCCACTCACTAGAGGCCTAACGCATCCACGCAGAAACAAAAGCAGCAGTTAATCTATATGACAAAGAGTTGATTTAGCCTCGAAGATCATGAAACATCGCACTGGACAGAAGTTAGGCTCGTGATCTTTAAAGGTGAAATGAAAGAATTTTCAACTCCCTTAAAATCGACAGATTGGATGGGGATACACATTCTCCTCATTTGGGAATTAAGACACATCAACATATCACGTACTGGCAAGTCTTGAACATCATGCTTAAGGTCGAAGCCCCATTAGGCTCATGAGCAACTCTATCGATCTCCGACCATGAGTCCGCTATAGTTCGATAGCAAGTCTCACTAGCTTCCTGTGCAAAATGACCCAGATTCAAAACAAACTATGAGAAGGAAAGGAATAAAAAGAGAAAAAAAAAAGAGATATTACAAGTGTAATTACCTTAAAATCCCTTGTGACCACTGAAAAATATGCATCTTGCGGGATAATTTGATCAAAGTACAATATCGGAGCTGATGAAGCCAGAGCTCCAAGGGCCACGTGTGGATATTTTAGTCGGAACCATGAAGCAAGCACTGAAATTCACGTTAGCTGTTAGAATGTTAAAACTTAAGAAAACCATAAATCTTTTAGGATTAAAAAAGAAATTATTATTTTCGTTCAAAATGAAGGTAGTGACAACTAATTGCTTCGACATAATAATTACACAATCGTTTTTTCACATACTCAACTGTGAATAGGTAGATATAAGTTTCCGAAGCCTTTTTGCTGTTTCCAACATTGTCACAAGCACCATAAGTTTAATGAGATTGGACTTCTTTATATTCAAAATAGAAGGTCACACAAACCGCAAAAACAAAAATAAAAAAATTCCACGATTAATGCTCGCAAATGTTGATAGGATAATATACACATGGCACTTACTTCCTCCATATGATCCTCCTAGCACAATAACCGGAGAATTTCTGGCTTTTAATGTCTCCTTCACGTGCATAATAATGGTTGCATAATCGGCCAAAGCTTGGGCCGAACTAAAATACCCACGAATATTTTTATCTTTGAGAGCTTCTTCAAAGCTCATCCCAAGTGGGATCGACTCACCATAGTATCGATGCTGTCGGAAATATTCCACAAGAAAAGAAGAATTTAATTACTTAGACAAAAAGAAAATTCATGCAAGGACTCAGAAGGGAATGGTGAATCTCATATGTGCTACCTCAATGTAAACTAATAAAGCTTTGAATTCAGGAGCGTTATCGGTCAGAAACCCAATCACAGCCGGGGCTCCGTCGAGTGGTGATTCGGCACCGAGGTACACGAAGATCGGGGCGCTGGTATTCGCACCGCCCCAATAGTTGGAGTTAATGAAGTATCTTTGCTTGAATGCGGTGTAGCTCTCGGGCCTATAGTTGAAATGATCGAGCGTCTGATTGAAGAAGAAGGTTTCGAAGTCGTTCCCTATGGATGTCGAATCTGCACCTTCGGGATATCGGAGGACATCTTTGCGGTGCAGACGCAGCGTTGGAGTGTAGAGTTTCTGACCAGAAATTGAAGGTGTGGATATAATGAAGGAGATGATCAAACAAAGCCAGGAAAGGGCCATAGTGTGTACAAGGAGGATGTTTATGAAGGATTCCAAACTTGGTACCACAATGAAAGGAGATACCTTTGTACGCATATATAAGCATTGCCGTCCTGGGTCATGGTTCGAAGTGAATCGAGCACTCATTGCCGGCATATTCCTACATGCAACGCAATCGTTTGGACCAACGAGCCTCATATGGACCCACTTGATATAATAGGAGACTAGGTTCAATTACATGATTAAGTCTATTTCATCATTTGTTACATAAAAAATTACGATGACTCCTAAACAAAAATACCGCATGCATTTGCATAAGTCTGCGTAAATTGCATTTGGGCTTAGGATAGAGATGATGAGGCACTAAACTTGTTTGCGTTTCTTAGATTAAGTAGACATTAGCATATGGCAAGAGGAGGAATCAATGGGATATTTCAACTTCAAAATACGGAAAGAGAAGAAAATAAGGGAAATAATCAACAAGTTAATGCTCATGGAAGGAGCCGGCCATGAATGATGGCGAGAGAATCTGGACCCACTCACGACTGTTTCCTTGCATCAACGTTATAAATGATGTTTGGAAGTTTGATCATAACGTGTATCTCGATGCGTCAGGATGCCATTGTTTGCCATGGCACGTCATATCGCCCATGCATATCTAGAATTAGGGCGTTTTCATAATTCACGAAGAGATGTAAGTATATCTCACATTTTTTTTGATAACCGAGGTGTCCACACGATTAGGAGCTTGTGCTCAAACTAGCGGTGAAGTATAACTAGTCCTCGGGAAGACCCGCAGACCCCACAACCACGGGCCGCCGGTTAAGTCACCTAATCGTTAAATAGAAACCAAAGACAACATGTCATTAGAATCATGTAGATCGCATGTAGGTTTAAAGATAAGTAGTATCATAGCAATACATATTATATGATGCCCGTTATTTAGAATTAACTTTAGTAACCATATCATTGCATGCATCATCCGCATGGCATATGGCATAAAGGTAAATAAAGAACAAATAGTATGGGTTGCATACTAGATAGTCTTAGTTCATGCATAACCATGCACAACATTCATGCCTTTTATCTTCATATTTTCTTGAAAAATAATTTGCAGAAATTTTGTGATGATGGTAGTGACTTGCTTTGCTTGCTTAGCAGACACGGGTTCTTTCTATTGATTGTTTTGATTCTTGGGTGTTCCTTTGTGACACCATCGATGCTAACGTAGATTTTGGCCCTTTTATATGAAACGATAGGCAATGATGTCGACGATTTTCAATAATGTTAAACTTCTTGAAAAATTTTCCAATTTTTTTTTAATTTTTTAGGTTTTCTTTTTCTTTTATTGCTTTATCTTTTTGCTCTTAAGCATGCCCCCTCCCGGCGGGGTAATAAAAAAAGAACCTCAAATCTCTTTGCTTTTGCTTCATCTCTGCTTCATCCTCTCAACAAAATCACATCCATTTTCCTGACTAGGCACTCGGAAGCTGAACAAAAGAATAGTGGGATAATTGTATAACAAGTTCTTAAATTTATTGGGCAGTGGCCAATTTAATCCTAAATCTTTTAAGGATTTGCTAATTTAGTACTAAATCTTTCAATTTTATAAATTTATCTTTTGATAATTTGCCAACTTAGTCATTTTGGCTAATTTTGGCAAAAAAATAGCTGATGTGGTGGTCTAGTCAGTAATGACATATTAATAAAAGTTATTTGTCTTTTCATTTTTTTTAAGTATGTCATATTTTATAGATAAGATGCGTATTGTCGCGACCTAAAAAAAAAATCAGTTTCCCACTTTTTAAAGTTAATGGATTACCAGGTTAATTAAATTGAATTAACTAGCCTAGCTCGAACTCTCCCAAGTTCTACCAAATCGTGACTTAGGTTCAATTTCATCAAAAGAAGGATTTATCTTAGAGTCGCCACTAATCATTTTGGGTAGGTTGAGTAGACACCTAAATAAAGTATGGGGAGAAATACTTTATTCCTATGAACCAGAGATTAATGAGTTCGGGGACTTGGTTACACTAATATTTCTACTAGCGCCCTTTCGGTATCAATTTAATTAAAATGTTCAACTTGGCAATTTTGATGAATTTTCACTTGAGATTCAAAGGTGCAATTTTTTTTTATTTTCTTTTTATGACAAGGTAAGGAACTAAATTATATGCAATGCATGCGGTTTAATCTAAATATTTACAAGATAAATTACGCGTGCAATTATCTACATGATGTGAAAATGTGCAACAAAAGCAAACCCCTTTTTTTATTTTTTAAAGAAAATATTACAACATGCAATAAAAATCTCAAAAATTGGATATGCAATTTATTCCAAAGAAATGCAATATGTCCAACAAGGTATAATCGAAATTCAAATCAATCCATTTAGGCAACACAATTTCAAATATTCTAAATGATTAGAATCGTTACCTGACTTGACGGATTTGATTATCGAACTCGAACCTCGGATTTCCTCGTGGATCAAGATTGCGGATCGCGGCTCGAACGACGGGGATGGACTCGCGGATTGTATTGGTCGATGAAGATGGTAACTCCGAGTTTCGAACTCTCCTTCTCCTCAATTCTCTCTTCCAAAAGAATTCTCTTTTTTTTTCTTTTTCTCTCTAAATTTTCTTCTCTCCCAAAATCTCTCCTCAAGTTTTCTTCAATCTCCAAAGTCTTCCTAATTTCTCTCTAATCTCTCCAAAAGTCCCCCCTTCAAGGCTCTCATTCTTCATCCTTTTATAGCCTACTCCCCCATCTTCCTTTCTCTATCTTCATCTATCATTCTAATTTTTCCACTAACTTCATCTTCCCTTCTAATTCCACCATATTCCCTTCTTTATCTCCATCTTCCCTTCTAATTCACCATCTTCCATTCTAATCTTTCCATCTCCCATTCTAATTCTTCATCTTCCCTTCTAATTCTACCATCTTCCATTCTCCATCTTTCCTTCTATATCTCCCCTTCTCCATCTTCCTTTCTAATTTCTCCATCTTCCCTTCTATATCTCCCCTTCTCCATCTTCCTTTCTAATTTCTCCACTATCCCTAAAATTTTATGTATTTGCAATTCAGCCCCTGAAGTTTTATGTATTTGCAATTCAGTCCCTGAAGTTTTATGTATTTGCAATTCAGTCCCTGTGGAAAAATTTCTTTTAAGTTCAAAACTTCATAAGCCTTTCGGCACACCTCCCTCACGCTCAATCCAATCGTTTGTCAATTTAAGCTCAAATCCTCCGTCATTAGCCATAATAAAATGCATGACCGACAAAAAATTAAATATGCAATGCATGAAAAAATTAATTTTTGGTGAGAACAAATTCTCATTTTTTTATGTACTTAAGTGAATGAATTTTAAAAAGTCAAAATTTAGGTGTCAACAGCTGCCCCTCTTTGAGCGGAGACTCGTAGAGGTTTCGCTCAAAGACAAAATTGAACCTAAATTTTGACAATGCAAATGAATGATGATGATGATTTTTTGATTTTTTTTGTGGGGGAGTTTTAATCCCATTTTATATGCAAGTGCAATGATGCATGATGTGCAGGACTTTAAATAACATGTGTTAAGATTTCTCTGCTCCGAGAAAACGGATTAAAGAAACCTGCACATGGATCGCATATAAAATGTCGGTCTTACTAGACACTTCATAATGCTAGTGATTCCCTTAAGCTCCAGGCATTTTGTGGATGCAAGAATCTTAAGGTACTGGTGCCTATCCGTTACCAGAGGTTTCCCCTGATGCGAGAAAGCACAAGATCTGTAAGGGGATGTATCCACTGCATCTCTTCGAGTGGAGTCACATAGTTTCTTTCAAGATCATTAGAGCTGGTCCTTGATGATCTGAAAGGGTATCAAAACCATAAGAGCATGTCGATTATGGTTTTTGATAAAATTTGTCGAGACCACGAGAGCATGTCGATCACGGTTCGAACAAGCATCCAGACACAAGAGCATGTCGATTATGAACTGGATGGATAAGATCAAGAACATGAGAGCATGTTGATCATGAACTTGATAGGGTACCAAAATCACAAGAGCATGTTGATTATGATTTTGATAAAATTTGTCGAGACCACAAGAGCATGTCGATCATGGTTCGAACAAGTTTTTCATGCAGGTCACAAGAGCATGTCGATTATGAACTGGACGAAATTTAGAAATATGCTTTCTCATTGGTGCAAACTCAAAGTTTGCGATTTTTGAAAAGGGTTAGAAAACTTACCTGGGTTTTCTGGGTAGTTGAAAGGTAGACTTCTTTCAAGATCATTAGAGCTGGTCCTTGATGATCTGAAAGGGAACGAGATCACTAGAGCTGGTCTTTGATGATCCAGAAGAGTTTCGATATCGCTAGAGCGGGTCTTGGACAATCCGAAAGGGAAATGTGCCGCCAATCTCACAGGGCGGTGACCACATCGAGAGGGTGTGCTATACGAGCCATGTCAGTGTAAACACAAGATATTCAAAAATGGGTTCAGAAAACTTACCTGAGAGCTTGGAAGGTGGCCAGGTGGACACTTGCCAGCATGGCTTTGTTCATTCAATCATCCTTGGATGGATTTCAAGACCTCATGAGGTAACTCGAATATTAGGGATGCATGTGCTTAAACAATGTTTAGATGTAACATGTATAGGCATGCATGCTGAAATTCATTCAGTGGATTTATGCAAAACTATTCTGTCAAGTTTGCATTACCAATTCTGTTCAAGGAGGTAATTACATTGTGAATACCTCGAATGTACTCTGAATGGGGGACTTCGATCCGAAAGGACTTTCTCCTACTCTTGAGGAAAGCTATTTATCCTAACTATAGGATTCAAGAGAAATTACTCAATCTTACCATCATCGTCTTCAACAAGGGTCTGAGTAATCTCGCAATTGGTACTACCGAGCCGATCTGGAGGTTTTGATTAGGACCGTAATATGTGCTAGGTCAATGGTTTACCAAATGGGACTCCTGTAGAGTCAAGGCCTTTTTTAAAGAAGATCTTCATCATCTGCTATGGGTTTACAAGTCAAGAACCCTGCAAAAATGAGAGAGAAATAATCTTGCTCGAACTTCTTCGAGCGATGCTTAAGATCATTCAACTCTACGTTACTTCATGTGCCTTAATCAGAAGAGACTTTGAAGGGTTGTAACGTATGTTAGGATTTGGGACTGAGAAATGAAAAGGCTCGCTTTGGTTCAGAAAATATATGAGAATGGCTTGATGCTAGTGATCATTGCTGTCTTGCCACCAATCTTAGCCTTCTGAAATTGATTTCAAAATGTGCCATCACTGCTTGAGGATGGAGCTTCCGCTGATGATTGCAATTTCCCATTTGACTCTCTTGGAGACTTTTTCTTTACAAGTCATCCGATTGGGATTTACAGGAAGGATAAAATGTACATCCAAAGTTCAACATATTTTACAAATGAACGAGGATTGAATAGGCATAGGCCTTGCTTTTGATAGGCATTTTGCTTTTACTGCCAGGGATTTTCTGTGGGACTAGCCTTTGCTTTTCCTTACTCCCGATTCTCATTTTCTTTTTTTTTGAGAGAGAGCTATCTCTCTTTCTCTCTTTTTTTTTTCTTTTTCGGAAGAGGTTTTTTTGTTTTTCTCTTTTTCGGGAGCAGGCCCTTTTCTTTCAGGCGGAATTTGCTCTTCTTTTAAAATCCCATGATTTTGAATGAGAGATTGAAACAACATGAATATTCACAGACAAAAGCTGTGTCAAACAATCACATGATGTAAAATGCAAGATTTTGGGAATTCTCCGTTGATCTGATCTCTTCAGTTCTGTTCCTTGGTGATGACATCATCTTCAAATCGGAACGAGCAATGATCACCAACGGGGTTTGAGAAATGAATATACAGGCTCAATTGGGCTGTACAATGGATGTAGTGTATAGGATAGAGAAATGAATGCTCTTCATCATCCTAAGGCACTTGAATTAAAGTTCGAGTTTAATGTAAAGAAACACCCGAAGATTGATGCTGGTCAAAGCAAGAGAATTTCTAACAATTTACCTCATGCCACTGCTGGAATTACCTTGTCTTGCCCCAATGTGGGGTGGTTCTTGACAGGGGTAAGAAAATGAAATCGCCGCTCAAGGAGGTTTGCAATGAACACCTGTAGCATTTGAATGGGGAATTGGATGCCTCTGTCACTTCGGCTATCGTACTTTTTGCGAGAAAACCCATCGCCTCGAGGAATGCGGATCCCGACTACTGCTCATCTCACTGGAGATTAGACCATAGGATGTGTATGGGAATGTCTTACCTTTCATCATCCCGTCATGCCCCATTCTGTACACTCGATGTATCATATGTAATTTACGTTCCCTATTCAAAGTTGGTAAATTCAATTGGACCAAAGAGACTTTCCCAATTGAAACCATCCCAAATGGAGATTAGTAATGCAAGCAGGAATTGAATAGACATGCATTGGAGAATCATGAAAACTTCAGATTATCAATAATGTCAAAACAATTCAAGCATAATACTTCTTTACAGCATCAGAGTTAACAGGATTGGTAAAAACTCGACCATCCATCTCTGCCAGAATTAGAGCACCACCTGGGAGTACCTTCTTCACAACGTACGGACCGCCATAGTTTGGCGCAAACTTCCCTTCTGGAAGTGGAATTATGGGCAACAACTTTCGCAAAACAAGATCTCTTTCCTGGAATTGTCGAGGCCTTACTTTCTTGTTAAAGGATCTAGCGACCCTTTGCTGGTAGCACTGGCCGTGACAAATGGCTTTGAGCCGCTTCTCATCAATCAGGTTCAATTGATCCATCCGCTGTTGGATCCAGTCGACTTCTTCCAGCCCATCTTGGGACAATATGCGCAAGGAAGGAATCTCTACTTCAACTGGTAACACCGCTTCCATTCCGTATACAAGAGAGTACGGGGTTGCCCCAGTAGATGTTCGAATTGAAGTTCGATATGCCATGAGTGCAAATGGCAGCCTCTCATGCCAATCACGATGATTCTCAGCCGTTTTAGCTAAGATCTTCTTGATGTTCTTATTGGCTGCCTCCACCGCTCCATTCATCTGAGGGCGATATGGAGAAGAATTCAGATGCTTGATTTTGAATTCTTTGAACAACTCATCCACTTGCTTGTTATTCAGATTTGAGCCATTATCTGTGATTATGGTTTCAGGCGAACCGTATCGAGCAATAATGTCCCGACGGATAAATTTCACAACATTTCGTGCTGTGACTGCCAAATACGATGCGGCTTCGATCCATTTTGAAAAATAATTAATAGCGACCAGAATAAAACGATACCCATTAGATGCTTTCGGATTGATAGGGCCGATCACGTCGATACCCCACATAGAATGGCTATGGCTCAGATAACTGATGCAACTCATTTGGAGGAACATTAATTTTGTCACCATGGATCTGGCACTTGTGACAACTCCGGACATGTTGAATGCAATCGCTCTCAAGGGTGAGCCAGTAATATCCCAACCTCATGATCTTCTTGGCTAGCATGTGGCCGTTCATGTGCGGACCACAAATCCCTTCATGCACCTCCATCATCAGACGGACTGCCTCTGTAGAATCAATGCATCTCAAAAGGATCGAATCAAAGGACCGCTTGTACAGGCACTCGCCACTTAAAAATAATTTTGAGGCCATTTTCTTTATATACCTCCGATCGGTTGCGATACTCTTCTCTGGAAACTCATACTTTTGGATATAAGTCTTGATGTCATGGTACCAAGGCTTACCATCCGGTTCCTCGGTCGTAACCATACAATAAACCGGTCTTCTCAATACCTCGATCTTCAAAGGCTCGACTTCTAGCCCATCAGTGGCTTGCAACATTGATGATAGGGTTGCTAATGCATCAGCGAACTGATTTTGCGTTCTAGATAGATATTCAAATGAGATGTCATCAAACTCAACCACTAATTCATCAAGATATTTATGGTAAGGCAGCAATTTGGCATCTCGTGTCTTCCACTTCCCAACGATTTGCAGAATAATCAACGCTGAATCCCCAAACACCTTAAGCCGGGTTACTCCCATCTCAATTGCGGCTTGCAATCTAAGAATGCATGCTTCGTACTCTGCAATGTTGTTAGTACAAGGAAAAATCAATTTCGCTGCCACTGGATAATGTTGTCCTCCTGGGGATATCAACACTGCACCGGTACCTGACCCGGACAAATTTATGGCTCCATCAAAAAACATGGTCCAAGAATAGTCACCTACTGACATGATTCGATCTTCGGGATGGTCGACATCTTCATGTTGTCCCGGATTTTCGGTCAGGACATCAGCTATTACTCGCCATTTGACTGACTTTTGTGACAAATACTGGACGTCAAACTCAGAAATGAGAATCTGCCACTTTGCAAGCTTCCCAACTAAGGCGGGTTGATTTAGTAAGTATTTGATGGGATCACATTCCGTCACCAAGAATATTTGGTAATGCAAAGTGTACTGCCGTAGTCGGTGTAACACCCAGGCTAGTGCTGCGCACGTCTTTTCCGCTTCGGAGTAATTCAGTTCGGAGGTTGTGAACTTTTTACTCAAATATTAGATAGCTCGTTCTTTACCATCTTCTTTACTTGTCTGAGCAAGCATAGCACCCAAAGACTCATCATGAATTGTAAGATATAAGATTAGGGGGCATCCCGAAGTGGGTGGAACAAGTATGGGTGGATTCATGAGGTGCTGCTTCAATTTCTCAAAAGCTTCTTCACATTCACATCCCATTTGACCAGTGCATTCTTTTTGAGTAGCCTAAAAAATGGCTTAGCAGTCTCAGACAGCTGAGCAATAAATCGGGCAATGTAATTCACTCTGCCCATGAGGTTATGGACTTCCTTGACGGTTGTTGGCGGCTTAAGCTCACAACTAGCCTTTACCTTGGCCGAGTTGATCTCAATGCCCTTGTTACTAACAATGAACCCCAATAATTTACCCGAGCTGGTACCAAAGACACACTTGGCGGGGTTGAGGCGTAACTTGAGCTTTCGCAGCCTTTCAAATAATTTTGTCAATGTCACAACGTGATCCTCTCCACGCCGAGTCTTGGCGATCATGTCATCAACGTAGACCTCAATCTCATTATGCATCATGTCATTGTCGCGACCCCCTAAAAAAAATTTATCTTCAAAAGGGGTTAACGGATTATTAGGTTAATTAGATTTGACTAACCTAACGCGAACCCTCCCAAGCCCTACCGAATCGCAACTTTGGTTTTTTGTTTAAATGATTTTGAAATTTGGAGTCGCCACTAATCGTTCTTGGTAGGCCGATTAGAAACCTAAATAAATTAGCGGGAGAACTAATTTATTCCTACGAACCAGAGATTATGAGCTCGGGGACTTGGTTACGCTAGTTAATTAAAACTAATGCCCTTTCGGTACCTTAATTTCATGGATATCCTAATTCGGCAACTCATGCTTGGTTTATTCCTAAGGCTCTAGTAGGGTATTCTCTTTTGTGTTTTCACCTTTTAAATAGGATGCATGGATGGTATATATTTTTATTTGTTATATTTTTTAAGTGTTAAAGATTCCCTGAAGCCGAAAGAGGGAGTGTGCTAACGACTTCTGTGCAGTATTACGACCTACTCATCTTTTGGGCCTGATGATTCAAAAATTAAATTATAGGAAGTACATGACAGTGAATAAACACCTCCAATGGGAGGCCTAGCATTGGCTTGGCTCTTCCCTTTGGGATTTAAGGTACAGGTATTTAAGTTGCAAGTATTTAAACTACTGTAAGTAAAAACCTCCAATGGGAGGCTAAGCATTGGCTTGGCTCTTCCCTTTGGGATTTAAGGTACAGGTATTTAAGTTGCAGGTATTTAACTACTGTAAGTAAAAACCTCCATTGGGAGGCTAAGCATTGGCTTGGCTCTTCCCTTTGGGATTTAAGGTACAGGTATTTAAGTTGCAGGTATTTAACTACTGTAAGTAAAAACCTCCAATGGGAGGCTAAGCATTGGCTTGGCTCTTCCCTTTGGGATTTAAGGTACAGATATGTAAGTTGTAGGTATTTAACTACTGTAAGTAAAAACCTCCAATGGGAGGCTAAGCATTGGCTTGGCTATTCCCTTTGGGATTTAAGGTACATGTATTTGAGTTGCAGGTATTTAACTACTGTAAGTAAAAACCTCCAATGGGAGGCTAAGCATTGGCTTGGCTCTTCCCTTTGGGATTTAAGGTACAGGTATTTAAGTTGCAGGTATTTAACTACTGTAAGTAAAAACCTCAAATGGGAGGCTAAGCATCGGCTTGGCTCTTCCCTTTGGGATTTAAGGTACAGGTATTTAAGTTGCAGGTATTTAACTACTGTAAGTAAAAACCTCCAATGGGAGGCTAAGCATTGGCTTGGCTCTTCCCTTTGGGATTTATGGTGCAGATATTTAAATTGCGGATGGACTTTGTCCTCTCCATTCTGGGGTATGAATTCTTTAAAATAAAATACAACGAATTGATTCAACAATTTGAAATTTGTGCGCGCTTGAGGACTCCTCTAAGCCGATTTTGTGCTTCCATAGGGTTGACCATTGATATAGAGCTGCGGCTTCCTGACATAAAATAGAGTGAAGTGTCAGTATACAAAATATGTGCTAATCTGCACCTAAAACCAAAAGAGTGGAAAGAGTACTTATCTCCCGTTTTTTGGGAGGGATTTCTATAATTGATTTTCGCTCTCTATGTTCCCAATATAGAGAGTTTCTTTTGAATTAAGAGGGACTTTTAGTCACAGATCAGTTGAGAAATCGGTGGACAGCTTAGGAGCTTGTCTGGGCCGATTTTTGCATCTCTACGAGATTTTTGCTGTTGACATAGAGATATCCTTCTCCTGACATAAAATATGGGAAAAAATGGGAGATGGAGAAAGTGTATATAATTTGTGCTAATTTGCGAGTAAAATCATAAATAAATGACTAAATAAAAACACTTAGCTCGAATTTGCTTGCTCGTTGACGAGGATGAACTCTTGATTTATATTGATCGATGAAGGAATTTGTGATGATAACCCCTAGCTTTAAACTCCCATCATCTTCAAAATTCTCTCTCTTTTGGTATTTTCTTTCTCTCAAATTTTTCTTCAATCTCCCAAAATTCTCTCAAACACCCAAAATTTTCTCTCCAAAAAATCCCATCCTCCCTTAAGCTCACTTCTTCCTCCTTTTATAATCTACTCATCTATCTCCCATTCTAATTTTTCCACTAACTCTATCTCCCATTCTAATTTCTCCACTAACTCTTCTTCATTTTCATCTTCCATTCTCCATCTCTATCTCACATTCTAATCTCTCCACTAACTCTTCTTCATCTTCATCTTCCCTTCTTCATATTTATCTCCCATTCTAATTTCTCCACTAACTCTTCTTCATCTCCATCTTCCCTTCTCTATTCTTATCTTCCATTCTAATTTCTCCACTAACTCTTCTTCATCTCTATCTTCCCTTCTCTATTCTTATCTTATTTTCTCCATCCATTCTTCTCCAACTTCTCTTCTTCATCTCCTCTTCTCCATCTTCCCTTCTCTATTCTAATTTATCCACTAACTCTTCTTTTTTGTTATTTGTAAAATAATCCTTCAAGAGTTAGGTATTTGCACTCTAGTCCTTGAATTTTAAGTATTTACAATTCAGTCCCTGAAAAAATATATTTCTTTGAGTCTAAATCTCCTCACAATTTTTGACACACTAAAATTTACCACATGTCAAATTTAAGCTCATTTCTTGCCGCTGAAAATAATGCAGAATTTAATTAAAGCCTTTTTACAAAATTGAGTCATTCTGGGTATAATTGGGCCAAGATGAAAATTTAAAATATTAGAAGACAATGTCACAACTCATAAAAAGTAAAAATTAAAAATAAGTTGACTCAAATTAAATTTTTTTAGGCCCGATTCGAGATTATACTCATGAAGGAACACGTGACTCGAATTGGATTTTTCTGAATTTGCGATGGCTAATATGAAAATAGATTTAAAATAAAAATATTAACTATCTTTGTGTATTTTTTTTGGCCTCAAATGTTATTTTTCCAAAATTTACAAGTATTTTTGTATTATTTATTTTTTTTAAAAAAAATAAAAAAATATATAAAAATATGAAAAATTATTTTTTGGTCAAAATTGGTTCCCTAGGCTTGGCTAAGGTCCCCACAGTTGATTTTTCAATTTTATGAATTTTTATGGATTTTCTATTAATTTTCAAAAATAAATAAATAAAAAAATACTTAAAAAGTACTGAAAATATGAAAAATCATTTTTTGGTCAAAATTGGTTCCCTAGGCTTGGCTAAGGTCCCCAAAGTTGATTTTTCAATTTTATGAATTTTTATGGAATTTTTATGGAATTTTTATTACTTTAGCAATAGAAAAAATGATTAAAAATCAGGTGTCAACAGCTGCCCCTCTTTGAAAAAAAGCTCGGTAGAGGTTCATTTCAAAGACGAGATGACACCTGAATTCTAATCGACTCAATACAAGGAAATAAAAAGAGTCGTGACATGAATGTTCCACTGAAAATGAAATGAGAACCTAAGAATTCGTTATATAAAAAAAACTTTAGGGTGGTTGAACTTGAACCCGTATGGTGGATCAACCCATGGTAGATTCCTAATAAAAGGATTCTACTGATTAAAAATTGAATTAAAATTTGACCCGTATGGTGGGTCATACCATTTGACCCGTATGGTGGGTCGTACCATGGTAGATTCCTAATAAAAGGATTCTACTAATTAAATTTTGATTGAAATTTGACCTGTATGGTAGGTCAACCCATGGTAGATTCCTAATGAAAGGATTCTCCTAATTAAATTTTGATTGAGATTTGACCCGTATGGTAGGTCACCCCATGGAGATACCTGTAAGAAGGACTTGGTGCTTGTAGAAAGGACTTGGTGCCTGTAAAAAGGACTTGTGCCTATAAAAAGGACTTTGTGCTTGTAAAAAGGACTTGTGCCTGTAAAAAGGACTTAATGCCTGTAAAAAGGACTTAATTTGCCTGTAAGAAGGACTTGATTTGCCTGTAAAAAGGACTTAATTTGCCTGTAAGAAGGACTTGATTTGCCTGTAAGAAGGACTTACTTTGCCTGTAAGAAGGACTTGCTTTGCCTGTAAGAAGGACTTGATTTGCCTATAAGAAGAACTTTGTTTGCCTGTAAAAAGGACTTTATGCCTGTAAGAAGGACTTGATTTGCCTGTAAGAAGGACTTTGTGCCTGTAAGAAGGACTTGATTTGCCTGTAAGAAGGACTTGTTTTGCCTGTAGGAAGGACTTTGTTTGCCTGTAAGTAGGACTTGATTTTCCTGTAAGAAGGACTTTATGCCTGTAAGAAGGACTTGGTTTGCCTGTAAGAAGGACTTTGTGCCTGTAAGAAGGACTTGATTTGCCTGTAAGAAGGACTTTGTGCCTGTAAGAAGGACTTTGTGCCTGTAAGAAGGACTTGATTTGCTTGTAAGAAGGACTTGTTTTGCCTGTAGGAAGGACTTTGTTTGCCTGTAAGTAGGACTTGATTTGCCTATAAGAAGGACTTTATGCCTGTAAGAAGGACTTGGTTTGCCTATAAGAAGGACTTTGTGCCTGTAAGAAGGACTTGGTTTGCCTGTAAGAAGGACTTAGTTTGCCTGTAAGAAGGACTTGATTTGCCTGTAAGAAGGACTTTATGCCTGTAAGAAGGACTTGGTTTGCCTGTAAGAAGGACTTTGTGCCTGTAAGAAGGACTTAGTTTGCCTGTAAGAAGGGCTTGGTGTACCTCAAAGGGTGCCATTCTGAAATCTGGGGAGACCGGGAATCCTGCAGAAACTCAAACCCAAATTATATTCTCCTGTCGCTTTAGGAATAAACCAAAGAGGCAGAGATCAAAAGGTCTAGAACATTTCTGTCCTTGAGACAAATCATGCTTTATTGAAGAAGGTGAATACCTGTATATATCGCAATAGATTCGAGTACCCCAACAACCGTCAGAATTCATCTCTTGAAAGGTTCAGGTTGAAGATATACTTACCTGAGAATTTGGAAGAAATGCTTGGTGGCTTCTCAACAACCAGGCTTGTTCATTTAATAATCGCCGAATGAATTTCAAGACTTTGGAAGGTAACTCAAACACCGGGAATGTGTTGCCTGTCAGGCAATGTCAGATGTAACATGTGCAAGCATTTTCATCAATGCGTTCATTGGTTCATACAAAATTGTTCAACTAAGTTTGTCATGATTAAAGGCAGTCTGTGTAATAACTCATGATGCAATCGATCAACATATGGATAATGTATTGCATTACCACTTCTGTTTAAGGAGGTTCTTATAGTATGAACACCTCGAATGTAATCTGAATGGGGGACTTCATTCCGAAAGGGCTTTCTCTCACTCTGGAGAAAGACTGTTTATCTGTAGATTAAAATGTTAGACCTGTGTGGAAATGGTTTGCCTTTCCTCATCCTGTTATGCCCCATTTTGCACATTTGATGTCTCCTATGCAGTTTATGCTCTAAGTTGGAGTTGGTAAATTAAACATGCGGAATGGTCATACATAATTCATAAAATGTGTAAACACAATGCCGATGTGACAATTTTTAGCATCACGTGTGTTTATATAATGTGCAAATATGGGCGGATTTAAATTGCCCCCGGTATGTGGGCGGACTGAACAAATTGGGAAGCCTACTCCTTATGTCGAGGGGCGGTTCGTCTCAAACTTTGCCCCTGCACGATGAAGCATATAGGTGAGGGAGCATTTCAGTTGGTTTAATGACAGCGACCGCCATGGTTTAGCGGTTGAATGCCCCTGCAAAAAGCAGAGAAATTATTCTTGAAATCAAACGAGATAAGGAAGATATATTTTCTTTTTCACTTCAGAGCTTGCGATCAATTTGCCCCATTTTTCACCAGAATAGATCTTGTCAGATGATCATAATTTTCTTTTGGATTTGTCTCCTTCAACATGTTAAATGTTAGTATAAATATTTCTTGTAAAAAGAAAAGGAGACATGTCAGCCAGTATTAAAAGGGATAAATTGGAAACGATACTGATTTACCGTTCGTCTTGAATGCCTTGCACGAGTCTTTTACCAATTTTGCCGGATTGAATTTTCCTTGACGTTTGTTGGGCACCTCATCATTATGGCAAGACTATGGTAAAATACTGACTTTGATATCGTTCGTCGAGTATTCCTGTTTCCTTCATTCGGTCCATTGGACCGTAGGTGTCCATGGGGCTTTCTTTTCAAGGGTTAATCCTTGGGGATAACGCAGCCCTGTTGTATCACCTTGAGCCATGTTACGGTATTTCTCGAGGTAATTTGCGATCCCTGTTAAGAATGGAATAAAACAATTTAGGACTCAAGATGATTATGTGCAAATTAGAACGATACAGAATTACCCATGTCTGAGATTGTTCGGGTCTTTCGCTTGTATTTTTCTTTATCCGAAACTGTCCATCCCATGGTAATGTCCATGAGTTGATTTGCCCCCAATTTAGCCCGATCAGGGAATTTTATTTTTGGGTACGACTGTATTCTCGGGTCACCTTTGCAAATTCCTAAAAATAGAAAAGATCAAATTTAAAACCGGAGCAATTTGAGGGTAAATTGGAACGATACGGATTTACCCTTCAAGTTTACGCGGATATCTTCTCGATATTAATTTTTTCGAGTTTGGTGCGGTTAACGGCTTCGAGTATTTAATAGGGGGGAAAGGGAAATGATTACTTCTAGCTTGTGCATTAATTTTGGACATCGATAAAAGGCGAGAACGTTCGATGAAACTAAGTAGACGTATTCGTCTAGGTTTGATCTTCTTCCCTTTGTAAGCTCTTGAGTGATCAGCTAGCGTTGTTCCGGATCAGGTACGCGTCGGCCGTGTCGCAGGTCCTATGATCACTAGTTTTGAAATACAGGATTCGTATGCACACTAAACCCTGGTGTTTCATCAGCATCAAACTGCCTAATCATGGCGGCGAGTTCGTCGTCAGTGCCACTTGCCTGGTGATGATACCTCCCCTCCTCCTCAGAAATCATCCATGCTGGTCCCGTAGTCTCGGTCTTTTTGTACCTTGCTCCAACAGAACTTGATCCTGCTATGAACTGACCTAACTCACCTCTTAAACATGCATTTTCGATCCTCAGATAATGCATTTCATCGAGGATGAGGAGAGTATTGCAGTTGGGGCAGGTGGCGGAGTCAAAAGCCTCTTTATATATCTTGTTCTCCGCTCGGAGGTTTTCATTTTCAACTCTTAGAAACTCAGCTTCGTTGTGCTCATGACGAGTCTTCATTCGGGTTTGTCTATTTTGAAACCAGAACTTGATTTGCGAAGGTTCAAGTCCTAGCTCTTGACTCAGTTCCATTTTCTGTTTACCGTCTGGCATAGGGCACGTTCTGAAGAAATCTTCAAGCTTTCGTACTTGCTCCTCAGTATGGCGACGGTAACGCTTCTTTTGACCCTTACCGTTGTTGTCCTTGTCCTCACCGGGCTCTTGGACGTCGTCGGTGGAAGGGCCAGGCTCCATGGGCTCAATCCCAAACATGGCTTCGAACTCTTCCTCTCCCATATTCAGCAGGTGGCGATAACTCTCAAGTGTGTTGGGTTGAGACATCTTCGATTTTGTTAACGATTTCTCAAAGTTTGCTACCTCTTCTTGTATTTTCACTTTCTGGATTTTTTCTGGGAGACTGCGTATGCTTTAAGAGTCTCTCTAAGGATTATCAAGAGGATGCCTCCTTTAAAATTAGACGTGGGTTTAGCAACTGTATTGCCTCTCCCGAGTGTTCTGTTTTTCTCAATTTTTTTTTCATCGTATCTCTCGTCCAGCTCGTCTCCTTCTATCTTTTCGTGGTAGGGGGGCCCTGTCGTTATATCCACCGTCGATTTTGCTGGCGAGTCCCTCAATAAAGACGAGCCGTCTCTTCTTTTCTGCCGAAAATTTCTTTGTCTGCCACTCGGCTTATTTTTTATCCTTTCTTTTTCAAAGTAGTGGCGTCCCGTCTAGCTTTGCCGTAGAGACGTCGGATTTGCTTGGCTCTAGATTGGAGACGAGTAGCGGAGGTGATACTGATAGGGAATGTTAGACATGAAAATCTGGCCAGTAGAGACTTCCCCTGCAAAAATGAAAGAGAATGCGGCAGTATATGTTCTTCATATTCTAGAAAAATTGGAACGATACTGTTTTACCCTTGTGTATACTTCCATTGAATTTGAATTGAGGAAGTTCCTTCATTTGGATTGGATTGAATTGTATGTCCCGAGTTGCCCTTCACTTTGAGCTTGCCACATATGTGCTTTGCTTAGTTGGGCCTTGTTTTCTTTCGGGTTGCCTTGGACCATCATCATTTTCCATGCCATTGGGTCCGTGGACCGGAGGGCTCCTTTAATTTGAAGGTTACCTTGAAGGCGAATGAGTCCTATCGCATTCCATTGGGTCATTTCATTTTGCGACACTCTTGAGGCACTTTGCAATCCCCTGGGTGAGAATGGAACAAATCCAATTTAGCATTTTGCAACGATTGAGGGTAAATTGGAACGACACACAGTTACCCCTCTTCGAGCTCGCCTGGGCTTTTCACTTGAAATTTCCCTACGTGAGGCCATTCAACATTTCTCATTATGGCAGTCAGCGACGTTGCCACAAATTGATCCGCCCTAAATCTAGCATAAAAAGGGATTCACGCATTCGACGGGATAAAAAAATAAATAAATAAATAAATTGCCCCCTTGTCCTTGAATTAAATCGAGACACCTAGAAAGCTGGAAAATATCATACGTAGGGGAATTAAGCATGAAATGAAAGGTGCACTTATTCAAGGTCAGTTCTGCCTCTCCTGTGGCTCTTCGATAATCAGTTAGTCTCGTGTTGGTTCGGGTGTGGATGATCGATGTTTGAGAGTCCCTACTCACTGGCTCCTGATCGCGGCTTGGGACGTCTGTCAACCCTAAACTGGTTGACCAGGGCAGTAAGCTCATCATCTGGGTAATCTCTTGAACCTTCCAGCAACTGATGCTCGAATTGGGCATTGTTGTTGGCAAATGCTGGCGGTAGATTTCTCATTCTGTCCTCGCCATAAGCAATTTGACTTCTCGTGCTGGAGCCTTCATCATTACTCGAGAAAGTGTGGGGATCACTAACTATCCTGCTGCCAAAAACTCCTTCCATTCGAGGATTAAAGAAGTGGAAGTGCTCAGGATAATTTCTTGTCTGATTCTCTGGCTGCGCAAGCGCGCTGATCATGGGATGAATTCTAGCCACGGGTTGGTGCTCAGACCAAGGAGTCTGAATACACTGCCCCTGCGGTCTATACTCTTGAAGAGCATTAGGGTGATTCTGGGGGATACTTTGATTAACGCCTGGAGGATTGATGGCACGGCTACTGGCTTGGTTGATGATGGGAAGTGGCTCTCCCCATGTTAACCTGCGGAACTTATGGTGGCGAGGAGACTCGACATTCAGGCTTGGATCAGTTCAGCCTTGGTTTTCTTGATTCTGAGCTGCATTGTGTTCTCTCACCCTTTTTCTGTACTTCTGAAGATGACTCGAAACATTTGCTTTAGTGAGTCCCTCTACGTTCATAATTTCCAGTATATGTTGCGGCCGTGCCGAATCGATTCCTACCTGCTGAACTGCATTAACAAACATACGATGCAGCTCGGGAGACCAACTCATCTTCTTTCTTCAGTTGCTTGGAACAAAATTGAAGGCTTGATGCTTGTTCTCATGGTCGTGCAATTACTTCCTTACCACGTGCTGCCATATGTTTTGAAGCATCTGAACCCTAACTGGTTTCGTTACGACGTCTTGGGCCCCATTTAAGACAGCCTTCATTATGGCTTGCTGATCATCGCTTGCCGATATTACGAGGACTGGCATGTTTAATTTAGAATTGATGACTTCCAAGAGAGTGAAAACATCCATGTCAATCCCTACCATGGCGGTGAGGACGATATCAAACTGGTCACCACTCCTCCTTAATATCTCTAAGGCCTCTGTCGCCTTTGCTTGAGCTACAACCTTATACCGGCATTTTCTCAATACGGTAACAAGGATTGATAGAGAGACTGGATTACCGTCAATGGCCATGACCAGTAGACCCTCAGGGTAAGGAACTTCATTAGCTTCGACCAGGGTTGAACATGCGCCCGTTTCCCTAATGCTCGACATATTTCTGGATCTAGGACTGCCGACTCGAGACCGCCTCAGGATGTCTTCTTGGACTTGAGGGATCACGGGATCGTCGATGGTTTCTCGTAACAGGCTTTGAAAGCCAATGCTTTGATGGTGAAGGTTTTGAATTCCTCTACCACGAGAACTTCTTCCTCTCTATCTTTCTCCTGCGAGTTCTGGCGAATGAACTCTCACTATCAAATGAGGACAAGTTCTCTCTCTGGCAATAGCAACGACTTCCCTCTTCACGGGCAGTGCTATTAGATTTTCCGAGGGAGAAAATCTGATATTCAGCTTTTGATCAAAGGGGAAATCCTTGTTTATCGCTCAGTTCGTCTTCCTTTTTTCTTTTCGTGGTAGAGGGCCCTTGTCAAGATCTCTACCGTCGATTTACTGGCGGGTCCTCCAATAAATACGAGTCGTATCTCCTTTTCTGCCGAAAATTTCTTTGTCTCCCACTCAGCTCGTTTTTTATTCTTTCTTTTTCAAAGTGGTGGCAGCCCGTCCAACTTTTCTGCAGAGACGTCGGGTCTGCTCAGCTTGAGGTTGCCGCTTGACTGGAATTCGAGCCAGCGGGGGTGTTGCCGACAGAGAATGGTAGATAGAAAAAACTTGACCAATAAGGACTGCCCCTGTGAAATCATTATTTAAATTGAAGCAGATTATCACCTTCGCATTCCGATCATCTGCCTCGCCTCTCTCCTCCTTTCTTTCGTGATCTGCTTTCAAAAATGGCCAATTCTCCTAACCATACCTTCTCCGCCGAAATCCTGGCTGGGTGGGAGAGACTCTACAATCTTCTTGGTAGAGGTTACGCTCATATAGCCCAAAACTCTACCGTTGAGGCTGAAATCCTCGGTTTATTCAGGACCCTAGACGCTGCTTCTGTTGAGGGTACCCAACTGGGGAGGGAGTATCGGAACTTCCCGACCCTCTTCATCAATTTTCTAGCTGCCTATAACCGCGCTTATGAGACGGTCATTGTGACTGCCGTCGTGAAAGCTCGTTACCGAGACCGGCACGAGCGTCTGGAAATAGTCACATTTATGGCTGATAATCACAAGAAAGCCTTCAAGTTTGCCAATGATCAGCTTTCGTGGCTAGTTCGTGAGAGGGGAAAGTTGGTGGACCGTCTGGCCTTGGTCTGAACTTACGCCGAACAGGAGCCGAGCAATATTATGATGAGGTGCAAATGCGGTTGGCTGCAGGAGAGACTTGATGACATTACGGCAGATATTGCTTTCGAGAGGGCGGCGATTTCGGACTTGGAGTTTGCTGTCGAGCATTACGAGGCCAGTATGGCCCAAGCTAAGGAGAAGCGCGATCGCCTCTTCTTTAGGCTCGCGGAGCTTGATCTTGAGAACGCCCGGTGCACCCGGAGCATCAACTGTTTGGAGAGTCAGTTGAGCTCCTTCGTAATGGTTATCAGGGCTCAGTTTGGCTTTACTTTTCCTCCCCAGTGAGCTGTTGTAATGCTCTTTGATGAATGGAATGAAAGAAAAGCTTCACGTGATTTTTTTTTGTTTAATTTTCCTGCTATCGTTTCTTCCGCATAGTATAACAGAACGATTTGAGGTACCGAAGATGTCGAGGCTTAATGTTTTTCTTGATGTTCTTGTTTAATTGCTCCAGACGATGATATCGAGAACATTGATGAAGGGTTCGGCGGTGGCCCCCACTATCCATCTTGAGATCACAAACAATAACGCTATGACAACTCAATCAGTGCGCTGGTAATAAATCCGGCCACCTGTTGTGTGCCCACTTTTATCCATATTTTATTTCTTTCGGCGTCCACTTGCTCGTGTCGGTCGCCTGTAGCGTCGGGAGAAATTCCTGTGGGCCACGTTCATTAATAGAACCTCGGTCCTCTAAAGCCCTCCGCATGTTTCGGATAAGAGGAAATTTTAAGATCGGTCTCTGGTAAAGGTATTTGTTTCATGGGTTCCATATTGTCTTTCAAAAGACGCGGGATCCTCTGCAATACATTAAATATGCCCCCGTGTTTAATCAGTATAAATCCACCGTCATATCAGAATACACTGCCCATACAAGTTTACGGATTGACATAACTCTGTCTGTCAAAGATGGACAGTGTTCGTTTGCCCCTCGGAATTAACGGTTGAAGCCTCGGTGTTTTTCGTCTTTTGGTATTTCTGAAGATGATTCTTGATATATTTTGAACTTAATTTTTACACCCATCTGGGGTATCTAGGATCTCCCTGCAAAAGAAAATGATATAATTAGTATGCGACACAAGGAATGTCGGTCCATGACTCCTATATTAGTCCAATTTGATTTTTTCTATTTTATAGAGAAATCAGAAAAAGAAAATTCCCTAGGAAGAAATGGGTTAATTTCTGATACAGAATTTTTTTTTTGCAGATTTATTACTCTTTTTATTATTATTTTTTTAAAGGAATGTGACAAAATCTCTTGACATTTAGTAAAATTTTTGAAGGAATTTCCTTTTTATCAAAATAAATTTTCAGAGGTAAATTTGTCAGGAAAATTTTATTTTTATTGAAGCAGGAAAGACATGACAGAAATCCTTTATTAGTTAACAAAATTCCCCCGAGACATTAGTCTAAGAAAATTTTCTTAGAAAAACATGAGCGAATTTCTCGAAAAGAATTTTTGTTGCAAGTTTTTATAATTTGAAAGAATGTGATAAAATCACTTGATGTTTACCAAAGTTTTTTTTAAGGAATTTTTCTTTTTATCGAAATAAATTTTCAGAGGAAAATTTGTCAGGAAAATTTCATTTTTATTGAAGCAAGAAAAACATGACAAGAATCTCTTATTGGTCAATACAATTCCCCCGAGACATTAGTCTAATTTTATTTAGAGAAAATTTTCTTAGAAAAACATGAGCGAATTTCTCGAGAAGAATTTTCTTGCAAGTTTTTATAATTTGAAAAATGTGATAAAATCACTTGATGTCTACTAGAGTTTTTTTTTTGAAGTAATTTTTCTTTTTATTGAAATAAATTTTCAGAGGAAAATTTTTTCAGGAAAATTTCATTTTTATTGAAGCAATAAAAACATGACAAAAATCCCTTATTGGTTAATAAAATTCCCATGAAGGGATTTTTTCACATCATTTTTTCAAAAAAAAATTTTAAAAAGAAATGAGGGACAAATATAATTTTTATTTTCTTTTAAAAGATGGTCGTAATATCAAGCTCAAAAACTGACTGACACCTAGTATTGACCGACCGAAAATAAATACAAGATAAAATTAGAGAACTTACTTTTACCTTGGAGAAATGCAAATCACATAGTCATGCGCATGACTCAAGTGAGGAGTGGACTCTAGAAAATAAAAGAAGGAGAGACAAGGTATGGACCTAAAAAGGCCCCCACTATCTGAATTGACAAACTTACCCTCCGCGCAATCAAATCACAATGGGAAGAATTGTCAATTCAGATAATGAGCGGGATAAAATATGGTCAACCCGAGCGTAATCGACGCAAGAGCTTTGCATATTCGATCCCTATCTATGGTTTTCTAGGAAGAATTTCGCGACTTGGGTTTAGACGCTTGTGTGTGCAGGTGTCGTGATCTTCAGAGTATGCAAGACATGCACAACAATTGATATCAAAATAGCGCTTCTAAAAATGTGCGAAATTAAACAAATAAACCCAACACCGAGCTTGCAAAACAAAGGGGTTAGCTAAACACTCCGCCCCTTATAACTCCCATCCTGCAAAAACATATAACACCTATAAAATGAGTCCCAAACAAGATCGCCAGAAGCGAGATATCCATGAAATTTTTATTGGCCTAAGTCCACTAAAACTTTTAAAATTTCGAAAAAATTCAAGTATTCCAATTGTTATCTTTTTTCGAAAATTTAAAAATCCCCTCCCCAGCGGAGTCGCCAGTCTGTCGCGACCCCCTAAAAAAAATTTATCTTCAAAAGGGGTTAACGGATTATTAGGTTAATTAGATTTGACTAACCTAACGCGAACCCTCCCAAGCCCTACCGAATCGCAACTTTGGTTTTTTGTTTAAATGATTTTGAAATTTGGAGTCGCCACTAATCGTTCTTGGTAGGCCGATTAGAAACCTAAATAAATTAGCGGGAGAACTAATTTATTCCTACGAACCAGAGATTATGAGCTCGGGGACTTGGTTACGCTAGTTAATTAAAACTAATGCCCTTTCGGTACCTTAATTTCATGGATATCATAATTCGGCAACTCATGCTTGGTTTATTCCTAAGGCTCTAGTAGGGTATTTTCTTTTGTGTTTTCACCTTTTAAATAGGATGCATGGATGGTATATATTTTTATTTGTTATATTTTTTAAGTGTTAAAGATTCCCTGAAGCCGAAAGAGGGAGTGTGCTAACGACTTCTGTGCAGTATTACGACCTACTCATCTTTTGGGCCTGATGATTCAAAAATTAAATTATAGGAAGTACATGACAGTGAATAAACACCTCCAATGGGAGGCCTAGCATTGGCTTGGCTCTTCCCTTTGGGATTTAAGGTACAGGTATTTAAGTTGCAAGTATTTAAACTACTGTAAGTAAAAACCTCCAATGGGAGGCTAAGCATTGGCTTGGCTCTTCCCTTTGGGATTTAAGGTACAGGTATTTAAGTTGCAGGTATTTAACTACTGTAAGTAAAAACCTCCAATGGGACGCTAAGCATTGGCTTGGCTCTTCCCTTTGGGATTTAAGGTACAGATATTTAAGTTGCAGGTATTTAACTACTGTAAGTAAAAACCTCCAATGAGAGGCTAAGCATTGGCTTGGCTATTCCCTTTGGGATTTAAGGTACATGTATTTAAGTTGCAGGTTTTTAACTACTGTAAGTAAAAACCTCCAATGGGAGGCTAAGCATTGGCTTGGCTCTTCCCTTTGGGATTTAAGGTACATGTATTTAAGTTGCAGGTATTTAACTACTGTAAGTAAAAACCTCCAATGGGAGGCTAAGCATCGGCTTGGCTCTTCCCTTTGGGATTTAAGGTACAGGTATTTAAGTTGCAGGTATTTAACTACTGTAAGTAAAAACCTCCAATGGGAGGCTAAGCATTGGCTTGGCTCTTCCCTTTGGGATTTATGGTGCAGATATTTAAATTGCGGATGGACTTTGTCCTCTCCATTCTGGGGTATGAATTCTTTAAAATGAAATACAACGAATTGATTCAACAATCTGAAATTTGTGCGCGCTTGAGGACTCCTCCAAGCCGATTTTGTGCTTCCATAGGGTTGACCATTGATATAGAGCTGCGGCTTCCTGACATAAAATAGAGTGAAGTGTCAGTATACAAAATATGTGCTAATCTGCACCTAAAACCAAAAGAGTGGAAAGAGTACTTATCTCCCGTTTTTTGGGAGGGATTTCTATAATTGATTTTCGCTCTCTATGTTCCCAATATAGAGAGTTTCTTTTGAATTAAGAGGGACTTTTAGTCACAGATCAGTTGAGAAATCGGTGGACAGCTTAGGAGCTTGTCTGGGCCGATTTTTGCATCTCTACGAGATTTTTGCTGTTGACATAGAGATATCCTTCTCCTGACATAAAATATGGGAAAAAATGGGAAATGGAGAAAGTGTATATAATTTGTGCTAATTTGCGAGTAAAACCATAAATAAATGACTAAATAAAAACACTTAGCTCGAATTTGCTTGCTCGTTGACGAGGATGAACTCTTGATTTATATTGATCGATGAAGGAATTTGTGATGATAACCCCTAGCTTTAAACTCCCATCATCTTCAAAATTCTCTCTCTTTTGGTATTTTCTTTCTCTCAAATTTTTCTTCAATCTCCCAAAACTCTCTCAAACACCCAAAATTTTCTCTCCAAAAAATCCCATCCTCCCTTAAGCTCACTTCTTCCTCCTTTTATAATCTACTCATCTATCTCCCATTCTAATTTTTCCACTAACTCTATCTCCATTCTAATTTCTCCACTAACTCTTCTTCATTTTCATCTTCCATTCTCCATCTCTATCTCACATTCTAATCTCTCCACTAACTCTTCTTCATCTTCATCTTCCCTTCTTCATATTTATCTCCCATTCTAATTTCTCCACTAACTCTTCTTCATCTCCATCTTCCCTTCTCTATTCTTATCTTCCATTCTAATTTCTCCACTAACTCTTCTTCATCTCTATCTTCCCTTCTCTATTCTTATCTTATTTTCTCCATCCATTCTTCTCCAACTTCTCTTCTTCATCTCCTCTTCTCCATCTTCCCTTCTCTATTCTAATTTATCCACTAACTCTTCTTTTTTGTTATTTGTAAAATAATCCTTCAAGAGTTAGGTATTTGCACTCTAGTCCTTGAATTTTAAGTATTTACAATTCAGTCCCTGAAAAAATATATTTCTTTGAGTCTAAATCTCCTCACAATTTTTGACACACTAAAATTTACCACATGTCAAATTTAAGCTCATTTCTTGCCGCTGAAAATAATGCAGAATTTAATTAAAGCCTTTTTACAAAATTGAGTCATTCTGGGTATAATTGGGCCAAGATGAAAATTTAAAATATTAGAAGACAATGTCACAACTCATAAAAAGTAAAAATTAAAAATAAGTTGACTCAAATTAAATTTTTTTAGGCCCGATTCGAGATTATACTCATGAAGGAACACGTGACTCGAATTGGATTTTTCTGAATTTGCGATGGCCAATATGAAAATAGATTTAAAATAAAAATATTAACTATCTTATTGTATTTTTTTTGGCCTCAAATGTTATTTTTCCAAAATTTACAAGTATTTTTGTATTATTAATTTTTTTAAAAAAAAATAAAAAAATATATAAAAATATGAAAAATTATTTTTTGGTCAAAATTGGTTCCCTAGGCTTGGCTAAGGTCCCCACAGTTGATTTTTCAATTTTATGAATTTTTATGGATTTTCTATTAATTTTCAAAAATAAATAAATAAAAAAATACTTAAAAATACTGAAAATATGAAAAATCATTTTTTGGTCAAAATTAGTTCCCTAGGCTTGGCTAAGGTCCCCGAAGTTGATTTTTCAATTTTATGAATTTTTATAGAATTTTTATGGAATTTTTATTACTTTAGCAATAGAAAAAATGATTAAAAATCAGGTGTCAACAGTCATGAAATAGCGCAACCATCGCTCGCTGGTATGTTGCCCCGACATTCTTGAGACCAAAGGGCATAACTTTGTAATGGAACACCCCCCATGGGGTTGTGAATGCTGTCTTTTCTTTATCTTCCTCATTCATCAAGATTTGATTATAGCCAGAGAAACCGTCCATGAATGAGAATAATTCGAAACCCGCTGTACTATCGACAAGCACATCGATATGTGGGAGAGGAAAATCATCCTTCGGACTAGCTTTATTCAAGTCACGATAATCCACACAGACTCGTACACGACCATCCTTCTTCAAGACCGGGACTATGTTGGCCACCCAACTCGGGTATTGGGTAACTTCAATGAATCCAACGTCGATAAGTTTCATGAGTTCTTCTTCAATCTTCTTTGCGAGTTCTGGTTTAGCCTTTCGCTGCCTTTGCTTCTTAGGTTCAATCAAGGGATCGGTCGGTAGACAGTGTTCGACGATTGATCGATCAAGACCGGGCATATCTGCATAAGACCAGGCAAAGATATCCTGGTAGTCCCTTAAAAGGTTCGTCAGACGCTCAGCTGTGCTCATAGGAAGATTCGCCCCGATTTTAATCTCTCTGGGGTTTTCTTCACTGCCAAGGTTTATTGCGACAGTTTCCTCGCCAGTTAGAGCTTTAACCTTCTCATGGTGTTCAAGATTCCGTTGTATTTCCTCGATGTCAGAACCTGATTCATCTGAACTATCTGAGTCATTGGCATGGCATATGGTAGGATCCACTGCATTTCCTTCCTCATGTTTGCCCCTGAACATAAGGTAGTTGAGTCAGAAAAACAAACAAGGTTTAAACACACGGTATTTTACTTCCTTCGAAAAATTTTGTTTTTTTTTTGAAGACCGCGGGACGAGAATTGCTTGAAGAAGCCCAACTCTCAGTTCTTACCATGAATGACAATATTGTTCGATCGTTGGTTATCGTCATCGGGTTGGTTTGGAATACTTCGACAAGATTCAAAAAACTTTTTTTTGATAAAAACATCTGTAATTTTATTGATATAAGAATCAATTAATTACATCTTATTGAAAGGGAAATCGTGCAGTGCAACATAAAAGGAAATCTTAGAAAATGACATGGAAACGGAATTCTAGAAAACGATGGAAGTTCCCATGCAGGGGAAAACATAAACACGAAGATGTTACTCTGAATCTAAACCCTCCAGTGGATCGTCGAATATGGCATTGACGGACGGTCTTGGAGGTTTAGGCACCATGTAAGGCTCTTCATCGGGCCTCTCATTAACCTGCATTGGATCTTCAGATATTGCAGCAATAGTTAAGTCTCCAAACCAGTCGGCTAGGCTAGGTATGTTATCCTCATCAGCATCTTTGTTATCGAAAACCATTGGCGGAGGTTTCTGTCCTTTTGAGTTGGGGAAGACTATGCCAAGATCATCCTTGAATTTATTCAATTCATCATAGCCACCCACCACTCCGCCTGAAATGAAAGTCTGATAAAGAGGCAGGGGTAAAGGTCTATATTTTGACTTTCCACAGCCTATCAGGCTTTGGCATCCATGGTTAATTCGACGATACCAGCGACCTCGTCCACGGTGCCTATCTCCCCGGTATCCTAAGACAGCTGTATGGATTTGTCCACTAGCCTCGATCGGAGTGAGCATTCCTTGACTGCTTTTGCCTAAACCAGTACCAGGCTCATACCCATTGCCCACTATTACCTTGGCAACTATGAGAGAAGCTTTTGACAGTTCAGGAACCGGTAAAGGGCTATCTGGTGAGGCGTGGATAGTGTGTATCAACTCGAAAGCATGATACGAGTCCTCTTCAGTATGGGCTGGTTCAATGTAAGGGATGGTGGTTGCATTGAAAATGCGATGATCTTCTTCACCATGGACAACCACCAGTTTTTGCTTGACTACAAACTTAACTTTCTGGTGAAGACTCGATGGTACGGCACCTGCATTATGGATCCATGGACGGCCAAACAGCAAATTGAAGGCTGAAGGGATGTCTAATACTTGGAACAGAACATCGAACATGGAAGGTCCGATTTGAATTTCAAGGTTGATCTGTCCCAGAACATTCTTCTTCATACCATCGAATGCTCTAACCGAAGTGTTGGCGGTCTGCATTCTGGCCAAGTCAATACCCAGGCGGTTGAGAGTAGATAGGGGACACAAGTTTAGAGCCGAACCATTGTCGATCAGTACCCGGGCTACATGGGTTTGCTTGTGCTTCACCGTTATGTGCAAGGCCATATTGTGACCTCGCCCTTCAATCGGGATCTCATCGTCGTCGAATGCTACTTGATCTTTTAGCAGGATTGTCCTAACAAAGTTCTCTAATTTGTCTTGATCAATATCTTCAGGCACGTGCACTTGCCCCAATACCTTCATTAATGAGTCTCGATGCTTCTCAGATGACTGTAGGAGCTCCAGCAAGGAAACCTGGGCTGGCAACTTTCTCAGCTGATCAACTATACTATACTCGCTGGCTTTGATGATTGCTAAGAATTCCTTAGCCTCTTTCTCATTAACATGCTTAGCTGACTGATCATGATCATAAACCCGTCCCGATCTAGTCACCAATGCTAAATCATAAGACCATGGTACTGCTTTATCATCTGCGTATGGGAATGGCTGTGGTGCAGCGACTATAACAATCCCGAGTTCATCATCACAAGCGTCTTCCAAGGGCGTCATGTCAGCTAATTCTGGATCATCTTTAATGAATTCTATAATATCGTTCTTATTCAGATCGGCTTTTTGCTCGGACACACCTTGTGTCATAGCTAAAGCCGCAAACTCTTGATCCCAGTTGTTGACACCTGATTTTCAATCACCTTTTCTTTTCTTCTTTTTTAAAATTAATAGAAAATCCATAAAAATTCATAAATTTGAAAAAATTAACTTTGGAGACCTTTGCCAAGCCTAGGGAACCAATTTTGACCAAAAAATGATTTTTCATATTTTCAGTATTTTTCGGTATTTTTATTTTCTAAAATTGATAGAAAATCTATAAAAATGAGAAAATTGCAAAATCAACTTTGGAAGCCTTGGCCAAGCTTAGGCAACCATTTTTGATTAAAAAAATAATTTTTCATATTTTTTGTATTTTTTAAATATAATTTTTAGAAATTAGGAAAATATTTAATAAATAATAGCATTTGAGGCCACAAAAATACATAAAAATAGTCAATATTTTTCCTTTAAATCCCTTTTCATGTTGGCCATCGCAAATTTAAAAAATCCAATTTGAGGTCGTGTATTCCTTAACGAGCATAATCTCGAATCGGCCTAAAAAAATTCAATTTGAGTCAATTTATTTTCATTTTTCACTTTTAGGAGTTGTGACATTGTTCTTTAATATTCCAAATTTTCATCTTGGCCCAATTATACCCAGAATGACTCAATTTTACAAACAGGGCTTTAATTAAATTTTGCATTATTTTCAATAGCAAGAAATGAGCTTAAATTCAACATGCGATAGGTGTGTCGAAAATTATGAGGAGATTTGGACTTAAAGAAATATTTCTCCAGGGACTGAATTACAAATACTTAAAATCTCATGGACTAGAGTGCAAATACCTAATACTTGAGGGATTATTTTGTAAATAACAAAAAGAAGAGTTAGTGGAGGAATTAGAATAGAGAAGGGAAGATGGAGAAGAGGAGATGAAGATAGGAAGATGGAGAAGAGGAGATGAAGATAGGAAGATGGAGAAGAGGAGATGGAGAAGAGAAGATAAAGAAAATAAGATGAGAATAGAGAAGGGAAGATGGAGATGAAGAAGAGTTAGTAGAATGGGAGATAGATATGGAGAAGGGAAGATGAATATGAAGAAGAGTTAGTGGAGAAATTAGAATGTGAGATAGAGATGGAGAAGGGAAGATGAAAATGAAGAAGAGTTAGTGGAGAAATTAGAATGGGAGATAGAGTTAATGGAAAAATTAGAATGGGAGATAGATGAGTGGTTTATAAAAGGAGGAAGAAGTGAGCTTGAGAGGGGAAATTTTTTGGAGAGAAAATTTTCGATGTTTGAGAGAGTTTTGGGAGATTGAAGAAAAACTGGAGAGAAAAAAAAATTTTGGAGAGATTTCAAGAGAAAAAAATTTTGAGAGAGAAAAATTCGCCGCCGTGGAACAAGCCTTGGCGACGCGACGGATTCATCTCCAACGAGCTCTAGGCGCATCAGCATGTGCAATTATCTGGTAACTCAATTTTTCGTGTTTAGATGATGAAATCTCGAAAATAAATATACTGAACATTCGTAGATGACTTCGAGATCTTCGATTTGATATATTATGGCGCGAAAATGTACGTCGTTTGCTATGTCAAAAGGGTCCCGAAATTGAAAGCAGAAATCTGGAAATATGGTGATCAGAACCTGAGATGGAATTTTTCTGATCTGACCTTTCACGGTAAATGATTTTCCATGGGTTATTCTAGACTTTGTTTCATAAAGACCTCTTCATGACATTTGTTCATAAGATCTTAATGCATAACATATAAAAAATACAAAAATATTCATGCACGTTTCGTATTTTTAATGCATTTAATGAAATCATGCAATTCTGTTGGCGCCCTTGAGTCTGAGTGTTTTTCTGTGCGTGGTCATATTGATTTGTAGTTATCTCATGTTTAGAGTCTTCTTTTGAAACTTCACAAAAAATGAAAGTTGTTCATTGGGGTCTTGTTTAGTAGACTGGAAAGTTTGGTGCATTAATTTTGAGATTTGAGTGTCCATTTAAGCTTAATCCTGAAATATGTCTGTTCTGTGAAATTTGTTTGTTTTCTGCTGAGCTCTCATGAAAGACCATTTTCTACACGAAAATGAGTGTCTCTTCAATAAGAATGTAAAACATGAAAGTTGTCAAAGAAACATTTTCCCATCCACACAAAAAATCTCAGAATTTTTACATACATTTCATTATTTCTTTTGTATTTTATGGTTACTGCTTTCTCCCTAAGAATGTTCATGGACAGTATGATTTAATTCGTATTTTTTGTGTTAATGCATTGGAAAATGTAAAAAATGGTCTCAATGAAGTTTAATCAGCACGTGTTAAACTCTCTTTGAGTTTTTGAATTGTCTTAACTCATTGGTGATTGTGCATGTCCGATTGGATAAGTTCATTATTTTCATTTGGCTTTCGGCCCGATGCTTTGAAGACTGGAGGATGACCGATGTCCATTCCCGTCCGTTTTGTTGTACTCTCGACCCACGAGGCTTGGCGACGGGTGTTTGACCGATGTCCATTCCGGTCCATTTTTGTTGTATTCCCGATCATGTCTCGGGTTTTATTTAATTGGTCTGTAATTATTCAACCGACGAGTTGCGGATTTTATTTTCACTGTCCTTAGGGTAGTTTTACTTTACCTGCTCTCTCTTCACATCTTCATTTGCTTTGGGTGATTTTGCATTCTTTTATAATACATCCAAAATACAAAAAAAAATGTAGAAAATCCAAAAAACAAAAAAAAAATGGAAAATATGAAAATACAAAAAATGCCATTCATGTGCATATCATGTAGTATGTCTCATGTATGTTTGTTATGTTATCCGTATGTTCGTATAGACATATCGTATTTGTTTGTTCTCGTATGCACGTCACGTACGCGACGTTTGCAAATCCACATTTGTCTGTTATGATATGTTATTAACCCATGCATATTCATTCAGAAAAATCAAAAATTTCAAAATGAGGGTTTTATCCCATCTTTTTCAAAAATGAGGGTTTTATCCCATCTTTTCAAAATGACGACTTTGCCCTTTATGGGCAAAATCGAAATGTACGTATTTACATACACATATCACTATGCATGTCACATATATATGTCACATATTTGTATGGTGTATGTATGCATGTTACATATCGTATTCGTGTGTCTTCATACGCATGTCACATACGTATTCGTATTCGTTTATCCCCGCATGCATGTTGTATTCATACGCATGTCACGTATGCATATCATTCGCATGTCCACGTACGTATGTCCTTCGCATGTAACGCACGTATATGTATTCGTCTATCCCGTATGCATATTGTATTCGTACACATGTCACGTACGTATGTCGTTCGCATGTCATGTACGTATGTCATTCGCACGTCACGCACGTATTCGTATTCGCATATCTACGTATTCGTATATCATATTCGTATGTCCGTATTTGTGTGTCGTATTTGTATGTCAACGTTTGCGTTCATACCCTTTATGCATTTCATTTTAAAGTGAAAACATAAAAAGAACACCTTACCAGGGTCTTAGGAATAAATCAAGTGAGAGTTGCCAAAATAGGATATCCATGGAATTAAGGTACCGAAAGGGCATTAGTTTTAATTAACTAGTGTAACCAAGTCCCCGAACTCATAATCTCTGGTTTGTAGGAGTAATTTAGTTCTCCCGCTAGGTTACTTAGGTTTCTAATCAACCTACCAAAAATGATTAGTGGCGACTCCAAATTCTAAAATCATGTGAAAAAAAATCAAAGTTGCGATTTGGTAGAGCTTGGGAGAGCTCGAACTAGGTTAGTTAATTTAATTAATTAATCTGGTAATCCATTAACCTAAAAATGAATTTTAGGTCGCGACACCAGTCTATTATTATCTGTGATGTGGTTGCCACTAACCCATCTTGGCTAGTACATATGATCATCCCTTGGTCGATCAGGGTGAAGACTTTTTTCTTCAGTTGGTCAACAGATACCACCTCTCTGGTACGATAATAGCCTGCCCTAACTAGAGCATTAAAGGTATCAACTATCCGCGCCTTGAAACCGCCAATTGGATCAGCTTCCGAACCAAAAATAGCATTGACCTTGCCCGAGTGATGAGGCAAAGGATTATTTTGGACATTGGGCTGTTGATTATCCTGGAATGTGAATGCTTTGGACTTGAGCAAGTCCTGGATCCGGTTCTTGAGAGCGAAGCATTCATCCGTGTCGTGCCCGGGCTCACCGCGGTGGTAATCACACTTCTTTGACGGGTTGTACCTTGCAAAGGATGCATAGTTCGGGCGCATCGGTTCTGATGTCAACAGCTCTTTCTTACGTAGGACAATCAAGACCTGGGAAAGAGTTCCGGGAAGTGGGGAAAATTGCCGATTATTGCACCTGAATCCTCTTTGCCCTTAAGTGTCAAAGTTGGATTGCTGTTGAACTTTTGGCGCTTGAATCAGAGGCCTTTGCGTGTAGGTAAAATTCACCTGTGGGGCTAGTTCTTTGTCCTTTTTCATTCCAAACCTCTTTGCACTGGTACCAGCATCTCCGTACCATCCCTTCTTGATTCCGATCTCTATTTCCTCTCCCATTGCAATGAGGTGGCTGAACGATGTTGCCCCAGTCTCCAAAATACGTGATCGCATCGCTTGAGGGAGGGTAGAGACAAACAATCTCATGAGTTCCCGCTCAGGCGGGACTGGCTTTAGCTGGGACGCAATATTCCTCCATCTAGAGGCGTATTGCTTGATTGTCTCACCCTTCTTCATCTCTGACTATTCCAGGTCCTCTCTAGTGGTCAGGACGTCCAGGTTGAAACTAAAATTCTTGACAAATGCAGTGGCCATCTTTTCCCAATCATCCATGTGATAGATCTTGTAGTCAATGTACCACCTCATGGATGCATCCTTTAGACTGGCCTGAAAAGTCTGAACCATCAGAGGGCCGTTTGCCACATGCCTGCCCATTCTTGCTTGGTACATCTGGACATGTTGAACTGGATTGGAAGTGCCATCGTACTTCTCAAAATCGGGTATCTTGAACTTCTCTAGCACATCGACCTTTGAAAAGACAGATAGGTCAATCTGTGGTATGTTGTGCGCCCCTTCCATCTCTCGTATCTGCTGCTTCATTTGAGCAATGGCTTTCATGGCTTCTTCGCTTATTCCCCCAGCCACAGGGCTAGCTTGGGGCGCGGGGACAACAAGCAATGTGCCAAAGCTGGCACCAGTGATAATGACATCTTCGAGGGGTGGAACATATATGGGAGCGCGGTTAGTGCCTTTGCCAGCGTTATCTGGTGAAGGAATTGCCTTGGCTGGAAAGACGGAGCTGGACAGTTGCAGTTGGCCTAGGAGATCGGCCGTCAACTTCTCCATCGCATGGGACAGCATTCCCTCGAAATGGTTATTCATCATGTTCGTGTGCTCCTTCAAGGCTCCCTGCAGTGCTTTGTGAACGATAGCGTTGATCTCAACTTTGTCGGCCATTTTTCTCGTCACTGACCGGGTAATATGTGGGTCCTGGAGATCCATGATGAATTACCTGCAAAATTAATGATTGTGGTAAGTATAATGTGTGAGAAAAGTGGGTTGGTCCATGACACTCTCTAAGCTCCAAAATGAGGCAAAGATAAAACGAAAGGATTGATTCAGGTAGCTTCCAGTTTCGTCGACTTTTACGAGAAAAATCATATTAATTCGTACAAAGGTCAAAATGGTATGAAAATTTGGGATCCCATACCCAAGATGATGATTAACAACTTTCATGTTTTGGTCACAGGCAAATTCTTTGTGGATTAATACAGTTTAATACTTCTTTGTAAACATTTTGCCTATAAAACTGATCTGTCCGGTTTTTACTTCGAGGATAAATGGGTCATCAAAAATGTGAATTGATGCCCAAAAATTTCCAGTTCACTAATTAAAAGCCCAATCTACAACTTTCATGTTTTAATTTTTCTCAAAAGAGTATGTTTTCTAGTGATAAATGGAGAAACAAAAGTGAAGTCGAGAAAATTCCAGAATCCAGACAGTTTTTCTTTCACATTAAATTCAGTAATAAATGGAAAATACATTGAATTGATTCAAAAAAATTTTTGAGTGATGAATTAGGGTCTTGTGAATGTTTTCTGTGAAGACTCTATGGATCAATTAAAACTATAAAGTTCAATAAAAATTATGTAATACCATAAAGTCATATCTGAACAGTAACCTTTATTACAAGAAAAGCTTATAAAGTCATGAAAATGCAACATGGAACAATAATCCTAAACATGGCAAATCAAGCTGTTTTTGTTTTCTTTGTAGCGACGCAATCTATAGACAAATGGGCCTCCAACTCTTTCCGAAGTCGTGCATTTTCCTTAGCCAAGCTCTTCATTTGTCTTTTCACCTTTTGCGTCTTCTTTGCATAGGTCTCGATCTCGGCTTGACGGGTGGGCTTCACAATCACCAACGGGAACTTCGGAAGCATGTGAGTTGGTATCAAATAATACTTAATATACCGAGCCTTCGCATGATAACATTTTTCCTTTCCCTCGAGCTCCTCCTTGGGTAGTGATAGTGAGCGAGTCTTGGACTTGAGCCAAGTTTGGTCAAGATGCTTGATCTCGGTTCTATAATTCTCGCCTGCAACGAATTCAACTTGAAAAGTGTTTGGCCCCAAAGATGGTGGAATATCCTGTAAAACTCCATATTGCCGTACCACACTGAGAGGATGATACTGCGTTATACCGGTAATACCCAAAAGAAGTATAGGCTCTCGCTCACCATGGTACAAACGAGCCTTAGAGACTTGAAACCATATAGCTTGCCATAGAAAAATCTTGGGACTCGGATCTTTAAATAAATCAATCCACTCGGAATAAGACAATCTAGCAATATTTTTTTGCAACTCTTGAAATTTTGCAATTGGGTTTTCCTCTTGACTTACCCGTGGAATGGTCATTTTTGAGCCGAACTTAGCATAATGAGAGAAAAACCACATTTGCAAAAGTCCAACCGGAGCGTGAAATGTTTTTCCCTTGTTTTGCTTAAAACGAGTCAAAGATATAAAAGTCTCGGCCAGGATAACATTAGTAAAGTTCATTCCACTGCAAACTTGCCTAGCTATCCAAGCCATGGATGGACTAATAAAATCCTTTTGGAGCGGAAAGATCACAAGTCCGAAGAAAGCTAGAATAAAGATCCTGCTTTGCAAGTATGAATTGCTCTCATAAAAAAGTTCAACAAGGAATGAGAAAGGGCACTTATGAAAATTTCCTTTTAAAATTTTCCTCATTTTATTTTCGCTAATTTTCAAAAACTCAGCAAAAATGAAAATTGGATGCATTTCCACACAAGGGCAAATTAAATCAATGCTCAAAGGTTTTCCAATGGCAAGGCTATACTCTTCCAAAGTCGGAGTGAGCTCGTGCTTACCTAAAATAAAAGTAGCAGTATATGGGCACCAGAAATGTGCAAGCGCCTGCATGACCCCAGTCTGTAATTCGATATCCAAAAGTGGCAATACGTGACTCATACGACTAAGGGCATAGGTCTGTGCATCAATGCTCAAGTGCCTCCACATCTGCTTCAACTCGGCCTTTGGAATGTACACGAAACGGATATCAATGTGTCCCATTGTCTATAAATCACGCGCCACAGTCCTAAGTGTCATGGACCGACCCAAACAATAACATAAGATAAGATGAAGTTCAGAAGCGTACTTTACCGTGGGATAGGAAAATAAACAATCACATGGACATGCACATGACTCGTGGGTTAACCTTATTCTAACTATCCTAAAGGCTCACAAATTGAAGCGAAAGACTTACGGCAATGCGACAATCTCGCGCACATAATCAAGATTAGTCGCTATCCCGCGACGTAACCAAGATTAGCCGGGCCTTTCCACTTCGGCTACTCGAGTCAAAAATTAAAACCACCGCTTTGGTAATCTTACCAAGCTTGAGGCATAACTTTTGAAACTCATTTTTAAAAAGAAGTTCGGGATTGAATCTGGACTAACTTTCGACGTGATCTCACGGCGAACGCTAGAACCAAATCACAATACCATCCTAAAACTAGTGGCTCAGGTCCGACCACGGGATGTGTGTGATGTAGTGCTAAAGCGATTAATCATGCACAACAATTAAATGCAAACACCGCTTCAATAATTCAAAAATTAAATGATAAGTTTCACACACCAAACCTGCAAAACAAAGGGTTAGCCAAACACTCCACCCCTTATAATTCCCGTTCTACAAAACCATTTAACACCTAAGGATTAAAATTCAACCAATTGCCAAACCAAGTGAATTTTCATAAAAT
This sequence comes from Psidium guajava, assembly GCA_016432845.1. Taxonomy (NCBI): domain Eukaryota; kingdom Viridiplantae; phylum Streptophyta; class Magnoliopsida; order Myrtales; family Myrtaceae; genus Psidium; species Psidium guajava. Next base: position 3,671,957 of record CM028234.1, on the reverse strand, counting down.
TTTTCTGGCCTAAGTCCTCCTTAAATTTCAAAAAATTCAAGTTATTCCCCAGCGGAGTCGCCAAGCTGTCGCGACCTAAAAAAAAAAATCAGTTTCCCAATTTTTAAAGTTAATGGATTACCAGGTTAATTAAATTGAATTAACTAGCCTAGCTCGAACTCTCCCAAGTTCTACCAAATCGTGACTTAGGTTCAATTTCATCAAAAGAAGGATTTATCTTGGAGTCGCTACTAATTATTTTGGGTAGATTGATTAGACATCTAAATAAAGCATGGGGAGAAATACTTTATTCCTACGAACCAGAGATTAATGAGTTCGGGGACTTGGTTACACTAATATTTCTACTAGCGCCCTTTCGGTACCAATTTAATTAAAATGTTCAACTTGGCAATTTTGATGAATTTTCACTTGAAATTCAAAGGTGCAATTTTTTTTATTTTCTTTTTATGACAAGGTAAGGAACTAAATTATATGCAATGCATGCGGTTTAATCTAAATATTTACAAGATAAATTACGCGTGCAATTATCTACATGATGTGAAAATGTGGAACAAAAGCAAACCCCTTTTTTTATTTTTTTAAAGAAAATATTACAACATGCAATAAAAATCTCAAAAATTGGATATGCAATTTATTCCAAAGAAATGCAATATGTCCAACAAGGTATAATCGAAATTCAAATCAATCCATTTAGGCAACACAATTTCGAATATTCTAAATGATTAGAATCGTTACCTGACTTGACGGATTTGATTATCGAACTCGAACCTCGGATTTCCTCGTGGATCAAGATTGCGGATCGCGGCTCGAACGACGGGGATGGACTCGCGGATTGTATTGGTCGATGAAGATGGTAACTCCGAGTTTCGAACTCTCGTTCCCCTCAATTCTCTATTCTAAAAGAATTCTCTCTTTTTTTTTTCTTTTTCTCTCTAAATTTTCTTCTCTCCTAAAATCTCTCCTCAAGTTTTCTTCAATCTCCAAAGTCTTCCTAATTTCTCTCTAATCTCTCCAAAAGTCCCCCCTTCAAGGCTCTCATTCTTCCTCCTTTTATAGTCTACTCCCCCATCTTCCTTTCTCTATCTTCATCTATCATTCTAATTTTTCCACTAACTTTATCTTCCCTTCTAATTCCACCATCTTCCCTTCTTTATCTCCATCTTCCCTTCTAATTCCACCATTTTCCCTTCTAATTCACCATCTTCCATTCTAATCTTTCCATCTCCCATTCTAATTCTTCATCTTCCCTTCTAATTCTACCATCTTCCATTCTTCATCTTTCCTTCTAATTTCTCCATCTTTCCTTCTATATCTCCCTTTCTTCATCTTCCTTTCTAATTTCTCCACTATCCCTAAAATTTTATGTATTTGCAATTCAGCCCCTGAAGTTTTATGTATTTGCAATTCAGTCCCTGAAGTTTTATGTACTTGCAATTCAGTCCCTGTGGAAAATTTTCTTTTAAGTTCAAAACTTCATAAGCCTTTCGGCACACCTCCCTCACGCTCAATCCAATCGTTTGTCAATTTAAGCTTAAATCCTCCGTCGTTAGCCATAATAAAATGCATGACCGACAAAAAATTAAATATGCAATGCATGAAAAAATTAATTTTTGGTGAGAACAAATTCTCATTTTTTTATGTACTTAAGTGAATGAATTTTAAAAAGTCAAAATTTAGGTGTCAACACGTATGAAATGTCTTTGTTTTTTTGTAGAAGAAAGTGGCGAAGTCCTTTGTGACCAAAGCTTCAATTGTGCGTGCCGGGCCTTGCAAGAACTCGGGACGGGACATCCTCAGCTTCGAAATATCGACATCGTCTAAGTTATGTGTAGTAGCAACAGAAACTGAGAGCAGTATCAGAGTGATCCAAAGGCAACGGTGTGAAGATATTCCAGGGTTTGTGGTCATAATTGCCCAAGCTAAAGCATGCATGTGATAAAAGGTTTGATGTTTTTGATGTTCCTATCCTTCTGCTAGTTCATCCCCCATATACCCTTTTCTTCCGTTTCACATAATTATTCCAAATCATGGGAATGACGAGGTGGCTTCGGTCGAAGTCAATTCAGATTTGGTAGGCGACAAAAGAGAATAAGAAAGAATAAGATAGGTTGTTTGATCATTTGAATGTACAAGACAATCTTCTAAGTAAGTAGACTAGTACTCAACGTGTTTAGACATAGACACACACATATACTCGAATGTGACAAAACATATCCTAACTTGACTTTTTTTCAGACGATCAAATGCAGCATGAGTCCTTCTCTCACTACCCCGGTAAATCTAAAGAATTGATCTATGGAAACGGCTTTTTATCAATGGCTGGAACTTGTCAAGATACTGGATAAATCAGTATTTAGGATAGAGGATCTTCCTTTCTTAACATTTGAATTTATGTGGAGTTATAACGAGATAAGAGCAAATGAAAACAGACGTTCATTTGCATACATATGATTTTATTTTATGTTTAGAACTCGAGGTTTCAAAAAAGTTCCAATCAGATCTCGAGCTCTCTATTGGCCGTAGGAAATAAGACGTGGCTCCTACATGGGAATATTTGATCACGTGCCACGCGTCGTCATTTCCAGTGCTTAAGAATGTAAGTTTCTAGAATTAAATTTTTAATTTTTAATTCTTTGACTTGTAGCCTACATATTTGATCACGTCCCTAACTCGTCGAAATATCCGAACTGAGAAAACTCCATTAGAGAAACCTCCAAAATAGTCACTGCATTCCCTCTAATGTGGACAAAAGAACCAAAAGGTTTCGTTGAATAATCAATCCTACCACGAAGCTTCAAGTGATTTTCGACCATTCGATCACGTCTCCAAGTTCATGGAAAGTTCAAATGGAATCTTCCCCAAATCTAGACTAAAGCATATGAACCCAATCATTAATATTATAGAACAAGTTGTTCTTTGTCAATGGCTATCCACCACTCACTTGAACGTCAGATAAGAGAAATTTATCAAATTCATTAATTCCACAACAACATCCATTTAGATTGCGAACGGACACGCGTCGCCCTTTGAAGAGTTCCCAGATTCTCTCTTGCTTCTAGTTGGTAGAACTAGTACACACAGATATACATATATATATATATATTATTTCCTTCCCCAGATTGTTTGGAACATGAAATATGAAAGTACTTATTTTAACCCTGCTTGATGGCGTGGAGAATTTAATCGTGCATGTCAGGTCATCCCATGTCCTAAATCACTTAGTTAACCTCGTAGAGCATAACGTACTTTGCGCTTTACTTGAACTTACAATAAGATGCTACTGTTGAAGTTTGTTTGAATACAATGATTAACATCATAGGACAAGTTTTTCGTTGTCAATGGCTATCCACCACTCACGTTGAACATCAGAGGAGGTCGACGACTGTGAGTTCGTATGCTAGATTATCAAATTCATTTAGACCACAAGAACATCCATTTAGATTGCGAACGGACGGAAACGTGTTGCCCTTTGATGTTCCCAGATTCTCTCTTGCTTCAAGTTGGCAGGAACAAATACTTCTATCTATTTTTCCTTCACCACATTATTTGGAAAATGAAATATGAGATTGTTTATTTTACACTTGATGGCGCGGCGTGCATGTAAGGTCGTCCCATTTCCTATATCACTAAGTTAACCTCGTAGAGCATACCGTACTTTGCATTTTACTTGAACATACAATGGGCTCTTGTTTATACTATGCTTTTGTTTTAATCATAGTTTTGTTTTATTTGAATACTTTCCAAACATTTCTTTCCTCAACTTCTAAGCAGTCGGTTTTTCCCAAAAAAAAAAAAGGAAAAAAAATATTTTAGTCATCAATGTCCCTATTTTGTCCTACCTTCACAATTTGATTGGTTCTTTCATGATTGAAGGAAGTTGCAATCCGGTCAAACGAAAACTAGTATTTATGTGGCATGGCGAGATAAGAAGCTCAGACACCCCCAAATTACTTTGATTTTGTCTTACTACTATTGTTAGTGGTTGCTAATGAACTAGGGAAATCCCTACGTGTCCAAAGAAAGAAAAATGGAAAATGAATAAATGATCTTTGAAGTTTGATCTAATATGCATGTGGTCCTCTAAACTTTTGATTTGTTCAATATAGTCCCTAAACTATTAGTAAATGTTCAACTTAATCTTTCGATTTGCTAAACGATAGATCAGACGTTATTTGATCATGTGGATTATTAAATGCTCATTTGGATTATTCAAAATAATGAGTTAATATGTCCATTTTTTTTATCAATCCACTTTAGAAAAAGAAAAAAAAAGAACGTTACCATGTCCATATGTCCATCATTATTTCATGAGGTAGATTATTCTATCTTGGTTTGAGATAAATAACTTGTCTAATTCATGTATAACGTTTTTTGTCCACCATTTAAATTATTGGATTGAAGACTACATAGGCATATTCCATTAACTTGAATTAGTAAAAGGAGGATATTGAACATTTTCATATAGTTGAGAGACTACATTGAACATTTATTATTAGTTGAGGAAGCACAATGAACAAACTAAAAGTTCAGGAACAATATTAAACATTGGATCAAAGTATAAGGACTATTTTTTTTCTTTTTCCAAAGAAGAGCCATACATGAGTGCCGGACTTTGCATTTCCTTTAAAATGTCCATCATATTTGCAACACATGAGATTCCTATTATGGCTTGGTATTGCATCCGTCAATGTGGGGGAAAAATTGTCCAAAAAGCCCTAAACTTATTGCACTTTTACAAATTCAATTCTAAATATTTTAATTTTGTTAATTGCGTTATAAAAAATTTCATGTTTGCCAATTGAGTCCACTCGGCCAATTTTGGTTAGAAACTATTGAAGTGGACGTTGGCCGTCCTACGTGGCAGGACTGGTGCTGATGTGGATAATTTTCATTAATGAAGAAAAGAAAATAAAAAATTACAAATATATTATTAAAAATTATTCACCTTAGTGCCGATTGTGCCACATAGAATGGCCAGTATCCGTGTCAGGGGTTTTCGGGCCGGACTGAACTCAGTTGGCAAAACATGAAAAAAAAGGTTTAACATTTAATTGACAAAATTAAAAGGTTTTAGGACTGAAATAGCAAAATTGCAATAGATTTATGACTTTTTGGATAATTTTCGGATCTGGTTTTGGTGGATTGAAAATGGATCTGTCCTCAATTGACTAGTTTAACCCATATTGAAATATTTTCATGTAATACGACTTTAACGATTTATACTCGATCTGACCCTGATGTAACTGTCGATTTTACTGTTATAGAAGTGGAAGGGAATTAAGATTTGTTAACAAAAACAAATGGCACTGGCTTAGTTTCGAGCAGAATCGATTTGATGACGTAATGATAATCTGTATAGCTTTGATAATAGTGGATCTCTTTTTTTCCACCTTGATTTCTGATCCTTGTAGAAGACAACTTCTAAAACGACAAACTCATGGAATGTACTTTGTTCTGAAGTTGGATTTATGTGTTATCAAACTGTCTGTGGTAAAATGAAAATCCTTTTATATGACAGCAGCAGCGGCAGCAGGAGAAGAAGAAGCATTCAATTTGGGTCACCTACAAAATTGTGCCCTTTGAGCAGGAAGTTCATCGAAGCAAGTCCAATTTTAAGTTCGAACTACTTTCAGCCCAACTCTTTATTCTAGCGGACGGTCTTGGGGGACAGAAAATGATTGAACGTCGAACCCAAATTGAGTTTTTTATTTTATATATCAAAAGATTATTGGTTATAACAGTCAAGAAGGCACACAAAGGAAGGAAAATAACAGCAAATTTGAAGCTGAATGTCTTTTTTCATAAGGTCATTGAGCTTAGGCGTGCCCAAGAAAGAAATTGTTTGTTAGGCCCACGCGATTCGGCTTCCAAGCCTTATTGGCTCACGCAAGCTTGGTTTGACCCAACAAGTCCCCAGCTCATGATCAGATCTAATAATAACCTAAAAATGTAGTGTTATTTCAAAAGCCGTACCACTATAAATATCGTGTACAAGCTTTTCTATCTCTTAACCCTTACTTATTGCATCTGATAGTTTATTATGCACACATGAATATGATTATGTCACTATTTATGTTCAGACTCTAATTTCATTCTAAAGCTGATAGTTTAAATTTCGCATTAGTTTATCATGTTGATTAAAATCACATATTCATGCCTTTTAGGTGATACTGATAGTTACAACAAGTTCATGTTATAGACGATAAGGCCTGCAAATAATTTGCCAAGCATTCCATTTTTAGTAGCATTTGCACCATCAATGATGTTACATTTTTTCCTAATCATGGCCGGCGACGGCAACCATGCATGGGTACGGCCAGCCGAGACAATCCCTTGATGGTGGTCGATGACGATAGCCCTTGCTTTGCCTCTCTGGCTACCTCCTATGACTAGCCATCGGCAAAAAAGAAAGGAAAAACATAAAAAGGACAAAAAAATCATAAAAAAATTAAGAAGTTGTCCACGTCATTGTTGGTACGCTACATAGCACAATTGGCGCCAAATGGACCGCCACATCAGCATCTTCCGGTCAAAATTAGCTGGATAGATTCAATTGACCAAATATAAAATGGTTTAGGACTCAACTGACGTTATTGAAAGGTTTAAGACTGAATTGATATAAATGTAATAACCATAGGTTTAGAACTTTTCTAGTAATTTTCCCAGGTCCATAACCTGATGCCACAAAATATGAAATTCAAAATAAAATGAGAGTCTATGCTAATCAATAAAAAAAGACCAGCAGTTTTCAATGCGGGTGAATTAACTGGAAGCTCGTTATGAACTACCCACATGGCTTAATTAAAATATTGGGTGAAGCCATTTTGATTTCCTTGAGAGCTCGTTCTAATGGAGCAATGAAACGCAAAGATAACTTTATGGTGAGATACATAGGCCTTATTCTTGTGTTCTCATCTGTCATTGAAATGGTCTAATTCACGATCCATGTTTATGGCTATACAAACTCTTCATTTTATTTTTCGAAAGCAAGAAGATTGGCATAATATTTGGCTATCCACCCTTTTATAATCTCAACTTTAGCTTTTCGCTGTAAGACCAACCAGTCTGGATCAGTTTGCTTCTCCTCAAGTATATCTAAACAATGGGAACCTGCAAAGCATATACTCACTGATTGAAGAATTCAAGATCCACTGAAACTTTTATTTAACATGCATCAATATTGTTCTTCTCTTGTGTGATTCACGGGTACGTGGGACAAGCCACAAACAAAAAATCAATCACCTGGTTATGTACCTTTCTCTGTAAAGATAGCAACGATACTTTCTGAAATGGTTTTCAGGACCCTAAATTTGAAAAAAGAGATATTGTTAAGCGTGATTAGCTAAAGTAAAAATTTAATCCATGAGATGTATAATATAAGCATATAAGTTTTTTCTACCCGGCACTACTCCAAGGATCTTGAAGTCCCTTTGAGAAAATAATGTTGCTACCGCATCTTCGAAGAACTAGTTCTATATCCTGCAACAACAACAAAAGGTAGAGGCCAACGATTGTAACGTTCGCTTTGAATTTCATGCATAGAAACCAGTCTAATTTACTTATCAAACTAAGAGCCAAAGATTTATTTTCCAAGAGTTGCTTGAAATCATACATGACCACCGTAGTATGTAGTGACCCAATGTGGGCGAGGCCCAACCCCAAATTGCTAGTTGCATCCATTGACGAAGCTGCTCCAGACGAAAGGATTTCGTTGGAACATAGAATTGTTTGTGATGCCTATGGGCATTGCCATTTCGTTGCATCTCTACAAGCAAATGCCCCTTTTAGTAGTTGTAAGTTTACTTATATACTACACAATTTTACGAGGTGAAGGGAGAGATGTGTTGGAGTTGGCGAATACTTCAGAGACCCTTATTTCTCACATCGGGCATACCCACGTGAGCTTAGGAAAATAAAAGTATGAACCAACGACATGTGATCCTTACGCACGGAATGTGTGGGTTCGGGGGCAGTGCCCTCGACACGGACGTCTCGCTGGCCGGTCAGTGGGTGGGGATTCGCATTGTTTTGAGACTTTTATTTAAATTGGTTCATTATTTGTGGGGCCTATTTCGAGCTATATATATTGTCTTTTTTTGTTCATTATAACTGTGCGACGGAAAACCTAATAATATAGAGTGCAGGACGTAGCCCTTTTTTGGGTGAACTTGGGTAAAATCGCATTATTTGTTTTTCTTTTCTCTGCCATTCTTCTGATTCGATTGGATAAACCTCATCAAGAAGGTGCCATTAATCTGGACCCATCAGGGCTTCGCTAATGCCTAAAGATGATGGTATAGAGTATCGTACCTACCATCTCCAACCCAAACTAGTTTGGGAGGCATTAGTGGGATGATTGACGTAGCATGTGGATAATTCGCATCAAAACGATACTCAAGTGGTCAAATGACAAAGCCTAACAAAGTCGTAAGGACTCAGTGAATGCATCAAATGGCTTCGGGGGTGATTTGGAGAGGTTTAGGTCAAACTGACTAGAAAGATAAAATGGTCATTTTTCAAGGCTCAGGAAGTAGAAATAAGTCAAACCAATTGAACATGGTCATTTCCTATTTTTCAGAATTTTTGAGATTTTTTTCCATTTTTTTTATTTTTCTAGAAATTTTCCAATTTTTTAAATTTAAAAATTATTTTCTGATTTTTTTTATATTTTTTGATTAATTTCCCAGACCGGGCCAGCAGACTCGGCCCGGCATAGGAACCCAACTTGCGCCTTAAGGGCCCGAATCATTTTAAGACACAAAAGCCTAACTTGGGCTCAAATCAAATTATTGTATTCTTCAAGAGAGGCTCAAGTCCAAAGCCTAATTGCTACCCAAATTTAAATACAAGCCCACATATCAAGCCCAAGACCAAATTAGATCTAATTCACATAAATATACCCAACGTACACACACTTTCTTTTAACCCACGTTTTTCTATTCCTTGTTCCTTTCTTTTCTTTTCTTTTTTTGCTTTCATCTATTTCTTTTTTTGTTTTGATCTTTTATTCTTTATTCCCCTCCAGACTGTTTTCTTCTCCACGAACAACCTCTCTACACTGGGACCGTCTCCTTCGACCATCCACCGCCGATAACCTTTTTTATTTTTACCAAGCCAACTTCGGCATTCAATAACGGGTATAAGCAAAAACGACGCATGTGCATAATAACATAAGGTAAATAGAAAACTAACAGTAACGTAAGGGAATAGGAAACTAACTCAAGCGATCCGTGGCCGTGGACTCCACCCAGAAATGAAATGTGCCCAACTCATGGACGACAGACGCCTGATCGACAAACGGTGGGACGGCTGACAACGAACGATGGAAATTTACATCGATGGAAGCATGGATACTGGAAATCCTTTGCGGACCAGCTCGATGTTTCTTCTCTCTCTATAGCTCTCTGAATGTTTCGTGAACTCTCCCTTGGGTGTCCCCTCTCCCGATGGAGCTCACCATGAGTTCTTAGTTCAACACCAAAAACTGAGCTTTCCCTCAATATTTTTTTTTTCCAGGACCCTCTCCCTTGAAAGTTGAATAAAGCCTCCCTTCGAATCCGATGATGATATTGTCCAGATTTCCTTAAAGGTATTGCCAAGATAATGATGGTGAATGATCATCATTTATCTTTGGCCTCTTTTTTTTTTTTGAAGGTTCTGTGGTAGTGCCCTTTTTGTGTGCTGCCCATAGTGGAGACATGTCTTTTTTTTTTTTTGGCTTTAATCTTTAGCCCACCACGGGAAATTTTGTCCTCTTCTCTTGAGGTATGTTCAGCTGTGAATTTGCTCAAACGATAGCTCCATTTGACTTGATATTGCAACAAAAACGAACTTCGAATCCACAAAAATTCTAACACAGGATAGCAGCTAGGTTAGTCTTTAATTTGAGGTAAAAAACCAAGTTGATTAACCATGAAAATAGAGCTAGACAGCGGGATTGATTTAGCGATGTAGCAGGCTGGTCAGTGGATTGGTTCCGCAAGCGGCTACTTCGGGCGTTAGACGTCAGTCAGCTTTGGTGGCTGATCAGCGGGGACTATGATGGTGCACGGGCTAGACGGTGGAACAATTAGGCATGCAACTCGTGGAAAGCTACATATAGACAGCGATAGTGGGGCTCTAGTTGGAGAAGTGTTCGCAGTGGGGGTCGCCGAATCTATCATTAGGAAGAGTTGGACATGGCAGGTTGGACTTCAACACCTGGACTTCTAATGAAAGATATGGCCAAAGAATGTAACTTTGATAACAGGTTGCAAGATAAAAACTTCCTAGATAAAAATGGGCGACTGATCGTCTGGGTGCTTACGCAAGACTGAAAGGGCGCCGTCAATCACGAACGAGGCTATCGCAGTAGCTCGGATCACCGATGCAGGGCTATGGATTGACGATCAACTTTTCAGTTCGTAAAGCAGAGTCGCGTGGTTGGGGTACAAATCAGCTTGCGAGAACAAAGAAAACATGAATCTTAACTAGACTGAATCAACTCCATGGATAGCAGCTACACGTCGCTGGTGTGGGAGCAAATCCATGTGGCAGTAGCTCCAAGTTACACGTTGAAGAGGAAAGGGCACGGCCAATGCAACACTTTGAGCAGGGACGATTCTCCTCTCTTTGGATGCCTCTCTGTGACCGAGTCTTCAATGATTTTTTTTTTCTAGCCTCTAGAATTTGCCGAGGAAAATCCAAACTCTTTCCCATCTCCTCTTTGGCCTCTCTCCTCTTCCGCGGTGGACCATCTTGTGGGTGGAGAAAAGTTCTCCACTTAAAGCCAATATGCCCTCCCTCTCTCTTGGGGTTCGTGGAGTGTATTAGATTCCTTTTTTTTTTTTTGCATAAATCCATTTGCACTATGACCAACGGGTTAGAGGCGGCCACGAGCTAGTTCTGGCTCGAAACCGGCCCGAGTCAAATCTGGAATTGGCCAGTGTGGCACGGGTCGGTTCTGGGTTATAAATTTTGGAAACCAGCTCGGAATCGACGGTTTCTAGCCGGTTCGGAACTGCTGATTCCGAACAAGCTAGGCCCTTACGGCTATATAGCCGTTTTATTATTATTATTTTTTAAAATTATTAAATAATCTTATTTTTTATTTAATTTATTAAATAATCCTAACTATTATAAATACCCATTTTCGCCTTTCATTTTTTTCTCACAATTTCCCTCAATTTCTCTCATTTCTCGAATTCTCTCAAATTCTCTTAAATTCGCTCAATTTTGTCAATTTTCTTTTGCTCAATTCTCTCAAAAAATGGCTAGTGGAAGAAGAAAGAGTCCGATGGTTCCGGAAGAATCTAATTATTCTCATGATCCTCGTGAGTATGTACATTGGGGATACGATGACGATATCAATGTTATTCCTAATGTCGAGCACATCCTGACGTAAGAAAGTCTACATCCAACTATCAATATTGAAGAAGCGTTAATAACAAAAGAAATGAGTCAAGGGGGTGCATCCATCATATGACAACACTTCACCAAGCAATATTTGGAAGGAAACGACTACAACCTCACATATAAGCATTGCAAAAAAATAATACAGATTTACAAGTGGAAGAGGCTATGGAACATATCGACGACATTTGGTGTCAAAACATCCAACGAAATTTGGGATCGACACGAGGCAACATCAAATTCTCAAGTTTGTTGATTTTAACACTTCTCGTTTGTTTCGTTACGTTAGAAATAATTATGAGTAAGAATAAGCTAAATTTGCTGCCGTTGTACATTTATCATTTAATTTTGGTGAAAATTTTGGTTTTAATACTTTTATACAAAATGCATGTACTCCACAAGCAAAGCCTGTTTCGAGAAATACACTTAAACGCCAAATTTTTAAACTTTATAAAAAAGGAAAATAAAATTTGAGAATTGTTTTTGCATTTTTCAATGGATGTGTGCATATAGGTAGCGACATTTGGAGCGATCTTTGGCAACCTCATTATTATATGGGTATTACATGTCATTGGATAGATGATAATTGGAACATTCAAAAAAGAATTATTGCATTTAGAGTTTTTGATGAAATGCATATGGTACATAATATTTATAGAATAATTAAGCAAGTTTTAGAAGAATATTTATTGGTTAATAAAACTTTTTCAATTGGTTTTGATAATGCCTCGGCAAATACCGCTTCCATTTGCAAGTTAGAAATAATTGGTAAACCCGCTTTTGGTGGAAATTTTTTTCATATTAGATGTGCTTGCTATGTTTTAAATTTTTGCATACAAGATAGTTTACGAACTCTTGAAATTTCTCTCCATCCAATAAAAATAGCAATTCAATATTTATGGAAACATCTCCAAGTTATGAGAGACATGGGTAGATTTTGTAAACAAAATGGAAGAAAACCAAAAAAATTTCCAAAAGATGTTCCAAATAGTTGAAATTCTACATACGAGTTGCTTAATCAATCTTTTTCATATAAAGATTTATTATGCACATTTTTATTCATATTTCTCAAAATAATTTATACCCACAAGAGTGGGATATTTGTAAAAGAATTTTAAATTTGTAAAAAGTTTTTAATTGTGCAACTTATACTTTATCCGGTGTTTATCATCCTACTACACATTTATTTTTAACAAAGTGTGTAAATATTGCTTGTATTTTTGAATAAAATGAAGATGATAATCAATTAGGTCCAATTATTGTAGCAATGCGAATGAAATGGATGCAATATTATACCAAAATTTCTATTATTTATTTGATTGCTTATGTTTTGGATCCACGTACCAAAATGGATGGCTTACTTGATGATTTAAATTCCTACTATAAGTGTTTATATTTGACTGAAACTGTGAATATTAGAGATATAGAAAAAGAAGTTAAAAATATAATAGTAGAATTGTATAATGATTTTTGCAATAGATATAATATAGTTGATGATAGTGGAATTTCTTCCCATGCTAGTGACATGCAAGGCAAGCACCTAGGTAGATGGTCTAGAAATCTAATAAATAGGCAAAAACAAAAAAGCTAAAGGGAATAATGGGAAATATTTCTGGAATGGAGATTTATTTAGCCATTGTATTTGAGTTTCCTCAATTAGAAGGCATGTATTTCCAAATTCTACAGTGGTGAAATAGTCATTCAACTCAATTTTTAGTACTAGCTCACATTGCAAAAGAGATTTTTAGCAACCTCTTGCTCAACAGTTGCGGTTGAACAAGCATTTAGTGCTAGAGATAATATTTTGGATGACCGACGTTCAAGATTAGCTCTGAATTTGGTTGAGGCTCAAGCTTGTGTCGATGATTAGACAAAGGTTGCATATCGACAACAAGAGATGGATCACAACAATGAATTCGAATTTTTTAATGACGAAGATACCACCGTCACGGGTACAACCACCACAGGTAGCAACGATTGACAATGAGGTAAGTATGGCGTTATTAAAGATAAAAGAACTACATGGGCTTTGATTCTTCTATCTCTAAGAAGATATGTGGGCCCTTAATAATAATTCATTAAGTTCAAGCCCTTTCCTTCCTCTCATTTTTCCCCCCGATCCCCAAATTTGATCACAATTTTTATTTAAAAATTTATTATTTCATAATTTTATATTTATTATTTCATAATTCATTATTTAATTTTTTTTATTTCATAAAATTTTATTTGAAAACCGATTTGAATCGAAATCGGAACCAGCCCTTGAACAGGCTCGAACTGCTGGTTCATGAATCGGAACCGAAACCACCTTAAAGGTTCCGGTTCCAGTTCATGATAGGTCACAAACCGAAACTGACGATTTCAAATCGAAACCGCCTCGGTTCTGAACCATAGCCACCTTTACCACGGGTGGTCATAAAGTGAACAAAGTCAAATTCCTAAACCACCACTATAGATTCTCACATGGGTGTGCCGAACTAAATCAAATTAAGTCCAACAGGTCCTTGATTACTTTAGCAATTTGGCTTCCTTAGTGGCCGAACTTTGCCTTGCTTTAGGCCTTATTAAGATAATTGACTTTAATAATCCCAAGGCTTTTCTCCCTAATTAAAGTTCAAGTCAACTTTAGCAATAACTGTTGACACCTAAATTTTGATTTCGATTTATATATTGCACAAAAAAATTTGGGAATTAACTCTCACAAAAAATATTTTCTCATGCGTTGCATTTTTATTTTTTCTTGGTGAGGAGCTAAGCTTAGTTCACAAAGAGAGCAAAAAAGAGAAAAAGAAAAAAAATACTTGAAAGTCTACATATTCGATGCCAATGAGACCCCTACCTTCTTCTTCCTCAAGAGTCCTCATCAAGTTCAAGAACCCGACGAACGACAATTTGGTGCCGATCCGACTAGACATTGAAATCGATGGCTAGTGTTACAAAGATGCTTTCACTTGGAACCCTTCAGATCTTGATTCGGAAGTGGTAGTGTTTGCGAAGAGAACGGTGAAAGACTCGAAGCTTCCTCCAGCATTCGTAACACAAATTACTCAGTCTGTTCAATATTAGTTGGCTGATTTTCAATCATTTGAGGTACTGTGCGGACTTTGGAATGCTTAAACAACTTCACAATGGCATACTTAAGGTTGGCATGGAGTCTGACGTCATTGTGCATAGTGCTTTGCTAGCTAATTACTCAAAATGTGGTGAGCTGCCAGATGCCTTGGACGTGTTCAACAAGATGGTGACAAAAGATAATGGATGAAATTGATTAATGCGCAAAGTGGTTGCTCATACATTAAAATAATGTCCTTGAAATCGCTCTCAAAAAAAGAAAAGGCTGGAGGATAATTCTGCTCGGGGAGGTCTCGGTGGTTTTCTAAAGTGCTCCAAGAAAGAAAGAGGCCAAAGACAAGTGATGACCATCATTATCTTGGCAGCACTTCAATGAAATCTGGTCGTCATCGGATCCAAAATGGGGGCACTATTCAACTTTCAAGAGAGAGGAGAAGGGTCCCTCCACTTGGAGAAAACTGAGGTGATCGCACTCGGGAGCATGAAAGGGGAGATGGATGAGGCGTGTGGTTGGTTTTGGAGAGATTCTCAATCGGAGACACTACATTGTCATCTCCGTCGAGAGAGAACGACGCTTCGATCCCTGCCAAAAAACCATGGACGACGAGCTGCTGGAGTTGCAGAGGCAATTCGAGTTCGCTCAGCAGGCTAAATCCCTCGTCCGTCTCTTTGAACGCAACATTGTCGAATTGGTCCAGAAGCTGCAGGAGCTCCACATCATCGACTTTGATCTCCTCCACACCGTTTCCGGCAAGGAATACATCATTCCTGAACGACTGAGGCATGAAATGCTGTCGAAAGGAAAAAAAAAATCTAAAAAAAGATGGGCATTGGAGAAACACTTCTAGATTGGCCAAACGTGCATCCAAGTGCCGCCGGTCGTTCCTCCTCACCGCTAAAATCGTCCACTTGTGCCCGTCCATGCCTCTGACCAAGCAGAATTCAAGATCTGCTGAGACAACCAGTAAACTCCAAAAGCGAGTCGCCGAGGAGGCCCTAATCTCACAGCGAGGTTCCCATTTGCTGCACCTCCCGCGAGCTACTATGACGATAAAAGTTGTTTTTTTTTGCAGGTTGTTCCTCAGAATTTATTTGCGGATCCTTGAAATCAAATGATCATCCAGGAGATCCGCCGAGAACCCTCGCGATCACCGTTTCCACAAGTCCAAGTTCGAGCCTCCTGCCACGCCTTGATCACTCAGATTGATCCAATGCTACGTTGATAACGTCCTCGTGTCCTCGCAAAAAGTCCATCACAGCATCTAAGTCCTTGTGCCTCCATCTAGCATCACTTGGAGTTGGATGATTCGCAGCTCCATCTACAAATTTCCACATTGGCGCTCAATGAAGCACACTTGTTGAGCATTCCCGATGAGCATCGAAGCCAGCCAGGACGAGTCAAAGTCTTCAACGTTCCACGTTTGTTCTCCTCGTTTCCTGTCCTAGTCAAGAAAGCCGTGCCCTGCAAATCAAAGCTAAAGTGCAGTTTTTGGGAAGAATTTCCAGCTTGTGCAAGTGCAAATTTTTGGAGTGTCGCGACCCTAAAAATTAGAGGCTAGGTTAACGGATTATTAGATTGATTGACTAACCTAACTCAGACCCTCCCAAGTCCTACCGAATCACAACTTAAGTTCTTTTCATGCAAAAGTTTATTCAATTCAGAGCCGCCACTAATCGTTATTGGTAGGTCGATTAGAAACCTAAATAAATTAATGGGAGAATTAATTTATTTCTGCAAACCAGAGAAAATGAGTCCGGAGACTTGATTACATTAATTTGAAAAAATTAATGCCCTTTCGATACCAAATTTCATGAAAAATCCACTTGATTGATGATGTGAATGAAAAAAGCTTTTATTTTATTTTATTTTTTTAAATATGCAATGTAACTAAGCTATATGACGAAGACAATATGCCTGAGTTAATGACATGGTAAGGTATGCTCTATTATGAAAACATGCTTTAAAATCAACTATCGTCTAATCTTATCCAAGAAAATGATTTCTCAAAGTCTTGACTTATATTAGGCGATGTTCATGGGATAAAAATGAGCTTTTGGCATGATTAACTATTAAAAATGAGAGTTAATTTTTTGGGATTTTTTTTATTTAACGAAACAAACAAAAGATTGAACAAAAATAAACAAAAATGCCCATAATATACCTTTTAATTTTGATTTTTCCGATAAATTCACTCATTCTCAAAGATCTGGGCTAGAGAAGAATTTTATTTGCTACGTCCTCGGAGATTTGAGCCAGTATGTGAATAATTGTATAGAATAACATCGTCCCTTGTTACCAAAGGGCAGAACACGAAATTCTATGCTAAATTGCCGTCCCATTCCACAAGATCGTGGCTAAGATATGCAATTTATTTTCTGAAAGGTCTAGGCACAAGGGAGCATATATTATGGGCATGTTTGTTTAAAATGTGCAAACTTTATAACAATCAAGCAATCAAACAAACATGGCAAAAGATAAAAAGCAAAGTGAGCAATTTAATTTAATTTTTTTTAGGAAAAATAAAAGGGGTGACCGAAAATGCTCAAGTGGGGTCCACTTTTCCAGTCCAAAGATCGATTTAATTTTTGAGAAAATTATCTTCAAGGATTTGCAAAGAGTTTTAGATAATTCTCAAAAAATTTGGATAAATATTTGATTGAATCTTATCTTATCTTTAATCAAATAACGTCAAAGAGCATTATATGAGATAAGATATCTACCAGATAACATTCCAATCAACTCACATACTAGAGATAAACATTCAAAGCAAATGATTATCCGCAACAAGTCCGACGTTATCCAATTCAAATTCTTCTCAAAGATTAGATGAAGTTTAATTTAATAAACCTCATCCACAACATAGAGATAATATCAATAAAATCACAAGATAAGACAACTCAACCACTCATGAGATAAAATTCAAAGCAAGACTCATCCATGGACGTATCGAATTCAACCAAGTGATACATGTATAGAAAATCAATCTTTGGTTCACAAAAATTCCTTTTCTTTTTTTTTAACTAATCCAATTTAATCTTAGAAAAATGCCCAACAAGTTTTAACTTTGAGAAAAGATTTTTTCCAATCAAATTGCATCAATCCTCAAAATTATTCAAACAATTTCGTGATCTAATGAATTTATCCAAAAAAATCAGGAATTTGTTAGCAAAGAAACTCAATTTTCTGTTTTTAGCACAACTTAATGAAAGGGTTAAATTGCAAATCAAATACGCTCATCAAAAACGATATAACGTACATGCATGCTTTCCAAGTAAAACAAGCACGAATTGCAAAAAATTCAGAAATTTTATCTTTTTCCAAGCCAAATTCTAGCGCGCGTACAATCTGGAAATTTTGTCCAAAGTTGCACGTTTTGAGCTTGATTTACAGCCTAATGATGAGGTATTGAACAGCGAACAACAGTATTTTTTTTTTCACTTAGTTCGTTGGGTGCAACTTGAGCCTATTTGATGCCAAAACAGTGCTGGACAATGCCTCGAGAACGAACAAATGAGCGACGGCACCGTTGGAGCTTGTGATTAATAGGGGTGAGCATGGGCCGAGTCCAGACTTAGACCCTAAACCCGACCCTGTTATAACTGGTTCCCAATTTTTGGAACCGAGACCCTACCCTGTTTATGTTGGACCCTGTTTTGGAACCGACCCTATTTTTCGGTCCGGTTACAGGGTCTACCCGGTTTCCCTGTATGCGAAAATGAATACATATTACTCATTCAATGAACTGTGCATATTCGACCAAAAAAAATTCTGCATTTACAAATGTAAATACTCCATAGTGCAAGATTGAGCCGAGAGAATGTCGAAAGGAAATAGAGGAGGCCAAGGTAAGGGGATGCGAGTCTGCGACTCGAAGACTTGATTAGGGTTTTTTTTTTCTTAAAACATCGCCTAAAAACCGGTCCTATAAACCGATCCGAGTGGGTTCATACCTAGACCCAAGAACCGGACCGGTTCTAACCAGTTCTCAAAAATTGGAACCGGTTCCCGGCCTGGTTTCAATGGGAACCGATTCCCGACCCTGTTTTTCACGTGGGCCGATCCGGGTACCGGGTAAACCCGGTTTGGTTGCTCACCCCTAGTGATTAACGACCTACAAAATCAGAGAAGTTTTTCAAGTGCTTCTCTCTAAAAATCTGAACTTTTTTTCTCCCTCTTTCTTTCTTTTTTAACCCTAGAGCTAAGGTTGCTTATATAGAGTTAATGCCAATCCTAGTCCTAGTAGGAGTATGAGTTATTATGGGCCATTGGATTAAACCTAACTAAGGTAGGATTAGATTAGAGCCATTAGATTAGAAGTTCTGAATCTAAGAGTTTTAATTACTTAAAACTCTTAATTTTCAAAATATTGAATGTTGACACCTGATTTTTGTTGACACCTGATTTTTAATCATTTTTTCTATTGCTAAAGTAATAAAAAATCCATAAAAATTCATAAAATTGAAAAATCAACTTTGGAAACCTTAGCCAAGCCTAGGCAACCATTTTTGAACAAAAAATAAATTTTCATATTATATATATATATTTTAATTTTTAAAAAACAAACACAAAAATACTTGAAAATTTTGGAAAAATAACATTTGAGGCCAAAAAAATACACAAAGATAGTTAATATTTTTATTTTAAATCTATTTTCATATTGGCCATCGCAAATTCAGAAAAATTCAATTCGAGTCACGTGTTCCTTCACGAGTATAATCTCGAATCGGGCCTAAAAAAATTTAATTTGAGTCAACTTATTTTTAATTTTCACTTTTTATGAGTTGTGACATTGTCTTCTAATATTTTAAATTTTCATCTTGGACCAATTATACTCAGAATGACTTAATTTTGCAAAAGGGCTTTAATTAAATTCTGCATTATTTTCAGCGGCAAGAAATGAGCTTAAATTTGACATGTGGTAAATTTTGGTGTGTCAAAAATTGTGAGGAGATTTGGACTTAAAGAAATATATTTTTTCAGGGACTGAATTGTAAATACTTAAAATTCAAGGACTAGAGTGCAAATACCTAACTCTTGAAGGATTATTTTACAAATAACAAAAAGAAGAGTTAGTGAATAAATTAGAATAGAGAAGGGAAGATGGAGAAGAGGAGATGAAGAAGAGAAGTTGGAAAAGAATGGATGGAGAAAATAAGATAAGAATAGAGAAGGGAAGATGGAGATAAAGAAGAGTTAGTAGAGAAATTAGAATGGAAAATAAGAATAGAGAAGGGAAGATGGAGATGAAGAAGAGTTAGCGGAGAAATTAGAATGGGAGATAAATATGGAGAAGGGAAGATGAAGATGAAGAAGAGTTAGTGGAGAGATTAGAATGTGAGATAGAGATGGAGAATGAAAGATGAAAATGAAGAAGAGTTAGTGGAGAAATTAGAATGGGAGATAGAGTTAGTGGAAAAATTAGAATGAGAGATAAATGAGTAGATTATAAAAGGAGGAAGAAGTGAGCTTGAGAGGGGGAACTTTTTTTGGAGAGAAAATTTTGGATGTTTGAGAGAGTTTTGGGAGAATGAAGAAAAATTTGAGAGAAAGAAAATACCAAAAGAGAGAGAATTTTGAAGATGATGGGAGTTTAAAGCTAGGGGTTATCATCACAAATTCCTTCATCGATCAATATAAATCAAGAGTTCATTCTCGTCAACGAGCAAGCAAATTCGAGCTAAGTATTTTTATTTATTCATTTATTTATGGTTTTACTCGCAAATTAGCACAAATTGTATACACTTTCTCCATCTCCCATTTTTTTCCCATATTTTATGTCAGGAGACGGATATCTCTATGTCAACAGCAAAAATCTCGTAGAGATGCAAAAATCGGCCCAAACAAGCTCCTAAGCTGTCCACCGATTTCTCAACTGATCTGTGACTAAAAGTCCCTTTTAATTCAAAAGAAACTCTCTATATTGGGAACATAGAGAGCGAAAATCAATTATAGAAATCCTTCCCAAAAAATGGGAGATAAGTACTCTTCTCACTCTTCTGGTTTTAGGTGCAGATTAGCACATATTTTGTATACTGACACTTCACTCTATTTTATGTCAGGAAGCCGCAGCTCTATATCAATGGTCAACCCTATGGAAGCACAAAATCGGCTTGGAGGAGTCCTCAAGCACGCACAAATTTCAAATTGTTGAATCAATTCGTTATATTTCATTTTAAAGAATTCATACTCCAAAATGGAGAGGACAAAGTCGATCCGCAATTTAAATACCTGCACCATAAATCTCAAAGGGAAGAGCCAAGCCAATGCTTAGCCTCCCATTGGAGATTTTTACTTACAGTAGTTAAATACCTGCAACTTAAATACATGTACCTTAAATCCCAAAGGGAAGAGCCAAGCCAATGCTTAGCCTCCCATTGGAGGTTTTTACTTACAGTAGTTAAATACCTGTACCTTAAATCCTAAAGGGAAGAGCCAAGCCAATGCTTAGCCTTTCATTGCAGGTTTTTACTTACAGTAGTTAAATACCTGCAACTTAAATACATATACCTTAAATCCCAAAGGGAAGAGCCAAGCCAATGCTTAGCCTCCCATTGGAGGTTTTTACTTACAGTAGTTAAATACCTGCAACTTAAATACCTCTACTTTAAATCCCAAAGGGAAGAGCCAAGCCAATGCTTAGCCTCCCATTGGAGGTTTTTACTTACAGTAGTTTAAATACTTGCAACTTAAATACCTGTACCTTAAATCTCAAAGAGAAGAGCCGAGCCAATGCTAGGCCTCTCATTGGAGGTGTTTATTCACTGTCATGTACTTCCTATAATTTAATTTTTGAATCATCAAACCCAAAAGATGAGTAGGTCGTAATACTGCACAGAAGTCGTTAACACACTCCCTCTTTCGGCTTCAGGGAATCTTTAACACTTAAAAAATATAATAAATAAAAATATATACCATCCATGCATCCTATTTAAAAAGTGAAAATACAAAAAAGAATACCCTACTAGAGCCTTAGAAATAAACCAAGCCTGAGTTACCGAATTAGGATATCCATGAAATTAAGGTACCGAAATGGCATTAGTTTTAATTAACTAGTGTAACCAAGTCCCCGAACTCATAATCTCTGGTTCGCAGGAATAAATTAGTTCTTCCGCTAATTTATTTAGGTTCCTAATCGACTTACCAAGAATGATTAGTGGCGACTCCAAATTTAAAAATCATTTAAAACAAAAATCCAAAGTTGCGATTCGGTAGGGCTTGGGGGGGTCCGCGTTAGGTTAGTCAAATTTAATTAACCTAATAATCCGTTAACCCCTTTTAAAATTTAAAATTTTTTTAGAGGGTCGTGACATTGAAGAGTCCCAATGAGTTAAAACTCTTTGAATTTTCGGCCCAATAAAAACGTCACCATGGGCTAGCCAAATTTTCAAGTATCAATTGAAGCCCAATTCCTCTGCCAATCTACATGGAGCAAAACAAGGTGCGGTGAAATCACCCGACAAGTCTAGCAAAAAAAAGCAAGATATTGGTGTTGACACATGATTTTCAATCACCTTTTCTTTTCTTCTTTTTAAAAATTAATAGAAAATCCATAAAAATTCATAAATTTGAAAAAATTAACTTTGGAGACCTTTGCCAAGCCTGGGGAACCAATTTTGACCAAAAAATGATTTTTCATATTTTCAGTATTTTTCGGTATTTTTATTTTCTAAAATTGATAGAAAATCTATAAAAATGAGAAAATTGCAAAATCAACTTTGGAAGCCTTGGCCAAGCTTAGGCAACCATTTTTGAGTAAAAAAATAATTTTTCATATTTTTTGTATTTTTTTAAATATAATTTTTAGAAATTAGGAAAATATTTAATAAATAATAGCATTTGAGGCCACAAAAATACATAAAAATAGTCAATATTTTTCCTTTAAATCCCTTTTCATGTTGGCCATCGCAAATTTAAAAAATTCAATTCGAGGTCGTGTATTCCTTAACGAGCATAATCTCGAATCGGGCCTAAAAAAATTCAATTTGAGTCAATTTATTTTCATTTTTCACTTTTAGGAGTTGTGACATTGTTCTTTAATATTCCAAATTTTCATCTTGGCCCAATTATACCCAGAATGACTCAATTTTACAAACAGGGCTTTAATTAAATTTTGCATTATTTTCAATAGCAAGAAATGAGCTTAAATTCAACATGCGATAGGTGTGTCGAAAATTGTGAGGAGATTTGGACTTAAAGAAATATTTCTCCAGGGACTGAATTACAAATACTTAAAATCTCATGGACTAGAGTGCAAATACCTAATACTTGAGGGATTATTTTGTAAATAACAAAAAGAAGAGTTAGTGGAGAAATTAGAATAGAGAAGGGAAGATGGAGAAGAGGAGATGAAGATAGGAAGATGGAGAAGAGGAGATGGAGAAGAGAAGATAAAAAAAATAAGATGATAATAGAGAAGGGAAGATGGAGATGAAGAAGAGTTAGTAGAATGGGAGATAGATATGGAGAAGGGAAGATGAATATGAAGAAGAGTTAGTGGAGAAATTAGAATGTGAGATAGAGATGGAGAAGGGAAGATGAAAATGAAGAAGAGTTAGTGGAGAAATTAGAATGGGAGATAGAGTTAATGGAAAAATTAGAATGGGAGATAGATGAGTGGTTTATAAAAGAAGGAAGAAGTGAGCTTGAGAGGGGAATTTTTTTAGAGAGAAAATTTTGGATGTTTGAGAGAGTTTTGGGAGATTGAAGAAAAACTGGAGAGAAAAAAAAATTTTGGAGAGATTTCAAGAGAAAAAAATTTTGAGAGAGAAAAATTCGCCGCCGTGGAACAAGCCTTGGCGACGCGACGGATTCATCTCCAACGAGCTCTAGGCGCATCAGCATGTGCAATTATTTGGTAACTCAATTTTTCGTGTTTAGATGACGAAATCTCGAAAATAAATGTACTGAACATTCGTAGATGACTTTGAGATCTTCGATTTGATATATTATGGCACGAAAATTGACGTCGTTTGCTATGTCAAAAGGGTCCCGAAATTGAAAGCAGAAATCTGGAAATATGGTGATCAGAACCTGAGATGGAATTTTTCTGATCTGACCTTTCACGGTAAATGATTTGCCATGGGTTATTCTAGACTTTGTTTCATAAAGACCTCTTCATGACATTTGTTCATAAGATCTTAATGCATAACATATAAAAAAATACAAAAATATTCATGCACGTTTCGTATTTTTAATGCATTTAATGAAATCATGCAATTCTGTTGGCGTCCTTGAGTCTGAGTGTTTTTCTGTGCGTGGTCATATTGATTTGTAGTTATCTTATGTTTAGAGTCTTCTTTTGAAACTTCACAAAATATGAAAGTTGTTCATTGGGGTCTTGTTTAGTAGATTGGAAAGTTTGGTGCATTAATTTTGAGATTTGAGTGTCCATTTAAGCTTAATCCTGAAATATGTCTGTTTTGTGAAATTTGTTTGTTTGCTGCTGAGCTCTCATGAAAGACCATTTTCTACACGAAAATGAGTGTCTCTTCAATAATAATGTAAAACATGAAAGTTGTCAAAGACACATTTTCCCATCCACATAAAAAATCTCAGAATTTTTACATACATTTCATTATTTCTTTTGTATTTTATGGTTACTGCTTTCTCCCTAAGAATGTTCATGGACAGTATGATTTAATTCGTATTTTTTGTGTTAATGCATTGGAAAATGTAAAAAATGGTCTCAATGAAGTTTAATCAGCACGTGTTAAACTCTCTTTGAGTTTTTGAATTGTCTTAACTCATTGGTGATTGTGCATGTCCGATTGGATAAGTTCATTATTTTCATTTGGCTTTCGGCCCGATGCTTTGAAGACTGGAGGATGACCGATGTCCATTCCGGTCCATTTTTGTTGTATTCCCGATCATGTCTCGGGTTTTATTTAATTGGTCTGTAATTATTCACCCGACGAGTTGCGGGTTTTATTTTCACTGTCCTTAGGGTAGTTTTACTTTACCTGCTCTCTCTTCACATCTTCATTTGCTTTGGGTGATTTTGCATTCTTTTATAATACATCCAAAATACAAAAAAAAATGTAGAAAATCCAAAAAACCAAAAAAAAAAATGGAAAATCTGAAAATACAAAAAATGCCATTCATGTGCATCTCATGTAGTATGTCTCATGTATGTTTGTTATGTTATCCGTATGTTCGTATAGACATATCGTATTTGTTTGTTCTCGTATGCACGTCACGTACGCGACGTTTGCAAATCCACATTTGTCTGTTATGATATGTTATTAACCCATGCATATTCATTCAGAAAAATCAAAAATTTCAAAATAAGGGTTTTATCCCCTCTTTTTCAAAAATGAGGGTTTTATCCCATCTTTTCAAAATGACGACTTTGCCCTTTATGGGCAAAAATCGAAATGTACGTCTTTACATACACATATCACTATGCATGTCACATATATATGTCACGTATTTGTATGGTGTATGTATGCATGTTACATATCGTATTCGTGCGTCTTCATACGCATGTCACATACGTATTCGTATTCGTCTATCCCCGCATGAATGTTGTATTCATACGCATGTCACGTACGCATATCATTCGCATGTCCACGTACGTATGTCCTTCGCATGTAACGCACGTATATGTATTCGTCTATCTCGTATGCATATCGTATTCATACACATGTCATGTACGTATGTCGTTCGCATGTCATGTACGTATGTCATTCGCACGTCACGCACGTATTCGTATTCGCATATCTACGTATTCGTATATCATATTCATATGTCCGTATTTGTGTGTCGTATTTGTATGTCAACGTTTGCGTTCATACCCTTTATGCATTTCATTTTAAAGTGAAAACATAAAAAGAACACCTTACCAGGGTCTTAGGAATAAATCAAGTGAGAGTTGCCAAAATAGGATATCCATGGAATTAAGGTACCGAAAGGGCATTAGTTTTAATTAACTAGTGTAACCAAGTCCCCGAACTCATAATCTCTGGTTTGCAAGAGCAATTTAGTTCTCCCGCTAGGTTACTTAGGTTTCTAATCAACCTACCAAAAATGATTAGTGGCGACTCCAAATTCTAAAATCATGTGAAAAAAAATCAAAGTTGCGATTTGGTAGAGCTTGGGAGAGCTCGAACTAGGTTAGTTAATTTAATTAATTAATCTGATAATCCATTAACCTAAAAATGAATTTTAGGTCGCGACAGCTTGGCGACTCCGCTAGGGAGTTGTTCTTAATTTTTGAAAAATTTAAGAACTTAGAGGACTTTGGCCAGTAAAATTTCATGAATATTCACTTGGTTTGGCAATTGGTTGAATTCTAATCTTTAGGTGTTAAATGGTCTTGCAGATGGGAGTTATAAGGGGTGGAGTGTTTGGCTAACCCTTTATTTTGCAGGTTTGGTGTATGGAAATTGGAATTTAATTTTTGCACATTTTGAAGCGGTGTTTGAATTTAACTGCTGTGCATGATTATTTGTTTTAGCACTACATCACACACGTCCCGTGACCGGACCTGGGTCACTAGTTTTAGGATGGTATTGTGATTTGGTTCTAGCGTTCGGCGTGAGATCACGTCGAAAGTTAGTCCAGATTCAATCCCGAACCTCTTTTCAAAAATGAGTTTTAAAAGTTAGGCCTCAGGCTTGGTAAGATTACCAAAGCAGTGGTTTTAATTTTTGACTCGAGGAGCCGAAGTTGGGAGACCCGGCTAATCCTGATTACGTTGTAGGGGTCACGGCTAATCTTGATTATGTGCGCGAGATTGTCGCCTTGCCGTAAGTCTTTCGCTTCAATTTGTCAGCCTTTAGAGTAGATAGGCTAAGATTTAAACTCACGATTCATGTGCATGTCTATGCGACTTACATGGTATTTTTGACGGTGAAAGTAAGTTTTCTAACTTCATCTTGTATTTATTTTTGGTCGGTCCATGTTAGGTGTCGGTCAAATTTTGAATTTAACATCAAGGTCATTTTTCAAAAGAAAGTGAAAATCAAATTAGTATCCCATTTTTGAAAAAAAATAAAAATAAATAAATAAATAAATAAGTGTGAAAAATCCCTTAGGAAAATTTTGTTGACCAGTAAAAGATTTTGTTACATTTTTCTACTTCAATAGAAATGAGATTTTCTTGACAAATTTATCCCTAAAAATTCATTATGATAAAAGGAAAATCCCTTCGGGAAATTTGCTAAATTTTAAGATATTTTATCACATTTTTCAAGTTGTAAAAATTTGCAAGAAAATTCTTTTTGAGAAATTCACCCATGTTTTTCTAAGAAAATTTTCTCTAAAATTGAAAAATAAAATTGGACTAATGTATGAATCATGGGCCGACCCCTATTGGATCACATACTGATTATTTTCTTTACTTTTGCAGAGAATTATATGTACCCTGGGGTGGAGAAAAATTGGGCTCGTTGGTGATAACAATCAGGGGGCAAGCGAAGATATCGTTAACCCTAGGCGCATATGAAGAGGCCAATTCTTCCGGAGACAGAATCGTGTCAATAAGTCAGCACGTATGGGCCATATATTTTGATGAGGGGTAGTGAATGCATCCAGATCGGGCCTGGGGACATTTTTAATATATTAGAAGGGTTCATGTATTTTTGTTGAGAAAGTCGAGACTGTGTAATCAAAACCCATGGGGCAAGATTATGAACCCGATCTTGCGACGCCTTTCTAATTAAATTGAACAAAGGCTTGCCTTTTTACCTTCCTCGGATTCAAAACACATAAAAGATTTTGGAGGACTAGTATTTTATTACCGAGCATGGCCCGCAATCATTTCTCCCAACGCTACAGGCGACCAACACATTCAAGTGGACGCCGAAAGAGATAGGCAGGAGTAAAGTGGGGCACGCAACGGGCAGCCCGGTTTGTTTATTGGAGCACTAATCGAGTGATCGATTTGCAATAATTCACACGACTGACTCACGGCGCTGTGACCGGTGGGGGCCGCCACCGAACCCTTCGCCAATGTCCTTGATATCATCGCCGGCAGCAGATAACAAGAACACCGAGAAGAGTGTTAAGCCTCAACGTCTTCAGTACCCTAAATCGTCCTATCATGCTATATGGGCGAAGAAATGGCAGGAGAATGAAAAGCACAAACACGTGAAACTTTCTCTTCATTCCATTCACCAACAAACCTTACAACAACTCACTGGGGAGGAAAAGTGAAATCAAATTGAGCCCTAATAAGCGTCACAAAGGAGCTCAGCTGGCTCTCCATAAAGTTGATGCTCTGGGTGCACCGGGCGTTCTCGGGATCAAGCTCCGCGAGCCTAAAGAAGAGGCGATCGCACTTCTCTTTAACCTGGGCCATAGTGGCCTCGTAATGCTCAACGGCAAACTCCAGGTCCGGAATCGCCGCCCTCTCGAAAGCAATGTCTGCCGTAATGTCATCAAGCCTCTCCTGCAGCCAACCGCATTTGCACCTCATCACAATATTGCCTGGCTCCTGTTCGGCGTAAGTTCGGACCAAGGCCAGACGGTCCACCAACTTTCCCCTCTCACGAACCAGCCAGGAAAGCTGATCGTTGGCAAACTTGAGGGCCTTTTTGTGATTATCAGCCACAAATGTAACTGTTGCCAGACGCTCGTGCCGGTCTCGGTAACGAGCTTTCACGATGGCGGTCACAAGGACCGTCTCATAAGCGCGGTTATAGGCAGCCAGAAAATTGATGAAGACGGTCGAGAAGTTCCGATACTCCTTCATCAGTTGGGTACCCTCAACAGAAGCAGCGTCCACAGTCCTGAATAAACCAAGGATTTCAACCTCAACGGTAGAGTTTTTGGCTATATGAGCGTAACCTCTACCAAGAAGATTGTAGAGTCTCTCCCACCCAGTCAGGACTTCGGCGGATAAGGTGTGGTTAGGAGAATTGGCCATTTTTGAAAGCAGAATACGAAAGAAAGGAGAGAGATGAGGCAGATGAGCGGAATGCGAAGATGGTAATCTACTTTAATTTAAATACTGATTTCACAGGGGCAGTCCTTATAGGTTTTCCTATCTACCATTCTCTGTCGGCAACACCCCCGGTGGCTCAAATTCCAGTCAAGTGGCAACCTCGAGCCGAACAAACCTGACGTCTCTGTGGAAAAGCTGGACGGGACTCCACCGCTTTGAAAAAAGAAAGAACGAAAAGACGAGCTGAGTGGGGGACAAAGAAATTTTCGGCAGAAAGAGAGATATTACTCGTATTCATTGGAGGACCCGCCAGTAAATCGACGGTGGAAATCTTGACAGGGGCCCTCTATCGCGAAAAGAAAGAAGAAGACAAACTGAGTGATAAACGAGGATTTCCCCTTTAATCAAAAGCTGAATGTCAGATTTTCCCCTCGGTAAATCTAATAGCACTGCCCGTGAAGGGGGAAGTCGTTGCTATTGCCAGAGAGAGAATTTATCCTCATTTGATAGTGAGGGTTCATCTGCACGAACTCGCAGGAGAAAGATAGAGAGGAAGGAGTTCTCGTGGGAGAGGAATTCAAAACCTTCACCATCAAAGCATTGGCTTTCAAAGCCTGTTACGAGAAGCCATCAACGATCCCGTGATCCCTCAAGTCCGAGAAGACATCCTGAGGCGGTCTCGAGTCGGCAGTCCTAGATCCAGAAATATGTCGAGCATTAGGGAAATGGGCGCATGTTCAACCCTGGTCGAAGCTGATGAAGTTCCTTACCCTGAGGGTCTACTGGTCATGGCCATTGACGGTAATCCAGTCTCTCTGTCAATCCTTGTTACCGTATTAAGAAAATGCCGGTATAAGGTTGTAGCTCAAGCAAAGGCGACAGAGGCCTTAGAGATATTAAGGAGGAGTAGTGACCAGTTTGATATCGTCGTCACCGCCATGGTAGGGATTGACATGGATGTTTTCACTCTCTTGGAAGTCATCAATTCTAAATTAAACATGCCAGTCCTCGTAATATCGGCAATCGATGATCAGCAAGCCATGATGAAGGCTGTCTTAAACGGGGCCCAAGACGTCGTAACGAAACCAGTTAGGGTTCAGATGCTTCAAAACATATGGCAGCACGTGGTAAGGAAGCAATTGCACGACCATGAGAACAAGCATCAAGCCTTCAATTTTATTCCAAGCAACTGGAGAAAGAAGATGAGTTGGTCTCCCGAGCTGCATCGTATGTTTGTTAATGCAGTTCAGCAACTAGGAATCGATTCGGCACGGCCGCAACATATACTGGAAATTATGAAGGTAGAGGGACTCACTAAAGCAAATGTTTCGAGTCATCTTCAGAAGTACAGAAAAAGGGTGAGAGAACACAATGCAGCTCAGAATCAAGAAAACCAAGGCGGGACTGATCCAAGCCTGAACATCGAGTCTCCTCGCCACCATAAGTTCCACAGGTTAGCATGGGGTGAGCCACTTCCCATCATCAACCAAACCAGTAGCCGTGCCATCAATCCCCCAGGCGTTAATCAAAGTATCCCCCAGAATCACCCTAATGCTCTTCAAGAGTATAGACCGCAGGGGCAGTGTATTCAGACTCCTTGGTTTGAGCACCAACCCGTGGCTAGAATTCATCCCATGATCAGCGCGCCTGCGCAGCCAGAGAATCAGACAAGAAATTATCCTGAGCACTTCCACTTCTCTAATCCTCAAATGGAAGGAGTTCTTGGCAGCAGGACAGTTGGTGATCCCCACGCTTTCTGGAGTAATGATGAAGACTTCAGCTCGAGAAGTCAAATTGCTCATGGCAAGGACAGAATGAGAAATCTACCGCCAGCATTTGCCAACAATATTGCCCAATTCGAGCATCAGTTGCTGGAAGGTTCAAGAGATTACCCAGATGATGAGCTTACTGCCCTGGTCAACCAGTTTAAGGTTGACAGACATCCGAAGCCATAATCGGAAGCCAGTGATTAAGGACTCTCAAACATCGGTCATCCATGCCTGAACCAGCATGAGACTAGCTGATTATCGAAGAGCCGCAAGAGAGGTAGAACTGACCTTGAACAAGTGCACCTTTCATTTCATGCTTAATTCCCCTGCGTGTGATATTTCCAGCTTTCTAGGTGTCTAGATTTAATTCAGGGGCATGGGGTAATTTGTTTTTTATCCCGTCGAATGCGTGAATCCCTTTTTATGTTAGACTCAGGGCGGATCAATTTGTGGCAACGTTGCTGACTGCCATAATGAGAAATATTGAATGACCTCACGTAGGGAAATTTCAAGTGAAAAGCCCAGGCGAGCTCGAAGACGGGTAACTGTGTGTCGTTCCAATTTACCCTCAATCGTCGCAAAATGCTAAATTGGATTTGTTCCATTCTCTTCCAGGGGATTGCAAATTGCCTCAAGAGTGTCGCAAAATGAAATGACCCAATGAAATGCGATAGGACTCATTTGCCTTAAAGGTAACCTTTAAATTAAAGGAGCCCTCCGATCCACGGACCCGATGGCATAAAAAATGATGATGGTCCAAAGCAACCCGAAAGAAAACAAGGCCCAACTAAGCAAAGCACTTATGTGGCAAGCTCAAAGTGAAGGGCAACTTGGGACATACAATCCAATCCAATCCAAATGAAGGAACTTCCTCAATTCAAATTCAATGGAAGTACATACAAGGGTAAAACAGTATCGTTCCAATTTTTCTAGAATATGAAAAACATATACTGCCGCATTCCCTTTCATTTTTGCAGTGAAAGTCTCTACTGGCCAGATTTTCCTGTCTACCATTCCCTATCAGCATCACCTCCGCTACTCGTCTCCAATCTCGGGCCAAGCAAATCCGACATCTCTGCCAAAAGTTTGACGGGATGACACAACTTTGAAAAAGGAGAAAGAAAGGTGACTTGGGTGGGAGACAAGGAAAATGAGATTCGTTTTTATAGGAGAACACGCCAGCAAATCGACGGTAGAGACGTTGATAGGGACCCTACCACTATGAAGAGATGAGAAAAGACGAGCCAAGCAAGAAACACGCAGGAAAGGTAGAGAAAGACAGAAATCTCCGGAGAAGCGATACATATGCTAAGCCGACGCCAAATTTTAAAAGAGACATCCTCCTGATAATCTTTATTCATACATTGAAGAGAGTTTTAAAGCATACACGGTTCAGAGAGAGTGAAAATACAGAAAGATATAGTAAACCTTGAGAAATCATCGACCAAATCGAAGATGTCTCAACCCAATTCTTCCGAAAGCTATCATTGCCTGCTGAATATGGGCGAGGAAGAGTTCGAAACCATGTTTGGGATCGAGCCTATGGAACCTGGCCCTTCCGCCGACGACGTCCAAGATCTCAGTAAAGATAAGGACAACAACGGTAAGGGTCAAAAGAAGCGTTACCATCGCCATACTAAGGAGCAAGTACAAAGGCTTGAGGATTTCTTCAGAACATGTCCTATGCCAGACGGCAAACAGAAAATGGAACTAAGTCAAGAGCTAGGACTTGAACCTTCACAAATCAAGTTCTGGTTTCAAAATAGGCGAACCCGAATGAAGACTCGTCATGAGCACAACGAAGCCGAGTTTCTAAGAGTTGAAAATGAAAACCTCCGAGCGGAAAACAAGATGTATAAAGAGGCTTTTGACTCCGCCACCTGCCCTAACTGCAACAGCCTCCTCCTCGCCTTCGATGAAATGCATGATCTGAGGATTGAAAATGCGTGTTTGAGAAGCGAGTTAGACCAGTTTATAATAGAATCAAGTTCTATTGGAGCAGGGTACAAAAAGACTAATGCTACTGGATCAGCATCAATACCTCCCGGGGAAGGGGAGATGTATCACCACCAGGCAAGCGGCATTGACGATGAACTCACCGCCATGATCAACCAGTTTAATGTTAATGAAGCACGGGGACTGTAATATGCACAGGGAGTCTGTATTTCGAAGCTGAGATCACGGGTCCTTCAACATAGCCGATGCATACCTGGTTCAGAATGAAGCCAGCTGATCATGGGAGAGCCTGCTGAGGGAGCAAAATCGATCTCGAACGAATGCAGACGCTTCATTTCCTTGCATGTGATGTTTTCTACTTTTATTGATGTTCAGAATGAACGCAAAAGCAAGAAGCAGCAATTTCCTGTTCTCCTATTAAATGCTCGAGTCTGCTACCACACCAAACTCGTAGTGAATTTATTGCGAGTAAAAAGTCGCGCGAACTAGAAGGGTAAAGCAGTATCGTTTCAATTTACCCTTAAATTGTCCCGATTCTAAATTAGATCCCTTCTGTTTACAGGAATTTGCAAATTGACCCAAAAACGAAATTCCCCGATTAATCAAAACTTTGGGCAAATAGATTCATGGACATCGCCACAGAATGGACGGCTTCAAATGAGGAATATGTGAACGAAAGACCCAAACAATCTCAAAGAAGGGTAATTTTGTATCGTTCTAATTTGCTCATACTCGTCTCGTGTTCTGAATTATTTTATTCCATTTTTAACAGGGTTTGTAAACCGTCCCGAAAAATACAGTGACCTGGAATTACCTAGTACAATACAACAACACCATGTCATCTCAAGGATTGACTCTTAAAAGGAACCTCCATGAGCGCCTGCGGTCTTGTGGACCAGATGGCATGGGGAATGACAGTGGTCCGAGACGTCCCGCGTTCGATCCTCGAGGATGGAAATGTTGTAAGTATTGTAAATAAATAAAACAACTTTTTCTCGCATTTCTTTTTGCAAAAAGAAACAGGAATACTCGACGAGCAATACCAAAGTCAGTATTTTGTTACGATCTTAGCTTAACGTTGAAGTGTCCAGCGAAAGCCAAGGGAAACTCAATCCAGTGAACTTGATAAAGGCGTCACGCAAAACATTCAAGATGAAGGGTAAACTAGTATCGTATCCAATACATCATTTCTAATACTGACTAATACGTCTTCTTCTCCATTGTTTGACAGGAAATGTCTAACTTGACATACCCACGGAGAAAATCCCGAGTGGTAAAACTGGTAAAGGAGTTGCGCGAAGCACTCAAGGGTAACTCAGTATCGTGTCCAGTTCATCATTTCTGATACTGGCTAACAGGTCTCCTTCCATGTTACAGGAAATGTTAAACTAACACCTGATACTTCAAAGAAAACAGCCCAAAGGGGCCAAGTTATGATCGCCTGATGCGATCCGTCTGATGAAATAAGGGAAATCAATGGCGAACCCTAGATCGAAAAGAGGCAAAACCAGAAACAAGCTACTCCTCGACTCGGGGAATAGGCCCCCAACGTGTCTGATCCGCCCACACAGCCAGGGGCAATTTCCATACTTGTACTTGTATTGCCATATTTGCATGATGTTTACACATTCCATGATTTATGCATGACTGTTCTGCATGTTCAATTTGTCAATTTTGACTGGGGGTATAAACTGTACACGATGCATCGAATGTACAGAATGGGGCATGACAGGACGATGAAAGGCAAGCCATTTCCACATACGTCCTATATTTAATCCACAGTGAGTTGAGCGGTAGACAGATTCCGCATTCTCCAAGGCAATGGGTTTTCTCGCAAAAGATACGATAGTCGAAGTGAAGGAGGCATTCATTCTCCATTCCAAACACTTCAGGCAACCATTGACAACCCATTTAAACGGTGATTTCATTTCATGACCCTGTCAAGAACCACCCCGCACTGGGGCAAAACAGAGGTAATTCCAACAATATCAGGAGATAAATGGTTAGAAATTCTCTTGCTTGGACTAACATCAATCTTCGAGTGTTTCTTTGCATGATACTCGAATTTTAATTCAAGTGCTTTAGGATGACGGAGAGCATTTATTTTCTCTATCCTACACACTCATCCTTTGCATAACCCAATTGAGCCTGCAAATTCATTTCTCAAGCCCATGTTGGTGATCCTTGCTCATTTCAAGGTAACGACGACACCTTCCCCCAAAAGAGCAGAATTGAAGAAATTGGGCCAATAGAGAATTCTCGAATCAGCCCATTTCATATGCTAGACTTTCATGTAATGTCTAGTATCATTTGTTGAAAATCATCTTGTTGCTAAAATTCAAAATCACAAGATTATTAAACAAAAAAAAAAGAGAGAGACAAGTGTAGCCTAAAGAAAATGGGCCTGCTTCCAAACAAAAGGGAGTCGGGAGTAAGAAAAGCAAAGGCTACTCCAAAGAATCTCGGGCAGAAAGAGCAAAGTGCCTATCAAAAGCAAGGCCAATGCTCATATATCTGTAATGAACTTCTGACTTCGAACATACATTTTGAGAATTCCCGAAAAAGGATCCCCAAAGAAGTCAGTTTGCAAAGTGTAAAAGAACTACCACCCCTCAGCCAATGATGGTATTCATTAAAGACAAATTCAGGAAGGTCAAAGATCGGTGACAAGACTGCAATGATCACCAACACCAAGCCCTTCTCATATATTTTGCTGAGCCAAAACGAGCCCTTCGTTTCTCAGACCCAAATCCCGACCTACGTTACGACCCTTGAAAGTCTCTTCTGATTAGGGCACCTAAATTAATGTAAGAGTTGAATGACTTTAAGAATCGCTCGAAGAAGTTCGAGCAAGATTATTTCTCTCTCATTTTGCAGGGTTCTTAACTTGTAAACCCGGAGCAGATGATGAAGACCTTTTTTTGTCAATGGCCCTAACTCGAAATGAGTCTCCTTTGATAAGCCTTTGACCCAGCCCACATTACGGTCCTAATCAAGACCTCTAGATCGGCTTGATCGTATCAATTGCGAGATTACTCATACCCTCGCTGAATGCGATGATGGTAAGGTTGAGTGCTTTCTTTTCAAATCCTGCAATCCGGATAAATAGCGTTTCTCGAGAGTGAGAGAAAGCCCTTTCGGACTGAAGTCCCCATTCAGGTTCAATTCGAGGTATTCATGACATGATAACCTCCCTGGACAGAATTGGAAATGCAAACTCGATAGAATAGTCATGCATGATCCATATTATGAGCATACACATATGGTTTTTATCATTGCAAACTCAACTGAATGGTTTTGCATGAACCGATGAACTCATTGATAAAAATGCTTGCACATGTTACCTCTGACACTGTCTGACAAGTAGTGCATTCCTAATAGTCGAGTTACTCTCCGAGGTCTCGAAATTCATCCAGAGGCTATTAAACAAACAAGCCCTGTTGGCTAATGCTCGCCAAGCATTTTCAGGTGAGTATATCTTCAACCTGAACCTTTCAATTCTGATGATTGTCTGGGTGCTCAAATCCATTGCAGCACATAAGGTCATTCAGTGAGCAAGCAGACACGATACAATCGGTCTGTCTATGCCTCAATCATTAACTCAGAAGATCCAGGTAAGTCTTTTGAACCATTGCAACTCATGATCAACATACTCTCATGAAGTCTTCATCAGCTCACGATTGATACAATCTCGTGTTCTCAAGCTTTATCAAATCATGATTGACCAACTCTCGTGTTCTTGATCTTTGCCTCATCGGTTTATTCCTAAAGTGATGGGACAACAAAAATTAGGTTTGAGCTTCTGCAGGATTTTTGGTTTCCCCAGATCCCAGAATGGCACCATTCATGATAAGTCAAATTGGATTTGAGCGTCTACAGGATTTCTGGTTTCCCCAAATCCCAGAATAACACCCTTCAAGGTAAATTAAGTCGGATTTTGAGGATTCCTAGTCTCCCTAGATCCCAGAATGACACCCTTCAAGGTAAGTTAAATCGGGTTTGAGCGTCTGCAAGATTCCTGGTTTCCCCAGATCCCAGAATGGCACCCTTCATGGTAAGTTAAATTGGGTTAGAGCGTCTGCAGGATTCTTGATCTCCTTAGATCCCAGATATACCCAAAAATCATTTTCTCAATCAATACCTCTTCAGTCTACCCAAAAAAGGTGAAATCTAGGGTATATTATCTCCGGAGCCCTTCTATTGGAAACTCCAATACGGAACGGTCCATTTCCAAAGTCCTTTTTACAAGCGACCAAAGTCCTTTCTACAGGCGAGCAAGTCCTTTCTACAGGCAATCAAAAGTCCTTTTTACAGGCAACCAAAGTCCTTTCTACAGGCGACCAAGTCCTTTCAACAGGAAACCAAGTCCTTCTTACAGGCAAATCAAGTCCTTTTTATAGGCATACCAAGTCCTTTTTACAGGCATCAAAGTCATTTCTACAGGCACAAGTCCTTCTTACAGGCATCAAGTCCTTTTTACAGGCACCAAGTCCTTTCTACAGGCACACAAAAGTCCTTCTTACAGGCACCAAGTCCTTTCTATAGGCAACCAAAAGTCCTTTCTACAGGCACACCAAAGTCCTTTTTATAGGCAAAACAAAGTCCTTTATACAGGCACCAAAGTCCTTCTTACAGGCATTTCCATGGGGTGACCTACTATACAGGTCAAATCTTAATTTAATCAGTAGAATCCTTTCACTAGGAATCTACCATGGGGTGACCCACCATACGGGTCAAAATTCAATCCGATTTTAATCAGTAGAATCCTTTTATTAGGAATCTACTATGGGGTGACCTACCATACGGGTCTAAGTTCCACTACCCTAAGGTTTTCTTATAACGAATCCTTAGGTTCTCATCTCATTTTCAGCAGAGCACTCATGTCAGGCAACCGCCATACAACGAGCAGGTAAGTGCCAGGTAAATTCTCATCTTTGTCTCTCCCTCATCGCATGAAAGCCTCCTCAAACCGGGTTTGGATCGAAATTTGCTAAAAGGGGTATTGGAGATCGAATGTCATGACTCTTTTTATTTCATTGTGTTGAGTCGATTAGGATTCAGGTGTCGTCTCGTCTTTGAAATGAACCTCTACCGAGCTTCCTTTCAAAGAGGGGCAGCTGTTGACACATGATTTTCAATCACATTTTCTTTTCTTCTTTTTTAAAATTAATAGAAAATCCATAAAAATTCATAAATTTGAAAAAATTAACTTTGGAGACCTTTGCCAAGCCTGGGGAACCAATTTTGACCAAAAAATGATTTTTCATATTTTCAGTATTTTTCGGTATTTTTATTTTCTAAAATTGATAGAAAATCTATAAAAATGAGAAAATTGCAAAATCAACTTTGGAAGCCTTGGCCAAGCTTAGGCAACCATTTTTGAGTAAAAAAATAATTTTTCATATTTTTTGTATTTTTTTAAATATAATTTTTAGAAATTAGGAAAATATTTAATAAATAATAGCATTTGAGGCCACAAAAATACATAAAAATAGTCAATATTTTTCCTTTAAATCCCTTTTCATGTTGGCCATCGCAAATTTAAAAAATCCAATTCGAGGTCGTGTATTCCTTAACGAGCATAAT
This sequence comes from Psidium guajava, assembly GCA_016432845.1. Lineage (NCBI taxonomy): Eukaryota > Viridiplantae > Streptophyta > Magnoliopsida > Myrtales > Myrtaceae > Psidium > Psidium guajava. The sequence continues at coordinate 3,634,297 of CM028234.1, read as the reverse complement.
CTCGAATCGGGCCTAAAAAAATTCAATTTGAGTCAATTTATTTTCATTTTTCACTTTTAGGAGTTGTGACATTGTTCTTTAATATTTCAAATTTTCATCTTGGCCCAATTATACCCAGAATGACTCAATTTTACAAACAGGGCTTTAATTAAATTTTGCATTATTTTCAATAGCAAGAAATGAGCTTAAATTCAACATGCGATAGGTGTGTCGAAAATTGTGAGGAGATTTGGACTTAAAGAAATATTTCTCCAGGGACTGAATTACAAATACTTAAAATCTCATGGACTAGAGTGCAAATACCTAATACTTGAGGGATTATTTTGTAAATAACAAAAAGAAGAGTTAGTGGAGAAATTAGAATAGAGAAGGGAAGATGGAGAAGAGGAGATGAAGATAGGAAGATGGAGAAGAGGAGATGGAGAAGAGAAGATAAAGAAAATAAGATGAGAATAGAGAAGGGAAGATGGAGATGAAGAAGAGTTAGTAGAATGGGAGATAGATATGGAGAAGGGAAGATGAATATGAAAAAGAGTTAGTGGAGAAATTAGAATGTGAGATAGAGATGGAGAAGGGAAGATGAAAATGAAGAAGAGTTAGTGGAGAAATTAGAATGGGAGATAGAGTTAATGGAAAAATTAGAATGGGAGATAGATGAGTGGTTTATAAAAGAAGGAAGAAGTAAGCTTGAGAGGGGAATTTTTTTTGGAGAGAAAATTTTGGATGTTTGAGAGAGTTTTGGGAGATTGAAGAAAAACTGGAGAAAAAAATTTTTTTGGAGAGATTTCAAGAGAAAAAAATTTTGAGAGAGAAAATTCGCCGCCGTGGAACAAGCCTTGGCGACGCGACGGATTCATCTCCAACGAGCTCTAGGCGCAAATACCTAATACTTGAGGGATTCATCTCCCGCTAGGTTACTTAGGTTTCTAATCAACCTACCAAAAATGATTAGTGGCGACTCCAAATTCTAAAATCATGTGAAAAAAAATCAAAGTTGCGATTTGGTAGAGCTTGGGAGAGCTCGAACTAGGTTAGTTAATTTAATTAATTAATCTGGTAATCCATTAACCTAAAAATGAATTTTAGGTCGCGACAATTGGCAGCACTGTACACCCTAATGAAGCCTGCCATGCTAATCTTGTTGAAGTCAATCTACGTAGAATTCAAGATCAAAGCCCAAGCGGTGGTCAAAAGGACTTGAGTCTAAGATTGATTCAAGAGTCAGTAAGCGAGGACGTCCAACAAAGGAAAAGGATGAGAGTTTCCCTTTGAGGTCTTCACTGTGAGAGGAAGAGGTGAAGGAGATTACCACCGATTGTAGTCGAACCTTGCTTTTTCTCTTTTCAGATCGCCCAACCGTGAACCTTCAACAAGCCACTGCCTCCTCCGTGATTTGAGTTAAAATTTGCTGCTGTTTCGATTCGGCGATTGTCGCGACCTTAAAAATTTTTCGATTGGTAAAAAATTTTCAGGTTAACGGATTATCAGGTTAATTAAATTAACTAATATAATACGGACCCTCCCAAGCCCTATCAAATCGTAATTTTGATTTTTGTTCGAATGATTTTAGAATTTAGAGTCGACACTAATCATTTTTGGTAGGTTGATTAGAAATTTATGTAAATTAGCTGGAGAATTAAATTACTTCTACGAACCAGAGATTATGAGTTCGAGGACTTGGTTACACCAGTTAATTAAAATTAATGCCCTTTTGGTACCTTAATTCTATGGATATCCTAATTTTAGTAACTCAGGCTTGGTTTACTCCTAAGGCTCTAGCGGGGTGTTCTCTTTTTGTATTTTCATTATTTAGATGGAATGTATGTAAACTACATTTTTTTCTGGTATTTTCTAAGTATTAAAAATTCCCTGAAGTCGAAAGAGGGAGTGAGCTAACGACTTCTGTGCAGTGTTGCGACCTCTAGCAGGTGGCTCGGCTTACTCATTCTGGGACCTGTGCAGTGTTGTGACCTCCAATGGGAGGCTCGACTTTGGCTTGGCCTACCCATTCTGGGGTTTGATGGTGCAGAAAATTAAATTACTGAAAGTAAAATTGCGGTAAATAAAGAACCTCCAATGAGGGGTTTGGCCTTGGCTCGGCTTACCCATTCTGGGGTTTGATGGTACAAAAATTAAATTGCAGTAAATAAAGAACCTCCAACGAGGGGTTCGGCTTTGGTTCGGCCTACCCATTCTGGGGTTCGATGGTACAGAAATTAAATTGCAGTAATCACCGATAATGGATCAAATTTGAATAACAAGCTGGTTGATGAGTTATTCAAGGAATTCAAAATCAAACATCTGAACTCTTCCCCATACCGTCCCCAAATGAATGGAGCAGTAGAAGCAGCCAATAAGAACATCAAGAAGATCTTGGCTAAGACAGCCGAGAATTATCGAGATTGGCATGAAAGATTGCCTTTTGCACTCATGGCATATCGAACTTCAATTCGAACATCAACTGGTGCAACCCCATATTCTCTTGTGTACGGGATGGAAGCTGTGTTACCAGTCGAAGTAGAAATCCCTTCCTTGCGTATTCTTTCTCAAGTCAAGTTGACTGAAGCTGATTGGATCCAACAACGGATGGATCAGTTGAATTTAATTGAGGAGAGGCGACTCAAAGCCTTATGTCATGGCCAGTGCTACCAGCAGAGAGTCGCCAGGTCCTTTAACAAGAAGGTTCGACCTCGATATTTTCAGGTAGGTGACCTTGTTTTGCGAAAGTTGTTGCCAATAGTTCCACTTCCGGAAGGAAAATTTGCTCCGAACTACGGTGGACCGTATATTGTGAAAAAGGTACTCCAAGGAGGTGCTTTGATTTTAGCTGAGATGGATGGTCGTGTGTTTACCAATCCTGTTAATTCTGATGTTGTAAAGAAATATTATACTTGATTTGTTTCGACATTTTTATGATCAAATTATAATATTAATCCATTTGATGATTGTTCATTTCATGAATTGTTTGCTTGCATCACTAATCTTCATTAGGAGAAAATTTTCAATCGGGAAATCTTTTTGATCAATTGAAATGGTCATATTGAATGTGAAACATCAGCATGATAAAAGGCAAGCCATTTCTATACACGTCCCGCATATCAAACCCTAGTGAGCTGAGTCAAAATTTCCATGCTCATAGGGTGAAGGGTTATCTCGCAAAAAGTATGACGATCAAAGTGATGAGAGGCATTCATTTCCTCTACCTAAACACTACAGGTTGTCCTTTGCTAGCACATTTGAATGGATATTTCGTTTCTTACCCCTGTCAGGAATAACTCTACATTGGGGCAATTCCCAAAAAGTTCAAATTGTTAAAATTTTCTTGCTTTCACTTGCGTCAATCTTCAAGCGATTTTATTGCATGCGAGTTCTGGATTAGTTCAAGTGCCATAGACATGAAGAAGAGCATTTCTTTCTACACCCTACACACTATACCTCTCGTATACCTAATTTGAGCAAAAGATTTATTTCTTAAAAACCCACTTGGTGATCATCCTATGGTGAAAGGTTTAAAAAAAAAAAAGATGAAGATTTGAAATGATTCAGACAAGAGAACTCTAGGAAGAAAAATCCTTCAGGAAAGTGCTCAAAAATTTCATCGAAGCAAGGTTTTTTTTTTCTCTCAAAAAAAAAAGAGAAGAGAGAAAAGCATCAACAAAAAAAATTGATGTGCGAAATGCTCCTCAAAGGATGTCTAAAAAGGAACTGGTAAAATTGCCAGAGCAAAAGCATCAAGAATAGGTGATCACCAATTTCTCATGACACAACTCACATTTGACATAAATAGGCCTTTCATTTCAGACCTTCCCAATCCTACATTACAACCTCTTACCGAAGTCTCTTCAGATTTAGGGCACTCGAGTTAATGTAGGATTTCAACTGCCTATAAATGTCACTGGAAGAAGTGCGAGCAAGATCATTTTATCTCATGTCGCAGGGTTCCTGACTTGTAACCCCGATGCACTTGAAGATATTATTTCATTTCAAAGCCAAAATGACTCTCATATGAGTCTCCTTTGTTGAGCCTTTGACCAAGCCTGCATTACAATCCTTACAAAGACCTCTCAGATTGGTTTGATTATACTAATTGCGAGAATACTTGAATCTTTGTCAAGCATGATGACGACAATTTTGAGTGATTCTTATACCCGTATCACTGGTCGGGTTTTCAAAAAAAAAAAATTCCAAGAGAGAGAGAGTAAAAGTCCTTTATGATTGAAAGTTTCTCATTCGATATTGATCGAATTTGTAAAATGATTAAATTGGTTTCCTTATTGATAAGATCCCAGTGAAGCTTTATAATGCAAGAAAAAGCTCACCAAGATCTGTTGACGCATGATGTTGCATTGGTTTCACGCATGAATTTGTTTCAATCTCTATTTCAAGTGAAAAGACAGGTATGACACAATCAGCTTGCTCATTCCTTGATCGTTTGCCCAGAAAATCCAGGTAAGTTTTCTAAACCTTTTTCAAATTGACAACTTTGACCTTTTCAGTTCAACTCATGATCGACATGCTCTCATGAGGTCTTCATCAATTCACAATCGACCTGCTCTTGTGTTCTTGATCTTTATCTTTATCAAATCATGATCGACCTGCTCTCGTGATCTTGATCTCAAAAACCTTTACTGACTCACGATCGACTTGCTCTCGTGATTTCAGAAAGCATTCTACCGACTCATAGTGACCTGCTAAAATGATGGTGGTCCCAAGAGACAAAAAGTGCAGCTTGAACCATAACTCAAGCACGTTTCTCCATTACATATCTTGCGTTGTCTTGCATCAGAATGAGATTTCTGATAACAGATAGGCCACAGTATCTTGAGATCCTTGCATCCACAACAAGAAGCTTGAAACTCAAGAGAATCACCAGCATTATGAGGTGTTTGGTAAGACCAATATTTCATATGCGATCCATGTGTAGGTTTCTACTCCATTTACTTGGAGTATAAAAGTCTTAACACATGTTATTTATAGTTCTGCATATCATTCATCATTTGCATAGAAAATGGGATTAAAACTCCCACAAAAAACATTCATTTCATTTGCACCGTCAAAAATTTAGGTTCAATTTGATCTTTGAGCGAAACCTCTGCGAGCCTCTACTCAAAGAGGGGCAGCTGTTGACACCTAAATTTTGATTTTGATTTATATTACACAAAGATGAGAATTATTTCTCGCCAAAAAATTTTTAATTAGCTCATGCATAGCATATCTAATTTTTTCATGCATTACATTTGCATTATTCAAACTGGATGGGTGCATGTGGAGTTTTGGACTTGGCTCATGAAATGGAATTAATAAACCCATGACCGAGATTTGCACATGCTTCGTATAAAGATTATTTTGAAATTTTCAATCTCAATTCTATAGAGAATCCATGTCTACCTCTGGGTGTTATCTTGGAAAGAGGATGACGTGCCTTCATGGGAGAGGAGATTCTATAAATTGGAATGTTGAAAAGTCAAGAATCACGGCTTGGACTTGTGCAGAGAAAGAATCAACGGAGTATTACCAATCAAGAGATAATTTCTTTCACTTTTGGATACTTTCTTTTCAAAGAAAGGAAAGAGTATCGGAGAGGAAGCGCACAACGGAATTGATTGATCGAAATCATCTATTATTCTGCTCATGCAAAGCAAGGAAGGAAAGATCAAAATAGATGCGCGTACGGTGGAATGAATTGGTCATAGAAAGAAGGGATATTCATGGAAAACCCACACGAAATCCTTCGTGTGCTAATTTAGAGCCAATTCTTGATGGCAATCCGGAGCCAAATTTCAGTAATTGATTCCACGGGTCCAAACTTTCCAAAGAAGCGCGAGCGATATCTGCTATAAAAAGTGAGCTTCGCCCACTTCAAAAAGGGGCCCCGAGGGGATTAAAAAAAAAATCAGAAACATTTGTGGGGAGAGGTTTTCTGGAGAGCAAACAGAGAGAGAGATACACGTGAGGTTTAAAGTCTTGGCCGAAGACTCTTCAAGAAAAATTAGCAGCTTCGATTCTTCTGTCCCAGCTTGTTCGTGTTCAACCGCGACTCTTGTTCGTGCTCCTGTTCATGCACATACTTCAGGAGCTGCTCGGGCGGTCCTTATCTCTGCTGTCCCCTTTTTGCTACTGCACCAAGAAGGAATAACTAGCAAACTTGCTGTTTATTCTCTGCTGTTGAGCTACTATTCGGTGCCCTAAAGTGCTCTTGATTAGTCAAAGTTTCTGCTGTTGAAATTTACCACTGTTGCTGCTGTTTGGTGTCCATTCGTACTGCTGTGCAGGGACTTTATTTTGCTGTTGTTTGGCATCCAATCCGCTACTACCCAGATTGTTTTTGGCTTCCGTTTGCACGTGGTTCTCCCGGCTCTTTGGTGCTCAACTTTGCTGCCGATCATTGTCCAAGTTGTTGATGTTTTGTGCCCATCCTTGTTGCTGTTCGGCGCAGATTTAACCATGGTCCAATTCTCTTTTGGTTCTGTTTCATGCCAATCATAGTCACTACTGTTGCAAGTCAGAAGTATTGTCATATTGCCCACTGAGCTCTTAAGGAATCAATCACCAAAACCGTGCGTGAAGTCTGTCTAGGCTGAAGATATCGTCGCCTGCATCACATTGGTCCAGCCGCGATTCATCGTGGTCTTCAAGCTTTGAAGGGTCAAATTCGGCAATCTTATCTCCAAATTAGGTAACAAATTCTTATCTCAAAGTATTTTTAAGTTCGTTACTCGATTGGGTTGAATTGCATATCTGGAGGATTTATTTACTTAGCTTAGAAAATTGCGCATCTAACTTAAGCATCTGGAAAACTTTGCAATATTTGATTCCCTAATTTGGATAGATTGCACGGTAAAAAAAGATATATTAAACCTTGGATATTCTCTAGATTTTGGATTTTCACTTGCCTCGATTGAAAAAGTCTGCATGCTTTAAGCATACTTGCATATCTTGAAAATTGCATTGCGAGTTAGAATATTCAATTGCCTTGATCGGAAATATTGCTTCGTTAAGTCCGGAAATTGAAAATTCTGAATATATCTCACAATATAATCTTGCGTTTAAATTTGGAAAGATTGAGATTCAATGTGAATATTTTTTTTGGAAAATTTTGTGTAGTCCTGTGATGATCTGAAATTTTTCTGAACATGCTCAAAGATACCCAAGGCACGCAAAACATTTCACGAATGTAGTCGATTGGGAAAATTTCCTAATCCGCAACCGTATACATGGAAATAAGTCGATCTATCAGGCTTTAGATAGAATTATTTCCATTGCGGGTATTTCGAATTTTAGGGTCGATCTATCAGGCTTTAGATCGAAACTTAATTTGAAAGAAATAGCGGTAATTATCTTTTAACTTTTGCAACTTGAATTTTAAATTTCATCTATAAAAACCAAAAAAAAAATCATAAAAAGAAAATCCCAAAAAAAAATCACACCTTTGAACTTCAAGTAAGAATTCATCGAAATTGCCAAATTGAACATTTTCATGAAATCGGTACCGAAAGGGCGTTAATAGAAATATTAGCGTAACCAAGTCCCGAACTTAAAATCTTTGGTTCGTAGAAATAAAATAGTTCTCCCACTATTTTATTTAGGTTTCTAATCTACCTACCATAAATGATTAGTGGCGACTCCTATTAAAAATCTTTTGCATCTAAATGTTGAACCTAAGTTGCGAATTGGTAGAGCTTGGGAGAGCTCGAACTAGGTTAGTTAATTCACTTAATTAACTTGGTAATCCATTAACCTAAGCATTAAGAAATCCTCGATTTTTAGGTCGCGACAGCTTGGCGACTCCGCTGGGGAGATACTTGAATTTTTCCAAAAAATTTAAGGAGGACTTAGGCCGGAAAAATTTCGTGAAAAAAAAAACATTCACTTTGTTTGGCAATCTTGGTTGAATTCTAATCTTAGGTGTTAAATGGTCTTGCAGAATGGGAGTTATAAGGGGAGAAGTCTGTGGCTAATCCTTTGTTTTGCAGGTTTGGTGAAAAGGGAATTTGATTTTTAATTCTTTGAATTATTGGAGCGCTGATTAATTTGAAATGTTGTGCATGCCTTTAATGTAATTGCACTACACCACATTTGACTCGTGACTGAACCCGGGTCACACCAATAGTTTTAGGATGGTATTTAAGTGGTTCTTTAACCTTGGCGGTAAGGCTTCGCTAAAGGTTATCCCACTTGGATCCCGAACTTCCCCAAAAAATGGCTCAAGGGTCGTTCTCATGCACGTGAGGCTACGATGCATGGGCCTTATCCTTGTTGACCGAACCAAGCCGAAGTGATTGGACCCGACTAGTCATGACTATGTGTGCGAGGCAGAGACTAGTTATGATGAACGTGCGCGAGGCTGCGACATGTCGTTCTGTCCATCATTTCACTTTGCTAAAGAACTAAAATTGAATCCACAATTCATGTGCATGTCTTTGTGATTGACATTCTCTTCCTAAGGGTGGTAATTTCTTGAACTTTATCTCAGTTTTCCTTACTCTATTTTGGGTCGGTCCATGATTTAGGATAAGTCATTTGGCACGCGATCTATATACGAATGGGTCGCAACGATATCAGTTTTGTGCAAACTCTAAAGTTAGAGCTCAAGAAGCTATGGGGACAGTTGAAGCCGGATGGCCAGCAGTATGCGCTCAAGCACATTGGATTCATGTTGCCGATCCTTGATATTGATGTTCAGAGTGGAATCATGCATGCACTTGCTCATTTCTGGTGCCCTAAGACGACCACCTTCGTGTTAGGTAAGTTCGAGCTCGCACCTACTTTGGAAGAATACGGTTTTGCCATTGGAAAATCTGTAGAGATTGATATAATTGAACCGTCCATTCAAGTTGATCCTATGGTAGTGCTTGCTGAATTTTTAAAGCTAAGTAGAAAAGAAGTTAAAAAGATTCTAAAAGGTAATTGTCAAGCATGCCCATTATCTTTTATCATTGAATGTTTTGAAAAAAACTCCGACCACGTCAGATCTAGGATCTTTATCCTAGCATTTTTTGGACTTGTCATTTTTCCATTCCGCCAAAATGCTATCGATCCTGTGATAGCTTGGACAGTTAAACAAATATGTGGTGGAGTTTGTTTTATAAACACTATTCTGGCTGAAACTTTCATTTCATTGACACGTTTCAAAGAAAAAAAAGACAAGACTTTTCGAGCCCCAATTGAACTTTTACAAATCTGGTTTTTCTCACACCTTTCTCAATTTGGGGAAAATTTGACTGTATTTGAAATGGGCATGACTGATAATCCTATTTTGAGGTTTAAAGAAATACAAGACCAAACTAAAAGTTTGCACTATACACAATGGGTCAATTTGTTCAAGGATCCAAATCCTAAGATTTTCCTTTGGCAAGCCGTATGGTTCCGAGTCACTGAGGCTCGACTTTACCATGGAGATCAAAAGCCCATACCTTTGATGGGCGTCTATGGAGCGACTAGTTATCAGCCTCTATGAGTAGGCGTCAGTTTCGGGTTCTACAGGACGTTCCACCTCCGCTTGGGCCCAATGAATTTCGGGTCTGGTTTGAGAAAGGAGAGAACTACAAAGCTGAGCTTAGGCGTCATTCTGAGGCATGGCAGAAATGTTTCAACCATAAACTGAGCTGGCCTGTAGACGAGCTCGCTGGGAGGATGAAGAGGCACTTCGCAACAGATCGCTATATTCAACACCACGTCATTCCTGCAGAGATACTCCCGAAGATCCCGATCGTGACAGAGCAGCATACCCGCCAGGCCCAGATCAAAGTCAGTGAAGCAAAGGTGTTGAAGGCCCAGAGACGAGTGGATGCTTTGGCTAAGGAGAATGCACAACTACGACGCGCGTTGAAGGCCCATTCGTCTATGGATCATGTGGCCACTAAGAAAAGAAAGATAGTTTGATCTCGTGTCTTGTTTAGCGAATCTTCATTCTAACTTTTCATTGTTCTAGGTGGGAATGTTATTTTGCATTTACATTTTTATGTCGGATTGTTAGAACTTTTCTGGTAGTTATTGCTGTTCAGACCGACATTATGGTGTTCCGTAATTTGTACTGAATTTTCTGCTTCAAATTAACCCATAAAGCCTTCATGAAAAACATTCACAAGACCCTAATTCATCACCTCAAAAATTTTCAGATCAATTCAATTCATTTTCCAATTATTACGGAATTTAAGATGAAAGAACAACAGTCTGGATTCCAGAATTTTTTCCGACTTCACTTTTATTTCTCCATTTACGACTAGTAAACGTGCTTTTTTGAGAAACATCAAAACATGAAAGTTGTAGAATGGGCTTTAAATTAGTGAACTGGAGATTTTCGAGCATCAATTCACATTTTTGATGGCCCATTTGTCCCTCAAACAAAAACCAGACGAATCAGTTTTCTGGACATATGTTTTGGAAAGATGCATTAAACTGTACTGATCTGGACATTTTCAACAGAAACTCAAAACATGAAAGTTGTTCATCATCGTCTTATCTATGCTCCCATACATTTTCACATCATTTCGTTCATTCCATGAATTGATACGAATTTTCTCGTAAAAGTAGACGAAACTGGAATCTGCCTAAATCAGTCCTTTGGTCATGTTTTTGGTTTCGTTTTAAGGTCTAGATGTCATCATGGACCAACCCACCATCCGCGTTTGGTATACTCATTGTGTTATCTACCTTTTTCAGGTTGAATAGTTACGGATACTCCCCGAGCACCGATCATCACTCGCTCCAAGTCTAGACAAATGGCTGAGCAAGCTGAACTGTTGGCCCAGATGGAGCAAAGGATGAAACAACAAATGGAGGAGCAAATGAAAGCAGTCAGTGACCAGATGGCTCAAATGAGATTAGTGATGGTCGAATTCATGACCAATCAGAGGCAACCACCAACTGCCCCAGCAGCACCCATGTATCATGCCCAGACAAGTTTTGATCCCCAGATAACTGCTCGAGGCGATGGGACCCATGGTGACATGCCTACCCTTGAGGATGCCTTTTTACCTGGAGTTACAGGCATCGCCCCACCCCCTGTGAATGTTGTCCCATCTAGAGGCCATGACACAGCCCAACCTTTTGGGTATACCGGCTTGCCCACGACCCAAATCATTACACCACCTCAGATGACTATTTCACAGCCTAATGCTACTATTGGGATGATGAATGACGAAAGTGCGAAGATCATAGCTCAGATGGATAAGAGGTTACGAGAAGTTGAGGGGACACACAATATCATGCCCGTCGACCTATCTATTTACTCAAAGGTCCAAGTGCCTAATGAATTCAAGACACTCGGTTTTGAGAAGTATGATGGCACCTCCAATCCTGTTCAGCATGTTCAAATGTACCAGGCTAGGATGAATAAGTACGTAGCTAACGGTCCCTTGATGGTTCAGACTTTCCAGGCTAGTTTGAAAGATGCAGCCATGAGGTGGTACACAGATTATGAGATTTACCGCATGGAAGACTGGGAAAAGGTAGCCAATGTATTTGTTAAACATTTCAGTTTTAACTTGGACGTTGTCATCACCAGAGAGGATTTGGAACAGTCGGAAATGAAGAAGGGCGAGACAATCAAGCAATATGCTACCAGATGGAGAAACATCGCATCTCAATTGAAGCCAGTGCCACCTGAGCGGGAACTCATGAAATTGTTTGTCTCTACCTTACCTCAAGTAATGCGATCTCGCATCCTTGGGACGGCGGCTACTTCGTTCAGCCACCTCATTGCGATGGCCGAGGAAGTAGAGAGTGGTTTAAAGAAAGGGTGGTATGGAGATACCAGCTCTAGTGCTAAGCGGTTCGTGGCTAAGAAGGAAAAAGAACCGGCTCCCCAAGTTAACATGACATATGTCTAGAAGCCTCCGACCCAAGCACCTAAGGTACAAGTCCCTAATCAGCAGTCGGCTAATTTCGGATCACAAGGCCAAAGGGGGAACCGACGCAATAATCGGCAGTTTACCCCACTTCCTGGGACTCTCTCAGGTCTTGGCTGTTTTGCGTAAGAGGGAGCTATTGACGACAGAGCCGTTGCGGCCGAATTATGCCTCCTTTGCAAGGTACGACCCGTCGAAGAAGTGTGATTACCATCGTGGTGAGCCCGGGCATGACACAAATGACTGTTATGTGCTTAAAAACCGCATTCAAGATTTGCTCGAATCTGGAGCATTTTCGTTTCAAAACAACAGTCAACCGAATGTTCAGAATAACCCGTTACCTGATCATTCAGGCAAGGTCAACGCTATTTTTGACTCAGAAGTAAAGGGGACGGATGGTTTCAAGGTTCGAATCATTGACATTTTCAATGCTCTAGTTCGAGCAGGATATTACCGTACTGGAGAGGTAGTGCCATTGAGCCAGCTGAAAAAGAAAGTTTTGAGTTTGATGAGTAACGGAATGATAGTATGTGTAAATCAAGCTGGGATGGTAGCTACCATATCTCAGATCATCATCGACTGGGATCAAGAATTTACAGCCTTGACCACATCTCAGGTCGAGTCAGAACCAAAAACTGATCCACTGGAAGTTGATAGTCTGGTTAAGCTCGACCCTGAGTTGGCTGATATGCCTCCTCTAGAAGATGCCATCGATAACGAATTGGGGATTGTCATACCAGATAGTTTTGTGATCTCTTCACCTCAACCCTTTCCGTATAAGAATGACAGAGCAGTGCCATGGTCCTATGATCTGGAGCTAAATCTGGTGACAAGGTCTGGGCGTACCTATAATGATGATCAACCAAACAAGCACGTTACAGACAAGGAAGCTAAGGAATTTTTGGCAGTAATTAAAGCAAGTGAGTATAGCGTGGTCGATCAGTTGAGGAAGTTGCCGGCTCAGGTATCCTTGTTGGAACTTCTCCAGTCGTCTGAAAAACATCGCAATTCTCTGATGAAAGTCCTGGGAGAGATCCACGTACCGGAGAATATTAATGGGGATAAGCTAGAAAACTTTGTCGGTGCGGTCCTTCTAAAGGATCAGGTCACGTTCTCTGATGATGAGATCCCAACTGAAGGAAGAGGCCATAATAAAGCGTTGCATATTTCAGTTAAGCACAAACAAACTCACGTGGCTCGGGTGCTTGTTGATAATGGATCGGCTTTAAATTTATGTCCTCTAGCTACACTAAATCGCTTAGGTGTTGACCTAGCAAGAATGCAAGCGGCCAAGACTTCAGTCAGAGCTTTTGATGGGGTAAAGAAGAACGTTATGGGGCAAATTAATCTAGAGATACAGATCGGACCCTCCGCGTTCGATGTCTTGTTTCAAGTGCTGGATATCCCTTCGGCTTTCAATCTTTTACTAGGCCGCCCATGGATCCACAATGCCGGGGCTGTTCCATCTAGTCTTCATCAAAAGATCAAGTTCGTGGTCGAACAGAAGCTGGTTATCATCCATGGAGAGGAGGATTTTCGCATTTTCAATGAGACGGCTATTCCATATGTAGAACCTGAACACACCGAAGACGACTCTTACCACTCATTTGAGTTGGTGCACACTATTCATGCTTCACCAAAGAGTCCTTTGCCAGTCCCTGTGTTGTCTAAAACCTCCATCATGATTGCTAAAATAATGGTGAGCAACGGATTCAAGCCTGGTACTGGATTAGGCAGACACGGTCAGGGGATCTGCACCCCGATTAAAGACAATGGACAATCCCATACTTCTGGCTTGGGATTTCACGGAGCTGAGCATCGTGGGCGGGGTAAATATGGTTATGGGCGTGGGTGTGGTCGAGCTAGTCGTGAAGGCCGAAGCCCGATAAACCTTGGAAAGCCTAAATGTAGTCCAATACCACCACCCCTTTGTGAAACCTTTTGTTCGGCTGGAGTGGTAGGTGGCCATGATGATCTGAGCAAATTTGAGGATGATCTAGGAATAGTCTTCCTTGACTCGCCAAAAGGACAGAAGCCTGAGATGATGGTTCTTGATGATGAAGATACTGATGACGATGACATGCCATACCTAGCTAACTGGTTTGAGGACTTAACCATTGCTGCTATATTCGAAGACCCAACGCAGGTCAATGAAGCTGATGGTGTTAGTAGTTCAGTCAATACAGATCATGATGAGCCCTATATGGTGCCCAAGCCTTTGGAGCCATCCGTTACCGCCATATTTGATGATCCATTGGAATGGTTAAATTTGGAGTAACTTCTTTATGTCTTGAACTCCCCTGCGTGGGAACTTTTATCGCTTTCTTAAGGGTTTCTTTTTTTAGTTCAGTGTCGCACTTTAGGATTTCTCTTTTTAATAAGATGTAATTCATTGATTTAATATCAATAAAATTACAGAGGTTTTTCATGATATTTTGAAATCTTGTTGAAGTATCCTAAACCAACCTGATGACGATAACCAACGATTGAAAAAAACTTTGTCATCTCTGGTAAGTACTGAGGGTTGGGCTTCCACAAGGATTTTTGTCCCGAGGTTTTCGAAAAAAAAAAAAGGAAGACATTTCAAAAATTAGAGAAGAACACATGGATCATGTTTAAACCTTGTTTGTTTTTCTAAAACCTCTACTTTATGTTTCAGGGGCAAACACGAGGAGGGAAAGCCAGCGGACCCCGATGTATATGATGTCTATGAATCAGATGATTCCGATTATGATGACAAAGAAATACGTCAGAGCCTGGAATCTCATGAAGAGTCTAAGTCACCAACAATCGAAGAAACTATATCAATCAATCTCGATGATGCGGAAGATCCTAGAGAAGTGAAGATCGGGGCAAGACTCTCCAAAGATGTAACTGAGCGTTTGATACAGCTTCTAAAAGATTATCAAGACATATTTGCTTGGTCGTACGCAGATATGCCGGGTCTTGACCGATCGATCGTCGAACATTGTTTACCAACCGATCCTTCGTTCAAGCCAAAGAAACAGAGGCAACGCAAGGCTAAGCCAGAACTTGCAAAGAAAATCGAGGAAGAAGTTATGAAGCTCATCGATGTCGGATTCATAGAGACTACCCAGTACGCTACTTGGGTGGCCAACATAGTCCCGGTATTGAAGAAAGATGGTCGTGTTCGAGTTTGTGTCGACTATCGGGATCTAAACAAAGCTAGCCCGAAGGATGATTTTCCCCTTCCTCACATTGATGTGCTCGTAGATAGTACAGCTGGTTTCGAGCTATTCTCATTCATGGATGGTTTCTCAGGCTATAATCAGATCTTGATGAACGAGGAAGACAAGGAAAAGACAGCATTCACAACCCCTTGGGGAGTGTTTCATTACAAGGTCATGCCTTTCGAACTTAAGAATGCAGGGGCAACGTACCAACGAGCAATGGTCACTTTGTTCCACTACATGATGCATAAGGAAATTGAGGTCTACGTCGATGACATGATTGCAAAGACCAGGCATAGAGAGGATCATGTGGAGACCCTGAAAAAATTGTTTGATAGGCTTCGAAAGTTCAGATTACGTCTTAACCCGGCAAAGTGCGTATTTGGTGCTAGTTCAGGCAAGTTACTCGGATTTATCATCAGTAACAAAGGCATCGAGATTGATCCATCGAAAGTAAAAGCCATTTGTGAACTTAAGCCTCCGACTACGGTTAAGGAGGTCCGAAGTCTTATGGGCAGGCTAAATTATATCGCTCGCTTCATCTCTCAACTAAGCGAAACTGCTAAGCCATTCTTCAGATTACTAAGGAAGAATGCGTTGGTTAAATGGGACAATGAATGTGAGGCGGCATTTGAGGAGTTGAAGCAGCAGCTTATGAATTCCCCTGTACTCGTCCCACCGACACCGGGGCAACCTCTGATTTTATATCTCACGATCCATAGTGAATCTCTAGGCGCAATGCTTGCTCAAGAAAGCCAGGAGGATGGAAAAGAGCGTGCTATCTATTATTTAAGTAAGAAATTCACGACTTCTGAGTCGAATTATTCTGAAGCAGAAAGGACGTGTGTAGCACTAGTCTGGGTGTTACACAGGCTCCGACAATACACTTTATATTATCAGATCCTCTTGGTGACAGAATGCGATCCTATCAAATACTTGTTGAATCAGCCCGCATTGGTCGGGAAGCTTGCAAAATGGCAGATCATTATTTCTGAATTTGATATCCAATTCTTATCACAAAAGTCAGTCAAAGGACGAGTCATTGCTGATGTCCTGGCTGAGAATCCGGGGCAAAACGAAGATATCAATTATCCTGAGGATCGAATCATGTCAGTAGATGAGTATACCTAGACCATGTATTTTGATGGAGCTGTGAATTTATCCGGATCAGGTACTGGAGCAGTTTTAATATCTCCAGGCGGGCAACACTACCCGGTAGCAGCGAAGTTAGTATTCCCTTGTACTAACAATATAGCGGAGTACGAAGCATGCATCCTTGGGCTACAAGCCGCAATCGAAATGCGGGTCACCCGACTTGAGGTATTTGGGGACTCCGCTTTGATTATCTTTCAGACCGTGGGCCAGTGGAAGACACGAGATGCTAAATTGTTACCTTATCACATGTACCTGGATGAGTTGGTAGAAGAATTTGAAGACATTTCATTCAACTATCTATCCAGGACTCATAATCAGTTTGCTGATGCGTTAGCAACCTTGTCATCAATGTTGCAAGTCACTGACGGTCTTGAAGTTGAGCCTTTGAAGATAGAGGTTTTGCAGAAGCCAGCTTATTGCATGGCCATAGTTAAAGAACCTGATGGTAAACCGTGGTATCATGACATTAAGACCTATATCCAAAAGCAGGAGTTTCCAGAAAAAAGTACCGTGGCTGATCAAAAGTACATAAAGAAGATGGCCTCAAAGTTCTTTTTAAGTGGAGAGAGCTTGTACAAGCGGTCTTATAATTCAGTCCTTTTAAGATGTATCGATTCCACTGAAGTAGTCCGCCTGATGATAGAAATGCATGAGGGAATCTGTGGCCCGCACATGAACGGCCACATGCTAGCTAAGAAGATCATGAGATTGGGTTACTACTGGCTCACCCTTGAGAGCGATTGTATTAAGCACGTCCGTAGTTGTCACAAGTGCCAGATTTATGGACAAGATTAATGTTCCTCCAAATGAATTGCATCAGTTATCTGAGCCATGGCCATTCTCTATGTGGGGTATTGATGTGATCGGTCCAATTAACCCAAAAGCATCTAATGGGCATCGATTCATCCTGGTCGCCATTGATTATTTTTCCAAATGGATCGAAGCCGCTTCATTTTTGGCAGTCACAGCAGGAAATGTTGTGAAATTCATTCGTGGGGATATCATTGCTCGATACGGTTCGCCTGAGGCTATGATCACCGATAATGGATCAAATTTGAATAACAAGCTGGTTGATGAGTTATTCAAGGAATTCAAAATCAAACATCTGAACTCTTCCCCATACCGTCCCCAAATGAATGGAGCAGTAGAAGCAGCCAATAAGAACATCAAGAAGATCTTGGCTAAGACAGCCGAGAATTATCGAGATTGGCATGAAAGATTGCCTTTTGCACTCATGGCATATCGAACTTCAATTCGAACATCAACTGGTGCAACCCCATATTCTCTTGTGTACGGGATGGAAGCTGTGTTACCAGTCGAAGTAGAAATCCCTTCCTTGCGTATTCTTTCTCAAGTCAAGTTGACTGAAGCTGATTGGATCCAACAACGGATGGATCAGTTGAATTTAATTGAGGAGAGGCGACTCAAAGCCTTATGTCATAGCCAGTGCTACCAGCAGAGAGTCGCCAGGTCCTTTAACAAGAAGGTTCGACCTCGATATTTTCAGGTAGGTGACCTTGTTTTGCGAAAGTTGTTGCCAATAGTTCCACTTCCGGAAGGAAAATTTGCTCCGAACTACGGTGGACCATATATTGTGAAAAAGGTACTCCAAGGAGGTGCTTTGATTTTAGCTGAGATGGACGGTCGTGTGTTTACCAATCCTGTTAATTTTGATGCTGTAAAAAAATATTATACTTGATTTGTTTCGACATTTTTATGATCAAGTTATAATATTCATCCATTTGATGATTGTTCATTTCATGAGTTGTTTGCTTGCATCACTAATCTTCATTAGGAGAAAATTTTCAATCGGGAAATCTTTTTGATCAATTGAAATGGTCATATTGAATGTGAAACATCAGCATGATAAAAGGCAAGCCATTTCTATACACGTCCCGCATAACAAACCCCAGTGAGCTGAGTCAAAATTTCCATGCTCATAGGGTGAAGGGTTATCTCGCAAAAAGTATGACGATCAAAGTGATGAGAGGCATTCATTTCCTCTACCTAAACACTACAGGTTGTCCTTTGCTAGCACATTTGAATGGATATTTCGTTTCTTACCCCTGTCAGGAATAACTCTACATTGGGGCAATTCCCAAAAAGTTCAAATTGTTAAAATTTTCTTGCTTTCACTTGCGTCAATCTTCAAGCGATTTTATTGCATGCGAGTTCTGGATTAGTTCAAGTGCCATAGACATGAAGAAGAGCATTTCTTTCTACACCCTACACACTATACCTCTCGTATACCTAATTTGAGCAAAAGATTTATTTCTTAAAAACCCACTTGGTGATCATCCTATGGTGAAAGGTTAAAAAAAAAAAGATGAAGATTTGAAATGATTCAGACAAGAGAACTCTAGGAAGAAAAATCCTTCAGGAAAGTGCTCAAAAATTTCATCGAAGCAAGGTTTTTTTTTTCTCTCAAAAAAAAAGAGAAGAGAGAAAAGCATCAACAAAAAAAATTGATGTGCGAAATGCTCCTCAAAGGATGTCTAAAAAGGAACTGGTAAAATTGCCAGAGCAAAAGCATCAAGAATAGGTGATCACCAATTTCTCATGACACAACTCACATTTGACATAAATAGGCCTTTCATTTCAGACCTTCCCAATCCTACATTACAACCTCTTACCGAAGTCTCTTCAGATTTAGGGCACTCGAGTTAATGTAGGATTTCAACTGCCTATAAATGTCACTGGAAGAAGTGCGAGCAAGATCATTTTATCTCATGTCGCAGGGTTCCTGACTTGTAAACCCGATGCACTTGAAGATATTATTTCATTTCAAAGCCAAAATGACTCTCATATGAGTTTCCTTTGTTGAGCCTTTGACCAAGCCTGCATTACAATCCTTACAAAGACCTCTCAGATTGGTTTGATTATACTAATTGCGAGAATACTTGAATCTTTGTCAAGCATGATGACGACAATTTTGAGTGATTCTTATACCCGTATCACTGGTCGGGTTTTCAAAAAAAAAATTCCAAGAGAGAGAGAGTAAAAGTCCTTTATGATTGAAAGTTTCTCATTCGATATTGATCGAATTTGTAAAATGATTAAATTGGTTTCCTTATTGATAAGATCCCAGTGAAGCTTTATAATGCAAGCAAAAGCTCACCAAGATCTGTTGACGCATGATGTTGCATTGGTTTCACGCATGAATTTGTTTCAATCTCTATTTCAAGTGAAAAGACAGGTATGACACAATCAGCTTGCTCATTCCTTGGTCGTTTGCCCAGAAAATCCAGGTAAGTTTTCTAAACCTTTTTCAAATTGACAACTTTGACCTTTTCAGTTCAACTCATGATCGACATGCTCTCATGAGGTCTTCATCAATTCACAATCGACCTGCTCTTGTGTTCTTGATCTTTATCTTTATCAAATCACGATCGACCTGCTCTCGTGATCTTGATCTCAAAAACCTTTACTGACTCACGATCGACTTGCTCTCGTGATTTCAGAAAGCATTCTACCGTCTCATAGTGACCTGCTAAAATGATGGTGGTCCCAAGAGACAAAAAGTGCAGCTTGAACCATAACTCAAGCACGTTTCTCCATTACATATCTTGCGTTGTCTTGCATCAGAATGAGATTTCTGATAACAAATAGGCCACAGTATCTTGAGATCCTTGCATCCACAACAAGAAGCTTGAAACTCAAGAGAATCACCAGCATTATGAGGTGTTTGGTAAGACCAATGTTTCATATGCGATCCATGTGTAGGTTTCTACTCCATTTACTTGGAGTATAAAAGTCTTAACACATGTTATTTATAGTTCTGCATATCATTCATCATTTGCATAGAAAATGGGATTAAAACTCCCACAAAAAACATTCATTTCATTTGCACCGTCAAAAATTTAGGTTCAATTTGATCTTTGAGCGAAACCTCTGCGAGCCTCTACTCAAAGAGGGGCAGCTGTTGACACCTAAATTTTGATTTTGATTTATATTACACAAAGATGAGAATTATTTCTCGCCAAAAAAATTTTAATTAGCTCATGCATAGCATATCTAATTTTTTCATGCATTACATTTGCATTATTCAAACCGGTGGCGGAATGTTCAGAGCTTAATTGAAATATCTGGATGGGTGCATGTGGAGTTTTGGACTTGGCTCATGAAATGGAATTAATAAACCCATGACCGAGATTTGCACATGCTTCGTATAAAGATTATTTTGAAATTTTCAATCTCAATTCTATAGAGAATCCATGTCTACCTCTGGGTGTTATCTTGGAAAGAGGATGACGTGCCTTCATGGGAGAGGAGATTCTATAAATTGGAATGTTGAAAAGTCAAGAATCACGGCTTGGACTTGTGGAGAGAAAGAATCAACGAGTATTACCAATCAAGAGATAATTTCTTTCACTTTTGGATACTTTCTTTTCAAAGAAAGGAAAGAGTATCGGAGAGGAAGCGCACAACGGAATTGATTGATCGAAATCATCTATTATTCTGCTCATGCAAAGCAAGGAAGGAAAGATCAAAATAGATGCGCGTACGGTGGAATGAATTGGTCATAGAAAGAAGGGATATTCATGGAAAACCCACACGAAATCCTTCGTGTGCTAATTTAGAGCCAATTCTTGATGGCAATCCGGAGCCAAATTTCAATAATTGATTCCACGGGTCCAAACTTTCCAAAGAAGCGCGAGCGATATCTGCTATAAAAAGTGAGCTTCGCCCACTTCAAAAAGGGGCCCCGAGGGGATTAAAAAAAAAATCAGAAACATTTGTGGGGAGAGGTTTTCTGGAGAGCAAACAGAGAGAGAGATACACGTGAGGTTTAAAGTCTTGGCCGAAGACTCTTCAAGAAAAATTAGCAGCTTCGATTCTTCTGTCCCAGCTTGTTTGTGTTCAACCGCGACTCTTGTTCGTGCTCCTGTTCATGCACATACTTCAGGAGCTGCTCGGGCGGTCCTTATCTCTGCTGTCCCCTTTTTGCTACTGCACCAAGAAGGAATAACCAGCAAACTTGCTGTTTATTCTCTGCTGTTGAGCTACTATTCGGTGCCCTAAAGTGCTCTTGATTAGTCAAAGTTTCTGCTGTTGAAATTTACCACTGTTGCTGCTGTTTGGTGTCCATTCGTACTGCTGTGCAGGGACTTTATTTTGCTGTTGTTTGGCATCCAATCCGCTACTACCCAGATTGTTTTTGGCTTCCGTTTGCACGTGGTTCTCCTGGCTCTTTGGTGCTCAACTTTGCTGCCGATCATTGTCCAAGTTGTTGATGTTTTGTGCCCATCCTTGTTGCTGTTCGGCGCAGATTTAACCATGGTCCAATTCTCTTTTGGTTCTGTTTCATGCCAATCATAGTCACTACTGTTGCAAGTCAGAAGTATTGTCATATTGCCCACTGAGCTCTTAAGGAATCAATCACCAAAACCGTGCGTGAAGTCTGTCTAGGCTGAAGATATCGTCGCCTGCATCACATTGGTCCAGCCGCGATTCATCGTGGTCTTCAAGCTTTGAAGGGTCAAATTCGGCAATCTTATCTCCAAATTAGGTAACAAATTCTTATCTCAAAGTATTTTTAAGTTCGTTACTCGATTGGGTTGAATTGCATATCTGGAGGATTTATTTACTTAGCTTAGAAAATTGCGCATCTAACTTAAGCATCTGGAAAACTTTGCAATATTTGATTCCCTAATTTGGATAGATTGCACGGTAAAAAAAAATATATTAAACCTTGGATATTCTCTAGATTTTGGATTTTCACTTGCCTCGATTGAAAAAGTCTGCATGCTTTAAGCATACTTGCATATCTTGAAAATTGCATTGCGAGTTAGAATATTCAATTGCCTTGATCGGAAATATTGCTTCGTTAAGTCCGGAAATCGAAAATTCTGAATATATCTCACAATATAATCTTGCGTTTAAATTTGGAAAGATTGAGATTCAATGTGAATATTTTTTTTGGAAAATTTTGTGTAGTCCTGTGATGATCTGAAATTTTTCTGAACATGCTCAAAGATACCCAAGGCACGCAAAACATTTCGCGAATGTAGTCGATTGGGAAAATTTCCTAATCCGCAACCGCATACATGGAAATAAGTCGATCTATCAGGCTTTAGATAGAATTATTTCCATTGCGGGTATTTCGAATTTTAGGGTCGATTTATCAGGCTTTAGATCGAAACTTAATTTGAAAGAAATAGCGGTAATTATCTTTTAACTTTTGCAACTTGAATTTTAAAT
The DNA here is from genome assembly GCA_016432845.1 of Psidium guajava. Classification (NCBI taxonomy): domain Eukaryota; kingdom Viridiplantae; phylum Streptophyta; class Magnoliopsida; order Myrtales; family Myrtaceae; genus Psidium; species Psidium guajava. The sequence continues at coordinate 3,611,901 of CM028234.1, read as the reverse complement.
TTCATCTATAAAAACCAAAAAAAAAATCATAAAAAGAAAATCCCAAAAAAGTCACACCTTTGAACTTCAAGTAAGAATTCATCGAAATTGCCAAATTGAACATTTTCATGAAATCGGTACCGAAAGGGCGTTAATAGAAATATTAGCGTAACCAAGTCCCGAACTTAAAATCTTTGGTTCGTAGAAATAAAATAGTTCTCCCACTATTTTATTTAGGTTTCTAATCTATCTACCATAAATGATTAGTGGCGACTCCTATTAAAAATCTTCTGCATCTAAATGTTGAACCTAAGTTGCGAATTGGTAGAGCTTGGGAGAGCTTGAACTAGGTTAGTTAATTCACTTAATTAACTTGGTAATCCATTAACCTAAGCATTAAGAAATCCTCGATTTTTAGGTCGCGACAAACCTCTAATGAGGGACTTGGCCTTGGCTTAGCCTATCCATTTTAGGGCTTGATTGTGCGAAAATTAAATTGCATAAATTAAATGTAGCAAATAAAGGACCTCTAGTGGGTGGGTCGATTTTCCCATTCTGGGGTTTGATATTGCAAAATTAAATTGTAGAAAGTAAAGTACAAGAGATCTTTATACCACAAAGTATGGGGCAGAATCTACCGCAATTTAAGATTCGGATCTTTTAAGCGAAAAATACAGAAAATTGCAATACGAATATGGCATGTGAATAGGACACGGCATAATCGAAATTTAAATCAATCCATTGAGGTAATGATATTCTCGAAGATTTTAATAGGTAGGATCATTACCTGATTTGACGGATTTGACTGCCGAATTCAGACCTCGTGTCACCTTATTAGGTGAAGATTGCGGCTTGAACGACGAGGATGAACTTGTGACTTGTGTTGATCGGTAGAGAAATTGGTGATGGTAACACTTAGATTTAAACTTCCACCATCTTCAAGACTCTTTTTTGGAAAAGAATTCTCTCTTTTTTTTTTCTCTTTAATTTTTTTCAATCTCTAAACCCTCTCCAACATTTCAAATTTTCTCTCCTCCTTCCCAAGCTCACTTTTTCCTCCTTTTATAACCCACTCATCTATCTCCCATTCTAATTTTTCCACTAACTCTTCTTCATCTCATCTTCCCTTCTGTATTCCTATCTTCTTTTCTCCATCTCTTCTTCTCATCTTCCTTTCTCCATCTCCTCCTCTCCATCTTTCCTTTTCTATTCTTATTTCTCTACTAACTCTTCTTTTTGTTATTTACAAAATAATCCCTCAAGTGTTAGGTATTTGCATTCTAGTTCCTGAGATTTTAAGTATTTGAAATTCAGTCCTTGGAGAAATATTTCTTTAAGTCCAAATCTTCTCACAATTTTCGACACGCCTCCTCTATGCTTGGTCGAAATTTACCGCATGTCTAGTTCAATCACTTGTCAAATTTAAGCTCATTTCTTGCTGCTGAAAATAATGCAAAATTCAATTAAATCCCTTTTGCAAAATATGAAAAATCATTTTTTGATCAAAATCGGTTTCCTAGGCTTGGCCAAGGTCTCCAATTTTGATTTTTTAATTTTATAAATTTTTATGAATTTTTTTTATTAATTTTAAAGAGAAAAAGATGATTAAAAGTCAGGTGTCAACAGTGATGAGCTCAAAAATCATGCTCTAGCATTGATAAGTGCAATTGGGTTAAACTCATGTCACAATTCTATTAGTCGTGCCGATTTTTTTGTGACGGTTTCTAGAATTTATTTTTTACTTGCTGCCCACTAATGCTTACTGTTTATCTTATAGTCAAATTCAATGGTCTTCTTTGTCCAGGTATCTCACTCTTGGTATCAAATTTGGCAGTCTAATTAGCCAAATTAGGTAACAATTCTCATCGTCATGATATTTTAAATTTTATTTCTTGATTTGGTTGATTACACATCATTGTGAATATTTTGCATATCATTAGATATTGCGGATGAATTTTGCTCTAATGAAGCATATCTCTAAAAAAATCGATAATTATCTTTAAGGAGTTCAAAAGATCTAAAAGATAATTTCTTAATTTTTAAAGATATCAATCTTTTGAGGATAAGGTCGCTTTGAGTAGGATATACCCTTTTCTAATTCGGAAATTATCTGAACATACCTTTTAAAAAATCTCAGGAGATAATTTTTCTTTAAAAAAAGAAGATGTGAGTATCCTTTGTGGATAGGGTCTTATACCCTTCATAACTCGGCGATCCCTTTAGCTGGCTGAATTTTTTTTTTATTATATACTATAGTCCAACTCAAATATTCTTATAATATTCCTTGAATATAGTACATGCTCTCTTGCGCCTTTGTCCCTCAGATATGTGCTTTGTGGATGGCCATCCAACTTCACCCTCGAAGTATGATGTCAGCCGCACAAAAATGAAATTGTTTGTCCCATCCCATAACTTTGGGACGGGACCGACAAATTTCATTTAAATTCACCATCCGACCCCATCCTTGGGGTATGACGTGAATAAATTCCCTTCTGACCTCATACTTTGGGTATGAAGCGAATTCATCAAAAAATTCGGATCATAAGGTGTACGATACTCAAGGTTTATTATGCTTATATTTGACTCTTTTTTAAAAACAAATCACAAAAAAGAACATCAAATCATGGTCTAAAATGGAATTGAATGCCAAGATACCTTTCAATATAAAATTAGACTTTGAGTGATCAATTTCTAAATTTATATTAATTATTATCAACCTTTAGACCATCTTTTATTTTCTCCTTTTATTTAATCCGAAAATACAAAAAACAAATGTCATTCATGTCCATTTCATGTAGGGTAGATCATGCATAATTTATAGTGTAGTTCATGTACATGTTCTATGTCATCCATGCATTTTCATGCCATTTAGAATATAGCTTTAACTTTATTAGTTCAATTTACATGTCATTAGGGCTAGAACGAATCTCAATTTTCGCATGTCATAACAGTGCATCTGTGCTTGTCATTTATACCATGTCATGTAGTTTAATTGAATCACGTTCTGTGCCATATATGTTAGACGTCACATTCTTCTTGCATTAAAATTTGATTTTTTCAAAAGTCATCACGCATGCTACATAGTTTGTCTGAATATCATGTAGTCATATTTGCATTCATATGGTTAAGCTTTGCATTTGCATGTTGCATTCATTTAAATATAAAAAAAAAACCATTGCACCTTGCTTTATAAATCAAATCCAATGAATTTGTCAATTCAAGAAATCGTCACAAGAATGGTACCGAAAGGGTATTAATCGAAAGATTAACATAATGAAGTCCCCGAACTCATATATCTGGTTTGTAGGAAATAAAGTATTCTCCAAATGCTTTATTTAGGTATCTAATTGTCGCGACCCTAAGAATTTTTTTCGATCGGGTTAACGGATTATTAGGTTTATTAGATGAATTAACCTAATACGGACCCTCTCAAGTCCTACTGATTCGCAATTTTGGTTTTTGTTCAAATGGTTTTAAAATTTGGAGTCGCCACTAATCATTTTTGGTAGGTTGATTAGATACCTAAATAAATTAGCGGGAGAACTAAATTACTTCTACGAACTAGAGATTATGAGTTCGGGGACTTGGTTACACTAGTTAATTAAAACTAATGCCCTTTCGGTACCTTAATTTCATGGATATCCTAATTTGTCAACTCAAGCTTGGTATATTCCTAAGACTCTAGTAAGGTGTTCTCTTTTTTGTATTTTCACTTTTTAGATAGGATACATGGGTGGTATTTTTTTTATTTTCAAAGTATTAAAAATTCTCTAAAGCCGAAAGAGGGAGTGTGTTAACGACTTCTGTGCAGTGTTATAGTCTACTCACTTTGGGGTCTGGTGATTCAAAAATTAAACGGCAGGAAGTCAATGACAGTAAATAAAGACCTCGAATGGATGGCCTGGCCTTGGCTTGGCTCTCCCCTTTGGGGTTTAATGGTGAAGGAATTAAATTACGGGAATTTTAGTAACGGTAAATAAAAACCTCCAATGGGCGGCCTAGCATTGGCTTGGCTCTTCCCTTTGGTGTTTGATGGTGCAGGAATTTAAATTGCAGTAAGTAAAAACCTCCAATGGGCGGCCTAGCATTGGCTTGGCTCTTCCCTTTGGGGTTTGATGGTGCAGGAATTTAAATAGCAGGAAATAAACGACCTCCAGTGGATGCGCTTTGCCTCTCCATTCTGGGGTTTTAGTTCTTTAAAATAAAATACAACAATTTGTTTCAACAATTTGAACTAAAATCCGTTAACGGGTCGGCTGCAAATTTGATGGGCACCTTTGACTTTGTTTGGGCTCACTTTGCACCTCTATGGAATTTATCGTTGATACGGAGTTATCCCTTTTTTTTTACCTACCATAAAATATGGGAAAAAGGGAGATGGAGAAAGTGTATACAATTTGTGCTAATTTGAGACTAAAATCACAAATAAATGAATAAATAAAAACACTTAGCTCGAATTTGTTTGCTCATTGACGATGATGAACTCTTGATTTATGTTGATCGATGAAGGAATTGGTGATGATAACTCCTAACTTTAAACTCCCACCATCTTCAAAATTTTTTCTCTCTTTTTGGTATTTTTTTTCTCTCTAATTTTTCTTCAATCTCCCAAAACTCTCTCAAACATCCAAAATTTTCTCCCCCAAAGAATCCTCCCCTCAAGCTCACTTCTTCCTCCTTTTATAATCCACTCATTTATCTCCCATTCTAATTTTTCCGCTAACTCTTCTTCATTTTCATCTTCCCTTCTTCATCTCTATCTGACATTTTAATCTCTCATCTAACTCTTTTTCATCTTCATCTTCATTTCTTCATATTTATCTCCCATTCTAATTTCTCCACTAACTCTTCTTCATATCCATCTTCCCTTCTCTATTTTTATCTTATTTTCTCCATCCATTCTTCTCCATCTTCTCTTCTCCATCTTCCATCCTCTATTATTATCTTATTTTCTCCATCTTCCCATCTTCATCTCCTCTTCTCCATCTTCCCTTCTCCATCTTTCCTTCTCTATCTTCCCTTCTCTATTCTAATTTCTTCACTAACTCTTCTTTTTGTTATTTACAAAATAATCTATCAAGTGTTAGGTATTTGTACTCTAATTCATGAGATTTTAAGTATTTGCAATTCAGTCCTTGGAGAAATATTTCTTTAAGTCCAAATCTCCTCACAATTTTTGACACACCTACCGCATGTTGAATTTAAGCTCATTTCTTGCTATTGAAAATAATGCAAAATTTAATTAAAGCCCTTTTTGTAAAATTGAGTCATTCTGGGTATAATTCGGCCAAGAAGAAAATTTGGAATATTAGAGAACAATGTCACAACTCCTAAAAGTGAAAATGAAAATAAATTGACTCAAATTGAATTTTTTTAGGCCCGATTCGAGATTATGCTCGTGAAGGAATACACGACCATGAATTGGATTTTTTAAATTTGCGATGGCCAACATGAAAAGGGATTTAAAATAAAAATATTGACTATTTTTATGTATTTTTGTGGCCTTAAATGCTATTATTTATTAAATATTTTCCTAATTTCTAAAAAATATATTTAAAAAAATACAAAAAATTATTTTTACTCAAAAATAGTTGCCTAAGCTTAGCCAAGGCTTCCAAAGTTGATTTTTCAATTTTCTCATTTTTTTCTTGATTTGTTTTTATGAATTTTCGAAAATAAAAATATCGAAAAATATTGAAAATATGAAAAATTATTTTTTGGTCAAAATTGGATCCCTAGGCTCGGCCAAGGTCCCTAAAGTTGATTTTTAAATTTTATGAATTTTTATGAATTTTGTTATTAATTTAAAAAGGAGAAAATGATTAAAAATCAGGTGTCAACACTAATTTACCTACCAAAAAAGATTAGTGATGGCTCCAAAATTTAAATCATTTGAACATGAACTTGAGTTGCAAATTGATAGAGCTTGGGAGAGCTCGGACTAGGTTAGTTAATTAATTTAATTAATCCAGTAATCCATTAACCTGGAAATTCCCTAATTTTTAGGTCGCGACAATGACCTAACCCCTTCCAAATTACTGACAAGCCCTATCCCTGGTGCTAGCAGAATTCTTTATGAAGTTCTAGCTTAATTCGATGCTCGTCGTAGTAAGCTCAATTCTCCAATGTCGCTGCAAAATGCAATGCATAAAAAATAAATATGCAGTGCATGAGGAAATATTTTTGGTGAGAATTAATTCTTAATTTTTGTAATATGAATGAAAAAAGAAAAATCAAAATTTAGGTGTTAACACTCACAAAGAATTTGTCAATGTGCTTCCTTCCATTTGAGACCCTAGAGCCATGTGAGACCTTATCGTTTGTGTAAAAGCAATTGGCAAATTGTACGATGCATATAAATTCGTTGTGATTCTAGTGTTCACTCCTGCTATGCGAGAGTTCTTGTTTCGAGTTTGCATACACTGTTCAATGGCAAAATCCCATCCTGAAGCTAGCCTGTTCAATTTATCCACTTCTTCGTGCAACCAATCGGTTCAATGTAATGCGGTTTCTTCTTCTTCATGTGTGAAAAAGATGAGGTTATTATCCTGTGGAAATCAGCTGAAGTTGGCTATGGCCGAAAGATCTTCACAGAAAAGAGGAGTTTGTCGCTCAGTAATGGATGTCGACAATTCAAGGGTTTCGTTTTTGCCTGGAAAGAAGTTTCAACTCAACGATGTGATTGAAGCTCAACAATTCGATAGAGTTACCCTTAGTGCTATTTTCGAAGTTGCACGTGACATGGAGAATGTAGAAAAAAATTCACCAAGAAGTCAAATTCTCAAGGGGTATCTAATGGCTACTTTGTTTTATGAGCCCTCTACTAGAACTAGGCTTTCAAGGGATATTCCCATCAGTATCAACTGTACAGCACCGTACATTCAAGGGAAAATTAACATAAAATTCCTATACCTATTGAAATTGTGTCAATTCAATCTTAATTTTTTTTGTCAATTTAATCCTTTCGGCCAACTTTGACCGGAAAACGTGGATGCCTGATACTGACATGACAATTTTTTAATAATTTTTTTAATTTTTTAATATTTTAATTGATTTTTTCTTTTTATCTTTTCTATCCCTTTTTTTTCAGTTCTCTTTTTTCTAGCTGGTCGCTGACTAGGACCGGCCAGAGGTGTGGGCTTGGTGAAGTCAGCCTTGCGAGGGGCGGCGAGGTTGGCCTCTCATGGGTCAGCGACCGACTGAGAAAAAGAGAATAGAAAGAAAAAAAATAAAGATAAGGAAAAGAAAAAAATTGAATAATATTAAAAAATTATTAAAATTTGCCATCAGCGTTTGCCATGCTATGTCAGCAATTTTTAGTCAAAATTGGTCGAAAGAACTAAATTGGCACAAATGCAAAAGGTTTAGGCTTGAATTGAAAAAAAAAATATTTAGAATTAAGTTGGCGAGTAGCCCCATTTTCACCCATATTTTAGCCAATACACCATTTTTTTAGTTAACTTACCAAAATATCCTCCTCTCTCTCTTTGATTTATTGTTTCTTTTTTTTTATCAGGTTCCACAAAATTTCCTTTATTTCTATCATCTCTTTCATTAATTTCACAATACAAAAGCTCCATTACATCCATCAATATATCAATTTATCATATTTTATTATTAATTTTTCCTATAGAATAGTGTCGATTTTGGTTTATTGTATCACATGTTATTCACATGAAATTTCAATATATGACAGCTTATGAGCATACAATTAATTGACTTTGTTTTAGAATAGTGTGAGTCAAACTATATTTCAAAGTCGAAAATTAGAATTCAATTTAATTATTTACAAAATCATAGCAAATATGAAAATGAAAAATTGAACAAAATGGACAACGATTTATCAAATGTCAAACATAGATCGTATCTAAATATTAACAAAGAATAAATACATAAAGGAAAAAAAAATGAAACTTCTTGCTGTTCAACTCTAGCTATGAAGAAAGTTATTAACATCGATTGTAAATTCAATCCCATAGCAAGTAGATCAAAATTTGAAATATGCTTAAAATTGGGTGAAGTTATTTTTCTTTCCTGGGATTAAAATCTTGTTCTAGCGGAGCAAAGAAATATAACGACAACATTATGGTAAGGAACATAGGCCATAGTCTTATGTTCTCATTTTATTGAAATGGCCTTCCTAAATCAGATCATCATATCATTGTTTGAGAGCAAGAAGATCGGAATAATATTGGGCCATCCACCCTTTTATAATCTCAACTTCGGATTTTCGCTGCATGATCAACCAATCTGGATCAGTTTCCTTCGCTGCAAGTATATCCAAACAATGGGAACCTGCAAAGCATAAGATACTCACAAATTAAAGAAGTCAAGATCCAACAAAAAATTTTATAACATCCATCAACGTTGTTCTTCTCTGGTGTGATTCAAGAGTACGTGAGACAAGTCGCAAACAACAAATACATTGCCTGAGTATGTACCTTTCTCTGTATAGACAGCAATGATACTGTCCGAAATGTTCTTTAGGACCCTAAGATTGAAAAAGAGATCAGCTTGTTAAGCGTGTTTAAGTAATGTGAATTTTTTTAATTCTTCTAAGGTGTGGAGATAAGCATATGTTATATACCCCGCGCTACTGTAAGGATCTCGGAGTCCATTTGAGAAAATAATGTTGCTGCCAAACCTAAGAAGAATTAGCTCTACATCCTGCAAAAAAGAAAACGAAAACGAATTGTTATGGGATGATGGTGGGAAAATTTGCTATGAATTTCATGCATAGGAAACAGTTTATTTTATTGATCGAAAGAAAAGCCAAATATATTTTCTAATTGTCGCCGGAAATCATACATGACCACCGTAGTACGTGGTGATCCAATGCGGGCGAGGCATGACGCCGTACGTGTTGTTGCAGTCATCAATGAAGCTGCTCCAGACGAAAGGATCTGGTTGGAACATAGAATTGTTTGAGATCCCTATGGGCATCGCCATTTCGCTGCAGCTCTGCAAGCAAAATGGTAAGTCAAGTCCGGATCCACCCTGTGAGACCCGAAATGCGCGATCCGAGCCCACCCCAATTGAATCGAGACCTCATGGGGCCTCCTCTCATGCTCACAGATGTTGATTATGTTAAGAGTAAATTGTACCTGCCACCCCCAGCCCAAATCAGTTTCAGAAACACTAGAGGGAGGATTGACGTAGCATGCGGAGCTCCTGCTATAGGCGACAACGCCTGCAAATATTCTGCCAAGAACGCCATTTTCAGTAGTATTTGCTCCATCGATGCCGTTGCATATCGTTGTCACCGGATTCCTGGCCGGATTATCATATTGAGCTGCTCCCGCATACAAAGATATCAAGTAGCTCTTCAGCTCATCCCCACTCACTAGAGGCCTAACGTATCCACGCAGAAACAAAAGCAGCAGTTAATCTATATGACAAAGAGTTGATTTAGCCTCGAAGATCATGAAACATCGCACTGGACAGAAGTTAGGCTCGTGATCTTTAAAGGTGAAACGAATGAATTTTCAACTCCCTTAAAATCGACAAATTGGATGGGGATACCCATTCTCCTCGTTTGGGAATTAAGACACATCAACATATCACGTACTGGCAAGTCTTGAACATCATGCTTAAGGTCGAAGTACCATTAGGCTCATGAGCAACTCTATCAATCTCCGACCATGAGTCCGCTATAGTTCGATAGCAAGTCTCACTAGCTTCCTGTGCAAAATGACCCAGATTCAAAACAAACTAGGAGAAGGAAAGGAAAAAAAAAAGAAAAAAAAAGAAATATTACAAGTGTAATTACCTTAAAATCCCTTGTGACCACTGAAAAATATGCATCCTGCGGGATAATTTGATCAAAGTACAATATCGGAGCTGATGAAGCCAGAGCTCCGAGGGCCACGTGTGGATATTTTAGTCGGAACCATGAAGCAAGCACTGAAATTCACGTTAGCTGTTAGAATGTTAAAACTTAAGAAAACCATAAATCTTTTAGGATTAAAAAAGAAATTATTATTTTCGTTCAAAATGAAGGTAGTGACAACTAATTGCTTCGACATAATAATTACACAATCGTTTTTTCACATACTCAACTGTGAATAGGTAGATATAAGTTTCCGAAGCCTTTTTGCTGTTTCCAACATTGTCACAAGCACCATAAGTTTAATGAGATTGGACTTCTTTATATTCAAAATAGAAGGTCACACAAACCGCCAAAACAAAAATAAAAAAATTCCACGATTAATGCTCGCAAATGTTGATAGGATAATATACACATGGCACTTACTTCCTCCATATGATCCTCCTAGCACAATAACCGGAGAATTTCTGGCTTTTAATGTCTCCTTCACGTGCATAATAATGGTTGCATAATCGGCCAAAGCTTGGGCCGAACTAAAATACCCACGAATATTTTTATCTTTGAGAGCTTCTTCAAAGCTCATCCCAAGTGGGATCGACTCACCATAGTATCGATGCTGTCGGAAATATTCCACAAGAAAAGAAGAATTTAATTACTTAGACAAAAAGAAAATTCATGCAAGGACTCAGAAGGGAATGGTGAATCTCATATGTGCTACCTCAATGTAAACTAATAAAGCTTTGAATTCAGGAGCGTTATCGGTCAGAAACCCAATCACAGCCGGGGCTCCGTCGAGTGGTGATTCGGCACCGAGGTACACGAAGATCGGGGCGCTGGTATTCGCACCGCCCCAATAGTTGGAGTTAATGAAGTATCTTTGCTTGAATGCGGTGTAGCTCTCGGGCCTATAGTTGAAATGATCGAGCGTCTGATTGAAGAAGAAGGTTTCGAAGTCGTTCCCTATGGATGTCGAATCTGCACCTTCGGGATATCGGAGGACATCTTTACGGTGCAGACGCAGCGTTGGAGTGTAGAGTTTCTGACCAGAAATTGAAGGTGTGGATATAATGAAGGAGATGATCAAACAAAGCCAGGAAAGGGCCATAGTGTGTACAAGGAGGATGTTTAGGAAGGATTCCAAACTTGGTACCACAATGAAAGGAGATACCTTCGTACACATATATAAGCATTGCCGTCCCGGGTCATGGTTCGAAGTGAATCGAGCACTCATTGCCGGCATATTCCTACATGCAACGCAATCGTTTAGACCAACCAGCCTCATATGGACCCACTTGATATAATAGGAGACTAGGTTCAATTACATGATTAAGTCTATTTCATCATTTGTTACATAAAAAATTACGATGACTCCTAAACAAAAATACCGCATGCATTTGCATAAGTCTGCGTAAATTGCATTTGGGCTCAGGATACGGATGATGAGGCACTAAACTTGTTTGCGTTTCTTAGATTAAGTAGACATGAGCATATGGCAAGAGGAGGAATCAATGGGATATTTCAACTTCAAAATACGGAAAGAGAAGAAAATAGGGGAAATAATCAACAAGTTAATGCTCATGGAAGGAGCCGGCCGCGAATGATGGTGAGGATACACTTACGACTGTTTCCTTGCATCAACATTATAAATGATGTTTGGAAGTCTGATCATAACGTGTATCTCGATGCGTCATGATGTCATTGTTTGTCATGGCACGTCATATAGCGCCTGCATATTTAGAGTTAGGGCGTTTTCATAATTCACAAAGAGATGTGAGTATATCTCATAATTTTCGTTAAACAGAAACCATAGAAAACATGTCATTAGAATCATGTTGATCGCATGTAGGTTTAAAGACAAGTAGTCTCATAGCAACACATATCATATAATGCACGTCACTTAGAATTAACTCTTAGTGACCAGATCATTGCAAGCATCATCCGCATAGCATATGGCATAAAGGTAAATAAAAAACAAAAAAGTATGGGTTGCATGCTAGATAGTCTTAGTTCATGCAGAACCATGCACAACATTCATGCCTTTTATCTGCATATTTTGTTGAATAATAATTTTCAGAAATTTCGTGATGATGGATAGTGACATGCTTTGCTTGCTTATCACATGCAGGTTCTTTCTATTGATTGTTTTGATTTTTGGGTGTTACATTGTTGTTGCTCCAAAAGGTAAATACAAGTGATGGCCTTGCTAGAGGAACCTTCCTTCCGGTTTAGTAATCTATTAACTTTCTCCAGGTGGTTCATCTCTAGGATTATTATGAAGAAGAAGAAGAATAGTGGAGGGATAGTATTTTCATTGCAAGTCTTTGCTCTTGAGACATCTTATGGCTAAAGTGTTTAATGTACTAGTGTAAGTAATTAGCAACTGTGGAGTTCATGAAATTTTCAAGAACCTCTTGTTAAAAAGATTAGCTCAAGACAAGTAAAACACAGGCCGGCATCTAAAAAAAAAAAATTCTAATTGAGGGTCTATTTCATCGATTTCTTCGAACTAAACTATTTATTTATCTGTGTCCACTACACATTGTGGGCTTCGATGGACATGGCCGGCTGACCTTTATAAATTTCAATGGACTGAGCTTCTGGCTCAACACGATGGAATGTTTTGCTTATGTCGCTTAGTGTCGGTTTCTTTTTGCCCAAAGAGATCAACCTTGAATGTCCGGCTGTGGGCGAGATGGGAACAAGTCATTCTTATGAAAATAATTGTATCGTTGTCTTACTTTTGTCCAAGAGAAAAATACTTTATTCTGGCTACAAAAAAACACCGACTTGCTCGTTAACATATATAACACGTGGCATACATATGCGTCCTCTTTCATATTCATCAAGATTCTAGATATAATTTTTATGGTTTCCCTCGCATAAAAAAGGGGGATAATGATTTTTTCTATTAAAAAAAAAGGAAATTCTATTGAAGGTTCACTTTCTAAGGGAAATGACCAAAACAGAATTCACCTATTATATAACTTTTAGCTTTTTTTCATTAAAAAACAGAAAAAGGAAAAATAAAAATATATAAAGATGAAAATGCATCTCGCTTCTTTAAGACAATTTGAGCACTTCAAATCCTCATTTAAAATAAGGCCCACTTTATGCTCTTATTTAAAAAAAAAATGAGGGCACTTTGAACCCTTATTTGGAATTTTTTCTAATTCTTATTACTGACAGTAACAATTTAACACTTGGCCTTTATTGTCTCACCATATTGTCATAATACTTTCGTTACTTTTCCATATGATATCAATTTCTGAAAGTGCGGAGATCCGCATAGTATGTCGCGAGCCACATTTTCATAATCTCAACCTCGGTTTTGCGCTGTTCGACCAACCAACTTGGATCGCTCTTTTTTGCTCCAAGTATGTCCAAAGTGTGGGAACCTACGTAGAAAATATTTTGCAAATCAAATTGAGAAATCAATTTCTAACTCCAGAAACAATATATAGTAATTCTGTATGAGATAAATCAGGTCGAGCATGTACCTTTGGTTGTGTGGATTGCGACAACGGTGCTAGAAATATTTTTCAGGACCCTACAATATAATTGATGGATTAATTAAGTAACTGATATCTTCATAGAAAACCTATAAGTTTCGATGCTACACGTACCCGCCACGGCTGTAAGGATCTTGAAGTCCATTGGAGAAAATTATGTTGCTAGCAAACCTCCGCAGAATAAGTTTTATGTCCTGCAAATTTTCATCGTGAATGAAGAATTTAATGACAATTTATTTTATATTTTGGGCATGTTTTGGCCTGAAGCCAATCTTCCTGGTTCTGCACAGAAATTAATCAACAATTGCTAGGGAAAAAAAGCAGCAAAATTTATTTGATTTGCAGAGCGGCATACATGACCACCGAAATAGGTAGTGATCCAATGCGGCCGAGGCGTGACGCCGAACTTGCTTTTGCAGGCTTTGCTGAAGCTAGTGAGATTGAAAGGTTTTGGTGGAAACATAGTGTTTCTGGTAATGCCCATAGGGATCACCATCTCACTGCATGTCTGCAAAAATCCACATAAGCTCTCTTTAGTCCAACAGAAGGAACAGGAAGATTAACACCAAGTGTACTGTTTCATTTGATTAGTCCTGCAGAAAAAGACAGACTCAAATAATGAAAATTTGCACAAATCTCTCTTAGGATATGGTGTAAAAGGGTCGAGCCGCTATGAGTGGTGTGTTTGAGCTCAAAAGAATTATGGACTACGATAGTCAAACTCAGCTCGATTCTTTTCGAGGCCAAGTGTAGTCTAAATAGCTTGAGAACAATATTAATCTCTAAGTACTTTAGTCATCTTTATCCATTTAGAACATTAGAATCCGATCATTCCAAAAGAGGGGAGACATACATTAGAGGCACACATCTAATACTTTCTTCCAGCCTCGAGCTCAGTTTTAATAACTCTATCTTAAACTAAAAACTTGCTTTTCGTTAACAGATGATATCGGGTTTGCCTCGAGCCTAAAAACATTTCATTTAGGCGAACTCGGGCCTAAAAAAACAAGCCCACCAATGTCAGGTGTTACAGGTGTTGGCATATAATTGAGAAGAGCCAAGCTCAAGTAGTGAATGATGATCTGGACTCGACTCGACCCGACTCGACCAACCTATAATTAATTCTCACTAAGAAAGCGACAAAAAGTAAGTGATAAAAATGCAAATTGCAGATATTGGTCCGAAGCACGTTTTATGCACCTGCCAAGACCACCCCAGAAGAGTTTGAGCTAATGTGGCAGAAGTGGGTGAATTGACGTAGCATGTTAAGTTGCCATTGATGGCAACAAGGCCTGCAAAGATCTTCCGCAGAAGCATTAATGGCGTTGCACATAAGTTTCAAGGGTTGTGCGGATGGATCGTTGTACTGAGCAACTTGTGCGTACAGTGTTCTCAGGTACTTCTTGAGCTCTGATGAACTTTTCAGTGGACTAAACAGAAGGGAAATAATAGAGTTAGGACTTTCACAATTATTTTCAGAATCAGTTATAAAAATTAAAAAAAAAAATATTCACACCTGCAAGTTTTGAAGGTATTGCTCAACTTCGTGAGACCATGAGGCTCAGAAGCAACTCTATCAATTTCTTCCCAGGATCGTCTTATTGTTTGGTGGCAAGAAGTACTACTTTCCTATAAAGTCACTTATACTTATTGGTTAGCATGGCAATGGAAACACAAAAGAAAAAACACAGAGCAAATACATCTTACCAAAAAGTCTTTTGCAACTACCGAAAAGTATGCATCTTGAGGAACGATGTCGTCAAAGTAAAGAAT
The DNA here is from genome assembly GCA_016432845.1 of Psidium guajava. Lineage (NCBI taxonomy): Eukaryota > Viridiplantae > Streptophyta > Magnoliopsida > Myrtales > Myrtaceae > Psidium > Psidium guajava. The sequence continues at coordinate 3,596,814 of CM028234.1, read as the reverse complement.
CGGGGCGGATGAAGCTAAAGCGCCAAGTGCCACATGAGGATACTTCAGCCGGAACCACGAAGCTAACACTAAGAATATTGACAAAGTAAGTACTAAAGAGTTTTGACTCGTTCATAACTGGGTTATATAAATGGGAATTAACTTCCATGGAAGCGATATATATATATATATATATATATATATATATGAGTGTGTGTGTCAAGGAAAGAAGGATGCTAGTGAGAATCTCGTCACTTACTTCCCCCGTATGATCCTCCGAAAACAATTATCGGAGAATGTTCGGCTTTCAATTTCTGCTTCAAATATATAAGGATTTCCGCGTAATCGGCCAGCGCTTGGGCGGAACTGAAATATCCGCGGGTGTTGGCATCGCGAAGGGCTTTGGCAAATGTCATTCCATATGGGATTGATTCTCCATAAAACCGATGCTACTAGGATAACAAATTTCACAACATAAATGGTGAAAGCATCAAGTTGAAAGAGTAGTGACACAATTTCAGACATTAATGTTGTTAATTACCTCTATGTATACCGGTATTGCTCTAAATTGAGGAGCATTATCTGTGAGGAACCCGGCGTTACCTATGTCGCCATCGATCGGTGCTTCTGCACCAAGAAAGGCAAAGATCGGCGCGCTAGATTCCGCGCCGCCCCAGTACTTGGAATTGACCACGTATCTTTGATTGAAGGCAGTGTGACTTTCTGGTCTATAGTTGAAATGATAGAGGGTTTGGTTGTAGAAGAAAGTCACGAAGTCCTTTGTGACTGAAGCTTCAATTGTGGGTGCCGGGCCTTGCAAGAACTCGGGACGGGACATCCTCAGCTTTGGAATATCGAAATCGCCTAAGTTATGTGCAGTAGCAACAGAAGCTGAAAGCAGCATCAGAGTGATCCAAAGGCAATGGTGTAAAGACATTCCGGGGTCTGTGGTCATAATTGCCCAAGCTAAAGCATGTATGTGATAAAAGGTTTGATGTTTCTGTTATTCCTATCCTTCTCTGGTTCATCCCCTATATAACCCTTTTCTTTCGCTTCACATAATTATTCCAAATGATGAGAATGATGAGGCGGCTTCGGTCGAATTCAATTCAGATTTGGTAGGCGACGAAAGAGACTAAGAAAGAATAAGATGGGTGGTCTGATCATTTGGATGTACAAGACAACCTTTTAAGTAAGATAAACTAGTACTCAACGTGTGTAGACACAAACATACGCATATACTCGGATGTGATAAAACATATCCTTACTTTTATCCGGATGATCAAATATAGCATGAGTGCTTCTCGCACTACCCTTGTAAATCTAAATGACTGGTCTATGGTAACGGCTCTTTATTAACAGTTAGAACTTGTCAATCTTCCTCTTCTAACATTTGAATCCATATAGAGTTATAACGAGATAAAAGCAGAAACAAGACTTAAAGATGAAAACCGATGTTCATTTACATACATATGATTTTATTTTAGAGTTAGGACTCGAGGTTTCAAGAAGGTTCTAATTAAGTCTCGAGCTCTCTACCAGTCATAAGAAACAAGACATGGCTCCCCATGGGAATATTTAATCACGAGCCACGCATCGTCATTTCAATGCTCGAGAATGTGAAGTTTCTAGACTTAAATTCCCTACCTCGTCGAAATATACAAACTGATAAAGCTCTTTTGAGAGAAACCTTCAAAATAGTCACTGCATAAAGCCGCCTTTGAAAATTCACTCTAATGTGGACAAAAGAACGAAAAGGTTTCGTTGAACAATCAATCCTACCACGAAGCTTCAAGTGATTCTCAACCTTTCGATCACGTCTCCATGTTCATGGAAAGTTCAAATCGAATCTTCCCGAAATCTAGACAAAAGCACGAACCCAATGATTAACATTAATAGAACAAGTTGTTCTTTGTCAATGGCTATCCACCACTCACTTTGAACGTCAGGATAGATTATCAAATCCATTTAGACCACAAGAACATCCATTTAGACTGTTGGTGCGCGTCGTCAACGCAACAAAAATAATCCTTATCCGACCTGACTAAAATGTAGCAAGGGCAAGCAAGGGTCGAATCCACAGGGAATTGTACTACGAAATTTTCTTAACGTTATTCACGGTAATTGTCTTGAGGTCAAGTGGAAAATAAAATGGGTATTCTTGAATTAAAAACAATAACAGGAAGTAATAACGCAAACTATCAATAATGAGAGATCTAGGACGCTCGACTTCCCCTCGTGACCTTGTATCTGATTCCACCTTCCCTAATGCTATTGAATCAATTAGATTTGTTAACCTAGGATCCTAAAATCTCCTCATACTTCTCCTGAGGATATGAGAACGTATCAACTGGTATCAAATCGCTCGCTCTATCCCTAGGCTCGCGACTAGTGGTGACCCGTTATGAATCGATCATAAATTGATTACCTAAGGTGACCAGATATATCCCTATTCTGCTCACTAATAACCTGGTTTTCCAACTCTTAGGTTAACTTAGGTTGTCTTGTTCGTTAATCTGAACCTAGACTACTCTCCCGAGTCTCCTTAGGTTATCTGATCTATACTAATCGGTGATCAGACGATTAGTACGCATGAAGAACAAAACAGACAAACAGAACTGATAAACCAAATTGCATTAAAAAGGTAGGAGTTCACAAATACATTGGAACACTAGGTTCCGTCTAAGCCCTAGAAAAGGAATTTAGTTCATCATCTCGAGGACAATAATCCGAATAATACACAACAACATAATACAAACGAAGGAAATAGAAAGAAGAGAGTCCGCTAAAACCCTCGCCGTCGCTTCACGTTCTTCTTCTGTTTGTCGACTCTGAACTCTGTTGTGTATCCACTGCCGTCCTCCCAAAGTATCAGCTGCTTCCTCTCCCCCCCACTTCTCTCCAAGATGAATATAAATATATATCTCCCGAGTTGTCCCACACGAAAAGATATCCCAAACAGGTAACCTACCTAATTTAACTCAACCCTAGTCTAAAATATTTCTTAATTTACGAAAACGCCCTCCAATCCCCGACCGAATGTTGAAAGAGTTCTCCGCGTGCTTGGTGACTTCTGCGAACAACACGTATGGATCGACGCATCTTTGGATTGAACGGACGCGTCTCTATGGTTAGACGGACACGTCTGTCTGGCTACTGTGTAGAGACGGACGCGTCTCTCATGTTGGATGAGCGCGTCCGTCATGCTCCTGGATTGGCTTTGTGGAGACGGACGCGTCTTCATGTGAGGCGGATGCGTCTGTCTCGCTACTGTGCTTTAGACCTCTAGGTCGGACGCGTCTCTCCTTGAATTGGACGCGTCCGTCATGCTTCTGAGCTTCACGTCCATGGCGAACGCGTCTCTCCTTGGCTCGGACGCGTCCCTCACCTGTAAATAATCCTTTAGCCATTAAAAAAAACTTGGTGATAGTAGAATCACTTAAATAACCTAAAATTGATGAAATTACTTCAGCTAGTTGCACATTTTGCTCGCCTAAAATGGGCTTTTTAGCTCTACTTTTGTAGAGTCGTCACACCCCCAAACCTACCTTTTGCTAGTCCTCGAGCAAAATAACATCAAATAAAATGAATCAAAACTACCAAACACTCCTCAACTGTCTCTGAGTTAACTAGTCATGAAATACCTTCTTTTAATATTCTCAGAAGTGATTGTACTTGTCCCCAATAGTCCAATTCATTCCTTTGCTTAACTCGCATTAAAACGAGTCACATAACTCATCCTCTACTAAAACAAAGCATTTTTATTATTTGAGAAAAAGCATCTCATGTCATGATAAGCAACCGATATCGACAAACCATTTTTTAAAGCAAAACATGATTTGTAACAATTCTCAGGAACCAGCCTTGCATCACTCCATCCACTTGTCCAAGGGTTAAACCATCCAACACAAAGCACACTCAGCACAATGATACATGGTTCTTAAGTGTCCTGTCCTTATAACCACCCATGTAGCGAGAAATCAACTAATGACTCCCAATCCAGTTGGACCAAGGCATTAAGTGATGAAGCACTCCTCAGGTTTATTCTCGGGTCAGTTAGGGACTAACAGACACCATCAGTACATATCTAGATCACTTTAAAGCAGAAAATTATAGTTCAACTCTGGACATTGGTACTTAGAACCATGATCCCTGATTTCTCTTTTTCTCTCTTTTTTTTTTGAATAAAAATGGTTATTCCCCTAGATTTCATTTCAAGAGATACTCATAAGCACGTCCTAATCCTCATTACTTCACATGTTTTACTAAAATAAAGGTTTGATTCAACCAGAAACCTACCAAGACATGAGACCATGAGTTCTGAAAATCAAAAGGTTTCAGGTTGCAGCTTTAGATAGATCAAAATGACAAGTCTTAACCACAAGTTAATTTTCAGAACTCCTCTTTCCATCAAAGACATGTACGAACTCACTAGTAATCCTCATCGAATAGAAGTTATTTCAAACCAATTAACAGTGAGACGTGAGGAATCAGATGCTCAACAAGACCAACTGGAAATTATCAAATTTAGACTCTAACTATCAATCCGCCCCCTATAAAACTTAGCACCCCCAAACCTATTATTCACCATAACTCATTACTCAGCAATCAATCATATTCATCACTAATAGCGCCTACTTAGCAACACCCGTAAAGTTTGACACCCCCAAACCTACACAAGAACATCGTCTCGATGTAAAGAGAAAGAGGGTAAGAAAGGGACTCCCCTGGGGTTTACTCTTCTTCCGAAGAGTCTTGTTGTGCATTGTCATCCTCGCTGTCTTCTTCGTCCACGTACTCATCCCATTGAGCGGCCTGTGAAGACTGCTCCATGGGATCATGCTCTGGAATTGCGACATGTCGTATCCAGCCGCCGCCCATTGGAAACGCATGTTGTCCTCGTTGCGTCGCAGATTCTCATCAATATGCTCGTGGCGGAGGCGGAACTCTTGCCTAGTCGCCCTGTTTTCTCTCCGCATTTGGCGAAGGAGCTGGAGGACTACATTCCCGGAGTCGGCTGGTGCTGGGGTGTCGGAGACGTCCTGGCTCTCAGGCTGAGGATCTACTGCTGGTGCGGATGGTCCCGCATGGAGGGCACGTGCGCGTGCCCTGTTCCTCCTTTGAATTGACTGCATATCCCGGCTGTTTCCACCACACAACTGTTCGATATATTTTTCAGTCATAATCGTACCTGGTGGAAGTGTTTCCTCATGGTCTTCAATGGGGACGCCAGCTTGACGGTAGAGCATGGTGACCAATGAGGGGTACCAGTATCCCTTCGTGGCTTCCGAGGATTGTAAAATCCCCCTGAATAGAAGTTGGCCTACATTAATCTGCAGATGGGTCAGTATGGCATAAATGAGGATTACTGGTTCACGCCTGCACAGATTGTGATGAGTTACATGCATCATAGAAAACACTACAAAATAAAACCAAGTTTTGGCAAACCGATCGAGAGTGTTCCGTTTGATGGAAACAAATTCGCCATTGTGCATCTCCCATTGCCCTGCTCCATCAGTTAAAACCTGTCTAATCTCTTCGGCTTTTTCAGCATTCAAGCCAGATCCTACCAATGCTGCATATGCATCGACGTCAGGGATAGGTAACTCAAAGAAGCGATTAATCATGTCAGCATCAAACCGGACTGTTTTACCACGCACACGGACTTTACCTCCATGATGGTCTGGTACTCGAGCATAGAACTCGTGAACCACTGGAATAACTGCCGGGTCTCGAGGCTCGCAAAATGTCGTCCAACCCCGTCTAACCACTTCAGCGGATAGCCAATAATACTCGAACCCATCCGGAATACGGGGGATTCCTCTCTCGGAAATAAATTTCTTGTTCCTTGTAAGCGCCTCGGCAAGCCTCCTTTGGGCATTAGCCTCGAGGGTGCTTGATTCGGCTCTACCGGTCGGAGCCTTACCCCTATCTCTAGTCGGTTGCGCACTCTCTTTCCTAATTCCGGCATTCTTTGTTCGCACCATACTCTAAGCTTGCCAAGAAGAGATGGAACGGTTTACCTTGGTAGATCGGGTGTGGACTCGAGGAGCTGTAGCCGATTCTCTTCTCGATCTTGGATCTGCACTCCTTGGGTGGCTGGAGGATGAGGTGGGGCTGGGGTTCCCGAAGATGCGTCCGTGGAAGGGGGTTGCGTCTGGGTGAGGGAGCGTCCCCTGCAGAAGAGAGTGAATTCGGGTTAGGTTATGAACAATCGCAGCCTTTTATATGAATGATTGAGGGACGGACGCATCTCTCATTTGAGGAGGACGCGTCCGTCATACGTCTGAGGGGCTTCTGAGGAGAGACGGACGCGTCTCTCCTTGGGCGGACGCGTCCATCACGCGTCTGAGAAGAGATGGACGCATCTCTCTTGGGCGGACGCATCCATGCGCGTAGGAGGAGAGACGGACGCGTCTCTCCTTGGGCGGACGCGTCCGTGCGCGTCCGTCACGTCTTCCTTTTTTTATATATATATAAAAGAAACTACAACGAATTTACTACAAGACTCAATTAAAAAGAAAAAGAAAGAAAATTGGGTTGCCTCCCAATAAGCGCCCTTATTTATAGTCGTTTGGCTTGACTTTCTTGGATGGTCAAGCTTCTTGTAAGTGAGTCGAGGTAGCTTCTCGATCAAAAGTCTCTCCTTGATAATGCTTCAATCGTTGTCCATTAACTTTGAATGTTCTGTCGGAGTTCTCAGCTTTGATTTCCACTGCTCCGTGGGGAAAGACAGACACCACTTGAAACGGCCCCGACCACCTGGATTTCAACTTACCAGGAAATAACTTCAGTCGAGAATTGAAAAGTAAGACCAACTCACCTGGTACGAAGATCCTACTGATGATCTTGCTGTCATGCCATTTTTTCGTTTTCTCCTTGTATAGCCTTGCGTTTTCATATGCTTGAAGACGAAGCTCTTCAAGTTCATTCAGCTGTAAACATCTCTTTTCTCCAGCTCTTGAGAGGTCAAAGTTCAATTTCCTCAACGCCCAATATGCCTTATGCTCGAGTTCTACTGGCAAGTGACAAGCTTTCCCAAAAACTAATCGGTATGGTGACATGCCAATGGGGTTTTTATATGCTGTTCTATAAGCCCATAAAGCATCATCTAGCTTTAATGACCAATCCTTCCTCGAAGGACACACTGTTTTCTCCAGGATGCGCTTTATTTCTCGGTTTGATACCTCAATCTATCCACTTGTCTGTGGATAATAGGCTGTTGCAATCTTGTGCTTGACCCCATATTTATTCAGCAATGCTTCAAATTGTCTATTACAGAAGTGTGTGCCTCCATCGCTTATGATTGCCCGAGGTGTTCCAAATCGAGTGAAAATCTGTTTCTTCAAAAACTTAACAACCATTTTAGCATCATTAGTGGGTAAAGAGATTGCTTCTACCCATTTAGAGACATAATCCACAGCCATGAGAATGTATTTGTTATTTAAAGACGAAATGAAAGGTCCCATGAAATCTATACCCCATACGTCGAACAGCTCTACCTCGAGGATGTTCTGCAACGGCATCTCATGTCGTTTTGAAATGTTCCCAACACGTTGGCACCTATCACAACATGCAGCAAATGTATAAGCATCTTTAAATAGAGTAGGCCAATAAAAACCTGATTGGAGCACTTTCGCTGTTGTTCGATCTCCCCCGAAGTGTCCCCCATAGGGTGATGCGTGACATTGTGCAAGTATGTTTTCCATTTCCTCCTCCGGCACGCATCTCCTGATGACCTGATCTGCACAATGCTTAAAGAGAAAAGGCTCATCCCATAGATAATTTCGCACATCATGCAAAAGTTTCTTCCTTTGTTGAGCATTGAGTTCAGGTGGGATATAATCAGAGATAATGAAGTTCACAAAATCAGCATACCAAGGGTCTGAACGATTATCAATTAAGAACAACTGTTCATCTGGAAAAGACTCATTAATCAGTGTTTTATCCTTAGTCTGAATTTCATTTTCCAATCTTGACAGGTGATCAGCTACATGGTTCTCTGTTTCCTTCCTGTCTCTAATTTTCAAGTCAAACTCTCGTAACAGTAAAATCCATCTAATCAGTCGCGGCTTAGCTTCCTTTTTCGCAATCAAATATTTGATAGCAGAATGATCAGTGAACACTATGACTCTTGTGCCAATGAGATAACTACGAAACTTATCAAACGCAAATACTATTGCTAGTAATTCCTTTTCTGTGGTGGTGTAATTCACTTGAGCATCATCAAGCGTTCGACTAGCATAGTAAATGACATGGAAAACCTTGCCTACCCTTTGTCCTAGCACTGCACCTATGGCATAATCGCTAGCATCACACATTAACTCAAAAGGTAAATTCCAGTTAGGCGCAATGACGATAGGTGCAGAAACTAACCTGTTCTTTAACTCAAGAGGCATGCGTCGTCGAAGATAAATGGCTTGTCCTTCTCCAACAAGTTGCATAACGACTTCGTGATCTTGGAGAAATCCTTGATGAATCTTCGATAGAACCCGGCGTGGCCTAGGAAACTTCGAATTGCCTTGACTGATGTCGATGGTGGTAGCTTCTCAATTGTCTCGATCTTGGCCTTGTCCACTTCGATGCCCTTGCTTGAAATTCTGTGACCGAGGACAATACCCTCTCTGACCATAAATTGGCATTTTTCCCAATTCAAGATCAGGTTAGTATCCTCACACCGCTTTAACACGCGAGCTAAATTCGCCAGGCAGTCAGAATATGATGTACCAAAGACTGAAAAATCGTCCATAAAAACCTCTAGTCCATTTTCCACCATATCACTGAAAATAGCCATCATGCATCGTTGGAAAGTTGCAGGCGCATTACACAAACCAAAAGGCATTCGACGAAAGGCAAAAGTCCCATATGGACAGGTAAAAGTCGTCTTCTCCTGATCTTCCGGAGCAATCAAGATTTGATTATATCTAGAGTAGCCATCTAAAAAGCAATAAAATTCCTTACCAGCCAACCTGTCGAGCATTTGGTCAATGAAAGGGAAAGGAAAGTGATCCTTCCTTGTGGCTTTATTCAGCTTGCGATAGTCCATGCACACTCTCCATCCCGTCACTGTTCTTGTTGGGATGAGCTCGTTTTTCTCATTAGCTACCACTGTCATGCCACTTTTCTTCGGGACACACTGCACAGGTCTCACTCATGAGCTGTCAGAGATGGGATAAATGATACCTGTATCCAGCCACTTGATGACTTCTTTCTTGACCACCTACTTCATGTTCGGATTTAATCGCCGTTGAACTTCAACCGACGCCTTCTGGTTGTCCTCCAGGAGGATCTTGTGCATGCAAACTGATGGGCTGATTCATCGAATGTCTGCAATCGTCCAACCTAGAGTTCTTTTGTGCTCTCTAAGAATCCGAAGCAACCTCTCTTCTTCTTGTGCTGTCAAGTTTGCAGAGATGATTACGGGTAAAGTGTTAGAGGATCCAAGATAAGCATACCTTAGAGGCTCCGGCAACGGTTTGAGCTCTAGCGTGGGTGACTCTTCGATGGAGGGCTTCATGGGATTGTTTGGCCGCTCCAGTGATTCGAACTGTAGCGCAAATCTTGGCACGAATGGGGTAGCTTCCATCCTACTCATCATCTCTGAGACTTCTTCATTGTTCGCTGATGTAGAAATCAATGCTGCTTCAAGTGGGTCTTCGGGATGTATTTGTAGGAACGACTCAGACGAACACCTGTCCACGACATCAAGAAGAAAACATTCATTAGGTTCGCTTGGCCACCTCATGGTCTTGTAGACGTTGAATGTTACTTCTTGGTCATTGACCCGAATGGTCAACTCTCCTTTTTGGACGTCTATCAGAGCTCGTTCAGTTGCTAAGAATAGTCGCCCAAAGATGATAGGGATCTCTTGGTCCTCCTCAAAATCAAGCACAAGAAAGTCAGCCGGGAATATAAATTTGTCGACCTTAACCAGTACATCCTCAATAATGCCCCTAGGATATGTAATAGACCTATCGGCTAATTGCAACGATACCGATGTGGGTCTAACCTCCCCCAAACCTAGCTCCTTGTACACAGAAAAGGGCATCAAATTGATGCTCGCACCAAGGTCGCATAGAGCCTTACCTGAGAATGACGAACCAATTGTGCAAGGGATCGTGAAACTACTTGGATCCTTTAGCTTAGGCGGTAGTTTCTTTTGAAGGATTGCGCTACACTCCTCAGTTAGCGCCACGGTCTCAAAATCGCCTAGTCATCTTTTCTTGGAAAGCACATCCTTCATGAACTTGACATAACTCGGCATCTGCTCAAGTGCTTCTGCAAAAGGAATGTTAATGTGAAGCTTTTTAAATACATCAAGAAACTTACGAAATTGGGCGTCCTCGTTTTGCTTCCGCGCTCTTTGCGGAAAAGGTAGGGACGGGCGCTCCAATTTATCTTTTGCAGCTTCTTGCTTCTCCTTCCTTTGTTGTGGTGAGACTGCAGCTTCGATAGGAGTGCTGTCTGCTGGAGATAGGTCGACACAGGTGTGGCCATCTACAATGTTAGATGTTCCCTCTTCAGCTATGTCCATTCTCTTTTCCACATTCTTATGCACCTCTTGAAGTTCTCGACCGTTCCTCAGAGTTACCGCCTTCACATGCTCCCTTGGGTTGATCTCAGTGTTGCTTGGAAGTGATCCTTGCTGTCGAGAGTTCATAGCCTGCGCCAATTGACTTACTTGGTTTTCTAAATTCCGAATGGAAGTTGCTTGATTCTTCATCAACGCATCTTGGTTGGCCATATACTTCATCATCATCTCTTCAAAGTTTGGCTTCTTTTCCGGCTCCTGAGCTCGAGGTTGCTGGAATCCTGGGGGTTGCTGAAATCCTGAGTATTGCGGTGCCCGCGGCTCAGCTCCTTGTTGCCCTCTCCATGAAAAGTTTGGATGGTTTCGCCATCCTGGGTTGTACGAGTTGGAGTAGAGGTTGTTCCGCTGGTTTCCGATGAAATTTGCTTCCTCCATGCTTGCCGAGCATTGATCTGTGGTGTGCATGCCTCCGCATATCTCGCAGTTGCTTGAAGTCCCTTGCACTGAATTAACACTCACCGTCTCGAATTTCCTTGTGAGTGCCGACAGTTGAGCTTGAATTGATGTCAAGGCATCGATCTCGAGTGCTCCAGGTGCTCTCCTTCTAGACATCCGATCAGACTGCTGATTTGGCAAACAGGTTTTTCTCATAGTCTCCAGGAGGTCCAACTCTTTAGTGTAAGATTTCTTCAGAAATGATCCATTTGATGCCAGGTTTAGATCCTTACGCGAGGACTCAGTCAGGCCGTTGTAAAACGCTTCAAGTTGTCTCCATCCAGGAAGGTCATGGTAAGGGCACTGATTCAATAGGTTCTTGAAGCGCTCCCATGCTTCAATGAACGACTCCATATCTTGTTACCAAAACGTTGTGATCTCGTTCCTCATCTGTGAAATCTTCGATGGAGGGAAGTACTGGTCCAGAAAGGCTTCCTCCATCTGCGCCCACGTGGTAATTGAATTTACAGGAAGTGAATTGAACCAACTCCATGCCCTGTCCTTCAATGAAAAGGAGAACAGTTTCAACCTCACTGCATCTTATGGGACCCCGTTCTGCCTGAAAGTGTCACAAATACTCAGGAACTTGCTCAGATGTTCGTGTGGATCCTCGAGTGGTGAGCCCCTGAACTGAACTGTGTTCTGTATCATTTGCAGCACTGAAGTCTTGATCTCGTAGTCACGAGCCTGAATCGCTGGTGACGCAATACAGGTGCGATGCACATGTGGCCTTGCCGATGTGAATTCCATCATCGGCCTGTTGTCCAAGTCCGGCACTGCATCATTAGCTTCCGCCGGGAGCAAATTGTTCCCAACCGGGTTTACCTGGTTATGATCTGCCATGTTTGTCCATTGTGCTCTTGACCCTTGCCGGAGTATCCTGTGAAAGGTTCTCTCGATTTCAGGATCGAAGGGAATCAGCTCTACACTCCGACTGCGTCTCATGCAACAAAAATAAAACAAAGAATAAATATATAAGTAAATTAAACAATAAGTAAAACTTGATCGTCAATTGATCACCGATACTCAAGGTAAAAGAAATTTCGTTAGAAAACAATTCCCCGGCAATGGCGCCAAAATTTGGTGCGCCTCGTCAACGCAACAAAAATAAATCCTTATCCGACCTGACTAAAATGTAGCAAGGGCAAGCAAGAGTCGAATCCACAGGGAATTGTACTACGAAATTCTCTTAACGTTATTCACGGTAATTGTCTTGAGGTCAAGTGGAAAATAAAATGGGTATTCTTGAATTAAAAACAATAACATGAAGTAATAACGCAAACTATCAATAATGAGAGATCTAGGACGCTCGACTTCCCCTCGTGACCTTGTATCTGATTCCGCCTTCCCTAATGCTATTGAATCAATCAGATTTGTTAACCTAGGATCCTAAAATCTCCTCATACTTCTCCTGAGGATATGAGAACGTACCAACTGGTATCAAATCGCTCGCTCTATCCCTAGGCTCACGACTAGTGGTGACCCGTTATGAATCGATCCTAAATTGATTACCTAAGGTGACCAGATATATCCCTATTCTGCTCACTAATAACCTGGTTTTCCAACTCTTAGGTTAACTTAGGTTGTCTTGTTCGTTAATCTGAACCTAGACTACTCTCCCGAGTCTCCCTAGGTTATCTGATCTATACTAATCGGTGATCAGACGATTAGTACGCATGAAGAACAAAACAGACAAACAGAACTGATAAACCAAATTGCATTAAAAAGGTAGGAGTTCACAAATACATTGGAACACTAGGTTCCGTCTAAGCCCTAGAAAAGGAATTTAGTTCATCATCTCGAGGACAATAATCCGAACAATACACAACGACATAATACAAACGAAGGAAATAGAAAGAAGAGAGTCCGCTAAAATCCTCGCCGTCGCTTCACGTTCTTCCTCTGTTTGTCGACTCTGAACTTTGTTGTATATCCAGTGCCGTCCTCCCAAAGTATCAGCTGCTTCCTCTCCCCCCTACTTCTCTCCAAGATGAATATAAATATATATCTCCTGAGTTGTCCCACACGAAAAGATATCCCAAACAGATAACCTACCTAATTTAACTCAACCCTAGTCTAAAATATTTCTTAATTTACGAAAACGCCCTCCAATCCCCGACCGAATCGCTGAAAGAGTTCTCCGCGTGCTTGGTGACTTCTGCGAACAACACGTATGGACCGACGCATCTTTAGATTGAACGGACGCGTCTTCATTGCTTCTGGAGAGCGACGGACGCGTCTCTATGGTTCGACGGACGCGTCCGTCTGGCTACTGTGTAGAGACGGACGCGTCTCTCATGTTGGATGGGCACGCCCGTCATGCTCCTGGATTGGCTTTGTGGAGACGGACGCATCTTCATGTGAGGCGGATGCGTCTGTCTCGCTACTGTGCTTTAGACTTCTAGGTCGGACGCATCTCTCCTTGACTTGGACGCGTCCGTCATGCTTCTGAGCTTCACGTCCATGGCGGACGCATCTCTCCTTGGCTCGGACGCGTCCCTCACCTGTAAATAATCCTTTAGCCATTAAAAAAACTTGGTGATAGTAGAATCACTTGAATAACCTAAAATTGATGAAATTACTTCAGCTAGTTGCACATTTTGCTCGCCTAAAAAGGGCTTTTTAGCTCTACTTTCGTAGAGTCGTCAACTGTGAACGGACACATGTTGCCCTTTCATGGGCTCCCAGATTCTCTCTTGCTTCCACCTTGCAGGAACAAATACCACATTATTTGGTACACGAAATGTGAAATTATTTATTTAACACTTCATGACGTGGAGAATTAATCGTGCACGGAAGGTCGTCCCATTTCCTAAATCCCTAAGTTAACCTCGTGCAGCATGACGTACTTTGCATTTTACTTGAACATACAATGGGCTCTTGTTTATGCTATGCTTTTTTTTAAAAAAATCTGTAATGCTCACTTTTTGACAGGTCAAAACTTTTGACTAAGTCAAAAGTGGTGGTGGGACCACCGGTTCCACACAATTAAAAAAAAGAAAGAACGAAAAGGTCGAAAGTCAACAAAAAGAAAAGAAATAAAGAATATAGCATTTTCTCTTTCCTCAGCAGCAAGATCATGAAAAAGAAAGAAAGAAAAGAAAGAGGAAGAAAGAAAAGAGAGGAAAACGAAAGATGAATTTAAGTCACGTGTCTCGTCAAGCTATCCCGACTACATTTAATAATATTTGGTAAATACTCGCATTCCTCATTCCTCTTATTGAAGTGATTTTTGGAGGTAGGGTTTAATTTTAGACCTAAGTCGAGTTTAAATTGCTGAGTCCATTTGAGGAGTTTTTACATTGGGTTTTCATATAAGTATGAAAATTTAGGACGTTGTGAATCCATGGGATTTAACGGATCTTAATTTGATGCTCTGGTTTGTCCGAAACAAGATTTTCAATTCTGATTGCTACAATAAGAGCTGATATCTTCATTTTTTGGTCATTGTTTGAGGTTGTCCGTGTTAGGAATTTTGTAGTGACGTAGCTAGCAATGACAGCTAGAGGGGGGTGAATAGGTGCTTCTGAAAATTTTGAGTTATAAGCATAGGCAAGCACAGAAACTGAGTATTGAAACAAAACAGATCAAGTATGCACGAAATAAAGGAGTTTAGAAGGAGAAATGTTCACACAGATTTATAGTGGTTCGGCTATAGTAAGCCTACGTCCACTCTCCCACGATGACAGCCGATTGGCTGGATTTCACTATGATGATTGCAAGGTTACAATAAACTTCTCTCAACTCACTCACAAGAGTATTTCCACGAGAAGTTAAAACAATGACTTTCTCAACAGTTTTGCTCATCTTTTTCTTTTTCATTCTACTTGGAACGAATACCAACACTCTCCTTTCATACCCCTTTCACCTCGAACTAGCCGTTGTCAAGGTGCTCCACGGGATCACTCGTCAATCTTCAATCAACCTTGATTGAGCGAGATAAACCTCGAAAGATGCTAAGTATCTGTTGAAGAAAGATTCTGGTTACTTTAGATCCAGTCGCCCATACAACTAAATCTTCAGGTTCCATTTTCATGAGATGTTGAATCTTCTGAGAAAGGAAAAAAAGATAATATCCAATCAAGGATTTTTGTCTTAACGAAGATGGACAGTCATCCTGTAGATCGAATCCTTTCACTTCCCGTAATTTCCGAAATCAATCGGACTCTTGTCAAACGTGGATTTTCTTAGTCTAGCTGCAGAATCTGAATCCGTTCAGAAACAACCTTCAAACCATGTGAAGTCTCTTTGAATCTGATTCGGCTTTTCTTTATGAATCTGAGCTCTTAAAGATCCTACTATCAACGTCTCACATGAGTCTTCTTGAGGTTTTCCAAGGCAATGCTGTCCTCCATCTGAATCCATTTGAGGCAAACAAACACTTCATCTGAATTACTCAGACGCAGACTCCTCCTTTTGATTCATTTAGAGGCACAAGCATAATTCCTCATTCTGACCATTCAGAAGCACTACGATGACGACTCTTTCTTGAGTCTGAACGCTAGTTGCGGGATATTCAAAGCTCTTTTCACATTGTGATTTCTGCAAGGAAGATATACTTCCATTAACTAGACTTCTTAATAGGAGTTTTGTCAGAATCAAAATTCTTAGTGGGATAGTTTCCTCAACAATCTCCCCCTTTTTATGATGACAAAACTCCTTCGGTTTTAAGTAATGATAAAGTAAAATAAATTAGTTTAAGCACGAAAGATTCTCTGTAATGAAGCAATTATATATTATAGGAATCTTTTAATAATAAAGGTGGACAAAAACTTTCGAGTAGTGCAACAAGGTGACATAAGATTATTGCAACTTAAGCGATATTTATGCTTCTGAAAAAGATATCACCATATGCTTCTGAAAAAGATATCACCGTATCATGCTGAGGTTACACATTGTTATATGTTTAGCCACCTGCAAACAGTTCATGTCTTCTCCCCTTTTTTGTCATGAACAAAAAGAGATATAGATAAACAATAAATGCTGCATAAACGATGTTGATATGCCAAAATTAATAGTCATGAACAATGTTTAAAAGAAAAAAGATTTAAGAGAGAGTGGGCTCGTCATCATCCTCCTTGGCTTCATCTTGAGGTCTGCTTCTCTTGGATCTGACAATGGTAAAATTGTCCAGATCATCTATTTTGGCGCACAGCAAACTACAAGTCTTCTTGACCAAATCTTCCAACGCAGCTAGTTTAGCCTCGACCTTTGCCTCGAATGCCTACATCTGTTCTCTGTTCTCTTGTCTGAATCGAGCTTCATCCCTAATTTCTGTTCGCAGATTCTGAACATCTTGCTGAATTTGAAGTAAAAGATTATTAGTTTCCGGATGAATAATGGCAGGTTCTGAAGCATTGTCTGCATTTTCTAGTTGAGCTTCAGATGACTGTGGCTGTTCTTCAGCTGTTGGTTCTGAAGGCTGTTCTTCAACTGAAGGTGCAGTAATATGTTCTTCAGACTGAGATGATGACTTTGCCTTAATCCTATCTGGCTCTAAGTCTTTGAAGAGCCTTGAGAAGGCACTCCTTACAGGAACCTTTTCCTGAATAGGAATTGGTATGTCCTCTGCTTGTCGTGCATCGAGAAGACTTATAATTCTCGCAGCTTCCATCTGTCTTTCAAATAGTGCTTCTTCATCTTCCTCAGGCACTTCTTCAATTGTTTCCAGAACCTCCCCCTGAGGTTGTGCAAGAGTTACAAATGTAACTTCCGAACGAGGTTCCTCCTGTTTAACCTCCATCTGAACTTGTTTCTCAGCAACTAACGATTCCTCTGCTGCAAATTCCTCTTCATCAACCCTTTCTTCAGGTTGCCCTTCAGAATGTCCTTCAGGTTATCCTTCAGGAATCTTAGGGAGATTAGGATTGTCCTTCTGAGATTCTGTTCTTAACTCAGTAGACCCTGATTCCTTCTGAAGGTGTTGACACCTAATTTTTAATCATCTTTTCTCATTTAAAATTAATAAAACAAAAATTCATAAAAATTCATAAAATTGAAAAATCAACTTTGGGGACCTTGGCCAAGCCTAGGGAACCAATTTTGACCAAAAAATAATTTTTCATATTTTCAGTATTTCTCGTTATTTTTAATTTCGAAAATTCATAAAAAAAAATCAAGAAAAATGAGAAAATTGCAAAATCAACTTTGGAGGCCTTGGTCAAGCTTAGGCAACTATTTTTGAACAAAAAATAATTTTTCATATTTTTTTGTATTATATATATTTTAGAAATTAAGCAAATATTAAATAAATAATATCATTTGAGGCCACCAAAATAAATAAAAACAGTCAATATTTTTATTTTAAATCCCTTTTTGTGTTGGCCATCACAAATTTAAAAAATCCAATTCGGGGTCGTGTATTCTTTCACGAGCATAATCTCGAACCGGGCCTATTCAATTTGAGTCAATTTATTTTTATTTTTTCACTTTTAGGAGTTGTGACATTATTCTCTAATATTTCAAATTTTCATTTTGGCCCAATTATACCCAGAATGACTCAATTTTGCAAAAGGGCTTTAATTAAATTCTGCATTATTTTCGGCGGCAAGAAATGAGCTTAAATTTGACATGCGGTGAATTTTGACTAAGTATAGGGGAGGTGTGTCAAAAATTGTGAAGAGATTTGGATTTAAAGAAATATTTTTTTCAAGGACTAAATTGTAAATACTTAAAATTTAGGGACTATAGTGTAAATACCTAACTCTTGAAGGATTATTTTGCAAATAACAAAAAGAAGAGTTAGTGGATAAATTAGAATAGAGAAGGGAAGATGGAGAAGAGGAGATAAAGAAGAATGGATGGAGAAAATAAGATAAGAATAGAGAAGGGAAGATGGAGATGAAGAAGAGTTAGTGGAAAAATTAGAATGGAAGATAAATATGGAGAATGGAAGATGAAGATGAAGAAGAGTTAGTGGAGAGATTAGAATGTGAGATAGAGATGGAAAAGGGAAGATGAAAATGAAGAAGAGTTAGTGGAGAAATTAGAATGGGAGATAGAGTTAGTGGAAAAATTAGAATGAGAGATAAATGAGTGGGTTATAAAAGGAGGAAGAAGTGAGCTTGAGAGGAGGAATTTTTTGGAAAGAAAATTTTGGATATTTGAGAGGGTTTTGAGAGATTGAAGAAAAATTTGAGAGAAAAAAAATATCAAAAAGAGAGAGAATTTTGAAGATGATGGGAGTTTAAAGCTAGAGGGTTATCATCATCAATTTCTTCATCGATCAACATAAATCAAGAATTCATCTCAGATTTGAAGCTAAGTGTCCCTCTACTCTCTTTGATTTTTTAGTATAAACTAGCTCAAATTTTCTATTCTTCTCCCATTTCCCCATATTTGATTTCAGGCAGGAACCAATTATATCCATCAAGCACTTCTCATAATGCCATTGAAGCTAAGTGCCTCTTTCATTGTTCTAATTTTTAATCTGAATTAAATCATATTTGCTCTATTACTCCATTTCTCCATATTTTTATGTCAGGCAAAGGATAACTCCACGTCAACGGTAAATCCCATGGAGGGGTAAAATTGGCGCTGATGAGCTCTTGAGTGCCCATTAAATTTTCAATTGATCCATCGATGGATTTCAGCGCGAATTGTCAAATCAATTCGTTTTATTTCAAAGAATTTAAACCCCAGAATGTGAAGGGCAGAGCCCGCTCACTAGAGGTCATTTTAAATTTCTGCAATTTAAATTCCTGCACCTTAAACCCCAAAGGAGAGGGCCAAGTCAAGGCTGAGCTATCCATTGGTGGTCTTTATTTATTATTATTTACTTCCTGTAATTTAATTTTTGAATCACTAAACCCCAAAATAAGTAGCTTGCAGCACTGCACTGAAGTCGTTAACTCACTCCCTCTTTCGGCTTCAGGGAAATACTTAATATTTTGAAAATGCCAAAAAAATGTCACTCACGTATATTCCTTTTAAAAAAGTGAAAATACAAAAAGAGAACACTCCACTAGAGCCTTAGGAATAAACCAAGCCTGAGTTGCCAAATTAGGATATCCATGAAATTAAGGTACCAAAAGGGCATTAGTTTTAATTAACTCGTGTAACTAAGTCCCTGAATTCATAATTTCTGGTTCGTAGAAGTAATTTAGTTCTCCCGCTAATTTACTTAGGTTTCTAATCAACCTACAAAAAATGATTAGTGGCGACTCCAAATTTTAAAATCATTTGAACAAAATACCAAAGTCGCGATTTGGTAGAGCTTGGGAGAGCTCGAACTAGGTTAGTTAATTTAATCAATTAATCTGGTAATCCATTAACCTAAAAAATGAATTTTAGGTCGCAACAGAAGGGTCAACTTGATAATGAGATGCTCTGGATCGTCTTGTCCTTCCCCCTTGTCGCCATAATCTTCCTTCTCTTGGCTGATCTCTCATCCTGCTCAATTTCCACTTGTACAACTCGTGACTTGTTGTACCACTTGCCATTTTTCAGCCTGAAACCCATCTTCTGAAGCATTTCAGCTCCACCAATTTTTACTGGAACCTTCTTCTCTGTAAAAGGTTTAGGCAGAAATTGATTGTGGTATCTGAAGATGTCATGAATGAGAGCTGCATACGGCAGTTGACCTTTAGTCTTTTGCACAGTTCTATACATATGCAGTATGACTACATGTGCAAGACAAAATTTGTATCCTGTCAACAGTGCCCACATCAACTTGGCCTCGAATCTTGAGATATCAGTTTTTGATGATGCTTTGGGTCGAAGAGACTCGATCACAATCTTGTGCATCATGATGTGCTTCAGAGGAAAATCATCATAGGTAATATGTGCCTTGGAATTATTGACACCTGATTTTCAGTTACTTTTTCTCTTCTAAAACTAATACAAAATTCATAAAAATTCATAAAATTGAAAAATCAACTTTGGAGACCTTGGCCAAGCCTAGGGAACTAATTTTGACCAAAAAATAATTTTTCATATTTTCAGTATTTTTCGATATTTTTATTTTCGAAAATTAATAAACAAAAAATCTACAAAAATTCATAAAATTGAAAAATTAACTTTGGAGAACTTGGCTAAGCCTAGGGAATCAATTTTGACCAAAAAATGATTT
The DNA here is from genome assembly GCA_016432845.1 of Psidium guajava. Classification (NCBI taxonomy): domain Eukaryota; kingdom Viridiplantae; phylum Streptophyta; class Magnoliopsida; order Myrtales; family Myrtaceae; genus Psidium; species Psidium guajava. The sequence goes on along the minus strand of CM028234.1, from coordinate 3,576,739 downwards.
TTCATATTTTTCACTTTTTTTAATTTTTTTTAGAAATTAGGATAATATTATAAAAATAAAAATAAATGAGGCCGTAAAAATGTGAATAAGTAGTTAGTGTTTTTATTTTTAATTTTCTCTCCATTTTGGCCAGAGAAAATCTAAAAATTGGTCTAGAATCGGGAATTACTTTGTTAATCTCACTTTGAAAAAAATCATTATAGAAAATTAATTTTAAATAGTCCAAATTTTCCATTGAATAGCTGCGCGGCCGCTACATGATTGAATCTTTTTCCCTCGCACAAACTATTGCCCAACTCCGCCTCATGAACCAAGAGGGATGTTTAGTGAAAGAGTTCACTTCACGTAAACCTAATTTCTCATAAATCTGGAGCTCCTACTCGCAATCCCCAATAAATCTCAAAGCATACACTAGAGCCATGATTTCGTCGAGGAACATCGAATCCATCGACTTCTACAGGAAAATTCTTCAAGATTTGACCGAGGCGTCAATATCGGGTTGAATATAACCAAAACAGTGCGTGAATTTTCTATTGATCTAAGTATGGAGAGTAGTGGCTTTGAGTTCCACTCTGGTCCAGTTGCGCATGCCATTAAGCATGAAAATGAAGATGATGAGGAATATGTTGTAGAAAAGAAGATAAAAAAAATAATAAAAGCAACGTGAGTGGAAGACAAAATGGGATGATTGCACTTTTGGTTGATATTAAAAAAGAAGGGAAAGACTTTTTGGTGGATGATCCTAACGTAAGAAGTAGTTAGTGGGAGGGGAGGCTAATAAAAAAAAAAAAAAAATGTTGATGGGGGAGAGAGTGCACTTGGGGGATTAAAAAAAAAGACGGATGGAAGTTCCACTGGAGGAAGAGACCGAGAATAAGTCTCGCGAGGACATCCGATGCAAAGAATGGACTGGTAGCTTGGAATTGATGACGATGAGGGATTATAAAAAGTTGTCTTGGCTCTCATGGAGGTGGGGGGTTTATTTTTTTGGTATCCACGAGAAGGAGCAAAAAGGGAAGGAAGAGAGAGTCTTTCTCTCTTTGGACGATGCGGATCAAGGAAAAACCAGGGGATTCATGATCACGAGCCTCATTGTTACAATGATTGAGATTCCTGCATCATTCGGTACCAGAGTTTTTTTTGGGACCATCCGCAAATTTGTCACCCGTTACTTTGGTTATTACGGCTACAACCTGCTCTTGGAGGATGTAAGTATTATTGCGACTGGAAGATAGCGTCAGTCTTTCTTGATAATTTTCGAGAACAAAGTAAGTATATTTCCTCATAGTACTCTTTGTCTACGTGTGTGCTTCTCCTCTACATTTTTATAGATATTATGTATCAGATGAGAGCGTGAAACTTACGTGATGGAATGTTGGTATTGCTGACGTCAAGGAGGTGAATATGGATATCTGATCAAGGCTGTTCTGTTTCGTCTTTTATCGTATTTATAGTCCACGTTTGTCTTGTGGATGGATATAGAACATGGTTTGGCATCTGTATTCTTATTCAATAAAAAATTTGTCAATGTTCTGGGTCGTTTTCGGTAAGTTAATCTCTGCTAATACCAGCTGAATTTTTAGTTCATCAAATTATGTTCATGTGAAATCTGGATCTAGAAAGCAAAATGTCCAAGATAAAAATTGGGTTTTATTAGAAGTTGGGTTTTATTGGAATAACTTAAAGTCATCTTTAACTATGTTTACATTTGTACATGTGGTCGCTGTCCCTGATGTTACGAGTGCAGCTTTGAGATGTTTGTCCTCTTCTCTCTCTAGTTTGACTGCTTTCCATGCAAGAAGAAAGTGATCGATGATATACCGGCAAGAAGCCATTGCAGGCCTCTTTTGCTGTGTTGAGTTATATCCTTGCAGATCCGGCGACATTTGGTAGCAATCAAAATTTTCAAACATTGGCTGGAACAATGACATTAGACGCCCTACAGTTTTATCTTCATTGAGTGTTTTCTCCTATTTTTAGTTATTTCGCACTCTAACATACCTTTACAGGAATTTTAGAAAAGTTGACATAAATGCAATTCGATGATGCTATATCATGGGGAATTTAATATTATATTGAACATGGTTCAGATTCCCTTGAATGTATAGCTGAATTCTTCAACTTCAGTGCAGGAGCTTAATTTTTAAGAATTCTGACGATTATTCTATGCCTGCATAAGGGCCACAAAGAGAAGAACTCATCCACACAATAATAAAAAAATGAAAGAGGAAAGAGAGTCTTGCTCCAGATTCCCAACTAACCCGTTAAAAAATTTTCATTAGGAAGATCCCTTTTAGTCTCTCATTGAGCTTCTCACGTGAAGACCTTCGTGGATCTTGGATTGGGATTCATCAAAGCTGCAGAGAACCCCTAGACGTTCGAAGGGACGGACGAAAATTTCTCCACAAATTCTCTCTTCACAGTCATCCACAATTGAAAGTCCCTGGCAAGAAATTCAGCTAAGTGCTCTTCTGCTTCTTTTCATCTTTTTATTATATTGTATTTTATTTGTTAGCCTTATTATTATTACCACTACTACTATTACTACCACTATTATTATTATGATGATTATTATTATTATTATTAAATGCACACAGATTTTTCCTTCCATTTGCCCCATATTTAATGTCAGGAGAAGGATATCTTTACGTCAACAACAAAAATATCGAGGAGGCGCAAACTCGGCCCAGACAAGCTCCTAAGCTGTCCACCGATTTCTCAGCTGATCTGTGACTAAAAGTCCCTCTTAATTCAAAAGAGACTCTCTATATTGGGAACATAGAGAGCAAAAATTAATTATAAAAATCCCTAAAAAAAAAAGGGAGATAAGTACTCTTTCCACTCTTCTGGTTTTGGGTGCAGATTAGCACATATTTTGTATACTGACACTTCACTCTATTTTTATGTAGGAAGCCGCAGCCCTACATCAACGGTCAATCCTATGGAAGCACAAAATCGGCTTGGAGGAGTCCTCAAGTACGCACAAATTTCAAATTGTTGAATCAATTCGTTGTATTTCATTTTAAAGAATTCATACCCTAGAATGGAGAGGACAAAGTCCATCCGCAATTTAAATACCTGCACCATAAATCCCAAAGGGAAGAGCCAAGCTAATACTTAGCCTCCCATTGGAGGTTTTTACTTACAGTAGTTAAATACCTGTAACTTAAATGCATGTACCTTAAATCCCAAAGGGAAGAGCCAAGCCAATGCTTAGCATCCCATTAGAGGTTTTTACTTACAGTAGTTAAATACCTGCAACTTAAATACATGTACCTTAAATCCTAAAGGGAAGAGCCAAGCCAATGCTTAGCCTCCCATTGGAGGTTTTTACTTACAGTAGTTAAATATCTGCAACTTAAATACCTGTACCTTAAATCCCGAAGGGAAGAGCCAAGCCAATGCTTAGCCTCCCATTGGAGGTTTTTACTTACAATAGTTAAATACCTGCAACTTAAATACATGTACCTTAAATCCCAAAAGGAAGAGCCAAGCCAATGCTTAGCCTCCCATTAGAGGTTTTTACTTACAGTAGTTAAATACCTGCAACTTAAATACATGTACCTTAAATCCCGAAGGGAAGAGCCGAGCCAATGCTTAGCCTCCCATTGGAGGTTTTTACTTACAGTAGTTAAATACCTGCAACTTAAAATACCTGTACCTTAAATCCCAAAGGGAAGAGCCAAGCCAATGCTTAGCCTCCCATTGGAGGTTTTTACTTACAGTAGTTTAAATACTTGCAGCTTAAATACCTGTACCTTAAATCCCAAAGGGAAGAACCAAGCCAATGCTAGGCCTCCCATTGGAGGTGTTTATTCACTGTCATGTACTTCCTATAATTTAATTTTTGAATCATCAGACCCAAAAGATGAGTAGGTCGTAATACTGCACAGAAGTCGTTAACACACTCCCTCTTTCGGCTTCAGGGAATCTTTAACACTTAAAAAATATAACAAATAAAAATATATACCATTCATGCATCCTATTTAAAAAGTGAAAACACAAAAGAGAATACCCTACTAGAGCCTTAAGAATAAACCAAGCACGAGTTGCCGAATTAGGATATCCATGAAATTATGGTACCGAAAGGGCATTAGTTTTAATTAACTAGTGTAACCAAGTCCCCGAGCTCATAATCTCTAGTTCGCAGAAATAAATTAGTTCTCCCGCTAATTTATTTAGGTTTCTAATCGACCTACCAAGAACGATTAGTGGCGACTCCAAATTTCAAAAATCATTTTAAACAAAAACCAAAGTTGCGATTCAGTAGGGCTTGGGAGGGTCCGCGTTAGGTTAGTCAAATCTAATTGACCTAATAATCCGTTAACCCCCTTTAGAAACAATAAAAAAAAATTTAGAGGGTCGCGACAGGAATCTCTGGAGAAATTTTCTTTCCCTGTCAGATAAGTAAATGCCTCCTTCAGCTGGACATTAATAGGAGTAAACTCTTTGCGTTTGACCCCCATTATGTGAGCTAATTCATCATCCCTTAGATAGTAAAGTTTATCACCTATCTTGTAATACAAAGAGTCTTCATTAAAGAAGCACAGCGTGGAGTAGAAATAGGCAACCAAATCAGGATAAATAGGAGCCTTCTTTTCCATGAAATAATCCAGTTTGCAACTTTTCAGATGCATCTTCAGAGGGATTCCTACAGACTCCAAATAGTCAAGGTCGAAAACCCTGTGAGGCATAATACCTCTCTATTTAAGAGTCTCAAATCTATCCTTGTGATCCGAATTCAGAAAGTGTTGACCGGTATAACCTGCTCTCTTGGCCAAACGAGGTTTAAACTTCACAAAGTTTTTATACAAGTATTCATCGTCATCTTTTGACTCTTCTGCCTTTCCCTTTTCAGCTGTTTCCTTCGGTACATTCCTTTTTGGAGACGTCTTTTTCGAGACAGATTTTTCAGGGACTACTTCCCTTTTGCCCTTTTTCATCGCCATATTCAATGTTTCATCATCGCCCAGAATAATAGTTCTCAATGGCTTATTCAGACTTTCTAAATATTCTTCCTCACTAGAAAAACGGTAAGTATTCAGAAACTTACTGATACTGGTGTATGCACCATCTCTTCTTTTCAGATTGTCATAGAGGTGCTTGATACTATGAGCCTTTTCGACTTGCTTGTCGTAATACTCTCTTGTCTTCATTGTTGGAGATGGTTCTAAAACTCGTGATCACTTCCTGATTTTCTGTGATCCTTTTGTCTGTTCAGATTCTTGACCAGATGTTCTCTTCGCTGTCGAGGTTGATTTCGGAGCCATTTAGAAAGTAAGATTGTGATGATGAAAAGATGAGGTCTTTTTGAGAGCGAAAGGACTTGTGAAAAACTTGGAAGGGTTTAGGGTTTTTCAAAGAAAGAGAGTACAATATTTAAAAGACAACACTTAATAACGCTATTTTTGGCAATGGAATCAAGAATATTGTGAAAATATTTTGAACGAATATATTATATCAATCAAGATAGAATTGAATTAGAGAACGTACCTTTTATCTTAGATTCTATCATTCGAACAAAATTACTTACTTGAAATTTCGAATAATTTGATACATGCTCCCGAAGTTTCATATAATCTGCTTCTGAATCTGAAACTTTAAGCTGACCTTTCAATTTGCGTCTGAAGACCTAGTCTCTGAGATAATTTGGTCTTGATAGTTTCCTGTTTCTTATAGATCTTAACAAAAAGGGTTAAGGAGTAGAAAAATTATGTTTGATTCCAGCATCATCACAGAAACTAGAGAAATCCTGGTTTTCAAACTCTCCACCGTGATCGGTTTTAATGCAAGAAATCATAAAACCTTTTTCATTCTGAATCCTTTTTGACAATTTTGCAAATGCAGCAAATGTATCACTCTTGTGTGCTAAGAAGATAACCCATGTGAATTTGGAGAAATCATCAACAATAACCATACAGTATTTCTTACATCCAAGACTTAGAATCTTGTTTGGTTTAAAGAGGTCTATGTGAAGCAACTGTAATACACGATTAGTTGAAACATGATTTATGGGCTTAAAGGTGCTTCTGACCTGTTTTCCCAGAGTACATGCAGTGCAAAGTTCTGGCTTTTCAAATTTTGTTTGAGGTAATCCTCGTACCAGGTTCTTGGATGATAATTTCGAAATATGCTTAACACTTATGTGGCCAAGCTTCCTGTGCCAGAGATCATATTCATCTTTGACTGAGATGAGGCACTTAATTTCTTAAATTTCTTCAGATGCAACATCCAGAAGATAGATGTTTCCATGCCGATATCCAGAAAAGCTCTGTTTATTATCACTACTAATACCTGTGCATTTCATATCTTGAAAACATATTTTATATCCAGAATCATATAGTTGACTTACCGATATTAGATTGTACTTCAAACCTTTAACGAGAGATACATCGTTAATAATAAGATTTCCAATCTTAACTGTTCCTTGTCCTATTACCTTACCTTTATTCTTACCTCCAAATGATACGCTTCTGCCACTAATCATGGATAATTTAGTAAAATTTTCTGGATTACCAGTCATATGACTTGAGCATCCGCTGTCCAAAAACCATTTCTTATTTCCCTCTCGAGGTACCTGCAAGAAAAAATAATCTTACCTTTGTTTTGGTACTCTCATTTACTGGGGTCCATGGAAGTTAGTATATGTAGTTCTATTCACAGGTTTCCATACAAACACGCATTCATTTTTGCTGTGATTTCTACCACCATCGTTTGAGTAACTTCTAGAGTAATATCTGTCTGTTGATTCCCTGTTAGGATATTGTGAAAAACGTGATCTTGTGAATCTGTGTGGATACTGTGAAGGAGGTGAACTAGTATACCTTCTGTAAAAGTTCTGCGGATAATGAGTTTTGTAAACATTTTGAGAATAATGAGTTTTACGCATGTTCTGAAAACATCTAATAGAATTATGATATGATCTATAACAATTTTGCGAATGATATGGCTTTGTAACCTTATTTTGAAAATGATTATGTGGATAAAATTGCTTGTAAGGTTGATGTGATGATTAGTAAATTTCTTGAAAAAATGTTGTTGATATGCAGATTTGGTAGGTTGATGTTTCAATCTGTTTTCAGAATTTGAAAAATTATTTTCAAAACTATCATGTTTTTCAAAACCAAGACCAGTATTACCATAAGGAATTTGGGTGGAAATAATGTTTTCCAGATTTTCAGAACTATGAGAAAACCTCTTAGTTATGTTTTCAATTTTAGTCTTTAACGAATCGTTTTCCTGTAAAGTAAGATCCTGACTTTCCTTTAAAGAGTGGAATTCCTTTTGTAAAAACTCGATCCTATCTTTTTGAGAAAGATCTTGCTGTTTCAAAATTATGACATCTTTTTCCAAAACTACGATTTTATCCTTTTGTAAAATGTCTTGCTGTTTCAAAGATTGATTTTCTTTTTTTAAAACTGAAATCTTTTTTAGAACTTCTTTATAGTTTTTGCACAGCTCAGTTATATATTCAGAGACATTATCAGGTAGCTCAGAAATGTTTACCTCCGTATATGACTCTGAGTCTAAATCTGATTTTGCCATGAGACATACGTTTGCATAGTCCTCGTTGCTTTCCTCAGAATCATTTAGTGTTTTTGCCTTCAAAGCCTTCTTGTATTTCTCAAATTTGGCTTTGTCCTTCTTCAGCATTGGACACTTGGGTTTAATATGTCCCACTTTCTTGCAATGAAAGCATACGATGTCATTGCTTTCCTATTTGTCATGACCAGACTGTTTATGGTCATTCCTTCTGAATGTCTTATTTCCCTTGAAGAATCTACCTTTCTTGGCCATCTTTCTGAACTTTTTCACCATTAATGCGAGCTCTTCATCGTCTTCATCTTCATCATCTGAATATGAGATTCATCATCAAAGTTAGATAAAAGAGCAATTGACTTCTTACCTTTTGGAATCTCTGGTTTGTTGTTGTTCTTCTCTGTCTCATATGATTGCAGAGTTCCAACTAACTCGTCGATAGATAGTGGTCTTATAGTCTGGCATTCCTGAACGGAAGGCTTGATTTAGTCCCATTCTTCAGTTAATCATCAGAGGATTTTTCTGACCTGCATGGTTCAGCCACAGGAGCACCTTGTTGTGCCAGACCACTAGCCAGAATCTGAAACAAGTCAATCATCTCAGCAATTGTTTCGTCAGGTTTCATTTTAAAGGCTTCATAGTCACTCAGTAGTTAGTCTCTTTAACCCGATTAGTGCCCTGATACGTGACATGTAGTTTGTCCCATATCGCCTTCGCAGATTCTTCTTCTGCTACACGATTATAGATTGGTGAGGATAGAGCATAGAAAAGTGAGTGGATAGCTTTAGAGCCGAGTCCTTGTCTCTTGATTTTTTCAGTATCTATAAGAGTTGCTGGGTTTCCTTCTGATCCCGTATTTGTGGAAACGATAGGGACCACTCCTCTGGTTACTACAACCCACATTTGATCATCTAGTGCTTTGATGAACCACTTCATCTTGTTGCACCAAACGTTGTAATCCTTTTCGTCGAAGTACGGTGGTTTGTTGTGGAATGATGAGTCACCAGAACCTGAGAAGTTGTTGCTAGACATGATAGATCGTTAGCTCTGAAGTAGAACACTTCACAAAAGTGAGCAACCTAGCTCTGATACCAATTGATGTAGCTAGCAACGACACCTAGAGGGGGGATGAATAGGTGCTTCTGAAAATTTTGAGTTATAAGCGCAAGCAAGCACAGAACTGAGTATTGAAACTAAACAGATCAAGTATGCACGAAATAAAGGAGTTCAGAAGGAGAAATGTTCACACAGATTTATAGTGGTTCGGCTATAGTAAGCCTACATCCACTCTCCCACAATGACAGCCAATTGGCTGGATTTCACTATGATGATTGCAAGGTTACAATAAACTTCTCTCAACTCACTCACAAGAGTATTTCCACGAGAAGTTAAAAAAATGACTTTCTCAACAGTTTTACTCGTCTTTTTCTTTTTCATTCTACTTGGAACGAATACCAGCACTCTCCTTTCATACCCCTTTCACCTCGAACTAGCCGTTGTCAGGGTGCTCCACGGGATCACTCGTTAATCTTCAATCAACCTTGATTGAGCGAGATAAACCTCGAAAGATGCTAGGTATCTGTTAAAGAAAGATTCTGGTTACTTTAGATCCAGTCGCCCATACAACTAAATCTTCAGGTTCCATTTTCATGAGATGTTGAATCTTCTGAGAAAGGAAAAAAAGATAATATCCAATCAAGGATTTTTGTCTTAATGAAGATGGACAGTCATCCTGTAGATCGAATCCTTTCACTTCCCGTAATTTCCGAAATCAATCGGACTCTTGTCAAACGTGGGTCTTCTTAGTCCAGCTGCAGAATCTGAATCCGTTCAGAAACAACCTTCAAACCATGTGAAGTCTCTCTGAATCTGATTCGGCTTTTCTCTATGAATCTGAGCTCTTAAAGATCCTACTGTTGACGTCTCACATGAGTCTTCTTGAGGTCTTCCAAGGCAATGCTGTCCTCCATCTGAATCCATTTGAGGCAGACAAACACTTCATTTGAATTACTCAGATGCAGACTCCTCCTTTTAATTCCTTTAGAGGCACAAGCGTAGTTCCTCCTTCTGACCATTCAGAAGCATTACGGTGACGATTCTTCCTTGAGTCTGAACGCCAGTTGCGGGATATTCAAAGCTATTTTCACATCGTGATTTCTGCAAGGAAGATATATTTCCATTAACTAGACTTCTTAATACGAGTTTTGTCAGAATCCAAATTCTTAGTGGGATAGTTTCCTCAACATGTAGTACGTCAAATAATCTTCGTTTGGACTATAAGATGGTTTGAAATGCAGTTTGGTGGAGTGAATTATAGCCTTATTAGTTCTGAAGGGCGAGCTATCCATAGCAGACAGCAAAAGATATCCGATATGAGCGAGCTTCCATTGACGCGCAATCATCGTTATATCGTTAAATAGGTGTAAATTAGTTAAGTCGTCCATTAGAGTATCATATTACTCGTTTTTAATCTATTTTTTATACTTTTGAATAGGAATTCAGACACATTGGCTCGAATAACCACCACACTTTTCTTTTGCCTTCGTCTGGTGAGTAATACTATTTCTTTTTGATTTGTGTAAACTCATATTTTTCTAAGAAGGCATAATATGAGTTTATAATGTGATTTGTTCTTTTAAAAAGAAAGTAAAAGCGGTATTTATAGCATTTTTGTTACATTAAAATAAGATCGAACATTTACTGTTGTTTTGTCTATTCGAAACGGTTTGTGATTACTTTGTGCTATTGATTTTGAATTGATGGTTATGTTTATTCTGATTTATGATATTGATATTATTATGACTTTGTACTGCTTAAGATAACTGTGAACTCGGCTGATGAGTTTGTGGGTATGCGCATACTATTTAGGATATTCTTGTGGTTTGTGATTACTTTGTATTATTGATTTTGAATTGATGGTTATGTTCATTCTGATTTATGATATTGATGTTATTATGACTTTGTACTGCTTAAGATAATTGTGAACTCGGCTGATGAGTTTGTGGGTATACGTATACTATTTAGGATATTCTTGTGGGCCGAGCCACCGGCATTGTAGATGGAGACCTTGTCATGGGGAAATTTTGGTCGTTTTTTGTCACGGGCGTTATACATGACCACGGTTAGAGTCTTGAACACGAGATTAGTCAATGAATAGGCTATTGATATGTGTTTTGCTGCGATTAACTAATGAATTAAACTATTGGTATTTATTTTGCATATTAAATATGTATAGTGATCGTTCGATCCGCTTAGAAGAGATGTACTACTCACTGAGCCATGTTAGCTCATTTCTTTCATTTTTCTTGTCTTTCAGGTCTAGCAAGTTGCCTGTAGAATATGAACGATCGTTAGCAAATGACATTTTTGTTGGGAGGCTTTTGTTATAAGTTGTGAGTTGTTATTGACTTTGGAGAGCCCCTTGAAGTTGATATTAGATATGTTCATCCTTTTGAAAGATATATGTATATATATATGTGTTGACACTTGATTTTTTACCAATTTTATTTTCAAAATTTTTAGAAAATCCATAAAAATTGATAAAATTGAAAAATCAACTTTGGGAACCTTGGTTTGGCCTAGGGAACCAATTTTGAGCAAAAAATAATTTTCCTTATTTTTCATATTTTTCTCCATTTTATTTTCAAAAATTCATAAAAAATAAATAAAAAGTGAGAAAATTGAAAAATCAACTTTGGGGACCTTGGTTTGGCCTAGGGAACCAATTTTGAGCAAAAAATAATTTTCCTTATTTTTCATATTTTTCTCCATTTTATTTTCAAAACTTCATAAAAAATAAATAAAAAGTGAGAAAATTGCAAAATCAACTTTCGGGACCTTGGTTTGGCCTAGGGAACCAATTTTGAGCAAAAAATAATTTTCCTTATTTTTCATATTTTTCTCCATTTTATTTTCAAAAATTCATAAAAAATAAATAAAAAGTGAGAAAATTGCAAAATCGACTTTGATGACCTCGGCCTAGCCTAGAGAACCAATTTGAACAAAAAATAATTTTCCTTATTTTTTGCATTTTTTAATATTTTCAGAAATTAGGAAAATAATACAAAATTAATAAAAAATAGCATTTAAAGCCAGAAAATTACCAACAAATAGTCAATATTTTTAATTTAATTTTCTCTTCATTTTGGATGAATAAATTTTGAAAATTAAGGTCTAGAATCTAGAGTTTCTTTGTAAATTTCAATTTTCGGATTATTGAAATAATTGTAAAAATTCCATTTTAAGCTTTTAATTTTTAATTTTTGCATTTTTAGAGTCGCGTCATCCTCCTCTGTTTTTCAAAATTAAAATCTAGTCCAAAAGCCCTCAGAGTTGTCCAATTTCGCTAGAAAGGACCAAAATGCAATTTTTGAATTTTCAAATTAGTCCCTAAAATCACTAAAATGAAATTAAAAATTTTCTAGGGACTAAATTGAAAATAGGGCGACATCATCCCCTAGTTTTTGACCTTCTGAATCCATTGGTGGCGTCAATTGTTGCAAAAAAGACCATTAAGACTTTGAATTTTGCAAAATTGGTCCTCGGGTCAAATTGAAAATTTGGGGTTTTCGCACAAATACTGGAAACTGTCGGCTAAAAAGACCATTTCTGAATAAATTCAGTGCCCCTAAGTCCAATTCTGGTGTCAATTGCAAAAAAATATGAAAATTTGTGCTCAATTTGAAGAAAAACAAGTGATTTGGGTCAGTCGGGTCCGACCAGATCCGACCCGACCCGATCCAAATCACCATCATCGTCTTCCTCGGGCAAGTCCTAGCGTGCCTGCAATTTGAAAAAGGAGAAATCCGAGGGAGATTTGCCAAGATTCTTGGCATGAATCAAAGGGAAATTTGCATTCGGTTAATGGGATTTTTCCAGAGAGGGATTTGGGGATTCTGTTGCGTAGAGATTTTCAGATATAAAATGGGACGGAGGTGGAAAGAAATAGGAGAGGGACCTCTGTTTTTTTGGGAAAAAACTGGAAGCCCGAGACTGCAAATTGGTCTCCACGACGAACCAGGCGACGCGGAGCTATATCAACGATACTCGAAGCTTCGTAGGCATCTCAGGAGTAAGCTCAACCCATTTGTTTTCATCAACAACCTCGGAACAGGTAACGACCATTGTTGAGCTCGAAGCTCGGCGTTAATGGCGAAACCTGCGTTTCTCCATTGTTGTTGTTCATTCTCGGTTTAAAATACTCCTTAAGCTTCACTGACTTCATTCCTGCTTCCTTTTTTGATTTTCATCGCATGAAACCCCTTGAATCGACGACACAAACCCTCGGTCACCGTGAGCTCTGTATGGTCTGTCTTAGACCTTATCGAACCCCATGCATACACAGGTAAGTTCATTTAGTCCCTTGGATGCTTCTTGATGCTTTAGATTGAGGTTTATGCGTTGAAATCTGCATGTTGAATTCTACCTGTAACTTGAACTTCTGTGAGTGTAGCTTAGGCCGATTTAGGTCAAATTTTTGACTGAAAATGGTATATGTTGCTTGATTCATCGGTTAGGAGTGTTTTAGAACGGAAACAGAGAGATTCTGAAGAGGTTTAACGCCGAAATGATTCGCTGGTGAGGCGCCGGCAAGGGAATGCTGGCGCCGATCGTCTTCTCCGGCGTCTAGCTTGACTGGTCAAACTTTGTTGACCGACCAATGGTCGGATGTGTGCCACATGGCAAGTCTAAGACCTTAGATCGGAAAATAAGTAGAAAATAGGTAAAAAGATTTAAAAAAAAATTTGAAAATTCAAGGTAAATCATCGAAACTACGTCGTTTTGGATCAGGTCTAGTGGGCCTCGGGTTGGTTTAACCTAATGGGCCGGGTCAATAGCGCCCAGTCCGTATAATAAAGATAAGAAATAAAAAAAATCAAATAAAAGTAAAATAAAAAAACAGAAAATTAACAAAAATAAACAAAATTAATAAGAAATTAAAAAGAGACGACGTCGTTCTAAGGTCGGTGGATCTAGAGTTCGGGTCATTGGGCCGGGTCAACCTGACCCGGCCCAGAAAATTAAAAGTAAAAAATATAATAAATAATATAAAATATATAAAAATACATGATAAAAAGAAATAATAAAAAGACAAATAAATACAAGAATAGAATAAAAAATGTTGGAAAAATCATAAAAATTCTGGAAATCTTAAAAAAAATTATTAGGAAATTCCGAAATAAAAAAATTTCAAAAAAAAAATAAATAAATAAATAAAAGAAGAAGAAGAAGAAAATCAATAAAAAAATCATAAAAATTTGTAGAAACTTTAGAAAAACTTTAGAAAATATAAAAATGTTTGGAAAATAAGAAAAAAATTAAATAAAAAATTCTAGAAAATATAGAAAACATTCTAAAAAATAGGAAAACTCTTAGAAAATCTAGAAAAATTCTAAAAAAATTCAAAAAAATCCAAGAAAATTCCAAAAAAATCATGAAAATTATGGAAAAACCACATTCAACTGGTTTGACCTATTTTCATGGTTTTGGCTTCCTGAACCTTCCAAAATGACCACTCTGCCTTTCCGGTCAATTTGACCCAAATCATTCCAAACCATCCCAAATCATCCTCAAACCCAATTGGCATGTTTTCTAGGCCTTCCTAAGATTCCCCTAGGCCCACCTTGACTTGTTTTGATGTGATTCCTCTTTGAATTGGTTCCTTGATTGTGCATTTATTTCCATGATTGTGATTAATATGATAGATACTCCCATCTGCATGAATACCTTAGACTCTTAGAGCCTACTTTACTCAATCCTGCCTGCATAAATTGCTCAGATTATGATATCACTCAACTTAGGTACCGAAATGGCGTCGATAGTAGGATCGACGTAACTAAGTCCCCGAATCTAGATCTCTGGTTTTCGTAGGATCGAGCGATCTCTCCTAGTTGTTCGATAGGGTTTCCAATCATACCCTCCAAGAAATGATTGGTGGCGACTCCAATAGCATGCACACTGAGCACATGTCACCCGACCACACTAAGGTCGACATCGATTTTAGAATTTCCTGACGCAATTTAGTATGGCTTGGGAGGGCCCGAGCTAAGCCCAAGTACCCAACGGGCCTAGCAATCCATTAGCTCCCTCGGGATATCGGACATCTCGGGAGGGTCGCGACAGACTGGCGACTCTGCTGGGGACTTAGTTTAACCCATTAGAGGACTTGAGCCGATTAAAAGGTTGGGTGCTTTCTAGCACATCTTTCTGCAAGCGCTCTTGAAGGTGAGGTAAGTCCACTGACATAACGTGTTAAATGTTCTTGCAGATGGGAGTTATAAGGGGTAGAGTGATTGCTGACGTGTTTTATGCAGGGTTGGAGTTTAGGATTGTTTGTTTATTTCCTGCAATTTAGAAGCGCTGTTTGATATCAACTGTTGTGCATGCCTTGCATACTTTGAGGATCACGACACTTGCACACACAAGCGCCTAAACCCAAGCTGCGAAACACTCTTCTTAGGTCGCCATAGATAGGGATCGGTATGCAAAGCCCTAGTGTTTGCTTGCGCCTGGGTTGACCATATTCGATCCCGCTCGCTATCTGAGTTGATGATTCTTCCCACTTGACGTTCGATTGCGCTTGTGGGCAAAGTTATCGAATCAGATAGTGGGAGCCTTTTAGGTCCATACCATGTCCCTTCTTTTATTTTCTAGAGTCAATTCCTCACTTGTCTCATGCGTATGTGAATTGGTCGGTTGGTATACCTAAAACCAAGAATAAAAAGAGTCTGGTTAGTAAGGCTTTTCTACCTTTAACCTTTAAATTATTCACATTCGCTTTAAATTCTACATACCATACACATCGTGCAAAAATTATCATTTGAGTGATTGGTCTGAAAGCCATTTTTAGGGTGGAAGGATGATTCCCCTAAGTCATGTCATAGTTCTCGAGATAACCACAAGGGGTCAAAGAAGCTTTCCACGCCACAACGCCAACATGGAGCCCTTTGAAGCATGCCGATTCGCCTGTAAGAGGGAGCTCGAAGATGGATGGATACATATGAAGAAATCCGATTTTAACCAGACGATTTATGATCTGATTTGGGGCGTCTTTAGTGGTTATCACATCCATTTATTGCAGATTTCATTTATAAACTTTGTACTCCGGATTTTCTCATGTGGGAATCATTTCTATCTCATCCCATTAGATTCGATGTACTAGGGGTCTTTTGAAATGTACCTATGATATTCTGTCTACAGTAGAGATTTTAGTAGATGGATGTGATAATGGCTTTCATTCTAATCACTCGAGTGATTCCAATCAATTGCATAATTTTCTTTGAGGGAAATCTGGTTTAAGACTCTCTATTAGACCTTCTTTGGTTAAATAGGAGTGCTTAACCCTTATTTCATCAAAAGGAATATGAAATTGAATGGTTCATGCATATATCATCTCTTTTCGCATGTAATCCATGATAACTAGTCAAAGTCGTTCGTGTTTTCTAAATTTAAGAAAATATTGGATACTCAAATTGTTCCCGTTTCTAGTAAACGGCTTTATTTTGGATGTCCTATATTTTATTGAATTTAGGACACATTGAAATTGCACTTTGCATTTTTTACCATTCTGTCAATTTTTCTTGAAAATTGATCGAAAGCAGTTGTCATGGATTACACTCCTTTCAATGGTATGCTTTCTTATGAAAAATATTGATAAGAGCTTTCCACGCAAGATTGAGACTTGCGTAAAGATCCTTATCTTCATTAATCGTAAGATGGCATAAAATTGAAAGGATTTATGCTTTCTTTTCCGTTTTTCCATTCTAATGCACCTATTTCATCTAAAAAATCAGGTAATAACGACGGCGGAAGAAAATCTCACAACTCGCTCAGGAGGACACATGGAAGATAATAACATGAATGCGCGACTTACTAAGCTAGAGGATCAAGTGGCCCAGATTTTTACCATACTCTCAAAGCTTTCAACAGAAAATAAAGCTCTTGCTCCATCATTTGCTATGGAAAGCCCTGTGGTCACACCTACTGGATTGTTAGTTGTCGATACTAAAGATGATGAAGCGGCAGAAGAAATCTTCTTAGTCCCACGCTCCACCTTGATGAAAGAATCGAGCTGCTTAATGGAAGGAGAAAGCCATGCAAATTTAACTAAAGTTGAAATTCATCTAGATGTTCCCCAAAAGGATGACACATTATCTCCTCATTTCGTAGGAAAAGCTCCTGATGTTTTTCGAAGGCCAGAGTTTACCAAGAAGTACGATGGCATTGGATGTCCGAAAACTCACATCAATCATTTTTTGGAAGAGATGAATGAATACGTTGACGATGACTCACTCTTGATCCAGAGTTTTCAATATACCTTGATTGGTCCTACGTTATCGTGGGTTTATGGTGCTTGATATCAGAGGTATCGATGAATGGGATGATCTTGCTGACCAATTCCTACAACAATATAGGTATAATATGAAGGCCGTCCTTACCAGAATGGATTTAAAGCATGTGGAAATGAGGAGGAACGAAAGTTTTAGACCATTCGCACGAAGATGGAGAGCGAAAGCTGCTCAAGTTCAACCCCCGTTGGAGGAGGATGAGTTAATAGGACACTTTCTAACAGCCCTTCCATACAAATTCTTTGATAGGCTGCATACATCTGGTTGTCAAACGTTTTCGCATTTGGTGGATGTTGGCGAAAGAGTAGAGTGGGCTATGCGAAATGACAGGTTCAGAAATAAGAAGAGATATGGGGAATACCTTCAAGTAAGCAAAGGACCATTTAATGAAGCAAAGCCCGCGTATCAGGGAATGTCAGCTATGAATCAAACTCCCAAAGATAAGCTAGGATACCAACCACATGTTTATACTTCTCATCAGGGGCAATATGAGTCTATGGTGGAGAGACCTCGAAAACCTAACCGAGAGAAGAAACTCCCACCAAATCAATTCACTCCACTCCCATATCCTTATTCGAAACTACTTCCAATGTTGTTAGAGAGTGGGTTAGTTGCAAAGGAGCCGCCCAGAAAGAGCCCTCCAAAAAAATTCTCCGACTATGACGAGACCAAGGCATGTGCGTATCATATGGGTGAAATGGGGTATAACGTCGATAATTGCTTGATTCTCAAGCATAAAGTTCAAGCCCTCATAAATAATGAGATTCTCAAGCTGGACGACCTGAAGTTGAAAGTGCTACAAAGCCATTCACCTGAGCATCAAGGAGTAGTCCTCATAAATGGCAAAGTGGAGAGAAAATACTGAATTTCTTAGTCAGCACCCCCGAACCGTGAGACAATTCCGACTGGGGTATCATCATACCCCAAAGGAGTTCGTGGAAGAAAGTGATTCGCCTAGGAGCTGGGTCATTTGCAGCCGTTTCGAATTTCGCAAAATAAAGTAGTCAATGCTAATTGTTTGCATCGTATCATTTACATTTAGTCTTTCAATTCATATTGTAAGTAGAACTCAATGACACCTTGAATCTTGAGCCGTTGGTCCAAGGTAGTCTCCTTTGTAAAACGGCCTTATCATTTCATTCTAGTGAATGCATATGCATGTTTTATTAAGGACATGCGGGAATATTCCAAACCGGCCCAATGATGATACCCGTCTTCGATTTTCGAAGACTTGAGGCCCAGATTCCCGCATGCTTCCTAGTTTTCAAATGAATTTTACAGGAACAAGAATGTCCGATGGTATAAGGACTAGTTCCCCCATTTCTTAATTCTTTTGTTGAAAACATCCTTCAAAAGAATTTTTCAAAACATTCATGCATCAACTTTAATGTTGCTCATACATCTACTCGTGCAGATATCTCCAAGAATGGTGCTCCAAGAAGGTAAACGTGATCGTTCTAATGGAAACATCTTATATATAGTCTAACATGTCGGTATATTCCTTTTGGCCTAGGTTGAAGATGACCAACTACTCAAGATGATGAGAAAAATGGTGATCGAAGATGAACGAAGAAAGTTTATTGAAAGCAGCCCCCCAATTCTACCAAAGAAGCACACCGGGGCAACAAATGAGGGAAGTCGTCCAAGTGCGATTGCATGGCCAACCAAGAAAAGAACGAGACGGAGTCGTCATTTTCGGTGAAAAGACGTATTGTTCCTAAGTAACTTTCAATCAATAATGAAAATACTGTCACTTGTCTTTTTCTTCACAGGTGACAACTGGAAGTAAAGCACTTGGAGAACAGTACTACCCAAATGACAAAACAGGGAGGTTATCAAGTCATCGAGGAGCAGAACATTTCAAAGACAAAAACAGTTGATAACCCGAATAGCTAAGATAAAGGGGAACGTTTCGAGACAAAATCGTCAGAGGCTCAAGTAGCGAATAGCAAGGCACATCCTACTGGGGACAAACCGCTCGCAAAAGAGCAATGATTGCCAAACATCATAAAGACAACACCAAAAGGAGGTATTCCGTTCCTAAAAGCTCAAATAAAATCAAAATAGGGCTAACATTTGTTCTTTCATGCAGGTAAAAGTGAAGGGAAAACTTCGAACAGTAAACATCTCAAACTGGACAGGGAATTACAAGAAGTGTCGAAATATACTAAGCTACTTGACTGTGGCAAGTATTATCTAACTAGGGTAAGGGCCACCTGACTGGGGCAGATGGTTCGCCAATATGATCAACGGAACTTCAGCAAACGCACCCAAAGGGATCCACAGCTGCCGAGCAAATATAAGTTATGCCTGTGAGAGCTTGGGATGAAAAGCTAGAGACAACACTTGACGCAACTTGATGAGTGGGTCTTTTCGAGAAAACGTCGTCCTGATGATCAAACTAGATGGCAAGATTCCTGCAATTGGGATTTCGATAGGAATGCACGGTCAAGAGTAAGGTGGTATTGTTCCAATTTATTCTCGATATGAAACATATGCTAACTTTTCATTTTAACCTTAACAGGGACTCAACACCACAATGGACAGGTTACAGATTCTCACAATCCATGCAACTGTGTTCAGATTGGAACGCATAATCAAGGGTGAAGTTGTATTGTTCTGATTTACTTCAAAATGAAAGACATACACTAACACACTTCCTTTTACTTTTACAGGGATCCTCCGTCGCGACGAGCAGGTAAGTTTTCAAAACCATGTCACTGAATTTTAAGGACTAGAAAATTCACAAAATCAGTTATGTTCAAACATTTTAATAAGCCCACGTCTTGAAGAAAATATCCGGCTTAAAACCTCATTCGCATTGGGATTCAAAAAATTTTGAAGTTATCCAAATCATGTTTGAAACATACATCATGCATCATAATCCCCTTATGGAGATTGAATTTTGATGAAATTGAAATGAATTTCCAAATAAGGGCGTTTGAGATTTATCAATTGGAGTACCTCAAATGATGAGAGGCAGACCATACCCAAACACGTCCCTACACACACTTGAGTGGTTAGTGGAGACCTTTACTTAGAGACGTAGGATTTATTCGCAATGATTACGTGGATTGAGATGACGACATGCAATTATTTCTCCATCCTAAATACTACAAGTGACCATTGACAAACCCTTTGAGCGACGGTTTCATTTCTTTACCCCTGTCAAAGAACCACCCTACATCGGGGCCGAACGAAGACTGTTCCAGCAACAGTATGAGGTAAATGGTTAGAAATTCTCTTGCTTGGACTAATATCAATCTTCGGGCATGTCTTTGCATTTAATCTCATATGGTAATTCAAGTGCCTTAAAATGACGAAAAGCATTCGCTTCTCTATCCTACACACTTTCATCCTTTGCATGCCCAATTGAGCCTATATATTCGTTTCTTAAAACCCCGTTGGTGATTACTATCTATTCCAAGATGAAGATGGCACCGTCTCAAAGCAGAAGAACTCAGAAGAATCGGCTTTGCATGGAATTTATGAATTGGCTTTTCAAATGCACCAGATTTTCATTTGCATGCGTTTTGTCATAATCTTAAAAAAACCCCTTTTGACAAAAAAAAAAGAGAAAGGAGCAAAAGGCGGGATCTAGCAAAAAAGAAGAAAAAGAAGAAGAACAGAAAAAGCCAATCCCGGGCATCAAAAGAGCAAAGTGCCGGTTAAAAGTAAGGCCAATGCCCATTTGCAAATTTCTTCAAAATTTCGTACATCCGTTTTGCAGACTCAGCTTAAAATGTTTGCAAAAGAAAATTCTCCATAGAGGTCAAGTTGTGAAATATATCCCTCCTCAAGCGACGACATCAGCAGAAGTTCGCACTATCCTCATACAACGATGGTGTCCCTAGAAGACTGTCCCAGAAGACTAATATGGGTGGTAAATCTGCAGTGATCATCAACATCAAACCATCCTCATATATTTTTGGGCCAAAATCAGCTTTTTCTCCCTTGATCCACAATCCTAACATACCTTACAACCCATAAAAGTCTTTTCAGATTAAGGCATTTAAGTTAACGTAGAGTTAAATGATTTTAAGCATCGCTCGAAGAAGTACGAGTAAGGTTATTTCTCTCTCATTTTGCAGGGTTCTTGACTTGTAAGCCCGAAGCAGATGATGAAGATCTTTCGTTCATGAGCCTTGAGTCATTTATGAGTCTCCCTTGCAAACCTTTAACCAAGCCAAGCATTACGGTCCTTTGAAATACCTTTCAGATCAATCAAATTGTATGCGCTGCAAATAATTCTGAAACCCTAAGCATAGGTTCGAGAGAAAATTCGAGTGCTTCCTGAATAAAAATCAAAACCTTCTTCGAAGAAATAAGTGAGAAGCCCTCTTTGATGAGCATACTTCAATTGATATCTTAAGCAAACTCATTTGGCAATTTTAAATCATTTGACTCAAAATCATCATCCTAAGGAATTTTTTTATCATGTTTGATATGTGACAAGATGCTTTGGATAACCTCTGACATCACTTTACAGTCTTTGAAAAATTATGCATGGCACATAGATGATAATCGTAAGAGCATAACTCATTCCAAAAAGCTTGGAACATGCGAAGCATCAGAAATCTTCTTCCTCATTCATTTCAGTATGACGATTTGGGTTTGAGCTTCTGCATGCTCTCTGGCTTCACCCAGATCTCAAAATGACATCCTCCTTGGTAAGACAATTCAGATCAAAGTTTCCATATGATTCTTGATTTCATAATCTCAGGACAATATCAAGACAAGATTTTCACATTTGAAGTCATTTTCAAAGTCTAAACACCCTTCTGATTTGCGGAAGCGTCGTCACGGGTCTCTTTTTTAAAAGAATTACAAAGAGGCGTCTAATTCGAGTTCGGAGCTGAACAGTTCACGACTCAAAAAGCATGATGACTTGGATAAATCTTTCTGTAAGTGTTCACAGGCTAGTAGCCGCGGAGCTGTCATCCTCCGGACTGGATCGCTAACCTTCAGCTTCAGAAGATTTAATTTCCCCCTTGGAATCCTCTATGATAGGAATACGCCTCTAAGGTATCTCGAAGCCCAGCTCGAGTCGGAGCCCAGAGTGCTCACGACTCGCTGCTGAGAGATACGGTAACCGCCTTTTCCGCGAGTGTGCGTCGGTTAGTAGCCTCGGAGCTTTCACCCTCCGGAATAGACAGCAGCCGATAGCCTCAGAAAAGATTTAATTTTTCCCCAAAACCCTCCTTAATAGGGATAGATCTCTAAGGTATCTCGAAGCACAGTTCGAGCCGGAGCCCAGAGCGCTCGCGACTCACCGCTTAGAGATACGATGACCGCCTTTTCCGCGAGCGTGCATTGGTTAGTAGCCTCGGAGCTTTCACCCTCCGGAATGGATAGCAGCCGA
Organism: Psidium guajava; assembly: GCA_016432845.1. Lineage (NCBI taxonomy): Eukaryota > Viridiplantae > Streptophyta > Magnoliopsida > Myrtales > Myrtaceae > Psidium > Psidium guajava. The sequence goes on along the minus strand of CM028234.1, from coordinate 3,554,491 downwards.
TAGCCTCGGAAAAGATTTAATTTTACCCAAACCCTCCATAATAGGGATACACCTCTAAGGTGTCTCGAAGCACAGTTCGAGTCGGAGCTCAGAGTGCTCGCGACTCGCCGATGAGAGATACGGTGACCACCTTTTCCGCAAGCGTGCGTCAGTTAGTAGCCTCGGAGCTTTCACCCTCCGAAACGGATAGCAGCTGATAGTCTCAGGAAATATTACTTTTCTTTACAAAGTTCACCCTACAGGAATTTGCCACAAGATGACCTACCACACGGGTCTGAGTTCAACTACCAGGTGTTTCTATGAGCAAATCCTTAGGTATTCATTCCACTCTTAAACGAGCAGTCAACGATAGCCACAGGGAAAACAGGTAAGTCCCAGGTAACTCCCTCAATTCTGCCTCTTTCTCCCTCGCTCCCTATCAAAGCGAGCGTCATGAAATTTGGACTTAAGCTTTCAAGGAGGAAAATAGAGTTGGATGTCACGACTTTTCATTCTTCCCAGTAGAGTCGGTTAGATCTCAAATGTCGTCTTATCTTTGAGGGTAATCTCTCACGAGACCCCCCTCAATGAGGGGCAGCTGTTGACACTTGATTTTTGGCCAATTTTATTTTCAAAATTTTTAGAAAATCCATAAAAATTCATAAAATTAAAAAATCAACTTTGGGGACCTTGGTGTGGCCTAGGGAACCAATTTTGAGCAAAAAATAATTTTCCTTATTTTTCATATTTTTCTCCATTTTATTTTCAAAAATTCATAAAAAAATAAATAAAAAGTGAGAAAATTGCAAAATCAACTTTGGAGACCTTGGTTTGGCCTAGGGAACCAATTTTGAGCAAAAAATAATTTTCCTTATTTTTCATATTTTTCTCCATTTTATTTTCAAAAATTCATAAAAACTAAATAAAAAGTGAGAAAATTGCAAAATCGACTTTGGTGACCTCGGCCTAGTCTAGAGAACCAATTTTGAACAAAAAATAATTTTCCTTATTTTTTGCATTTTTTAATATTTTCAGAAATTAGGAAAATAATACAAAATTAATAAAAAATAGCATTTAAAGCCAGAAAATTACCAACAAATAGTCAATATTTTTAATTTAATTTTCTCTTCATTTTGGATGAATAAATTTTGAAAATTAAGGTCTAGAATCTAGAGTTTCTTTGTAAATTTCAATTTTCGGATTATTTAAATAATTGTAAAAATTCCATTTTAAGCTTTTAATTTTTAATTTTTGCATTTTTAGAGTCGCGTCATCCTCCTCTATTTTTCAAAATTAAAATCCAGTCCAAAAGCCCTCAGAGTTGTCCAATTTCGATAGAAAAGACCAAAATGCAATTTTTTATTTTTCAAATTAGTCCCTAAAATCACTAAAAATGAAATTAAAAATTTTCTAGGGACTAAATCAAAAGGCGAGGCAGGAGAACGTGTATAATTGCTTTGCTCTGAGATGAACTCTTTGACAGACGACGTCTAAGACTTCAAAAGTCAGCAACGTTGATCGACATTTCTTTAGCTGATTTTGCGTTATAAGTGTTAGATTAAGTCCATTTCAAACAGATAAATTTGGATTATAATTGCGAGTAATAGCAAAACAAGCATGACATGAACGGGAAAAGATCAAATGGTGAGGTGGGAGTACGTGCATAATTGATTGTTTTGAGATGAAAGTCTTTGATAGACGTTGTCGACGACTTCCGTATTCAGCTATTATTCCTTACGTGATAAGCCTGTCCTAGAGTTTAACTAGAAGCTTAATTAACTTAGAGGGGGCTGACCAGTATAAAACCGTGAAAATGAAATGGAGACTGTAAATTGCCTCCCCTTCTCGCTCGCTGACTCCCTCTGTCTTTTATCAAAGTTTCCAGAGACGAAAAATTCTGGATTCGTACAAAAGGTGTTGAAGTGAGACCTCCACTGAGAAAATCCCTCAAAATTTTGGTGCCTGGACCTTTTTCTTTGAAGACTCCTCTTTCTTTTCTTTCTTCTTGGCTGTTCTTCTGACCGCCACCCCGCCGCGCCGGCCCCCCCATAAAAAAAAACAAAAACAAAAAAAGAACTCTCTCTCTCTCTCTCTCTCTCTCTCTCTCTCTCTCTCTCTCTCTCAAACCACAGAGGGACTTGCGGCCATGTATGAGTATTCCGTGGCCGTGAGTTTCTCCAAGGACTGGCCTCCTAATTGCCGGGTATCAATTTTTGTGTCCCCCTTCCCCTCGAAACCTTGAGCACCTCTTTATAGAGCAAGTTTAGGGTTTCTTCAACATATCAATCGGTTGATCCTTTCCTATCTAAAACAAAAAAAATATATCCTTATCTCTACAATTAAAGTTTTAAGGATTATATTCTTATTATCCCCGAATTGGATAAAATAATGCAGACTTACCAACCTTGCCAACAAATCTGAAAAAAAAAAATTAAATAAATCGAACATAAAAATTCTGATAAAATTCATGAAATTAGAAGACATTGTCTGCAACATTTTTTATTACCGGAACCTTTTCAAAAGACGTCATTTTCTTAGTCAATCAAAAATGATAAAATCAATCAGTTGCTGGAATTAGTTTTTAGGTTTGAGTGAGATGAAACTTGCCAAAGAAAAAACAAAAGGACACTAAAACCTAGTTCAATTTTGGTTATATTTATTTTCAATTTAAATCCCCTGATATCACCAAAAAAGTTCGTGAAGAAAAAATTTCAAGAAAAGGCCTTTAGGATAAGTCAATGTGTCACTTTGTGCAGAGAGGTCATTTTGATCTAAAGTCTGATTATAAATCATCATCTACAACGAGCTATGATCTAGCTATGTAAATGATATCCAAAAAATCTTGAAAAAATATATGATATTCAGCAAAGTGTCATGAACAACTTCCATGAAGGAAGGTTTTTGATTCAAAGTATGCATGACGAAGCATTCTGCCAATATTTGATCTGAATTGAAATGATATCCATTTTTAATTGATTCCCAAGTTAGCCTTCCAAAGTTCCACCGCTGGTCCAATTAAATGCAAATGTATAAATGCATCCATGAAAAAATGATTAATTATTTTATGTAGGGACTCATATTACTCTCTAAATTTTTTTCATGCAAAATTAAAATGGTTAGTCAAAATTTAGGTGTTAACACCCTTGCCACAAAATATGAAAGTCAAAATAAAATAAGAGTCTACGCTAATCAATAAAAAAGACCCAGTTTTCAATGTGGGTGAATTAACTGGAAGCTTGTTATGAACTACCCACATGGCTTAATTAAAATATTGGGTGAACTCATTTTGATTTCCTTAAGAGCTCGTTCTAATGGAGCAATGAAACACAAAGATAACTTTATGGTGAGACACATAGGCCTTATTCTTGCGTTCTCATTTGTCATTGGAATGGCCTAATTCACGATCCATATTTATGGTTATACAAACTCTTCATATCATTTTTTTGAAAGCAAGAAGATCGGCATAATATTTGGTTATCCACCCTTTTATAATCTCAACTTCAGCTTTTCGCTGCGAGACCAACCAGTCTGGATCAGTTGGCTTATCCACATGTATATCCAAACAATGGGAACCTGCATAGCATATACTCGCTGATTGAAGAATTCAAGATCCACTGAAACTTTTATTTAACATGCATCAATATTGTTCTTCTCTTGTGTGATTCATGGGTATGTGAGACAATCCACAAACAACAAATCAATCACCCGGTTATGTACCTTTCTCCGTAAAGATTGCAACGATACTCTCTGAAATGTTTTTCAGGACCCTAAATTTGAAAAAAAAAAGATATTGTTAAGCGTGAATCGCTAAAGTAAAATTTTAATCCCTGAGATGTATGGTATAAGCATATAAGTTTTTCTACCCGGCGCTACTCCAAGGGTCTCGAAGTCCATTTGAGAAAATAATGTTGCTACCGAATCTTCGAAGAATTAGTTCTATATCCTGCAACAACAACAAAAGGTAGAGGCCAACCATCGTAACGTTCGCTTTGAATTTCATGCATAGAAATCATTCTAATTTACTGATCAAACTAAGAACCAAAGATATATTTTCCAAGAGCCGCTTGAAATCATACATGACCACCGTAGTATGTAGTGACCCAATGCAGGCGAGGCCTAACCCCAAATTGGTATTTGCATCCGTCGATGAAGCTGCTCCAGACGAAAGGCGCTGGTTGGAACATGGAATTGTTTGTGATGCCTATGGGCATTGCCATTTCACTGCATCTCTGCGAGCAAATCCCCCTTTTAGTAGTTGTAAATTCACTTATACATTACACAATTTTACGAGGTCAAGGGAGGGATGGTGCCATTAATCTAGACCCATCAGGGCTCCGCTAATGCCTAAAGATGATGGTGTAGACTGTAAAGTATCGTACCTGCCACCTCCAACCCAAACTAGTTTGGGAAACATTAGTGGGAGGATTGACGTAGCATGTGTAGTTCACGTTATAGGCGATGACGCCTGCAAATATTTTGCTAAGAATGCCATTTTCGGTAGAATTTGCTCCATCGATGCCGTTGCAAATTACTGTCACCGGATATCTTGGTGGATCATTGTATTGAGCTGCACTTGTGTACAATGATTTCAAGTAGTTCTTCAATTCAACCCTGCTCTCCAAAGGCCTACACCCACGAAAAAGGAAAAGCAGTAGTTAATCTATGATTGATTGAGTCCCCTCTAACAAATTAACATCCACACATTCTCAAAGACTCAATTTAGCCTCGAAGATCATCAAAACTTCACACTGAATATAAGAATAAGCGCGGATTAGGTCCTCGATCTCTTAAGGTAAATTGAGTCATTTCAACTCCATTAAATTCAGAAATCGGATTGGGAATACTCTATAGCACTTGGGTATTAAAACACATAATAGATGACGCGTCAGACCACATACTTGCAAGTATTGAACATCTTGCTCAAGTTTGAAATGCCATTAGGCTACTCAGCAACTCTATCGATCTCCGACCACGAGTCTCTTATAGTTTGGTAGCAAGTCTCGCTAGCTTCCTATGCAAAATTACAATGGTTCAATACAAATAATGCAAAACAAAGGATATATCTCAACATCCTAAAGATTATTCAAGTGGTAAGTTTGTATGTCTTTCTCACTTGAGGCATAGTTACTTATAACTATGCACTTGAATTCTATTGATGCCATCCCCTAGAAGCAAGAATATGCATGCCATGTACTTACCTTGTGTACGTAAAATGCGAAGATTGGGACACTGCGTCAATTATTGACATCCTTTCGGAACTTGAAAAGTGCCGCACACTCTATTGTTGGAACAAAACAGAAGAAGAGAAATAACAGGTGTAATTACCTTAAAATCCTTGGTGACCACGGAATAGAAAGCATTCTGCGGGGTCATATCCTCAAAATATAGTACTGGAGCTGACGAAGCCAGAGCTCCAAGAGCCACGTGTGGATATTTTAGCCGAAACCAAGAAGCAAGCACTAAAATTCGCATTAGCTATTAGGATTCAACAAATTAATAAAATGATATGATACATTTTTTCAAGTAAAAAGGAATTAGTACTTTCGGTGAAAATTACTGAATAATAACTCATCATTTTCACATATCATCGGTTTTTGACAGAGTCAATGGAGAACGGATATCAAAACCCGTAACCCGTCAAACTTCTCATGGACTCTTCCCTTTTTTTTTTTTTTCTACCCACATATATTTGTAGGAAAATATACAAATTGCACTTACTTCCTCCATATGATCCTCCCACAACAATAACCGGAGAATATCTGGCTTTCAAATTCCGCTTCACGTGCAAGATAATGGCTGCATAATCGGCCAAAGCTTGGGCCGAGCTAAAATACCCCCGAACATTTGCATCTTCGAGAGCTTCTTCGAAGCTCATCCCAGATGGAATTGACTCACCATAATACCGATGCTGACAAGAAAAAATCCCACAAGAAAAGAAGAATTTAATTACTTAGACAAAAAGAAGATTCTGCAAGGACTCATGAGGAAATGGTGGAACTCATATGTACTACCTCGATGTAAACTAATAAAGCTTTGAATTCAAGAGCATTGTCGATCAGAAAGCCAATGGTAGCCGGCGCTCTATCGAGTGGCGATTCGGCACCGAGGTAAACGAAGATCGGTGCGCTGGTATTCGCACCGCCCCAGTAGTTGGAGTTGATGAAGTATCTTTGCTTGAAGGTAGTGTAGCTCTTGGGCCTATAGTTGAAATGATCGAGCGTCTGGTTGAAGAAGATGGTTTCGAAGTCGTTCCCTATGGATGTCGAATCTGCACCTTCCGCATATCGGAGGACATCTTCGCGGTACAGACTCAGCATTGGAGTGTAGAGTTTCTGCCCAGAAATTGAAGGTGCGGATAAAGTGAAAGAGATGATCAAAGAAAGCCAGGAAAAAAGAGCCATAGCGTGTACAAGGAGGATGTTTATGAAGGATTCCAAACTTAGTACCCCAATGAAAGGAGATACCTTCATAATTTATAGAAGCATTTGCCGTCCTGGGTCATGGTTTGAAATGAACTGTTCTCTCATTCCCGGCATATTCCTACACGCATCGCAATCGTTTAAGTTGATCCTAAATATTTTTCATTTGTGTCAATTTAGTCCTAAACCCTTTTTTTAGCCAATTCAATCATAAACTTTTTTTTTGTGCCAATTCAGTCATTAACTTTTTGCATTTTTGTCAATTCAGTCTATCCGATCAACTTTGATTGACTGGTGCTGACGTGGATGCTGATGGGGTAATTTTTTAATAATATTATATATTTTTTTAAAATTCTTTATTTCTTTTTTCTTTAGCCTTTTCTTTCTTCTTATGTTTACTGTTCATCTTCTCCAAGCTTGCTTCCTCTAGGATGGAAGAGAGGGCCAGCGGTTGCAACATTGGCCGAAAGAGAATTCGATTATTTCGAATAAGAAAAGAAGAAGAATAGTGGAGGGATAGTGTTTTCATTGCAAATCTTTGCTCTTGAGACATCTTATGGCTAAAGTGTTTAATGTACTAGTGTAAGTAATTAACAACTGTCGAGGTCATGAAATTTTCAAGAACCTCTTGATAAAAAGACTTAGCTCAAGACAAGTAAAACACAAGTCTGCATCTAAAAATAATAATAATAATAATAATCATGAGTCTCTTTCACCGATTTCTTCGAACTAAACGATTTATTTATCTGTGTCGACTACACATTGTGGGCTTCGATGGACATGGCTAGCCGACATTTATAAATTTAAATGGACTGCGCTTCTGGCTCAACACGGTAGAATGTTTTGCTTATTTCGCTTAGTATCAGTTCCTTTTTGCCAAAGAGATCAGCCTTGAATGTTTGGCTCTGGGTGAGATGGGAACTAGTCATTCTTATGAAAATAATTGTGTCGTTATCGTACTTTAGTCAAAGAGGAAAATACTTTAATTTGGCTACAAAAAAACACTGATTAGTTCGTTAATACATGACTTGCAGCATACATATGTGTCCTCTTTCATATTCATCAAGATTCTAAATATAATTTTTATGGTTTCCCTAGCATAAAAAAGGGGAATAATTATTTTTTCTATAACAAAAATAAGAAATTTGATTGATGGTCCACTTTTTAAGGAAACATCAATACCAACATCAATATCAACATTACCTTTATCCCAAATCATTTGGGGTTGGTAAAGGGTTTATCTCATAGAAATAGCTCTTTTTTTACAGCTGGCTCGTTAGGCATAACGCCAACCCTCCTCCGTTACCCTAACTTGGACATGTTATGTAAGCATACATAAGTAGAGTTGATGTATTAACAAAGCGATTACTCACGTCAAATGAGCTAACATATTAATAAAAGTTATTTGTCTTTTCATTATTATTTTTTTTGAAGTATTTCATATTTTATAGATAAGATACTTATGGAATGTCTTTGTTTTTTGTTTTTTTTTTTTTGGGTAGAAGAAAGTCGCTAAGTCCTTTGTGACCGAAGCTTCAATTGTGCGTGACGGGCCTTGCAAGAACTTGGAACGGGACATCCTCAGCTTAAGAATATCGACATCGTCTAAGTTATGTGCAGTAGCAACAGAAGTTGAAAGCAGTATCAAAGTGATCCAAAGGCAAGGGTGTGAAGACATTCCAGGGTTTGTGGTCATAATTGCCCAAGCTAAAGCATGTATGTGACAAAACGTTTGATGTCCCTGGTGTTCCTATCCTTCTGCTAGTTCATCCCCTATATACATTTTTCTTTCGTTTCACATAATTACTTCAAATCATGAGAATGATGAGGCAACTTCGGTCGAATTCAAGTCAGATTTGGTAGATGACAAAAGCGATTAAGAAAGAATAAGATAGGCTGTCTGATCATTTGAATGTACAAGACAACATTTTAAGTAAGATAGACTAGTACTCAACATATGTAGACCTAGACACATGCCTATACTCATATGTGATAAAACATATCCTATCTTGACTTCTATCTAGACAATCAAATGCAGCATGAGTGCTTCTCTCACTACTCCAGTAAATTTGAACGACTGATCTATGGTATGGCTTTTACCAACGGCTGGAACTTTTCAAGACAGTGAATAAATCAGTATTTAGGACAGAGGATCTTGCTCTCCTAACATTCAAATTCATATGGAGTTATAACGAGATAAGAGCATAAACAAGACTTAAGGATGAAAACCGATGTTCATTTGCATACATATGATTTTATTTTAGGTTTAGGACTCTAGGTTTCAAAAAAGTTCCAATCAAGTCTTGAGCTCTCTACTGGTTGTAGGAAACAAGACATGGCTCCCACATGGGAATATTTGATCACGTGCCACGTGTCACATTTCACGTGCCATGCCCATGACCATGTTTGTTGTTTTCATCAACAATTATGGTTTTGGCTCTCTCTTTCGCTTTCTTATTCGCAATTTCAGTTCACTTGGTTCGTGATGTATGTTGGGTTTTCAGGTATATGTGGAATTACGACGTTGAACAGTGTATACTTTGATGTTTTACCAGGAAATTATGTAATGAAATGGACGAAATTAAAGAGGACAAAGTTAGGACAATTTGGAACTTTGTGGCAAATTGTGTTATATGTGATCGATCGATCGATTCATGATGTTGCGAATTAAAAAAAAAAATCAATGGGGCAATAATTGATGTCGATTCGATCGTCTAGCGGAGGGTGGGGTGTCGTTTTCTATGGTTTTTGGCATCTAGAAAATGACAAATTTTTTTATTTTTTTTAATGATGGTTCTGTCGAATATCTCAATTCGATCCTATCAATGATGCAAGGAAGTAATGGAAATTTGCACAACACACGAATTTACGTGGTTCGGCAACGGAGAGGTTCCGCCTGCCTACGTCCACGGGGAGATGAAATCTGTTTCACTAACTTGGAGAGGAAGATTACAACCTGTTTCGCCCTCAATATATATAGCGAACCCTACATGGTACAAATTACAAAATTGCCTACATAGCCCTAAAATATTTAATTTTTCCATATAAATCATTATATGACAAAACATAAAATGTCTCTGGCGGAAGGGGGCCTTTCGGAACCGCCTCATAATCTTCTCAATAACAGAATACAAGACATCAGCCTCAACAGGTTCTCGCTACGTGTCTGCTCTTGTTTATCACTTTACTTAAGTTCATCTCTCTTCATCTCTCGGGATGGGCGATTTCCGAAGGGCACCAATAGAAAATGGCCTTAGAGTCAACTTCAAGGTTATGTTTGCGTCACTTAGGATCGTTCGTTTTGCGAATTTTTTTTTTTTCGAATAAAATTTTCATTTTTTTCTCGGTTGGAAAGTCTTTCAATATTGACACAAATGATGAGAAAAGAGAGGACAATTGGGTAGTTTTCAAATGGTCGGTCCATTAAATTATTCCTGTTTACATTACACTCTGTACGATAACTACCCATGTGTTTCTCCTTTTCTTTTCTTTGCTTTGGGAGTGCAATTCTACAGGAATGAAATAGACTAGGGATGACCCACATATTTGAGAGGATGGAAGGAGTAGCTAGTGGTATCGTGGGTGGTAATGTTGAATTATTGAGAGGGGTGGGTGAGTCATCTGCTCGTGGTTGATTGGGGACAACATGCGGTGGAGAAAATTTACTACATTGAATCCGAATCATGCGAGCTCAATTCGTATCTCCCGTAACATGAGTCGGGCTCTTCCAAGCAAAGTAAAAAGGGAGGAAAAAAAATATAAGGCGGACTCACGTGAGAGTCGCATGATCTAACTGTCTATGCGAACTGAATTTCCACGTTTCAAGTGTGGTGCAAGCAATGATTTCTCTCTAGTAGGGGCCCGAGGGTGGTCGTTTTCAAAGTCTTTCGCTCTCCCCACCTATCTACACAACGTAGTACTAATGGCCTGATCGAAAGCGCTTGGTAGAATCCTTTTCCATATGCTCAAATGGTCCCTCACATCTTTCTCTAACTTTCACCGCCCGACGCATGTTGACCACATACGATGTGTGTGTCCTTGTAGTTTCAACTAGGATTGAATTTTGCAACGAACTAATTGAGTGGTCGTGTTAGGGGTCCGCTTTTTAGGACAAATTGCTTTGTGCAAAGCCACTATTGCGAAAAGTAAAACTGACCCAAAAAGCCAGAACGTAAAGAAAAGGGTAGGAAGTGAAAGATGATTCGATTTAGCACCATCGCACCAACTAAGATGATAATAAATTTTTTAAGACACTTCTTCATGGTAAAATTTGAACCAACTACGAAGAAAACAACCAAACTAATGACAAGTAAAGTAACTATATCTAATATAATAGTCGCTGACCAGTCCATGTAAATAATGTTAAAATGACTTTTTATGCGTTTGTATGGCCACCCATAACAGGAATCTTCAGGCCGCAATAGTAATATTCATTTTGCCAATTTAGTCTAAATATTTTGATAATTTATCCACGCTTGGCCAAAACCGTTCTATGTGATACCATCCACGCTGACGTGGACACTGGCCCTTTTATATGATACAGCAGGCACTGACGTCGATAATTTTTAATAATATCAAAAATTTTTGAAAAATTTTCCATTTCTTTTTAATTTTTTTAGGTTTTCTTTTCTTTTTTATTACTTTATTTTTTGCTCTTAAGCATGCCCCTCCCGGCAGGGGTAATAAAAAAAAGAACCTTAAATCTCTTCACTTTCGCTTCATCCTCTCGACAAAATCACATCCGTTTTCCTGACTAGGCACTCAGAAGTCAATCAAAGAATAGTGGGAAAATTATCTAACAAGTTTTTAAATTTATTGTACAACGGTTAATTTAATCCTAAATCTTTTAATGATTTGTCAATTTAGTTCTAATTCTCTCAATTTTGTAAATTTACTTTTTGACATTTTTCCAATTTAGTCATTTTAGCTAATTTTGGCAAAAAATAACTGATGTGGTGGTCTAGTCGGCAATGACGTATTAATAAAAGTTATTTGTCTTTTCATTTTTTTTTAGTATTCCATATTTTATAGATAAGATACTTATGGAATGTCCTTGTTTTCTTGTAGAAGAAAGTCGCGAAGTCCTTTGTACCAAAGCTTCAATTGTGCGTGCTGGGCCTTGCAAAAACTCGGGACGGGACATCCTCAGCTTCGGAATATCGACATCGTCTAAGTTATGTGCAGTAGCAACAGAAGCTGAGAGAAGTATTGGAGTGATCCAAAGGCAACGATGTGAAGATATTCCAGGGTTAGTGGTCATAATTGCCCAAGCTAAAGCATGCATGTGATAAAAGGTTTGATTTTTCTGATGTTCCTATCCTTCTGCTAGTTCATCCCTCATATACCCTTTTCTTTCGTTTCACATAATTATTCCAAATCATGGGGATGACGAGGCGGCTTCGATCGAAGTCAATTCAGATTTGGTAGGCGACAAAAGAGACTAAGAAAGAATAAGATAGGTTGTCTGATCATTTAAATGTACAAGACAACCTTTTAAGTAAGTAGACAGTAGATTAGTACGCAACGTGTGTAGACATAGACACATGCATATACTTGGGTGTGATAAAGTATATCCTATCTTAACTTTTATCCAAACGATCAAATGCAACACAAGTGCTTCTCTCACTACTCCGGTAAATGTAAATGACTGATCTATGGTAACGGCTTTTTATCAATGGCTGGCACTTGTCAAGATACTGAATAAATCAGTATTTAGGATAGAGGATCTTCCTCTCTTAACATCCAAATTCACATGGAGTTTTAACGAGATAAGAGCATATGAAAACTGATGTTCATTTTCATACATATGATTTTATTTTAGATTTAGGACTCAAGGTTTCAAAAAAGTTCAATCATGTCTCGAGCTCTTTACTGGTTGTAGGAAACAAGACGTGGCTCCCGCATGGAAATATTCGATCACGAGCCACGCATCGTCATTTCCAGTGCTTGAGAATGCAAGTTTCTAGAGTTAAATTTTTAATTTCTAATTCTTTGACTTGTAGCCTACATATTTGATCACGTCCCTACCTCGTCGAAATATTCGAACTGAGAAAACTCCTTTGAGAGAAACCTCCAAAATAGTCACTGCATTCCCTCTAATGTGGACAAAAGAACCAAAAGGTTTCGTTGAATAATCAATCCTACCACGAAGCTTCAAGTGATTTTCAACCATTCGATCACGTCTCCAAGTTCATGGAAAGTTCAAGTGGAATCTTCCCCAAATCTAGACTAAAGCATATGAACTCAATCATTAATATTATAGAACAAGTTGTTCTTTGTCAATGGCTATCCACCACTCACTTGAACGTCAGATAAGAGAAATTTATCAAATTCATTAATTCCACAACAACATCCATTTAGATTGCGAACGGACACGCGTCGCCCTTTGAAGAGTTCCCAGATTCTCTCTTGCTTCAAGTTGGTAGAAACTAGTGCACACACAGATATACACACACACACACATATATATATATATATATATATATATATATTATTTCCTTCCCCAGATTGTTTGGAACATGAAATATGAAAGTACTTATTTTAACGCTGCTTGATGGCGTGGAGAATTTAATCGTGCATGTCAGGTCATCCCATGTCCTAAATCACTTAGTTAACCTCGTAGAGCATAACGTACTTTGCGCTTTACTTGAACTTACAATAAGATGCTACTGTTGAAGTTTGTTTAAATACAATGATTAACATCATAGGACAAGTTTTTCGTTGTCAATGGCTATCCACCACAGACGTTGAACATCAGAGGAGGTCGACGACAGTGAGTTCGTATGATAGATTATCAAATTCATTTAGACCACAAGAAGATCCATTTAGATTGCGAACGGACGGAAACGTGTTGCCCTTCGATGTTCCCAGATTCTCTCTTGCTTCAAGTTGGCAGGAACAAATACTTCTATCTATTATTCCTTCACCACATTATTTGGAACATGAAATATGAAATTGTTTATTTTACACTTGATGGCGCGGCGTGCATGTAAGGTCGTCCCATTTCCTAAATCACTAAGTTAACCTCGAAGAGCATACCCTACTTTGCATTTTACTTGAACATGCAGTGGGCTCTTGTTTATGCTGTACTTTTTTTTTAATCATAGTTTTGTTTTATTTGAAAACTTCCCAAACATTTCTTTCCTCAACTTCTAAGCAGTCGGTTTTTCCGAAAAAAGAAAAAGGAAAAAAAAATATTTTAGTCATCAATGTCCCTATTTTGTCCTATCTTCACAATTTGATTGGTTCTTTCATGATTGAAGGAAGTTGCAATCCGGTCAAACGAAAACTAGTATTTATGTGGCATGGTGAGATAAGAAGCTCACACACCCCCAAATTACTTTGGTTTTGTCTTACTACCAATGTTAGTGGTGGCTAATGAACTAGGGAAATCCCTATGTGTCCAAAGAAAGAAAAATGGAAAATAAATAAATAATCTCTGAAGTTTGATTTAATATGCATGTGGTCCTCTAAATTTTTTATTTATTCAATATTGTCCCTAAACAATTAATAAATATTTAACGTAGTCCTTCTATTTGCTAAACGATAGATCACACGTTGTTTGACCATGTGGATTATTAAATGATCATTTGGATTATTGAAAATAATGAGTTAACATGTCCATTTTTTTCTTGGGGAAGGAACATGTCCATTTTTTTTTATCCATCCACTTTAAAAAAAGAAACAAAAAATAGAACGTTACCATGTCCATCATTATTTCATGACATAGATTATTATATCTTGGTTTGAGATGAATAACTTACTTGTATAATTCATGTATAACATTTTTTGTCCACCATTTAAATTATCCGATTGAAGACCACATAGGCATATTCCATTAACTTGAATTAGTGGAAGGAGGACATTGAACATTTTCAAATAATTGAGAGACTACATTGAACATTCATTATTAGTTGAGGAAGCACAATGAACAAATTAAAAGTCCAGGAATGATATTAAATATTGGATCAAAGTATGAGAACTATTTTTTTCTTTTTCCAAAGAAAAGCCATACATGAGTGCCGGACTTTGCATTCCCTTTAACGTGTCTATCATATGTGCAACACATGAGATTCCTATTATGGCTTGGTATTGCATCCATCAAAGTGGGGGAAAATTGTCCAAAAAGTCCTAAACTTATTGGACTTTTACAAATTCAGTTCAAAACATTTTAATTTTGTTAATTGCTTTAAAAAACATTTCATGTTTCCCAATTGAGTCAACTTGGCCAATTTTGGTTAGAAACCATTGAAGTGGACATTGGCCATCCTACGTGGCACAATTGGTGCTGATGTGGATAATTTTCACTAATGAAGAAAAGAAAACAAAGAAAAAGAAAATAAAAATTACAAATATATTTTTAAAAATTATCCATCTTAGTGCCAGCTGTGCCACATAGAATGGCCAGCATCTGTGTCAAGGGTTTTCGGGGACGGACTGAACTCAGTTGGCAAAATGTGAAAAAAAAAGGTTTATTACTCAATTGACAAATTTAAAAGGTTTAAGACTGAAATAGCAAAATTGCAATAGGTTTATGATTTTTGGATAATTTTCGAATTTGGTTTTGGTGAATTGAAAATAGATCTGTCCTCAATTGACTAGTTTAACCCATATTGACATATTTTCATGTAATACGACTTTAACGATTTATACTCGATCTAACCCTGACGTAACTGTCAATTTTACTATTATAGTAGTGGAAGGGAATTAAGATTTGTTAACAAAAACAAATGGTACTGGCTTAGTTTCGAGCAGAATCGATTTGATGACGTAATGATAATCTGTATAGCTTTGACAATAGTGGATCTCTTTTTTTCCACCTTGATTTCTGATCCAAAGTTGTAGAAGACAACCCCTAAAACGACAAACTCATGGAATCTACTTTGTTCTGAAGTTGGATTTATGTGTTATCAAACTGTCTGTAGTAGAATGAAAATCCTTTTTTATGAAAGCAGCAGCGGCAGCAGGAGAAGAAGAAGCATTCAATTTGGGTCACCTACAAAATTGTGCCCTTTGAGCAGGAAGTTGACCGAAGCAAGTCCAATTTTAAGTTCGAACTACTTTCAGCCTAACTCTTTTATTCCAACGGACGGTCTTAGGGGACAGAAAATGATTGAACGTCGAACCTAAATTGAGTTTTGATTTTATATATCAAAAGATTATTGGTTATAACAGTTAAGAAGGCACACAAAGGAAGGAAAGTAACAGCAAATTTGAAGCTCAATGTCATTTTTCATAAGGTCATCGAGCATAGGCGTGCCCAAGAAAGAAATTGTTTGTTAGGCCCACCCAATTTGGCTTCCAACCTTATTGGCTGAGCAAGCTTGGTTTGACCCGACAAGTCCCCAGCTCATGATCAGATCTAATAATAACCTAAGAATGTAGTGTTATTTCAACTAAGCCGAACCACTATAAATATCGTGTACAAGCTCTTCTATCTCTTAACTCTTACTTATTGTATTTGATAGTTTATTTCACACACATGAATACGATTATGTCATTATTTCTATTCGGACTCTAATTTCATTCTAAAGTTGATAGTTTAAATTTCGCATTAGTTTATCATGTTCATTAAAATCACATATTCACGCCTTCTAGGTGACACTGATAATTACAACAAGTTCGTGTTATAGACAATAAGGCGTACAGATAATTTGCCAAGAATTCCATTTTTAGTAGCATTTGCACCATCAATGATGTTACATTTTCGCCTAATCATGGCCGGCGAGGGCAACCATGCATGGGTAGGGCCAGGCGAGACCATCCCTTGATGGTGGTCAATGACGATAGCCCTTGCTTTGCCCTCTCTGGCTACCTCGTACGACTGGCCATCAGCAAAAAAGAAACGAAAAACATAAAAAGGACAAAAAAAACTCATAAAAAATTAATAAGTTGTCCATGTCATTGTTGGTACACTACATAGGACAATTGGCGCTAAATGGACTGCCACATCACCATCTTCCGGCCAAAATTAGCTAGATGGATTCAATTGACCAAATGTAAATGGTTTAGCACTCATTTGGCGTAATTGAAAAGTTTAAGACTGAATTGATATAAATGTAATAACCATAGGTTTAGGACTTTTCCGGTAATTTTCCCACTGAATGTGGGTCCATAAACCGATGCCACAAAATATGAAATTCAAAATAAAATGAGATTCTATGCTAATCAATAAAAAAAGACCAGCAGTTTTCAATGCAGGTGAATTAACTGGAAGCTCGTTATGAACTACCCACATGGCTTAATAAAAATATCGAGTGAAGCCATTTTGATTTCCTTAAGAGCTCGTTCTAATGGAGCAATGAAACACGAAGATAACTTTATGGTGAGATACATAGGCCTTATTCTTGTGTTCTCATCTGTCATTGAAATGGCCTAATTCACGATCCATATTTATGGTTATACAAACTCTTCATATCATTTTTTGAAAGCAAGAAGATCGGCATAATATTTGGCTATCCACCCTTTTATAATCTCAACTTCAGCTTTTCGCTGCGAGACCAACCAGTCTGGATCAGTCGGCTTCTCCACAAGTATATCCAAACAATGGGAACCTGCAAAGCATATACTCACGGATTGAAGAATTCAAGATCCACTGAAACTTTTATTTAACATGCATCAATATTGTTCTTCTCTCGTGTGATTCACGGTTATGTGAGACAAGCCGCAAACAACAAATCAATCACCCGATTATGTACCTTTCTCTGTAAAGATAGCAACGATACTCTCTGAAATGTTTGTCAGGACCCTAAATTTGAAAAAAAAAAGAGATAATATTAAGCGTGATCAGCTAAAGTAAAATTTTAATCCCTGAGATGTATGATATAAGCATAGAAGTTTTCTACCCGGCGCTACTCCAAGGGTCTCGAAGTCCATTTGAGAAAATAATGTTGCTACCGAATCTTCGAAGAATTAGTTCTATATCCTGCAACAACAAAAAAAGGTAGAGGCCAATGATCGTAACGTTCGCTTTGAATTTCATGCATAGAAACCAGCCTAATTTACTGATCAAACTAAGAGCCAAAGATTTATTTTCCAAGAGCCGCTTGAAATCATACATGACCACCGTAGTATGTAGTGACCCAATGCGGGCGAGGCCCAACCCCAAATTGCTGGTTGCATCCGTCAATGAAGTTGCTCAAGATGAAAGGGAGTGGTTGGAACATGGAATTGTTTGTGATGCCTCTGGGCATTACCATTTCGCTGCAACTCTGCAGGTAAATCCAACTTTTAGTAATTGTAAGTTTACTTATACACTACACAATTTTACGTGGTCAAGGGAGGGATGGTGCCATTAATCTAGACCCATCGGGGCTCCGCTAATGCCTAAAGATGATGGTGTAGAGTATCGTACCTGCCACCTCCAACCCAAACTAGTCTGGGAAACTCTAGTGGGAGGATTGACGTAGCATGTGGAGTCCCCGTAATAGGCGACGACGCCTGCAAATATTTTGCCAAGAATTCCATTTTCGGTAGTATTTGCTCCATCAATGCCGTCGCAAATTACTGTCACCGGATATCTTGGTGGATCATTGAATTGAGCTGCTCCCACGTACAAAAATTTCAAGTAACTCTTCAACTCATCCCCGCCCTCTATAAGCCTACACCCACGAAAAAAAGAAAAGGAGTAGTCAATCTATGATTGATTAACATATTAACATTTACACATTCTCAAAGACTCAATTTAGCCTCGAAAATCGTCAAAACTTCACATCAAACAGCAGAATGTGCGGATTAGGTTCCTGATCTCAGAAGGTAAATTGAGTCGTTTTAACTCCCTTGAATTCAAAAATTGGATGGGAATACTCCATAACACTTGGGTATTAAGACACATAATAGATGACACGTCATACCACATACTTGCAAGTCTTGAACATCTTGCTCAAGTTTGAAGTGCCGTTAGACTCTTGAGCAACTCTATCGATCTCTGACCATGAGTCTTTTATAGTTTGGTAGCAAGTCTCGCTAGCTTCCTATGGCAAAACGACCATGGTTCAAGATAAATGTTGCAAAACAAAGGATATATATATCAAGATCCTTAAGATTACTCGAGTAGTAAGTTTGAATGTCTTTCACACTTATTGGATATCCTTTCGAAACACGAAAAGTGCCGCACACTCCATTATTAGAACAAGAAAGAAGGAGAGAAATTACAGGTGTAATTACCTTAAAATCCTTGGTGACCACTGCATAGAAAGCATCCTGCGGGGTTATATCTTCAAAATACAGTATTGGAGCTGACGAGGCCAAAGCTCCAAGGGCCACGTGTGGATACTTTAGCCGGAACCACGAAGCAAGCACTAAAATTTGTATTAGCTATTAGGATTCAACAAATTAATAAAATGATATGATACATTTTTTCATGTAAAAAGGCAAAAAGGAATTAGTACTTTCGGTGAAAATTACTAAATAATAACTCATCATTTTCACATATCATTGGTTTTTGACTTAGTCAACGGAGAGCGGATATCAAAACCCATCAAACTTCTCATGGACCCTTTCCTATTATCTTTTTCTACTAATTAAATATATCTTGAATTTTATGTACTTGATCCACTACACCACCCGATAGGACATATTATTCACGCAACCCAAAAGTGAAGTAGCAAAAAAAAAATTTGAGATTTGTTCGCGACGCGAAGGGTTGGGCCAATAGTGGAATTTGTTTTTGCCTCGCCCGTAGATGTAGATCACCTTGATTGAACCATGTAAATTTTCGTCTTATGTATTTCGTTTTTCCTCATCTGTTTTTCATCACTACCCACATATTCTTGTAGGAAAATATACAAATTGCACTTACTTCCTCCATATGATGCTCCCACCACAATAACCGGAGAATCCGTGGCTTTCAAATTCTGCTTCACGTGCAAGATAATAGCAGCATAATCGGCCAAAGCTTGGGCCGAGCTAAAATACCCACGAACATCTGGATCTTCGAGAGCTTCTTCGAAGCTCATCCCAAGTGGAATTGACTCACCATAATACCGATGCTGACAAGAAAAAAATTCCACAAGAAAAGAAGAATTTACTCACTTGGTTGAAGCAGAAATTAGACAGAAATAACATTCATGCATGGACCCAAAAAAAGGGCAAAAGTCAAACGTATTACCTCAATATAAACCAATAAAGCCTTGAATTGAGCTGCGTTAGCGGTCAGAAACCCGATCGCAATCAAGTCTCCGTCTATTGGCGCTTCGGCACCAAGGTAAACGAAGATCGGCGCACTAGAATTTGCGCCGCCCCAATAGTTGGAGTTGATCAAGTATCTTTGATTGAAGGTAGTGTAGCTCTCGGGTCTGTAGTTGAAATGATCGAGCGTTTGGTTGAAAAAGAAGGTTTCAAAGTTGTTAGCTATGGATGCCGAAACTGCACGTTCCGGGTCTCGGAGCACTTCTTCGCGTTGTAGACTCAGCGTCGGAATGTAGAGTTTGTGTCCAGAAATCGAAGCTGTGGATAATATGAAGGAGATGATGAAAGAGAGCCGAGAAAGAGTCATGGTATGTTGTGCGTACAGGAACTGGAAGTGTGGTAATCAAAGAACTCCAAACGAGACCACTTTACAAGCATAATCAATCAACGACCTTTTAATGCTCCATTGATTATAAATGTGGATGAGAAAATTCAACAACCTTTTGTTTTTTTTTTTTTTGTGGACCTCACATGTAGGGATTCAATAAGGACAAGGGCAATTGACTTGGTGTAATTTCGTTGAATTGGAGCTTCCACTGACTGGCTCGACGCGATCGACTGTTTTTTCTTATGTGGCTTAGGGAAAACCCGAGGGATGTCGACATTCGAATGGTGTTTAGACATCATTTTTGATTTTTCAATCGTTCCATTTGTTGACACCTGATTTTTAATCATTTTTTCTATTGCTAAAGTAATGAAAAATCCATAAAAATTCATAAAATTGAAAAATCAACTTTGGAAGCCTTGGCCAAGCCTAGGCAACCATTTTTGAACAAAAAATAAAATTTCATATTATATATATTTTTAATTTTTTTTTTTAAATACAAAAATACTTGAAAATTTTGGAAAAATAACATTTGAGGCAAAAAAAAAATACACAAAGATAGTTAATATTTTTATTTTAAATCTATTTTCGTATTGGCCATCGCAAATTCAGAAAAATCCAATTCGAGTCACGTGTTCCTTCACGAGTATAATCTTGAATCGGGCCTAAAAAAAATTTTAATTTGAGTCAACTTATTTTTAATTTTCACTTTTTATGAGTTGTGACATTGTCTTCTAATATTTTAAATTTTCATCTTGACCCAATTATACCCAGGATGACTTAATTTTGCAAAAGGCCTTTAATTAAATTCTGCATTATTTTCAACGGCAAGAAATGAGCTTAAATTTGACATGTGGTAAATTTTGGTGTGTCAAAAATTGTGAGGAGATTTGGACTTAAAGAAATATATTTTTTCAGGGACTAAATTGTAAATACTTAAAATTCAAGGACTAGAGTGCAAATACTTAACTCTTGAAGGATTATTTTACAAATAACAAAAAGAAGAGTTAGTGGATAAATTAGAATAGAGAAGGGAAGATGGAGAAGAGGAGATGAAGAAGAGAAGTTGGAGAAGAATGGATGGAGAAAATAAGATAAGAATAGAGAATGGAAGATGGAGAAGAGTTAGTAGAGAAATTAGAAAGGAAGATAAGAATAGAGAAGGGAAGATGGAGATGAAGAAGAGTTAGTGGAGAAATTAGAATGGGAGATAAGAATAGAGAAGGGAAGATGGAGATGAAGAAGAGTTAGTGGAGAAATTAGAATGGGAGATAAATATGGAGAAGGGAAGATGAAGATGAAGAAGAGTTAGTGGAGAGATTAGAATGTGAGATAGAGATGGAGAATGGAAGATGAAAATGAAGAAGAGTTAGTGGAGAAATTAGAATGGGAGATAGAGTTAGTGGAAAAATTAGAATGGGAGATAGATGAGTAGATTATAAAAGGAGGAAGAAGTGAGCTTGAGGGGGGAGATTTTTGGAGAGAAAATTTGAAGTGTTTGAGAGGAATTTTTTTGGAGAGAAAATTTTAGATGTTTGAGAGAGTTTTGGGAGATTGAAGAAAAATTCGAGAGAAAGAAAATACCAAAAGAGAGAGAATTTTGAAGATGATGGGAGTTTAAAGCTAGGGGTTATCATCACAAATTCCTTCATCGATTAATATAAATCAAGAGTTCATCCTCGTCAACGAGCAAACAAATTCGAGCTAAGTGTTTTTATTTATTCATTTATTTATGGTTTTACTCGCAAATTAGCACAAATTGTATGCACTTTCTCCATCTCCTTTTTTTTCTCCATATTTTATGTCAGGAGAAGGATATCTCTACTTCAACAGCAAAAATCTCGTAGAGATGCAAAAATCGGCCTAGACAAGCTCCTAAGCTGTCGCGACCCTCTAAAAAAAATTTTAAATTTTAAAGGGGTTAACGGATTATTAGGTTAATTAGATTTGACTAACCTAACGCGGACCCTCCCAAGCCCTACCGAATCGCAACTTTGGTTTTTGTTTAAATGATTTTGAAATTTGGAGTCGCCACTAATCGTTCTTGGTAGGTCGATTAGAAACCTAAATAAATTAGCGGAAGAACTAATTTATTCCTGCGAACAAGAGATTATGAGCTCGGAGACTTGGTTACACTAGTTAATTAAAACTAATGCCCTTTCGGTACCTTAATTTGATGGATATCCTAATTCGGCAACTCAGGCTTGGTCTATTCCTAAGGCTTTAATAGGGTATTCTCTTTTGTGTTTTCACTTTTTAAATAGGATGCATGGATGGTATATATTTTTATTTGTTATATTTTTTTATGTGTTAAAGATTCCCTGAAGCCGTAAGAGGGAGTGTGTTAACAACTTCTGTGCAGTATTACGACCTACTCATCTTTTGGGTTTGATGATTCAAAAATTAAATTATAGGAAGTACATGACAGTGAATAAACACCTCCAATGGGAGGCCTAGCATTGGCTTGGCTCTTCCCTTTGGGATTTAAGGTACAGGTATTTAAGTTGCAAGTATTTAAACTACTGTAACTAAAAAACCTCCAATTGGAGGCTAAGCATTAGCTTAGCTCTTCCCTTTGGGATTTAAGGTACAGGTATTTAAGTTGCAGGTATTTAACTACTGTAAGTAAAAACCTCCAATGGGAGGCTAAGCATTGGCTTGGCTCTTCCCTTTGGGATTTAAGGTACAGGTATTTAAGTTGCAGGTATTTAACTACTGTAAGTAAAAACCTCCAATGGGAGGCTAAGCATTGGCTTGGCTCTTCCCTTTGGGATTTAAGGTACATGTATTTAAGTTGCAGGTATTTAACTACTGTAAGTAAAAACCTCCAATGGGAGGCTAAGCATTGGCTTGGCTCTTCCCTTTGGGATTTAAGGTACAGATATTTAAGTTGCAGGTATTTAACTACTGTAAGTAAAAACCTCCAATGGGAGGCTAAGCATTGGCTTGGCTCTTCCCTTTGGGATTTATGGTGCAGGTATTTAAGTTGCAGATGGACTTTGTCCTCTCCATTCTGGGGTATGAATTCTTTAAAATAAAATACAACGAATTGATTCAACAATTTGAAATTTGTACGCGCTTGAGGACTCCTCCAAGCCGATTTTGTGCTTCCATAGGGTTGACCATTGATATAGAGTTGCGGCTTCCTGACATAAAATAGAGTGAAGTGTCAGTATACAAAATATGTGCTAATCTGCACCTAAAACCAGAAAAGTGGAAAGAGTACTTATCTCCCGTTTTTTGGGAGGGATTTCTATAATTGATTTTCGCTCTCTATGTTCCCAATATAGAGAGTTTCTTTTGAATTAAGATGGACTTTTAGTCACAGATCAGTTGAGAAATCGGTGGACAGCTTAGGAGCTTGTCTGGGCCGATTTTTGCATCTCTACGAGATTTTTGCTGTTGAAGTAGAGATATCCTTCTCCTGACAAAAAATATGGAGAAAAAAAAGGAGATGGAGAAAGTGCATACAATTTGTGCTAATTTGCCAAGAGAGAATTTTGAAGATGATGGGAGTTTAAAGCTAGGGGTTATCATCACAAATTCCTTCATCGATCAATATAAATCAAGAGTTCATCCTCGTCAACGAGCAAGCAAATTTGAGCTAAGTGTTTTTATTTATTCATTTATTTGTGGTTTTACTCGTAAATTAGCACAAATTGTATACACTTTCTCCATCTCCTTCTTTTTCCATATTTTATGTCAGGAGAAGGATATCTCTACGTCAACAGCAAAAATCTCGTAGAGATGCAAAAATCAGCCCAGACAAGGTCCTAAGCTGTCCACCGATTTCTCAACTGATCTGTGACTAAAAGTCCCTCCTGATTCGAAAGAAACTCTCTATATTGGGAACATAGAGAGCGAAAATCTATTATAAAAACCCCTCAAAAAAAATTGGAGATAAGTACTCTTTCCACTTTTCTGGTTTTAGGTGCAGATTAGCACATATTTTATATACTGACACTTCACTCTATTTTATGTCAGGAAGCCGCAGCTCTATATCAATGGTCAACCCTATGGAAGCACAAAATCGGCTTGGAGGAGTCCTCAAGCGCACACAAATTTCAAATTGTTGAATCAATTCGTTGTATTTCATTTTAAAGAATTCATACCCCAGAATGGAGAGGACAAAGTCCATCCGCAATTTAAATACTTGCACCATAAATCCCAAAGGGAAGAGCCAAGCCAATGCTTAGCCTCCCATTGGAGGTTTTTACTTACAGTAGTTAAATACCTGCAACTTAAATACCTGTACCTTAAATCCCAAAGGGAAGAGCCAAGCCAATGCTTAGCCTCCCATTGGAGGTTTTTACTTACAGTAGTTAAATACCTGCAACTTAAATACATGTACCTTAAATCCCAAAGGGAAGAGCCAAGCCAATGCTTAGCCTCCCATTGGAGGTTTTTACTTACAGTAGTTTAAATACCTGCAACTTAAATACCTGTACCTTAAATCCCAAAGGGAAGAGCCAAGCCAATGCTAGGCCTCCCATTGGAGGTGTTTATTCACTGTCATGTACTTCCTATAATTTAATTTTTGAATCATCAGACCCAAAAGATAAGTAGGTCGTAATACTGCACAGAAGTCGTTAACACACTCCCTCTTTCGGTTTCAGGGAATCTTTAACACTTAAAAAAATATAACAAATAAAAATATATACTATCCATGCATCCTATTTAAAAAGTGAAAACACAAAAGAGAATACCCTACTAGAGCCTTAGGAATAAACCAAGTCTGAGTTGCCGAATTAGGATATCCATGAAATTAAGGTACCGAAAGGGCATTAGTTTTAATTAACTAGTGTAACCAAGTCCCCGAGCTCCTAATCTCTGGTTCGCAGGAATAAATTAGTTCTCCCGCTAATTTATTTAGGTTTCTAATCGACCTACCAAGAACGATTAGTGGCGACTCCAAATTTTAAAATCATTTAAACAAAAACCAAAGTTGCGATTCGGTAGGGCTTGGGAGGGTCCGCGTTAGGTTAGTCAAATCTAATTAACCTAATAATCCGTTCTCCATCTCCTTTTTTTTCTCCATATTTTATGTCAGGAGAAGGATATCTCTACTTCAACAGCAAAAATCTCGTAGAGATGCAAAAATCGGCCCAGACAAGCTCCTAAGCTGTCCACCGATTTCTCAACTGATCTGTGACTAAAAGTCCATCTTAATTCAAAAGAAACTCTCTATATTGGGAACATAGAGAGCGAAAATCAATTATAGAAATCCCTCCCAAAAAACGGGAGATAAGTACTCTTTCCACTCTTCTGGTTTTAGGTGCAGATTAGCACATATTTTGTATACTGACACTTCACTCTATTTTATGTCAGGAAGCCGCAACTCTATATCAATGGTCAACCCTATGGAAGCACAAAATCGGCTTGGAGGAGTCCTCAAGCGCGTACAAATTTCAAATTGTTGAATCAATTCGTTGTATTTTATTTTAAAGAATTCATACCCCAGAATGGAGAGGACAAAGTCCATCCGCAACTTAAATACCTGCACCATAAATCCCAAAGGGAAGAGCCAAGCCAATGCTTAGCCTCCCATTGGAGGTTTTTACTTACAGTAGTTAAATACCTGCAACTTAAATATCTGTACCTTAAATCCCAAAGGGAAGAGCCAAGCCAATGCTTAGCCTCCCATTGGATGTTTTTACTTACAGTAGTTAAATACTTGCAACTTAAATACATGTACCTTAAATCCCAAAGGGAAGAGCCAAGCCAATGCTTAGCCTCCCATTGGAGGTTTTTACTTACAGTAGTTAAATACCTGCAACTTAAATACCTGTACCTTAAATCCCAAAGGGAAGAGCCAAGCCAATGCTTAGCCTCCCATTGGAGGTTTTTACTTACAGTAGTTAAATACCTGCAACTTAAATACCTGTACCTTAAATCCCAAAGGGAAGAGCCAAGCTAATGCTTAGCCTCCAATTGGAGGTTTTTTAGTTACAGTAGTTTAAATACTTGCAACTTAAATACCTGTACCTTAAATCCCAAAGGGAAGAGCCAAGCCAATGCTAGGCCTCCAATTGGAGGTGTTTATTCACTGTCATGTACTTCCTATAATTTAATTTTTGAATCATCAAACCCAAAAGATGAGTAGGTCGTAATACTGCACAGAAGTTGTTAACACACTCCCTCTTACGGCTTCAGGGAATCTTTAACACTTAAAAAAATATAACAAATAAAAATATATACCATCCATGCATCCTATTTAAAAAGTGAAAACACAAAAGAGAATACCCTATTAAAGCCTTAGGAATAGACCAAGCCTGAGTTGCCGAATTAGGATATCCATGAAATTAAGGTACCGAAAGGGCATTAGTTTTAATTAACTAGTGTAACCAAGTCTCCGAGCTCATAATCTCTGGTTCGCAGGAATAAATTAGTTCTCCCGCTAATTTATTTAGGTTTCTAATCGACCTACCAAGAACGCTTAGTGGCGACTCCAAATTTCAAAATCATTTAAACAAAAACCAAAGTTGCGATTCGGTAGGGCTTGGGAGGGTCCGCGTTAGGTTAGTCAAATCTAATTAACCTAATAATCCGTTAACCCCTTTAAAATTTAAAATTTTTTTTAGAGGGTCGCGACACCATTAAATGCTCTTCTTAATCTAACATATGACTTGATGTTTCGCCGAAATTTCTCCGACGATAAAATATCTCTCGTCGAAAGTCTTTTTTTTATTATTTTTTTCATTAATGGGAAACACTTTTTTGTAGCTACTCCGGACAAAAAAAAATTCACAGGCACTAAAGAAGTCAATGACTTCAATTTCAACAGGACTGTACAAATAGTAACCAAGCTGGAATTAATCACTGAGAAGGCTTGGAAAATATGAACTTTCATAACATGACCAAGTGCAAACAAAATTATGCCGAAATTTAATTTATGAAAGAGCTTGAAAACACCACAATATCATGCCAGAATTTAAGAGATGATGCAACACCTAAGATAAAAATATATGTCGGATCTTATCGACGATGCAGATCTAGAAACTACAACTTGGGAACAAGGCGGAATTTAATCGGCAGCATGAGTCTGGAAGACAAAAGTACAATGTAGGAAAGTAAAGCTATCGAAAGATAGTAAATTTGTTTGATTTTGCGCAGGGGAGCATCCGAAGAGTATGATGTGGCTATTTAAAATCTATGATCAATGGTTATCAACAAAGGTTACAAAATAGAAGTTACAAACAATTGTTACAACTGGTTATTGAAAAAATAATAACTTCCTAATAGTTACGAGAAGTTACAACAATCTTAAAATAGTGGTACAATAACCAAGCAACATTTAGCCTCCTGTCAATTGCATAACGTCAATATCAATGACTTCATCGATTAAGCCCACTCCACATGGATTAGGAAACCAGTATAATTCGATCAAGCCATACACTATAGTCCTTGATCGAAACAAACATGGACTTTACTTTCCCCATACGTTTCTTTTCTTTTCTTTTAATTCCACGATCAAGAACTATATTTATTCGAGCCGATTTTCATTCAACGAACTCAAACTCGAGATATATTTTAATAAAAACGCTAATGCATGTATGTTTGTCAAAAGTAAGCGTGGTTGAGATAAAATTCCTCTAGATAGCTATTCTCATGTTTCATAATGCATTGAGTCCTTGCAACTTTGTCTGAGTTGGAGTTGATCGAGTAAAAGGTCGTGTGACAATTTGAGCATTTGACTGAACGTGCTCATGCCAATTTCAACTAGGATGATGCCGACTCAAGCTACTTGCAAATGTCAGTTTATTTTAATAGGTCGGCTCTATCAAAACCCCAGCATTAATTTCCAAGCCTTCCAGACGTCTATGAAGAGAGCTTGGAAAAATGAAAATGTGGAATTTGTTCCCCGGGGGCATAATATATTCAGTATTACCTTTAGAAATGCTTTGGAGAAATCCAAGGTGTTAGAGGGAAGTCCTTGGTCTTTTTCAAATCACCTTCTTCTGCTACAGGATTGCGAGCCAAATACTCCACCACATTGCTATACTTTTGAGAAATGTACTTTCTGGATTCGTATTCTTGGTTTGCCGATTGGATGGTTCTCTTCAGAAGTGGTAGAATCCCTTGTTAGCTCAGTTGGCCAAGTGAAAGAAGTGAGAATAGATGCTCGAGGTCCTGCAGCGCAAAGAATAGCCAAGGTTAAAGTGGAGTTCAACTTGCAAGAAGCCCTAACTGTTGGCACACTTGCCACTTTTAAGGGTAAGAAAATCTGGTTGGATTTCAAATACGAAAGGCTCCCCCATTTTTGCTATTCGTGTGGGAAAATTGGTCATTACGCGAACTATTGTGAAGAAGTCCCATATGAAGAAGGAAAGTTCACAACTGAGTTGGGAAGTAGTTTTGGAAGTTGGTTAAGAGCTGAATCTCAGGAGAACAGTCCCTTTTGGAAAGTTTTCTACAAAAAAGAGTTTATGGAAGATTTACTTGATGAAATAGTGCCCGAGTCACCTATGAATCAAAGTCAAATTGTTCCTCTGGACCTTGACCAGAACTCTCAAATGGAAGCTACAACGGGGGAAGCTAGACTTGAGAATGCAGTTTGTAATGCAGAACAAGAGATTACTCAAGGCAAGAGGACAGTAGATAAGGGAAAAGCAATCCTAATGATTTCGGGACCTACACAGAAACGGAACTCTCCTAAGGTAAAACTCTCCCTTCATCCAAATAGTAGCGGTATAAAGATTGGCAAGGGTTCAAAAACTTCCATAGCAAAAAGGCAGAAGAGATTTAACTCCCTTTTATTGGATGAGTCCCAACTTTTAGACACTCCAGTTTTTGTGACTGAGGAAGTAGCAAATGGGCTTTGGTGGCTAGCCAGAATAAGCCACCGGGTTACAAATGAGTGTTTTCTTATGGAGACTAAAAATCAAGAACCAGCTATCCATCGTATGAGGAGACGCTTGAATTTTCAATTTAGTTTCGTGGTAAATCCAATTGGGTTAGCAGGGGGTTTAGCTATTTTGTGGAATGATTTAGTCTCAATTGAGGTAGAGTCTGCCTCGAAGGAGTTGATCAATGTAACCTGCGAAGATCTAGGCAGTAGGAAGAGAATGAGAATTACCTTTATTCATGCGCCAACTGAATTCAGGGAGAGACTATTTCTATGGGACAGATTGAGACAAATAAGCATTATCGATGACTTACCGTGGGTGTGTATGGGAGATTTCAATGAAGTTATGTATGATTGGGAGAAAGTTGGGCGACGTATGGCTGCTAATTATCGAATGGCTGCATTTCGAGATTGCTTAAATGATTGTTCTCTAATGGAAGTTGAATGTAAGGGATGTGCGTTTACCTGGGCGAACAATAGAGATGGGGAAAACTTTGTGAAGGAAAAGTTAGACAGAGTAGTCTGTAATTCAGAATGGAGATTAAACTTTCCAGAAGCTGAAGCCTATGCCCTTCCAGCAGTAGGATCGGATCACAGTCCTTTACTTTTGTCTCTCTATGTGCAGCCAGTCAAGAGAAATAGGCTTTTTCGCTTCGAAGCTTTTTGGGCAGAAGACCCTGAATGTTTGAATGTCATTTTAGAGGCATGGAAGTCACCTGTCATGGATAATGCGAGTTTACCTGAAAAGCTGTTGTTGGTATCGAGAGCCTTGTCAAAATGGAGTAAACAGAAATTCTCCAACAATAGCAAAAGAATTGGGGATCTTAAGCAAGAAATCGAGAGCATCACAAATCAACATGGTATCTTCTGTGATAGAACCAGATTAGAATGCATCAAAGGTGAACTCGAAGACAGTTGGAGACGTGAGGAGATGTATTGGGGATTAAGATCGAGAATTAATTGGCTAAAATGGGGGGACAAAAATACAAAGTACTTTCATGCCACAACCATTCAAAGGAGAAACAGAAACAGAATTAGAATGCTGAAGATCTCGGATGAAGAATGGACTCGAGATGCTACTCGAATTAAACAGGAAACTGTGAACTATTTTCGTGAACTTTACACCTCAGTTGGCCCAAGAAACATTCAACCTGTGCTCACACTCTGCCCTCGCATTGTTCAAGCTGAGATGAATGATTCTTTAACAGCAGAGGTTAATATGGAAGAAGTATATGAGGCAGCCTTTCAGCTTGGATCAACTAAAGCCCCGGGCCCAGATGGACTAAATGGAATATTTTTTAGACACCACCGGGATGTTATCAAAAAAGATATTTTTGAAGCTGTACGGAATTTCTTCAATTCAGGTACCCTCAATCCAATCTTGAATAAAACTCACATCACCCTCATACCAAAAATCCCAAACCCAAAAAAACTAGAGAATTATCAGTCTTTCCAATTTTGTCTATAAGATCATCTCCAAAACCATGGCTAATAGGCTCAAGAAATGGATGCCTGATATTGTAGCAAAGGAACAAAGTGCTTTTATAGGTGACAGACAAATTCAGGATAACATCTTCATTGTCCAAGAAGTCTTGCATCAACTGAGGGTTAGAACTCGAAGGAAAAAGTTCCAGGTAATCGTAAAATTAGATATGCAGAAGGCGTATGATTGAGTTGAATGGGATTTTTTGGAAGGGTGCATGCTCAAAATGGGATTCAGTGAGAAATGGGTACGCTAGGTTATGCAATGTGTTACGACTGTCTCCTTTAGCGTAAAATTGAATGGTGAGCCTCTCCCCTATTTCAAGCCAACTAGAGGTATTAGACAAGGGGACCCTCTTTCCCCCTACTTGTTTCTTCTTGTGGCCAATTGCTTATCTTTCTTGATGGAGAATGCAGTAGCAAACGAAAGCATAAAAGGAATTAGGCTGAATACTTCCTGCCCAACTTTGACTTACCTATTATTCGCAGATGACTCTATATTCTTCTTAAATGGAACAATCATGGAATGTCAGAACATATCTTCCATTCTTAACCAGTATTGCTTTGCCACAGGACAGGGGGTAAATCTGAATAAATCTGGCATTTTTTTTAGTAAGAGCTGTCCTCAAACTTTGAGGGACAATATGGCGGGAGAATTAAGGATACCAGAGATTAGCCATATAGGCAAATATCTAGGTATTCCTTCGGACTGGGGTACCTCAAAGAAAAATATGTTTGGCTGGATCTTGGGCAGAGTTAACATGAAATTAGAAGGCTGGAAAGAGAATTTGATGTCGAAAGCAGGAAAGGAAATCTTGGTGAAAACAATTGTTCAAGCTCTTCCTCAATATGCTATGTCCATTTTTAAAGTCCCTGTCTCAGTGTGTAAAGCAATAGAGAAGAAAATTGCTAATTTCTGGTGGAAGAATAATGAATCGAAAGCTGGCCTCCATTGGAAACGATGGGATATTTTGAAGATGAGGAAGGATAAGGGTGGATTGGGATTTCGAGACCTGATTTCTGTTAACAAAGCCATGTTGGGTAAACAAGCATGGAGATTGGCTCAAAATCCTGATTCTTTATGGGTTAAACTGTTAAAAGGACTCTATTTTCCCAGACAAGATTTCTGGCTAGCCGAGAGAGGATCAAGACCTTCGTGGGGATGGCAAAGCCTGCTAACAGGTAGGGAGGCAATCTCTCATTCAGTAATGTGGTCGATTGGCAATGGAAAAAAAGTGAACATAAGAAATGATAGATGGTTGAAAAGAGGTCTGATTGGGGGTCCAGAGAACAAAAATGATCCTGTAATGGTCTCTGAACTAATAAATTCTGATGAGGAAGAGTGGGACATTCCAAAGCTTAAAGATCATTTTGATGACCAGATTATTCAAGAAATTCTTACAATCCAAGTCAGACCCAAGACTGCAATGGACAAATTATGCTGGACAGGGACCAAAGCAAGTATCTACACCGTGAAGAATGGCTATAATCTACTCAGAGATGCTGAAGAACGGGAGCATAGATCGGTAAATGCAACTACGTCTTTCCAGACTCCCAGATCATTATGGAGAGCTATTTGGAATTTGCAGATAAGTCCTAAAGTTAAAATTTTTCTCTGGTCTCTTTGTCAAAATGCAATTCCATCGAAGGAAAACTTATGGAAGAGGAAGATTATACCTGACCCAGTGTGTTCCATCTGCCGGCATGAAGTGGAATCAATTGAACACATTTTTTTGCTCTGCCCTTGGACCCAGAGCGTTTGGTCTGACCCTACAGTGAAGATCCAAGTTAACCGTCATAGTGTCTCTCGCTTCGAAGTCTGGTTGATGAAATTCACAGGAAAAGAGGACAATTTACCGGCGCTAGAAACGGTGGCGTCGATTTTATGGAGTATTTGGAAATCCCGCAACAACTTCATCTTTCGTGGATGCAAACCCGAGGCCTCCGTATCAGTAGCCTCTGCAAAATTCCAATTAGAAGCTTTCAGAAAATGGAGTACCCAGAAATCAAAGAGAATACCTGATACCGATCTCATCGGAACTCAGATCTGGAACCCACCTGAAGAAGGATCTTTGAAAATCAACGTTGACGGCGCGCTAGAAGAAGGAGCCTTTGAAGGCGCGGTTGCTGGTATCTGCAGAGACTACACAAGGACACTCATCGCCGGCTTTGCAAGACTGATGAGAGCTTCATCCCCAGCGCAGATTGAAACCCTAGCTGTTTATGAAGCCATCCTCTTCGCGTCTAAAAGGAGTCTTCAGTTTAACTCTATTACCATAGAGTCTGATAGAAGTGATCTGGTGGAAGTTTTGATAAGTCGAAGGGCAGATCAGTTTAACTGGGAAGATAGACTACTTATCACGGATTGCCTCAAGCTCTTATCAGCCCATCCGAAAATTAGTCTAGCCCATTGTCCTAGGGCCTCTAATGCTGCTGCGGATTGGGTTGCTAAATCTTGTAGGCTAAAAAGTCTTTCACTAAATTGGCTATGTTCCCCTCCCCAAGCCCTTTGGGTTTTACTTTGTTTGGATGCTCCTATTTTGGGACCTTTTTAGCCCGGGTAACTTATGAAATAAATACTTTTCAGACAAAAAAAAAAGGCTACTTGCAAATAGCTCGGGCTCGGTTGAGATTAATTTGGCTGATTTTGAATCTATTTCAAGCTCAAGCTCTTCCAGTATTTTGTGAAGTTAATCTCGACCTTGCCAATTCTTACCTCAATAGGTTCACAAATCTAATGGAGCCTAGTCGAGTTGCTAAAATTTTATAAAACAAAATTTTCAAGTTAAAAGATTTGTAGATATACTCCAAATTACATTATGTACCTGCATTAGTCAATATGCCTTAGATCAAGCTCGAGCTTTTTTAGATCAAACTCAAGTTCGAGTTCCTTTTCCGTCACAAATTGACCATAGTCGAGCAAGCTCAAGCCACTTTTTCCTTGAGTAACATTGGTACATGTAATACCAGTCCTTCACAACTTAAAGGTTACATTGCTCACGGACAAACGCGCGCGCATATATTATTGAGGATTACAAAGTCACATAAAGCTCACCACGATGTAAAAAGAGCAATCTACACAAGAAGTAAGATGAAACTTCTTGGCCTTTTTCCTCTCGCCTTATTACCATCTTATTTTCACCACATTCTCATACGAGACCAATTACCGAAAGCGCGAAGATCCGCATAGTACGTGGTGAGCCACTTTCCCATAATCCCAACCTCAGTCTTGCATTGCTCGACCAACCAATCTGGATCACTCTTCTTAGCTTTGAGTATGTCCAAAGCATGAGAATCTATGTACAAAATATTCTGCAATTATTAAACTAAACATTAATTTTTACGAGTCCAAAGAAAGTATATATAACTCTGTTGGAGACATAGGAAGTCAGCATATACCATTGGTCGTGTAGATTGCAACAACGGTGCTAGAAATATTCTTCAGGACCCTACAATATAATTGATGTATATGAATTATTGTTAAGCTTGATTAAGTAAGTGTTATTTTCATAGAAAATCTATTGATCTTTGTTGTGATATATCTAGATCGAGACGTGCGCGCAGAATGACAGGATCTTGCAAATTAAGTCAATGCGAAAACTCAAAAAATATAACGAGAAACGATAAAGAACACCAGAGTTTACGTGGTTCGGTCTAAATATCGGCACCTACATCCACGGGGAGAGCCAGCAAAATAATCCACTACAATCAAAGATTCGAAATTACAATCGCTCAATACGCTCGTGTTTTCCACACCTAGATTATACCCAAAACTCAAAGTGTTTAGAAGTAAAGCAACTCTTCAATCGGATATAATAGATATACAAAACTCACGAAGTACAAGTCGCTGTGTGCGATCAAACAAAGCTTCGCAAATGGAAAGTCTTCCTTCTCTCTTCTTCACTCTCTACTTCCTCTCTTCTTCGTGTCTTCTAAAGTCTCGTTCTTCTCTCCTCCTTCTGTGGCTTTATGGCAAGACAAGAAAAGAAGAAAGAGTGGAAAAGTATCCAATTAAACTTTTCTCTATATTTTGTGTCGGCAACAAGAACAAGTCCAAGACAAAGAGAGTGGAAGCAATCAATGCTTTTTTAACTTCTTTTTCTCTTTCCACCAAAATATTCTTGTCCCCCACTCTCTTTTCTTCTAAATCGAGAAAAAGTTCAATAGTTCTCCACCTTGGCTCAATGTTTGAAGTCAAGTCATAATGCTCATCATCCATACTGCTCTCCCAACGCCCCAACGGGTACTCACTCTCTACAGACACCAATAGTGCTTAAGCAAAACTTGAGCTTCACCAAAGGAACAGGCTTAGTCATCATATTTGTCAAGTTCTTTGCTGTAGCAATCTTTTTCACAATAACCTTACCCTTTGCTAAGACATCTCGGATGAAGTGGTATTTGATGTTGATATGCTTCGTTCGCTCGTGATAAACTAGATTATATGCCAGATAAATCGTACCTTGGTTATCACAGTGTATATCAATACTTTTCTGTTCTAACCTAAAGTCCAAGAGCAAACTCCGTAACCATATCGCCTCCTTCGCTATAAAGGTAGGTGCCATGTACTCTACCTCAATCAATAAGAAGGCTATGTGGTCCTGTAAGGACGCCTTCTAACTCATTGCACCACCTGCAAGTGTAAATACTTACCCTGCTAAAGAAATGCACTCATCCAAGTCACCTGCATGATTAAGATCTATATAATCAGTGGTCTCACTGCCATTACTATCCCTCTGGTACGCTATACCAACATCTGATGTTCCTTTCAAATATCTAAGGATCCATTTCACGGTTTCTCAATGAGTTTTACCAGGACGCTTCATAAAACAACCAACTACACTCATAGTCTGTGAAATATTAGGCCTAGTGCGAACCATTACATACATAATACTACCTACTGCACCAGAATATGAAACATGAGACATATGTTCCTCCTCCTCCTCAGTCTGTGGTGATAACTTATCTAAAATTTTGAAGTGTTTTGCTAACAGTGTATTCATAGACTTCCCTAACTGCATATTAAAAAGTGCAACAATCTTCTCAATATAT
The DNA here is from genome assembly GCA_016432845.1 of Psidium guajava. Lineage (NCBI taxonomy): Eukaryota > Viridiplantae > Streptophyta > Magnoliopsida > Myrtales > Myrtaceae > Psidium > Psidium guajava. The sequence goes on along the minus strand of CM028234.1, from coordinate 3,519,204 downwards.
TTTTTTTGAGACAAACGTAATACTCCCACAGTCCTATCATACAAAATCTCCATATTCAAAATTTTCTTTGGAGCACCTAAATTTTTCATCTCAAATTGAATACTCAATTGCCTCTTTAGCTCATCAATATCAAACATATTTTTAGCTGCTATCAACATATCATCAACATATAATAGTAGATATGTGACAGTCTGAAAATTCGACCCAATTATCGGAATTTCTAAATGAATGGAAATACTTCGTTAATACACTCTAATCGACACTCACTCAGGATTAGCTACCCTGAGATGACTAACCGAAGGGGAAAGGCTATCTGGGAAGAATTTTCCAAACAGCTGCCCGTTGGTCTGAGACAGAGACAGAGTCGTTATTTAATGAAATTGACCACAAAATGAAATCCAACTTCGGATAATCGAATTGGTAAGACGAACACAATTAAGAAATGAACTCAGTTTCGGAAATGTCGCCAGAAGGGCAGACAGCCGGTGTACGTCGTGAAGCAAGACGTGATTGGAAAATTACCGAAATGCCCCCGGTAAATGCTCAGTCCTTAGGATTAGTTGAATTAGGATTTTTGAGAGTAGATTCGAATAATCGAAATCAAATCCTGTCTGAAACTCGTTCGCGCTCGGGACCCGATCGGTGCATTTGGCACGCAAATCGAGGCAAGTCAAATCGGTTGTCAAATCAATCGATGTTTTGTCAATCCATCAATCACATCCATCGATCAATCAAGGTTCAATTCCCTAGGCAATCCATCAAGTCAATGTCAAGAGCTTATGTCACACCAAAGTACACATCCAAGTCACTATTCACTCACCTAACCCACTTACCCATTTGACTTAACCTTGTTCACTCTCTCTCCTCCCTCATTTTCTCTCATTCGGCTCCCTCACTTCTCTCTCTCTCCCGAAAGCTCTCTCTCCCTCTCCTCCTTCCTTCTTCGTCCGGCCGCCCCTCCGACGCCGTCCGTCGTTCCTCACCGCCGCGGGCTGCCACCACCAGCCACCTCCACGTCTAGGTAAGCCTCCCATCTCACTCTTCTCTCGTTTCCACGGTGGAATGTCGCCGTTTGAGCCTCGGAGCAGCCCCCTCTCCCCTTCGTTCTACCGTCCGCCGTTAGAGCCGTAGGTGCTCCGGCCACCACGGCTTGATCCCTTTGGTCCCTCACTCTCTTTAATGTTCTAAGCTACCATTCTAGGCCCCTCGAAGGTCGTGGAACATCCGAGACCAACCTCGCCGCCGCTCCCTTCTTCCGTCGGCCGAGAACCCCATTTGACCGTTCGGTGTCCAAGCTTCCTCCACCGTTCGTCCCAGCCATTTTCGGTAAGCTCTACTACTAATTCTAGCCTAGGTTAGTAGTATATGCATGTAAGATGATATGTTAGAGGTTGGTTAGGCTTGATGTGGGTTTGAAATGAGATTAAGGTTAAGTTTACCTTAGGCTAACATGTTGAAATCTTGATTGGGCTGAATGTGGGGGCTGTTAGCTTGTGAAATAGGCTTGAAAATGTAACGTATGGGCTGCAAGGGACGGCTTAGGCGTGTGGATTAGTGGGCCGAATCAACTAATGGGCCTAAGGGACTTAATTTGGACTAATTAAACCTAAAATAAGCTAACGGGCCTAAGTTATGCTAATGGGCTTGTATATGCACGAATTAATAAATTGATTGGACCTTAAAATGTGCCAAATGTGGGCTGCAAATTTCGGTGTAGGCGCGAGTTGTAGGGCCGCATCATGAGGATGAGCTTAGGGGTCCAATCTTAAGCTATTTGGGCCATAATGCATCAAATTGGGCCTAATAGGAGTAGTGGGCCACTAATGGACGAAAATGGTAAATTAATTGGACCGAAGTTATGTTCTAAATGTTAAAATATAAGACTTAATAATGTATATGGACTTGGGATATCAAATTGGGCCTAAAATGGCCATATTGGGCTTAATAGGTTAATATTCAAAAATGGGCTTGAGCCCTACACGAATGTAATAATAATAATGGGCCCAAACCATATATTTAATTTAAGAAATAAATCATGAGCCTCAAATCTTGAAGTGGGCCTTAGGCCCAGTCGAACTTAACTTAATTAATTAGACCCTTACTTAGGTTAAACCTTGGATTCACATGGGTTCAATTGGGGAATCGCCTATGGTGAGCAATGTTATGATAGGATCGCGAGTAAGATGCTAAGGCGAGCCTAGAGGATCGAGAATCTAGGTATATAGCACCAGTCCTATGATCGTTTGGCATGATGAACATGAGATTTATTAGACGATCAATTGATGTACTCTATTCTTGTACTTGTGTACTTTGGCATGCATGCTCTGTGTTTGAATTACTGATGCAATCATTTAGGCCCCGCACACATTCAGAGCATTGCATGAGTCACCGAAGATGTGACATGAGAATGTGCCCAAGATGGGGAAATGGAGAGAAAAGGGAGACCAACGTAAGGCGTCAGAAACGCAGTGTGGTATTTGCCTTGTGGCACTGAGATTGAGCCCTGAATGGGAATTGGAGTGATAGGCGGGCTGATCCGTGGGATCCGTGATGGCCGCTTGAGGCCTGCAGCATTGCATGACATGATTGCTGATTGCTTGATATTGCCCATATGTATTGTATAACTTGTATTATTATGTGGTTTGTGTTGATTACGATGGGTTATAGTATCTTGGGAGATCGAGAGTGGTTGGACTCTGAACCCTGAACCCTAGATACTGGTTAGGACCGACCCCACTTGTATATCCTACCCTACGCTAGGATTAGTGGTGAGCTTGCTGAGTCCTCGACTCACTGGTGGTGGTTACCTTCCTTTTCAGATCCCGGACGCTAGTGATGGCTGCACCCCCGATGCTTTTTGGACTGCCGATTCAGATGGATACTCAGATCACCCTCCATTTTGATATGCACGCTACTCTATGGCATAGGCATGTGACGACTGTACTAGTAGATCAGGGTGGACCCTACCTTGTACCCCATAGGTTCGAGGCTTGGTTTAGAGAAGGCCTTCATGGCTTTGAGGGACCGCAGCGTGACTCCCCGATACCTATGGAGGAGGACCCATTTTGGCTGCAGCCTACTGAGTATGGAGGCCAGGTGATCGGCCCCGACCCACTGCAGGAGTTGCCGTCCCCTGGACGATCTGAGATTGATAGCCACGAGGAGGGCGATGCCATGGATACCGATGAGGAGGATCCAGAAGAGGACCCCGTGGAGGATTCCGAAGAGGAGCCTGAGGAGGATTGAGTCCCTGATATTGGTCTAGTCTTTTGGGGTTGTTTGGGCGTAGGTTTGGCTGTAGGTTGTGGTTTCTTTTTGGGGGTCTGTACCTAACGCTGATGTTGATATGTATATATTGTTATTTGTGTTTATACTGTTCATTCTACCCCTCTGTTCTATATGCATGCATGTATAGATAGGAGGCACGTTTCCGCAGGTTCGAGAGTTAGACAAAGGACTCGTCGTCTGGTCGCGACGGTAGGTTCTCCTGGGCCGTCGCATATTATGAACCTGACGAGTAAGGGTGAGAATCTTCCACAGGAACGGGATGCTGTGTGCCCGATAAGGGTTCGGGGCGTGACAAGATATATCAAAGACCCATCATCCAGTCTCCTAAAGTAAACACAACTATCCATCAGACTCTTTGAATAGTCTTGACTAGCCATGAAAGTATCAAACTACTTATAGCACTACCTAAGAGACTATTTCAGCCCATACAACGATTTTTTTAGTAAATAAACATGGTCTTCCTTACCTAGAATAGCAAGTCCCTCTAGTTGCCTCATGTAAATTTGCTCCTCCAACTCACCGTGAAGGAACGTCGTTTTCACATCAAGCTGCTCCAATTCAAGATCTTGTGCAACAACTAAGGCAAGTGAAATACGAATAGAAGTATGTCTTACTATAGAAGAGAACACCTTGTTGTAGTCAATGCCCTTTCGCTGTGTATACCTCTTCGCAACAAGTCTCGCCTTAAACCCTTATGTCACAATATCAGGAATGCCATCTTTCCGTTTCTACACCCATTTACTACCGACAATCTTTTGACTCTTGGGTACTTTAACTAGCTCTCATGTCTGAATTCAATAAAGTGATTCCATCTCTTCACTCATAGCTCCTAGCCACTACAATGACTCAGAACTAGCCATCGCCTTAAAATAAGAAGAAGGCTCATTTGTCTCCATCTCATCACCTACAGTCAAAGCATAAGCAATATCTATATAAGCATAAAGTACCGTTGATTTAATTTGCCTTTTCTATCTATCTGCGGTTATACTATATTATGGCTATGCTGGTTGTTCAGTATCACTGACTTCAGAAATTGCAACCTCATTTACAGTCCCAACCTCTGTTACCTTCGAGGTCTTCGGAGTCTCTGCCTAAAGTTCTATCTCACTACTAACACCATGATCTGTCTGCTCTGCTGGTAGTATCTTAAGACTCCTCTGTTAAAGCATTGCAGTCTTATTGAAGATCACTTTGCTGATTAGAAAATCTACTGATCTGGAATCAGCACACCACAATCAGTAGCCTTTCACCTCATGTACATAACTCAGAAATATGTACTTCTTCGACCTTAGCTCAAGCTTACCATCACTCGCATGAGCATACGTAGGACATTCGAATACTCGTAATATGGAGTAATCAATAGGTTTACCCAACCATACTTCCTCTGGAGTCTTTCACTCTATAGCAGATGATGGAGATCGATTAATCAGGTAACATGCCTGTTGACATCGGATTTTTAATCATCTTTTCTCTTTTAAAATTAATAAAAAAAATTCATAAAATTAAAAAATCAACTTTGGGGACCTTGGCCAAGCCTAGAGAACCAATTTTGACCAAAAGATAATTTTTCATATTTTTAGTACTTTTCGATATTTTTTTTTTGATAACCGAGGTGTCCGCGCGGCCGGCGAGCTTGTGCTCAAACCAGCGGTGAAGCACGACTAGTCCTCGGGAGGACTCGCAGACCCCACAACCACGGGCTCTCAATTAAGTCACCTGGCGCCGAGAAGTTTTGAACCCAGAACCTCTCATGAAAGGAACTGAGCGCAAACCAACTGGGCCACCAGATGGTGGGTTACTTTTCGATATTTTTATTTTCAAAAATTCATAAAAACTCAAGAAAAAATGAGAAAATTTCAAAATCAACTTTGGAAGCCTTTGCCAAGCTTAGGCAAACATTTTTGAGTAAAAAATAATTTTTTGTATTTTTGTATTTTTTTAAATATATTTTTTAGAAATTAGGAAAATATTTAATAAATAATAGCATTTGATGCCATAAAAATACATAAAAATAGTCAATATTTTTATTTTAAATCCCTTTTCATTTTGGCCATTTCAAATTCGGGGTCATGTATTCCTTCACGAGCATAATCTCAAATCGAGCTTAAAAAAATTCAATTTGAGTCAATTTATTTTCATTTTTCACTTTTAGGAGTTGTGGCATTGTTCTCTAATATTTCAAATTTTAATATTGGCTCAATTATACCCAAAATGACTCAATTTTACAAAAAAAGGCTTGAATTAAATTTTGCATTATTTTCAATAGCAAGAAATGAGCTTAAATTCAACATGCGGTAGGTGTGTCGAAAATTGTGAGGAGATTTGGACTTAAAGAAATATTTCTCCAGGGACTGAATTGCAAATACTTAAAATCTCATGGCCTAGAGTACAAATACCTAACATTTGAGGGATTATTTTGTAAATAACAAAAGAAGAGTTAGTGGAGAAATTAGAATAGAGAAGGGAAGATGGAGAAGAGGAGATGAAGATGGGAAGATGGAGAAGAGGGGATGGAGAAGAGGAAATGAAGATGGGAAGATGGAGAAGAGGAGATGGAGAAGGGAAGATAAAGAAAATAAGATGAGAATAGAGAAGAGAAGATTGAGATGAAGAAGAGTCAGTAGAATGGGAGATAGATATGGAAAAGGGAATATGAAAATGAAGAAGAGTTAGTTGAGAAATTAGAATGTGAGATAGAGATGGAGAAAGGAAGATGAAGATGAAGAAGAGTTAGTGGAGGAATTAGAATGGGAGATAGAGTTAGTGGAAAAATTAGAATGAGAGATGGATGAATAGGCTATAAAAGGAGGAAGAAATGAATTTGGGAGATGGATTCTTTGGGGAGAAAGAAAATATTTTATGCTTGAGAGAGTTTTGAGAGATTGAAAAATATTAGAGAGAAAGAAAAAAAAAGAGAATCTCTTTTTTAAAAGAGAGTTTTGAAGATGGTGGGAGTTTAAATCTAGGTGTTACCATCACTGATTTATCTACCGATCAACACAAGTCACGAGTTCATCCCCATCGTTCGAGCCGCAATCTTGATCCATAAGGCGGGACGAGGCTCGAATTCGATAATCAAATCTATCAAATCAGGTAACAATCCTAGCCATTAAATCTTCGAGAATCTCCTTGTCCAAATGAATTGATTTAAATTTCGATTATGTCATGTCGTACTCGCATGTCTCCATATCCACCTACCGCATTTGTATTTGTGTTGTCGTTAATTTATGCGTATCCAAATAAAAAAAATTTCGACTAGCCAATCCTATTTTTGATGTTTCCACCTCTCGATTCTTGAAAAATGACTATTTTACTCTTCTGGTCAGTTTGACCCAAACTTCTTCCCAATCATTCCAAATGAGTTTTCATGAAATAAAATGGTACCGAAAGGACGTTAGAATAATCTAGCGTAATCAAGTCCCCGAACTCATTTTCTCTGGTTCGCAGAAAGAAATTAGTTCTCCCGCTAATTTATTTAGGTTTCTAATCGACCTACCAAAAATGATTAGTGGTGACTCCAAATAAAAAATATTTGCATGAAAGAACTTAAGTTGCAATTCGGTAGGACTTGGGAGGGTCCGAATTAGGTTAGTCAATCAACCTGATAATCCCTTCACCCGATTAAAAAAAATTAAATTTTTTCGGGTCGTGACAATGCCATATTCACTACTTCAACCCAAAATTCCCTACCTATTACAGCATGCGAAAGCATGCTTCGAGCTCACTCAAGCAAAGTTCTATTCTTTCATTCTGCCACACCATTTTACTGTGATGTCCTAGGTACTGTGCAATATCTCATAATTGCTTCTCTCTCGCATGACTCGATAAAATCTTTACTGTATAACTCCATGCTATTATCAGTTCTCAGACACTTGATCTGTATATCTAACTACTTCTCAATCGATACCTTAAATTTCTTGAACCGATTAAACACATCATATTTGTACTTTAGAAAGTATACCCATACCTTCCTAGAATAATCGCCAATAAATGTTAGCATATATCGAGTACCTCATTTCAAAGGAACCGGAGATGGGCCACAGATATTTGAATGAATATATTCAACCGGTTGCTTGGTTGAATGAATATATGTAGTAAACTTAATCATGCACTGCTTCCCAAAGATACAATGCTCACATAAGTCTAACTTACATGTTTTCTGACCCTTTAACAACCCCCTATCACTCAGCATTGCCATACTTGCCTTACTCATATGCCCTAAATGCATATGCCATAATTAACTTAAATCAGAATCTGACTCACCTAATGAAACTGCAGCAGCTCCTGGCACGATCTGTCCTAGTAGATGATAGAGAGAACTCATTTTCTTCCCTCTCATCACTATCATGGCACCTCGAGAGTTCTTCAACACTCCACCTTTAGCGGTGTACTTACACCTGATATTGTCGAGTGTACCCAGAGAAATAAGGTTCTTCTTGAGCTCTAGTACATACCTCACATCTGTCAATGTGCGCACCATACCATCATGCATACGAATTTGGACTATCCTAATCCCCATAACCTTGCAAGCTGTGTTATTCCCCATTAGAACTCTATCACCATCTGCAGTCTGGTAAGTAGTAAATCAGTTTCTATAAGGCGTCACATGATAAGAACACCCCGACTCTATCACACATTCGTCTCCTGACAAACCTGTAGTCACACATAGAATAACATATGCGTCACTAGTGCTATCCTCAGCAACGTTTGCCACACTATTTTTGGCCTTCTGCTTATCACCTCTGTTTCTCAGCTTAGGACAAACTCTCCTAATGTGCCCCTCTTCGTGATACTCAAAGCAATTCACGCGTCCCTTGGATTTTTTATAGCATGATTTAGACCTGCTTTTACCTCTGCTGCTACTAGGTCCTAGATGTTGATCTCTACCCTGAATCATTAGTCTTCGCGCTACATCCTGCGACAGACTATCATCTTACAACTTTCTTTGCCACTCTTTAGAGAACAAAGTAGACTTTACCTCTTTCGAGGTAATCATAGTACGCCCCTGTAATGGTGAATCAGTAAAGTATTCCCATGACTCTAGTAAAGAAGCCAACAACATCATACCTTGCTCTTCATCATCAAGAGTCTTATCAACGTTCTTCAAATCCATAATAAGTTTGTTAAATTCATCTAGGTGGGATCTGATAGATGTACCTTCAGTATATCTAAACTGAAACATCCTCTTTAGCATATACAAGCGATTATTCAAACATTTCGTTACATAGAGGGCTTGAAGTTTTGTCCAAAACAATGCTACATCTTTCTTCTCGATCACCTCTATTAACACCTCATCCGATAAATTCAATAGTATTAAACTCTTTGCTTTCTCCAATAACTCTACTTTATCAGCCTCTTTCATCGAAATCGGTAACTGATCGCCATCCAATGCCTTGGCTAAACCTTGAGTTATCAATAATGCACGCATTTTAACACTCCACAACCCAAAGTTGTTCCTCCCGTTAAATTTCTCTATTTCTGCTTTTACTCCAGATATAATTACAAATACTAAATATCCAGATAATAATCAGACAGGCAACAACCCCAAATCACAATCCAGAAATCCGATCCTATGCTCTGATACCAATTGTTGTGATATATTTAGATCGAGACGCGCACGCGAAATGATAGGATCTTGCAAATTAAGTCAATGCAGAAGCTTAGAAAATATAAGGAGAAACGATAAAGTGCACCAGAGTTTATGTAGTTCGGTCTGAATATCAATACCTATATTCATTAGGAAAGCCAGCAAAATAATCCACTATAATCGGAGAATCAAAATTACAATCGCTTAATACGCTAGTATTTCCCACACCTAGATTATACCCGAAACTCAAAGTGTTTATAAGTAAAACAACTCTTCAATTGGATATGATTGACATACAAGACTCACGAAGTACAAGTTACCGTGTGCGATCAAAAAGAGTTTCGCAAATGGAGAGTCTGCCTCCTCTCGTCTTCGCTTTCTACTTCCTCTCTTCTTCGTGTCTTATCAAGCCTCATTATTCTCTCCTTCTTTTGTGGCTTTATGGCAAGACAAGAAAAGAAGAAAGAGTGGAAAAGAATCCAATGTAACGTTTCTCTATATCTTGTGTCGACAACAAGAATAAGTCCGAGATAAAGAGAGTGGAAGCAATCAATACTCCTTTAACTTCTTTTTCTCTTTTCCACCGAAAGATTTTTGTCCCCTACTCTCTTTTCTTCTAAATCTAGACATAGAACAGAAAAGTGTTGATATACACTGTGATAACCAAGGTACGATTTATTTAGCATATAATCCAATTTATCAAAAGTGAACGAACCATATCAACATTATATACTACTTCATTCGAGATGTCTTAACAAAGGGTAAGGTTGTTATGAAAAAGATTGCTACAGCAAAGAACCTGGCAGATATGATGACTAAGCATGTTCCTTTGGTGAAGCTCAAGTTTTGCTTGAGCACTATTGGCATGTGTAGAGAGTGAGCGCCTGTTGGGGCGTTGAAGAGCAACATGGATGATGAGCATTATGACTTGGCTTTAAATATCGAGCAAAGGTGGAAAATCATTGAACTATGTCTCAATTTAGAAGAAAAGAGAGTGAGGGACAAGAATCTTTCGATGGAAAAGAGAAAAAGAAGTTGAAGGAGTATTGATTGCTTCCACTCTCTTTGTCTTGGACTTGTTCTTGTTGTCGACACAAAATATAGAGAAAAAGTTACATTGGATGCTTTTCCACTCTTTCTTCTTTTCTTGTTGTCGCGATCTTAAAAATTTTCAATCGATGGAAAATTCTCAGGTTAACGGATTATTAGGTTAATTAAATTGATTAACCTAATACGGACCTTCCCAAGCCCTACCGAATCGCAACTTTGATTTTTATTCGAATGATTTTAGAATTTTGAGTCGCCTCTAATCATTTTTGGTAGGTTGATTAGAAACCTAAGTAAATTAGCAAGAGAACTAAATTACTTCTACAAACTAGAAATTATGAGTTTGGGGACATGATTACACCAGTTAATTAAAACTAATGCCCTTTTGGTACCTTAATTCCATGGATATCCTAATTTTGGCAACTCAGGCTTGGTTTACTCCTAAGGCTCTAGCGGGGTGTTCTCTTTTTGTATTTTCACTTTTTAGATGGAATGCAAATGAGTGATATTTTTTTGGTATTTTCAAAGCATTAAAAATTTCTTGAAGCCGAAAGAGAGAGTGAGCTAACGACTTCTGTGCAATGTTGCGACCTCTATCAGGTGGTTCGGCCTACTCATTCTGGGATTTGATGATGCAGAAATTAAACTACAGAAAGTAAAGGGCAGTAAATAAAGAACCTCCAATGGATGGCTCGGCCTTGGCATGGCTTTCCCTTTATGGGGTTTGATGGTGCAGAAATTAAATTACAAAAAATAAAAAGTAGTAAATAAAGGACCTCCAATGGATGGCTCGGTCTTAGCTTGGCCTTCCCATTCTAGGGTTTGATAGTACAGAAATTAAATTACAGAAAATAAAGAGCAGTAAATAAATGACCTCCAATGGGTGGCTCGGCCTTGGCTTGGCTTTCCCATTCTGGGGTTTGATGGTATGGAAATTAAATTGCAGAAAGTGAATGCAGTAAATAAAGAACCTCCAACGGGTGGGTCAACCTTCCCATTCTAGGGTTTGATGGTACGGAAATTAATTTGCAAGAAGTAAAAAGCAATAAATGAAGAACCTCCAATGAGTGGCTCGGCCTTTTTCTAGGGTTTGATGGTGCAAAAATTAAATTGTAGAAAGTAAATGGCAGTAAATAAAGAACCTTCAACGAGTGGGTCAGCTTTCTCATTATGGGGTTTGACGATACATAAATTAAATTGCAAAAAGTAAAATACAATAGATCTTTACACCACCAAGTATGTGGCAGAATCTGCCGCAATTTGAGATTCTGGTCTTTTAAGGGAAAAATGCAGAAAATTATAATACGAATACGACATGCGAATTTGACACAGCATAATCAAAATTTAAATCAATCTATTGAGGTAATAACATTCTCAAAGATTTTAATATTTAGGATCGTTACCTGATTTGATGGATTTGATTGCCGAATTTGGACTTTGTGTCACCTTAAGGATCAAGATTACGGCGCGAACGACGGGGATGAACTCGTGACTTGTGTTGATTGGTAAAGAAATTGATGATGGTAACACCTAGATTTAAACTCCCACCATCTTTACGACTCTCTTTTGGAAAAGAATTCTCTCTCTTTTTTTCTCTCTAATTTTTCTTCAATCTCCAAAAACCCTCTTAAACATTTCAAATTTTCTCTCCCAAAAAAATCCCCCCTCCCAAGCTCACTCTTCCTCCTTTTATACCCTATTCATCTATCTCTTATTCTAATTCTTCTACTAACTCTTCTTCATCTCATCTTCCCTTCTCTATTCTCATCTTATTTTTTTCATCTTCGCTTCTCCATCTTCCCTTCTTTATTCTAATTTCTTCACTAACTATTCTTTTTATTATTTTGCAAAATAATCCCTCAAGTGTTAGGTATTTACCTATCCGACCAAAACGACATAGTATTAGGAATTGATTTCTGAATTTTTGAATTTTTTTTTTTGTTTTTATCCTATTTCTATTTTTCAGCTAAATTAATCCGACGGTTGAAAATCTACCACGTCTTCTCAATCTGGTCGTTCATCCTCTATACTAAACCTACGGTCAAGATCAAACCCTAGACTAATCCTAGCCATCCATTTATTCTTATTTCCCATTCTATATACTTTACATTTTTGATAAATTATAATGGCTGTGCTGACTAAGCGCCTACGTGTCCTTTGACTAGGTCAGACTATCGATGTGGCCTGTTGACTGCACATCGTCTTCTTCCTCGGGCCAGTGCTGGACGAACAGCCGAGGTTTTCCGGCGACGATCCGACGACGAAACCTACTCTGATCGTCCTAATTTTAACACCAATCGAATCCTATTTATCCCTAGGTAAACATATCTAATATCTGGTTCGATCTATCGGCTAAATTGTTCTAATCAAGGCTCGAACAGAAGCAAACCTAGCAGATCCAATCTTTCAATTCCAAGCATAACTATCGAATTCATTCACATAAAAGCATCTAGAGAGGGTCAGAACACCTACATTGGGTTCTAATAAAGTCCTAGATTGCTAGATTTAACTGGCCGGGTCACACGGTTTCGAGCTAGGGTTGGGATCTCGAATCGTGGTTTACGTGTGGTTTCAATGCAAAATGAAGATGCAGTCGTGGTTAGAAGGGCATGAGGAGTAAAACGCACACAAAAGAAGTGAAAATTATGATCAGATCAACGATTCGCCATTGGAGGCCCCGAACTAAGCTCGAAAATGGGGGTTACCTTTTCAAGCAACGGCGAGCACTGAAATTGACACGGGCCGACTCTAATGGACTTGAGAAAACTCCCTGAAGTGGCTTTAACCCTTGATTTCCTCTGAGCTACTCCAATGTCGAAGTTGCGGTCCAATTTTTGTTTCGACCAAAAAGTCCCCGAAAATGACCTCCTCCATCGCCTTTTAAACTCGATTCTGGCACCCTCAACTTCCCCCGAGATCGTCTCCTTGCAATTCCGTTCGAATTTTCGCCTAATCTCCCTCAATTCTTCTCAGAATCGCGTCCAATCTCTCGGTTGGGATTTCCCCCAATTTTGAATTCCATTCACGCGAAGGAGAAGGAGAACTAGATTTGGTTCTGGGGAAGACGGGTCAAATGGGTTAACCGGGTCAAGTCAACTCGACCCGGTTGACCCTACCGACCCAAGAAAACGAAATTAATCCCAAATTAGCCTGTATTTGTCCAAATTGACCTCAAAATTGGACTCCGGGGCATCAAATTTATTTGAAAATGGTGTTTTTGGCAGGCAATTTTCAGTATTTTTGCGAAAACCCCAAATTTTCAATTCGACCCGGGGACCCACTTTGCAAAATCCAAAGTCTTAGGGTCCTTTTTTGCAAAACATGACACCACCAATGAATTCAGAAGGTCAAAATCTAGGGGGTGACGTCGCCCTATTTTCAATTCAGTCCTTAGAAAATTTTTAATTTCACTTTTAGTGATTTTAGGGACTAATTTGAAAAATCAGAAATTGCATTTTGGTCCTTTTTAGCGAAATTTGGCGATTTTGAGAGCTTTTGGGCTGGATTTTAATTTTGAAAAATAGAGGAGGATGACACGACTCTAAAAACGTAAAAATGGAAAATTAAAAAGCTAAAATGGAATTTCTAGAATTATTTAAATAATTCTATTAAACCCTAGATCCCAGACTTAATTTTTCAGTATCTATTCATCCAAAATGAAGAGAAAGTTAAATTAAAAATATTGACTATTTTTTTGGTAATTTGTTGGCTTCAAATGCTATTTTTTTTAATTTTTTATTATTATCTTAATTTCTGAAAATTTTAAAAATGTAGAAAATAAGGAAAATTATTTTTTGTTCAAAATTGGTTTCCTAGGCTAGGCTGAGATCCCCAAAGTTGATTTTGCAATTTTCTCACTTTTTATTGATTTTTGTTTATGAATTTTTGAAAATAAAATGCAGAAAAATACAAAAAAATAAGAAAATTTATTTTTGCTCAAAAGTTTTTCCCTAGGCTAAACCAAGGTCCCCAAAGTTGATTTTTCAATTTTCTCATTTTTTATATATTTGTTTTTATGAATTTTTGAAAATAAAATGCAGAAAAGTAAGGAAAATTATTTTTTTGCTCAAAATTGGTTCCCTAGGCTTGGCCGAGGTCCCCAAAGTTGATTTCGTAATTTTATGAATTTTTATTGATTTTCTAAAAAAATTTGAAAATAAAATTGACCAAAAATCAAGTGTCAACAGTAGGTCATCCCATGATAGATTCATAATACAAGAATTCTACTTATTAAAATTGGATTAAGATTTGACCCATATAGTAGGTCACCCCATGGTAGAGCCCATGGTAGAGTTCCAAATGAATGGATTTCGCTGATTAAAATTTGATTGAGATTTGACTCGTATGGTAGGTCACCCCATAGTAGATTCCTAATGAAAGGATTCTATTGATTAAAATTTGATTGAAATTTGACCCATATGGTAGGTCACTCCATGGTAGACTCCTAATAAAAGGATTCTACTAATTAAAATTGGATTAAGATTTGACCCGTATGGTAGGCCACTCCATGAAAATGCCTATAAAAAGGACTTTGTGCCTGTAGAAAGGACTTAGCGCCTGTAAGAAGGACTTTGTGTACTTGTAGAAAGGACTTTGTGTGCATATAAAAAGGACTTTGTGTGTTTGTAGAAAGGACTTTTGGTGCCTATAAAAAAGACTTTGGGTCACGAAGGGTGCCATTCTGGAATTTGGGGAAACCAGGAATCCCGCAAAAGCTCAAACCCAATTTATTTTACCATGAAGGGTGTCATTCTGGGATCTGGGGAGACCAGAAATCCTGCAGAAGCTCAAACCCGATTTGACTTACCATGAAGGGTGCTATTCTGGGATTTGAGGAGATCAGGAATCCTGCAGAAGCTCAAACCTGATTTAACTTACTATGAAGGGTGCCATTCCGGGATCTAGGGAGACCAAGAATCCTGCAAAAGCTCAAACCCGATTTAACTTACCATGAAGGGTGCCGTTCTGGGATGTGGGGAGATTAGGAATCCCATAGAAGCTCAAACCCGATTTAATTTACCATGGAGGATACCAGTCTGGGATCTAGGGAGACAAAATCCTGCAGAAGCTCAAACTTGATTTATATTCTCGTGTCGCTCAAGCATAAGTCAAAGAGGCAAAGATCAAAACATCTCAAATATTTCTGTTTTCGAGACGAATCATGCTTCATTGGAGAAGTTAGATACTTATATGTGCCACACTGGATTCGAGCACCTTGACAATCATCAGAATTCATTCTCTTAAAAGGTTCAGGTTGAAGATATACTTACCTAAGGATTTGGAAGACTGCCTAGTGGTTTCTTGACAACTAGGCTTGTTTATTTAATAATCGCCAAATGGATTTCGAGACCTTGAAAGGTAGCTCGAACATCGGGAACGTGTCACCTGTCAAGCAGTGTTAGAGGTAACATGCGCAAGCATTTTCATCAATGAGTTCCTTGGTTCATGCAAAACTACTCAACTAAGTTTGCAATGATTAGAAACAATATGTATAGTAACTCATTATGCAATTAATTAATATGTGGATCATGCAAAACTATTCTGTCAAGTTTGCATTACCATCTGTTCAATGAGGTTATCATAGTATGAACACCTCAAATGTAATCTGAATTGGGGACTTTAGTCCGAAAGGGCTTTTTCTCACCCTTGAGAAAAGTTGTTTATCCTAATTGCAGGATTGAAAAGGAATCACTCAATCTTACCATCAGTACGTTCAGCAAGGGTCTGAGTAATCTCGCAATTGGTACAATCGAGCCGATCTGGAGGTCTTGATTAGGACCATAATGTAGATTGGGTCAAAGGCTTACCAAAGGAGACTCTTTTGAGTCAAGACCATTGACAAAAAAAGTTTTTATTGTCTGCTCCGGGTTTACAAGTCAAGAACCCTGCAAAATGAGAGAAAAAATCTTGCTCATGCCTTTTCGAGCGATACTTAAAATCATTCAACTCTACGTTACTTCAAACGCCTTAATTAGAAAACACTTCCACGGGTTGTAATGTAGGCTGGGGATTGGGGACCAAGGAAATAAAAGGCTTATTTTGGCCCAAAATATATATAAGGTGGGTTTAACATTGGTGATTGTTACATCTTTACCATCAGTTTCGACTCTCTAGAATAAACCTCAAAGAATACCATCGCTATATGAGGATGGTATCTACTTCTGCTGGTACCGTCATCGCTCTTGAATAGTGTAAACTTCGATCAGGTATATTTTGCAATTTTGACTTCTTTGAAGGGTTTCTCTTCTAACCAGATACCATTGGGAATTTATAGAAGGAGACCACATATTTTCACTGAGTTTTCAAAGGCATTAAAATATGAATAGTAATTTGAATGGGCATTGGCTTTGCTTTTAACTGGTACTTTATTTTTTCATTCCTGGGACTAGCTCTTTTGGTCCCGCTTTTTTCTTTTTTTCTTTTTTTTTTCTTCTGAGTTTTTTTGCTTTGAGGTGGTACCATCTTCGGCTTAGATTGGGCAATGATCATCAACGGGATTTTAAGAAAGGAATGTGCCGGCTCAATTGGGCGATGCAAAGGATAAAAGTGTCTCGAATAGGTGCTTCTGAATATTTTGAATTATAAGCGCCAGCAAATACAGAAACCGAATATTGAAATGAAACAGATCAAGTATGCACGAAAAGAGAGAGTTCAGAAGAAGAAATGTGCACACAGATTTATAGTGGTTCGGCTATAGTAAGCCTACGTCCACTCTCCCACGATGACAGTCGATTGGCTGAATTTTGTTGAATCTAGCAATATCACCTAGAGGGGGTGAATAGGTGATTTAAAACAATTTTGATAATATGATGCGGAATTAATAATTAAATCAAAATGTATGCAGAATCAAAATCTGAACAAGTGAAATTAGAGATTCTAATTATGAGCAAATTATGAATCTGAATGCAAATATGCAACTTCTGAGAAAGCAGATTCTGAATGCTAAGGCTGGCATGCAAAACACGAAGATCAGAGTTATGAGAAAGAGAAACATGCACACAGCAGTTATTGTGGTTCGGCTTATATCAAGCCTACGTCCACTCTCCCACGCTGACAGCCGATAGGCTGATTTCCACTATATATAATTCAGGATTACAAGAATTTGTATGCTTCTCATATGAATAACACTATAGCCTCTCAACACATGTAAGTGTTGTCTCTCGTGTACAAAAGAATAATTGCAAATTTGAATCGCTTAGAGCTTTGGAATTTTTTGTTCGTCACTCTGCCCAATCGTCTTCGTTGATCCTCTTTTATACTCCTCTAACCTTGAACTAGCCGTTGGTCAAGGTGTCCCAAGGATCGCTCCTCAATCATTGATTGATCGTCATCAACCTTGATTAACGGAGACTGTATCCGAAAAGATCTTCTAGCCGTTGTAACAGAATCTGAACGCTTCAGAGTCAGTCGCCCATACAACTGAGACTTCAGCTTTCCATAAGTAGAGTCAATCCAATCTTCAATATTCTTTGTTTATGGAAGGTGTCATCCAACTGTAGATATTCTTCTGATTTGATAGGACAAGAATCTAGTCAATCAAATCACACAAACTTCCATAGATATCCTAGCCGTCTCGGAAACCTGCCATACTTGGGTCTTTAGAGTCTCTTATAAGACTGAGTCTGAAATTGTGTCTGAGCATACTTCAGAGGCAGTTTACAACTGAAGTTCCTCTGATTCACTTTAGGATTAAGTAACGACTTTTGCTTCTGAAGGATCCTTACTGATGGGTCACATAAATCTTCTAGCCCATAGATATTCAGATGCAGCTTCCTTGAAGTCTTTAAACGGAACTCTTCTTCATCTGAGGGCTTCAGAGACAACGCTTATCCTTCAGAGACAATTCCTCTTTCATCTGAACACCTTTACTTCTACAGACTTAGAAGTAGATACATGACAACTCTTTCTTGAGTTTGAATATCAGATCTGGATTTATATGAGCTTCTTTTTACAAACTCATTTCTGCAAAAGCAATTTCAATGTATTAACTTAATTCTTGAATAGAAACGGAAAGTTTTGTCAGAGTCAAAACATTCAGAGAGACAAATTTCTTCAACAAATTTCACTATGATAATCACAAGGTTACAATGAACTTCTCTCAACTGACTCACAAGAGTATTTCCACGAGAAGTTAGAATAATTCTCTCAACAGTTTTTGCTCGTCTTTTTCTATCTCATTCTATCTTGAACGAATACCAGCATTCTCCTTTTATACCCCTTTCACCTCGAACTAGCCGTTGTCAAGGTGTTCCACGGGATCACTCGTCAATCTTCAATCAACCTTGATTGAACGAGATAAACTTGGAAAGATGCTAGATAGCCGTTGAAGAAGGATTCAGTCGCCCATACAACTAAATCTTCAGTTTCCATATTTGAGAGATGTTGAATCCTCTGAGGAAGGAAAGCAAAGATAATATCCAATTAAGGATTTTGTCCTAACAAAGATGGACAATCATCCTGTAGATCGAATCCTTTCACTTCTCGTAATTTCCGGAATCAATCGGACTCTTGTCAATCGTGGGTCTTCTTAGTCCAGTTGCAAAATCTGAATCCATTTAGAAACAGCTTTCAAACTTTGTGAAGTCTCTGAATCTGATTCGGCTTTACTCTGTGAATCTGAGCTCTTGTGGATCCTACTGTCGATGTCTCACATGAGTCTTCTTGAGGTCTTCAAAGGCAATGCTGTCCTCTATCTAAATCCATTTGAGGCAGTCAAACACTTCATCTGAATTATCAAACGCAAACTCCTCCTTCTGATTCCTTTAGAGGCACAAGCATAGTTCCTCCTTCTGACCATTTAGAAGCACTATGATGACGACTCTTCCTTGAGTCTGAACGCGAGTTGTGGAATATTGTCGCAACCTAAAATTCATTTTTTAAGTTAATGGATTACCAGATTAATTGATTAAATTAACTAACCTAGTTCGAGCTCTTCCAAGCTCTACTAAATCGCGACTTTGGTTTTTTTGTTCAAATGGTTTTAAAATTTGAAGTCGCCACTAATCATTTTTGGTAGGTTGACTAGAAACCTAAGTAAATTAGCGGGAGAACTAAATTACTTCTACGAACCAGAGATTATGAGTTCGGGGACTTGGTTACACTAGTTAATTAAAACTAATGCCCTTTCGGTACCTTAATTTCATGGATATCCTAATTTGGCAACTCAGGCTTAGTTTATTCCTAAGGCTCTAGTGGAGTGTTCTCTTTTTATATTTTCACTTTTTTAAATGGAATATACGTGAGTGACATTTTTTTGGCATTTTCAAAATATTAAGTATTTCTCTAAAGCCGAAAGAGAGAGTGAGTTAACGACTTCTGTGCAGTGCTGCGAGCTACTCATTTTGGGGTTTAGTTATTCAAAAATTAAATTACAGGAAGTAAATAACAATAAATAAAGACCACCAATTGATAGCTCAGCCTTGACTTGGCCCTCTCCTTTGGGGTTTAAGGTGCAGGAATTTAAATTGCAGAAATTTAAAATGACCTCCAGTGAGCGGGCTCTGCCTTTCACATTCTGGGGTTTAAATTCTTTAAAATAAAAGGAATTGATTTGACAATTCGGGCCGAAATCCATCGACGGATCAATTGAAAATTTAATGGACACTCAAAAGCTCGTCAACGCCAATTTTACACCTCCATGGGATTTACCGTTGACTTGGAGTTATCCTTTGCCTGACATAAAAATATGGAGTAATGGAGCAAATATGATTTAATTCACATTAAAAATTAGAACAATGAAAGAAGCACTTAGCTTCAATGGCATTATGAGAAGTGCTTGATGGATATAATTGGTTCCTGTCTGAAATCAAATATGGGGAAAATGGGAGAAGAGTAGAAAATTTGAGCTAGTTTATACTAAAAAATCAAAGAGAGTAGATGGACACTTAGCTTCAAATCTGGGATGAATTCTTGATTTATGTTGATCGATGAAGAAATTGATGATGATAACCCTCTAGCTTTAAACTCCCATCATCTTCAAAATTCTCTCTCTTTTTTGTATTTTCTTTCTCTCAAATTTTTCTTCAATCTCCCAAAACCCTCTCAAACATCCAAAATTTTCTCTCCAAAAAATTTTTCTCTCAAGCTCACTTCTTCCTCCTTTTATAACCCACTCATCTATCTCCCATTCTAATTTTTCCACTAACTCTATCTCCCATTCTAATTTCTCCACTAACTCTTCTTCATTTTCATCTTCCCTTCTCCATCTCTATCTCACATTCTAATTTCTCCACTAACTCTTCTTTTTGTTATTTACAAAATAATCCCTCAAGTGTTAGGTATTTGTACTCTAGTCCATGAGATTTTAAGTATTTGCAATTCAGTCCCTGGAGAAATATTTCTTTAAGTCCAAATCTCCTCATAATTTTCGACACACCTATCGCATGTTGAATTTAAGCTCATTTCTTGCTATTGAAAATAATGCAAAATTTAATTAAAACCCTGTTTGTAAAATTGAGTCATTCTGGGTATAATTGGGCCAAGATGAAAATTTGGAATATTAAAGAACAATGTCATAACTCCTAAAAGTGAAAAATGAAAATAAATTGACTCAAATTGAATTTTTTTAGGCCCAATTCGAGATTATGCTCGTTAAGGAATACACAACTCCAAATTGGATTTTTTAAATTTGCGATGGCCAACATGAAAAGGGATTTAAAGGAAAAATATTGACTATTTTTATGTATTTTTGTGGCCTCAAATGTTATTATTTATTAAATATTTTCCTAATTTCTAAAAAATATATTTAAAAAATACAAAAAATATGAAAAATTATTTTTATTCAAAAATGGTTGCCTACGCTTAGCCAAGGCTTCCAAAGTTGATTTTGCAATTTTCTCATTTTTCTTGATTTGTTTTTTGAATTTTCGAAAATAAAAATATCAAAAATACTGAAAATATGAAAAATTATTTTTTGGTCAAAATTGGTTCTCTAAACTTGACCAAGGTCCCCAAAGTTGATTTTTTAATTTTATGAATTTTTATAGATTTTTTTA
Source organism: Psidium guajava (assembly GCA_016432845.1). Classification (NCBI taxonomy): domain Eukaryota; kingdom Viridiplantae; phylum Streptophyta; class Magnoliopsida; order Myrtales; family Myrtaceae; genus Psidium; species Psidium guajava. The sequence goes on along the minus strand of CM028234.1, from coordinate 3,498,288 downwards.
TTAATTTTAAAAGAGAAAAGATAATTAAAAATCATGTGTCAACAAATATTTAACGCTCTTTTCACATCGTGATTTTCTGCAAGGAAGATATACTTCCATTAACTAGACTTCTTAAAACGAGTTTTGTCAGAATCAAAATTCTTGGCGGGATAGTTTCCTCAACAATCTCCCCCTTTTTTATGCTGACAAAACTCCTTCGGTTTAAGCAATGATAAAGTAAAATAATTTAGATTAAGCACGAAAGATTCTTTCTAATGAAATGATTAATTTATAAGAATCTTTTAATAATAAAGGTGGATGAAAAAACTTTCGAGTAGTGCAACAGGGTGAGCGATATCATGCTTCTGAAAAGTTATCACCGTATTATGCTTCTGAAAAAGATATCACCGTATCATGTTGCGGTTGCACATTGTTATAGGTTTAGCCACCTACAAACAGTTCATACCACATGCAAACAGTTCGTGCCTTCTTCCCAAATTGTTATTTGTTTAGCCACCTGTAAACACATGCCTTCTCCCCCTTTTTGTCATCAACAAAAAGAAATACAAATAATAAATGATGAATAAACATAATAAAAGATTAAGAGTCATGAACAATGTTTAAAGAAAGGAATTTAAGAAAGAGTTGGCTCGTCATCATCCCCTTTGGCTTCATCTTGAGGTCTGCTTTTCTTGGATCTGACAATGGTGAAACTGTCCAGATCGTCTATTTTGGCGCAAAGCAAACTACAAGTCTTCTTGACTAAGTCCTCCAAAGCAGCTAGTTTAGCCTCGACCTTTGCCTCGAATGTCTGCATCTGTTTTCTATTTTCCTGTCTGAGTCGAGCTTCATCCCTAACTTCTGTGCGCAGATTCTGAATATCCTGTTGAATTCGAAGTAAGACATTGTCAGATTCTGTATGAGTAAGGGCAGGTTCTGAAGCATCATCTGCACTTTCTGGTTGAGCTTCAAATGGCTGTGGCTATTCATCATCTATTGGTTCTGAAGGCTGTTCCTCAGCTGTTGGATTGAAAGACTGTTTCTCAACTGGTGGTTCTGAAGCCTGTTCATTAACTGGCTATTCTTCAGTTGTTTCTTTTGAAGGCTGTTCTTCAGCTAAAGGTTCAGAAGACTGGTTTTCAGCTGTTGGTTCTGAAGGTTAAGATGATAACGTCGCCTTAATTTTTTCTGGCTCTAAGTCTCTGAAGAGCCTAGAGAAAACACTCTTGACAGGAACTTCTTCCTGAAGAATAATTGGTAAGTCCTCTTCTGGTCGTGCATCGAGAAGACTTAGAACTCTTGCAACTTCCATCTGTCGTGCAAAGAGTGCTTCTTCATCTTCCTCAGGCACTCCTTCAGTTGTTTCCAGAACCTCCCCCTGAAGTTGTGCAAGAGTTGCTTCTGAACGCGGTTCCTCCTGTTCAACCTCTATCTGAGCTTGTTCCTCAGTAGTTGAAGGTTCCTCTGCTACAAGCTTCTTCTGCTTCTCCTTCTGTAATTTTGTTTTCACCTTAGTAGACCCTAATTCCTTTTGAAGGGTCAACTTCTTTGTCCTTTTTGGTGAGGCAGAGAGTGTTTCCTCATTGTCAGATTCAGAACTGCTTGAGGAATAGATGCTCTGAATCTTCTTTTCCTTCACCTTTGTCACCATAACCTTCCTTCTTTTGGCTGATCTCTCATCTTACTCAAATTCCACTGGTACTTTTCGTGACTTGTTGTACCACATGCCATCTTTCAGCCTGAAACCCATCTTTTGAAGCATTTCAGCTCCACCTGTTTTGACTGGAACCTTTTTCTCTATAAGAGGTTTAGGCATGATTTGATTGTGGTATCTAAAGATGTCATGGGTGAGAGCTGCATATGGCAATTGACCTTTAATCTTTTGCACAGTTCTATACATATGCAGAATGACTACATGTGCAAGACTAAACTCGTATCCTGTCAACAGTGCCCACGTCAACTTAGCCTCGAATCTTGAGGTGTCAGTCTTTGATGATACTTTGGGTCGAAGAGACTCGATCACAATCTTGTGCATCATGATGTGCTTCAGGGGAAAGTCATCATAGGCAATATGTGCCTTGGAATCTCTGGAGAAATTTTCTTTCCCTGTCAGATATGCAAAAGCCTCCTTCGGCTGGACATTGATAGGAGTAAACTCTCTAAATTTAACCCCCATTAAATTAGCCAATTCATCATCCCTCAGATAGCAGAGTTTATCACCTATCATCTCTTGCTTTCAGATTGTCATAGAGATGCTTGATACGATGAGCTGTCTCGACTTTCTCGTCGAAATACTCTCTCGTCTTCATTGTCGGAGATGATTCTGAAATTCGTGGTCGCTTCCCGATTCTCCGTGAACCTTCTGCCTGTTCAGATTTTGGACCAGATGTCTTCTTCACCGTCGAGGATGATTTCGGAGCCATTTAGAAAGAGGAATGTGAGGAAGAAAAGATGAGGTCTTTTTTAGAGCGAAAGAACTTGTGAAAAACTCAGAAGGGTTTAGAGTTTTTCAAAAGAAGAGAATTCAATATTTGAAAGGCAACACAGAACAACGGTGTTTTTGGCAAAAGAATCAGGAATATTGCAAAAATATTTTGAACAAATATATTATATCAATCAAGATAGTATAAATAGAATGAAATTAGAGAACGTACCTTTTTGTCTTAGATTCTGTCAATCAAATAAAATTACTTACTTGAAATTGTGAATAATTCGAAACCTTGCTCCCGAAGTTTCATATTATTTGCTTCTGAATCTGAAACTTTAAGCTGACCTTTCAAGTTGCGTCTGAAGACCTACTCTCTGAGATAATTTGGTCTTGTTTCTTATAGATCTTAACAAAAAGCGTTCGTGATTGATAATTTATCACAAATAAAATTAAAACTTAGCTTATCAAGGGGCTTGGTAAAAATGTCTGCAAGTTGATTCTTCGTGTCCACATGATGAATCTGAACCTCTTGGTTCTGAACATGATCTCGTATGAAGTGATGTTTTATCTCAATATGCTTCGCTCTCGAGTGGAGTATTGGATTCTTGGTGAGATTGATTGCGCTTGTGTTGTTGTAAAGAATTTCAACATTTGAAGCTTCAATTCCATAATCCCTTAGTTGCTGCTTCAACTATAGAATCTGAGCACAACAGCTTCCGAGAGATACATATTCTGCTTCTGTTCCTGATAGAGCCACGGTGCTTTGCTTCTTAGAAAACCATGAGATTAGCATATCTCCCATTAATTGACACGTTCTAGAAGTGCTTTTTCTATCAACTTTGGAACCCGCTAAATCTGCATCTGAATATCCTTTTAGCATAAAAGTTGATTCTTTTGAGTACCATAATCCAAGATTTGGATAAGTTCCAATGTATTTGATGATTCTTTTTAGAACCGAGAGATGCGATTCCCTGGGACTAGATTGAAATCTTGCGCATAAGCATATACTATACAAGATATCGGGCCTTGATGCCGTAAGATACAGAAGCGAGCCAATCATGCTGCGATGTAGCTTCTGATCCACTTCCTTTCCATCTTTATCCTTGTCCAATTTTGATGAATGGGCCATGGGAGTTTCCATCTTTTTGCTATTCTGCAAACCAAACTTCTTTACAATTTCAAGAGCACATTTCTCTTGATGGATAAAAATCCCTTTCTTAGATTGATGAATCTGAAGTCCGAGAAAGAACTTTAATTCTCCCATCATGCTCATTTCGAATTCATCCTGCATAGCTTTGGAGAAATTCTTACACAGAGACTCGTTAGATGAACCAAATATTATGTCATCAACATAAATTTGAACGATCAGAAAGTCTTTACCCTGCTTCTGAATAAACAAAGTAGTATCTACTGTGCCTTTTGTGAACTTCTTTTGAGAAAGAAAGTTACTTAACCTTTCATACCAGGCGCGATGAGCTTGTTTTAAACCATATAGAGCTTTGTTCAGTAGATAAACTAGATCCTTTCCTCTTGGTTCTTCGAACCCTGGTGGTTGTTCAACGTAAATTTCTTCCTTGATGTAGCCATTTAAGAAGACACTCTTTAGGTCCATCTGAAACAACTTAAAATCGTTGTAACATACATACGCGAGAAGTAGCCTGATGGCTTCTAATCTGGCAACTAGTGCATATGTTTCATCCTAATCTATCCCTTCTTCTTGGGAGTACCCTTTTGCAACCAGTCTTGCCTTGTTTCTGATTACTTTTCCCTTATCGTCCAGTTTGTTTCTGAAAACCCATCTTGTGCCGATGACAGGTCTATCTTTGGGTCTTGGCACTAATTTTCAGACGTTATTGATCTTGAATTGCTGGAGCTCCTCTTGCATTGCACTTATCCAGCTTTCATCGATTAGAGCTTCTTCAACACTTTTTTGCTGCAATTCAGATACTAGTGCGAAGTTCCCTGATTGTTCTCTTATCTTCGATCTGGTTCTTATACCTTCGTCCAAGTTTCCTAAAATGAGATCCTTTGGATGACTGGACTTGTGCTTCCAGTTTGTGTTGAATCTTTCATCTTCTTGCAAAGTGGTACAGTCGTTCTGCCTTTTTCCTTGATTTGAAGAAGTGGTTGCTTCGGGTTCATGAATCTGAATATCTCCTGAACCATTATCTTCTTATGGGTTGAGATATATAATTGGTGTTTGAATAGCTTCTTCCTTGTCTCCTTCCTTCTGACTGCATTCTGCGAATTTGACATTCATTGATTCTTCTACCGATCGACAGATTTGTTGTAGACTCGAAAGGCTTTACTAGTTGTTGAGTATCCTAGGAAGATTCCTTCATCTGACTTACCATCAAACTTGCCAACACGATCATTAGCGTTTTTCAATATAAAGCATTTACTGTCAAATATATGGAAATATGAAAGATTGGGTTTCATTTCCTTAAAAATTTCGTAAGGAGTCTTTTCAAGGATGGGTCTTAAGGAAACTCGATTCAGAATGTAACAAGCTGTTGAAACTACTTCTGCCTAAAAATTAGATGCAATTTTACTTTCAATAAGAAGAGTTCGTCCCATTTCTTGTAAAGAACAATTTTTCCTTTCAACAATCCCATTCTGTTGAGGTGTGTAAGGAGTAGAAAAGGTATGTTTAATTCCAGTATCATCACAGAAACTAGAGAAATCCTAGTTTTCAAATTCTCCACCGTGATCGGTTTTAATACAAGAAATCATAAAACCTTTTTCATTCTAAATCCTTTGTGAAAATTTTGCAAATGCAGCAAATGTATCACTCTTGTGAGCTAAGAAAATAACCCAAGTGAATCTAGAGAAATCATCAACAATAACCATACAGTATTTCTTACCTCCAAGACTTAGAATCTTGTTTGGTCTAAAGAGGTCCTTGTGAAGCAACTGTAATACACGATTAGTTGAAACATGATTTATGGGCTTAAAAGTGCTTCTGACCTGTTTTCCCAGAGTGCATGCAGTGCATAGATCTGGCGTTTCAAATTTTGTTTGAGGTAGCCCTCGTACCAAGTTCTTGGATGATAATTTCGAAATATGCTTAACACTTATGTGGCCAAGCTTCCTATGCTAGAAATCAGATTCATCTTTGACTGAGATGAGGCACTTCATTTCTTCCTATGCAACATCCAGAAGATAAATATTTCCATGCCGATATCCAGAAAAACCCTGTTTATTATCACTGCTAATACATGTACATTTCATATCTTAGAAACAGATTTTATAACCAGAATCACATAGTTGACTTACCGATATCATATTGTACTTCAAACCTTTAACGAGGAATACATCGTTAATAATGAGATTTCCAATCTTAACTGTTCCTTGACCTACTACCTTACCTTTATTCTTACCTCCAAATGATACGCTTTTGCCACTAATCAAGGATAATTTAGTAAAGTTTTCTGGATTACCAGTCATATGACTTAAGCATCCGCTGTCCAGAAACTATTTCTTATTTCCCCTTTGAGGTACCTGCAAGAAAAAATAATCTTACCTTTGTTTTGGTACCCTAATTTACTGGGATCCATGAAAGTTAGTATAAGCAGATCTATTCACAGGTTTCCATACAAACATGCATTTATTATTGCTATGATTTCTACCTTCACAGTTTGAGCAACTTCTAGAGTAATATTCTTCTGTTGATTGCTTGTTAGGATATTATGAAGAGCGTGATCTTGTGAATCTGTGTGAATACTGTGAAGGATGTGAACTAGTATACCTTCTATGGTAGTTGTGTGGGTAATGAGTTTTGTAAACATTTTGAGTTCTATGCATGTTCCGAAAACGTCTACCAGGAATATGATATGATCTATAACAGGAGCACCTTGTTGTGCCAGACCACTAACCAGAATCTGAAACCTGTCAATCATCTCAGCTATTGTTTCATCAGGTTTCATTTTAAAGGCTTCATAGTCACTCAGTAGTATACTGAGTTTAGTTTCTTTGACACGATTAGTGCCCTGATACGTGACATGTAGTCTGTCCCATATCCCTTTTGCAGATTCTTCTTCTGCTACACGATTATATATTGATGAGGATAAAGCACAGAAAATGAGTGAACAGCTTTAGAGTCGAGTCCTTGTCTTTTGATTCTTTAAGTATCTGTAAGAATCGCTGGGTTTCCTTCTGATCCCGAATTTGCAGAAATGATAGGGACCACTCCTCTGGTTACTACATCCCACATTTGATCATCTAGTACTTTGATGACCCACTTCATCTTGTTGCACCAAACGTTGTAATCCTTTCCGTCGAAGTACGTTAGCTCTGAAGTAGAACACTTCACAAAAGTGAGCAACCTGGCTCTGATACCAATTGATATGGCTAGCAACGACACCTAGAGGGGGGGTGAATAGGTGCTTCTGAATATTTTGAATTATAAGCGCCAGCAAACACAGAAATCGAATATTGAAATGAAACAGATCAAGTATGCACGAAAAGAGAGAGTTCAGACGAAGAAATGTGCACACAGATTTATAGTGGTTCGACTATAGTAAACCTACGTCCACTCTCCCATTATGACAGCCGATTGGCTGAATTTCACTATGATAATCACAATGTTACAATGAACTTCTCTCAACTTATTCACAAGAGTATTTCCACGAGAAGTTAGAATAATTCTCTCAACAGTTTTTGCTCGTCTTTTTCTATCTCATTGTATCTTGAACGAATAACAGCACTCTCCTTTTATACCCCTTTCACCTCTAACTAGCCGTTGTCAAGGTGTTCCACGGGATCACTCGTCAATCTTCAATCAACCTTGATTGAACGAGATAAACTTGGAAAGATGCTAGATAGCCATTGAAGAAGGATCTGGTTGCTTCAGATTCAGTCGCCCATACAACTAAATCTTCAGTTTCCATATTTGAGAGATGTTGAATCCTCTGAGGAAGGAAAGCAAAGATAATATCCAATCAAGGATTTTTGTCCTAATAAAGATGGACAATCATCCTATAGTTCGAATCCTTTCACTTCCCGTAATTTCCAGAATCAATCGGACTCTTGTCAATCATGGGTCTTCTTAGTCCAGTTGCAGAATCTGAATCCATTCAAAAACAGCTTTCAAACTTTGTGAAGTCTATGAATCTGATTCGGCTTTACTCTGTGAATCTGAGCTCTTATGGATCCTACTGTCGACGTCTCACATGAGTCTTCTTGAGGTCTTCAAAGGCAACGCTGTCCTCCATCTGAATCCATTTGAGGCAGTCAAACACTTCATCTGAATTACTCAGACGCAGACTCCTCCTTCTGATTCCTTTAGAGGCACAAGCATAGTTCCTCCTTCTGACCATTCAGAAGCACTATGGTGACAACTCTTCCTTGAGTCTGAACGCCAGTTGCGGGATATTCAACACTCTTTTCACATCGTGATTTTCTGTAAGGAAGATATACTTCCATTAACTAGACTTCTTAAAACAAGTTTTGTCAGAATCAAAATTCTTGGCGGGATAGTTTCCTCAACACCAACAACATCATACCTTGCTCTTCATCATCAAGAGTTTTATCAATGTTCTTCAAATCCATAATAAGTTTGTTAAATTCATCTATGTGGGATTTGATAGATGTACCTTCAGTACATCTAAACTGAAACATCATCTTTAGCATATACAAGCGATTATTCAAACCTTTCGTTACATAGAGGGCTGGAAGTTATGTCCACAACGATGCTACATCTTTCTTCTCGATCACCTCTATTAACATCTCATCCGATAAATTCAATAGTATTATACTCTTTGCTTTCTCTAATAACTCTACTTTATCAGCCTCTTTCATCGAAATCGACAACTGATCGCCATCCAATGCCTTGGCTAAACCTTGAGTTATCAATAATGGACACATTTTAACACTCCACAACCCAAAATTGTTCCTCCCGTTAAATTTCTCTATTTCTGCTTTTACTCTAGATATAATTGCAAATACTAAATATCCAGATAATAATCAGACAGGCAATAACCCCAAATCACAATCTAGAAATCTGATCCTATGCTCTGATACCAATTATTGTGATGTATCTAGATCGAGACGCGCACGCAAAATGATAGGATCTTGCAAATTAAGTCAATGCGGAAGCTTAGAAAATATAAGGAGAAACGATAAAAAGCACCAGAGTTTATGTAGTTCGGTCCGAATATCAATACCTACATTTATGAGGAAAGCCAGCAAAATAATCCACTATAATCGGAGAATCGAAATTACAATCGCTCAATATGCTAGTGTTTCCCACACCTATATTATACCTGAAACTCAAAGTGTTTATAAGTAAAACAATTCTTCAATTGGATATGATAGACATACAAGACTCACGAAGTACAAGTCGCCGTCTGTGATCAAAGAGAGCTTCGCAAATGGAGAGTCTTCCTCCTCTCTTCTTCGCTCTCTACTTCTTCTCTTCTTCGTGTCTTCTGAAGCCTCATTCTTCTCTCCTCCTTTTGTGGCTTTATGGCAAGACAAGAAAAAAAAGAAAGAGTGAAAAAGCATCCAATGTAACTTTTCTCTATATTTTGTGTCGACAACAAGAATAAGTCAAAGATAAAGAGAGTGGAAGCAATCAAAACTTCTTTAACTTTTTTTCTCTTTTCCTCCGAAAGATTTTTGTCCCCTACTCTCTTTTCTTCTAAATCTTGACATAGAACAGAAAAGGGTAAGGTTGTTGTGAAAAAGATTGCTACAGCAAAGAACCTGGCAGATATGATGACTAAGCATGTTCCTTTGGTGAAGCTCAAGTTTTGCTTGAGCACTATTGGCATGTGTAGAGAGTGAGCGCCCGTTGGGGCGTTGGGAGAGTAACATGAATGATGAGCATTATGACTTGGCTTTAAATATCGAGCCAAGGTGGAGAATCGTTGAACTATGTCTCAATTTAGAAGAAAAGAGAGTAGGGGACAAGAATCTTTCCGTGGAAAAGAGAAAAGGAAGTTGAAGGAGTATTGATTGCTTCCACTCTCTTTGTCTTGGACTTGTTCTTGTTGCCGACACAAAATATAGAGAAAAAGTTACATTGGATGCTTTTCCACTCTTTCTTCGTTTCTTGTTGTTACGATCTTAAAAATTTTCAATCGATGGAAAATTCTCAGGTTAACGGATTATCAGGTTAATTAAATTGATTAACCTAATACGGACCCTCCCAAGCCCTACCGAATCGCAATTTTGATTTTTATTCGAATGATTTTAGAATTTGGAGTCGTCACTAATCATTTTTGGTAGGCTGATTAGAAACCTAAGTAAATTAGCGAGAGAATTAAATTACTTCTACGAACCAGAGATTATGAGTTCGGGGACTTGGTTACATCAGTTAATTAAAACTAATGCCCTTTTGGTACCTTAATTCCATGGATATCCTAATTTTGGCAACTCAGACTCGGTTTATTCCTAAGGCTCTAGCGAGGTGTTCTCTTTTTGTATTTTGACTTTTTAAATGGAATGCATATGAGTGATATTTTTTTTTTTGGTATTTTCAAAGCATTAAAAATTTCTTGAAGCCGAAAGAGGGAGTGAGCTAACGACTTCTATGCAGTGTTACGACCTCTATCGGGTGGCTCGGCCTACTCATTCTGGGGTTTGATGATACAGAAATTAAACTATAGAAAGTAAAGGGCAGTAAATAAAGAACCTCCAATGGATAGCTTGGCCTTGGCTTGGCCTTCCCTTTATAGGGTCTGATGGTACAAAAATTAAATTGCAAAAAATAAAAAGCAGTAAATAAAGGACCTCCAATTGATGGCTCGGTCTTAGCTTGGTCTTCCCATTCTGGGGTTTGATAGTACAAAAAATAAATTACAAAAAATAAAGAGCAATAAATAAAGGACCTCCAATGGGTGGCTTGGCCTTCCCATTCTAGGGTTTAATGGTACGAAAATTAAATTGCAGAAAGTGAATGTAGTAAATAAAGAACCTCCAACGGGTGGGTCAGCCTTCCCATTCTGGGGTTTGATGGTACGGAAATTAATTTACAAGAAGTAAAAAGCAATAAATAAAGAATCTCCAATGAGTGGCTCGGCCTTGGCTTGGCCTTCATTTTCTGGGGTTTGATGGTGCAAAAATTAAATTGTAGAAAGTAAAGGGCAGAAAATAAAGAACTTCCAACGGGTGGGTCAGCCTTCTCATTATGGGGTTTGACGATACATAAATTAAATTGCGAAAAGTAAAGTATAATAGATCTTTACACCACTAAGTATGTGGCAGAATGTGCCACAATTTGAGATTCGGATCTTTTAAGGAAAAAATGCAGAAAATTATAATACGAATACGACATGCGAATTTGACACAACATAATCAAAATTTAAATCAATCTATTGAGGTAACGACATTCTCGAAGATTTTAATATTTAGGATCGTTACCTGATTTGATGGATTTGATTGCCAAATTTGGACCTCGTGTCACCTTAAGGATCAAGATTACGGCGCGAACGACGAAGATGAACTCGTGACTTCTGTTGATCGGTAAAGAAATTGATGATGGTAACACCTAAATTTAAACTCCTACCATCTTTACGACTCTTTTTTGGAAAAGAATTCTCTCTCTCCTTTTTTCTCTTTAATTTTTCTTCAATCTCCAAAAACCCTCTCAAACATTTCAAATTTTCTCTCCAAAAAAAACCCCCCTTCCCATGCTCACTTCTTCCTCCTTTTATAACCTATTCATCTATATCATATTCTAATTTTTCTATTAACTCATCTTCATCTCATATTCCCTTCTCTATTCTCATCTTATTTTCTTCATATCCTCTTCTCCATCTCCTCTTCTTCATCTTTACTTCTCCATCTGCCCCTCTTTATTCTAATTTCTTCATTAACTCTTCTTTTTGTTATTTTGCAAAATAATCCCTCAAGTGTTAGGTATTTACACTCTAGTCCCTGAGATTTTAAGTATTTGCAATTCAGCCCCTGGAGAAATATTTCTTTAAGTTCGAATCTCCTCATAATTTTTGACACACCTCCCCTATGCTTGGTCGAAATTCATCGCATATCTAGTTCAATCACTTGTCAAATTTAAGCTCATCTTTTGCCGCTGAAAATAATGCAACATTCAATTAAAGCCCTTTTGCAAAATTGAGCCATTTTTGGCCAAGATGAAAATTTGAAATATTAGAAAATAATTTCACAACTCCTAAAAGTGAAAAATAAAAATAAATTGACTCAAATTCAATTTTTTTAGGGTCGATTCGAGATTATGCTCGTGAATGAATATATAACCCTGAATTGAATTTTTCAAATTTGCGTTGGCCAACATGAAAAGGGATTTAAAAGAAAAATATTGACTATTTTTATGTATTTTTGTGGCCTCAAATGTTATTTTTCCCGAATTTTTAAGTATTTTTGTATTTTCGAAAAATATTAAAAGTACGAAAAAAAAAATATGAAAATTTATTTTTTATTCAAAAATGGTTCCCTAGGCTTGGCCAAGGCTTCCAAAGTTGAGTTTTGTTTTCTATTTTCTCATTTTTTATTTTTTTATAAATGTTTGAAAATAAAAATGCTGAAAAATGCTGAAAACATAAAAAAAAACCTTTTTGGTCAAAATTGGCTCCCTAAGCTTGGCTAAGGTCTCCAAAGTTGATTTTTTAATTTTATGAATTTTTATATACTTTTTATTAATTTTAAAGAAGAAAAAATGATTAAAAATTAGGTATCAACAGTTGCCCCTCTTTGAAAGGAAGCTTGGTAGAGGTTCATTTCAAAAATTAGATGACACCTGAATTCTAACTAACTCAACCTACGAAAATACGAAGAGTTGTAACATTTGATCTCCAATACTTCTCTGTGTAAGTTCTTATTCATGCCGGACTTGAGGAGGCTCTTATGAAGTGAATGAGAGATAAATAGGCAAGAGAGTTACCTGAAACTTACCCATTCATCTCGTGGTTGTTGGCTGCTCTGCTGAAAAGGGAATGGAAACCTAAGGATTCATTATAAGAAAATCTCAGGGTGATTGAATCTGGACTCGTATGATAGGTCATCTCATGGTAAATTCCTAATGAAAGGATTCTACTAATTAAAATTTGATTGAATTTTGACCGGTATGGTAGGTCATTCCATGGTAGATTCCTAATAAAAAGATTCTACTGATTAAAATTGGATTAAGATTTGGCTTGTATGGTAGGTCACCCCATGGTAGAGTTCCAAATGAAAGGATTTCGCTGATTAAAATTTGATTGAGATTTGACCCATATGGTAGGTCACCCCATGGTAGATTTCTAATGAAAGGATTCTACTTATTAAAATTTGATTGAAATTTGACCCCTATGGTAGGTCACCCCATGGTAGATTCCTAATAAAAAGGATTCTACTAATTAAAATTGGATTAAGATTTGACCCGTATGGCAGGTCACTCCATGAAAATGCCTATAAAAAGGACTCTGTGCCTGTAGAAAGGACTTAGTGCCTGTAAGAAGGACTTTGTGTGCCTGTAGAAAGGACTTTGTGTACTTGTAGAAAGGACTTTGTGTGCCTATAAAAAGGACTTTGTGTGTTTGTAGAAAGGACTTTTGGTGCCTATAAAAAAGACTTTGGGTCACGAAGGGTGCCATTCTGGAATTTGGGGAAACCAGGAATCCCGCAAAAGCTCAAACCCAATTTATTTTACCATGAAGGGTGTCATTTTGGGATTTGGGAAAATCAGAAATCCTACAGAAACTCAAACCCTATTTGACTTATCATGAAGGGTGCTATTCTGGGATTTGATGAGATCAGGAATCCTGCAGAAGCTCAAACCTGATTTAACTTACTATGAAGGGTACCATTCTGAAATCTGGGGAGACCAAGAATCCTGCAAAAGCTCAAACCCGATTCAACTTACCATGAAGGGTACCGTTCTGGGATGTGGGGAGATCAGGAATCCCACAGAAGCTCAAACCCGATTTAATTTATCATGGAGGATACCAGTCTGGGATCTAGGGAGACAAAAAATCCTGCAGAAGCTCAAACATGATTTATATTCTCGTGTCGGTCAAGCATAAGTCAAAGAGGCAAAGATCAAAACATCTCAAATATTTCTGTTTTCGAGACGAATCATGCTTCATTGGAGAAGTTGGATACCTATATGTGCTGCACTGGATTCGAGCACCTTGAAAATCATCAGAATTCATTCTCTTAAAAGGTTCAGGTTGAAGATATACTTACCTAAGGATTTGGAAGACTGCCTAGTGGTTTCTTGACAATTAGGCTTGTTTATTTAATAATCGCCAAATGGATTTCGAGACCTTGAAAGGTAACTCGAACATCGGGAACGTGTCACCTGTCAGGCAGTGTTAGAGGTAACATGCGCAAGCATTTTCATCAATGAGTTCCTTGGTTCATGCAAAACTACTCAACTAAGTTTGCAATGATTAGAAACAATATGTATAGTAACTCATGATGCAATCAATTAATATGTGGATCATGCAAAACTATTCTGTCAAGTTTGCATTACCATCGATTCAAGGAGGTTATCATAGCATGAACACCTCGAATGTAATCTGAATTGGGGACTTTAGTCCGAAAGGGCTTTTTCTCACCCTCGAGAAAGGTTGTTTATCCTGATTGCAGGATTGAAAAGGAATCACTCAATCTTACCATCAGCGCGTTCAGCAAGGGTCTGAGTAATCTCGCAATTGGTACGATCAAGCCGATCTGGAGGTCTTGATTAGGACCATAATGTAGGCCGGGTCAAAGGCTTACCAAAGGAGACTCTTTTAAGTCAAGACCATTGACAAAAAAGTTTTCATCGTCTATTCCGGGTTCACAAGTCAAGAACCCTACAAAATGAGAGAAAAAATCTTGCTCATACATTTTCGAGCGATGCTTAAAATCATTCAACTCTACGTTAACTCAAGTGCCTTAATTAGAAAAGACTTCCATGGGTTGTAACATAGGCTGGGGATTGGGGACCAAGGAAATAAAAGGCTTATTTTGACCCAAAATATATATAAGGTGGGTTTAACATTGATGAATATTGCATCTTTACAATCAGTTTCGACTCTCTAGAATAGACCTCAAAGAATACCATCGCGATATGAGGATGGTATCTACTTCTGTTAGTACCGTCATCGCTCTTGAACGGTGTAAACTTCGACTGAGTATATTTTGCTATTTTGACTTCTTCGAAGGGTTTCTCTTCTAACCAGATACCATTGGGAATTTATAGAAGGAGACCACATATTTTCACTGAGTTTTCAAAGGCATTAAAAAATGAATATTAATTTGAATGAGCATTGACCTTGCTTTTGACTGGTACTTTGCTTTTTCATTCCCGGGACTGGCTCTTTTGGTCCCAATTTTTCCTTTTTTCTTTTTTTTTCTTCTGAGTTATTTTGCTTTGAAGTGGTACCATCTTCGGCTTAGATTGGGCAATGATCATCAATGGGGTTTTAAGAAACAAATGTGCCAGCTCAATTGGGCGATGCAAAGGATAAAAGTGTATCGAATAGAAAAACAAATGCTTTTCATCGTCTTAAGGCACTTGAATTACCATACGAGGCTGAAAGCAAAGTATCACTCGAAAATTGATGTTAGTTCGAGCAAGAAAATTTCTAACAATTTGCCTCGTGGTATTGCTAAGACTACCTCTGTTTGGCCCCAATGTGTGGTGGTTCTTGACAGGGGTTATGAAATGAAACTGCCGCTCAAATGGATTATCAATAGTCACCTGTAGTGTTTAGGATAGAGAAATGATCGCCTTTTTCCTTTTGGCTATCATACCTTTCGCGAGAAAACCCATTGCCTTGGGGAATGCGAAACCTATTTTACACATAACTCACGGCGAATCAATAGGTAGGACATGTGTGGAAATGGCTTGCCTTTCATCTTCCTGTCATGCCTCATTCTACACATTCGATATATCATATGCAGTTTATGCTCCGATCCAAAATTGGCAAAATTAAACATGCAGAAGAGTCGTGCACGAATCATGACATGTGCAAACACAATGCAGATGTGGCAATTTTTACACACTGCACGGATGTGAATATTTTTTTTTATAATAATGCTTACTTTTTTTAATTTTTTTCCTTTCATTTTGGCTATCCAGGGTCACGGCCCTCACCTAAAACCAGTGGGGCTACGAAGGCCCTTGGCGAGGCCTTCACACCTTTGCCAACCCGAGATAAGTTGTCGCGGGTAGCAACGCAAGCTAAGCTCAAAATGAGAAATATCAAAAGGCTATAATGTGATGAAGACATGTTATGGTTTCTGGTTATTGCATAGGCTAAAGCACGCATGTGAAGGGAACGGTTTTTGTGATGTTCCTTGCCGTAGAGTTGACCTTTATATAGAAACCCACTACGTTCCCATATAATAATATGTCGTTAGCTGCTTTGTGTTGCTCCTGTTGGATTAAGTCCTTTCATAATTGATTGTGTCATGAGCTGATTTGCGTTGTTACTGCTAGACTAAGTCCTTTCAAAGGCCCAAATGGAATACAATAACAAAAGTAAGCAAGACATAATCAGAAATGATCGAATAATAAGGTGGGAATACGAGGATAATTCATTGTTTGTAACAAAGATTTAGATAGGCCATCTCGAATATTCAGTTTGTATCCCGCAAGGTGCCAAGAAAGCACCAATTGATTTATAAGTTAGGAACTATCCGGTTAAAAATCGTGAAAATGAAATGGAGAGTATGATTTGCCACCGGCATAAGTGTCGCGACCCTCTAAAAAATTTTATCTTCAAAAGGGGTTAACGGATTATTAGGTTAATTAGATTTGACTAACCTAACGCGGACCCTCCCAAGCCCTACCGAATCGCAACTTTGGTTTTTGTTTAAATGATTTTGAAATTTGGAGTCGCCACTAATCGTTCTTGATAGGTCGATTAGAAACCAAAATAAATTAGCGGGATAACTAATTTATTCCTGCGAACCAGAGATTATGAGCTCGGGGACTTGGTTATACTAGTTAATTAAAACTAATGCCCTTTCGGTACCTTAATTTCATGGATATCCTAATTCGGCAACTCAGGCTTGGTTTATTCCTAAGGCTCTAGTAAGGTATTCTCTTTTGTGTTTTCACTTTTTAAATAAGATGCATGGATGGTATATATTTTTATTTGTTATAATTTTTTAAGTGTTAAAGATTCCCTGAAGCCGAAAGAGGGAGTGTGTTAACGACTTCTGTGCAGTATTACGACCTACTCATCTTTTGGGTCTGATGATTCAAAAATTAAATTATAGGAAGTACATGACAGTGAATAAACACCTCCAATGGGAGGCTAAGCATTGGCTTGGCTCTTCCCTTTGGGATTTAAGGTACAGGTATTTAAGTTGCAAGTATTTAAACTCCTGTAAGTAAAAACCTCCAATGGGAGGCTAAGCATTGGCTTGGCTCTTCCCTTTGGGATTTAAGGTACAGGTATTTAAGTTGCAGGTATTTAACTACTATAAGTAAAAACCTCCAATGGGAGGCTAAGCATTGGCTTGGCTCTTCCCTTTGGGATTTAAGGTACAGGTATTTAAGTTGCAGGTATTTAACTACTGTAAGTAAAAACCTCCAATGGGAGGCTAAGCATTGGCTTGGCTCTTCCCTTTGGGATTTAAGGTACAGGTATTTAAGTTGCAGGTATTTAACTACTGTAAGTAAAAACCTCCAATGGGAGGCTAAGCATTGGCTTGGCTCTTCCCTTCGGGATTTAAGATACAGGTATTTAAGTTGCAGGTATTTAACTACTGTAAGTAAAAACCTCCAATGGGAGGCTAAGCATTGGCTTGGCTCTTCCCAATATAGAGAGTTTCTTTTGAATTAAGAGGGACTTTTTAGTCACAGATCAGTTGAGAAATCGGTGCACAGCTTAGGAGCTTGTCTGGGCCGATTTTTGCATCTCTACGAGATTTTTGCTGTTGACATAGAGATATCCTTCTCCTGACATAAAATATGGGAAAAAGGGGAAATGGAGAAAGTGTATACAATTTGTGCTAATTTGCGAGTAAAACCATAAATAAATGAATAAATAAAAACACTTAGCTCGAATTTGCATGCTCGTTGACGAGGATGAACTCTTGATTTATATTGATCGATGAAGGAATTTGTGATGATAACCCCTAGCTTTAAACTCCTATCATCTTCAAAATTCTCTCTCTTTTGGTATTTTCTTTCTCTCAAATTTTTCTTCAATCTCCCAAAACTCTCTCAAACATCCAAAATTTTATCTCCAAAAAAATTCCACTCTCAAGCTCACTTCTTCCTCCTTTTATAATCTACTCATCTATCTCCCATTCTAATTTTTCCACTAACTCTATCTCCCATTCTAATTTCTCCACTAACTCTTCTTCATTTTCATCTTCCATTCTCCATCTCTATCTCACATTCTAATCTCTTCACTAACTTTTCTTCATCTTCATCTTCCCTTCTCCATAGTTATCTCCCATTCTAATTTCTCCACTAACTCTTCTTCATCTCCATCTTCCCTTTTCTATTCTTATCTTCCATTCTAATTTCTCCACTAACTCTTTTTCATCTCCATCTTCCCTTCTCTATTCTTATCTTATTTTCTCCATCCATTCTTCTCCAACTTCTCTTCTTCATCTCCTCTTCTCCATCTTCCCTTCTCTATTTTAATTTATCCACTAACTCTTTTTTTTGTTATTTGTAAAATAATCCTTCAAGAGTTAGGTATTTGCACTCTAGTCCTTGAATTTTAAGTATTTACAATTCAGTCCTTGAAAAAATATATTTCTTTAAGTCCAAATCTCCTCACAATTTTTGACACACTGTTGACACCTGATTTTTAATCATTTTTTCTATTGCTAAAGTAATAAAAAATCCATAAAAATTCATAAAATTGAAAAATCAACTTTGGGGACCTTAGCCAAGCCTAGGGAACCAATTTTGACCAAAAAACGATTTTTCATATTTTCAGTATTTTTACGTATTTTGTATTTATTTATTTTCGAAAATTAATAGAAAATCCATAAAAATTCATAAAATTGAAAAATCAACTTTGGGAACCTTAGCCAAGCCTAGGGAACGAATTTTGACCAAAAAATAATTTTTCATATTATATATATTTTAATTTTTTTTAAAAAAAAAAATACAAAAATATTTGAAAATTTTGGAAAAATAACATTTGAGGCCAAAAAATACACAAAGATAGTTAATATTTTTATTTTAAATCTATTTTCATATTGGCCATCGCAAATTCAGAAAAATCCAATTCGAGTCACGTGTTCCTTCACGAGTATAATCTCGAATCGGGCCTAAAAAAAATTTAATTTGAGTCAACTTATTTTTAACTTTCACTTTTTATGAGTTGTGACATTGTCTTCTAATATTTTAAATTTTCATCTTGGCCCAATTATACCCAGAATGACTTAATTTTGCAAAAGGGCTTTAATTAAATTATGCATTATTTTCAGCGACAAGAAATGAGCTTAAATTTGACATGTGGTAAATTTTGGTGTGTCAAAAATTGTGAGGAGATTTGGACTTAAAGAAATATATTTTTTTCAGGGACTGAATTGTAAATACTTAAAATTCAAGGACTAGAGTGCAAATACCTAACTCTTGAAGGATTATTTTACAAATAATAAAAAGAAGAGTTAGTGGATAAATTAGAATAGAGAAGGGAAGATGAAGAAGAGGAGATGAAGAAGAGAAGTTGGAGAAGAATGGATGGAGAAAATAAGATAAGAATAGAGAAGGGAAGATGGAGATGAAGAAGAGTTAGTAGAGAAATTAGAATGGAAGATAAGAATAGAGAAGGGAAGATGGAGATTAAGAAGAGTTAGTGGAGAAATTAGAATGGGAGATAAATATGGAGAAGGGAAGATGAAGATGAAGAAGAGTTAGTGAAGAGATTAGAATGTGAGATAGAGATGGAGAATGGAAGATGAAAATGAAGAAGAGTTAGTGGAGAAATTAGAATGGGAGATAGAGTTAGTGGAAAAATTAGAATGGGAGATAGATGAGTAAGTTATAAAAGGAGGAAGAAGTGAGCTTGAGAGGATTCTTGAGAGAGAAAATTTGAAGTGTTTGGGAGAATTTTTTGGAGAGAAAATTTTGGATGTTTGAGAGAGTTTTGGGAGATTGAAGAAAATTTTGAGAGAAAGAAAATACCAAAAGAGAGAGAATTTTGAAGATGATGGGAGTTTAAAGCTAGGGGTTATCATCACAAATTCCTTCATCGATCAATATAAATCAAGAGTTCATCCTCGTCAACGAGCAAACAAATTCAAGCTAAGTGTTTTTTATTTATTCATTTATTTATGGTTTTACTCGCAAATTAGCACAAATTGTATACACTTTCTCCATCTCCTTTTTCTTCCATATTTTATGTCAGGAGAAGGATATCTCTACGTCAACAGCAAAAATCTCGTCGAGATGCAAAAATCGGCCCAGACAAGCTCCTAAGCTGTCCACCGATTTCTCAACTGATCTGTGACTAAAAGTCCCTCTTAATTCAAAAGAAACTCTCTATATTGGGAACATAGAGAGCGAAAATCAATTATAGAAATCCCTCCCAAAAAAATGGGAGATAAGTACTCTTTCTACTCTTCTGATTTTAGGTGCAGATTAGCACATATTTTGTATACTAACACTTCACTCTATTTTATGTCAGGAAGCCGCAGCTCTATATCAATGGTCAATCCTATGGAAGCACAAAATCGGCTTGGAGGAGTCCTCAAGCGCGCACAAATTTCAAATTGTTGAATCAATTCGTTGTATTTCATTTTAAAAAATTCATACCCCAAAATGGAGAGGACAAAGTCCATCCACAATCTAAATACCTGCACCATAAATCCCAAAGGGAAGAGCCAAGCCAATGCTTAGCCTCCCATTGGAGGTTTTTACTTATAGTAGTTAAATACCTGCAACTTAAATACCTGCACCTTAAATCCCAAAGGGAAGAGCCAAGCCAATGCTTAGCCTCCCATTGGAGGTTTTTACTTACAGTAGTTAAATACCTGCACCTTAAATCCCAAAGGGAAGAGCCAAGCCAATGCTTAGCCTCCCATTGGAGGTTTTTACTTACAGTAGTTAAATACCTGCAACTTAAATACCTGTACCTTAAATCCCAAAGGGAAGAGCCAAGCCAATGCTTAGCCTCCCATTGGAGGTTTTTACTTACAGTAGTTAAATACCTGCAACTTAAATACCTGTACCTTAAATCCCAAGGGGAAGAGCCAAGCCAATGCTTAGCCTCCCATTGGAGGTTTTTACTTACAGTAGTTTAAATACTTGCAACTTAAATACCTGTACCTTAAATCCCAAAGGGAAGAGCCAAGCCAATGCTAGGCCTCACATTGGAGATGTTTATTCACTGTCATGTACTTCCTATAATTTAATTTTTGAATCATCAAACCCAAAAGATGAGTAGGTCGTAGTACTGCACAGAAGTTGTTAACACACTCCCTCTTACGGCTTCAGGGAATCTTTAACACTTAAAAAAATATAACAAATAAAAATATATACCATCCATGCATCCTATTTAAAAAGTGAAAACACAAAAGAGAATACCCTATTAAAGCCTTAGGAATAGACCAAGCCTGAGTTGCCGAATTAGGATATCCATGAAATTAAGGTACCGAAAGGGCATTAGTTTTAATTAACTAGTGTAACCAAGTCTCCGAGCTCATAATCTCTGGTTCGCAGGAATAAATTAGTTCTCCCGCTAATTTATTTAGGTTTCTAATCGACCTACCAAGAACGATTAGTGGCGACTCCAAATTTCAAAATCATTTAAACAAAAACCAAAGTTGCGATTCGGTAGGGCTTGGGAGGGTCCGCGTTGGGTTAGTCCAATCTAATTAACCTAATAATCCGTTAACCCCTTTTAAAATTTAAAAATTTTTTTAGAGGGTCGCGACAGACTGGCGACTCCACTGGGGACGGGATTTTTAAATTTTCGAAAAAAGATACCAATTGGAATACTTGAATTTTTTCGAAATTTTAAAAGTCTTAGTGGACTTAAGCCAATGAAAATTTCATGGATATCTCGCTTCTGGCGATTTTGCTTGGGACTCATTCTATAGGTGTTATATGTTTTTGCAGAATGGGAGTTATAAGGGGCGGAGTGTTTGGCTAACCCATTTGTTTTGCAGGCTTGGTGTTGGGATTATGTTTAATTTCACACATTTTTAGAAGCGCTGTTTTGATATCAATTGTCGTGCATGTCTTGCATATTCTGAGGATCACAACACCTGCACACACAAGCGTCTAAACCCAAGTCGCGAAATTTTTCCTAGGTAACCATAGATAGGGATCGAATATGCGAAGCTCCTGCGTCGATTGCGCTTGGGTTGACCATATTTTATCCCGCTCATTATCTGAATTGACAATTCTTCCCATTGTGATTTGATTACGCGGAGGGTAAGGTTGTCAATTCAGATAGTGGGGGCCTTTTAGGTCCATACCCTGTCTCTCCTTCTTTTATTTTCTAGAGTTCACTCCTCACTTGAGTCATGCGCATGACTATGTGATTTGCATTTCTCCAAGGTAAAAGTAAGTTCTCTAATTTTATCTTGTATTTATTTTCGGTCGGTCCATGCTAGGTGTTAGTTAGTTTTTGAGCTTGATATTACGACCATTCTTTTAAAAGAAAATAAAAATTAAATTTGTCCCTCATTTCTTTTTAAAAAATTTTTTTTTGAAAAAATGATGTGAAAAAATCCCTTCATGGGAATTTTATTAACCAATAAGGGATTTTTGTCATGTTTTTATTGCTTCAATAAAAATGAAATTTTCCTGAAAAAATTTTCCTCTGAAAATTTATTTCAATAAAAAGAAAAATTCCTTAAAAAAAAACTCTAGTAGACATCAAGTGATTTTATCACATTTTTCAAATTATAAAAACTTGCAAGAAAATTCTTCTCGAGAAATTCGCTCATGTTTTTCTAAGAAAAGTTTCTCTAAATAAAATTAGACTAATGTCTCGGGGGAATTGTATTGACCAATAAGAGATTTTTGTCATGTTTTTCTTGCTTCAATAAAAATGAAATTTTCCTGACAAATTTTCCTCTGAAAATTTATTTCGATAAAAAGAAAAATTCCTTCAAAAAAAACTTTGGTAAACATCAAGTGATTTTATCACATTCTTTCAAATTATAAAAACTTGCAACAAAAATTCTTTTCGAGAAATTCGCTCATGTTTTTCTAAGAAAATTTTCTCTAAATAAAATTAGACTAATGTCTCGGGGGAATTTTGTTAACCAATAAAGGATTTCTGTTATGTCTTTCCTCCTTCAATAAAAATAAAATTTTCTTGATAAATTTACCTCTGAAAATTTATTTTGATAAAAAGGAAATTCCTTCAAAAATTTTAGTAAACATCAAGAGATTTTGTCACATTCCTTTAAAAAATAATAAAAAAAGAGTAATAAATCTGCAAAAAAAATTCTGTATCAGAAATTAACCCATTTCTTCCTAAAGAAATTTTTTTTTTCTGATTTCTCTATAAAATAGAAAAAATAAAATTGGACTAATATAGGAGTCATGGACCGACATTCCTTGTGTCGCATACTAATTATATCCTTTTCTTTTGCAGGGAGATCCTAGATACCCCAGACGGGTGTAAAAATTAAGTTCAATAATATATCAAGAATCATCTTCAGAAATACCAAAAGACGAAAAACACCAAGGCTTCAACCGTTAATTCAGGGGGGCAAACGAACACTGTCCATCTTTAACAGATAGAGTTGTGTCAATCCGTAAACTTGTATGGGCAGTGTATTGTGATATGATGGTGGACTTATACTGATTAAACACGGGGGCATATTTAATGTATTACAGAGGATCCCGCGTCTTTTGAAAGACAATATGGATTATATAATCAGAAACCATGAAATAAGTACCTTAACCTGATTAAATCAACCAGAGACCGGTCTTAAAATTTCCTCGGATCCGAAACACGCAGAGGGTTTTAGAGGACCGAGGTTCTATTAATGAATGTGACCCACAAGTATTTCTCCCAATGCTACAGGCGCCCGACAAGAACAAGTGGGCACCGAAAGAAACAAAACACGGTTGAAGTGGGGCACGCAACAAATGGCCGAATTTGTTGGCACACTAATTAAGTGGTGGTAGCTTTACATGATTGAACGCGGGTCTCTAGGCGGCTGGTGGAAAGCCAAACTGAATGCCTCTCTAATGTTCTTGATATCATCGTCTACCGCAACCCGCGAGAGCATCATGAAGAAGATTAAACCTAGACGAATACATCTACTTATTTTCATCGCACGTTCTCGCCTTTTGTCGATGTCCAAAATTAATGCACAAACTAGAAGTAATCATTTCCCTTTCCCCCCTATTAAATGCTCGGAGCCGTTAACCGCACCAAACTCGAAAAAATTAATATCGAGACGAAATCTGCGTAAATTTGAAGGGTAAATCCGTATCGTTCCAATTTACCCTTAAATTGCTCCGGTTTTTAAATTTGATCCCTTCTATTTTCAGGAATTTGCAAAAGCGACTCGAGAATACAGTTGTATCCAAAAACCAAATTTCCTGGTCGGGCTAAATTGGGGGCAAATCAACTCATGGACATTACCACGGGATGGACAGCTTCGGTTAAAGAAAAATACAAGCGAAAGATCCGAACAATCTCAGACATGGGTAATTCTGTATCGTTCTAATTTGCACATAATCATCTCGAGTCCTGAATTTTTTTATTCCATTCTTAACAGGGATTGCAAATTACCTCGAGAAATATCGTAACAAGGCCCAAAGTGATACAACAGGGCCGCGTTATCCCCAAGGATTAACCTTTGAAAAGAAAACCCCATGGACACCTATGGTCCAATGGACCGAATGGTATGGAGGATGACAGTAGGTCCGAAATATCCCGAGTTCGATCTCCAAAGTGGGGAATGTTGTATGTATTATAAATAAATGAAACAACTTTTTGTGTATTTCTTTTTGCAAGCAGGAATACTCGACGAGTAATACCGAAGTCAATATTTTGCCACATTCTCGGCTTAATGGTGAAGCATCCAACAAAAGTCGAAGAAAACTCAACCCAGCAAAATTGGTAAAAGACTTGTCCAAGGCATTCAAGATGAATGGTAAATCAGTATCGTTTCCAATTTATCCCTTTTAATACCGGTTGACATGTCTCCTTTTCTTGTTACAGGAAATATTTATACTAACATGTAACATGTTGGAGGAGACAAATCCAAAAGAAAATGATGATCATTTGACAAGATCTATTCTGGTGAAAAATGGGGGGCATTTAACTGCTAAACCATGGCGGTCGCTGTCACTAAACAAACCAAAATGCTCCCTCACCTATATGCCTCATCGTGCAGGGGCAAAACTTGAGACAAATCGCTCCTCGACATAAGGAGTGGGCTTCCCAATTTGTTCAATCCACCCACATACCAGGGGCAATTCAAATCCGCCCATGTTTGCACATTATATAAATACACATGATGCTAAAAATTGTCACATCGGCATTGTGTTTACACATTTCACGAATTATGTATGATTATTCCACATGTTTAATTTACCAACTCCAACTTAGAGCATAAACTGCATAGGAGACATCAAATGTGCAAAATGGGGCATAACAGGATGAGGAAAGTTAAACCATTTCTACACACGGGTCTAACATTTTAATCTACAGATAAACAGCCTTTCTCTAGAGTGAGAGAAAGCCCCTTCGGACTAAAGTCCCCCATTCAGATTACATTCGAGGCGTTCATATTATGAGAACCTCCTTAAATAGAATTGGTAATGCAAACTTGACAGAATAGTTTTGCATGATCCACATTTTGATTGATTGCATCATGAGTTATCACACAGACTACTTCTAATCATTGCCAACTTAGCTGAACAATTTTGTATGAACCAATGAACTCATTGATGAAAATGCTTGCACATGTTACCTCTGATACTGCCTGACAGGCAACACATTCCCAATGTTCAAACTACCTTCCAAAGTCTTGAAATTCATTCAGCGATTATTGAATGAACAAGCCTGGTTGTCGAGAAGCCACCAAGCATTTCTTCCAAATTCTCAGGTAAGTATATCTTCAACCTGAACCTTTCAAGAGAATGAATTCTGACGGTTGTTGGGGTACTCGAATCCATTGCGGTACATACAGGTATCCACCTTCTTCAATAAAGCATGATTTGTCTCAAGGACAGAAATGTTCGAGACCTTTTGATCTCTGCCTCTTTGGTTTATTCCTAAAGCGACAGGATAATATAATTTGGGTTTGAGCTTCTACAGGATTCCTGATCTTTCCAGATTCCAGAATGGCACCCTTTGAGGTACACCAAGTCCTTCTTACAGGCAAAATAAGTCCTTCTTACAGGCAAACCAAGTCCTTCTTACAGGCAAATCAAGTCCTTCTTATAGGCATAAAGTCCTTCTTACAGGCAAATCAAGTCCTTCTTACAGGCAAAACAAGTCCTTCTTACAGGCACAAAGTCCTTCTTACAGGCAAATCAAGTCCTTCTTACAGGCAAAACAAGTCCTTCTTACAGGCACAAAGTCCTTCTTACAGGCAAATCAAGTCCTTCTTACAGGCAAAACAAGTCCTTCTTACAGGCAAATCAAGTCCTTCTTACAGGCATAAAGTCCTTCTTACAGGCAAACCAAGTCCTTCTTACAGGCAAACCAAGTCCTTCTTATAGGCACCAAGTCCTTCTTATAGGCAAACTAAGTCCTTCTTACAGGCAAACCAAGTCCTTCTTACAGGCACAAAGTCCTTCTTACAGGCAAATCAAGTCCTTCTTACAGGCACAAAGTCCTTCTTACAGGCAAATCAAGTCCTTCTTACAGGCACAAAGTCCTTCTTACAGGCATAAAGTCCTTCTTACAGGCAAATCAAGTCCTTCTTACAGGCATAAAGTCCTTCTTGCAGGCAAACAAAGTCCTTCTTACAGGCAAATCAAGTCCTTCTTACAGGCACAAAGTCCTTCTTACAGGCAAAGTAAGTCCTTCTTACAGGCAAACAAAGTCCTTCTTACAGGCAAATCAAGTCCTTCTTACAGGCAAAGCAAGTCCTTCTTACAGGCACAAAGTTCTTCTTACAGGCAAAGCACCAAGTCCTTTTTACTGGCACCAAGTCCTTCTTACAGGTATCTTTATGTGGTGACCTACCATACGGGTCAAATCTCAATCAAAATTTAATCAGTAGAATCCTTTTATTAGAAATCTACCATGGTACGACCCACCATACGGGTCAAATTTTAATTCAATTTTTAATCAGTAGAATCCTTTTATTAGGAATCTACCATGGATTGATCCACCATACGGGTTCAAGTTCAACCACCCTAAAGTTTTTTTATATAACGAATCCTTAGGTTCTCATTTCATTTTCAGTGGAACAATCATGTCACGACTCTTTTTATTTCCTTGTATTGAGTCGATAAGAATCCAGGTGTCATCTCGTCTTTGAAATGAACCTCTACCGAGCTTCCTTTCAAAGAGGGGCAGCTGTTGACACCTGATTTTTAATCATTTTTTCTATTGCTAAAGTAATAAAAAATCCATAAAAATTCATAAAATTGAAAAATCAACTTTGGGGACCTTAGCCAAGCCTAGGGTACCAATTTTGACCAAAAAACGATTTTTCATATTTTCAGTATTTTTACGTATTTTGTATTTATTTATTTTCGAAAATTAATAGAAAATCCATAAAAATTCATAAAATTGAAAAATCAACTTTGGGAACCTTAGCCAAGCCTAGGGAACGAATTTTGACCAAAAAATAATTTTTCATATTATATATATTTTAATTTTTTTAAAAAAAAAATACAAAAATATTTGAAAATTTTGGAAAAATAACATTTGAGGCCAAAAAATACACAAAGATAGTTAATATTTTTATTTTAAATCTATTTTCATATTGGCCATCGCAAATTCAGAAAAATCCAATTCGAGTCACGTGTTCCTTCACGAGTATAATCTCGAATCGGGCCTAAAAAAAATTTAATTTGAGTCAACTTATTTTTAACTTTCACTTTTTATGAGTTGTGACATTGTCTTCTAATATTTTAAATTTTCATCTTGGCCCAATTATACCCAGAATGACTTAATTTTGCAAAAGGGCTTTAATTAAATTATGCATTATTTTCAGCGACAAGAAATGAGCTTAAATTTGACATGTGGTAAATTTTGGTGTGTCAAAAATTGTGAGGAGATTTGGACTTAAAGAAATATATTTTTTTCAGGGACTGAATTGTAAATACTTAAAATTCAAGGACTAGAGTGCAAATACCTAACTCTTGAAGGATTATTTTACAAATAATAAAAAGAAGAGTTAGTGGATAAATTAGAATAGAGAAGGGAAGATGAAGAAGAGGAGATGAAGAAGAGAAGTTGGAGAAGAATGGATGGAGAAAATAAGATAAGAATAGAGAAGGGAAGATGGAGATGAAGAAGAGTTAGTAGAGAAATTAGAATGGAAGATAAGAATAGAGAAGGGAAGATGGAGATTAAGAAGAGTTAGTGGAGAAATTAGAATGGGAGATAAATATGGAGAAGGGAAGATGAAGATGAAGAAGAGTTAGTGAAGAGATTAGAATGTGAGATAGAGATGGAGAATGGAAGATGAAAATGAAGAAGAGTTAGTGGAGAAATTAGAATGGGAGATAGAGTTAGTGGAAAAATTAGAATGGGAGATAGATGAGTAAGTTATAAAAGGAGGAAGAAGTGAGCTTGAGAGGATTCTTGAGAGAGAAAATTTGAAGTGTTTGGGAGAATTTTTTGGAGAGAAAATTTTGGATGTTTGAGAGAGTTTTGGGAGATTGAAGAAAATTTTGAGAGAAAGAAAATA
The DNA here is from genome assembly GCA_016432845.1 of Psidium guajava. Classification (NCBI taxonomy): domain Eukaryota; kingdom Viridiplantae; phylum Streptophyta; class Magnoliopsida; order Myrtales; family Myrtaceae; genus Psidium; species Psidium guajava. The sequence continues at coordinate 3,470,162 of CM028234.1, read as the reverse complement.
CCAAAAGAGAGAGAATTTTGAAGATGATGGGAGTTTAAAGCTAGGGGTTATCATCACAAATTCCTTCATCGATCAATATAAATCAAGAGTTCATCCTCGTCAACGAGCAAACAAATTCAAGCTAAGTGTTTTTTATTTATTCATTTATTTATGGTTTTACTCGCAAATTAGCACAAATTGTATACACTTTCTCCATCTCCTTTTTCTTCCATATTTTATGTCAGGAGAAGGATATCTCTACGTCAACAGCAAAAATCTCGTCGAGATGCAAAAATCGGCCCAGACAAGCTCCTAAGCTGTCCACCGATTTCTCAACTGATCTGTGACTAAAAGTCCCTCTTAATTCAAAAGAAACTCTCTATATTGGGAACATAGAGAGCGAAAATCAATTATAGAAATCCCTCCCAAAAAAATGGGAGATAAGTACTCTTTCTACTCTTCTGATTTTAGGTGCAGATTAGCACATATTTTGTATACTAACACTTCACTCTATTTTATGTCAGGAAGCCGCAGCTCTATATCAATGGTCAATCCTATGGAAGCACAAAATCGGCTTGGAGGAGTCCTCAAGCGCGCACAAATTTCAAATTGTTGAATCAATTCGTTGTATTTCATTTTAAAAAATTCATACCCCAAAATGGAGAGGACAAAGTCCATCCACAATCTAAATACCTGCACCATAAATCCCAAAGGGAAGAGCCAAGCCAATGCTTAGCCTCCCATTGGAGGTTTTTACTTATAGTAGTTAAATACCTGCAACTTAAATACCTGCACCTTAAATCCCAAAGGGAAGAGCCAAGCCAATGCTTAGCCTCCCATTGGAGGTTTTTACTTACAGTAGTTAAATACCTGCACCTTAAATCCCAAAGGGAAGAGCCAAGCCAATGCTTAGCCTCCCATTGGAGGTTTTTACTTACAGTAGTTAAATACCTGCAACTTAAATACCTGTACCTTAAATCCCAAAGGGAAGAGCCAAGCCAATGCTTAGCCTCCCATTGGAGGTTTTTACTTACAGTAGTTAAATACCTGCAACTTAAATACCTGTACCTTAAATCCCAAGGGGAAGAGCCAAGCCAATGCTTAGCCTCCCATTGGAGGTTTTTACTTACAGTAGTTTAAATACTTGCAACTTAAATACCTGTACCTTAAATCCCAAAGGGAAGAGCCAAGCCAATGCTAGGCCTCACATTGGAGATGTTTATTCACTGTCATGTACTTCCTATAATTTAATTTTTGAATCATCAAACCCAAAAGATGAGTAGGTCGTAGTACTGCACAGAAGTTGTTAACACACTCCCTCTTACGGCTTCAGGGAATCTTTAACACTTAAAAAAATATAACAAATAAAAATATATACCATCCATGCATCCTATTTAAAAAGTGAAAACACAAAAGAGAATACCCTATTAAAGCCTTAGGAATAGACCAAGCCTGAGTTGCCGAATTAGGATATCCATGAAATTAAGGTACCGAAAGGGCATTAGTTTTAATTAACTAGTGTAACCAAGTCTCCGAGCTCATAATCTCTGGTTCGCAGGAATAAATTAGTTCTCCCGCTAATTTATTTAGGTTTCTAATCGACCTACCAAGAACGATTAGTGGCGACTCCAAATTTCAAAATCATTTAAACAAAAACCAAAGTTGCGATTCGGTAGGGCTTGGGAGGGTCCGCGTTGGGTTAGTCCAATCTAATTAACCTAATAATCCGTTAACCCCTTTTAAAATTTAAAAATTTTTTTAGAGGGTCGCGACACACACCAAAATTTACCACATGTCAAATTTAAGCTCATTTCTTGCCGCTGAAAATAATGCAGAATTTAATTAAAGCCCTTTTGCAAAATTGAGTCATTCTGGGTATAATTGGGCCAAGATGAAAATTTAAAATATTAGAAGACAATGTCACAAATCATAAAAAGTGAAAATTAAAAATAAGTTGACTCAAATTAAATTTTTTTATGCACGATTCGAGATTATACTCGTGAAGGAACACGTGACTCGAATTGGATTTTTCTGAATTTGCGATGACCAATATGAAAATAGATTTAAAATAAAAATATTAACTATCTTTGTGTATTTTTTTGGCCTCAAATGTTATTTTTCCAAAATTTTCAAGTGTTTTCATTTTTTTTAAACAAAATTAAAAACAATATATAAAAAAAATATGAAAATTTATTTTTTGTTCAAAAATGGTTGCCTAGGCTTGGCCAAGGCTTCCAAAGTTGATTTTGCAATTTTCTCATTTTTTTTCTTTATTTTTCATGAATTTTCGAAAATAAAAATACTAAAAAATACTGAAAATATGAAAAATCATTTTTTCGTCAAAATTAGTTCTCTAGGCTTGGCCAAGGTCCCCAAAGTTAATTTTTCAATTTTATGAATTTTTATGGATTTTTCAAAAAATAAAAATGCCAAAAAATACTGAAAATTTTTAAAATAGAAAAGATGATTAAAAATCAGGTGTCAACAGCTGCCCTCTTTGAAAGGAAGCTCGGCAGAGGTTCATTTCAAAGACGAAATGACATGAATGTTCCACTGAAATTGAAATGAGAACCTAAGGATTCGTTATAAGAAAACCTTAGGGTGGTTGAATTTGAACCTGTATGGTAAGTCAACCCATGATAGATTCCTAATGAAAGGATTCTTCTGAATAAATTTTGACCCATATGGTAGGTCACCCCATGGTAGATTCCTAATGAAAGGATTCTACTGATTAAAATTTGATTGAAATTTGACTTGTATGGTAGCTCAACCCGTGATAGATTCCTAATGAAATGATTCTTCTTATTAAATTTTGACCCGTATGGTAGGTCACCCCATAATAGATTCCAAATGAAAAGATTCTACTGATTAAAATTTTGACCCGTATGGTAGGTCACCTCATAGTAGATTCCTAATGAAAGGATTCTACTGATTAAAATTTGATTGAAATTTGACCCGTATGGTAGGTCAACCCATGGTAGATTCCTAATGAAAGGATTCTACTTATTAAATTTTCACCCGTATGGTGGGTCGTACCATGGTAGATTCCTAATAAAAGGATTTTACTAATTTAAAAATTGAATTAAAATTTGACCCGTATCGTGGGTCGTACCATTTGACTTGTGTGGTGGGTCGTACCATGGTAGATTCCTAATAAAAGGATTCTACTAATTAAATTTCATTGAGATTTGACCCGTATGGTAGGTCACCCCATGAAACTACCTGTAAGAAGGACTTTGTGCCTATAGAAAGGACTTGGTGCCTGTAAAAAGGACTTTGGTGCCTGTAAAAAGGACTTGGTGCATGTAGAAAGGACTTGATGCCTGTAAAAAGGACTTTGTGCCTGTAGAAAGGACTTGGTGCATGTGGAAAGGACTTTGGTGCCTGTAGAAAGGACTTGATGCCTGTAAAAAGGACTTTGTGCCTGTAAAAAGGACTTGTGCCTGTAAAAAGGACTTGGTGCCTGTAAAAAGGACTTGGTGCCTGTAAAAAGGACTTTGGTGCCTATAGAAAGGACTTGATGCCTGTAAAAAGGACTTGTGCCTGTAAAAAGGACTTAATGCTTGTAAAAAGGACTTTGGTGCCTGTAGAAAGGACTTGATGCCTGTAAAAAGGACTTGTACCTGTAAAAATGACTTAATGCCTATAAAAAGGACTTTGTGCCTATAAAAAGGACTTAATACCTGTAAAAAGGACTTGATTTGCCCGTAAGAAGGACTTTGTCCCTGTCGGAAGGACTTGGTTTGCCTGTAAGAAGAACTTTATGCCTGTAAGAAGGACTTAATTTGCCTTTAAGAAGGACTTGATTTGCCTGTAAGAAGGACTTTATGCCTGTAAGAATGACTTATTTTGCCTGTAAGAAGGACTTGATTTGCCTGTAAGAAGGACTTTATGCCTGTAAGAAGGACTTGATTTGCTTGTAAGAAGGACTTGTTTTGCCTGTAAGAAGGACTTGATTTGCCTGTAAGAAGGACTTTGTGCCTGTAAAAAGGACTTGATTTGCCTGTAAGAAGGACTTGGTTTGCCTGTAAGAAAGACTTATTTTGCCTGTAAGAAGGACTTGGTTTACCTGTAAGAAGGACTTGGTGTACCTCAAAGGGTGCCATTCTGAAATCTGGGGAGACCAGGAATCCTGCAGAAGCTTAAACCCAAATTATATTCTCCTGTAGCTTTAGGAATAAACCAAAGAAGCAGAGATCAAAAGGTCTCGAACATTTCTGTCTTTGAGACAAATCATGCTTTATTGAAGAAGGTGGATACCTGTATGTATCGCAATGGATTCAAGTTCCTCAACAACCGTTAGAATTCATTCTCTTAAAAGGTCCAGGTTGAAGATATACTTACCTGAGAATTTAGAAGAAATGACTGGTGGCTTCTCGACAACCAGGCTTGTTCATTCAATAATCGCCGAATGAATTTCACGACTTTGGAAGGTAATTCGAACATTGGGAATGTGTTGCCTGTCAGGCAGTGTCAGAGATAACATGTGCAAGCATTTTCATCAATGAGTTGATCGGTTCATGCAAAACTATTCAACCAAGTCGGCAATGATTAGAAGTAGTCTGTGTGATAACTCATGATGCAATCAATCCAAATGTGGATCATGCAAAATTATTCTGTCAAGCTTGCATTACCAATTCTGTTTAAGGAGGTTCTCATATTATGAATGCCAGTAAATTATTCAGTCCGAAAGGGCTTTCTCTCACTCTAGGGAAAGGCTGTTTATCTGTAGATTAAAATGTTAGACTTATGTGGAAATGGTTTGCCTTTCCTCATCCTGTCATGCCCCATTCTGCACATTTGATGTCTCCTGTGCAGTTTATGCTCTAAGTTGGAGTTGGTAAGTTAAACACACGGAATAATCATGCATAATTCATGAACTGTGTAAGTACAATGCAAATGTGACAATTTTTTAGCATCATGTGTGTTTATATAATGTACAAATATGGGCGGATTTAAATTGCCCCTGGTATGTAGGCGGACTGAACAAATTGGGAAGCCTGCTCCTTATGTCGAGGGGTGGTTCGTCTCAAACTTTGCCCCTACGTGATGAAGCATATGGGTGAGGGAGCATTTCGGTTTGTTTAATGACAGCGACTACCACGGTTTAGCGGTTCAATACCCCTGCAAAAAGCAGAGAAATTATTCTCGAAATCAAACGAGATAAGGAAGACATATTTGCTTTTTCGCTTCAGAGTTTGCGATCAATTTGCCCCATTTTTCACAAGAATAGATCTTGTCAGATGATCATAATTTTCTTTTGGATTTGTCTCCTTCAACATGTTAAATGTTAGTGTAAATATTTCCTGTAAAAAGAAAAAGAGACATATCAGCCAGTATTAAAAGGGATAAATTGAAAACGATACTGATTTACCCTTCATCTTGAATGTCTTGCACGAGTCTTTTACCAGTTTTGTTGGACTGAATTTTCCTTGACTTTTGTTGGGCGCCTCACCATTATGGCAAGACTATGGTAAAATACTGACTTTGATATTACTCGTCGAGTATTCCTGTTTGTAAAAAAGAAATGCACAAAAAGTTGTTTCATTTATTTATAATACATACAACATTCCCCACCCTTGGGGATCGAACTCGGAATATTTTGGACCTACTGTCATCCCCCATACCATTCGGTCCATTGGACCGTAGGTGTCCATGGGGCTTTCTTTTCAAGGGTTAATCATTTGGGATAACACAGCCCTGTTGTATCACCTTGGGCCATGTTACGGTATTTCTCGAGGTAATTTGCGATCCCTGTTAAGAATGAAATAAAACAATTTAGGACTCAAGATGATTATGTGCAAATTAGAACGATACAGAATTACCCATGTCTGAGATTGTTCGGGTCTTTCGCTTGTATTTTTCTTTATCCGAAGCTGTCCATCCCGTGGTAATGTCCATGAGTTGATTTGCCCCCAATTTAGCCCGATCAGGGAATTTTGTTTTTGGGTACGACTGTATTCTCGGGTCACCTTTGTAAATTCCTGAAAATAAAAAAGATCAAATTTAAAACCGGAGCAATTTGAGGGTAAATTGGAACGATACGGATTTGCCCTTCAAATTTATGCGGATTTCTTCTCGATATTAATTTTTTCGAGTTTGGTGCGGTTAACGGCTCCGAGCATTTAATAGGGGGAAAGGGAAATGATTACTTCTAGCTTGTGCATTAATTTTGGACATCGATAAAAGGCGAGAACGTGCGATGAAACTAAGTAGACGTATTCGTCTAGGTTTGATCTTCTTCCCTTTGTAGGCTCTTGAGCGATCAGCTAGCATTGTTCTGGATCAGGTACGCGTCGGTCGTGTTGCAGGTCCCATGATCACTAGTTTTATAATACAAGATCCAAATGCACATTAAAGCCTTAGTGCTTCATCAGCATCAAACTGCCTGATCATGGCGGCAAGTTCGTCCTCAATGCCACTTGCCTGGTGGTGATATCTCTCTTCCTCCTCAGAAGGCATCCATGCTGGCTCCATAGTCTCAATTGTTTCATACCTTACTCCAACAGAACTTGATCCTGCTATGAACTGATCTAACTCACCTCTTAAACGTGCATTTTCGATCCTCATATAATGCATTTCATCGAGAGTGAGGAGAGTATTGCAGTTGGGGTAGGTGGCGGAGTCAAAAGCCTCTTTATATATTTTGTTCTCCGCTCGGAGGTTTTCATTTTCAACTCTTAGAAACTCGACTTCGTTGTGCTCATGACGAGTCTTCATTCGGGTTCGCCTATTTTGAAACCAGAACTTGATTTGCGAAGGTTCAAGTCCTAGCTCCTGACTCAGTTCCATTTTCTGTTTGCCGTCTGGCATAGTGCACGTTCTGAAGAAATCCTCAAGCCTTCGTACTTGCTCTTCAGTATGGCGACGGTAACGCTTCTTTTGACCCTTACCGTTGTTGTCCTCATCCTTACCGAGCTCTTGGATATCGTCGGTGGAAGGGCCAGGCTCCATGGGCTTAATCCCAAACATGGCTTCGAACTCTTCCTCTCCCATTCAGCAGGTGACGATAACTCTCAAGTGTGTTGGGTTGAGACATCTTCGATTTTGTTAACGATTTCTCAAAGTTTTCTACCTCTTCCTGTATTTTCACTTTCTGGATTTTTTTCTGGGAGACTGCGTATGCTTTAAGAGTCTCTGTAAGGATTATCAAGAGGATGTCTCCTTTAAAATTAGACGTGGGTTTAGCAACTATATTGCCTCTCCCGAGGGTTCTGTTTTTCTCAATTTTCTTTTCATCGTATCTCTCGCCCAGCTCGTCTCCTTCCATCTTTTCGTGGTAGGGGGCCCTGTCGTTATATCCACCGTCAATTTACCGTCGAGTTATCCGATAAATATGAGTTATATCTCCTTTTCTGCCGAAAATGTATTTGTCCCCCACTCAGCTTGTTTTTTTATCCTTTCTTTTTTCAAAGTGGTGGCGTCCCATCCAACTTTTCCGTAGAGACGTCAGATTCACTTGGCTCGAGGTCGCCGCCTGACTGGAATTCGAGCTAGCGGAGGTGTTGCCGACAGAGAATGACAGATAGGAAAAATCTGGCCAATAAAGTCTGCCCCTATAGAGTCAATATTTAACTCGAAGTAGATTATCATCTTCGCATTCCAATCCTCCGCTTCACCTCTGTCCTTTTCTCTTTCGTATTCTGCTCTCAAAAATGGCCAATTCTCCTAACCATACCTTCTCCGCCGAAGTCCTGGCTGGGTGGGAGAAACTCTACAATCTTCTTGGTAAAGTTACGCTCATATAGCCCAGAATTCTACCGTTGAGGCTGAAATCCTCGATTTATTCAGGACCGTGGACACTGCTTCTGTTGAGGGTACCCAACTGGGGAGGGAGTATCGGAACTTCCCAACCCTCTTCATCAATTTTCTGGCTGCCTATAACCGCGCTTATGAGACGGTCCTTATGACTGCTGTCGTGAAAGCTCGTTACCAAGACCGGCACGAGCGTCTGGAAACAGTCACATTTATGGCTAATAATCACAAGAAGGCCCTCAAGTTTGCCAACGATCAGCTTTCGTGGCTGGTTCGTGAGAGGGGAAAGTTGGTGAACCATCTGACCTTGGTCCGAACTTACGCCGAACAGGAGCCGGGCAATATTATGATGAGGTGCAAATGCGATTGGCTGCAGGAGAGACTTGATGACATTATGGCAAATATTGCTTTCGAGAGGGCGGCGATTCCGGACCTGGAGTTTGTCGTAGAGCATTACGAGGCCAGTATGGCCCAGGCTAAGGAGAAGTGCGATCTCCTCTTCTTTAGGCTCGCAGAGCTTGATCCCGAGAACGCCCGATGCACCCAGAGCATCAATTGTTTGGAGAGTTAGTTGAGCTCTTTTGTAATGGTTATCAGGGCTCAGTTTGACTTTACTTTTCCTCTTGAGTGAGCTATTGTAATACTTTTTTATGAATGAAATGAAAGAAAAGCTTCACGTGTTTTTTGTTTAATTTTGCTGTCATCTCCTCTTCTGGGGAACGATTTAGGGTGCTGAAAATATTGAGGTTTAATCTTCTTCATGATGCTCTCGCGGGTTGTGGTAGACGATGATATCAAGAACATTAGAGAGGCATTCAGTGTGGCTTTCCACCAGCCGCCTAGAGACCCGCGTTCAACCATGTAAATTAATAAAGCTGCCACCACTCGATCAGTATGCCAATAAATTCGGCCATTTGTTGCGTGCTCCACTTCAACCGTGTTTTGTTGCTTTCGATGTCCACTCGTATGTATCGGGCACCTGTAACATCGGGGGAGTATCCGTAGGCCACGTTCATTAATAGAACCTTGGTCCTTTAAAACCCTCCGCGTGTTTCGGATCCGAGGAAATTTTAAGACCGGTCTCTGGTTGATTTAATCAGGTTAAGGTACTTGTTTCATGGTTTCTGATTATATAATCCATATTGTCTTTTAAAAGACGCGGGATCCTCTGCAATACATTAAATATGCCCCCGTGTTTAATCAGTATAAATCCACCGTCATATCAGAATACACTGCCCATACAAGTTTACGGATTGACACAACTCTGTCTGTCAAAGATGGACAGTGTTCGTTTGCCCCCCAGAATTAACGGTTGAAGCCTCGGTGTTTTTCGTCTTTTGGTATTTCTGAAGATGATTCTTGATATATTATTGAACTTAATTTTTACAATCGTCTGAGGTATCTAGGATCTCCATGCAAAAGAAAAGGATATAATTAGTATGCGACATAAGGAATGTCGGTCCATGACTCCTATATTAGTCCAATTTGATTTTTCTATTTTATAGAGAAATCAGAAAAAAAAAATTCCTTAGGAAGAAATGGGTTAATTTCTGATACAGAATTTTTTTGCAGATTTATTACTCTCTTTTTTTATTATTTTTTGAAAGGAATGTGACAAAATCTCTTGACGTTTACTAAAATTTTTGAAGGAATTTCCTTTTTATCAAAATAAATTTTCAGAGGTAAATTTGCCAGGAAAATTTTATTTTTATTGAAGTAGGAAAGACATGACAGAAATCCTTTATTGGTTAACAAAATTCCCCCGAGACATTAGTCTAATTTTATTTAGAGAAACTTTTCTTAGAAAAACATGAGCGAATTTCTCGAAAAGAATTTTTGTTGCAAGTTTTTATAATTTGAAAGAATGTGATAAAATCACTTGATGTTTACCAAAGTTTTTTTTTTGAAGGAATTTTTCTTTTATTGAAATAAATTTTCAGAGGAAAATTTGTCAGGAAAATTTCATTTTTATTGAAGCAAGAAAAACATGACAAAAATCTCTTATTGGTCAATACAATTCCCCCGAGACATTAGTCTAATTTTATTTAGAGAAAATTTTCTTAGAAAAACATGAGCAAATTTCTCGAGAAGAATTTTCTTGCAAGTTTTTATAATTTGAAAAATGTGATAAAATCACTTGATGTCTACTAGAGTTTTTTTATTTTTTGAAGGAATTTTTCTTTTTATTGAAATAAATTTTCAAAGAAAAATTTTTTCAGGAAAATTTCATTTTTATTGAAACAATAAAAACATGACAAAAATCCCTTATTGGTTAAAAAAATTCCCATGAATGGATTTTTTCACATCATTTTTTCAAAAAAAATTTTAAAGAAATGAGGGACAAATTTAATTTTTATTTTCTTTTAAAAGAATGGTCGTAATATCAAGCTCAAAAACTGACAACACCTAGCATAGACCGACCGAAAATAAATACAAGATAAAATTAGAGAACTTACTTTTACCTTGGAGAAATACAAATCACATAGTCATGCGCATGACTCAAGTGAGGAGTAGACTCTAGAAAATAAAAGAAGGAGAGACAGGGTATGGACCTAAAAGGCCCCCACTATCTGAATTGACAACCTTACCCTCTGCGCAATCAAACGACAATGGGAAGAATTGTCAATTCAGATAATGAGCGGGATAAAATATGGTCAACCCAAGCGCAATCGACGCAAGAGCTTTGCATATTCGATCCCTATCTATGGTTACCTAGGAAAATTTCGTGACTTGGGTTTAGACGCTTGTGTGTGCAGGTGTCGTGATCCTCAAAATATGCGAGACATGCACAACAATTGATATCAAAACAGCGCTTCTAAAAATGTGTGAAATTAAACATAATCCCAACACCGAGCCTGCAAAACAAATGGGTTAGTCAAACACTCCACCCCTTATAACTCCCATCTACAAAAACATTTAACACCTAAAGATGAGTTCCAAACAAAATCGCCGGAAGCGAGATATCCATGAAATTTTTATTGGCCTAAGTCCACTAAGACTTTTAAAATTTCGAAAAAATTTAAGTATTCCAATTGGTATCTTTTTTCGAAAATTTAAAAATCTCTATCCCCAGTGGAGTCGCCAGTCTGTCGCGACCCTCTAAAAAATTTTATCTTCAAAAGGAGTTAACGGATTATTAGATTAATTAGATTTGACTAACCTAACGCGGACCCTCCCAAGCCCTACCGAATAGCAACTTTGGTTTTTGTTTAAATGATTTTGAAATTTGGAGTCGCCACTAATCGTTCTTGATAGGTCGATTAGAAACCTAAATAAATTAGCGGGATAACTAATTTATTCCTTTCGGTATCTTAATTTCATGGATATCCTAATTCGGCAACTCAGGCTTGGTTTATTCCTAAGGCTCTAATAGGGTATTCTCTTCTGTGTTTTCACTTTTTAAATAGGATGCATGGATGGTATATATTTTTATTTGTTATATTTTTTTAAGTGTTAAAGATTTCCTGAAGCCGAAAGAGGAAGTGTGTTAACGACTTCTTTGCAGTATTACGACCTACTCATCTTTTGGGTCTGATGATTCAAAAATTAAATTATAGAAAGTACATGACAGTGAATAAACACCTCCAATGGGAGGCCTAGCATTGGCTTGGCTCTTCCCTTTGGGATTTAAGGTACAGGTATTTAAGTTGCAAGTATTTAAACTACTGTAAGTAAAAACCACCAATGGGAGGCTTAAGTATTGGCTTGGCTCTTCCCTTTGGGATTTAAGGTACAGGTATTTAAGTTGCACGTATTTAACTACTGTAAGTAAAAACCTCCAATGGGAGGCTAAGCATTGGCTTGGCTCTTCCCTTTGGGATTTAAGGTACAGGTATTTAAGTTGCAGGTATTTAACTACTGTAAGTAAAAACCTCCAATGGGAGGCTAAGCATTGGCTTGGCTCTTCCCTTTGGGATTGAAGGTACAAGTATTTAAGTTGCAGGTATTTAACTATTGTAAGTAAAAACCTCCAATGGGAGGCTAAGCATTGGCTTGGCTCTTCCCTTTGGGATTGAAGGTACAGGTATTTAAGTTGCAGGTATTTAACTACTGTAAGTAAAAACCTCCAATGGGAGGCTAAGCATTGGCTTGGCTCTTCCCTTTGGGATTTAAGGTACAGGTATTTAAGTTGCAGGTATTTAACTACTGTAAGTAAAAACCTCCAATGGGAGGCTAAGCATTGGCTTGGCTCTTCCCTTTAGGATTTATCGTGCAGGTATTTAAATTGCGGATGGACTTTGTCCTCTCCATTTTGGGGTATGAATTCTTTAAAATAAAATACAACGAATTGATTCAACAATTTGAAATTTGTGCGCGCTTGAGGACTCCTCCAAGTCGATTTTGTGCTTCCATAGGGTTGACCATTGATATAGAGCTGCGGCTTCCTGACATAAAATAGAGTGAAGTGTCAGTATACAAAATATGTGCTAATCTGCACCTAAAACTAGAAGAATGGAAAGAGTACTTATCTCCCTTTTTTTGGGAATGATTTCTATAATTGATTTTCGCTCTCTATGTTCCCAATATAGAGAATTTCTTTTGAATTAAGAGGGACTTTTAGTCACAGATCAGTTGAGAAATCGGTAGACAGCTTAGGAGCTTGTCTGGGCCAATTTTTGCATCTCTACGAGATTTTTGCTGTTGACATAGAGATATCCTTCTCCTGACATAAAATATGGGAAAAAATGGGAGATGGAGAAAGTGTATATAATTTGTGCTAATTTGCGAGTAAAATCATAAATAAATGAATAAATAAAAACACTTAGCTCGAATTTGCTTGCTCGTTGACGAGGATGAATTCTTGATTTATATTGATCGATGAAGGAATTTGTGATGATAACCCCTAGCTTTAAACTCCCATCATCTTCAAAATTCTCTCTCTTTTGGTATTTTCTTTCTCTCAAATTTTTCTTCAATCTCCCAAAACTCTCTTAAACATCCAAAATTTTCTCTCCAAAAAAATTCCACTCTCAAGCTCACTTCTTCCTCCTTTTATAATCTACTCATCTATCTCTCATTCTAATTTTTCCACTAACTCTATCTCCCATTCTAATTTCTCCACTAACTCTTCTTCATTTTCATCTTCCATTATCTATCTCTATCTCACATTCTAATCTCTTCACTAACTCTTCTTCATCTTCATCTTCCCTTCTCCATATTTATCTCCCATTCTAATTTCTCCACTAACTTTTCTTCATCTCCATCTTCCCTTCTCTATTCTTATCTTCCATTTGTCGCGACCCTCTAAAAATATTTTTAAATTTTAAAGGGGTTAACGGATTATTAGGTTAATTAGATTTGACTAACCTAACGCGGACCCTCCCAAGCCCTACCGAATCGCAACTTTGGTTTTTGTTTAAATGATTTTGAAATTTAGAGTCGCCACTAATCGTTCTTGGTAGGTCGATTAGAAACCTAAATAAATTAGCGGGAGAACTAATTTATTCCTGCGAACCAGAGATTATGAGCTCGGGGACTTGGTTACACTAGTTAATTAAAACTAATGCCCTTTCGGTACCTTAATTTCATGGATATCCTAATTCGGCAACTCAGGCTTGGTTTATTCCTAAGGCTCTAGTAGGGTATTCTCTTTTGTGTTTTCACTTTTTAAATAGAATGCATTGATGGTATATATTTTTATTTGTTATATTTTTTTAAGTGTTAAAGATTCCCTGAAGCCGAAAGAGGGAGTGTGTTAACGACTTCTGTGCGGTATTACGACCTACTCATCTTTTGAGTTTGATGATTCAAAAATTAAATTATAGGAAGTACATGACAGTGAATAAACACCTCCAATGGGAGGCCTAGCATTGGCTTGGCTCTTCCCTTTGGGATTTAAGGTACGGGTATTTAAGTTGCAAGTATTTAAACTACTGTAAGTAAAAACCTCCAATGGGAGGCTAAGCATTGGCTTGGCTCTTCCCTTTGGGATTTAAGGTACAGGTATTTAAGTTGCAGGTATTTAACTACTGTAAGTAAAAACCTCCAATGGGAGGCTAAGCATTGGCTTGGCTCTTCCCTTTGGGATTTAAGGTACAGGTATTTAAGTTGCAGGTATTTAACTACTGTAAGTAAAAACCTCCAATGGGAGGCTAAGCATTGGCTTGGCTCTTCCCTTTGGGATTTATGATGCAGGTATTTAAATTGCGGATGGACTTTGTCCTCTCCATTCTGGGGTATGAATTCTTTAAAATAAAATACAACGAATTGATTCAACAATTTGAAATTTGTGCGCGCTTGAGGACTCCTCCAAGTCGATTTTGTGCTTCTATAGGGTTGACCATTGATATAAAGCTGCGGCTTCCTGACATAAAATAGAGTGAAGTGTCAGTATACAAAATATATGCCAATCTGCACCTAAAACCAGAAGAGTGGAAAGAGTACTTATCTCCCATTTTTTTGGGAGGGATTTCTATAATTGATTTTCGCTCTCTATGTTCCCAATATAGAGAGTTTCTTTTGAATTAAGAGGGGCTTTTAGTCACAGATCAGTTGAGAAATCGGTGGACAGCTTAGGAGCTTGTCTGGGCCGATTTTTGCATATCTACGAGATTTTTGCTGTTGACGTAGAGATATCCTTCTCCTGACATAAAATATGGAAAAAAAAGAGGAGATGGAGAAAGTGTATACAATTTGTGCTAATTTGCAAGTAAAACCATAAACAAATGAATAAATAAAAACACTTAGCTCGAATTTGCTTGCTCGTTGACGAGGATGAACTCTTGATTTATATTGATCGATGAAGGAATTTGTGATGATAATCCCTAGCTTTGAACTCCCATCATCTTCAAAATTCTCTCTCTTTTGGTATTTTCTTTCTCTCAAATTTTTCTTCAATCTCCCAAAACTCTCTCAAACATCCAAAATTTTCTCTCCAAAAAAAATCCTCCCAAACACTTCAAATTTTCTCTCTCAAGAATCCTTTCTCAAGCTCACTTCTTTCTCCTTTTATAACTTACTCATCTATCTCCCATTCTAATTTTTCCACTAACTCTATCTCCGATTCTAATTTCTCCACTAACTCTTCTTCATTTTCATCTTCCATTCTCCATCTCTATCTCACATTCTAATCTCTCCACTAACTCTTCTTCATCTTCATCTTCCATTCTCCATCTCTATCTCACATTCCAATCTCTCCACTAACTCTTCTTCATCTTCATCTTCCCTTCTCCATATTTATCTCCCATTCTAATTTCTCCACTAACTCTTCTTAATCTCCATCTTCCCTTCTCTATTCTTATCTTCCATTCTAATTTCTCTACTAACTCTTCTTCATCTCCATCTTCCCTTCTCTATTCTTATCTTATTTTCTCCATCCATTCTTCTCCAACTTCTCTTCTTCATCTCCTCTTCTTCATCTTCCCTTCTCTATTCTAATTTATCCACTAACTTTTCTTTTTATTATTTGTAAAATAATCCTTCAAGAGTTAGGTATTTGCACTTTAGTCCTTGAATTTTAAGTATTTACAATTCAGTCCCTGAAAAAATATATTTCTTTAAGTCCAAATCTCCTCACAATTTTTGACACACCAAAATTTACCACATGTCAAATTTAAGCTCATTTCTTGTCGCTGAAAATAATGCATAATTTAATTAAAGCCCTTTTGCAAAATTAAGTCATTCTGGGTATAATTGGGCCAAGATGAAAATTTAAAATATTAGAAGACAATGTCACAACTCATAAAAAGTGAAAGTTAAAAATAAGTTGACTCAAATTAAATTTTTTTAGGCCCGATTCGAGATTATACTCGTGAAGGAACACGTGACTCGAATTGGATTTTTCTGAATTTGCGATGGCCAATATGAAAATAGATTTAAAATAAAAATATTAACTATCTTTGTGTATTTTTTGGCCTCAAATGTTATTTTTTCAAAATTTTCAAATATTTTTGTATTTTTTTTAAAAAAAATTAAAATATATATAATATGAAAAATTATTTTTTGGTCAAAATTCGTTCCCTAGGCTTGGCTAAGGTTCCCAAAGTTGATTTTTCAATTTTATGAATTTTTATGGATTTTCTATTAATTTTTGAAAATAAATAAATAAAAAATACGTAAAAATACTGAAAATATGAAAAATCGTTTTTTGGTCAAAATTGGTTCCCTAGGCTTGGCTAAGGTCCCCAAAGTTGATTTTTCAATTTTATGAATTTTTATGGATTTTTTTATTACTTTAGCAATAGAAAAAATGATTAAAGATCAGGTGTCAACAGCTGCCCCTCTTTGAAAGGAAGCTCGGTAGAGGTTCATTTCAAAGACGAGATGACACCTGGATTCTTATCGACTCAATACAATGAAATAAAAAGAGTCGTGACATGATTGTTCCACTGAAAATGAAATGAGAACCTAAGGATTCGTTATATAAAAAAACTTTAGGGTGGTTGAACTTGAACCCGTATGGTGGATCAACCCATGGTAGATTCCTAATAAAAGGATTCTACTGATTAATTAAAAATTGAATTAAAATTTGACCCGTATGGTGGGTCATACCATTTGACCCGTATGGTGGGTCGTACCGTGGTAGATTCCTAATAAAAGGATTCTACTGATTAAATTTTGATTGAGATTTGACCCGTATTGTAGGTCACCACATGGAGATACCTGTAAGAAGGACTTGGTGCCTGTAGAAAGGATTTGGTGCCAGTAAAAAGGACTTGGTGCTTTGCCTGTAAGAAGAACTTTGTGCCTGTAAGAAGGACTTGCTTTGCCTGTAAGAAGGACTTGATTTGCCTGTAAGAATGACTTTGTTTGCCTGTAAAAAGGACTTACTTTGCCTGTAAGAAGGACTTTGTGCCTGTAAGAATGACTTGATTTGCCTGTAAGAAGGACTTTGTTTGCCTGTAAGAAGGACTTTATGCCTGTAAGAAGGACTTGATTTGCCTGTAAGAAGGACTTTATGCCTGTAAGAAGGACTTTGTGCCTGTAAGAAGGACTTGATTTGCTTGTAAGAAGGACTTTGTGCCTGTAAGAAGGACTTTATGCCTGTAAGAAGGACTTGATTTGCCTGTAAGAAGGACTTTGTGCCTATAAGAAGGACTTGATTTGCCTGTAAGAAGGACTTTGTGCCTGTAAGAAGGACTTGATTTGCCTGTAAGAAGGACTTTGTGCCTGTAAGAAGGACTTGGTTTGCCTGTAAGAAGGACTTAGTTTGCCTATAAGAAGGACTTGATTTGCCTGTAAGAAGGACTTTATGCCTTTAAGAAGGACTTGATTTGCTTGTAAGAAGGACTTTGTTTGCCTGTAAGAAGGACTTTGTGCCTGTAAGAAGGACTTGATTTGCCTGTAAGAAGGACTTTGTGCCTGTAAGAAGGACTTGCTTTGCCTGTAAGAAGGACTTTATTTGCCTGTAAGCAGGACTTGATTTGCCTGTAAAAAGGACTTGGTTTGCCTGTAAGAAGGACTTTGTGCCTGTAAGAAGGACTTTGTTTGCCTGTAAGAAGAACTTAGTTTGCCTGTAAGAAGGACTTGATTTGCCTGTAAGAAGGACTTTGTGCCTGTAAGAAGGACTTGATTTGCCTGTAAAAAGGACTTACTTTGCATGTAAGAAGGACTTTGTGCCTGTAAGAAGGACTTGGTTTGCCTGTAAGAAGGACTTGGTGCCTGTAAGAAGGACTTGGTTTGCCTGTAAGAAGGACTTGATTTGCCTATAAGAAGGACTTGGTTTGCTTGTAAGAAGGACTTTATGCCTGTAAGAAGGACTTGATTTGCCTGTAAGAAGGACTTGATTTGCCTGTAAGAAGGACTTTATGTACCTCAAAGGGTGCCATTATGAAATCTGGGGAGACCAGGAATCCTGCAGAAGCTCAAACCCAAATTATATTCTCCTGTCGTTTTAGGAATAAACCAAAGAGGCAGAGATCAAAAGGTCTCGAACATTTCTGTCCTTGAGACAAATCATGCTTTATTGAAGAATGTGGATACCTGTATATACCGCAATGGATTCGAGTATCCCAACAACCGTCAGAATTCATTCTCTTGAAAGGTTCTGGTTGAAGATATACTTACCTGAGAATTTGGAAGAAATGCTTGGTGGCTTCTGGACAACCAGGCTTGTTCATTCAATAATCGCCGAATGAATTTCAAGACTTTGGAAGGTAACTCAAACACCGGGAATGTGTTGCCTGTCGGGCAATGTCAGAGCTAACATGTGCAAGCATTTTCATCAATGCGTTCATTGGTTCATACAAAATTGTTCAGCTAAGTTTGCCATGATTAAAGGCAGTCTATGTAATAACTCATGATGCAATCGATCAACATATAGATCATGTATTGCATTACCACTTCTGTTTAAGGAGGTTCTTATAGTATGAACACCTCGAATGTAATCTGAATGGGGGACTTCATTCCGAAATGGCTTTTTCTCACTCTGGAGAAAGGCTGTTTATCTGTAGATCAAAATGTTAGACCTGTGTGGAAATGGTTTGTCTTTCCTCATCCTGTCATGCCCCATTCTGCACATTTGATATCTCCTGTGCAGTTTATGCTCTAAGTTGGAGTTGGTAAGTTAAACACACGGAATAGTCATACATAATTCATGAACTGTGTAAGCACAATGCAGATGTGACAATTTTTTAGCATCACGTGTGTTTATATAATGTGCAAATATGGGCGAATTTAAATTGCCCCTGGTATGTGGGCGGACCGAACAAATTGGGAAGCCTACTCCTTATGTCGAGGGGTGGTTTGTCTCAAACTTTACCCCTGCGCGATGAAGCATATGGGCGATGGAGCATTTTGGTTTGTTTAATGCCCCTGCAAGAAGCAGAGAAATTATTCTTGAAACCAAACGAGATAAGGAAGACATATTTGCTTTTTCGTTTTAGAGCTTGCGATCAATTTGCCCCATTTTTCACCAGAATAGATCTTGTTAGGTGATCATACTTTTCTTTTGGATTTGTCTCCTTCAACGTGTTAAATGTTAGTATAAATATTTCCTGTGAAAAGAAAAGGAGACATGTCAACCAGTATTAAAAGGGATAAATTGGAAACGATACTGATTTACCCTTCATCTTGAATGCCTTGGACAAGTCTTTTACCAATTTTGCTGGATTGAGTTTTCTTCGACTTTTGTTGGATGCTTCACCATTAAGCCGAGAATGTAGCAAAATATTGACTTCGGTATTACTCGTCGAGTATTCCTGCTTGCAAAAAGAAATGCACAAAAAGTTGTTTCATTTATTTATAATACATACAACATTCCCCACCCTTGGGGATCGAACTCGGGATATTTCGGACCTACTGTCATCCCCCATACCATTCGGTCCATTGGACCATAGGTGTCCATGGGGCTATCCTTTCAAAGGTTAATCTTTGGGGATAAAGCAGCCTTGTTGTATCACCTTATGCCATGTTACGGTATTTCTCGAGGTAATTTGCAATCCCTGTTAAGAATGGAATAAGACAATTCAAGACTTGAGATGATTATGTGCACATTAGAACGATACAGAATTACCCATTTCTGAGATTGTTCGCGTCTTTCGCTTGTACTTTCCTCTGTCCGAAGCTGTCCATCCCGTGGTAATGCCCATGAGTCGATTTGCCCCCAAATTTTGTTCAACTTGTATTCGGATATGATTGCGTTCTCGGGTCGATTTGCAATTTCCTGAGAATAGAAGGGGCTTAATTTTAAAACTTGGAGCAACTGAGGGTAAATTGAAACGATACGGAGTTACCCTTCAGGTTTATCCAGATTTTTACTCGCCATCAATTCGTCGCGAGGTTGGTGAGGTGGCGGATTCGAGCATTTAATAGGGGGAAGTCGGATTATTACTCCTTGCTTTTACACATTCACAAAAGCAGAAAAACATATCACGCAAGGAAATAAAACACATTCACTCATTCAGGATCAGTTCTGCTTCCTCTACAGGCTCTCCCATGATCAGCTGGCTTCATCCCAAATTAGGTATGCATCGGCCATATAGAAGGTCTGGTGGTCACTGGCTGAACAAGTGCATCACAGTCCCGATACTTTACCGATATCAAACTGGTTGATTATGGCGAAAAGATCATCGTCAATGTCCGCTTGGTGGTGATCTGTCCCTTCTTCCTCGGGAGGTATTGATACTGATCCAGTATCATTGGTCCTTTTGTACCCTGCTCCAACAGAACTCGATCCTGTTATAAATTGGTCTAACTCACCTCTTAAACGTGCATTTTCGATCCTCAGATCATACATTTCATCGAGGGTGAGGAGGAGGCTATTGCAGTTGGGGCAGGTGGCGGAGTCAAAAGTCTCTTTATACATCTTGTTTTCCGCTTGGAGGTTTTCATTTTCAACTCTTAGAAACTCGGCTTCGTTGTGCTCATGACGAGTCTTCATTCGGGTTCGTCTATTTTGAAACCAGAACTTGATTTGCGAAGGTTCAAGGCCTAGCTCTTGACTCAGTTCCATTTTTTGTTTGCCGTTTGGCATAGGGCACGTTCTGAAGAAAGCTTCAAGCTTTCGTACTTGCTCCTCAGTATGGCGACGGTAACGCTTCTTTTGACCTTTACCATTGTTGTCATTGTCCTTACCGGGCTCTTGGACGTCGTCGGTGGAAGGGCCGGGCTCCATAGGCTCGATCCCAAATATGGCTTCGAACTCTTCCTCTCCCATATTCAGCAAGTAACAATAACTTTCAAGTGTGTTGGGTTGAGACATCTTCGATTTGGTTAACGATTTCTCAAAGTTTGATATCTCTTCTTGTATTTTCACTCTCTGGATTTTTCTGGGAGACTGCGTATGCTTTAAGAGTCTCTCTTTCGAGCACGAATGAGAATTATCAAGAAGATGCCTCCTTTAAAATTAGATGTGGGTTTAGCAACTGTATTGCCTCTCTCGAGTGTTCTGGCTTTCTCGATTTTCTTTTCATCGTATCTCTCGCCCAGCTCGTCTCCTTCCATCTTTCCGTGGAATGGGGCCCCTTGTTGCTGTCTCCACTGTCAATTTGCTGGCGAGTTCTTCAATAAAGACGAGTCGTATCTCTTTTCTGCCGAAAATGTCTTTGTCTCCCACTCAGCTTATTTTTTATCCTTTCTTTTTCAAAGTAGTGGCGTCTCGTCCAACTGTTGCGTAGAGACGTCGGATTTGCTTGGCTCGAGATTGGAGACGAGTAGCGGAGGTGATACTGATAGGGAATGGTAGACAGGAAAATTTGGCCAGTAGAGACTTCCCCTGCAAAAATGAAAGAGAATGCGGCAGTATATGTTCTTCATATTCTAGAAAAATTGGAACGATACTGTTTTACCCTTGTGTATACTTCCATTGAATTTGAATTGAGGAAGTTCCTTCATTTGGATTGGATTGAATTGTATGTCCCGAGTTGCCCTTCACTTTGAGCTTGCCACATATGTGCTTTGCTTAGTTGGGCCTTGTTTTCTTTCGGGTTGCCTTGGACCATCATCATTTTCCATGCCATTGGGTCCGTGGACCGGAGGGCTCCTTTAATTTGAAGGTTACCTTGAAGGCGAATGAGTCCTATCGCATTCCATTGGGTCATTTCATTTTGCGACACTCTTGAGGCACTTTGCAATCCCCTGGGTGAGAATGGAACAAATCCAATTTAGCATTTTGCAACGATTGAGGGTAAATTGGAACGACACACAGTTACCCGTCTTCGAGTTCGCCTGGGCTTTTCACTTGAAATTTCCCTACGTGAGGCCATTCAACATTTCTCATTATGGCAGTCAGCGACGTTGCCACAAATTGATCCGCCCTAAATCTAGCATAAAAAGGGATTCACGCATTCGACGGGATAAATAAATTGCCCCCTTGTCCTTGAATTAAATCGAGACACCTAGAAAGCTGGAAAATATCATACGCAGGGGAATTAAGCATGAAATGAAAGGTGCACTTATTCAAGGTCAGTTCTGCCTCTCCTGTGGCTCTTCGATAATCAGCTAGTCTCGTGTTGGTTCGGGTGTGGATAACCGATGTTTGAGAGTCTCTACTCACTGGCTCCTGATCGCGGCTTGGGACGTCTGTCAACCCTAAACTGGTTGACCAGGGCAGTAAGCTCATCATCTGGGTAATCTTTTGAACCTTCCAGCAACTGATGCTCGAATTGGGCATTGTTGTTGGCAAATGCTGGCGGTAGATTTCTCATTCTGTCCTCGCCATGAGCAATTTGACTTCTCATGCTGGAGCCTTCATCATTACTCGAGAAAGTGTGGGGATCACCAACTGTCCTGCTGCCAAAAACTCCTTCCATTCGAGGATTAGAGAAGTGGAAGTGCTCAGGATAACTTCTTGTCTGATTCTCTAGCTGCGCAGGCGCGCTGATCATGGGATGAGTTCTAGCCACAGGTTGGTGCTCAAACCAAGGAATCTGAATACACTGCTCCTGCGGTCTATACTCTTGAAGAGCATTAGGGTGATTCTGGGGGATACTTTGGTTAACGCCTGGGGGATTGATGGCATGGCTACTAGCTTGGTTGATGATGGGAAGTGGCTCGCCCCATGCTAACCTGGGGAACTTATGGTGGCGAGGAGACTCGACGTTCAGGCTTGGATCAGTCCCGCCTTGGTTTTCTTGATTCTGAGCTGCATTGTGTTCTCTCACCCTTTTTCTGTACTTCTGAAGATGACTCGAAACATTTGCTTTAGTGAGTCCCTCTACCTTCATAATTTCCAGTATATGTTGCGGCCGTGCCGAATCTATTCCTAGCTGCTGAACTGCATTAACAAACATACGATGCAGCTCGGGAGACCAACTCATCTTCTTTCTCCAGTTGCTTGGAACAAAATTGAAGGCTTGATGCTTGTTCTCATGGTCGTGCAATTGCTTCCTTACCACGTGCTGCCATATGTTTTGAAGCATTTGAACTCTAACTGGTTTCATTACGACGTCTTGGGCCCCATTTAAGACAGCCTTCATTAGGGCTTGCTGATCATCGTTTGCCGATATTACGAGGACTGGCATGTTTAATTTAGAATTGATGACTTCCAAGAGAGTGAAAACATCCATGTCAATCCCTACCATGGCGGTGAGGACGATATCAAACGGGTCACTACTCCTCCTTAATATCTCTAAGGCCTCTGTTGCCTTTGCTTGAGCTACAACCTTATACCGGTATTTTCTTAATACGGTAACAAGGATTGACAGAGAGACTGGATTACCGTCAATGGCCATGACCAGTAGACCCTCAGGGTAAGGAACTTCATCAGCTTTGACCAGGGTTGAACATGCGTCCGTTCCCCTAATACTCGACATATTTCTGGATCTAGGACTGCCGATTCGAGACCGCCTCGGGATGTCTTCTCGGACTTGAGGGATCACGAGATCGTTGATGCCTTCTCGTAACAGGCTTTGAAAGCCGATGCTTTGATGGTGAAGGTTTTGAATTCCTCTCCCACGAGAACTCCTTCCTCTGTATCTTTCTCCTGCGAGTTCTTGCGAATGAACTCTGACTATCAAATGGGGACAAGTTCTCTCTCTGGCAATAGCAACGACTTCCCTCTTCACGGGCAGCGCTATTAGATTTTCCGAGGGAGAAAATCTGATATTCATCTTTTGATCAAAGGGGAAATCCTTGTTTCTCGCTCAGTTTGTCTTCTTTTTTTCTTTTCGTGATAGAGGGCCCCTGTCAAGATCTCCACCGTCGATTTACTGGCGGGTCCTCCAATGAAGACAAGTCGTATCTCCTTTTCGCTAACGTTTGCCGTGTCTTCCACTCAGCTCATCTTTCCGTCTTCTTTTTCAAAGTGGCGGTGTTCTCGTCAAACTTTCTGCGGAGATTTCGGACTCGCTTAGCTCGCAGTCGCCATCTGATGGGAATTCGAGCCAACGAGGGTGGTGCCAATAGAGAATGGTAGATAAGAGAAATCTTGACTGGTTGATACCGTCACTATGAAATCAATATTTACTTCAAAGCAGATTACCATCTTCGCATTCCGCTCATCTGCCTCACCTCTCTCCCCCTTTCTTTCGTATTCTGCTTTCAAAAATGGCCAATTCTCCTAACCATACCTTATCCGCCGAAGTCCTAGCTGGGTGGGAGAGACTCTACAATCTTCTTGGTAGAGGTTACGCTCATATAGCCAAAAACTCTACCGTTGAGGCTGAAATCCTCGGTTTATTTAGGACCGTGGACGCTGCTTCTGTTGAGGGTACCCAACTAGGGAAGGAGTACCGGAACTTCTCGACCCTCTTCATCAATTTTCTGGCTGCCTATAACCGTGCTTATGAGACGGTCCTTGTGACCGCCGTCGTGAAAGCCCGTTACCGAGACCGGCACGAGCGTCTGGCAACAGTTACGTTTGTGGCTGATAATCACAAAAAGGCCCTCAAGTTTGCCAACGATCAGCTTTCGTGGCTGGTTCGTGAGAGGGGAAAGTTGGTGGACCGTCTGGCCTTGGTCCGAACTTACGCCGAACAGGAGCCAGGCAATATTGTGATGAGGTGTAAATGTGGTTGGCTGCAGGAGAGACTTGATGACATTACGGCAGACATTGCTTTCGAGAGGGCAGCGGTTCCGGACCTGGAGTTTGCCGTTGAGCATTACGAGGCCACTATGGCCTAGGTTAAAGAGAAGTGCGATCGCCTCTTCTTTAGGCTCGCGGAGCTTGATCCCGAGAGCGCCCGGTGCATCCAGAGCATCAACTGTTTGGAGAGTCAGTTGAGCTCTTTCGTAATGGTCATCAGGGCCCAGTTTGGCTTTACCTTTCCTCCCCAGTGAGTTGTTGTAATACTCTTTGATGAATGGAATGAAAGAAAAGCTTCACGTGTTTTGTTTTGTTTTTTTTTTTAATTTTTCTGCTATCGTTTCTTCCGCATAGCATAACAGAACGATTTGAGGTACCGAAGATGTCGAAGCTTAATGTTCTTCTTGATGTTCTTGTTTAATTGCTTCAGACGATGATATCGAGAACATTGATGATGGGTTCGGCGGTGGCCCCCACTATCCATCTTGAGATCACGAACAATAACGCTATGACAACTCGATCAGTGCGCTGGTAGTAAATCCGGCCACCTGTTGTGTGCCCACTTTTATCCATATTTTGTTTCTTTCGGCGTCCACTTGCTCGTGTCGGTCGCCTGTAGCGTCGGGAGAAATTCCTGTGGGCCACGTTCATTAATAGAACCTCGGTCCTCTAAAGCCCTCCGCATGTTTCGGATAAGAGGAAATTTTAAGACCGGTCTCTGGTTGATTTGATCAGGTAAAGGTATTTGTTTCATGGGTTCTGATTATATAATCCATATTGTTTTTCAAAAGACGCGGGATCCTCTGCAATACATTAAATATGCTCCCATGTTTAATCAGTATAAATCCACCGTCATATCAGAATACACTGCCCATACAAGTTTACGGATTGACACAACTTTGTCTGTCAAAGATGGACAATGTTCGTTTGCCCCCCAGAATTAACGGTTGAAGCCTCGGTGTTTTTCGTCTTTTGGTATTTCTGAAGATGATTCTTGATATATTATTGAACTTAATTTTTACACCCGTCTGGGGTATCTAGGATCTCCCTGCAAAAGAAAAGGATATAATTAGTATGCGACACAAGAAATGTCGGTCCATGACTCCTATATTAGTCCAATTTGATTTTTTCTATTTTATAGAGAAATCAGAAGAAAGAAAAAAAAAATTTCCTTAGGAAGAAATGGGTTAATTTCTGATACAGAATTTTTTTCAGATTTATTATTCTTTTTTTTTTTAAAGGAATGTGACAAAGTCTCTTGACATTTACTAAAATTTTTGAAGGAATTTCCTTTTTATCAAAATAAATTTTCAGAGGTAAATTTGTCAGGAAAATTTTATTTTTATTGAAGCAGGAAAGACATGACAGAAATCCTTTATTGGTTAACGAAATTCCCCCAAGACATTAGTCTAATTTTATTTAGAGAAACTTTTCTTAGAAAAACATGAGCGAATTTCTCGAAAAGAATTTTTGTTGCAAGTTTTTATAATTTGAAAGAATGTGATAAAATCACTTGATGTTTTTTTTAAAGGAATTTTTCTTTTTATCGAAATAAATTTTCAGAGGAAAATTTGTCGGGAAAATTTCATTTTTATTGGAGAGAAAAAAACATGACAAAAATCTCTTATTGGTCAATTAGTCTAATTTTATTTAGAGAAAATTTTCTTAGAAAAACATGAGCGAATTTCTCGAGAAGAATTTTCTTGCAAGTTTTTATAATTTGAAAAATGTGATAAAATCACTTGATGTCTACTAGAGTTTTTTTTTTAAGGAATTTTTCTTTTTATTGAAATTTTCAGAGGAAAAGTTTTTCAGGAAAATTTCATTTTTATTGGAGAGAAAAAAACATGACAAAAATCTCTTATTGGTCAATTAGTCTAATTTTATTTAGAGAAAATTTTCTTAGAAAAACATGAGCGAATTTCTCGAGAAGAATTTTCTTGCAAGTTTTTATAATTTGAAAAATGTGATAAAATCACTTGATGTCTACTAGAGTTTTTTTTTTTAAGGAATTTTTCTTTTTATTGAAATTTTTAGAGGAAAAGTTTTTCAGGAAAATTTCATTTTTATTGAAGCAATAAAAATATGACAAAAATCCCTTATTGGTTAATAAAATTCCCATGAAGGGATTTTTTTACATCATTTTTTCAAAAAAAAATTTTAAAAGAAATGAGGGACAAATTTAATTTTTATTTTCTTTTAAAAAGAATGGTCGTAATATCAAGCTCAAAAACTGACTAACACCTAGCATGGACCGACCGAAAATAAATACAAGATAAAATTAGAGAACTTACTTTTACCTTGGAGAAATGCAAATCACATAGTCATGCGCATGACTCAAGTGAGGAGTGGACTCTAGAAAATAAAAGAAGGAGAGATAAGGTATGGACCTAAAAAGGCTCCCACTATCTGAATTGACAAACTTACCCTCCGCGCAATCAAATCACAATGGGAAGAATTGTCAATTCAGATAATGAGCGGAATAAAATATGGTCAACCCGAGCGCAATCGACGCAAGAGCTTTGCATATTCGATCCCTATCTATGGTTTTCTAGGAAGAATTTCGCGACTTGGGTTTAGACGCTTGTGTGTGCAGGTGTCGTGATCCTTAGAGTATGCAAGACATGCACAACAATTGATATCAAAACAGCGCTTCTAAAAATGTGCGAAATTAAACAAATAAACCCAACACCGAGCCTGCAAAACAAAGGGGTTAGCCAAACACTCCGCCCCTTATAACTCCCATCCTGCAAAAACATATAACACCTATAGAATGAGTCCCAAACAATATCGCCAGAAGCGAGATATGCATGAAATTTTCATTGGCCTAAGTCCACTAAGACTCTTAAAATTTCGAAAAAATTTAAGTATTCCAATTGGTATCTTTTTTCGAAAATTTAAAAATCTCTCTCCCCAGCGGAGTCGCCAGTCTGTCGCGACCCTCTAAAAAAATTTTTAAATTTTAAAGGGGTTAACGGATTATTAGGTTAATTAGATTTGACTAACCTAACGCGGACCCTCCCAAGCCCTACCGAATCGCAACTTTGGTTTTTGTTTAAATGATTTTGAAATTTAGAGTCGCCACTAATCGTTCTTGGTAGGTCGATTAGAAACCTAAATAAATTAGCGGGAGAACTAATTTATTCCTGCGAACCAGAGATTATGAGCTCGGGGACTTGGTTACACTAGTTAATTAAAACTAATGCCCTTTCGGTACCTTAATTTCATGGATATCCTAATTCGGCAACTCAGGCTTGGTTTATTCCTAAGGCTCTAGTAGGGTATTCTCTTTTGTGTTTTCACTTTTTAAATAGGATGCATTGATGGTATATATTTTTATTTGTTATATTTTTTTAAGTGTTAAAGATTCCCTGAAGCCGAAAGAGGGAGTGTGTTAACGACTTCTGTGCGGTATTACGACCTACTCATCTTTTGAGTTTGATGATTCAAAAATTAAATTATAGGAAGTACATGACAGTGAATAAACACCTCCAATGGGAGGCCTAGCATTGGCTTGGCTCTTCCCTTTGGGATTTAAGGTACAGGTATTTAAGTTGCAAGTATTTAAACTACTGTAAGTAAAAACCTCCAATGGGAGGCTAAGCATTGGCTTGGCTCTTCCCTTTGGGATTTAAGGTACAGGTATTTAAGTTGCAGGTATTTAACTACTGTAAGTAAAAACCTCCAATGGGAGGCTAAGCATTGGCTTGGCTCTTCCCTTTGGGATTTAAGGTACATGTATTTAAGTTGCAGGTATTTAACTACTGTAAGTAAAAACCTCCAATGGGAGGCTAAGTATTGGCTTGGCTCTTCCCTTTGGGATTTAAGGTACAGGTATTTAAGTTGCAGGTATTTAACTACTGTAAGTAAAAACCTCCAATGGGAGGCTAAGCATTGGCTTGGCTCTTCCCTTTGGGATTTAAGGTACAGGTATTTAAGTTGCAGGTATTTAACTACTGTAAGTAAAAACCTCCAATGGGAGGCTAAGCATTGGCTTGGCTCTTCCCTTTGGGATTTATGGTGCAGGTATTTAAATTGCGAATGGACTTTGTCCTCTCCATTCTGGGGTATGAATTCTTTAAAATAAAATACAACGAATTGATTCAACAATTTGAAATTTGTGCGCGCTTGAGGACTCCTCCAAGTCGATTTTGTGCTTCTATAGGGTTGACCATTGATATAAAGCTGCGGCTTCCTGACATAAAATAGAGTGAAGTGTCAGTATACAAAATATATGCCAATCTGCACCTAAAACCAGAAGAGTGGAAGGAGTACTTATCTCCCATTTTTTTGGGAGGGATTTCTATAATTGATTTTCGCTCTCTATGTTCCCAATATAGAGAGTTTCTTTTGAATTAAGAGGGGCTTTTAGTCACAGATCAGTTGAGAAATCGGTGGACAGCTTAGGAGCTTGTCTGGGCCGATTTTTGCATATCTACGAGATTTTTGCTGTTGACGTAGAGATATCCTTCTCCTGACATAAAATATGGAAAAAAAAAAGAGGAGATGGAGAAAGTGTATACAATTTGTGCTAATTTGCAAGTAAAACCATAAACAAATGAATAAATAAAAACACTTAGCTCGAATTTGCTTGCTCGTTGACGAGGATGAACTCTTGATTTATATTGATCGATGAAGGAATTTGTGATGATAATCCCTAGCTTTGAACTCCCATCATCTTCAAAATTCTCTCTCTTTTGGTATTTTCTTTCTCTCAAATTTTTCTTCAATCTCCCAAAACTCTCTCAAACATCCAAAATTTTCTCTCCAAAAAAAATCCTCCCAAACACTTTAAATTTTCTCTCTCAAGAATCCTTTCTCAAGCTCACTTCTTTCTACTTTTATAACTTACTCATCTATCTCCCATTCTAATTTTTCCACTAACTCTATCTCCGATTCTAATTTCTCCACTAACTCTTCTTCATTTTCATCTTCCATTCTCCATCTCTATCTCACATTCTAATCTCTCCACTAACTCTTCTTCATCTTCATCTTCCATTCTCCATCTCTATCTCACATTCTAATCTCTCCACTAACTCTTCTTCATCTTCATCTTCCCTTCTCCATATTTATCTCCCATTCTAATTTCTCCACTAACTCTTCTTAATCTCCATCTTCCCTTCTCTATTCTTATCTTCCATTCTAATTTCTCTACTAACTCTTCTTCATCTCCATCTTCCCTTCTCTATTCTTATCTTATTTTCTCCATCCATTCTTCTCCAACTTCTCTTCTTCATCTCCTCTTCTTCATCTTCCCTTCTCTATTCTAATTTATCCACTAACTTTTCTTTTTATTATTTGTAAAATAATCCTTCAAGAGTTAGGTATTTGCACTTTAGTCCTTGAATTTTAAGTATTTACAATTCAGTCCCTGAAAAAATATATTTCTTTAAGTCCAAATCTCCTCACAATTTTTGACACACCAAAATTTACCACATGTCAAATTTAAGCTCATTTCTTGTCGCTGAAAATAATGCATAATTTAATTAAAGCCCTTTTGCAAAATTAAGTCATTCTGGGTATAATTGGGCCAAGATGAAAATTTAAAATATTAGAAGACAATGTCACAACTCATAAAAAGTGAAAGTTAAAAATAAGTTGACTCAAATTAAATTTTTTTAGGCCCGATTCGAGATTATACTCGTGAAGGAACACGTGACTCGAATTGGATTTTTCTAAATTTGCGATGGCCAATATGAAAATAGATTTAAAATAAAAATATTAACTATCTTTGTGTATTTTTTGGCCTCAAATGTTATTTTTTCAAAATTTTCAAATATTTTTGTATTTTTTTTAAAAAAAATTAAAATATATATAATATGAAAAATTATTTTTTGGTCAAAATTCGTTCCCTAGGCTTGGCTAAGGTTCCCAAAGTTGATTTTTCAATTTTATGAATTTTTATGGATTTTCTATTAATTTTTGAAAATAAATAAATAAAAAATACGTAAAAATACTGAAAATATGAAAAATCGTTTTTTGGTCAAAATTGGTTCCCTAGGCTTGGCTAAGGTCCCCAAAGTTGATTTTTCAATTTTATGAATTTTTATGGATTTTTTTATTACTTTAGCAATAGAAAAAATGATTAAAGATCAGGTGTCAACACCATTCTAATTTCTCCACTAACTCTTTTTCATCTCCATCTTCCCTTCTCTATTCTTATCTTATTTTCTCCATCCATTCTTCTCCAACTTCTCTTCTTCATCTCCTCTTCTCCATCTTCCCTTCTCTATTCTAATTTATCCACTAACTCTTCTTTTTGTTATTTGTAAAATAATCCTTCAAGAGTTAGGTATTTGCACTCTAGTCCTTGAATTTTAAGTATTTACAATTCAGTTCCTGAAACAATATATTTCTTTAAGTCCAAATCTCCTCACAATTTTTGACACACCAAAATTTACCACATGTCAAATTTAAGCTCATTTCTTGCCGCTGAAAATAATGCAGAATTTAATTAAAGCCCTTTTGCAAAATTGAGTCATTCTGGGTATAATTGGGCCAAGATGAAAATTTAAAATATTAGAAGACAATGTCACAACTCATAAAAAGTGAAAATTAAAAATAAGTTGACTCAAATTAAATTTTTTTATGCCCGATTCGAGATTATACTCGTGAAGGAACACGTGACTCGAATTGGATTTTTCTGAATTTGCGATGGCCAATATGAAAATAGATTTAAAATAAAAATATCAACTATCTTTGTGTATTTTTTTGGCCTCAAATGTTATTTTTCCAAAAGTTTCAAGTATTTTTGTTTTTTTAAACAAAATTAAAATATATATATAAAAAATATGAAAATTTATTTTTTGTTCAAAAATGGTTGCCTAGGCTTGGCCAAGGCTTCCAAAGTTGATTTTGCTATTTTTCTCATTTGTTTCTTTATTTTTCATGAATTTTCGAAAATAAAAATACTAAAAAATACTGAAAATATGAAAAATCATTTTTTGATCAAAATTAGTTTTCTAGGCTTGGCCAAGGTCCCCAAAGTTAATTTTTCAATTTTATGAATTTTTATGGATTTTTCAAAAAAAAATGTCGAAAAATACTAAAAATTTTTAAAAGAGAAAAGATGATTAAAAATCAGGTGTCAACAATAAGTAACTTAATCCTCGAGTGTAAGACTGGTGCACAGTTTGGCAAAGCAAAGAAGTAGAAACAAATTGGAAAAAAGCTTAAGAAAATGGGATAATAAGCTTCCCAAGTGATTACTAAGTTTTATTTTTTGGCCAATAAGTGCTTATCCAAATCAAGAAGTTAGAATTGGTCAAATGATATGAATATGATCAAACTATAATCTCTGAGATATTCACTAGTGAAATCTAGCCAATTGGATATTAGCATGAAGAAGTGAACGTAGGCTTGAACAAAGCCGAACCACTATAAATTCTTTATCCCTTACACTCATTATTATATTGTGATAGTTGAATTGTGCAAACTACTAAATCTAAGGACACCTCAAATCTCGTTAGTAATCATCGTCTGAAATAAGCTCTAAGCTTTTTTGATTAATTTCCACATTGATTTCTTAAATTCTTTGAAATCACCTATTCACCCCCTCTACATGATAACGCTAGCACTAACATGTTACAACGCTCAATTATAAGAAAAAGAGATCATAAATCAATAGTTATTTATGGGCTTAAACCTAAACTACTTATAAAATATGGACTCAAACTATAAAGATAACCTCCCACTCATTGGAGAGCGAGACCCCATGCCTTCCATTTGATGGGAAATATGAACAATTCCTAGAATTCTCTCACTTGATGAATATTTCACATGTTTCTTTAGACCAAGCACAATTGTACTTTCTCCAGCACTACAACTTTTTGTTTCACTTTCTCTTAGATGAAGTGATATTGTATATTGGTGTGCTTTTTTCTTACATGAAATCCAAGATTATAGCCAAGAATACGGAACTCTAGCTATAACACCCAATCATTGCTCCTCCTTTTGTAAAATCAAGCTCTTTACACAATTTGCGTAATCGAATCACTTCTTATTAGCATAAGTAAGGGCGATGTACTCTGTTTCAATAGTAGATAAAGCAACCGTGCTCTACCTCTTACTCATCCAACTTGCTACTCTGCTGAATAAGGAAACATTATATCTGATAGTTGACCTCTTGCTATCAATATTATTGGGGTGTGGTTTATACTCCCCATCAACAAGAAGGTACGAGGGTCCCTGGATGCTAGAGGGCTTAGTAGTTTGGGTTTAGGCTCATAAATAATTACTATTATATATGATCTCTATATGTAAGAATTGAAAGTTGTAACAAAGAGGTGAATGTGCTAATTAAAGAGAAATCTGCTATTAAATTTAGCCCCGGTTTAAGATTTGAACTAAGATAAAATTTTGTATCTCGATTCTCTCTTTTACTCTCTATTTTGTTGTATTTGTGCGTCTAATCCTAATAATTTTAGTATTTGAATAGTTGGCAGTGTCCCATAAAATTTGAGTTAATACCCTGAAAAAAGCCTCAAACTAGTACATTACAAATTCACCCCAAGTTATATTTTTGACCATAAAAAATCTCAAACTAGCACATATGTGACAAATTTACTTCAAATTTGACCACCAAAAATCATAAATTGGTGAACATGTAATAAATCTATGCCAAATTGATTTTTGAACCACCAAAATTTCTAAAATTTCCTAATTCTAACATCCATTACTTTTCGTTAAATTTTATTGTCAAATTGCTGAGTTGGATGACATGTGACAGTTGATTGGTGTGCCAATTTAGGATTTTTGTGGTTAAAAAAATAGTTTGGGGGAAAATATACCAGTTTGGAGTTTTTGGTGGTCAAAAAATAGTTTCGGATAAATTTATCACATGAGTACTAGTTTGAGGCTTTTGGTTATCAAAAAAATAGTTTATGGTAAATTTATCATAAATGTACTAATTTAAGATTTTTCATGGTGTTAATTCTAAAAATTTTACATGGTATCAAAGCATGAGATATTGAATCTAAAAATATTTCGACGCTAGTCTTAAGCCAGTTCCATTTCAAATCTTTCTATGACTTTGCACGCGTAGTCCTACGTCAAAGTCCAGCATCTAAGAGTTTGAACTTTTAAAATGGAAAATTAGCATGAGGTCGGGAATTCAGTTTGATATTGGAATTAAGTGCATTTTCTTCTTCTTTTAATGACAAAAAAGCCCATCTAAATAGGCGAATTTCAGGCCAATTTATTAAGCCACTATAATAGATGACACTGAAACATGCGATCTGGTCTCAAAGTTCGATGCGAGATATGGGCCAACGAGAAATTCGATGTTTTTTGTTTTGCATGAGCTATAACGTAAATGGATTTGCCAAGATGGAGAGGGCAAATAGAATTAGCTAGAGCCTAATTTCTTGTGTTGAATGTGGCTCCATAAACCCATGCCACAAAATATTGAAGTCGAATTAAATAGAAAACCTATGCTTAATCAATAAAAAAGACCAGCAATTGTAAATGTAGGTCAATTAACTGGAAGCTTATTATGACCTACATACATGGCTTAAAGATAAAATTGGGTGAAGTCATTTTGATTTCTTTTATTAAGAGTTCCTTCTTATGAAGCAAAGAAATACGGGGATAACTTTGTGGTGAGATACATAGGCCTTATTCTTTTTTTATCATCAGATATTGAAATGGCCTTCCCGAATCAATTCACCATCCATATTTATGGAAATACAACTCATCATATCATTCTTTGAAAGCAAGAAGATCAGCATAATATTTGGCCAACCACCCTTTTATAATCTCGATTTCGGTTTTTCGCTGCATGACCAACCAGTCTGGATCGGTTTGCTTCTGTGCAAGTATATCCAAACAATGGGAACCTGCAAAGCATATACTCACAGATGAAAGAATTCAAGATCCATTGAAAAATAAAATTTAACACGCATCAATCTTGTTCTTCTCTTGGGTGGTTCACGGGTGCGTAGGACAAGTCACAAACAACACACACATTGCCTGGTTATGTACCTTTCTCTGTGTAGACAGCGATGATACTATCAGAAATATTCTTCAAGACCCTAAGATTGATAAAGAGATCGAATTGTTAAGTGCAATTAAGTAATGTAAAATTTTGATTCTTCAAATATGTGCAGATAAGCATATAATGTTATATACCCCGCGCTACTGTAAGGATCTCGGAGTCCATTTGAGAAAATAATGTTGCTGCCGAACCTAAAAAGAATTAGCTCTATATCCTGCGGCAACAACAAAAACAATAGGGTAGGGGACGACGATGGTGAAATTTACTTTGAATTTCATGCATAGAAAACAGTTTAATTTGCTGATCGAAATAAGAGCCAAACATATATTTTCTGAGAGTCACTGAAAATCATACATGACCACCGTAGTATGTAGTGACCCAATGCGGGCGAGGCACAACGCCGTACGAGGAGTTGCATCTGTCAATGAAGCTGCTCAAGACGAAAGGGTATGTCGGGAACATGGAATTATTTGTGATGCCTATGGGCATTACCATTTCGCTGCATCTCTGCAAGCAAATCTCCCTTTTTAGTATTGCAAGTTTTCTCAGACACCAACACAATTTGACGAGGAAGACTTCAAGAAAGGGATGGTGCAATTAAAATAGACCCGAAGCCTAAAGATAATGTAAAGTAATTGTACCTGCCACCCCCAACCCAAATCAGTTTCGGAAACATTGGTGGGAGGATTGACGTAGCATGGGGAGTTCACGTGAGAGGCGACAACGCCTGCAAGTATTTTGCCAAGAACGCCATTTTTAGTAGTATTTGCTCCATCAATGCCGTTGCATATTACTGTCACTGGATTCCTAGCCGGATCATCATATTGAGCTGCATCCGCGTACAAATATATCAAGTAGTCCTTCAGCTCATCCCCACTCTCTAAAGGCCTACACCCACACACACACAAAAGGGTAGTAGTAGTTAATCTAAGATTGATTAAATTAACGTTTGCGCACGTTCTTAATGACTCAATTCAGTCTCGAAGATGATGAAAGTTCGCACTAAACAAAAGAGGGAGCACGGATTAGGTTCCCGATCTCGAAAGGTAAATTGAGTAAAAAAAAAAATTGTACGGTTCTATCATATCCTATTTTACAAACCACATTGAGTACGCTATATGTTGTGTACAGGTTACGAAATCTTGCTCTCTTACTCACGCGTTCCCACCCCCAATCCCTCGAGACAGTGGGGAATCCCCTTCTCAAGTGGGAAGAATTCAGCTCCCATAAAATTGAGAAATCGGATATGGATGGGAATACTTTTATAGCACTTGGGGTATCACACATCGGATCACATACTTGCAAGTCTTGAACATCTTGCTCAAGTTTGCAGTGCCATTAGGCTCCTGAGCAACTCTATCAATCTCTGACCACGAGTCTCCTATAGTTTGGTAGCAACTCTCACTAGTTTCCTGCGCAAAACGACCATGGTTCAAGACAAATTTTGAAAAACGAAGAATAGATATCAAGATCTTAAACATTAGTCAGGCGATAAATTTATATGTCTTTCTCACTTGAGGTGTGGTTACGAATAACTACACCCTTGAATTCTATTGACGCCATCCTCTGTAGGAGCAAGAGTATGTGTGCCCATGTACTTACCTTGTGTGCGTAAAATGGGAAGATAGGGCTGTTGCCACTATTGATCCATATTCTTTGTATGCTTGAAAAGTCCCGCAAGCTCAATCATCAGAACAAAGAAGAAGAAAAGGAGAAATTACAGGTATGATTACCTTAAAATCCTTGGTGACCACTGAATAGTATGCATCCTGTGGGGTAATATCGTCAAAATACAGTATTGGAGCCGATGAGGCCAGAGCTCCGAGGGTCACATGTGGATATTTTAGTCGGAACCACGAAGCAAGCTCTGAAATTCGCATTAGCTATTAGAATTCAATAACTTAATATATAACTATTTCACTTAAACGAGGAATTAGTATTACTGTGGAAAATAACTGACAATAACAAGTCATAATTTTTCACATATCACTGTTTTTTTGCATAGTCAACTTATCAAAACCCGTCAAACTTCTCATGGACCCTTCTATTATTTCTTTCTTCCATACACCATTATGGATAGAATATACACCCCTTGCACTTACTTCCTCCATATGATCCTCCAACCACAATGACTGGAGAATCCCCGGCTTTCAAATTCTGCTTCACGTGCAAGATAATGGCTGCGTAATCGGCCAAAGCTTGGGCGGAGCTAAAATACCCACGAACATTTGCATCTTTGAGAGCTTCTTTGAAGCTCATCCCACGTGGAATTGACTCACCATAATACCGATGCTGACAAGAAAAAAAAATTCCACAAGAAAAGAAGAATTTAATTACTTGGTTAGAAGCAGAAATTAGACAGAAAGAACATTCATGCATGGACCCAAAAGAAAAGGGTAGAATTCAAGTGAATAACCTCGATATAAACCAATAAAGCCTCGAATTGAGCTGCATTGTCAGTTAGAAACCCTATACCAATCAAGTCTTCGTCTATTGGCGCTTCGGCACCGAGGTAAACGAAGATCGGCGAACTAGAATTCACGCCGCCCCAATAGTTCGAGTTGATCAAGTATCTCTGTCTGAAGGTGGTGTAGCTTTCGGCTCTGTAGTTGAAATGATCGAGCGTTTGGTTGAAGAAGAAGGTTTTGAAGTCGTTAGATATGGTTGCCGAAACTGCACGTTCCGGATCTTGGAGGAAGTTTTTGCGTTGTAGACTCAGCGTCGGAGTGTAAAGGTTGTGTCCAGAAATCGAAGCTGTGGATAAAATGAAGGAGATGATGAAAGAGAGCCAAGAAAGAGCCATGGTATGTTTTGTGCGCAAAAAGTGTGTTCATGAAGAATTCCAAACTCGGTGGGACAATGAACTGAGTAACCACAAGTATATATAGAGGCATCTAGCGTCCTGGGCCACGAAACGAAGTGAATCGAGCACTTATTCCTGAAATATTCGTACATACATCTGTTACATATGAAGCCACTTGATCTCAATTATTAAATCATATGAGTCTTACGTATGACTGGTAATATTTCAATGACGCCTAGGAAAAACGCTGAGGGATAACAACAATTAAATGCTGTTTTAATACATTTTTTTTGCTTTTCACTTGTTCCATTTAAATGCATTTAATAATCTTACGTGTGACTTGAAATATTCCTTCTTCGTGCATTTGACCATTTCTCTTTTGTATCTGGAATAACATTTTCAACATAATCGACCCAATAACGGGGAAATTACCAAAAAAAGGTCATAAATCTATTATAATTATATCAATTCAATATTTTTTATTAATTTAGTCATAAACCTTTTATATTAATACCAATTCATTTCATCTAATCAATTTTAGCCTGAAATCACTAAGGTAAATATCAGCTATCCTACGCGACACGATAGATGCTAACATGAACATTTTTAAATAACTTTTACATTTTTTTAATTTTTTTATTAAATTTTATTATTGTCTTTTTTTCCTTTTTTGTTGTTTTTTCATTCTGGCTAGCAAGGATCAACGATCCTGCCAGCTACAATGAAGAAACATAAAACTAGGAAAAAGTAATAGAAATATCAAAGAAAAAATTAGAAAAATATCCACATCATGCCGACGATACCACATAGGATGGTCGGTATCAACATTGATAATTACTGACTAAAATTGGCCAGAATGATTGAATTGACCTAAATACAAAAAGTTTGGAACTAAATTGGCCCAAAAAAAAAAGATTTAAGACTAGATGGTATAATTACAATAGATTTAGAAATTTTTTGATAATTTCCCCATCCAAAGATAGAATCCCATATAAACTCTTGTTCTCCTTAAAATTCATCAGCAATTTTTCTTGTTTTTAAGAAATTTTTTTTCTTTGTTAAGAATTTATAATTTTTTTTTTTAAGTTCCTCTGGATCAGATCTTTTGTGGTACAAAAGCCACACTCTCCAATTAGTTGACCATAAAATGGTCCAAATTTCTCCGTCAAAATCAAGGTCTTCAAAGGGCCTTTAGACTAGTGCACGTTCGTGCGCTAGCCCCGCGTGACTGTGATGGCATGGCAAAAAGAATAAAGGGGCCTCGCACTGGCAGAAGTCATGATTGGGTCCATGGATATGATCCGAAGCACTGAAGTAGTGGAGCTGTTTGAAATGTCATTACAATCCAAAGCCTATTAGGACGCGCACAGTAACACTTTTGAAATAAAAGCTTCTAGAGCAAAAAAAAAAAAATTGGCAACGCAATTTTTAAAATAAAAATCCATATGGTAACCCAAATCTAATTTTTACTTGATAGGTTATTTTCGACCCTGAGAAGTAAAAAAAAAAATATTACTTCTCGTTACTCATAAAATTTTAAAAACAAGAGACTTGTTATATTTGACATTATTATAGATTCATCCGGCACATGTACACACATAACACATTTGATCCCCCATGAGTGGATCTCATGTGAGATTCACCAAATCCAATGATTTTATTTGGTCGAAAGCTAGTCCAATGATTCAAATGCAGTGAAATGCACTGAACCCAAATTGAAATGTTTCCATATCTTCCTGTTTATGGGGATCCTTCATCTCAGGAGGAAATTGTCCAATGACTCCTAAACATATTATGCAGATTTCAACTTAGTTCTAAATTTTCAATTTCACCAATTTAGTAGTAAACCTTTGCGTGAATATCTAATATAATCATTTCAGCCAATTTTTGTTGACAATCGCCGACGTGGTTGTGTGCCTCATAAGATGGCTGGGAATTACTACACCGCCACAGACGGTGCAAATTAGGTGGAAAAACTATCTCGAAATTTCGCATAAAAATTTAAAACTAATTATGCAAACTCATTCCTAAATTTTTCAATTTTGCAAATTCAATCCTAAATCTTATATGGATGCAAACTCAATCTTTGTATGGATGATGTGACATTCTGAATTTCGACCCCTTTTCGGGATTTGTAAACAGAATGGATGTTTCATTGATGCACTATAGATAAATCTCACTCGGAACTGATTACTCTAAAATAATTAACTAAAGAGGAAAGGCTAACTAGGAATTCAAGTACGTAAACCAAATAGTCGATACGCTCCTAAAAGTCACCTGTTACTTTGAGAATTTATTAGAGTCTCCATCATGTGAGTTTGGCCAAGACTTGAATTCCGAAAGAGGATAATCGACTTTCACGAGCGTCGCTATGGCAAAAATTGGACATCATCTCAAAAGGCTCAAAAATTGGCCGATTGGTTCCGGAGTGCCGAGAAGAAAGGCAGTAAATCAAAAATGACCGTATCGCTCTAGTTTGCTTTAGACTCCCTAGATTTATGAAGGTAATATTTTTAGTGAGATTAGAAATTTAATCTAGAGTAGTTTTGCATCCAACTCCGTTCGCGCTTAAGCCTCGATCAATCCTAATTGTGCTCGATCAATCCCGAAATGGAACGAATCTAGAGAAATGTCTCGTCAAATGTCAAATCAATCACGTCAACCAACCATCAGTCATCATCGGTCAAACTTTTGACTAGTCAAATCATGAATAGTATAGTCAATCAGTGAATAGTATCATGAATAGTGATTCGACTTGCTGAGATTATTCTCACCCCT
The DNA here is from genome assembly GCA_016432845.1 of Psidium guajava. Taxonomy (NCBI): domain Eukaryota; kingdom Viridiplantae; phylum Streptophyta; class Magnoliopsida; order Myrtales; family Myrtaceae; genus Psidium; species Psidium guajava. Next base: position 3,430,451 of record CM028234.1, on the reverse strand, counting down.
TTATCGTTGAAATTTTTTTTATAGGTAAGTAGCATGATGCAGGCTGATGAGTAGTGAAGTTAGTGGTCAGGTTAACTGTGGGAGCCTTTTGATTGAGAATGCAGCCTTCGATTGTTGTATAGTGGGTAGGGCCACTGGCAAATTTTTTATGCCACCTGACTATTCTCTTAGTAGTATGTAAAATGAACTCGATGTTTGTCGACCACAGATAAATGAAGTACCGTGCTTTTATTTGTCTGTTTGTTATCTCATTTAAAATTTAAAAGGTCAAGCCGATAGTATACATGGCGAACTTGGGACGCCATAGCTCTGACGACGGAATGCGGCTACGACACAACAAACGTGGTATTAGAGCATAGGTTTACCTGGAGTGATAAGGTGCGCTAAAACTTTAAGATCTAGGGTGACTATGCTTGTGATTGCTATAGCTATTAACCTAGGTAACAGTAACATTTATGTTACTTATTTGAATTCAGTGACAAGCTTACTTGTTGCTTACTGAGAGAAACGGTTATATGCAGAGCACAAGAATGGCTGATGCCAATGCACAACCATCAGGAATTGGTCCTGTCGACTCGAGGGTTGACGATATCTTGTAAGCATTGACTCATGTGGGAGAATTGTTGGTGTAGCAAGCACAGCAACAGGCGGTAGTCAATGTTAGGGTGAACGACTGTAGGGCACAAGGGTTAGTGGAGCAGTTCTTAAAGTTGAAACCTTCGAAGTTTATTGGAATAAGAAAGCCTGAGGAGGCAGAATGATGGATTAAGAAGATGGAAAAGATCTTTAGGCTACTGAATTATAATGACAGAGATAAGGTGACCTTAGCAGAATACCAACTAGAATGCCATGTATTGGTAGCAGGCGATGAAGGATTCGATATTTCATGAAGGAACAGAGATCATATGCGAAATTTTTGTTACTGCTTTTTATGAGAAGCATTTCTCAAGCTGCGCGAGAGATAGGAAATTGACGGGGTTTGTAGAATTGAACAAGGAGAGATGACAGTGGATGAGTATGAAGCTGAGTTTTCTGAATTGTCTAGGTTTATTCCTCGCTTGGTCGAATGTACAGAGGATAAAGCGAAGAGATTACTAAAAGGTTTGAAACCAAAGATATGAAAGCATTTAGCACCAGTTGGACTAATGGTTTATAGGGAGGTGTATAATTGTGAGCAGTATGTAGAGCAAGAAATGATCGGAGACGAGGTGGAATTGAAGCCTTTAAGAGCCCAAGAGAACGAAAAATATGGCAAGAGGCCAATGTAGTCGAGCCAATCTCAATTTAACCCTAATAAGAGGCGCTTTGGAGGAAATTTCAATAAACTAGGTAGAGTGCGGATTGGAGAAAGAATGATGAATCCTGGCAAAGAATGTCGTAAGTGTGGAAAGTTTCATGGATCTACTCTGTGACCATCACTTTGGAAATGTTACGGGTGTAGCGAGACTTGACACCTAATGAGGGATTGCCCAGATAGAATTCCAAATTCGAATTCTTTTGAATTCTATTTTCTTTCAAAAATACAAATAGAAAGAAAATATTTAATAATAAATAGAATTCAAATACAAATAAAATAGAATAAAAAAATTTAATAAATTAAGAAATTGAAAATATAATATGAATAAAAAATTCAAATAAAAAAGAAAATATTAAAACAGGATGCAGACATGGGCAGCTCCTCTTCAACAACCACGTGAAGCACCAAGAAATAGAGAACAACAAGGTTATCAGAGGCCACCGGCTCAGGGAAGAGTATGTACAGTTACTCAAGAGGAAGCTGAGGCTTCCAAGGACATTATTATAAGTATCATCTCTATATGTGGTCATAAAGCTTATGCTTTATTCGATACGAGTGCCACGCATTCCTTTATATCTACTCGGTTTGTGAAGTTACATGGAATAGAAAGTAGCCAATTAGATTTGCCTTTGACCGTTTCGACGCCAATGAAAAAAAGTGCGCTGTCAACTTTAGTTTACAAAAAGCTGCGAGATTGAGATTGAAGGGAGGAAAAAAATGATTGATTGATCTAGTGGTACCAGCGATGTATGATTTTAACGTTATTATTGGCATGGGTGGGTTAAACAGACAGAGGGTCACGGTGGATTGTTATGGGAAGTTGATATTGTTCAATCCACCAGATGAGTATAGTTTTGAATTTCAAGGAAATGGAGCGAATGTCTCTAAGATGATTGTTTCTGCTGTTGAGGCTTATCAATTGTTGATTAATGGATGCCATGAGTATTTGGCGATTGTAAATGATAAAAGGAAACTAGAAATGAAACTTGAGGAAATCTAGTGGTTAGGGAATTTCTAGACGTGTTTTCAGAAGAACTGTCAGGATTACCTCCAGATAGAAAAGTAGAGTTTGTGATAGAATTAGCCCCAGGAACAGAGCCTATATCTAAGGCACCTTATAGAATGGCCCCAGCAGAATTGAAGGAATTGAAGTTGCAATTGCAGGAGTTATTGGACCAGGGATACATCAAGCTAAGTGCATCACCTTAGGGTGCATCAGTATTGTTTGTGAAAAAGAAGGAAGGATTCTTAAGGCTGTGTATAGACTACAGAAGCTAAACAAAGCGACAATCAAAAATAAGTACCCACTCTCAAGGATCGACGATTTATTAGATCAACTTAGAGGAGTTTCGGTATTTTCGAAAATTGACCTTTGGTCGGGATATCATCAATTAAAAATCCGAAAGGACGATATCCCTAAGTTGGCATTCCGAACAATGTACGGTCATTATGAGTTCCTGGTAATGCCATTTGGTTTAACTAATGCTCCAGCTGCATTCATGGACTTGATAAACCGAGTGTTTAAACCTTTCTTGGATAAATCTGTGACTGTTTTCATTGACGACATACTAATATACTCTAAGGGGCAAGAAAAGCATGGAGGACACTTGAGGCTAGTTTTACAGACTTTGAGGGATCATCAGTTATATGCCAAATTTAGTAAGTGTGAATTTTGGCTGGAACGAGTTGTTTTCTTGGGTCATGTAGTCACGGGAGATGGAGTAATGATGGATTCAGCTAAGATAGAGGCAGTGCTTAACTGGCCATGACCAATGATGGTAATAGAGATTTGTAGTTTCTTGGGATTAGCGGGATACTATCGGAGATTTGTAGAAGGATTTTCAAGGATAGCCGGTCCCCTAACTAAGTTGACCAGGAAAAATGTGAAGTTTGAGTGGAACGAAATTAGGGGTGAGCTTACTGAGATATGTTCTCACAATGGTTAGCTTCCCATATTTTTAGACCCCCGAACCGAAATATGAGAGACTCACTAGTTGGGCATGGGATCTCAGTGGAGATCGATGGAACTATGGATGAGGAGCAAGTAGATAACCCTGAAGTGGATAATGACTAGATGTAGTTATGTTTTCCCATTTTTGGTTATAGTTTTCATATAGTGAGAAGGTTTAGTATCAACCAGATCTCAATTTGGGTTGAGAGGTCGATAGGTTGTATATTGTACATCTTGGTTTGTTCATATATATATAAGGGTTAATACCACGAAAAACTCCAAACTGGTACGCATGTGATAAATTTACCCCAAATTATTTTTTTTACCACGAAAAACTCCAAACTGGCACGAAAAACCCCAAACCGGTACACATGTGACAAATTTACCCCCAAACTATTTTTTTGACCTCAAAAAACCCCAAACTGATACATTTGTGACAAACTTATCCCAAGCTGATATATTTGCAACAAATTTACCCTCCGTTAATTTTTGTTAAATTTAACATTAAATTGCTTAGTCGGATGGCATATAGTACTTCACGGGTATACCCGTTTATGATTTTTACCCTATGTTTGCCACAGGTTTATCAATTTAGGATTTTTCATGGTACTGATCCAATTTAATAAAGGGTAAATTTGTTATAGGTGTAATAGTTTTGGGGTTTTTTGTGGTAAAAAAAATTAGTTTTGGGTAAATTTGTCATAAATGTACCAGTTTGAGGTTTTTTATGGTAAAAAAAATAATTTGGGATAAATTTGTCACGAGTGTACCAATTTAAGGTTTTCCATTGTCAAAAAAAAAGTTTGGGGTAAATTTGTCACAAGCGTACCAGTTTGGGGTTTTTCGTGGTCAAAAAAATAATTTGGGGTAAATTTGTCACAAGGGTACCAGTTTGGGGTTTTTTGTGGTATTAACCATATATATAAAGGTGTGCTTTAAATTGCTAAGGTATCTCTCTTCTCTACCTATTCTATGTACGTCGGGTATGAAGGGTATTGTTTTTACTAGCACAGAAACTCTAATTGTCAGTTGGATTGACGACAAGTATCCTGAGTTGTTGTTGTGATTATCCAATCGAGCGAGTATAAGTTAACAGGGATGTCACGCTGCTCGTCGGGTTCGAGGTGTGATAGATAATGAAAAAATGTTCAGGACTGAATTGGGAAACTCACATTTTCTTATCACATTTTCATGGACAATGAAAAATCAACAGAAAAAAAATGAAAACTAGATCATAAATTATTCATTTAGTTGGATGGATGCAAACTCAATGAAGTATCCATCATTTTGGGGGGAGGGGGTTGGGGCTTGCAAAAAACAATGAAAACTAAATCGTAAATTATTCATTCAGTTGGATGGTTGAAAAAATGAATACTAAATCCCGCAAATTAATTGAATCAGCAACAACAACAAAAAATTAGGATTAAATTAGCTTAATTACGATTTCGCCAATTTAGAACTAAATGAAAATGAATCGCTTGTATCGCTTGCATGAATAATTTAGGATTTAGTTTTCATTTTTTGAAATTTTTTGCGATATTAATTCTTTTCAAAAAAAATTAAATGATTCATTTTCTGCCAAATAAAAAGTCTTAAGTTCCATTTTTAATTCAAATCACATCGCAGGGTCAACATCTTCTAGATCAATCCTCGTGCTTTGTTTCCAGACCATCCTCTACCTCTTTTGTCCAGATAGGGAAAACGGGCACTTCCTTGAAAAGAATCGGCCTGCGAGGTTATCTTCAATGGAAAAGTTTTAACTTCACTCAGATAGATAGGCCAAAGTATATTATAAGTATCAATACTTGTGTACATCGCTCACTTTAATTTATTTCAAAATAATCACTTAAATGTCATTTTTTTAAAAAAAAATACTCACTTCAGTTCCAATTCCTATTTTAGTTGACATGGCTTGTCGAAAATTCGATGTGGCCTATTTTTTATTAATATTTGAGCTAACGTGCCTCACCGGATTTGACACTGAAATAAGTGTTTTTCAAAAAATTTAGCACTTAAGTAATCATTTTGAAAGTTTTCATATTAAGTGAGCGTTTTTCGTTGACACTTAAGTGATCATTTTGAAAATTTTGACAGTAAATTAAACGCCGCACATAAATTTTAGCATTTATAGTATACTTAAACTGAAATTGATGTGAAGTACATGCATTCCAAGGCAGACATCGATTGGGACAAGCCTCGCCAAGTAACTCATAAGTTAAATGGTATCAGACAAGATCCCTCCAGCAAATGTATGGCTAGTGAATGGACTAAAACCTTAGACCGAAAAAAAAAATTTGGACTAAACCCGTACACGATCTGATAGGGTGCAAGTTATCGCCGCTGCACTAGTTAAAGTACGGATCTGGCCTTTTGAAGTAACTCAAACGTTAAACACTCACTTCAAATAATCACCGCCTTGTATACTTACTTACTTGGAGTATTTCTTATTGTTGAGAAAACCCCTTCTAAATATATTGATTCCGACAAAACTATCATATTTTAAAAAGAATCTAGTTAGTGCTTTAAAATATTTTATTGCGAGTATAACACGGGAATGAAAAAGCTTACACTGTTCTAAGCCTAATATTCAGACTCAAGACGAAGTCGTCATATATTTACTTTTGAATAAGTTGGATCAAATTATTCAGATTGAGTGAAGATTTAACTGTTATCTTTGAAAAAGACTTACGTAAAACATCAACAAGGACTTTATCAAGCTCATATTTACTGTTCCAGTTTATTTAGATTCAAGAGACTCTTTTACTTCTGAAGACTACTTCTGAATTATTCTCATATTTTGCAATATATTTTATCCAAATTTTGTAGACCCACATTAGCAGGTGTCCATTATGGCTTTCATATTTATGAAAATTTGTAATCTTTTATTGACAAAATTATTCTACATCAAATTAGTAGAATATCCTTAACTGGAAATTACTTCCTACGGGACCAGAAAACTTCCATATCTAAAGACTTCTACTTATAGAAACTTAAGATTTAGTTGTATGAGCGACTGAATCTGAAGGGTTCGGATTTTACATTACTAAATCTCTCTAGATATAGTTTCTTCTAATCAATATTGATGACGTCTAATCAACAATTGAAGGGCAATCCTTTGGAGGACCTTTGCAACGACTAGTTTAAGGTTGAAGGAGTATAAAAGAAGATCATAGTATTGCTAGCTCTGTGCGATTAGAACTAAGAATTCCAAAGTACCAGAGTAATTCAACTCATACTTATTTTCAAGAGCTAAAACATCTTGCTTTGAAAGGTTTTGTAAGAGTGTGAGAGTGAAATCACTTGTAATCTTTTAACGTTTCATCTAATGGATCCAGCATATCGGCTATCAGTGTGGGAGAGTGAACGTATGCTTAATCTAAGCCGAATCACTATAAGTCTTGTGTGTAATTCTCTCAAACTCTAAACTCCTTTTTTCGTGTTTAGAATATTGCACATTCTTGCTCTGAGTTATATGCTGAACTTTATTTAGATTCTGAATTGGTAATTTATTTGACTTGTTTTATTTAATTCCACAATTAATTGTCAAATTTATTCAGAATCCCATATTCACCCTATTCAACACTTATGAGGACACTCACATGGATTGAGCCGGTTTTTACAATATCACAAGTACGCTGTCTTGCTTCAATTTTTCGATAAGACTGGGCCTACTCGTGGGGGGCCACCAAACCTCAGAATACACGGCCATAGATTGAAAAATCAAGCAAGAAAGGGACAGTAGAGAGAAGGAAACCGGAAGAATTCTTAAATCTTGGTTGAGATTGGTGAATCTCTAGGGGTGTAAGACCACTTCTTCAACGCTGGTGTTCAAAGGAGGAGATTGGCCATCATGAACATCTATCACAGACATAAAGAAGAATTGAGACGCAAGAGGAAAGGAAGTCCCAATCCCGTGCTTGTCGTTTTCTTTACTGCGGGCTCGGTTTCTTCTATTTTCTGCAGGTCTGGTCGTGCGCCTTCTAGAGGATTACAGGAAATTCAGCCGCGAAGGTGAATCATGGCTATCTGCAGCCATGTAAAACACATCCGAGACTCTTTTGCCGAGTGCCGTCAACCAACGAATCACCACCGCGAGACACCATGTCGTCAACATTCCCAAGCTCCTGATGGTCGACCAGCATCTCGTTGCGACAGAACCGGGTTGTTTTTCCTCCTATTAAACTATCTTGCTTCATGTTTCTGGTTCTACTTCGTCCCCATGTTGTGGTCGCGCACGGTCAAATCGATGTTGACTGAGCGGACCAGAATATACTTTGGAGCCTTTTCCATGTGCAAACTCACGTCTATGTTCTTGCATTTCACGTGCATGAGCATGACCTACAATTAAAAGGAAGCTCCACAATTTGGCGAGGAAACGACAAGCGAGAGTGAAGATTCACGCTCCGACATTCAAAGGAGTGGGCTCACTCTGTCTCGTCCAACACACGGGGAAGAGCTCCTTTTCCTCGGTCAAAACCCACGTGAAAGGACGTCGTAGAAAAAGGAGAAGGGAATCGCCTTTTCTTCCACGGTTTGCTCATATTCAGACTCCCTCGATGACCAATCTCTAGTCAAAAGTTTCGTCTGTGGAATCCTCGAGCCCAGATCAGCAAAAGTCCTCCATAAGTTTATGTTGTTTGCAGGTCTTTTTCAAGCTCCACGGCAAAAGCAACCTGCGAGTCAGGTCATTCCCTCCGCACGCCCTCGAGATCCCGAGCCAATCCACCAAGATTCAAATTTGAAAAGTCAATCTCAAACGAAATCTTTTGAAGCTGTAGGTGATCGATTAGAAAATCTTTCATAATTCACAAATCATAATATGAAGTTTTAATTCTATCTATAAGATTTTCAATAGCTTATTAATTTAGTAGGGTTGTTTGAATCGATTGGATGCAATTTACGATATTCTAGAATATATCTCAATGAAATTTTGAAAATTCTAAAAGATATCAATTGCCATGTTCATTTAAATTGGATATCATGGAGATAATTTGTATCTTTAAATTCGAAAATTGCATCTTGATATGTAAACTTATGCCAAAATTACTTAATCTTTAATAATTTAGGGCATGGGTCAACTTAAATCCTAAAATACCGAAAATAAAGATAATCTAGCATAGTTTCATTTAAGGCTGTGATTAAATCCGAAATTATGAATAAAAAATCATTCTTACTCTTTTATTCATGCATTGCACATAGGTTAGACTTTACCTTAAAAAGTGAAATAAAAATAATAATAAAATATTATTTGCCTTGGTGCATGCTCCCTGGAATTATCTTGGATTCTGATTGTTCAATTTAATTGATTGTACACCCGCACGATAACCTATATTAGTGATTTAGATTAAAATCAATTAATGTCGCATCATCAAGGGCGTTAAAGTAATATAGCGTAATCAAGTCCCTGTGCTCAAAATCTATAGTTCATAGAAATAAAATAATCATTATGCTATTTTATTTATGTCCCTAATCAACATACCATAAATGATTAGTAACAACTCCAATTAAAATCTTCACATGTTAATTATTTAAGTCTTAAGTTGCAAATTGATAGAGTTTGGAAGAACTCGAGTTAGGTTAATAAATCTAATTAATTTGATAATTCGGTACCTGGAATTTTAAACTATAGGTCGCGACACTAATATAACAGTAACTCTCTGGAAGTAGCCATCTTTTTCATTTTAAGTCTAGCTTTTTCACCTGAAAGAGAAAGCGACAAGTATAAGGGCCAACCAATCTTGCGCACGTTTCCCTTATTTAGAGAGAAAAATCATTACATTCTAGAAGAGGGCCAGAAACACATGGAGTTGAATGGTCTAGTAACATCCAATCGTGGAAATTTAGGATTATCACTAAGTTCATGAACAGGACAAATAAATCAAATTATCCAAAGAAATATCTCACGAAGCTCATTCTAAAATTGCATGGTGCCTCGTCTGAAATTGAGTTAAGAGTCAAATTTGGTATATAGCTGTGATGGAACCGTAATTCTATTGTGTTGAATTTGTATTGCTAAGTGTTTTGATTTGTATATTCGTAATCCATATTTTAAAGCTACAGACCATAAAAGTTTGGTGATATTATTTCTTAAAAGGCTAGTGCATATTGCCATCTATGTGTTTTTGAAACTATACTAGCTTTTATCCAACATGAGCAAACCACGTGTACTAGAAAAGTGCTTTAAATGAGAAAATAAACAAAAATAGCGTTAAAGGAGTACTAAGGGACCATTCGGTGGGATGATTGTAATCCACTCCATGTAGAAACATCCGACCAGATTTTTGCTTGGTGTACCTATGAACAATCGTCTCACACTTGTGTACGACAATGAGTAATATCACAGATGGGCCAATTAGATTTGCTCAAATGGATGGGCAGATCAAGTTGATACAGAACAGATTGTAATCCACTCCATCTAGAAAGATTTGACCAGATTTTTGCTTGGTGTAGCCATGAACAATCGTCTCACACTTATGTAGGGCAATAAGTAATATCACATATGGCTCAACTAGACTTGCCCAAATGGACAAGCAGGTCAGGTCAATATAGCATGGATTGTAATCCACTCCATCTAGAAAGATTTGACCAGATTTTTGCTTGGTGTAGCCATGAACAATCGTCTTACACTTCTATAGGGCAATGAGTAATATCACAGATGGCCCCACTAGACTTGCCCAAATGGAATCAGGCCGATACAACATAGATTTAGCCAAGACATGGATACTTTGGGAAAATACCAATCAGCTCTTAATATATTGTACAGATATCAATTCGATCATAAACTTTTCAATTTCAGCCTAAAATGTAGTGTAAAATTTCAATGTAATCCTTCTAGTAAATTTTTTCATAAATTGATGATATAGTGGCCTAGTTATTATTGATCATTTTAAGTGGCATAGCACTTGGTAAAAATCGATCGGAAAGACTACATTGGAATTTCACGCTAAGGTTTAGGAAAAATTTTACAAAATCAAAAAGATTATAACTGAATTGACATCCATACAGTAGATTTAAGATTGATTAGATAACGTTCCCCTACGATCACCATTGAACAAAAGGTTCATGTCCTCTCGTCTAGAGAATCCTAGATTTCCTAAGGTTGGTGGACCATTAATCTCTAAAATTATAAAGGGGAGTGATAATCTCCACAATGATATATAGGGTGAACCACAAATTCCTAGAGTGATCTATAGATAGTGAACCACTCTCTTGTGAAGGCTATATATACATAGCCAAGTGTTTTCATTTGTGTTCGTGTGCGAGAAATTCTCCAAACAAATATTGTAAAAAGAGTGCTTCTAATTAAGAGTGTGTCTTTATTCAATCGATTTTCCGATCTTGGTTAACATTTGGTATTAGAGCCACTCTTCGATGCTCAACAATCCCTCCCCAAGTTATAGATGTATGTAGATCTTAATCCCGGACTGAAGAAAGATAATAGTATATCGACAAGTCTCTTTTGTTACGCAAATGATTGGGAGTCCATCGGATTTGGCTATATATGAGACTATTACCCAATAAAATATAATTCCATTAGCCGATAAATATAAAGTGTTCGCTAATTAGTGAGACAGTTGGATTTACTAATATCCGAAATTGGTTTTTTTATAGTCCAAATAAAACGAATTGTATTTTTATTTTTATTTTTTTTTGTTGAGCTTGAGAAGTGTGGGCCTTTAAGCAGAATGTTGATGGAACGAGGCCCATTTCTAAGTTTAAACCACATCCGGCCCAATTCTTAGCTCCAAGGGCTATTAGGGCGAATTGGGGAAATGAGAAGTGACCCATTAACGAATAACGGCCTATTTAAACAAACACGGGTTCATACGTGGGGTTTTAGGCCCATTTTGGCAGGTCTTGTTCCAGTCGACGGTCCTAACGGATAGAGGATGATACGTACGTGAACGCAAACGGAGGTCTTGCAGCGAGAAACAATGTCCTGCAACACTATCAAGAAAAGTAAATGACAAAAAATTGGTTCAAACTTTGGCTCAATGCGCAATATTATATCTAGACTTTAAATCTGTTCGACATGGTCCTTGAACTTTTTGTACATATTTAATTTAGTCAATGAATTGTACGAAAATGTTTCATTTTATCCTTAAACTTAAAATAATGGAAAGATAGCATTGAACATTTTCACACGGGCCAAGGACTAAATTGAACATATACCAAAAAGTTTAGGGATCGTATTGAACTAATCAAAAGTTTAGAGACGGTGTTGCACACTATGATAAAGTTCAGGTACCGCATTGCACATCGGGCCAAAATTCATAAATCATTTTTGTCATTTTCCTATCAAGAGCAAGGACGTTTAGATCATCTTTCTAATGTCTTATTCTATTCAGTCCATCATTTTTTTTTTTTTTTGCGAGGGCAAGCGCAACTCTATGTAACGGGACAAATACGTGAAGGAGACTAAAGCCAAGCCCGGAAGCTTCACGGCCAGGCCGCATGATGACAGAGGTTTTATTCGTTCACTCAGTCCATATACCGACGATTAATGACACCACCTTGTCTCAATTTTGACCCGTAGGACCGTGGCATTAGCTATACGCACTAGACAAAGAAAGAAACAAGAAACTAGCTTTATCTATTGGTAGATTTTACTGTGCCTTTCATAATCGTTTTCAAAGCTACCATTGCATCGCGTTAAGCAAAAGAGGCGGGGGAATTCATGAGAACCAATGGCAGTGGTACAAAGATTGGGTTACAAATTTGGTTTATTAAACGAGTTTAAACTATATAGGAAAAATTGTCCTTACCCAAAAAAAAAACTATATAGGGAAAATTGTCAACAAAGTCCTAAATCTTTTACACTTCTGTCAATTCAATCCAAAACCTTTTAAGTTTTATCGATTTAGTCTTAAACATTTTCATATTTTACTGATTCAATCTACTCGCTAGCATCGCCTCTGCCAATCGGCCAGAGGCAAAAGAAGTAGGAAGGGGGAAAATGAAAAATGAAAAATAAAAAATGAAGGAATTTAAAAATATTATTAAAATATTATTTCATTGGACGACCAGCACTGGTCAATGTCCACATCAGCACCAGCCAAACAAAATTAGCTGGATGTATTAAACTGGCACAATTGCAAAAGTTTGGTATGATAGTAATGGGTTTAGGAATTTTTTGTTAATTTTCCCCATGAACTCCTTGTATGCCAAATTCACCTATTTAATTGAGTTGTATCGTGCAAATGTCTCTTTAGAGAATTCACTATGTTGTTGAATGCCATCTCAATTAAACTTATGCATTTAAAACGAAATAACATTAATTCTCAGTGAAGCGTTTGGGGATGTCAGCTATGTGGCACTAATTATTACTTGTGATACAGGCCATCACCCTTTTGAAATTGTCCTAAACGAAGAAGAAAAAAACTTTTCGATTTCGGAATGATTTATAATGTGAATTTGACATAACCTAGCTAGGGAAATCAATGTTTTACAAGCCGCGTATTAAGTAAATTATTACCTAACACATTTGCGAGGATTAATAAAGATTTTTGATTTTTTTTTGTCACATCACTCATTAATGTAACTGGGTCCGGGCTAATGTTCGATCGTGACCGATGGTGGTAGGTGGCGTTATTGGGATAGCAATTATCAAACGGCCTTGGCAAAACAAGACATTTGGCTGTTTAATTACAAGTGGCCAGGACTTCTCCTACTGTTCACTCTGCGCATTCGAATCACACTGTTTAATTACGCTATTTAGCCATCTCAATCATACAAAAGATGTTGGTTGGGATGTTTGATTTTGAAGATTAATGTTCTTAATGTGCCAAAGTTATCAAACATCATTCTTTTACCAAGTTTCCTGGGCAAATTATCATGCCAAAACTCACCAATATCCACATTAATCAGAAATACATCTACCAGTTACGGCCACCGACACGATAATGTATCGAAAGATGGTTGGTCGAGACTAGATCGATATTAGCCACCATTGAGAACATTGGCATGGAAAATGGCGTTGAGCAAATTGGTTGGATTCGAGCTTGAAGCTTCAAATTCAAGACTTCTTTTTATGTGCTCGGGAAAATTCAATTTGTTTGGGCCTATCTATCTAAATAATAATGTGATTGATTAGGTTCAGATCTTAATGATCGATTACGAATTGGAAATCATTATTTAAGTCCATTCTTGGCAACGCTATAGACCGATAACGGCAAAGTAACAGTAAAACGTGCCCACCGTCTCTCCGACCTCCGGACTGATTTTTTTTTTTTTTAAGTTTTCACGACGTTTGCTTTAGAAGTAGGCCACGGTTTCCTGCGAGACAGAGCTCGAGGAGGAAAGTACGACATTTGAGAGATTTGGATCGTTTGTGAGTAATTTCTGACACAAATTTTCGTACACTGCAACGCCTTTGGATGGTTATGTTAGCTGGTCCACGAAGTCTCCTAGGATTCCCCATTTTGCATCCCGGTGATAAACACATAGGATTGAAACTTTTCTCTCTTTTTCCGCGATTTCACGCTGGTGTTATTTTGTATCTTGTGCTCATTCAGCCGGTTGATACCAGAAGGGGAAGTATAGATCATACAGAGAGATATCAGGCAGCAATCATTTGATGTACTGTTAATGTGCAGATAAAAGGTTGTAAAAGATAATCTTTCCCAAAAAAGAAAAAAAAGGTTGTAAAAGATAATGGAAGTTGATGATTAAAAGACCAAATAGCCGGTAGCTAACTTATATAAAAATTGGTAACGCAAATTAGTTGGTAACATAATCGCAAAAGTATTGGTAAGCATTCTAATAAGGGTTGATAATTTCTGAAAAAGGCTGGTAAATTTAAAGGTTCGGTAAGCAAGACAAGTAAAAGTTTATAAACGTCGGTAAACAAGTCAAATGAAATTTTGGAAAACAAAAATCAGTTGGTAAGCTAATCAGAGAAAAAAAAAAGCTTATAAATGGCGCAAATAGTGGTTGGTAAATTTGCATGCATATGAGGCGTTTGCAAATTGTAAAAAAGACAAGCGAAAATAAAATGAGATATTCAAAGAGGCAAATGAATGTTGGTAAGTTATTCAAACAAGAGTTTGTAACCTAACCCCTCGATAGTAATTTGATTGGAAAAATAGTCGGCAAGTCACTCAAATATAAATTGATAAATTCACATAAGATTTTGATAAATTCAAGAAAAATTGGTATATCGTGAAAGTGTTGGTAAGCTACCCACGAGTTAATTACCAAAAAACTAAGTAACATATATGTATAAATATATATATGTGAATTTATATATATTTATATACATACATAATATTTCTTAACCATGGAATAATGGCAATAATTCTATTTTCAGTGGTTTTCATGCCCAGAACCAAATGAGGGGCTCGTCGTGTTTATCGCCGTTCCCAAAAAAAAATATATTCTTTAACTTGTATTCATCAATCTTTGTGTTGTTAAAAGGAAAAATTGTATATATTTCATGCCCTACATATATTTTTTCGACATGATCGAGGACGTGATTCAAGAATTAAAATACTAATATTCGACAGAAACTGTACAGTGACATTCTCTGTGACTATGTTCGCTGTGCATATGCGTGTAGGAAGAGGAAGAAGCTTGGGGAAGAAGCCCAAGCAAGCAGCCAAAATTGTGGGGCTTTCGCCCCCATGCAAAGCCGGTACAATTCCTTTTGAATAACTTTGGTACATAACTTCACATAACTCCAACATTCAACTATTTCTATCTTTTGTTTGCTATATGAAAAAAGATCTTCGCGAGATTATTTCCCATACTTTCATGCATTTGGTTCACCGGAAGTAGGTAATCAATGAAAAAGGTACGCAGATTTGACTCTTACTCAAAGAGGTTTGATTTTCTAGTTATTGAATGACTGAACAACCGGAAGCAAACTCACCCATCAGTGGCCCAGCTGGTTTACGCTCTGGTCCTTTCACGAGAGGTCCTGGGTTCGAACCTCGCTGGGTGCCGGTGATTTAAGCGGAGAGTGGCGGCGGTGGGATGCTGCGCTAACCCTCCCAGAGGATTATTCGAGGTGCGCAATCTGTACGGACGCTAACTCGGACACCTTCGATACCCAAAAAAAAAACAACCGGAAGCAATTGACTTACAACCACACTAAGACGAAGAAATCGCTTTTCCAAGCTCATTTAATTTCCGCAGGCACGCTTACATAGAGCTTCAATCCATGTACTCTCCCTCTATTGGTCTTCACTCCTCTTCGATATCTTGTAACCAAGTGTCCCGTGATATCATGGTATTTAAAGATGTAATAAGCATGAAAATTTTCACTTAAAATAATAAAAATCCATTGAGTGCAAAGTAGAATGAAATCCCAAATCTTTCATTGGACCAAGTAATAATTGTAAACATTTTCTGAAAATCAAATGTGCAAGGGAGGGCATCCATAAATACCTATATGCCTTACCTAAAAATTGCTTGCAAACGACATCCATATTGAGAAAATTACCAAAAACTCTAAATATATCGTATGGCTGTCAATTCAGTGCAAACTTTTCAATTTGATCAAATTAGTATTAAATCGTTCGACAATATGCAAACGTAGTGCTTTCGGCCAATTTTGATATCAAAAATCGCCGGCACGGATGCCAGTCATTCTATGTTGCACAACTGATGCTGACGTAAATAATTTTTTATAATTTTTTAATAAAAATTCTAAATGTGATTTCATTTTTTTTTCTTTTCCTTTTTCTTTATCATGGCCTACGAGGATCGTCGGGGCCTCGGTGATGACCGGCAACCTGTGCCGACCGTGAAGGACTCGCTTGTGATGGGCATTCATCTAGGCGAGGCCCGCAACCTCACAAGCAACCAGTGAGGACTTGTAGGCGCTTACCCACTACCCTCGCTGCCCATGATGAAAAAATAATGATTAAAACATTACATGAAAACTTAAAAAGATCATAAAAATTTCAGAAAATTTTAAAAATTTTGTCATAGGTATTCACGTCAGCACCGATCGTATCATGTAAAATGGCCAACATTCACGTCAATTATTTCCTATAAAAATTAGTCGAAAGAATTGTATTTATAAATTAGCAAAATGTTTTGGACTGAATTAATATGTGTTCATTAAATTTAAAGCTTTTTTTTTGTAATTATCCGGTCATATTGACACTCGGGAGATCGAGGGCGTTTGATTTTTTTTTTTTTTCAAAAGAGAGAAATCAATGTTGTGTAGTCCTACTTGAGTTTTATGACTCCGACCGCACTTTATCGATACAAGCATGTGAATACCTGAATGAATAGAACAACAGCCAAAGCATGTAAGATCCGACGGCGTAACCTCTCAAACCATACGACAGCGAGACACGTGTTGATGATCGGCCCACAAGAAAAAATGTTTGTCTTTTGATTTCGCACGTGGACATGCATGCGGTGATAACTTTTCTCCACTGCCACACCGTCGATCTACCTGCCATCTACCGAGAGATAACGAAAACACAAAAAATTAGGGTGATCTAGATTTTAAATAGAACTTAGAATTTATCCACCAAAAACGATTTTTTAATTTTTGAAATCCGAAACCTACCTTACACAAATCCTTTCATGATAGGTTTTAGGTCTACTCAAATTTTATTTGTATTTTTAATTAAACAATATCATCATTTGCTACAACAATTCACTTACCATAATTCATATCTAAATACATGGAGAGTATAAAATACTAAAAAAAAAAAATCTCAATTATGGATATCACCGAAAATAAAAATTCGGACTAAGTTGCAAATTACACAACCATTAAATATCTCACGATCACGTAAGAATATAGAACAAGAAAAATACATACTTATTTCAGGTTTTAAAAAATTAAAAAAGCTACAATGCTCATCGGATTTGATTCTTTAATTTTTAGAATCTGAAACATATACTGTATGAATCTGTGGAGTTCCTGTTATATCCAGAGACCATTTTCATCCTGCCAAAAAGTCCAAAGTAGGGTCTCCTTCCTACAGCACAGTGTTTGGTAAATTGCATCAGGAAAATGCCAACGACGTGGGTGGCGGAGGGGTAGAGAGAGAGAGAGAGAATAATTTATTCCTTTCACGGACAAGATTTTGTGGGGGGGGTATCCGATGCAGCGTCGTCGGAGTGTAGAGACAAGGAGTAGAGAGTGGTAAATAGAGATGGTGAAGTGACAGGTGATGGGATGCTGATAAAATATCTCTCCCTCCCTCTCTCACCCACTGTGTGTATTCTGCATGGGATTCCCCTTCCTCCACCCACAGTAGGTCGTTCTCTTGACTTTCTTTCTTTTGCTCATGTTCATCTGATAAAAATCTCTCTCCCCTCCCCGGGTGGATGCTGCCTGGGATTCCCCAAGTAGGTCATTCTCATGACTTTATTTCTTCTGTTCGCGTTCATCTCTCGCAGCCCATCATAATTGACTTGTACCGAGAATTAATTACTCCTCGAGAGTCATTTTGTTGTGAGTTGAAATCGTTGTTCCGATCAAAATAAGACAGAAAATGCGGGAAAAAAAAATTTATCTAAGGATGCTTCAATTCACGAGTTTGAGAGAGCGGACATATACCATAGAAAACGGTCATGGATGTCAAGTCAACCCTCAGAAGCTTCCTTACATGCAATCGTACGTTACTACTAAACCTGTCAAAATGAATTGCAATTCTATTTCTTAATCCGTATATGATGGACCGAGTTATTATATAAATTATTTATATTCGATAAATAAATCGTAAATGAGTTTAAAATGATAAAATCCACAATAATATAGAAATTAAATAGGTTCTTACTTAGACCTAATCCGCATCTCGAACTTTCTATTTCTCCTTTTTTGCATTTACTCGATTTTGCGCTACTCATTCTGCATTCACTTTAGTTTTGGTAGAATTTTTTTTTTCTAATTAGATATGAGTGTTTAGCAATATGTCTAGGGTTAGGTATTATTGAGTATGAGTGACTAAATTCACATTCATACAAATAAGTCAATTTTAATTGAACCCTTTTCAATCCTATCAGATCCACTCGCTCAAGAGATCTAATGGTGAAGCTCAAGGATGGGAGAAATAGAGCGCGGAAAAGCTAATGTAAGTATTTGGACGGCTTAACCCAAATAGCATTTAAGCTAGCTTTGAATCTCTCGTCAAAACAAAAGTCATTATATAATTTTTAAAAGGAGTGAGCTACGGAAAACGTAGTGTCTAGGTATATCTACAAGTCTCTAAAAGTTTCAAGGGTTGAAAAATCACACACATTTCATACTACAACCAAAAACCAAAAGTCAAACCCAAGATTAACGGGAAAAAAAAAATTGAGTGAGCCTCATCAGTTTCCAAAGGATCAACTCTTAAACGAAGTGTATAAATGTAAGAATTGATTGAGGTCAATTGATTTGTACGTAGACGTTGCTTCTAGAATACGTTTCAATTTGATCGGGTACCCGTTTTTCCAAAGCGACCCACCCATTCCGTGTGATTTTCAACCTCTCTCTCCCCTCAGAGCTTAGTCACAGGGAACAGAATATTCCAAAACAAATCATGTAATATAAGGACACGGAGAGATAACGAGGAAGAAGAAGGTGCAACACTAAATTCTAGACATAGCTTTCAAGATAAGAAAGGAGACACAACTCTCTCTCTCTCTCTCTCTCTCTCTCTCTCTCTCTCTCTCTCTCTCAACTAGCCCTTCAATCTCTCCCTCAACTAGCCCTTCAATCTCCTCCACCATGCCTAGAGAACACAATTCTTCGCATCAAACGCCATTGAAGCCCCAAGAATTGCCTCGATGTCTCAGAACCAACGAAGGAGAAGGCGAGAGTGAACCGGCTAACCTCGATCAGCCACCGAACGACGACGCTCATGGCGACGATCCATGTCAAACCCCGACCTCAGAACACCACAAGATCCCCGCAGTCCGGAGCTGCCCGCCAACGCCTTGCAAACCAGCGCACGTACTGCCCTCGGGCTTTCGGAACAAGAGGAAATTGCACTTCTTCGAATCAACAAGCAAGGGGCGGGAGGAACTCGACTTGTTCTTCCAGTCCAGCTTCGAGCCATCTCCGGGCATGAAGAAACGGTGCATGAGCGTGTGAGATTCGATCAATTTCCAGGATCCTTCGCTTCGAATTCCCTGTAAATTGTCCCATATGATGTCTCTAGTCTCTACTTCCCGATGTCCAGTGTGCATGTGTCATATGTTCTTGTCTTGGGGATAATCTGTGCTGTGATTGTTCCACAAGAAGCGTAGTTAGTGAAAGTTCATGTATTGTACATAGGAAAAAGACGAAAGATGAAAGTTAAGGGCTTATTGCTCTCCATCACGCATTTTTGCACTCAACATGATGTGCTTGTAGCTCCTACATCTATCTCTGTTGCCCTTTTTCTAGGTGCAATCTACTGGGCTTAAGGTTCTGTGGTTTCAATTTTCTATCAGTTTTCTACTACTTGGAAGGATAATTGATCCGCTTTTATCTAGTGACTTTACATTTTGGCGCCATGGCCGAGCAGTAAGGCAGAGGACTCTGAGTCCTTTCGAATTGGACCTTCCATCCCTCCAACTCAGAGTTAAAGGTATGAGCCCCGTAATAAGATGAAAATTCTGGATCAAAACCCTCGACACCTAAGGCATAGACGTTGTGCATATCGCAATCCTCGATTACCATGGATCAGAACCCTCGATATATAAGGGGTTGATTTGGTAGTTCGTTGTCGTTTATAGCCTGGTGTTGCTTCTGTAGCATTCACATATCCAAGCTTTGTTGAGTAATTGAACAGGAAGGATTCAGCTGGAAGTGCCAACTTTTACTCTCCAGTCAACTTGCTTTAAAACAACTGAAGAGGCAATCCAGTTGAGGTAATTTTCATCATCACTCCTCAGTCCCTCACTCCGATCCAATGTTTTCATGTATGAACGTTGGAGGAAGAGAAAATAAGGAACCATTAATAGAAATGGTCGTCTTCTAATGGTGGTAAGATTTGGAAGGGAAATATCCAACTATTGATCAGGGAAGAAACGCTAGGGCAAGTGGCAGACTGACCATGTTGCTCAACTTGAATGAGATAAGAGGACTCTATTGTCAAAAGAGTTAGGGGATTAAATCTCTCTCTCTCTCTCTTAGTGTTTGCTGGTATAGCTTCGGCGGGCCGCCACGTCAGCGCCACATGTAAAAACAACACGCCACATCAGCAATGTTATAGTGGCCTGTTGGAGAGGACGTAATGACCCGGGACGAAAGGGGCTACCCTTGCACAAACCGATTGATACAGAACTTGATGGGAAGAAGCAAAAGGTTGAGGTTGAAAACTATGATGATTTTACAAAGTTAAAATTGTAGCCTTTCTTGTCCCTGTCGGAAAATCAAAAGATTTTGCGGATTGTTGGGGTGAGCATGTCATTCTGCATGTCTTATTTCCTAATTTCCCTAAGACCATTGCTCTCCAATAGTTTAGCATTTCAAGGTAATCCTTAGACCTGTCAAAATAGGGCACAAACACATTTCTAAACTTATATATGATGAGGTAAGTTATTAAATGGGTTAGTTATATTCAATAAATATGTCAAAAATAAGTTTACAACTAACTTATCATCAACCCACCTCTATGACTCTGTCTTCATTCTCTCTCACCCTCACTCGACCTCATGCTCGCTCGCTCCGCACTCTCGCTTCAAATTGGGTATGACTTTTCCTAAACTGAATTAAGTATAGAAGTATTTTGGGAATATAGATCGAGTCAAATATGAATTGGGTATGAGTTAGGTTGGATAGGAATAACTAAATTTGCACTCTAATAAATGAGTCATAAACGAGTTAAATAAATCTATTTAGATTGAATTATGTATGACCTAACTCGGTCTACTCATTTGACGGGCCTAGTAATCACATAAGTACATAACATGGCATCGAAGTCAATGAGACCACTGCTGTTGACTCGTCACGTTCCTCCTCTTCTTCTTCCCTTACCTGTGCATCATCATGCGTGATTGAATCCGGAAGTCTCCCTCGCCTCCACACGGATTTTCTTGCCGCTCTTCATCGAATGGGGGAAGATACTCCTCTCCGCGTTTCGTCATCGGGTTCCGTGAAGTTTCCCATGCACCACGTGCACGCGGTAGGGGACAAATGGAAACCCTAAATCTCTTATTCGAATCTTGACTTGTTGTGAACAAAGTGGGCTTGCGCACGAGCTCCCCCCTTTTCTTATTCCCTTCTTTCCCAGTCTTCCCATCGACGCGAATTTCAAAGACGTGTTAGTTTACGAAACATTGGCCGTCCCACAAACTGAGACTAGATGTATAATTGGCTCGTATGATTTCTCTTTCGGTCTGCGTGATTAGTGCATCCTAATGTGCACATGTTCTTTTCTTAAATTAACAACAGAACCAATTTCGCCTTGTTAAAATATTGCCACAGCTTGCCGTACAATCGAATTGACTGAGTGGAATAAGAGCTAGACCGATGGGCTCGAATATACGCGGGACAAAAGCCACCAAAAAGCCTAAACCATGCCTGCTATGACGTATTTACCCTAAACTTTTTCTATAATGCCAGAAATCTCAAACTTATACATGTGTGATTCATTTACCCTACGTCAAAGTTTCATCAATGGGGACCTTTAAAATTTACCTACATGGACGTTGAAAAGTAAAGAGTATTGTGAAATAAATAAGACGTTATTTTAGCTAAAAATCATCTAATTGAACCTTGACGTGTGAAAACGAATTTGGGGTTTTTTATGCAACAACAAAGTAAGGGCAAATGTGTCCTAGTGGACGTATTTTGAGATTTTTTATGTCATGGAAAAAAAAAACTGGGTAAATGTATCAAAGTGGATGTAGTTTGGAGTATGGCGTTTTTTTGTGGCATTTTCCCAATTTTTAATGAGTATTCGGTGCGGAAGAAATTGCAGTTATCCCAGTGACCTTGACATATCCGCCTGTGAATTTCAAATGCCAACCACTATCTTCAACCACTTGGAAGAACTGAAGTAGTCGACATGGAGAAAACTGACCTTGCTTACTAAAGTAGAAGTCCCACGAATGATTAAGACGGCTTGACCTTTTAATATTTTTTCCCAAAATTAACTGTTCTGGTTTACACTGATCGAGGTCACACGCTCAACAGAAGTCAACATATTTGATCCTTTTGGCTCCATATAAGGAGAAACGCTAGTCTTAGGATCTTCAAGGGAGGAAGAATCCAAGAAGCAAAAAAGTTATTGGGGCCATGGACAACTAAAGAGAATAACTCTAATGCATTTGGGGGGAAATTGTCCAAAAATTATGAAATTTATCATATAGCGGCCAATTGAGTTCTAAATTTTTCGATTGTGTCAATTTAGTTCTAAAACTTTTGATAACTTGCCAATTCAATCATAAACCTTTCAATTCTATCAACCTAGTCCTAAACTTTTTGAAAACTTGTCAATTCAACATTGAACATTTTAACAATTGGTCAAAATGGATGATGTGGCTGTCTAATCAATGACCACCGTTTTATGTAGCACAACCAGTATTAATGTGAATTTTTTTTTCAATTTTTGTTAGTTTTTTGAAATTTTTATACGCTTTTTGACTTTTTTTCTTTTTTTTTCCTTATGTTTTTCTTTTCTTCTTTCTTTGGATGGTCCCCAAGCTTTGGCAATGGCTGATGACTAGCCATAGACAAGGACCAGCAAGGTCGACCTCACTAGCCATGACCTAAGCTTGCTCTCGCTAGATCCGACAAGGGCGAGCCTCACCCAAGGCTAGTAAGAACAAACCTTACCAAATCTGGCCACTAGGAAGTCGATCTCGCCAAATCTGAGAAGGGCGAGCCTTGCTAGTGGCCAATCACCAGCCCGAGAGAGAGAGAGAGAGAGAGAGAGATCAAAAATGTATAAAAATTCAAAAAGATTAAAGGAAATATAAAAGAAATCCATGTCAACATCAGTACTACATAGGACTACATTAGCAATTTCAAGACAAAATTGTTGGAAGGACTACAATTGAGAATTATTAAAATATTTTAGAACTGTGTCAGCAAATCATGAAAATGTTTAGGACTATAGAGCTAAAATTGACAAATTGTCAAATTGTTTATATCAAAATTAGCAAATTGAAAGTTTTAGGATTGAATTGGCTATCATACAATAGATTTAGGACTTTTCGAACAACTTTTCTTAGATTCTAGGGTACTTCGTTAAAAATGAGGGTACAGTATGTTGAAAAATAGTGAAATCCATGAAATTTCTACGGATTGAAATCCTCTTCATTCAGACCTAACCTGTTCTTTTTATCCATGCTTTCTTTCCCTTCCCCTTTGTCCCTATTTTCCTAGTTCCCCATCACTCCTTCATACACTGTGGCTCCGTCGGAGACACAGACGATTTGCCGATCACCACGCCCAACCGAACATTGCCTCTCTGTGTGAGCATATATTGCTACTAGTCATGCTGGATCACCGATCTGAGTTGAGACCAAATTAACCCATTGAATTCATATCTATCGATTTTCACATAATAAAGTAGTTGATTATATTTTCCATCATAGTAAAAACTATGAGTCTTGTGAAAACCTCACGAGCTTTGGATTTACTAAAAGGCAAAGCATGTGAACCGCATGTGAACCGCAAGAATAAATAGGGTCATGAGCATCATTCACCTAAAAAATTAATTTAAGTATGAAGGCAAATCTCTGTAGTTTTGTTTTTCACTTTGAAATCCATTTTGATCTACTTTGGAAAATTTTAGTTATCCATATAAGGTAAATTGTAATTGAAAAAGGCCATGTGTTTTTTTTTTTAACATCCCACCGTCGTAAGTCGTGGGTTGATATTCACCTAAAAATTAGTGAAATATAAAAACGATTAATGTCCATTATTGTAACCCACCGATCAGAAGGATGATCGGCACTTCTTCCGACCGGGCTAATAGGAAAGTAGTGGTCAACGATGGATTTTGCCGCCTCTTATTTTAGTCCACCACCACCATATAGAAGATGATCAAGATTTTCTTCACTGAACTTATTGCGACCATAACCAACGACGTGATTCTTCTTATTTAGATTTTAAGGTAATGGTGACCTATCAATTGTTGCATACGGAAGTGTGGCTATTACTTGTTCGGTGCAGTAGCGTGGTGTTGATGATATGAGAAAATTACAGTAGGCAATCTGATTCGGGCGGTTCAATCTGATTCGGGCGGTTCAATTCTCCCCAAAACCAAGAACCAGACCGGTGCCTCTTGGTCCAATTCAATACGTCCATCTTACTAACCCCTAGCCAATTTGAGACATACAATTTTTGCTGTTTGTGCTTTCTCAACTTGGGGGTCCAAAATTTTAGTCTGGACCTCGCTGGCTTTCGGTGAAACTCACGTTTGGGCTCTTCCGTGGCTTCTTTGGTTTGAGCTCAACATGGAGCGCTATCTATAGACGCAGATAACCATTCTTATGGCTGTTGAACGAGCAAATCCTTCAGCGAAAATTCTGGGCTTGAGTAGCTTTTCACGTTGCTCAGCCGCACGTATTTGACCGGAGAAGGAAGAAAGTCTTCCTTTTGACGAGACAACTACGCCTTCGTGCGGACGAATGGTTGGACTAGCACTCAGGCCACTTCTTGCTGGCTCCTCCTAAGCATGCCCGTCTCTTTAATGGTCGCTGATTTTTCACATCGACTCCGGGAACCGTGGAGGAAAAAGAAAATATAAACGAGTGCACAAATTTTGCATCTCTCTTTCTTAACGCGCGAGACATGGAGCATAAGACAAACTTTTGCAGCGACACGGACGTCATCTTTGAGGTTTAAATGCGAGCTTTGTTGCTTATCCCGGGAAATGGACTCGTCTCGTCCCAAATCCAGTTTTGCATTGTTGAAAACATGCCTCAACTTTAGCAAATCATGCGGATCGGAGAAATGATTAATCCGCCCGTGCATGGTAAAGGAAGCACAGCCGGCCGCCGGCTACTGAGCTAGGGCCAGAAAGCCCCCGCCAACAATTGGCAAGGCTCACAATCCTCGCCGACCGCACGCGCGGCCGATGAGGGGTGCGAGCTATCTCCCAAGCTATAAGTTTATGCCTCAAGTGGCACAAAAATATTGAATTAGACAAAGTGTAATAAATTTAGAATCAGCAAAAATGATATTTGGAGAGTACAACGCTCATTTTGATGTCGATATTTTATTTCTTAGATTACTTAAGTGCCAATTTTTTAAATGGTTATTTCAATGCCGACTCCAATTAGTTTCGCAAAATATCATACGTCACTTGCCAACGAATCCTAGTCAGTAAAAAAAAGTTAATAATCAATAAAAGAATCCGTGTAATATTAAAATAATTAAAACTAAATGAAAAAAACTAAAAATAAGCTAAAAAATCAATAACAAAGGAAGAAGAAGAAATTGTAGCGGCGAGGGCCATGAGCCCTCACCCCCGTTGCAAGCTGGTGATTTGCTAGGGTCAGCAAGGCCTCGCAAACCCACAGTAAGGTAGACCTTGCCTAGGGACAGCTCGGCGAGGCTTGGCCGACCTCAATTTGGGCTCAGCAACCCCTCTCAACCATTGCCAGCAGCAACAAGGGGATGGCGAGAGCTTGCAAAGCCCTTGCTGCTGCAACTTATTTTTTTTTTTCTAATTTTGTTGCTTAATTTTAATTTATAAAAAAAATTAACTTATTTTTATGTTTAAAAGTCCATTTGGCTTGATTTAAAAAATTACGACATAATGTTAAAAAAAATTTAAAAAAATAGGCATGTAATTAGTTAGCCGGAATTTTTCATCATTGACACTTAAGTGATTGTTTTTTCTTCAATTTGGCACTTAAATGATCCAAAATATATACATTGATACCAAAATGAGTGCCGTACGCAAATATTGACACTCTCAATATCCTTTTTCCATTTAGAATCTTTTGGGTAATTTTAAATGAGGTACTGGGAAAGGGGCAGTGACTTACCCGGTGATGATTGACCTAACGGTAAAAACGACATCGTCTATTTCGAGTATTGCTTTGATCAGCATGATCAACGTGAAGGGGATTGGGGTTTCGGAGGAGAAGGTAATAAGCCATGCATGCCGTGGGATCTTAGGTTTTTATGGATTTTATAAGCGCCCGAAAGCATGCATAACAAAACTTTATATTTTTAATGTGGTCGAACATGTTTATCTTAAGATATATTGCTGTTCTTTGAGACACACGTGCAAATTAAATGTTAAGTCATTGCTGTTCTTTGAGACACACGTGCAAATTAAATGTTAAGTCTATATAATTAATTAGCCCGTTTGGATTTTAAAGGAAAAATTATCCAAAAAATTCTAAACCTATTGCACTTTTGTCCTACACATTTTATTTTTGGTTAAGTTCTTAACATTTTTGTTATAGTTATCACACATCGATTGTGGAAGGGGTTAGCGGTCGATTTATTAGTGTAAGAAAAAGTCACATCCTTTGAGTTAACTTTTGGGATGAGAGAGACCCACGACCTCTCAATAATGATATCAAAGCCCGAGAGACCTTCATGATTCTGTTTGAAAAAAAGAAACCATGAATGAGAGAGGAGCAAACCTAACATTGGAGAATGGGCTCATTGACATGGATGCTCTACATGACACTGCCGACATAAATATAGACAATTTTCAATAATTTTTTTTGAATTCATAATACATTTTTATTTTTTTCATTTTTCTTTTCTTTTCTTTTCTTTTCTTTTATCATACACTATGGTCGACGAGGGTCATCGGGCCCTTGCCATCCACTAGATGAAGCCATCTCAGGCAAGGCAGTCTTGCCTAGATCAGGGCTAGGCTAGCCTAAGTTTTCGCCAAGATGGCCTCGCCCAAATCTAGGTAAGGTTCAGTAACCCTTGCTGACCATATTAAGGAAAATAAAAAAAATAAAAAAAAGAAAGGTAAAAATTAATTAAAATTCAAAAGAAAAATTATTATTATATAATTATCTACATCAGTACAAGTCATATCACCTAAAATAGAGGGCGTTCGAATTAGTGATCTCTAGCTAAGATCGAGTTGACTCAATTTACAAAATTAAAAGGTTTAGGTTCTAATTAATAAAAATACAATATGTTTAGATATCATTGGAAAATTTTCCTAGTTTTAAAAGTGCCAGAAAGCATAAGCAACCTTTAGAATAGGTATTAGATTTGATTCGGAGTTGATTATGTCTTTATAGGGGTCTTATATAATAACTCTTTTAATTAAGTTATGCTTGCATAGATTCTTTGGCAAGAGGAAGTAGTGTATCATTTAGAAGTGATTGGTTTTAGAGTGAGTGAGTTCCAGACTTGAAACTTGAAACCTACCTTGTTATAACCATTTTTGAATTTTTGAAACCTTGAACCTACCCTTTTTTTTTTTTGGAATCGGTCCTATAACCTACCTTGTTTTCCCAATCCAATTTTATGGTCTACCCAAGATCATGTTTTTTTATTCTTTTTGTGATTTTCTTTTTTACATCAAAATAATATGAGCAACAAAACTACTCAAAGTAAAAGATGATCAATATAAATTCATATCCGCTAAACACGTGGTCACATACTACTATAAACGATGAAAAGTTCAAACACGTAGCCATGTATAATTATAAACAATAAAAAAAATTCGAACACGTAACAAAAAACATAAATTATAAAACTCCATTCTCCATTCATAAAAATAAATTTTTAAACTCCATTCTCCATTCATTAAAAAAAAAATATTGCTCTAAAGAATAGAGAGAGACAACAAATAATGGGGAAAAAATAAATGAGGCGAAGTAGTTGTAAACTCGACTTAGAAAAATTATATTGTTTTTATTGTAGCTAAGAATCAATTCGAAAATAGGTCTAGTTTTCGGATGGGTCTTCACTTGGAATCGAGAACCAAAATTTTGAAACTTGGAACTAAACTTGTTCATGTTGAAACCAAAAATCGAATTGGTTTTTTGAGCGGTCCGGTCCAATTCTTTGTTCTACCTTGTTCGATTGCACACTTGCCATATGTTAACTATTACTATTGAGGTAACTGGGCCTACCTAATCATAAAAAAATTTGGAGAATTTATATCCTAATCCCACCAATCCTGATGATGATTCTGGATAATTCTTCCAATTACTAGAGCGGGCGACCCCTTCCACTCTGCGATTATGTTCACGTATCGCGAAAAGAGCAGATGAAAATGGTAAGTCAAGAAGCACCCAGGTGTACCTGGCCCAAACTTATCCAGAAGCAACCTTTGTCTCTTACTGTTTACTTTTACCCCCACGTTGTCATTCAACAACTCCTGCTCTTCGACAAGTGTTCTCCACGTGTCGTCCGTTCGGACAACCGTTTACAAGACCCATCCACCTCCCACTTTCCACCATTTTCAAATTGTTTCCGAAGCGAGGGAAAAAGAAGACGCTCCGATCACTGAAGAAGAAAGAAAAGCTCCAGAACACAGAGTCTGATGGCTCCGAAGCGCAAGGCCAAGGTCGTCAAGACGACGAGGAAGGTGGTTCAAGAAACGGTCGAAGTCGCTCTCGTCGAGAAGGACCAGAAACTAGGTGCCGAATCCGAAAATGGGGTCGAGATGCTGCAAGAAGAATCAGAGAGCGAGGTCGTAAAGACCACCGTAACAGTGGAAGGCGAATTACCGGGAGGAGCCGACCAAGTGACGGTCGAGATCCCCATCGAGCAGCCTCCACGGCAAGAAACCGCCACTGAAGCACCACGAACGCCCAGACAACCGGAGACCGAGGCAAAAGACAAGACCCAGGATCAGAAAACAACGCGAGAAGCCGAGGAGGGGGACCGCGGAGAGCGAGAAGAGGACGACGACGAGACTCAGAGCGCCGAGGACACCCCGCGAGCCGAGGCAGAGACTCTCGAGGAAGAGCCGGCTCTCGATGGAGAGAGAGAGAAAGCGCAGGAAACGGAGACAGAGAGACCCGCGGAGAAAACAGAGGAAGAGAGATCCTCGGAGAAAGACGCCGAGGTGAAGAACAAGCCAAAGAGAGCTAGAGAAGCGGACGAGAAGGCAAGAGGAGGGCCGCGGAGGCGGAGGCGGCGGGTTGGGGAAGGAGGCGAGGCGAAGCAGTACAAGAGGTACGTGTTCCGGGTGCTGAAGCAGGTGCATCCGGGGCTTGGGATATCGTCAGCGGCGATGGAAGTGCTCAACGCGTACATGAACGACATGTTCGAGCGGCTGGCGGACGAGGCGGCGAGGCTGTCGAACTACGCGAAGATCAAGACTCTGTCGTCGCGGGATATCCAGGGTGCGGTCAGGCTGGTTCTTCCCGGCGAGCTTGGGCGGCACGCCATCGCGGAGGGGGCTAAGGCCGTGACGAATTACATAGAGCACGCCGGTGGTGGTGGTGGTGGTGATGCCAAGTCCAAGCCCTAGGGATGTTTTCATCTAGTACTGGCTCGGTGGTCATTTGACTAAGCTTTTTGATTTTTTTTAATTTTTTGACTTTTTGGTGATGGTGATTTTGAATTTTTCTTGGGCCCCTTAACTCATTTTTTGTCTCTGTAATAAAGAGAGTTAGGGCTTGGGTTTTTCGTCAAACTTTTTAGGGCTTGTTTATGTGGTGTAAATGACTCGTTTGAAATTTACGTGTTCGCTTTTTAAGCTTAAAAATGACCGATCTCACGTGTTGGAGTGGGTTTCAGGCATTAACTCCCATTTAATTCAAAGAGTTTAGTAGTTCACTCAGTAAATTCATGTTTGATATTATAATTAAGCCAGCCGAAGGAGAGTCGACACCATTTAATACTAGTTTAAAATCTCCTTTTGTTAAAAAGAACAGTCCCCTGCGGATCAAAGTTTTATGCAATATTTGTTTTGACTTTTGATTATCCACCTGTAATTAGATGAATGTAGGGTGTAATCTCGCTCGAAAATCACGCATGTTTATAAATCAAAGAAGTTTATCCTTGGTCGAAAGAATAACAAGTTTTGCTTAAGATATAGTTGAAATGTTGGACAAAGATGGGTGTTGGTTTATTTATCCCTCAACTTGTTGCAAGAGATGCACTTTGTATAATCGAAAAGGCAGGTCTAAATCAATGGACATTAATGAACCATCCTCGTGGACATCGCACATGATGCCATGAATTCGACTCAAGGTCTACCGCTAATAGAAGATGCTTACTTTCGCGAAGGAAAAGGACAAGACTTTATCTGTAGTAATAGTGGATAGGTCTCATGATATTTATGCGAAATCAAATGAAGGTCGAAAGACCATTTAAGGGGAAGTTTATGGAGGTTGAGGCAAATCAGGTACGGAGCCTAATTATGGTATTACAGATTTGTTTGGGACATCCCAACATCAACAGCTTGGCAAAGTTAAGTAAGAAGACTTGGTTAGGGGTCTACCTCGTTTATTACCACAGTCCTCAACGTGCGAAGGGCTTTGGCGGCTAGGCAAGCAACACTGTAGCCCTTTGAATGCAAGTGACGAGCCCCTT
This sequence comes from Psidium guajava, assembly GCA_016432845.1. Classification (NCBI taxonomy): domain Eukaryota; kingdom Viridiplantae; phylum Streptophyta; class Magnoliopsida; order Myrtales; family Myrtaceae; genus Psidium; species Psidium guajava. Next base: position 3,399,830 of record CM028234.1, on the reverse strand, counting down.
TTATCTTATATGGCAATTAATGAAATGTCGGTTATACCAGATACCGTCGAATTTTTTTATTAGTTCGAGTATAATTACTCCTTTCCTTTTATCAAATTGATAATATTCTTATTATATTTTACCAACAATCTGATTTCATTTTTTTTATCCAAGCCCATCAAATATTGGGATCAGCTTGACTCAGAAAATTCGATCTAAACTAGAATATTTTGTTGCCTAGACATCTCTTCATGACTAGAATATAAGAGACTAAAGCCCTGTTTGGTTCAGCATTTACAAAAAGCTTTGGATCCTTAAAAGGGTTTGCCAAGTGTAAATAGTATTTGTTTCAATTTTTTAAAGATTTTGGGCAAATACAATTGCATCCCTAATACTCCTTAAGGGCCTTTAGGCCAAAGTACCTCAGGAGGTACTTTAGGAAGTTGCATTTTCAAAATGCAACTATAATTTTTATTTTTTTATTGTCTTGTTTTCTATTTTCTTTTTTCTTTCAAGAAAGTAATTAAAAAAATAAATTAATTAAAATAGAAAATAATTTTTTATAAAAAATTAAAAAATTAAAAAATCCAAATAATTAAATAAAAAATAATTAAATAAAGTAATTAAAATTAAAAATAAAAAAATAAAAAATAAAAAAATAATTAATCAAATTAAATTTAAAATAAAAAATAATTAAATAAATTAGTTTAAAAATAAAATAATAGAAAATAAAAAATAAATTAAAAATCAAAATTATTTTTAAAAAAAATTAATTAATTAAAAATAAAAAAAATTGAAAAATAAAATATAATATTAAAAATTAAAAATATAATATAATGAAATTAATTAATTAAAAAATAAAAAAATATTTTTTCAAAAAAAATTATTCAAAATAACAAAATATAATTAAAAAATCAAATCAATTACAAAAGTTATTTTTTACCAAATAGTATTTACGTCAAAGTTGCATTCAAATGCACTTTTTAATTACAATTTACTAAACAATATTTACATTTCATTAAATCCCTTTAACTCAAAGGTTGCATTTTCTCAAAATTCTTTAGCCAAATGCTAAACCAAACAGGCTCTAAGACGGGTTCTTCGCGTTCAATCTAAAAATCAAATATAACACAACATAGTGAACCAAAAATGGAATATAATACGGTTAATCAAAGTTGAGTTTGCCATTGAGTGAACCTCAAAGCCATAAGAGAATATATTTTATCATGTCAAGTGTTTAATAACTGTCTAAGATAGGATAAAGAGAGGATATGGGGATATAGTTAGAATAAATAAATCTCAAGGAAGGGAGTGGGATAGATCAAGATAAAATTTCTCAAGAGAGGATATACAAAGAGAATCAAAGTTTTTTCGCCACCACCGCCTCTCCTTTGTGCCAGGCCTCCACTCCACTGCCTCAAGCCGTCTTTGCAATCGGGGGCCTGCCTCTCCGACAGCAGTGATCGTCAAGTGTGACCGCCTCTTTAGGGACGCTAAGCTAGAGTCTCCAAACATGAAGTTAGGTATCTCCATGACCTTATTCTTTGATCGATTGTTTAGTGTGATATAAAATCACGACCCCTTGTTCTTTAACCACTTGAACATTTTCAACATTTAAAAGGGGTCTCGACATGGTATAAAGAACTCGAGGTTGATCATCAAATTTCAAATAGAGTCTCAACATTCGAAAGAGCACTTTTGGAAATTTGAAATGACTCTCTTAGACGACCTACATGAGTGCATCTTCAACTTATAAAAAGAGACTGAATAATTAGATTGTTTAGCACTTGTTTACTCACTCGACAAGACAACAAGTGAGGCTAGCAAGTCATTCTCAAAGAATTTGACTCAAAATCAAGACCCCAAATTCTATGGGATTTGCTTCGTTGATGTTGTGCCCGAATTCAAATGGCACAATCCTCTACTCAATAATAACTTGTTAGAGTTGGTAAATTCTTCGGAGAAATTTGTTTCTTACACTGAGCAAAATATAGTGAAATTCCTTTGCAGGAAGTAGCCCTATTCTGGGGTATACATAAGTAATCTCGTGTATCATCAATTTTCTATCTTCTGTGCGATTGCATTGATATTTGGTTTAAGATAAATCCCATCATAACTCACTCATCAAAACTCATTACTGAATAATTTCTAAAACATCCTAATGTTTCAACAAAATTAAGACGATCTCAGCTGCATCTTGCCTTTGCTTATTCGACTTTAAATCCATAGTTCACCAAATAGTAGATAAAATATAACAAAATTCTTAGATTTCTTATCATATCTTATCCAGTCTTATTTTTATTAGAAATCCGGATGATCAAACACAACCTTAGTGCTCATCTCGACAAGCTCATAACAACTTCATCCAGTGCCCATTTTCAGAAAATTATGGGATAATGGCACAAATGCTCCATCAAATTTGACTCAGTGTATAATGTGATCCCTGAACTTTTAGTTTGACTAATATGATCCTTGAACTTTTAAAATATGTTTAATTTAATCCCTGAATTATATGAAAATGGTCAATGTAATCTTCCCATTAGTTCAAGTTCATGGACGACATTGACATTTTATTATAGTTCAAGGACTAAGTTGAACATGTCTGAAAAGTTTCGAGATCACATTGAAAAAATTAAAAGTTCATGAACCACATTATATATTGAGCTAAAGTTCAAAAATCATATTGATCAATTTAGCAGTTGAGGAACCACATAGCAAATTAAGCCAAAATTTAGAGACTATTTGTATCGTTTTTCAAAAACAATCAAATTTATTAAACTCGAGCTCAAGCATGAAGACTCGATGCAATTCGGGCCGACTTTAAAGCGTTGCATGCGCAACTTGAGTTGAGCTTGAGTTTGGCATCGTATGGACTCGACTTGGCTCGATTATATACCTATTCAGTAGTTACCCAATACAATACAATGGAAAAGTATATAAAAAAAGCCTTAAATCAATTACATTTGTACAAATTAGATCATAAACATTTTAATTGGACCAATTTAATTATAAACCTTTTTTATTTTTGTGCGAATTCAATCCATCTGGCTAAATTGTGCCATAAATCGCTGGCATGGACGTTGGCACCAACATGAACATTTTTTAATAATATATTAATCAAATTTACAATTTTTTTTCTTTTCTTTTTAATTTTTTAATTTTTCTTTTCTTTTTTTCCTTTGATTTTTTCATCACCAACCACAGGCGAATCCAGCAAGCCCCTGCTAGCCATTGGTGAGGGTTGTCGCCCTCACCTAGAGCTCACTGGCCAAAATGAAAAGGAAAAAAGTTATAAAAAGTAATAATAAGTTCAATTCTTTAAAAAAAATTTGTCAACAATGTTTCAAATCAACGCTGATCGTCCACGCTAGCGATTTTCGATCAAATTAGTTATATAGATTGATTGGTACAGATATAAAAAGTTTAAAGTTGAATAATCTAATAAATTTATGATATAATGTGCATCTAGTAAATAATATAATAGACGTGTGGCAACAAAATTTTCGCCACATCCAAAAAAGGATGAATCGGCAAGGGCCCACGTGACATTAGTTATATTTTTCTGTTTTTATATTTTTCTATTTCATGAAACATATTTGAAACAGAAAATTGCTTGGTAACGCGATTTCATTTTTCTATTTTCAGAAAAAAAAAATTTGCTCAAACATAGGTTTGAAACAAAAGCAGAAATAAAAATTCTTCTCATTGTTCATTTTCTCTCTCTCTCCCTCGCGTGCCGTCTCACTCTCTCCACGTGCAGTCTCCCTCTCTCTCGCGTCTCTGCTCCCGATCGTCATCCATTGGCCACCGGTTGCCATTCGATGATTGCCATCGACCGCCAACCATCTTTCTCACATTCTCACCATCGACCGCAGGTTCGCCACAATCTCGTCCCAAGCTACCGTTTGTCCGCCGTCCTTCGTCGATCGTCGGTCCTCTGGCCCATCAACCGTATAAATTTCATGTTATTATCAAATGAATTTTTATTTTCAGAATATAAATTTTGTCAGATGCGTATTTCAGTTCAGAGTTTCGTTCAAGAAATAAATAAAAAAAATTCCAGACAAAAATAAAGTTTCGCAGGAGAATGATTATTGTTCGACTTCTAAAACATCGGATATTCTCGAAATTCGGTGTTTCTTCTTTTCCTTTTTCTTTTTTTTTTTTTTGATGTAGCACTTTTTGTCGGGGAAAGCATAAAGAAGGCATTTCGGAAAAAAAAGTCCAAGGATGCATCGATCGATAGCTATCGTCCTTTAACGAGACACCTGGGTGGGACATGAAGATTCATGGAACCGAGACACACTGGTGCAGACAGAGCGGGTTTGGCGCGACCTTTCGAGAACTGACGGGACCGCCGATGGGGGTCCAACGCCACGCGCCGGAGATTGTGGACGGATCCGCGTTCTGCTGGATCGACCCGAAAGCACTTTGCCATCTCCTCATCAGACTAGCCTGAATTTGACGTACCCCGGCTCTACCCACGCAGAGTTGGGTGCTCGGAACAAAAGATTCTTCTAGATCCTGCTCTGATACGATCTGTAGCGACTCAATCATTCAACACGGGCCGAGCCCCTGAAAGGAGCATTCGAAGTTATTACACAAGGAGATAACAATCGAAGAATCGTTGTTAGTTTAAATATCAATCAACAAGACCTCTCTCATGTAATGCTAGTTTTGAATGTCACGACTTTAACCAACACTAAATGATTTCAAGAAAATCGATCGAAGGTCGTTTAGATTTGCAAAGCTGCCAAGTTGAAGAGCTTGATAAACAGAGCTCGAGCTGGAGCTCAAGCTCAAGCTCTTGAGACCTCGATGGCAATAGTAACTTGACCTAAGTTCGGTAGCGGTACTGTTTTCTTGTCTCTTTCCAATAATTACACTTTCTACGATTCCCGTATCTGCCGAAATGGTAGAAACTTCATGAGACTCTTCCAACCTTAACTCTCTCTCTCTCTCTCTCTCTCTCTCTCTCTAGAAAGCTCTTTCACCTTCTCCCCCATGCCCTGACTCCTTCCTCAAGCTTACTGATCATTGTCACCTTCATCTCCAAACGCTAATATCACCCGCCACCTTAATCACCGGATGAAACCCCACTTCCGCAAGCTCCTCCGCCTCTCACACGAAAAAGACCCGCCACCCCTCCTCCAACCCCCCTCCACCTTCGAAGCGGCGCCACCCGCAGCATCCACCATTAAACCCCTGCGGCCGCCCCCGACGCACACCCCCTTCGACTCCTCCGTCGGCCTCACCGCCCTCGTCCTCCTCACCGCCATATTCTTCATGGGCTTCTTCTCCCTCTACATCCGCCGCTTCGCCGAGGGCTCCGAAGCCGCCGCAGCCTCCCGTCGCCGCCGCCTCCGCCGCGACCCGGCGGGGACGAGCCCGCCGTACTCCTCCCGGGCGCCGCGTGAACGCCCGTCGTGCTCGTCGGCGCGCAAGGGCCTCGACCCGGCCGTCATCCGGTCGCTACCGGTGTTCGCCTACGGCGGGGAGGGCGCGAAGCACCAGGCGGACTGCGCTGTGTGCCTCAGCGACTTCGAGGAGGAGGAGGTGGTGAAGGCCATCCCGGGGTGCTCGCACGTGTTCCACGCGGAGTGCATAGACCGGTGGCTGTGCGCGCACGCGTCGTGCCCCGTTTGCAGGGACGCCCGGTTGGCGGAAGCGACCGGAGGGCGAAAGCCGGTGGGGTAGAAGGATCGAGCGCGGTGAAGCGCACGGAGGCTCGCGAGGTCAGATCGACGGTGGCGCGCGGCGACCCTTGGAGGTGACGAAGGGCCAGGTTTAGGGGAGCCGGGTTACGGTGAGTTCCTGAAGGGGCGGCGAGGGTCGTCACTAGTGGGGGCGGTCCGGGTGTTTTCTTTCCTTGCACGTGTGGATGTAAAGATACCATAGGGGAAAATGTAAAGACTGGTTGTAGACTCGGGACATTCATAAATTTTTGCATGCTTGGATTGATACTCATCGGTCTCCACATTAGCACAACTATACTTGAATGCATTCGTCAAGCATAAGTTCTCTTCTGTGTCACGATGGTGTCACATTAATAGGATTTTCGCGACCTGTGGTTTGCCCGATTTCGGAGAATCTTGTGGCTTGAGTCAAGCGTGGACGATCCAGGCGGGGGCTATAAATGGTTTCTTGTGGCATTTCGAAACCTTAAGACACACCAAATAGAGCCGGAGGCAAAGAAACTATGATCTTGTCGACACCCTCATAAGTTAATATAATACATTCCCTTTCGTGACAAGGTCAAAAGTAATATTCAAAGGAATAGCTTCAAAGAGTAAGGGGGCAAAATCAATTCTACGATTATTTTTGGGAATCAATGCGCGCACGCTCCACCTTCTTACAGACTATAACCAATCTCCTTTTTCTTGTTTTTCTTTTTTCTTGGGCTCTCTGTACTGAACCCAACCGTTAGTGGCATCGACACAGATAAAAGTGTGAAGCTAAAGAAGACATTGAACTCCCAAGACTATCACGGCCCTCACCCCCGTCAAGTATCACACTGGATTCTCGAAAACCTGCACAGGGTGACAGAATCGCCATGAATCTGTATTTAACTCTGACAAATGTGAACGTTACCAGAACCAGATTCAACAATTTGTCACCATGAATGAGAACTTTCCCAGGTATCATTGTCTTACCCGACTCATCAAAGCATTCTTGCTTGGCATTTCAATTTATGGGTAAACTCTTTCAGTGCAATTTACACAATCATTGATTCTTGCAGAGATACTGCACAAAAGCCTCAGAAAGAACAAATACCTGAAGGAGAGTCTTGAGCGGGCACGAGGAATGTAGTAGTCGGTAATGTGATTATCTGCCTTCCTCGCCTTGCAGCTATGAAATAAAATAAGCACGTATAACCTCAACAACGGGTGCCCGGCACATTGGGCACTTCCCCTGAAGCTGAACTAAGTCATTTGCACATTTGGAGCACGTGCACATGTGCCCGCATCTGCAACATGAAGAATTTAAATAAGCAAAGCAACAGAGATTGGAGTAAACTGATCTCAAATCATCCAATTTATTGATGGCAAGATGCCCCAAATCTGCATTGGGAAGATAAGACTTCGGTGGCTACCTGTACAATAAAGAATCAATGTTGTTGTTGCGACATATACAGCAAATTCCTTTTCTCACAGAATCCCACCTAGATTCGTCATCCATGAGACTGCCTTCACAGGCACCTGCAACAGACAAAATGACATGAGAATTGCTTGACCACGGAAGATGGAAGATGTCCCAATTTGCAGGCAACTCCATATTCCAAATAGGCCTATCGGCATCTAAAGCCAGTTAAGGATAACACAGTATCTACCTCAAGAATATAAACCTAAAAAGAAAAGAAGGAACCTCCCATTTCATATGCTGAAAAAGATTTGGTGGAGAGAAAACACCATATATCTGAACAACTGTGATCTCAGAAAATGCAAACCTTGTGACCCCGCTGGGCGATTTAGTGCGGCTGACACTTCTTGCTTAATCGAACGTTGCAACTCGAGTTGCATGTCCATGCAAGCCTCGAGCATCCTTTGCATATTATTCATCCGCTGCTGAAGCCGAGCCATATCCACCCTCAAATCATTAATGATGTCCCATTCCTGCCACAAGTCCACAAATTTAGAGAATGCTAACACACGCGACTAATCTGAAATATGAGGACACCACCTCAAACACCAAATATCCATTGAAAATGAAGAACAGCAACAGAATAAAATTGCTCAAACTTCAACAAGCAAAACATTGATGTTTATTTCTAACTAGCTCTTCTCAAAATTAGAGGGCACAACCTCTTTCCTAAAACAAGGGCTCATCATCGAAAAGAAATGAAAAACAAGTATTCAGTTTTCACTAAAAGTTCAGGCATAGAGCAATTTGAAAGTTTTGTGAAGATACTGATCTGGCCTTAAGACAAACCTTATCCATGGCCGTCTATTTTGCATTTAAACCAGAGCCAAGGTGGAAACCCTCCCCATCTAAGAAATGCAATAAAACCAACACAATATAGTAATATTGAACTGAAAACCATGCAAGGTCTTTTATTATCTGTTCTGGACAGTAAAATCACATAAAAAAAAAAACAAAACAAAAACAAAAACAAAAAGGGGAGGATAGAGCTAGATCTAGCAGTGAAAATCATGTTTATGTCAATGACATTAAAAAAAAAATGAAAGTTCCAAGATTGAATCAGAAAAACAACATACAACTCCCAGGTTTTGATGAATGTCATGCTGTGGCCAACCAACATGGTGCAAGTCCTCGTCCCAGCGTGACTGAATTGAGGGAGGTGGAAATGGTGGTAGGGAAAATGAGGGGTTCTCAACAGGATCCATCTGAGCATCATTTTCTCCACTAATTTGCTCCAACTCCTCCTCAGCAGTTGCAGGAGTAGGAGATGTACCATGCAACTCCCAATCTGCAGAAGCTTGACCTTGCCTTTCAACATATGATTGTATCAGTTGGTCAAGACTCTCACGAAATCTACTGTGAAGAAGGTTAGAAACACTCCTCCTGCGCACCAACATAATTCCCGTCATCTTTTAATTCCGACTATATGAGCCAAGCAAACACAAAACTACTGTTAAAGAAATTCTTACCTACTCACAAGTTCCCTAAGTTCCGTGTTATACACATTATCATCATCTGGTACATAAAATGTGCCAACTCTTCCACTGGAAACATCTCCCTCCTGAGAATGACCTCCAGACCAACTCTGCCCATCCTCTTGGACACTATCGATCCCATTTCCAACCTCATAATCCATCCGAGGACTACCTTCCATCTCTTCATTTCCATCTTGGTCTTGTGACCATTCATTAGATTCATCAAAAACCTCGCCAAAACTGCCAATTTGTCCACTAGATTGGGCACCTGCTTCATGGAGATCCCTCCCTTCATTTCCCGAGCGGCTTTCTTGCCAGTCTTGAACTTGGATGGCAGAAACTCGCCATCTTACATTTTCAGCAGCATTTTCATCAAAAGAACTTGCCTGTTCCAATAAGGTATGGACAGAGTTTCCCTCTCTTAGCATCTCAGAATGACGATAGAGTGCTTCACTCACTTGATCTGAAGGAGAAGGTTCTCCAGATTCAATCTGCAAATCCGTAGATGGTCCATCACTACTTTCAATGACCTCTCCATCAATCACATCAGTCGATCCAGCAACAATTGACATTTCACTATTCCTGAACTCATTTACAAGCCCTGCCTCTGGCCTTTCTTCAGTGTCAGCAGTGGATCCTGCCCCGTCGCCAATGGTACGTTCTACTTCACCTATCTGATGTGAAGAAGCACGGTCTGGGATTTGCCCAATTTTATTGGGTGACCGAACACCACTTTCATGCAAGTAACTATCTGCCTGACCAACACCCACATCAGTCAACTGAGCAGCAACTGGCTGTTGCCTGTTTTGTGACTCATTTGCTAGCACTTCAACCTGCCTTTCTTCAGCAACATCCACGGATCCAATTTCTTGATTAATGGATCCTGAATTAACTCTACCATGAGACAACTCATAGGTATTTCTTTCAGCATTAGAAGGCCCAGCTCCTTCAAGATTATCCATGACCGTGGGCAAATTATTTGGGCCACCATGTCCTTGCTGATTATCATTGATTTCACTGCTAGAAGCGCTATCAAAGTCAGTGCTCCCTTCACCACTGACAGAGTTGTCCAATCTGGAAAGAAATCCTTCCCTGATTCATAAATGAGGGGAAATATACCAGGAATAAGAATTGGGATTGTTCAAACTAGTTAATTACTGGCTCCAAGTTCAAAGGACATAATTCTAAAGTTCTTAAAGCACTCAAGCCAAGGCAACATACCTGAGACCAGAAACCGTCTGTCTTTTCCTTAATAATCCTAGTTCGCTAGCTGCCAGGGAACTGGTACCTTCATTCACTCTCCTCTGATTTCGCAAAAATCTACCCCTAAGCAATGACTACACATGAACACACAGTACATCAGTTAATCTCAGAAAAACACCAGCTATGCAACAAGGTTCAGATTTTCTACTTCCACAGTTTGACATGGGAAGAATGCGATGAATGCCAAAAAGAAGAGGAAGAGGAAGACTTGGATGCTTATTTGCTTCACCAAGCTCCGTAGACTTAGAAAACAAAGTAGATTAATCAAACAAGACATTGTTAGTCCTGTCTTCGTGTCATAATAAACAAGGGCCTATTTGGTAATGTTTATGTTCCAAAAAAGTGATTCTGTTTAAAATTACTTTTTTTTATTCTGTTCTTTTAGAGAATTAGAATCCGTTTGGTAACTATATAAAATTTTTTATTTTTGGTCTAAAAGTTATCCTAAAAAAGTGTCGTGAGAAGAGGATGAGAAGACCATCATTGAGAAGTGATTCTAAAAAAGTGTTCTTTTTTTGAGAAACAACTTTTTTTTGTTTCTGATTTTTGTTCCAAAAGTGTTCCCGGGAGCAGAATCAGAAACAGAATTATTTGCGTTACCAAACATGTTTTTGATCCTTTTTTGTTCCCTGAAACAGAAACAGAGGAACAGAAACGTTACCAAACAGGCCCCAAGTTCTTGCTAATCAAAAACGTTGAAAAGCAACAGCTACTGCTCCAGCAAAGGAATCGCTATTAAGTGCAATTTCCAATCTGTACCACTAAGTCATCGATTCAAAACTCATGAATGGCAAAATGTAAAGAGTCAATATTGACATCTAGAAACTAAGGTATTAAGAGAGAAACTTCCAACAGAGATACACTATATGCACCTGAATGCGGTTGCGATGAGCAAATTGTGAAACCGGCTGCTGCTGCAATAACCCCTGGATCTCTCTTTGCCTTTCTCGCTCTGATTTCTTCAACATGTCAAGCAGAACCTGCCTGCCACATACCCTGCGAATGCCTCGCCTGATATTGTCAACTTGGACTTCATTTTCATTCACAAGCAAGCCATCACGCACTCGTTCAATTTGAGCACCAATTTCAGCGGCCTGCTCTTCTCTGCTGTCACCACAAGGACCTCTCTGACTATTTATCTGTACCCACTCCCTTATTATTCTAACCCTCTCCTGCTCAGTTTCCCCCAGCCACTGTGCCCTTGGATGATCGGTAATGTGAGAAATATTGGATGCGCACTCTCTAACACCACTGTTCATCCATTCACGAAATATTTTCCTCACTCTTTCTCTTTCTGTTTCTCCAAAATCAGAAGACTGCTCCTGGCTGAGATTGTCGGTTTCCAAAGTCTCACTTTGTGACGCAGCTTGACTGTCAGACCACATTCCAGACTCATTCCCATTCTCAACCACATCACTCTCAACTTCTTCAATGTGACTTTCAAAACTGTTGATACTTGAGAGATCATTAGTCAAAATATCACTTGCTTCATGGGTCAATCCTTCACTGATTCTCCCTTGACGACTCACTGCATGTTCATCCTCAAGCTCCCGCCACATTTGCAGGATGGAGGATGCCCGAGTTCCTGACATCCCATGGTCGACCTGTCCTCTAGATGCTGAAGACTGAGAATCTCTGAGGAAAGAAGAATCGAGCACCGAAACATTGTGCAGACCCGCAATAGCCATCTTCCTAACTAAAAATCAGACCCTTCAACCCATCTGCTGCAAATGCATAAAAAGCGCACGAATTGGGGAATTATATCCCAGCAGAGGATTCCTTCAGAATGAGGCCATTGCATCACAGATAGAGCTCCTTATTGTCAACGACTCGCCATCAAGACCATCAGAGGCCTGACAAACTTCATTGTACAAACGCCAGAGGAAATTAGATGCAATCATCAAACTGGAGATACATGCACACTTTTTAATCATCAGGCATAATAATTATCTTTCCGTATAGCATTAATTGTTCAGTTTGAAATTCTATAAGCAATCCTATGTTACAAGTGCTCGCACAACTTGAGTAAAAGTTTCGTAGAACACAACAAAAAAAAAAAAGGAAAATCCCTCCTTCAACAGGACACCCTGAAGAAGAATGAACCAAAAAGAATCAAAATAACCGCTCAAATTCCAGACCATGGGAAATTTAACTCCGATATACCACGCTGCTACACGACAATAATTCTAAGAACAATAAATCGAACCTCGGAGCCCAGATTTGTCCCAAATTTTCAAATCCGGGAAGGGGGAGAGCCTTCAAAAAGAACAAGCCCATCGAAAGAGCTCGACACCAAGGCATCTCGAGTTTCCTAACCTTATAACAATCCAGAAATCCCAAATCAACAGACGAAAACAGATCAAGTCCATCACTTTTCATCCCAGCCCCGCGCCCCGCTTCTCTATCTCATAATCAAGAACCTATGAGAAACAAGCTATTACCACCAAACCGACACCAAAAACGGTTTTCAAATCACGAAAACGGATCGCAGTTCCCTCACTGGTTATTAAAAAAAAAAAAACCCACCCAACAACATATATTCCCCAATTCACAAACGAACAAAAAACCACACACATTTCGGAGCAAATAGGAAATTCTGTACCTTCCGAGCTCTCTCTTCTCTGCTTTCGAAGCAAAGAAACGAAAACCCTAAGCTGGTCAGAAAGTTACGGGGAGAGAGAGAGAGAGAGAGCTAGAGAGAGGGGGTGTTGGCAGAGATGTCAAAATGGGCAACGAAAACTTGAAGAAGGTTTCTAGAGAGAGAAAGGGAGAGGGAGAAGGAGAGATGAGCGGCGATTTGGAAATATTAAATGGATGGGACACGTCACTCTTCCCCTTAAATTTTGCCGTAACACTAACGTCTATAAAATCAACTCACGGGGCCACTGCAGCCTGCCACGTGTCCCCCCGAGCCAGTTACCAAAAACCTCCCCCGCATTCTTACAACGTCACGAAGTGGGAAGCGAAACGTCGTCGTCCGTACTCGCGCCCTTGGTTGTGGTGGGTAAGTGAGATCACGTGAGCTCCTCGTGCTGGCGATGAGCGTTATGGTTAAGAAGAACGATAGTGCTTTTTGGATTAACACGCTTAGACTCCATCTGTCCAGCGAAAAAATAAATAATTAAAAAATATATTTTTTTTTAAACGATATAAATGATCACTTTATTTTCATCGTCTATAAAAATATTAAAATATAACTTTATTTTTAATAATTAAAACATTTCTCGTTCACTAATTAATATCTCGCTATTTTAATAGTCGATTTGCGATATAAATGATGATATTTTAAAAAGAGGATTTTCAAATTATTTGTTTTTCACGTGATAAACCTCAACTATTTATGATAGAGCGCTTCTGCCTTCAAATATGGCATTTCTCGTTCACTAGTTCTCGTTCCTATTAGGATACAATGCTTTCAAATAAGCACTAATTAAGAATCGATTAGTGATATTTTTTTTACTTAAAAATTAGTGAAATAGGAGTGGCGGTAGTTATGCTTTCATGGTCATTCATGGTCATTAACCATGTTACATGTCTATGGTCGATGGCAATGAAATTTAGTCTTTTTTTTCCCAGACTTCATAAAAACAAAGCGTCGAATTTTAAAAATTGATTTCTAAATGATCAAAAATTGATTTCTAGAGCAAAAGTGTTGTCATGAGCGCCATGCTTTCATGATCGTTAATCATGTTACGTGTTTGACCCACAAAAAAAAAAACCAAGTTACATGTCAATGGTCAAAAACAATGACACTATTTTCTCTCTTTTCAACAGATTTCTTTTTTTTCCGTCGATTTTTTTTTCTCCAGACTTCCTAAAACATTATTCGGATATAATCAGTGGATTTCCGTTTTTTGTTCCTTTCCCGAAGTTTTCCCTGCAATTTTTCAGCATAAATGGGAAGTTTGGTGGTACCACCTATCGATATGGTAAACCATCTTCCTGCATAAAATGTTGGTTGAGCCAATAGATTGAAATTTTGACCACTTTGTACCTACTTTCATCCACCTCTCCTCCTCGATAAATTGCTAATTAATGGCATTGTAACAATCCAATTGCAGATTCTAATTGTGTTCTTGGGCTTTTGTTATTATGTGATAATGTGAAATTAGGAAAATTGTCTTAAATTTATTTCACTTCTGCTAATTCAATCCTAAACATTTTAATTTTGTAAATTGAGTGCTAAACCTTTTTTATATTTTGTCAATTGATTCCATCAAACTAATTTTGGCGAAAATCATTGATATGAACACCAACCGTCCTACTGGCACAGCAGAAGCTGACGTGAATTTTTTTTTAATAGTTTTTAAATATATTTGAATGTTTTTATTTTTAATTTATTATATTTTCTTTTCTTTTTTAATTTTTGTTTATTGTTGCCGACCTGAACCCTTGCCGACCACCTTGAGGAAAAAAATATGGAAAATATAAAAAAAATTAATTAAAATATTTTTAAAAATTGTCCATGTTAGCGACGTTCCTGCCAACAGAACGGTCAACGTCCACATCAATAATTTTTGGCCAAAATTGTCTAGTTAGACTCAATTGGTAAAACGTGAAAATTAGCAAAAGTGCAATAATTTGAAGACTTTTTGAATAATTTTTCTATGTGAAATCTCACCCAATTGTTTCACATGCTCTAAAGTACAATCAAAATGCTTCTTTACTCAATTTAATCAACGACTTCAATTCCCTTATTTCCGTTAAAGATACAAAGGATAACTTGAGCTAGAATCTATCTTGTCGAGGGAGAGCGCCATTATAGATGGTTGGGTAAGAAAGGAGCAATGATGGTAGATATTAGGTTATGAGTCAATGAATTAAACTTTGGGCTAAAGATCGATCTAACTTGATGTCAATGAGTTCAATTGCCGAGATTTCTTTTAACATTTCCTAATTATGAACGTCCCGGGCGCATTCGGTGCGACCAGCCAACTCGACATGCACCCTTAGATCAAGTGGACCCACGTGGGTGTCGTCAAGTTCGAGGCTATATACCGAGGGTGCGTTTGTCCTTTTCTTTTCTGGCACAATTGTATGACAGACGTCCTAACATGGGGGAAAATATGACCACCCTTCATTGCCCCATGTCCCTACTCTCCCTAGCAATCCATCTGTAGGGTAAAGGCCTGTTACAAAACTTCTCTCTTCTATGTATAAAATCAAAATAGGGACATCTATGTATAAAAGATCGAAGGAAAGAAACTTCCTTTTCTCGGAAGTGATGATTCATTCTCATGAATACCAAACCAAAGCCTGTGAAGTAGGAGTCCCACCCACATGCAAGGTACCTTCTTTAGGTCATTATTTCAATGAGTAACTCCCATTGAATACCATTGTGTAAATGCATCGCCTTTAGATAGTCTGGTCCCTTCCCTTTTTTTCCTTTTGTTTACCCCCCTTTAATAAATCTTATCCCTTACTTCGAATTAGAGAACTTCCACACAAAGGGAAAGAAGAGACTGGTAAAGGTTTAGGTTTACATTGGCAAAGTTAAAAAGTTTAAGATCAAATTGGCATTCGTGTAATAGATCGAAGATTGATTCGACAATTCTCCCCATTTTAGGTAATCATTATTATATTGTGAATTAACCGTAGGAAAATTCAAAACATCTCAAGGCGTTGAAGCTGCGTCTTTTAGTAAATTGAGCTACCCAAGTTAAAGCTGCCACAACACAACATAGGTACAATATGACCACGACCCTACCAAACCAAACCAACTATAATATGCATCTAGTAATGCCCAAATCGAGCCGTGTCATCTTTTTAGGTATGAATTTATTACTCTCTCGACCCTTGAAACCCTAACAGCACAAGCGAGAGAAATGTCTTCCTAGATCTTTTGGCCATCACATGATATGTAAGGGAAAAAAAGATGAGGAGAGACTCACCGAATGTTTATTTGCATGCACTTTTGGAGACCTACCCCAAGTGAAAGCCCCTCCCGATTTGATTGTTGTTTCCGGCTCTGCATATGAATATCTCCATCGCTACTTCACGTCAAATCTTTTTAGGGGGGGGTCAAGAAGACCCGCGGGGCATAATGCGACCTTTTTCTCTTTTATCTGAACTTGGTGGCTCTACCAAATAATTGCAGCGCCTCGACGATTATCGTCTCTTTGCTCCCATCGAATGCATGGCCTGACTTGTGTCCAAAAGTGTCTCTGCACGCAGAAAATGACTGGCTTCGCTCCGTTTGTCGTTTCCAAATCCGTAGATGCAAAATGCTGTCGATGTTATCGTCTTGCCATTATTTATCCTATAAATTCCGGATCGATATACTAAAGGGTAACGAGGAAGTATGGACACAGGATGAGTGCCATATCATGTCGCGAATTGGTGCCGACACACGGCAGACCATCGGCGCCTCCGAATCGGCGGCTTGGAGAAAGACGGAGGGACGCCTCGCACATCTGCAACTTGGAGATAAAGACGAGTTTCTTAGGGCATGGATCCTCTCATTGAGAGGAATAAGTCGGACGAAGAAATGAGTCTCTTTCAATGACGTTTGCGTGGTATATTAATAATGTTGCGAGGTAATAATTAGCGGACACCTTTTTTTTATTACGAATTCCGGTTAGCATTAAAAAATGAGTGCGCAATCATCTTCTTAAATAGCCTAACTCCTTAACAATCTTCTCGCATGTAAGTTGTGGGTTCTTACACGTTAAACATAACATATAGAAGCGGCTTTAATTAGTGATTTTGAATGATAGTCGTTCGTGAAGTTTGGACATAACATATTTCTGGGATATTTAAACACTTATCGCTTTGCACGCGTGCGAGCTCGCGTTTGTGCGAGGAGAAGCCGATCGCTATTATTTTTGAATGAATGAGAGAACAAGGCGAAGAGGGTGAATGTTTATGAGTGGAGTCATGGTGGAAGAAAAAGAAAATGGTACGAAAGCAATTGCTCGACCAACCTTCGTCGTAAAAAAAAATAAAAATAAAAATAAAAAATATCATTAAAATTTATCAATATCAACGTCGATTAGCAAAGTGGACTGAATTGACATAATTATAAAAGGTTTAAGATTCAACTGGCAAAAAAAATGATTTAGGACTGAATTAATATAATTAAAATAAATTTAGAACATTTTTTATAATTTTCCATTGTGGAAGCACGGTGTTTGTAATTTGGAGTTCATTGGGTAGTGTCTTGTAGAAGGAAGAGGTCGTGTCTTTGCGGTTGGTGGATATGATTAGATCTCTTTGTACTCTTGATTGAAATTCCGCCTTCCTACACTTTCAATTTTTATTTTATTGGAAGGAAAATTTTCACTTGACGTAAAAGAAGAGATACATAACTTCAAAATCAAAAATGCAAATCTCACAACACAAGTAAATATAGAAAATTAATCAACTTGGTACAGCCTGCATATACTCGTTCATTCCACAAGGACGTATCTGTCATAAAATCAAGCACAATCGGTTATGGATCACCGAATCTCACATCATTATCGGTGATTAGTACACGCCGAAGTTTCCCACTCTCGTAGTTACGGCTCTGCCAAAGGATTCCACTGCCCCGTTGATATTTGCCTTTTTCGTATCGAAAGGGTTTTCGGTTAATTAATGACGGTGCTAGAAGAAATTAAGTTCGCCCCGATTAGAATGAAAGTGCAGGAAGAGAACAAAGCATAAATTGTTGCAGAATATTGCGACTTGAATTAGCAGAAAAGGAACAAAATCACTCGCCGACGTCTGGATCGAGACACCCCATTTGTAAATTTCCTGGAAATTTCGATGAATCTTCCGACCAGGAACTTTAGAAATCACTCAAATTGTCTCGACAATGGGAGGTTGAAAAGGAGTGACCATGACCACTAGTCTCTAACTTTCACATTCTAGAACGATTTTATTTTAGCGATAATTTTCTATGTCACCTTGCTACATGAAAATGCCACATCAAATTGAGATCGGATCATGAGGGTAGAGATTTCACAATAAACTGAAAGTTGGTATTCTTTTGTATGAAAAATAAATTCAGGACGTATTTGAGGCAGAATCTAAAGTTTAGAGCTTTTTTTTTTTCTGAGATAAAAAAATCGGGAGAAAATTGGACCGAACCTAAAGTTTGAAATTTTTTCTCTGAGACAAGAAAATAAATCCGAGCAAAAATTCAGATTATAACTTAATGTTGAGGATTTTTTTTAGGGAATTAGGTCTTGATCGGGTGACTGAATTGAGGGTGTCACTTCACATCAACTTTTTGTTACTTACTAACCTTAATTAGATGCGTAAATTGATGGGGGTAATCTTAATTTCAAAGGAGGCCTTTGATCTGCAGATTTCAAAGCAACGCTTTGACTTGGCGTGGACGTGATCACCCGCACGCGTCGCTTGAAAGATGTTTGGCGCCACTTTTATACTCTTCTGAACTAGATTTTCCATGGGGTAATTAACAAGGTGTCTTGTGGCAATATTTCTGTTTTAAAAATTAACTTTCGTACAAAATTTGATTTTTCTACCTCAGGAGAAAAATAAATTTATTTTACTTCTTCGAGTGATTCCAAAACTACTTACGAAACAAAAATGTACTCCAACAATAGAAAAATGAAGTTGCGTAACTAGATGATTATCGAAGCATATCTAGAGTAACGATTCTGAAGCAAAGATCCTACTGCAAAAGTGTTGTCATACGCCCCCTGAACAACTGAGTAAACGGGATGTTTCATAAATTATAAAAGAAGAATGTGCGATTTCAGATCATGTGCAAGGTCTCGATTTTGTTGCGCCATTATACTCGATATGGTGATGTCTTGTGTAGAGCAGGTGCTAGCTTTGAGGCCCAAAAGTTCAAAATGATTTCCGACCTAACCGAAGTCCGAAAGATCACAAGAAGAATATCTAGAGGGGTGGACGTACCATGTTTCTAGGACATAGGGACCATCCCATCTAGTGAGGGTTTGTGCAATAAATTGGTCAATGTCTTTAGGATAGGGAGATTGTCATACTCCAGCTGCGGATGGCAAGGCAAAGCCAAAGTCCTTTGAGGGAGAAAAAAGCTGGAAAACGATTTTTGACCTAACCAAAGTTCGAGAGATTACAAGAGAAATATCGAGAGGGGGTGTTCGAAGGACATAGGGACCATCACATCCAGTGAGGAATTAGTCAATGTCTATAGGACGGGAAGATTGCCATACTCGGGCTGCGGTTGGTAATCTCATAGCCGAAGACACTTGAGGTTCTAAAAGCCTTTGGCCCAAAGCAAATGATGTTTGACAAATTTTTGAGAGTTTTGGGGAGATTTAGTTGCGTTTCTAAGTGCCTCCAAATGAACTTATCCCTGGCAAGTCTGGAAGTGCTTTGGTCTTTGAACATTTTCGGAAGAATTAATACGGTTTTTCTTTTAACTTTTCCCTTACAAAACTTTCATAATTCTCGAAAATGTCCTTACCTTGCGCGACGTCGCCGACAAGCCAATTCCGGCATCAACAGCCTCTTGAGATTGCGCAACCCCAAAAGACCCCCGGTGGCCCAAGGAGTTGGCGCCTATTTCACCAACGGCTCGCCGGCCGCTAACCCTTCGCCATTTTTCAATGTTTGTTTTCTTTAATTTTAAAAATAGCAAGAGTCCTTTACAAAATGCGATCTTTCGTCCACCACTTCAACCAGAGTTGCTTCCTAAAACACCTTCAAATCATAATCTACTAAAATGCATTGCGAAACACCCTTTCAACCTAAAATTCTTTGCATTTTTTCAAAAAATTTCCTAAAACATCGAACCAAATACACCATTAATATAGATTATTCATTTACTTAAAATAGTCTCGGGCACCCAATTGACATTTAAAAAAAAACACAAAAGGTTAGATCAGTCGAGGAGGACGCCACGCTCGATTTAGATTGAGGAGGATGAGATCCGCTAAAAGACATATTAAGGAGCGTTGCCTAAAAATTTTCTTCAAAGTAAAATTATAATTGTAGACGATCATTGAGCATTTTCATTGGCATTCAATTATTGAAGGCATAAGCCACCGTCAGGGACGAGCAAACCACGGCTCAAACCGCTGAAATCAAATCTAAGCAAACTTCTTCTGGGAATTTCATTTGATTCGAGAGAACTTTTATGGAAGGATGGCTAGGTCGCAAACCGAACCAAACAGTTTTTTTTTTCATTTGGTTTGGTTTTCGACTTTTTTGAAATTCATCCGGACGACGAAACGGTACCGTAGGCTTATTAGTTTTTGTTGTTGTTGTTGTTTTTACCATGCACCAAGTAGGATGTTGTTTAAAGCTTGAATTCGGTTTGGCTTTCATTTTTTCGGGTGATTTTATTAATTGTTGTGAGTGTAATAGACTTTGGTTTTTCAAGAAATAAGTGATTGCCATTTGTTGAAGCTCGTCAAAATGAATTAAAACGACGGGAAAAAAAACAAATGAGTAAAAAAGAACAAAGGAACGGTTGGACCCAATTGCATCGTGTTCACCACTTGGCCACCACAAGCCCTGCTGTTGTCTGCCATTGCTAGCGTGGATGCACCTCATTTGTCACCCGCCGAGAAAAATTATCCATAAGGTTTTAAATTTATTACACTTTGACTAATTTAGTCTTAAATCTTTCAATTTTTGCCAATTAACGCTTTGCCAAGAAAGTTCATTTGGTCAATTTTAGCCGAAAATCCCTTGGCCAGTGTTGACATGGACGATGTTTATAATTCTTTTGAATATTTCTGAATTTTTCTTTCTTCTCCTTTTTTTTTTCCCGCCAAGCCCCGCGAGGGTCATGCTGGGCTGACACCCGGTTGGGCTTAACGCATGAAGAGAAAGGATGGGCAAAGGGCTGTGGGCTTTCTAGAAATGAATTGCGGGCCATTGTTTTAGCTTATATTTTGCCAGATGCCCTTTTACAGTTTATTCATTTTGAATTATTTTTTTTTCTGTAAATATTCTTATAATATATATATATATATATATAGAGAGAGAGAGAGAGAGAGAGAGAGAGAGAGAGAGTTAATAGGTAACTTGTTCACATTTCATACATGAGGGATTCATTTTCGTAGGTATAAGATTGGGGAAGATGAAGGGCAAAGAATTTGCACACAATACGAATGTTTCATACATGATACATATACCAACAGTCTACGGTCCAAAGCAAAGGAATGCAAAATCACGAATAATATTCAACAGTCACGCTCCACTCGTTAGAAAGAAAGCAAAGAGAAAAACATGAGTAGAAACCAAAGAAAGCATAGCTAAATATAGCTGAATATGAATCGAATTTTTGCAACCGGCGATGCCCTAGAGCTCGACGTCGCAGTCCTTCGTCCCGTAACTCCGCGCCCTCGTGAAGACGCCCAGCACGGGGGCGCAATATACCCGGAGCGTCCGATGCCGCGACTTCCATGTCCCGACCTTAAACCGGACCCTGGCCCGAAGCCGAACCTCGAGCTGTACCGCTCCGGACGTCCTCTCGGTCCTCAGGTTCTTCGACACGTGTCTGAGCAGGGCCACGTCACGAGCCTGTGGCATCACGTGCAATTTGGTCTCGTTCCAGTGGCGCTGCAAGAAGGGCTCGGCAGTGCCGCTCGCGAGGTCCTGGTGGTCGTACTCCACCGTCACCTGGATGTCGTCGTAGTGCACGGAGACCCTGTGGTTCGGGTTGTAGGCCCGCAGGGAGAGATCGAACGTGGCGTCGAGTTGGTCCTTTGTCAAGTTGTAATGGTCGACGTAGACGTCGTCGACGGTGAAAACCAGCCGTCTCGGGTGGACGACGAGCCAAATGATGAGCACGGCCAAGCCCACCAGCACGATCAGGAACAGCAAGATCAGGGCCGCGCATTTCGTGAGCACGAATCGGCCACTTCGCTGCGGTGGCGGTGGCGGCTGTTGGGGTTGGCCGATGGCCATGTTTCGGGGAGCTTGAAGGGTGTCGATTTGTTAACTCCGCCTTGCACGGAATTGGTGGTCGAATTAGTGTTTTATATGGAATAAAAAGGTCGAGAATGTTTTGTTCATGAAGTTAGCGGCGGCTGCACCACTGGGTTTAAGAACATTATCTTATGGCAAAAGCTTCATCCGTCAGTTTATAATCAGCTTAACCCTTTCTTTGCCATAATTGAATTGGAATTGGAGCATTAAAAACGATCTATATAAAAAGAATTTATAAAGCGACGTAACAAATTGAAATCGTACTACTCAATCCTACTCGACATCGATAAGGAATTAATGTCCTATTGAAGTCGAAACCTATCATTGAACTCTAGCAAAATGTGAAAACGATCGTGCAAATCTTACATTATTCAAAACAAGAATGTTGGATTATTAAGCAAAATTTATGGAACCATAATCAATTTTTTTTTTTATTTCTGGGTATTATGCATGGAAGGAAATGGTCGACCTTGTTATATAAATAGAGCAAAAGAGATAAAGATAGAGAATCATTCTTTGGCGAGGAAGAGAGGGTTCTTGAAGACATTTTATATTCAATGCAATCTTCTCCAACAGGGCTACGATTGTTCTTGCCTTGCCTCCTGGTTATTCCACACGTCACTCTCTTTCGCGTATCTCAATTGGAATGCTCCTTTTGCTTTTTCCGGGTCATGAAAGCGAAAGGATCAACTTTGTTGAAAGTTGTTTTTAATAACGAAAGTGCAATAGCGATTAGCGTGGGATCATCGCTAAACCGGATGTTGATTATAGTGCAAGGAAGCGTTCATTGAGAGCTAACTATGGATGAATTCATATGTGTGCATTTGGTTCAAATTTCTCAAGAGAGTTTAGCCTACAAAGCCCATTGAAAAAATGCCGGGATATCTAGCAATCCTTTTTAGGGGGTATCTGGTCAAATGCGAACCTATGAAAGCCTGAAAACTTAATGCTAGCTTTCAGCTTTTGGCAAAATGCTGGCTTAGGTTTTTCTACTTTTTTTTTTCTTCCAAAGCTACACTCACCGATTATTCCAAATGTCATTTTTGCCCCCTCGTTGTTACTGTTCATCTTCTTTGCGCGAGGGCAGCCCACAAGGCCAGATCTGGCCTTCAAGGTTGCACGACATCAGGCCACATCACCTTGGGTCACATGACCCCTAGGGATAGTCCCCTTGCCGAGCCCCAAGTTTGATTTTTCTTTTAATGAAAAAAGAAATAATGCACTAAAGCCCTTTGCACAATTCTTTTTGCCAAACACTATTTAGCCCAATTATGCTTTTCAAAATATTTTTCACCAAATACTATTTGCATTTCCTCAAAGTCCTTTAGGCTAAAGAGATTTGCATTTTCCCACGGTCTATTTCCAAAGCCGAACCAAACACACACCAATGAAGAGTTCCTATTCAAACATAACATCTCTAACTAAATGTTTTATTTGCTAAGCCCGCCCAAAATGATTTTTGAGAAAATAACACGAATGGCGTGTGAATTTTAGTCTAATATTCAATGTGGTTCTTGAATATTTAATTTGCTCAATGGGATTCTTCAACTCTCGGTGGATGTTCAATGTAACCCTTCCATTTGCTCAAAATTGGATTATTAGATAATAAGGATTTTATATACTTAGTTGGATTGTTAAAAATGATGAGTCAAAAATCAAAATGCCCATCTTTTTATCTATCTACTTTAGAAAGGGGAAAAAAAACTAGCCGCGTTAACATGCTTATTGTTATTTGATGATGTAGATTAATATACCATGATTTGATATGAATATCTTATGTGATTGTAACTTTTTCTTGGGGTCCACGGTTTGAACATAAAGGATTAAAAACCAAGTCAACAAGCTGCCTTATATTTAAATTAACGGGTCAAAAAAAGAATGAATTAATGAAATGATGATATTAAACATCTTCATAGTATAATAACTAGATTGAATCTTTATCAATAGTTCATGGATCATATTGAGCAAATTAAAAGTTCAAAATGACATTACAAAATGGACCCAAGTTTAAAGACTCTTTGTGTTATTTTGTCTTGATATTATGGACCCATTCGTCCCGATCAAGTCGAAATTGGTCCATCAATATTGATAAAGATGCTAAATAACAATTGCCAATGTCTCAATAATAGATGAAGTTCCTCGGAAAAATGTACTAATGTGCCAATTAATCTAAGAGGGATTATGGCGTACGCCATCATAGTACAAAGGATTCTATACAACAGCCTTCCACGTTATTACTGATTTGAGAGAGTGGATAATTTGAATCCTTCAAATCGAGAATAAAAAAGGCCGTTTGTATGAAAATATATGTGTTTGTTTTTATTTTTCTGGTTGATTTAATGGACATCGAGATGCTTTCACTTTTACACAAGGGGTGAGTGAAGTTATAATACGCCCGAGATAAGTATACCACAAGTGCTATAACTTTTGTACGGTGCTTACTTGAGTGCCATAACTTTTTTTTCGTTCACTTAAGTGCTGCCTCCGGCAAAAATCATTTACTTGAGTGCAACTTCCCACAAATCTTCCCACGTTGACTTTTTATTGTTATTTTATTTATTTTTAATGACATGTGGGTTTTTTTAAAAAAATAATATTTTCTAACATTTTATTTATTTATTTATTTTAATATTTTCGTTTTTTTAATTTTTGTGGCCTTTTTCCCCTTGGCTGGCGATAGTCACTAGCGACTCTCGCCAGCCACCACCGGGCAACCCAAGGGCTAGGACCAACTTGCCTTGGGCCAACGGGGTTACAATGGCCTCAGGCAATGGTCGTCGTGGCCTCAACCGCCTCGGGCAAGGGCCTTTACGACCTTGCCAGCCTAGGGTGAGCTGATCCTAGCCCTTAGGTCACCCGATGGTGGTCGGCACTGGTGACCCGCCCACTTGTATACTACAAATAGAGAGAGAGAGAGAGAGAGAGAGAGAGAGAGAGAGAGAGAGAGAGAGAGAGAGAGAGAGAGAGAGAGAGAGAGAGATGTCAGAGAGAGAGAGGGGGGTCCTTTGTTACAAAAATTGAAAAAAAAAGAAATTTTGCAAAATAAAAATATTATGAAAAAGTCCACATATATCTTAAAATATTAAAAAAAATCATTTTCTTAGTGCTACATCAACTTTTTCGGCTGCCATGTCATCTTTTCTAGTGTCCACATAACCGATGGCACTTAGATGGTCGATTTTTAAAAGTTATGGTACTTAAGTAAATGAAAAAAAAAAAACTATGCCACTCAAGTGAGTGCCATATAAAAGTTATGGCACTTGCGGTATACCTACTCCTAATAGGCCCGTGCCTTTTGCCTTTTCTTTACAAGTCGGTGGAATCAAATGCTTGATTTAGCTTTGCTTGCGAAGTGTGAGCATGCACTTTGAGTTGAAATCCTCACGCCACTTTGAGCTACGCAAGTCAATAATGTAGATAATTGAAAAAAAAAAAGTAATAAATCTATTATAATTGTGTTAATCCAATCCTAAACCTTTTACTAGTTAATTTGGTCCTAAATCTTTTGCAATTATGTCAATTTAGTCAATTCGGCTAATGTTGAATGAAAATCGTTGACATGACTCGATCGATGCTTGTGTGGCAATTTTAATTATATTTATGATTTATTTTCTTTCTCTCTTTTTTTCTCTTCTTCCTCAGTTGATCACGGAACCTCATTGACCAGCCTAAGATGCATCGATGAGGTCTGGCCTCACCCAATGACAGCTAGGTTGGACTCGCCATGGGTAGTGAGATCATGCCTCACCTAGCCCCTAGAGACGTCACCCAGCCATTGGCGAGGCCAAACCTCACTGCCCCCTCTGAGGTCGACCTCACCACCTCACACCTATGGCCGATCGCCGAGGTCCGGCAACCAACCGAAGGAAGAAGAAAAAAAGAGAAAGAAAATAAAAAATAAAAAATATTAAAATATAAATAAAATTGCCACGTTAGCATAAGTCATGCCTTGCCAGTGATTTCTGGTAAAAAAAATTGGCCAAAAGAACTAAATTAGCAAAAATGTAAAAGGTTTAATATTGAATTGGCAAAAAAAAAAGAGTTTAGAATTGAATTGGAACAAATGCAATAAGTTTATGATTTTTTTTATATTTTTCCTGAATTTTGGATAGAATGTGACTATATAGACTTAGTCATTTAATCCGGTTAAAATTGAATGTTATGTCTCTTTCAATTCTGTAAACAATTAAACCTATCTTTGTAGAACAAGGGTATATACTCGATCAATTAATGGAAATTTACCCAATCAACTTAAATTTATTGTACATATGCCAATTTAGCCAATTACTTTCCAATTCTACCAATCTTGAACTAAATATTTGTCTGAAATTTCAATATAGTCCTTTCGTCTAACTGCCATCAAAACTCGCCAATGTGGCTATCCACAAGTTGTCCACATTGTCGATATCTAAATTTTGGCTATTTCATTTAGCTATCAAGGATAAACCTCGATTCCTGAATAAAAATATTAAAGTTTCATGGGGCATTATGCACTGAATCACATTACATCTGAGCGCCAATATCATTTACGACTAGCTTGTTTGCATCAAACATGTTGCAGGGGATGTCCAATCCTATTCCAAACGAGTTTGACTAAGCTAGACCTCGGCTGATCAACTTTGCCCGAATTTGACCAAGGGTAGTCGAAATTGACCGACGTTGGCCGAGATTTGGAGAATGGAAGAAAATATAGAAAATCTTGAAGTCGAAGCAAGTGACAAGGGTGCGGATGAGCAACTACCGAGGAGATCGTAAAATCTGAGAAATCTGATTGTGTTGGGTCGTTGGATTTTGAGGAATCCAAGTTTGAAACGGAAGAACGAGCACCTAAAAAAGTTGTCGGTCAAAAGAATTTCAAGTTTCGACCACAAAAAAAAAAAGAATTTCAAGTCATTGAGCTTTGGATTTCAAATCAAACCGTGGACTCAATAAAATTGAAGTGGAGTTTGAAAGTGAAATGATTTGGGTGGAGATTCACTTGTTTCACGGACAACATTTTTTTTTGTTTTTTGTTTTTTTGGGGGAGGAGGGGGGGATTGGGTGGGTGTGGTGTTCGTGTTTGGGAAGATGAGTCAAAGAAAATTTTATATTTAAATTAAGAAAAAATGGATTCTTTATTGGCTCAATTTATTTTTAGAAGTGAGCATGGTTTCAAGATAGAACATGGGACCAAATCGACAAGGAACCTATCCAATTCTAGGTTTCAAGTTATATAAGATAGGTTTCGAATTCAAAAAATTGGGAAATCTACTCATAGATTCCATACCTAGGACGTGTAATATAACATGTAATAAGTCTTAGTGCTTTTCTTGCCGTACTAAAAACAATCATGCGATATCCCATCACGTCCGATAATAAGGGTATAATCAGCAATCACTAATTTGAACTTTCCTTTTTGACGATATTTATGGATGAAATTTTTACTTTGTTAGTATTCCATATTTATTCATGTATCTAAATATGAGTTGTTACCAATTGATTGTAGCAATAAATAATTATCATTAAAGGTAATAATTCATTGCAATGACTCAATTAAGAATACATGTAAAACCTATATAGACCTTAGAACTAACCATAAAACCTGTGACCGGGTAAGTATTAAGAGATATAAATAGAAGGTTTCAGGTTCCAGGAACCTATATAAAATTGCTCATCCCTAGTTCGTTTCACGAAAAAATACGATATTTCTAGAAAATATTTTTTAGGATGTCATTTTCCAAGAAAATTACAATATATTTTTTAGGTTTATATTAAATATGAAAATAAACTAAAAATATTTTCTATTGTTTAGTTAGGAAAGATTTTCCTAGTTAAACATACCTTACATACCTTATTTTGGTGCTAGTGACGTGCGCATGAACCGCCAAAAAATTGAGTATAAGCACTAGAGCCATGTGTTTAGCCTTGATGGCATGGGTACCTAAGTCTTAGGCACAAGCATGGGCATTGATCTTGGTTCCAATCTCAATGGACTCGGACGCTATGGATCCGGGCACGAATCCTATGGTCCGGGCTAGCCCCGATGGGCTTGGGCCCTAGTTTCAAGGACTCACAGGCAATGTAGTCCTTGGGCCAACTTTGATGGGCCCAAATCAGCCCAATGGAAAGGAGCATGGCCACCGAGGTCCCGAGCCTAACCTCAATTGACCCAAGTGTAAGCATTGGGGTCTCAAATCCAACCTCAATAGAACTTGGCCTAAGCATTGAGGATCTAGGCATGGATGTTGAGGTTGTAAGCTTAGCCTCAATAGAAACGTATCCTGCCTCCATGGACTTGGGCATTGGCCACCAAGGTCCTGGCCTCAACCTTAATGCACTTGGTCCCTAGCGTGAGGACACATGCATGGACCCCACCGACTCGAGCCCCACCTCGATGGACCAAGGCTCAACCTCAGTGGATATTAGTGCTCCATTGACTTACACGGGGTTCAAGCATTAGGGACCCAAGCATTGGCACCAGGGTCACGAGCTTGGCCTTGATGGATCTGATACTCGGGATCAAGGTCTCAAGCCCGAGCAATATAGACCTGAGCCCGACCTCAATGAACCCATGTCTGAGCATTAGGGATTTGAGCACAAGCACCAAGGTCTCAGGCGTAGCATTTGTGGACCCTAATCAGGCGTCTAACAACTAGAACAAAATCTTAGTCCTAGCCACCAACACTAGTTTCCCGAGCCCTAACCTATGTGGACCCGGGCATAGTCACCGGGGTCTTGAACTTAGACTTGGCCTCGATGGATCGATCGCGATGAACCTAACCCTAGCATCTAAACTCAGGTTTGCTAGTAAGGGCTTAGGAACAAGTGTTGGGTTACTATGCCCAAACGCATAATTTTTTATCCAAATGTTGATATCTAGTCATATTTTAAATGATTTTCAATTTTTTAAAGAGGAAGTCATTTCCCTAAATTTAAGCATAGATTTTCCATTGACTCAGAAACATGTTTCATTAGCTCATTTTGTTAAGCGATCCAAATGCCCAAAAATTTGCGAAACAAATAAGGCCCAACACTCTAAAATTATCCTTGAAAATATGACTAGGCATTGAGTTTTGACTCTAGGCTTGGGAATGAAAACCCGATTCTTGGGTCCATGGTATGTCAAACTAGTCCTCTAATGAATAAGCCTATGTTCATCAAGGTTGGGTCTAGAACCCTAGTACCTATGTTGGGATCCCCGGCACCTGCGCTTGTGTCAATTGAGACCGAGCCTTCGATCCAATGCTTGAGCTTGGGTCTATCGAGGCCTTGCCTAAAGCCCTAGTGCCCTAGTACTCAAGCTCGCGTTCATGAAAGCCAAGCTCGGGATTTTGACACCTGAGCTCGAATCCCCAGCACCTAGGCCTTGATCCATAAAAGTTGTGCCTAGGTCCTAGAGGTCAGGCCTTGGACCCTAGTGCCTGCGCTTGGGTCCATCAAGACAGGGCCCAAGACCTAGGTGCTCGTGCCCCAATCCCAATGCTCGGGTCAAGGTCCATCGAAATCGGACTTGGGACTCTAGTGCCCATATCCGATTCCCGGATGCCCATGTGTAAGTTACTAGCGTTTAAATAAATGCATGTTTATTTAGGAAAATAGAATTAGATTTTTCATATCAATCGACAAAAAATATTTTTCAGTTCATTTTTAGGTTTCAACTAAACATAGGAAAACATTGTTATCTTCCAAGAAAATGATTTCCTGAATTGTACTTTCCAAATGGATCCAAAGAGAAGGAAAAACCAAGTGGGTGGATGGAGATAAAGAAATAAGAAGGGATGATCATACAAAATGGTCAATGAACTTTGATCGAACGTACTTTTAATTTGACTAATATGGTCCTTAGACTTTAGCACGATAATCAATGTGGTTCTTGAATAAATGTATGTCTATTTAAGAAAATAAAATCACATTTCGCACACCTAACGACGAAAAATATTTTCCAATTCATTTTTAGGTTTCAGCTAAATATAGGAAAACATTGTTATTTTTTTGAGAAAATGATTTCCTAAAGAATACTTTCTAAATGGATCCAATAAGAAGGAAAAAACCAAGTGAGTGAATGGGGATAAATATCCGACCAAAAAAAAAAGAATGGGGATAAAGAAATAAGAAGGGATAATTGCACAAATGGCTCATGAACTTTGATTCAATGTGCAATGTGATCCTTGAACTTTTAATTTGACTATAATGATCCTTGAATTTTAGCCTGATAATCAATGTGGTCCCTGAACTTCCAATTTATTCAACATAGTCTCCGAACTTTTTGAACCTGTTCAATTTAGTCCTTAAACTATAAGAATATATTCAAAATTGTCCATGAACTTAAATTAATAGAAGGATAACATTGAGCATCTTTCTATAATACATGAACTAAGTTGAACATGTTTCAAAAGTTCATGGATTATATTGATTAAATTGAAAGTTCAGGAATTACATTATACATTAGGTTAAAGTTTAAGAACCAAATTAGTTAAATTAAAAGTTTGCGAATCACATTGCACATTGGATCAAAATTTAGGAACCATTTTACATTTGTGTCATTTTCCCAAATAATAAAGTAGATACATTGGTGGGAGTAAATGCAATAATCATAGTACATTTGTGCGCGCGCGAGAGAGAGATTGATTTTGAAAAGAAGGCCGTTATCACTCTTAGAGGACTTCCTAATTCCCATCTTCAAGACAAGGCCATGAAGATGAATTTCTTCTGGATGGCACACCATAATCTGATCGTGCCGGTGGTCGATTACTGGAGGATTTCATGTTTGAAAATCGCAAAAGATTTGTCATTATCTCATGAACGCTCTTATATCAAATAAGGTCCTTCAAGTTCTCTCCCCATAAACGGAGGGCCCACTCCACTATCAATGGAGTGGGGGAGACGATAGGCCCACTCGGGCAATAGCGCTCTCTCTCTCTCTCTTTCCCGTATTCTCTCCCCCCCGCCGCGGCCACACTACCTGAAGGCTTTACAGCATCTCCACCATCCGCAAGCCTTACATCTGCGGCGTCCTCCACCGTGCAACCCCGCCGTTCTGCGAGCACCCTGTCCAGTGGCGTACGGATCCCCCAACATTCTCGGCTCCATGTCGGGTCCTCTGCTCGTGTGATCTCCTCCGAGCAACACCGGAGTCTTTGTCCCACGGCTATTTCACCTCAGTGCCCTTGGTGGTCCTTGGCGCGTTAGCCACAAGCCATGAGACTTTATTAAGAGAATTTGCGGAGTCAAATTGGGTGGAGCGTCAAGAAAAGGCCAATCGTAGTGGAGATTCTCGAGCAAAAAAAACAGCTAAGTAAGTAAGATCATGACCTTCCTTGAATCTTGAGTAAAAAAACAGCTAAGTAAGATCGTGACCTTCCTTACTTGAAGCTCCACCGAATTCGACAAAAAAAAAAAAGAGAAGATCGCACCCTTCCTCACTTAGCTAAGTAAAGGCGGCTTTCGATCCCACTAAGAACATCCACCATCCACGGCTATGCTCTTCAACCCGCAACACCCTAAAGCGCCGTTGCTTCCGCCGCCCTTGCCTCGTCTTGCCACAACTTTGGCATCGCTAGTTGACCTCAGCTCAAGGGTAAGTCAAGGTTTGTCTACATTTTATATGATAGTTTCTTTAGAGTACAGTTCTTAAATGCATGTTACTTAGTAGTAGAAGCCTAGGTTGTTTAATTATGTCCTGAATATTTCCTTGCATCAGTCTACCGCATGTTAAGGAGCCAGACCTTTGAGCCTCAAAGGTTGGGTTCTTAGGCTATGATGTTCGGCTGAATTCTGAAAGCCAAGTTAAAAAAATCTGCTGGGTATTGGCACCGTGGCCACATGCTCGTCCTAATGGACAAGGGCTTGGGTATTGACACCCTGGTCACACGCCTGACCCTGATGGACCTGCGATGGCGGTGGTGTCATGAGCCCAACCCACCCTCTTTGGATTCAGGCCTAGCCTCGCTAGATCCCAGTGAACCCTACCCCGGCCTCTAGACCCAAGTCTTCTGCCAAGGGCCCGAGTGTTCAAACGTAGAGTTTCGGGTCAAAGTGCCAATATCTAATCATTTTTTTTTTCGATTTCTTAAAGAGAAAATTATTTCCCTAAATTTTAAGCGTAGATTTTCCATTGATTCATTTTTCTAAGCTATCCAAATGCCCGAAAAATGATGAAAATATTTTTGCAAAACAAACTGAGCCTCAGTATTGCCTCATTGTTTCATTCATGATTTATATATGTTTGATACATATGATTGATTGAATATATTTTGCACATATCGAAATATTGTCTTTGGATTCAAGTGAGGAATTTTAGTAACACATGTTTTGGTACCATGCAAAATTTCTTGTCAGTCATATTCATATTGCATATCAAGCACATGTTTAGAAATTAGGCCAAATTCATGATGCTTATTCTAGGCCTTCTATATTTAGAACAATGCATATTGATCTTAAAATGCTTGAGATTTGGAATTATGCATGGTTTTCATTAAAATAAAAATCACACATGAAAATTTCATTTAGATTGCATGTAGATTTAAAATTAATTAATCTCATTGCATGCGTATTAAACATCGTTTAGGAAATCACATATAACTTTAGCTATAATTTGCATTACATGCATTACACGCATTGTATATCGTTAGTACTGCATTACGCAATTCATTAGACATGTGTTAATTTATTAATGGCTAGTTCATTGGGTCACAACTTTAATTTCGACGTTTTCACAAATACAAAAACCAAAATAGCATTTCATGTAGTTTTCATTACACGATTAATTCGTGATGTCATTCAGGCATGCTAATTAATTTTCGATTGTGTCCGCACATTATCTTAAAATCAAAGGGCATGTCAGCATGCACTTAGGAATTAATGCATGTTCTTGTAGACTCTTGGGATCAACTTGTCCTTTTGTTAATTAACAAAGCAAAAGAACAAAAGGGCATTAGTTAGGACAGTTGAACCTCTTAGATCATTCAAGGGCGTGAACCTACCTTCAAAGGCAGGGAACTGGGCTCAATTCCAATCCAGTTTTTGCAGATCTAAATATGGCGCACCTAAGTCCGTTCAAGAAGAGTATATTCTACATTCCAAGACCTGTTCGTCTTGAGTTGTGGCGTGTGCGTGCATGTGCTGGTGGGCCTTGGAAACCCTAAAAGAAGAATAGTCCGGTAGAAAAATACCAGATGATGCAGTACGGAGGGAAAGAAAAGGGTGCGTGCATTGAGTGCTCAGATTTGGGTGGAGTTTGTGGGTGGAAGTGGTCACAGCATATGCCATGGAAGATGCGACCTTTCCCCAGAAGCCGACGCTCTCCTACCCTTCTCCTTTATTTAGGCCCCCTCTCATAGTTCCCTCCACAATCAGGTCACCAAGTTGGAGTGTCGCTTTCCGTTTCTGATCAGCTCAGTGCGGGTCACGGCACTATGGCTACGCCATCTCCTCTGTGGCGGTACTCTCCAGAAAGCGGCGGCCGGTGTCGGGCCAGTTGCCGGCAAGTGACTCTGGTCCGAGGGGGAGATGCGGCGTGATCCGTTTCTCCCCCACAGGGCAACCTCAATCCTTTGGCATTCCCGGAGCAGTTCACAGGTCGCTACCCCCTTCTGTTTACTTCAGCAATGGGACTGGAAGTCGATTCAGCTCTCATCTATGTAATCTGATATGCATTTCGAGCTTTGGATTTGTTTTGGGAGAAGGGTTTGAGATGATGTATCATCTTAGGCCCGATGCAGTAAAAACATGTTTGCTTTTTGCACTTAAGATTTGTGTACCCTAACTCTAGTTTTTCCCTTTGCTCAGCTCTCCGATCTATCATGAGGGACTTACGATTAGGATACATCTGAGTTGATTTGTCCTTCAACTCAACCTGTCAAATGCATCAAAGCAGATCTGTCCTCTTAAGCCTGAGAGGATGCAATCTGCATCACGATCCATTAAGATGCCTGGTTGTAGATGTTGAGATTTTGGGTGTCCAACACTTATAAAAGGTGAATGAGATAGTCCCATATAGGTTAAAAAAGAGAGATAAAATGAATTTAAATAGTGAAGCTTATCTAATAAGTTTAGGCCTCAACGGACACCCCACTTTTATGGAGGAGATAAGTGTTATACAAAGTTGAGATTTTGGGTATCCAACACCTATAAAAGGTGAATGAGATAGTCCCATATAAATTAAAAGAGAGATGAAAAATGAATTTAAATAGTGAAGCTTCTTTAATAGGTTTGGGCTCCAAGGGGTACTTCACTTTTGTGGAGGAGAGAGGTCTTACACAAAATTGAATCGATCCTCGCGCGCACCGTTGTTCAGCCAGATCGGATTGGGGTCCAGATCTAGGTTAAACCCATCGACCTTATTTTTTCTCGAATAGACATATCTGTTCGATTTTTTTTTATTTTATTTCTTTATTCTTTTCAGACGATGTCTATTCATAATCTTTCTTCAAGCTGTTGGTTTGGCAATAACCGAACGTCGAACGAAGCTATCGATTCGATAATAACCGGACACCGAATTAAGGTGACTTCGTGACTCTTCGATTGGACTAGTTAATATACATTCAGATTTTTTTTAAGGAAGAACATGAGCATTCCTTCTGTGCATGTCTTCGACAAAATTCATTCATTCATTCACTCTCATCTGTACGATAATTCCCAAAGTTGTGTTTGAAGGAATTTTGTTAAACAATTATCGCTTCAACAAAATAGTAATCCATTCTATCATGGAAAACGATTGTCCATATAACATTGGGTACTAGTGAATGGGACAAATTCGTCTTAAGGACACAACGTGAATTCATCGGACTCGGATCGATCATCTAATCAACCATTCGTTTGCGTTTGAATCAGGTTTGTCTAATTGCTTCGTTTTATATATATGTGTGTGTGTGTGAACACACATAGGTTCTACTACAATAGATTGTTATCGCGATGATGCATCAACGATAAATTGAAAATGGGAATAGTTTAGTCTAGAAAAAAATTATCAAAAAAATCTTAAACCTATTGCAATTGATTTAATTCATTCCTAAACCTTTTTTTTCCTTATCAACTCAATCCTGACGTGATAATTTTTAATAATATCTTTTTTTAAAAAAAATCATTTTCTTCTTTTATCCTATTTTTCTATCCTTTTCTTTTCCTTCTTTCTCTAGTCGGTGAGGTCGAGCCTCGCCAAAGCTAGCTAAGGCTCGGCCTTGCTGACCCTCGCCTCTAGCAACCGACTAGAAGAAGAACAACATTAACATCACCTTTATTCCAAACCAATTGGGATCAATGGTCGATGAACTCAAATAGAAAAGTATGAAATATAATAAAATAAAAACAAAGACTGCAATACAAAAAAAATGAAAAAGGACTTAATAAGATAATTTGGAACCTAGAAAATCTGGTCATTCACAATACGAATAACTTTCCTTTACTCCTTTCTAAAACAAACCATACGTAATCTATTTCTCACTTCATTAAATCTTATTTTACTACCTTCTCCCAAAAAAGTTTTAACTGACCTCTTTCTTTTTTTTTTCACATCATGTTCTTGGTAACAAACTTGTGTTCTATCGGAACATCTAGGGACATGCGGAGAATATGTCCAAATCATCTCAATCTATATTCTCTCATCTTTTCTGCCGTCGGTACTATTCCAATTTTCCGTTGAATATTCAAGGGGAAAAAACTAAATAAGTAAATGAAAAAACTAAAAAAAAAAAAGAATTTCCCGTCGACACCACTCGGCCAAAATCGGATGAATGGACTGAATTGACACAAATCTAAAAAGTTTATGACTAAATTGGTTAAAGCAATTTTTATGATTAAATTGACATAATTGCAATAGGTTGATATTTTTTTAATAAATAATTTTTTCCTCACTCATTCTAAACAGATCATGTAAATCAACAGGTACTGCTAATATTAAAAAAAAATATTCAACGTAGTTTCGATTTTTGCAACAGCCCGATTTCTGACGGGCCGACGGGCAAATATCCGGCGAGGAGGCTACGTGAGACGTTCGCCGTACGACTTGGCGGGGCCCACCCAGCCGAACGGTCCGAACGGAGCCCCACGACTCGCGATCTGATCCACAATTAATCGCCGAGCTTAAGCGGGAGGATTTCAAATTTTGAAAAAGAGCTCCCCGGACGCAATCGGGCATCCACCCCACTTCCCATATAAAGAAGAGGAGCGAAACTACCGTTTTGCCCCCCGTAACAGTCCCTCATCTTGCCTTTACCCTTTCACTTTTTTCTGAAGATTCCGCAGTCTCGTCGTCTCGTCCCCCCCCTCCTCTCATTTCTGCGTCGATTTCTCTCTCCTCCCTAAACCCTCAGGTGCTCCGATCGACGATCCGATTCGCCTTCGTCGCCAGCCCGATTTCTGGCTCGGTTCCCTCTTCTGATCGGCTTTATTTTTGTTTCGCAGCTTCGATTCCGCGGACTGTTGCGCCGGGATTTTCGGTTGATTCTGTAAGGAGATGGGCCAGATCCAGTACTCTGAGAAGTACTTCGATGACACTTACGAGTACAGGTCGGTGTGGTTTCGTGGCCTCGTCGTTGCGGTTTCTTCTGTCGCGGTTGCTGATAGTTTCGTTTCCGTCTCCGTTTTTGTGATGCGCAGGCATGTGGTTCTTCCTCCTGATGTCGCCAAGCTTCTCCCGAAGAACCGCCTCCTTTCTGAAGTAAGTTGGCTCAGTGTTGTTGTTCTTAAAAAGGTGTTACTTTTCATCCGCCTTGCTGTTTGGTCACTGAAATGACAGCGAATGGGTGAAATAAGAGGTTTTTTTTTTTTTTGGATTTTCTCCTGTTTTGATGCTGTTATTGAGTCATGCGGTGCGGTAGATTTCCACTGGAGGAATATACTGTTCTGTTTTTTTTATTTCTTCGCTCGTGATATTAGATGATCCTTTCTTGCATGCCATTTAATTGGCTTTGGGGCTGATTCAATATATGATTCAGTGTTTTTTGGTGGTAAATAGATGAAAATTAGATAGAAGGGCATGAGACATTGAGTTGCGTTGTTCCTCACGCGAAGAATATTCATTGAAGTAGTCGGAAATGATCGGATTGCATCCTGAAACAATGTAGGAATTGAATGCTAAACATCGCTCTGTTTCTTCTTCTGAGGAATTGATTTCTTGCTATTGGCAGCATCCCCGAACGAAAGGAGTTGAATGCTAAGCATTGCTTTTGAGACCCGTATGGTTATATTTATTGTTTATTCACTTGCTTTAATTCTGCATATAACCAATGTGTTTGCCCTCTAAGCCATAATAATGCCAGTTTAAGATCTTCTTGTGTTTATATGTTTTCAAATTGAAAGGAAAGCAGAGAATGCTTGGAGGCTCAATTATGTAGATTACACTATGTTTAGACTCAACGACAGTTTTGACTTGATGCAGTACGGGTTAAGAAAAGGCATAAATTTTTTACATGATATGTGCAAAGATATCTATTGTCGACATCATTCAGTTGAGTGTCCTGCATCAGGATTGTAATCTTGTGATGGTAGTGTCCTCTCTTATATCTTTTTCGGTCTAGCGGACCTTTGCGATGTTTCTTGTCTAATACTTCATTGATGGATGGTGCGTAAGAAATGTATGTCCTTGTTTGAATGATCATGTCTTCCTGTTTTCGTCTCTACCAGAATGAATGGCGTGCCATTGGAGTGCAGCAGAGTCGTGGTTGGGTTCACTATGCAATTCATCGCCCTGAACCACACATCATGCTCTTCAGGAGGCCTCTGAATTTTCAGCAGCAAGAGAACCAGGCCCAGCAAAACGTGATTGCTAAGTAAACATTGCTGTTTTGCTAATGCTCTGAAACAATATTACAGTATAATTAGGGTTGTTTTAGTAAATGTTAGGATGTTATGAAACTTGTCTTGTCGGCAATTCTCCTCTTTGGAGAATCTGTTGTGGAGCTTTGTTTATTGTGGTGTCAGTGATCCGATGTTTGTACTGGTCACTTTGGAATAGCACTTGCCTTGCTTGGCTGGTGTAATTGGGAAATGACTGGCAGATATCAAGATGAATACTTAATACTGATTTTGTGTTTTAAGTGGTCTCACAATTGTGCTGTCGCATTCAACTCACAAATGCCGCTAGTTGCATAATAGATTTCAGAGAAAATTGCAGAGCATTCCCTTTTTTATTCAGTGAAATCACGTCCACCTTCATTTCATTTGCGTGTTAGAGATTGTATGACATGGGGACATTAGATGCAATTCATACGGGGAAGAGTAGGTTTTACATGGGTTTCACATGATCTGATGACTTTGCCGATGTTCTACCATAGACTTAACTCACGTAAGTGTTTTTCATCAACAAGATAAATGGGGCGCACAATCTCGGGGTTTGTTTGTTTATGACACACATTTACCATGTCTTTATTGGGAAGCCCTTTCATTGGAGCTGGGTTAACTAGGGGATAAACTCCTTTGGTGCATCTCTAGTTTTGTTTAATACCGGGTGTTATCAACTATGTTGGACATTTCTTTATTGCCGGATTCTTGATGATCAATATAGAGCTGAGAATTTAGTCGTGGAACTCAGTTGAATTGTGGATGTTTTGGACATTAAGGGAAAACTTCAGTGATTTTGAGAGTGAGTGAAATTCATGCGGGGGGGACTTCTTAGACCTGTTGACACAGGAATAACTGCATCTTCCTTCATGGGCCAATACGGATCTATGGGTTTTTGTGGTGGTTATTCTTTAAATGGATGAAGTGAGGGTTGATTTATTCCAAGCCTCCGAAGTTTGATTGAGAAATTTTTAATTTTCTGAGTGTCTCTGGCATTTTGCCTGGGGCTGAATGCGATTAAACCTAACAGAGATGAACTAGATAAGGAATATGAATTAAGAATTGGAGATTGACTCGCTTGACAGGTGAGTCATGGTTTCTAGCATCTATTTATCAAGTTTAGCAGGGGATATGTTACATCTGTACTAGGAAATGACATGCTTACAGATTTTCCTTTTTTTTAGCCAAATGCTTACACACTTTCTATTCGTAAAGAATTTGTCTGGATGCCTGGTGCTGAGGGAAATAAGCCCATCTCAGAAATGCAATTGAGCAATAACTGTTCTAGACTTTTGGCATTAAGAATTTGCCTTTCCAGATGATTCCCTGAGAAGTTCTACTTGCTCTTGCCTGGTTCGTTGGGCTGTTTCAAGCATCTAGCTAGTTCTTGGTTTGCTCAGTCAATGCATTTCGTTTTCTCGGCACGCGATACACTCTCCATCACAAAATCAACCAATTCATGTGAAACCTGAACTTGGACGCTACTCTAGCTTCTGAAATATAAAGCCCTTGTGAGTTTTAAGTGCATGCACCCCCAACAAATGGGAGGATAATCTCGATTAGTGTTTAAGAAATGGGTTTGACGTACGCTTTGAAGTTTTAAATATTTAGCTATTGGCAACTTAAATAGTCTTTAGATGAAACGGTTTCCTATTGGGGAGACAGCAGACAAAGGGGGTCATGGCACCTTTCTTGTCCCTCAAATCTCCATGTCTTTCCTCTCATCTCACGACTAGAGATGAATTCTATCGACCTGTGTCCATGTTCAGAAGCTAATTGGACCAACGATAACTAGGGGCCTTTTTGGTAATGTTTTTATTTCTTTGATTCTGTTTTCTATAAACAAAAAATGAAGAAAAATATGTTTGGTAACGCAAATAATTCTGATTTTAATTCTGTTTTCGTAAATAAATTTGGACCCAAAAAAAGTTGGTTTTACTAAAAAAGAAGACTTTTGATAATCACAAAAAAGAACAAAGTCTAAGTTGTTTTAAAAAGATTAATAAGTCCATGTAGGCTTTTAGGTGAACTTTTGAGCTTTAAAAAAAAATTAAAATTACATTTGAAAATTTACTAACAACTAATTTTTAAAAAATTAAATTTAAAAATATTTAATTTTTTTTTAAAAAAAATTAAAATTTAAAAGGGGGAAATTAAAAGTATATAATTCAAAAAAATGGGGGCAATAAAAAAAATGTAAAAAAACTTTAAAATTTTTAAAATGGTTTAGAAAAAGATGAATAATTAAAAAAAAAAAAATTCTCGCCACTTGGTTGTTTGAGAACATAATTTTTGTTTAATTGCCAAACGCGTTCTGATTCTCTAAAAATCATCAACAAAATCAGAAAATACGATTTTAATCAGAATCATTTTTTTGGATTAGAATCATCGTCAAAACAGACCCTAGACTCCTAGTTCTCTCGGCAAGCTTGACACCCTAGACACAGAATATTGTCCATGCTCGGGAGTTAACTGGGGAAGTGATAGCAATTTCTCTTGGTGAACCTATATATACAACAACTAGTGCTCGGATAATAGAAAGCTAATGATTACCGACTCCTCCAACATGAGAATGTAATCTGGAAATATAGATTCATCCTCAATTAGCGTTTCAATCTACGTTTTCCACGGCCAGGGGAGTTTTTGAGTCCAGACATCGCATTATGTAACTTTCAGGCTTGATGACAAGAAAAAAGCTCCTGTTATGTCATAACACCGACCTACGATCTCCTGGCGCCTCTTGACTATTTTCGTAGTTGTGATGGCTGAGTGGTATTTTAAGACAAGTGATATGAAATGTGTATGAGAGACTATGTTGTTAGCATTCTGCGATACCAATTTCTGGCATTTGCGCTATTGGATCAACACAGTTGCACGATCTGTTGGAAAGATTCCTATTTTGCAATTGCCAAATGAGGAGCCGAACTACAAAAAAAAAAAAGGGGGGGGGGGGGGGGAAGAAGACGGAGTGGATTAAATGTTATGGAGTAAAATATTAAAAAAATCCTAAATTTATACAAAAGAGTTGATATCGAATTAGTATCAATATAATAAATTTAAAATTTTTTGGTCGCTTTTTCCGATGTTACAGAGCTTGTTAAGGATATGGAGGCTGTGGTAAATGATGAGCTTCACACGAAAAGGCAAGGCTTGATGGGATTCTTTATTGGAAAAGAGTCGTCTCATGTGAATTTGTCAACTCATGCGCAAAGATTGACGTCTGAAAATGACCCTCTCTTCACTTTCCTCATAGAGGGAGAGAGAGAAGGCGTGAGATTTTTGAAGAAATCTAATGCCCAAGTTGTAAGTTTTAGATATTAGAAAGAGCCAGCGCAGGGACGCCACTAGGGTTTGGTTCGTTCTTTAATATTAATCCACCAACTTCACCTCGAGCTCCATCATCTTATTTTGGAAGGAGTCATCCCAACCCTACTGTGACTGAGATTGGTTGTGTTTGAGGGAGGTCTTAACTGGGGATGAACCCTAATCTCAGACGTTGACTCGAATCTATTCTCTCCATCCTCTCACGTCTCAGAAAAAGCCTTCCATCGCTCGCTTGTTTGGATGTGCTTCTATAAAACACCCGTTATTATACCCAAAACCCACCTTAGAAGAAACCGGATCGCCACCAGAGTTAGCAAAGTTTGACACGTAATTCGCAGGATCAAGAGAAGAAGCGAGAGGAGACCATGATTCTCGACCCGACTTCTTGTAATCTCGCGAACATTTCGCAGGGGATGCAGATGATTCGAGGCGATTGCGATCGAGACGGCCGTGTTCTTGCACCTGATTCGGAATGGGAGCCGCCGGCTTCCGCATTAGAAGCCCACTCGCGCTCTCTGCTTCATAGTCTCTCTCTTATCAAGGACAAGGTTCATCAAGTCCAATCACTGGTCACCTGGTCTCAAGGACAAGGTTCGCCCAGTCGAGGCCGGGCCGAGTCAACGTCTCTGGCCTTAGCCAGCATCGTAAGCTTGATCCAAGAAATCATAGGGACTGCAACTTCTATGATGTTCTCTTGCCAACAGATGACTCTTCTCAGTCCCGCTATGCCTTCAGGTACTAATACCGATAACGATAACAACCATCCTCTTGTTCATGAGCCTAGCTCTCTTGATTGGTATAGCGCGAGTGGCTTTATCGATTACAATGGTAAAAACGAGAGCAAACCTTTGGCAAGTACGGCGAAAAATGGCGGGTCGGATCAAGGAATGAGAGAATTGCCTCTAGCGGGTCGCCAGAACAAGGAGATGCCACAAGCCGACCATGCGTTGAGCGGTGCTAGTTATGATATCGTCGAACTGAATGCCGATGATTTGTTGGCGAAGTACACGCACTATTGCCAAATCTGCGGGAAAGGGTTCAAGCGGGACGCGAACCTGCGAATGCACATGAGAGCTCACGGGGACGAGTACAAAACCAGCACTGCTCTATGCAACCCGGCCAAGAATACCGATAGCAACCACGACGAACCGAGCGGTGATCCAGCGTGTTTGATGGGATTGAGGCCGAAGAAGTACTCGTGCCCACAAGAGGGCTGCCGGTGGAACCGGAAGCACCCCAGGTTCCATCCTCTGAAGTCCATGATTTGTGTCAAGAACCACTACAAGAGGAGCCACTGCCCCAAGTTGTACGTGTGCAAGAAGTGCAACCGGAAGCAGTTCTCGGTGCTGTCCGATCTGAGGACGCACGAGAAGCACTGCGGGGACGTCAAGTGGCAGTGCAACTGCGGGACCACCTTCTCGAGGAAGGACAAGCTCATGGGCCACGTCGCTTTGTTCGTCGGCCACTCACCGGCCTTGTCGCTCGACTTGTTGAACCCACCAGGACCGAGAGCTCAGCAGAAAGTTACACCCAACATCATGCAGTTACATGGTAATACTGCTTATGACAGGCAATTTTTTCCTCATCTTAGCATTGAAAAATCTGGTCTTTTTCCTGGATATGTGGCTGGTTAATTTTGAAACTTAACTAGTTAGAGAGTTTGCTCGAACAAAGTCTCGTTATTTCTACCCTCTATAACTTTGCCGGTTTCTTGATTATCAGGGGATGAGGTTTGGCTGGGGTAGACATGTTGCGGACACGCCTGACCTTGGGCCACCTGAACATTCTCCGCCGGCGAAAGAAGGATCGGAACCGATGCGACAAATGGCTTGTACATGCACAGGATCATCAGATTCTTCTGCGATGACAGAATTTGTTTGGAGTCAGCGGTTTCTGCTGTTTTGGATCATCTCTAGAAGTGAGACCGTTGGGGTCATATATGATCGACCGCTATGCTTTTGTATGTAGATTGCAGGAAACAACTTAAGATTGCTACTTTGATGCTTGAGGGCATGATACTTGTTGGATCTTTTGTAATAATACGAACCCCCTTCGCTTCGGTTTCCTTTGGGAAGAGCCACAAACTTCTTATCTGCCATATTTGAATTTCAATTTTCTTTGCAGTTCATTCTACAATTACTTAAACGTTCTATATGTTGAAAATAAAATTATTCTTGAGCGTATGATGTGTTGCCCATCCTAACATGTTTCTAATCTCTACCATCTCTTAAGAATGTTGAGGAGTGTTCGTCGCAAGTATTTGTTCAACCGTTGGATAGACATAAAATCTCACTACTCTAACGACCATAGGATTATTTTCTCCAAATAATGTAAATATGCATGCATTCCCGTCTGTCATGAATAGAGTTACTTTGATCCCTTTTTCTTTCACATGCATATGTAACGAGCTCATTTATTGTTCTCGTTTTAAATGAAATGAGTGGACTATGAATAGTGGTATGGTATTCTATTTCCAAAAAGGAGATGGCTCCGTGTACTATGATTCATTATTTTGATTTCGACTTAGGAGTACAACCAAAGTGCTACATAAGGCTAACAAGGCAGATTCCTTTTTCTTTGCCTTTACGATTTGAACTTCTGTGAATTGAATGGATTAAAAGATGAAAGCACGAAAAAAACAATGAAGAATTCAACTAATGACTCGGAACAAAGAAATGGAAGGGCCAGTGGAGAGAAAGAGAGTCATGAAGAGATAAGTGAGTAGAAAAAGGAAGTAAAAAGTTTTCGGATCACCTTTTTCAGCTAGATAACGAGCTATCGCTAAGCAATGAATGCAGAATAAGGGGACGAGGTGAGGAAAAGATCTTGATACTCTAACTTTAGGGGGAGAATCCATTACGGTAGGTCTTCCTATGCATATCGAGAAATATTTTCTTCTATGATACCTTGACGTGACATGAGCATGAAAGTGTAGATCCTGAGATTCCCAAATAGGTCAATCTAGCAGGACTAACATTAGTAGGAGTAGGAGGAGGAGCATGAGTTTCCCTTTGCCTTTCCATCCCTTAGATAGATAGAGAGGGAGCGCAGAGGAAAGAACATGCTGTAATATCTCCAGGGTTATAGTTTTAGCAAGAACTATATCGAAGAGTTGGTACTGTACAAAATACACACAATTCTTTTTTAAAAAAGCTAGGTTATGAATATAAGATGATTTGTGCATGGATATGACATTGGAAATTAAAACTTGTTTCGATTGACTTTTGCATTTGATATTTCTTTTTTCTTCCAAATATTTGGGAAAAATTTCAAGAAAAACCCCCAAAGTGCCATCATTTTTTCAAATAAGGATATGAAGTGGACTTTATTTTAGATAAGAGCCTAAAGTGCATCA
The DNA here is from genome assembly GCA_016432845.1 of Psidium guajava. Classification (NCBI taxonomy): domain Eukaryota; kingdom Viridiplantae; phylum Streptophyta; class Magnoliopsida; order Myrtales; family Myrtaceae; genus Psidium; species Psidium guajava. The sequence continues at coordinate 3,355,664 of CM028234.1, read as the reverse complement.
TTGTCTCAAAGAAGAGCTGGAAGTAGCTATGGTTGTTTCATAAAAGGGCTTGACTTTGCTAGTCGATCAAGAGCATTTTTTTGTTAAATTAAATTAAAAATAAAAAGTCAATATGAAAATGCTCTTAAATAATGTGCACTTTAGGCCCTTTTTTGAGACTAATATAGTTACTTTAAGCCTTTATTTGAAATAATATACACTTCAGACTCTTTTTTGACACAATGAGGACACTTTAGGCTTTATTTGAGAAAATAAAGGTATTTAGGGCCCTTATTAAAAAAAATTTCAATATTTACTGCCATCCCAATTTTAGGCTCTTTATTTAACGTGAAATATTTGAGACTCTTGATAATTAGAATTTTACGCAATTTTTTGATAATTTTAAAACATTGACCGAGACTGCTGCGATGACCATGATTTTCGCAAAGCTTGAAATCCCTCTCTCTAATGCGCCGATTTCAAATACGCCCGCCACAAGTAAGAGCCGCTCTTCCACGTCAGCGATCCGCGTCTCACCCAATCGGCCAATCAGATCTCACGCCTCTCCCTCCATAAATACGTTGTCGCTTCCCCTTTCAGACCCATCGCTTCCACTCCTTCTCTCTTTCTTGCACGCACAGGATTTGCGCTCTGCACCTGTATTTCATCGCAAGCGCGCGGCTCGAGTCTCCAATGGCGCTGAAGGGAGAGAAGAAGCCGGCCGAGAAGAAGCCGGCGGAGGACAAGAAGGCCGAGAAGGCCCCGGCGGAGAAGAAGCCGAGGGCCGAGAAGAAGCTCCCCAAGGACGGGGCCGGTGACAAGAAGAAGAAGCGGGCGAAGAGGAGCGTCGAGACGTACAAGATCTACATCTTCAAGGTGCTGAAGCAGGTCCATCCGGACGTCGGCATCTCGAGCAAGGCCATGGGCATCATGAACAGCTTTATCAACGACATCTTCGAGAAGCTGGCCCAGGAGTCGTCGCGTCTTGCGCGCTACAACAAGAAGCCCACCATCACCTCCCGGGAGATCCAGACGGCCGTCCGGCTCGTGCTCCCCGGCGAGCTCGCCAAGCACGCCGTGTCGGAGGGCACCAAGGCGGTGACCAAATTCACCAGCGCTTAGAGCCTTCTTGATCTGGGCGAGTCTTATTGCGGCGCTCGGGTCTTTTTCTTTTTCTTTTTCTTTTCGGGTGTAAAAACCTTGGCGGGGATTGCAGAATCGAGAAGTTCCCGTGAAGTTTGTAACTGGTTACTTTTTGAGAGATGAAAAGTGCTGCTCAATCTTGCTTGTGCTGAACGTAACATGTTAGGACGCAGTTGTGAAGTTACCATCAACCATGGCTTTCTTGGCATATTGGCATTGGGTCTAAATTATCATGAAAAATGACTAATGGCTTCTCGATTTCATAAATAGAAAAAATCAACTTTCATAGGGGATGGTTACGGGTTCTTGATTTGGAACTTTATCTATTTTGGAAGGGTCATGTCACCCTTTTGTTGATTTTTATGTAACCACTCTTGATTGTTATAGCGCGAGTAACTTTGTTGATTAGAACGGTAGCAATGAAAGCCAACGTTGGGCAAGTATGGCGAAAAATGGTGGGTCAGATGAAGAATTGAGAGAATTGCCTCAAGCGGGTTGCCGGAGCGACGAGAAACCACAAGCTCACCGTGCGTTGGCGAAGTATGAGCACCATAGCCAAATCTGTGGGAATGGGTTCGAGCGGGAAGCGAACCTGCGAATGCATACGCATGAGAGCTCACGGGGACGGACGAGTTCAAATCCAGCGCCGCTCTATGCAACCCTGCCAAGAATAGCGATAGCAACCGCAACAAGCCTAGCGGTGATCAAGAGTGTTTGATGGAATTGAGGCTGAAGACGTACTCGTGCCCACAGGAGGGCTGCTGGTGGAACCCCAAGTTCCGACCTTTGAAGTCCATGATCTGTGTCAAGAACCACTACGAGAGGACCACCTTCTCGCGGAAGGACAAGCTCATGGGCCGGGTCGCTTTGTTCGTCGGCCACTCGCCGGCCTTACCAACCTGTCTTGATAAACCCACCAGGAATCGGAGTTCAGCAGAAAGTTGCACCTAATGTCTGGCAATTAGATGTTATCATTGCTTACGAGAGGCAGTTTTGCCCATCTTGGCTTTGAAAAAATCTGGTTTTAACCAGGATATGTGGCTGTTTAATTTAGGAACCTAACTAATTAGATAGTTTTCCTGAACAAAGGCTCGTTGTTTCTTCTACGCGCTATGACTTTGCCGGTTTATTGATCATCAGGGGATGGGGTTTGGCTGGTGTAGGCAGGCAGCATAGACGTTTGATCTGGGCATACGAACATTTTCCCTCGGAGAAAGAGGGGTCGAAACCGGGGCAAATAAACAGTTTATGCATGCACTGGATCATCAGATACACGGTGATCGACGTTCATTCTTCGGCGAGGACGGAATTGATGCGAAGTTTAGCAGATTTTGCTTTGGAGATTATCTCTAGAAGTGAGACTGTTGTTCGTCCTTGGTCCGTAGTTTGCAAGAAACAATGTAGGATTGCCGCTGGAGATGCTTGAGCTTGATGGCGTGACGCCTGTTGGATTTCATGTGATACATTTGGTTCTCTTCTAGTCTTTTGGGAAGAGCCGAGGTGCTAGCGTAATATCGCATGCATGTAACTAACATTACCCGCCAGAAGTAATAACCGCTCGTCCACGTCAACGATCCGCATCTCGCCCAACGAACCAATCAAATCTCATACCTCTTACCTCCATAAATACGCCGTCGCTTCTCCCCTCTCTCTCTCTCTCTCTCTCTCTGCGCTCTGCATCCATCCGTCATCGCAAGCGCGCGCCGCTCGAGCGTCCAATGGCGCCAATGCGAGATAAGAAGCAGGCGGAGGACAAGAAGGCCGAGAAGGCTCCGGCGGAGAAGAAGCTCCCGAAGGAGGGGGCCGGCGACAAGAGGAAGAAACGGGCGAAGAGGAACGTGGAGACGTACAAGACCTACATCTTCAAGGTGCTGAAGGAGGTCCACCTGGGCATGCGCATCTCGAGCAAGGCGATGGCCATCATTAACAGCTTCATCAACGACATCTTCGAGAGGCTGGCCCAGGAGTCGTCGCGGCTCGCGCGCTGCAACAAGAAGCAGACCATCACCTGCCGGGAGATCCAGACGGCCGTCCGGCTCGTGCTGCCCGACGGGCTCCGCATGCACGCCGTGTCGGAGGGCTACAGGGCGGTGACCTACTTCAGACGCGCCTAGGGCTCTCTTGATCTGGTCCATTCTTGATGCGGCGCCCCGTTTTCTGTGTAAAAAACTTGGTGGGGATCGCAGGATTGAGAAGCTTCAGAGGAATTTTCTTTTGTGTTTCGTCACTTCTTGGGAGATGGAAAAAATGCTGCTCAATCTGTGCTTGTGTATACACAGAACACGTTAGGACGCAGTGGCGAAATACTACCAATTACGGCTTCCTTGATATACTGGCATTGTGGAATCGATTCGATCATTCAAGTCGGAAAGCATTTATCGACGCTAGGATCCGACCTACGTTAACCGCATTGGGTCTAAATAGCCATGACTTTTTCTCAATCTTTTCGACTTTGCTCTTTTAGTTGATGTCTCCATTAGTTGACATGTCCATAGAAAAAAGTCAGAAAATTCGAGGAGTGTTAATTACTTTTGTCTGAGTAAAGTTGAGATTGAGAATGAAAAAAAAAGCCCATTTTTGGTCATCCATCGATTTAGTTAATTCTATCCAAAATTTTATTTTAGGCTCCATTTATTTGGCGATAAAAAATTATTTAATAATATTTTCCTCAAAAATGATCCTTTGTGTAATTTAAATAAATACATAAATAGATAAATATTTTTATCGTTAACAAAAATACTTAAATTCATATTATTATTGACAATGAAAAAGATTTCAATTGACTAGTTATTTTGAAAACTATGTTACCAACGAGGGCTCAAGGGCCAAGCGCTTTATGGGCCCAAATATTATTTTTGGGCCGATGAACAAATTCAGGCCCAAAGAACTCGAAGTGAAGACTTCCATGGATAGTCGTCGTAGTCGTAGTCGTAGCTCGCTCCGCTTCTTCCCCGAGTCCGATGACGTTCTCGGCTCTGGACGCTAGCTACCTCCGATGACCACGCGCCACGCGCCTCCCGTGCGGGTCCTGACCCGGCCCCCTCTAGCTCCGTCTCCGGTCCCCGCTCCGCCTCCCCCCTCGGATCCTTCTCCGCCCTCCTCCCCCGCTCCTTCTCGGAGCATCGTGGTGGTCGGCTTCATCGCTCGGAGCGCCGACTTCTCGGCGCAACTGCTCAACAGGGTCGTCGATCTCAACGCCTTCGGGTCGGGCGGTGTCGACCAGGTGCTCCGCCTCGGCGGCGACGAAGCGAAGGAATGGTTCAGGAGCAGGAGGGTCAGCTATTACTACGACGAGGAGAGAGGCGCCCTCTACTTGCAGTTCTGCTCGACGTGCTGCCCGGCGGCTCACCCGCCCTCTGCGGCCGCGTCGGGGTTCGATTCATTCGTGGAGGAGCGCGAGTTCGGGGACCTTCAGGGATTGCTTTTCATGTTCTCTGTGAGTTTGTTCTGCTTCGATTTCAGTATGGATTTGCGTTCAGTGAGTTTTTCAGTTCACGAGTCGGTGCGATGGTTCTAGAGCTCAAATTTTCGCCTGAAAAAGGAGTAGAACTAGAAGCTAGTTGAAGTGGCAAACTTAGTGTCTAAAAATTATCCGTGCGACCTTCTTACTGATACTAGATTTGAGCGATTCAATTGAGTCTTGAGTGCTGTGATTTCATATGCCTAATGTTGCTTCAGTGTGCTTGCGGCCAAATTGCTATTTAAGGATCCTTTGTGTTCCTTCTGTTGAGTCTGGGCAGTGTCCTGTGAAGACGGGAAGTTTATCAAATCACGGCGATTATGATGAATATGGATCGTCACTATCGGCACTTGTTGGTCACTCGGTGGCATTCCTGCATGTTGGTAGGATATTGAATCATAAATTCTTTTAAAGGCTGAACAGTTGAAGTAGATTCGCAGATGCTGGGTCTCCCTGTAGAAACCTCCTTTAAGCATTTCCTCGGCCAATTGTTCTGCCTCTCTTCAAGAGAACGTGGTGTTATGTGTCCATTTTTTCATGTCTTTGACGAATTGTCTTCTCCTAAAACCATTTCCGAGGACAAAATAAAGCTGATCTTTTGGTTATTTTATTGTGCAAGAATACATTTGGAAGATCATTTGAATGGTGTGATGTATTTCCTTTTTAAATACTTTAGAATGAGTGGTAGAATCCATAGTCTGTGTTTTTGGTATTTGTTTTCATATAGCAGAGAAAGTAAAGTGAAATTATTGCATTGAATTATAGATAGCAGACTGCTGTCTGAGATAAATTTTTGGAATTAAGTAATTTAGAATCATTTTGATGCAAGTTCACGCAACATATATTGAAAGCAGAATTTAAACATTGGGCTAACAAGTCTAGCATTTGTTAACATGTTGCAAGTCAGTATACATGTGAGCATTCTTTCTCAACTAGCATCATTGAATTGTTTCTGGTTCTTTATGTCACATCTTGTTGATGTGCTCTCAAATTCCTGAGAAATAATGTTGGGGGTAAAATTCAAGCTTTACCATGATTTAAGACCCCAGTTTGCATTTCCCTGTGGACCATGGTTTGGTTAACTTGACAAACGAGGTATTCTAAATTGAGACACTGAAGTCGGCACTTGATACCGTTTCCTGCCATTTGCCGATCAATTTTTATCTGTGCAAGTCTGTTATCTTTGAATTTCACTCGCACCTCTCTTGAATATGACAAATGACACCACATAATGCAGGTTTGCCATATAATCATTCATCTTCAAGAAGGATCGCATTTTGATACCCAAACTTTGAAAAGTTTTCGCATACTTCAAGCAGCTAAGCAGGCTTTAGCCCCATTTGTGAGGTCCAAAACTATGCCAATGCTGCCGTCCAGATCTCAATCTTCCTCATCTTTACGACATACCTTGTCATCGGCCTCTATTCACAACGTTTCCCCAGGTAGAAGTCGTAATATGAATCGTAATGCATCTGCTATATCACTTATGTCTGGTTTAGGTTCATCCACATCTTTGTTTCCCGGACAGTGCACTCCTGTCATACTCTTCGTCTTTGTTGATGATTACTTGGAGGTGGCACATGCAAGCTCTCATGAGGAGGAGGCTGCAGAAACCTTCTCAGTTAATGCCAGTGCTAATTTAAGCAGTTCCTCTAGATCATCAGCCTTGCCTACAAAAGCTCCTGGTTCTGTAGTTGTGCTAGCGCGCCCTATTAGTAAGTCTGAAGGTGGTTTCAAGAAGAGGCTACAGTCATCTCTCGAAACACAGATTCGCTTTCTCATTAAGAAATGTCGAACGCTCTCGGGATCTGAAACTGGTCATGCTGGGTCAAGAGGGGGTGCCTCCAGTTCTGCACCATTATTTCTGCTTGATGCTTCAAGGGCTGTTGTTCTGCTTGATAGATCAACAAATCGGAGAGGCGAATCTCTTGAATTTGCAACGGGCCTTGTGGAAGATGTCTTGAATGGAAAAGCAACTTCAGATTCTCTCTTGCTTGAAAGCCACAGTCAGAGTAACAACAAGGAGGATGTAATATCCATAAAGGAATTCATCCATCGGCAGTCTGATGTCTTGAGGGGTAGAGGGGTGGCGAACACCAATGGTGGCTCGGCTGCTGGCGTTGGCATGGTTGCTGTTGCTGCCGCTGCCGCAGCTGCTTCAGCTGCATCTGGCAAAGCAGTTACAGCTCCTGAACTTCCAAGTCTGGAATCCTGGCTTTCTTCCAGTGAGATTGTCCTTCGTGGGATCCTTACGGGAAAACGTGGATGTATAGATGAAATTGAAGTTAACAAGAGAAAGCCTAGGCAGCGAAATATCAATTCCCCTCAGGTTGAAGGCATCGCATTGAAAGGTGCGGAACCTGTAGATGTTGCAGTATCTTGGTTGGAGAGAGGAAAGGGACTCAACATGAAATTTTCAACTTCATGGTGCCAAAAGGCCCTTCCATCTGCTAGGGAGATCTATTTGAAGGACTTGCCTGCTTGTTATTCAACTTCTCAGCATGAAACTCATTTGGCAAGGGCTTTGCATGCTTTTCACTCCATGGTAAGAGGACCTGCAGTGCAACATTTTTTGCAGATGTTAAAGGATGAATGCATATCAATCTGGACATCTGGAAGGCAACTGTGTGATGCTGTAAGTTTGACCGGAAAACCATGTGTGCATCAAAGACACAGTATTGAGGAAGCTGATTTCCTTTCAGCAGATGCCAAGCCACATTCAAGTGGATATGTTTTCCTCCATGCGTGTCCCTGTGGCCGTTCACGGCAATTACGAGCTGACCCTTTTGACTTTAAATCTGCCAACAATGTTAACTGCTCTTCAGATTGTGAAAAGCTACTCCCTGCACTTCAATTACCTGAAGTGAGCGACAGACAACCTATTAATGCATCCTCATGGCGTTTGCTACGTCTAGGGAATTCAAAGTACTATGATTCTTCCAAAGGTTTACTGCAGAGTGGCTTCCATGTCAATGAAAAATATCTTCTTAAATGGACGATTTACCTGGAAAAGCAGAAGAAGACGGATGGCTTACCACCAAAGACAATTCAACTAGATGATACAGCTAGGTCAGACACAGACCTGGTATCTGATTCTAATGCATCCACAGAAATGAAGAGGAACGTTAATATGAAATCATATCCGGGACATGTGCAGCATGGCAATGACAATTCAGGGAAGACCGATGATATCTTTTTCAACAGCAAAACAATTAGTTTTGGGAGAGGTTTTCCCAATTTTATGATCAAAAGACCTTTTTCTGAGGTAGTTGCTGGATCTGCAGCTGCTGATTCGGCTTTTCCTCCTCTCCAGCAGAGGAAACAGCCTCCTTTAGTTACAGAAAAGGTGATTAAGCAGACCAATCTAGTAGACAGTGCTCCGGATCAGATACACACAAATGTTGATCATAATGCTTCACACAGGTTTCAGGGTATCTCTGATCAAATTGATCCAAATAGGTTTGCTTCTAGTAAATTTCACGTGGGTAACCCTTTTGTACGGATAGGTAGTAATATAATACCCGTAAACATAAGTGCTGATGAAAAGGTCTCATCAAAAACATCCTCGAAGAATGTTTCGGCTTATTTTGGGTTTGAGTATGAGTGTCCACATGGACATCGTTTTCTGCTGAATCCAAAGTGTCTCGATGAACTTGGGTCATTGTATTCACCACCAAATGATTCCGACTTTCCTCCGTTGGATGTGACTTCTGATTCTAGTCAATTGGATGAGAATGGTGGTCACAATAAAGTTCAGTTGGGCTCGGATGGGATTGCATCCACCAGAAAGAAGGCGAGAAATATGAACAAATCAAAAGAGACCCCGGCCAATGGTAATTTAGTGCATAATCAGTCAACACACTTACCTGGTAAAAGAAAAGAACATTATCAGACAACAAGCAGGTTGTCAAGAGCTCCTGAGTTTGTGGAAGACTTGGAAGAACGTCTTCACTCCATCAGCCTTGATAATGGTGGTTGTGCATCCTCTCTGTTGAATCGGAAACTACCCATATACATGAACTGTCCACAGTGCAAGTTCTCAAAGAAGAAGGATACATCAAATGTGCAATTTGCTAGCACTGTATCACAGCTGCAGAGGATTTTTCTGGTATCTGCCTTTCACTCTTGTACTTATATAACCTGATTTATCTAGTTAGCTGAAAATCTGCATTGCAGCTCATTCTCATGAATTTTAGGCATTCAGTTTGATTTCTTTGGAGCTGGCGAATTTCCTTGTTGCAAAAAGCTATTTTGTGAAAGTATAAATTCCTCCTCTCTGGGTTCATGAGCAAAGCCCACAGTAAATTCAAGATTGAAGTGGAAATGGAATGATCCAAAAAATGTAAGAAATAGTGAGAAGTTTTTTACAATGCATCTTTCCTGGAGACACCGATAGTTATTCCACATTTTGTGTGGCAGAGAACTGAAAACACCAATTGTTATACCGCATTTCTTGTGACAAAGAACTGAAAACTTTAGGGCATCTCTGCTTATTCGACATTATTGTGCTTTGACCCCTGACTCTGTGTAGGCTAACATGTGGACTTTATTCCAGGTCACTCCGCCTTTTCCAGTCATATTAGCCATTGATCCGGTTGTACAATTTGAGGTAGGCCTTGCTTTTTTGGGGGTTGTTGTCATTAGGTACCTGCATTTTCTTTGATTATCTTCACATGTACAAGTAGCATAAGCAAGATTAATACGAAAATTCCCTGCGCTTTTCAGGCATCTTGTCTTCCTTTGTCAATTCCCGACTGTGAACAGAAATTGCAATTCAACCTTGGATGTCGAGTGATTTTACCACCAGAGAGCTTTCTCGTGCTTAGGCTTCCTTTTATCTATGGCATACTACTTGAGGACCAGTCGTTGCATCCTCTTAGGCCTTTCGAACATCAACCTGAGAAAACTGCTTGGATAAAAGAATCCACGACTTTGCTGATTGTGTCCAAGGAAGGCAGCCCTAACGAAAGGGATTCTGCACTAGATTGAATTGAATGAATCTCCAAAATGGCTGCTAAAGTGGCTGTCTTCTTGAAATTGACAGAGGCAACTTGTGCTGAGAGCTGCACTTAGGGTTGGTAATCTCGCCTTCTATTGTACTGCCTCATATTTAGAAGTTTATTGGAATTTGCCCTTGTTTTTGTTTTTCTTAAAAGTATTTTACTTCGCTTGTATGTGTAACTTCTTGTGGATCCTTTAGAGCTAACATCTGGGTAAAAAGTAGGCAGCAGGATTGTGTTGTCCACCATAATGATTGGGAGATGTGATCCTATACAATGTCATCTGGGTTTTACTGGTTGCACCTGATCAGAACTACGAATTCTGAGAGACATGCTTTGTCACATTGTGTGATAGTTGAGGCAAGTTCTGGCTGTCAAAGATGTCCAACAGTACAATATGACGTCCCAGAGCATCTGTTCTTCCTTTTGATTCATCCTTTTATCTATTTGCACAGGACTAAGACTTCACTGTTTAGTATGTATGGTGAGGAAATCATGTTATAAGAGAGTAAGGGAGAAAGAAGTTCTCCTTTCAGCTGCCCCTTTTTCTCTAGTATTACACTTATGCTAGGCATAGCAATCTCATTGTAAGCCAAATACGAAGAAAACTGCATGAAACTTTTGTTTAGCTCTCGACACTGATACACTGTAGGGAGATGATGTCTTACGGGTTTCTTCTTTTTAACAGCACGATACATTTGTACCCGGTAAAGACTGCCTAATTGGTTTTTGCAATGTCTGATGAGTTGGTAAAATTTGAGAATGCACAGAGTTGCCAGGTAAGTTCCTTTTGCACTTTTAATAAATTGTTGCTCCCTTCCTAGTGGTGTGACTGGGTGCCTGCTATACAGGCTATACAGGTCCTTGGACCTCTCTGTGGTGGGTGGATCAGAGGGGTGAATCTGAAGGAAGCTATATTGCACCAGGATGGTGAGTTCTGGATATCCTTACTCGAGTACTTTATTCTAGTAGCCCATGCAAGTGAGTCTGGTAGAATTAATCCAGAAAAGCCTCTTTGAGCCAGTTGTCGTAGGAGTTGTTCCGATCTGGTTCCTAATTCTGATTACTAATTCTAAAGCAATTTGTAGGCATGCTAAAATAGAAATTAAGAAGTCTGGGCACTTGATTTCGCAAAGCTTCTTCCACTAATACATAAGGGAGGAGAGAATTAATTAATCTGAGTGAACAATCCTGTGGTACCTGCTTCCGAAACTCCTATAAGGGTGATCCAAGTCTATTACCATCAAGTCTTCAAGCACTATACCAAAGGTTTCTGTCCCATTACACCAAATCCTCAATAATGATGTGGCAGCTTCCAAGGCCATCATCCAATGCTGCGCTGTCCCACGGACAAGTGAAAAGTGTGCTCCATTTGATCTCGTAATAGAGTGAATTAACACTTGTCTCATTTTCTCTACCAATTAGCTCACTCTCATCGTTGAACCCTTTTTCAAATACCCAGGTTCATGTGACCTCGGATGATGGTGGTAGCGTTAGAGCATGTTTAGAAAAGTGTATGGATGGGGCTCTGGTACGCTACATCCTTTATTGGTATCAGAAAGAATCCCTCTCTCTTAATGACTCTTCTTAGGGGGCACAATGTGTTTCCTACGAGCTCTGAGAAAGGTAGCGAGGTAATATTGTCTTTTGAAAGCAAAGAGGAGTGGGGTGGCAGTTGTGCAAGCGCGCAAAGTATAATAAGCCAAAATAATTTTGCTACTTGGATCATTCAATTACTTTGGCAGTGGGGAGCCCAAACTCCAAAGGAGAAATGTTTCCTTTTCTCTTAAAGTCCTCATTGAATCAGTGAGGTTGCCACTGTGCTGCCTTGCTCCAGTAATGGGCTAAGGACACCTGAATTGTCTGAAAACCCATGATACTCCTTTTAACCAAACATTCTTTATTCCCTGAAATTCATTCCTAGAATTTCAGTGTCATCTCAACACGATTAAGACGTAGTCTCCACCTTATGTCTTTCTTGTTGGGCAGACAACTGTATAGGTTGTGCCTCCCCATCCAAAGCTCCCTGCCACTGAACAAGCGAACACCTTCCCAGATTGTCCGGTTTTATTCCATATTCTTGGTTTGATCACGTTTGGATTGCTTGGGCGATAATGTTGTGTTATATGGGATATACTATTCTTCCTTCTCTGTGTGCCCAGCTGCGCACACAGGCTCTCTCTCTCTCATGATTAATTTGATCATTGCAGTTATCTCCATCGCTTCAGCTTCTCAAGAAATCAGGGCAAGCATGGATAGTCCGATCCCATTTAAGTGGAAGACCGAGTAAAGCCGCCACAGAGCTGTACAAGAGTTGTATCAAGCTGACAGAGTACATTTGGAATCACTCCTAGTTTCTTTTCATCCGTTTAGAAGACGCAATATTTCATGCTAAGTGCTCGAAATAGCTGCTGTGATACCTGAGTATAGTTGCTTGCGGAATCACGAGGACACACTATTGCTTTCGTTGGCAGATTTTAGATAATGATGATAAATCCATTCCTTGACTGCTCAAGTGATTGGTAGCATGGATGTCATTATCTCCATCCCGTTCCACAAAAAACTAGACGAGAGATCTTTTTTTAAAATACGTCTAGAATTAGTTGAGATTGTTACATGAGAAATTGCTAATTTGCTTGGAATATTACTTGTTAATCTATCAAATCGGGAAGGCTCGTTTACCGACAACTAAGTTCAACTCCAAAGTATTTTCGAATGTTTCGTGAATTTAGGATTTTTTTTTAAAAAAAATTAGCTTGGAATGTGCACTTCTCAAGATTTAATATAGTGCTCCGTTTCTTTCGTGGGACATGGACGATTTAAAAATTATTTTCCTAAAAAAATGGTTTGTATCGTTTTAAATAATTAGTCAATTAAAAATGCTTTCATCATTTTAAGAGAGTAATTTTTAAATAATTTTTTTTGGGGCGAAATAAATAGAATCCAAGTAAAAAAATAAGAAAAGTTATAGAGTTTATCCGGACAAGCATCTCTTTTGGTCCAAGAAAATCCAACTTGGCCGACGTTATTACTAGGGAAAAGGGATTTTCTCCCTTTGGATAAGAGGATAAGGATATAACGGCCAGAAAGAGGGACGGGGACAGTGATTGATGAGCTTGTTTCCTCGTCTCCATTAACCGGTCAGGGAAACTGTCAGCCACCAATTGAAAGTCTGCTGACTCACCTTCCCCTAAAAGAGAAGCCTCACCCCCCCCCCCCCCCCCCCCAAAAAAAAAAAGAAAAGAGGTTGCTTTTGCTTTGGCTTTATCCTTAGGGGGCCTCCCTCCCTTTCCATTAGGACCACTTCCTTGTCCCCCCCATATCCCGTATTTAGACCAATGTCAACGGATGTTAAAGGTTGAGCTGCGTTTGGCTGTCCGAATAGGATAAGTTATCACCTCATCCGATATTTGTGGACGTTCTCCGGATCGGATAAATCCGTATATGTCCGGATACAATGTTGGATAAGAAATCCGAGGCCAAAGCAAGAATTTAACATAATGAGAAGCCGCCGTTCATTGTCAATGGACGCCAACTGTCGGAACAAATAGGGCAGGCAATGGAACATGATACGGCTCTCCTTGCGTGCACAGTCGAAACGGTCTCGGGCAACGAGTGATAACATCTGCAGATCGGGGGGTGACTACGTGGTAAAGGCGGTCGAGGTGCTTCCCGGGCGGCAAGTAGTCTCCCTTTTAGCTTTTGGGGCGAACAAAAATATCTTGCCACTTTTGTGTTACATGCACAACAGCAAAGCCTCGGAACCTTCAAAAGGCAAACGCGGTCCAGCCGCCGCCAGGTGTTTCCCAAACAACGAGCGATAACATCTGCAGATCTGGAGAGGAATTTCATCGGGTAAACCCAGTGGAATGTGATTCGGCCTATGGTTTCTACGTGTTTGTCGGTGGAGAAAGCTAGAATTTTGGAGAGGAGGAAGCTTCCCTTCTTTGAGAGCCGCGGTCCCTCCTCTTCGATTGTTTTCTAAGTGAATGTTACGAGTTTCAATTATTTCAATCCAATCGCATTTTTTTATTGTAAAGTTTTCATTTTTTTTTTTCGAAGTGTACTGAACACTTGATGCGATTAGAGCACCCATGTTCATTACTCAAAAAATTCTTTATCCACAGTAAAATCCGGACGTACGGAAAATGCCTAAAAAGCACGTGCGATTTTAACTCGAATGGAAACCGACGAGAGGCCGGGGAAAACCAAATTTGGCATCGACGTCGCGTCGCTTGCCACGTATGATCGTCGCGAAGTGGCAACGTGAGCTGTCATTGGGGACAGCGGTGGGTCCCATCCTCGTCAGCACTTAGTCATATGACTCAGATCCCTATCCATTCTTTCTTTCTTTTCTTTCTTTTTTTTTTTTTTAAGATTTCCCACTTTTAGCTTTTGGGGCAAACCGAAAATATCTTCGCACACGAAAAGCGAACGTGGTCCGACCGCCGCCACGTGTTTCCCCGACAAGGAGCTCAAGGCCACGCGCTACTGCCCCCGGCGTTTGTGCTGCACTTCCCGCCGTGGCCCTTCTTTTCCCCTCTCTCTCTCTCTCTCCGCTCTCTCGTCGCACGAGCGAACTTTCTCCGAAACTTTCAAAAATGAAGTTTCCTCGAAACCACATCAAAATCGGAAACGTCTCATCCCCCAATCCGAAGTTATTCCTCCATGACATCTGCCACTGTAAACATTCCTTAAGAATCTTACTTCGCCTTGCTTTCCGTCGAATTTGTTTCGCAAGGAAAATTCGAACTCACATCTAGACTTTCCACTTGATAACATCGATCGTGTGTCCGAGACAAATAAAATCCGGATAATGTATTTAGGTCCCGATTGAATTTACCCACCTTTCCACTCTCGTCAACCAAAAGCAAATAGATGCCTATTGTGACTCGTGCAACTTTTTTAAACCTATTTATCTAGAACCATTTTATTCGTTCTTTGAATAGATCCATAAAAGCAAAAAGTATACCTCTTAGGACCCATAAGTGGGACCACCGCCTCATAGCATGTCACCCAGTATTTCTTTTCTTTTCAGAGAATCTTCTAGTTTTTTCCAAAGCAACTAGAAATTGATTTCTTTTACCCAGAAAGAATTCAGTTCAAATATAAGATACTTATCCGTAAGTTTTCATAACTCCATCATGTACGATGGAATCATCCAAGATTTGATATTTTTTTAATTCTGTCTGTAACTCACTATAAAAAAAAAAGGAGGCCATCACGAGACTTTCTCTTTCCTATCTGTCTCCAAAGCCTTTTATAGTTTGGATAAGTTAAAAAAGGAGTGATTGTTACTTGGGATTTTTTCATGGTTTGTTTATTCCTTATCCCCAAGGACATATTCAAAGAAATTTTGACTGTCATTTGGAATAGTTTGTGGATTCCAAACGGCTATATCTTGCCTGGACACTCTTAGCTAGTAGAGATATGCAATCTGACTCATCAATGAAAATTCCGTTAGGATCTAGAGAGCTATCGTCTTTCTATCCATTTCACCGACTATCGAAAGAAAAGTACAGTAGTTCTCAGTGCTTGAGTCAGTCTGCGGTCGACAGTGGATCGGCTTGGAGAATCACTAGCGCTAGCACAACCTTCGTGACCAACGTCAAGGGAGAAAAGAAAAATCGAACTAAATGGTTGATATGCTGGCCAAGTGGCTTCAAAATATTTTTGAATTTTGAGATTGTTTTAAAATCGAATTTACGTTAAAACAAAATCAAAGTTCCAAATAAAACGAAATAAATTTCAGGGGGAGAAAATAAGAGAGAGAGAGAGAGAGAGAGAGAGAGAGAGGAGGGGCATAGCTCGGCGCAGCGCACTCTCACGGGTCGGCGCGTGGAGAATTCCCCGACAAATCACCCGTCATCTCGAAAATGCCCTCGACGGTTATCCGTTAACCCATCGGGGAGCCCCAAAGCGACGTGACCCTTATCGTCAAATCACGTGACACTCTCTCTCTCTCGCCATCGAGTATGAACCAATGGGCTCTATAAAAACCGCCGGCTCTGCGTAAATGGAAATCCAAAAAGGAAAATCACACTTTTCACTTGGTATAAATCGAAAGGCTTCTCTTTTCTGTTGCCGAGAGCTCAGCTGATCGTTCAAGCGCCATTTTTTATTAGGTGGGTGTGTTTGATTTTTCAGGTATAGTTTAAATTTGACAAGATCGAGTTCCAATTTAAGCAAATCTCGCGCGATTGATTGTCGGATAGAATTCGAGGTGTCCCTGCGTCGGCCTTCCCTTCATTGGTACAAGAATGACAGGAGCTGCGCGTATAAATTGTCCTCCTCTTGTGCTCGTTTTGCATTGAACATTGTTGATTCTTTCTGGGGTCTCTGGGTATATGTTGAGGATTTCTAGGTTGTTAGTCGCTGTCGGGTCTCTTTCTGATATCTTCTTCGTCTTTGATCTGCAATTTTTTTTTTTTTTTGGGGTCTGCTTCTGATCGTCTGCTGCGGACATGGTTGCGGTTAATGCAGATTAAGGAGGCGAAAAGAGCCGGTGGGAACATCGAGATTCGACTGGAAAATGGAGGGTGGAAGAGCGGTGGATCTTGGATCTGGGGATTTCGGGTTAGTATAATGGCCTGTTCACGAATTTGAGTATCGATTGTGAAAAGATTTTTTTTTTAAATGTTGGGATTTTTATGTTTTTTTTTCCCCCTCTGGTTAGGTGTGTGCATTACAGGAGAAGGTGCAAGATAAGAGCACCATGCTGTGACGAGGTCTTTGATTGCAGGCACTGTCACAATGAAGCAAAGGTATAGAAATGCAGAGAAACTAATCGATAGTTCATGTTTCATGATTGCGCAAATAGTCATTGATTGATGCCTCGGAATCTTTGTTATCTTGCAGAATTCGCTCGAAACTGTGCCTCAAAAACGGCACGACGTTCCGCGACACGAAGTGAAACAGGTATGCACGATTCTCTGGTTTACATTCTTGGTGAAATATAGGTTTATTTGTTTTGTCCTTGTTTCTCCTAGGGGATCTGGCTTTTGGTAAGGCATGGATGGATATTCCTGTCTGCATTTTTCAGTTACTGTGAATGAAATGAGAGTAGGATAGTTTAACAGCAGTTACAACAGCCAATCGCATCGGGTCCGATTGAGATTGATTGCGAAGAATGTCTTTTGCCATGCCTAGTCATATCCGTAGTTGTCTGATGCACAATCTCCCTTTCTTGTTCTGGATCAAGCAGAAAATAATGAAATGCTTCTGCTTCTTTGATGGGCTATTTCCAATAAATCTATAGTTGTCTACTTGTTCTGATCTTTTATAGTGCTCTTGTCTCATTGGCCTTTCAGGTTATCTGTTCTTTGTGTGGCACCGAACAAGAAGTAAGCTGTGAATTTTGGAAACTGAAAGATATGTAAATGAAAAGCCTGTATAAAACGGTACTTACCTAAATGTTCAATACTCCAGGTTCAACAAAACTGCCAGAATTGTGGGGTTTGCATGGGCAAGTATTTCTGCGCCGAGTGCAAGTTCTTCGATGATGATGTAATTTTTGTTTCTCTGCAAGTTTTCCTTCAGTTCTTTCCCAGTCTCCGCCATATAATTGCATCGGCTTATCTTATGGTTGCTAAACATGCTCAGGTTTCGAAGAATCAATACCATTGTGATGAATGCGGTATCTGCAGGTAAATTAACCAACCAATATCACTCGTGTTTGGATTTTTGGGGTCTCGACTAGTTCTGTGATGCTGTCATTCTGTAGTCAATTGCTTTATAAGTAACTCGTTTTTGTCAATTTTCACCATATCGCACACTTGTATATCATAAATTTCATCAGTATACTTAATCCTCTATCTATCTGTCGCTTCTACAGAACCGGAGGCAGGGAGAATTATTTCCATTGTAAGAAATGTGGTGAGTGAAAACGAAAAAGAGTCTTCTCTGAAAACTATGTTTTTGTTTTTGTTTTTTTTTCCCTCTGCTTTTCCAGAACTCCCCAGATTCCAGTTTGATCGTCATGGACTGACTTCTGTTATGCTTGGAACATTTGCCGTAGGATGTTGCTATTCGAAGTTAATGAGGGATGCCCATCACTGTGTTGAAAGGGCAATGCACCACAATTGCCCTGTGTGCTTCGAGGTAAGACGCAGAGCCAAAATTCTACATTGATGATGTCAATCAAATTTCGAATCGCTGAGTCTTTTAATATTTATTTGCAGTACCTGTTTGATACGATGAAAGATATTACTGTCCTACCATGTGGACACACCATACATTTGGAATGCGTCCAAGAAATGGAGCAGCACTTCAGGTTAGCACCATATGTCTCACTCACTCGCAGTGCCCTGCAGCCGACTAAATATTAGTGTCCCTCAAGATTTACATCGAAATCATTCCCGGATTCTGCAGGTACTCATGTCCCGTTTGCTCAAAGTCAATCTGCGATATGTCTAGTTTGTGGAGAAGACTCGATCAAGAGGTACTGATTTGATTTGAACGAAATCTTGGCCTTTTCTTCTTCTTTTTCAATAGATTTTGCTTGCACCCAATGAATTTGGTGCTGTTACCTGAAATCGCTTGCTGATGCTCGAATTTCATCACAGATTGCGAAAACTCCGATGCCTGAAGTGTACCAAAATAAGATGGTGAGAATGTTACTCTATATAGTCAACAGCATTCGTTTCAAAGTCATGAAGCCCTCGCTCTCAAAGTTTCTAAATACGTACACATTGTGCTTGGTAGGTCTGGATACTCTGCAATGATTGCGGAGCGCAATGCCATGTCCAGTTTCACATTGTGGCGCACAAGTGCACAAGTTGCAGGTCCTATAATACGCGACAGATGCAGGGCGGTCCTCCGGCCTTATGTTCGTCAGGGACTTCCGAGGTTGTGAGTTGACTCGCTATAGTCGATAGCTTTTACACGGAGCAGCTCACCCTCTTTGAATAGGGTCAGGGCATGAGCGATGCATAAAAGGTCTTTGAGACACCCTAGTATGACAGCGTTGTGTTATCTTGTAAAAGATTTCCCAGAAAGGGAAATCATTCTTTCGTGGTATTAAATCCTGTAATTTTTTTCTCTCTTTCTGACTGCTGTATGAGAAATTCTGATCATCTGTATCAGATTCGTTTGTTAATACATCGTATTTTGCCTTTCTACACTTGTAACAGTGGATTTGGCAGCCTAGGTCGGAGTTAAGAAGCCGGGAAAAATTGTGTCTAAGCAAGTTTGGTCTCGTAACACAATTCAAGCAGTGGTCTTGGTCAGGCATATGTTAAGCATGTCTTGGGGGTTACGAGGTTGTTTTTTTTACGTTTACGACATCCTATCAATAAGTATACAAAGTCGTTCGAGGACCCTATGATAAAGAGCTATCTAACTGAAAAGTCTGGCTTGAACGAATGAAGGGGAAAATTATCAAAAATTTCTGAACTTAAATTCAGTTATAAAACCTATCAATTTGGTCGATTTGATTCTAAACCTTTTGAGAGTTTGCCATTTAAATTCTAGTAGTCGAAGATTGCTAACGCGAGCAATTTTTTATTTTTTATTTTTATATTTTTTTTCAAATGTTGAATTAAAAGATTGAGTTTTTTTTCATTACTTCTTAATTTTTTTTCTCTTCTTTTTTTTTGTCATTGTGCTCTCCGACCGCAAAGGTTCTGCTTGGAGTTGGCGAGGCAACCCTCACCTAGATCCAATGAGGGCCTTCGTGCACTTGCTAATGGTCGGCAAGGTTGTGAAGGCCTTGCCCACAACCCTCACCCAGATTCGTCGAGGGCCTTCGTGCACTTGCTAACAGCCGCGCGAGGTCTAAATTAGAGCCTCCACAGCCTTGTTGATTGCGGGCGAGGCCTTCTCGACCAGCTAGGCTTAGCGGTGCCCTTGTGGGCATAACTAAAAAAAGGAAAGGAAAGCAAAGAAAAAAAATTCAAATTCAAATTTAAGTTCAAGTTTAAAAAAACTAAATAAATAAAGTTATTAATGTCAGTATCAGTCGTGTCATATCAGACAATCGATATATGTATCAGCGATTTCCAGCCAATATGAATCAATTGTCAAAAAGTTTAAAATCAAAGTTGTCACATCGAAAAGCTTAGTATTAAATTGTCTGAGTTTAATGGTTTTGGACTTATTTAGTAATTTTTCCACAAATGGCGAGGGAAAGAAAAAACAGTTAAGTCTGTGTGTGTGTGTGTGGGTGGGTGGTCGGGGGGGAGTTCTTGCAATCACTTTTAGGTTTCTTTTTATTTCAAAATTTTCACCATTATAAAGACACCTTTTGATTTTAAAAAAGTTTGGTGGGGGCGCGAAAGAAAGAAGTGCTTAAAAAGCCTAGGGAGAAACATTACTTGACTTCCCCCCAAATTTTAAAATTTATTTTTTAACTATTAAAATAGATAAACAACCGCACGCGCGCAAGTGTGTGTGTGTGTATCGATCCATGAGTATCCGAGCCACGTTACAGAAAAACAAGAAGTAAGACGGACCCAAAGTTTATGAAGTCGAGATATTGAGGAGGGCATTCTCGTTTTCATTTCAACGCATTGATTGAATAAAATATTGAAGCGAAAAGTAAACCCTCCCTTATAAAAATGGCCTCGAACGTGGGATTTGTCGCTGTCCAGAGCACCTTCCCCCGGGTCAAAATTAGATGCAGTGCGTCATTTATGACAAAAACTGCCCGCACATTGGTCTCCTAAACCTAACATAATTTTGAAGTGCATAAAGAATTAATTAAGGCCTTGTCTGTCTGTCTCTGTCTCTGTCTCCCTCCCCCCCAGTGGCAGTTAGTGCGCCACCGTGCATCGTGCTTTCTAGATCCCTCTTTGGGTCAATCTGGCCGATATTACCGGTGAGGGGCCATCATGATTTAAACAACAATATCTCGATCCGTCGGGAGAAAAGGAAGAACGGTAACGCGGACCGGCGTGCGACGGTTTTGACCGGATATATCGGGGTTTTCCTCCGAGATGTTGATGTTCAACTTCAAGAGGACCAGGGGAGGGAGGGAGATCCGTGGGCGTTATACATACTTTGCCTACTTGGTATAATGATACGTAACGTGTTGAGCGAAAGGACGTGGCTACGACGTGATCGATCACACTCCTGTCGGGCAATTTGTTCCGAACACCCTACTGGAAGTTGTAATAGAAACCTGGAGCTTCACTCCGCTCCGATCCACACGGCATTAGAATCAGAGATAAGTAACGTGTGCTCCTTTTCTGCCTATACATGCTCTACTCCTAATTGAAATTCCTTATGCCCACTCGTGTTTTCCGGTACCAAACCGAAAGAAGCTGGGGTTTGCTCCTGGGCTCGAAGGGCATGCAGGACCCACCTTTCTCAGTGGAATTCCCCACTCGATAGAGATATTCAACACCACTGTTGAGGCGACAGGGAACTCGAGGATGGCGCCCCAAAAGTTGCCGGTTGACCCCTGGTGCACCGACACTACACTCGAGAAACTGAGGTTGTGTGTCGTTTTTTTCGACTCTCCAAAGGACCTTTTCAAATGGCTGGTGAGAGGGTCAACTCCATCGCATAGGATCCAAATTTTCTTTTTTCCTGCATCCTTTTTGGTTTCCCACATGGTTTCGTCTCGGTTGTAAATGATGGAGATGTTTCAATGATTCTCCGCATCTAATCATGTTCATCCATGCAAAAAAAAAATCCAATGATGCAATTCATAACTAAAGTTCATCCAATGATGCACAGAACAATAAACGATGTATTTGCTTTTGTTGTGTAAGAGTCTCAGGACAATACACAGTTGTTCTCATTGGATTTGCTGGGGGGGAATAGTCCTAGGAGGTAATGCGGCACTGTGGAAGCACTGTAACTGAGGAAATACCTAAAAGAGAGAACCCGCTTTTATAAAGCTGAACCCAAATTTTGCTCAACATTACCGTTCCCCCATTACACATGAAACCTTTTCTTCTCTCCTCTTTTTTTTTTCTCAACTTTCCAGATGTACAGTATCATTAAGAGGGCCCGCCAACCCAACTCGGCTAGCATTCAAAATTCAAATGAAGCTTTTCCGAAAGTTCAACAACATGCTTCACACACAAGAAGAGGCAACGTGGAAACGGTACATCTTACCTTTCGATGATTTATGAGTCTCTTCAACAGCTGCCAACCTCAATGTGGGAAGGTGCTTTCGATTGGATTATAACCCGTGCTCCCGAAGCAAGCCTGTTTAACAAAAAGTATGGCAATTTCAAACAATGCGAATGTAAAGACCCACAACATGACGCCTCGGTGAAATTAGGTGGAGGAGAACAAAGTTGAAACTTAACTTTCTTCGATTTTTATCACTTTCTCATCCTCTGGGGCAGAGTCTCTGTTTGACACTTTGTTCCCTGGGGAAGGCTCGGTGATTCTTCTACTATTACCATTCGATGAATTGGCAAATAATGTTCTAGAGCTATCTACTCTGTCTGAAGAAATTCTTGGTTTATCGGAGACAGGGGATCTCATCGACTCACTTCGAGGTTGTTTAGCTATTGAAGCTTTAATCGATAGGGGTATGCATTTTGACCGTCCATTCTCACTTTCCCCAGCCGAACACAACTGCTTACCAGACCTGCAAGAGAAATAACACGTCCTATAGTCATCTAGATTTAGGAACAAAAAGGATTTCTCCTCTCAATAATATTGCCATCATAACTACTATGGCCCCGTAGCAATGGAGACAAGCAAAGGAGATTGTCCACTATATAGAATCAGCCATCCTCATACAGACAAACCTCTAGTCACAGCTTTTACAAAGCCAAGGCCTCCCGAGAGTGGGAGAAACATGCTCTGTAGAATTTGCACCTTCAACACGTTTACCATGCAAAAAAGGTGTAGATGTATCATTTACTTGACCAAATTATCAAGCCTATGAGAGATGCGATGAAATTTGTGTTGCAAGCTGCTGTTGGTTCGTAATTCACCGGGTAAAGACATACAGTTAATACTCCTTAGGTTCCAAAAGAGTGCAAACAAATAGAAACTGGTTTTTGCAAAACGTTTTTTTACAGAACACGGTACAACCAAATAGAGCATACCCATATTTCCCTTTATTTGCTTGGCACACATATACTAGCAAAAAGAAGTAAATCTAGACAAGAGAGCACCACATAGGAAATCGGAGTTACCTGCCAGCATTGTAGGAAGAGGAACGCTTCAGAGAGCTAAGTCCATCTCCATCGTCCCGGAGAAACTTGGTCTCTATCAAGCTGCCACTGAAATACTCCTTATCTTCCAGCCTTATGCCCACCAACCGTGGATTTTCTGATAAGCAATCGAGCTCCCCCGTCATCAATGATGTAGAAAACAAAGGAGATGGAAATTTTGAATGGGAAAATCTTGGCCTGTAAGTTGGGATTAAGCCAAAGCTGTTATCTTTCACTGATATTGATCCACACGAAATTAATTGCATCAACATGTTGGTAGCTTTGACCCTTGCATTGGTTGGCAATCGGAGTTGTTCCTCTCCAAGAATTCTAAAACTGTTCATCTTGCTAGCATCAGCTCTAATCAATGATTCCAGAGTTTCAGTCTTACCACCTGATGAAGAAGCACTAGAGGATGTGGGAGGAGGGGAAACTGCACCACTAGAAATCTCAGAGGTCTCCTTCAAGCATGAGGCCTTGGTTTGGCAACTTTCGTTGCATTCACGCTCGGTCGAGCCATCATCAGTACAGACTCCTCGAGTACAAGTTTCTCTGGTTTTACCTCTGCTTATATTTTCTTCAGTCTGAGTCGATGCATCAGCTAACCCCTCGTTCTTGTACACCTTGTATTCCGTCAAGCTCAGAGACCCATTCCAACTGGAGCCCTTTCCATTTCTCGACTGTGGTGATACATCAGTGGAATCAGTGTGACGAACTGGAGAAGAATGTTCATCCTCTTGGGAGTGTTTTGCTCCTTTTCCATTCATGCTTGAAGATGATGATGAATCGTCTTGACTTCTAGAAGATGGTGGAGCTGGCAATTGCTTTAAATTCCTCATGCTGATATTGGCGACAGGACTGAAACGATCTGTTATAAAAACATGGGCAATAGCAACACAGGAAATAAGCCAGTTTGGCCGGGTTTCTGTTCTCTTTACTTCTTGCTAATATTAGCCATATATAATACAAAAGCAAATGCAATCCTACACCACCGCTAAAGTCAGCAGCAGGGTCAAGTATGAAAGAACACCATCTACTTCACCTGAATTAGACTCATCAAAGAGCTCCGAGCCTTTGAGGACGTATTCATTTCCATTAGATGGAAGAATCAAGTCATCTTCACATAGATCATGCCAAACGAAACCATTTTTGTAGCTTCTGCAATGATCAACGAATTGAATAATTCAGGAAGCATCACTCGTAGGATTTACGAAATAATTATCCAATAATGACATAGACTACGGAGTATCTAAGACGTGCTTCTTATGCAGCTAGAAATCACCCATTAATGAGAGGAATTTGAACTGGTACCTCTTAGAGGACCATGCATACGTAGATGCCATTCCTCTGCCTCGAAGAACATTCAGCCTATCAAACACATCTGCCAAAACAAACCGTATTCGCAACAAATGACACTCCGCAAGCGACGGAGAAGGGGCGAAAATGAAGCGAAGAAAAGCAAATGCAACTCGTGCTTCGCTGTCAGTGTTACCTCGCAGATAGAGTCCTTCGGGCGAGGAGATAGGCACTTCAATGAAGTGAGGATGCTCGAGCTGGCGATTCCTGCAGAGATAGTAAACCACGGGCACTTTCCTGCACTGGAAATACTTGGGCGGCTTCTCCGTCCACACTTTCGCCCTCTCCGGGCTCACTTGCCGATACTTCTTCATCCTCGCCTCCATCTCTCCACCGGAACCAGCAACCAGACCCTACCGGCGGCCCACCGGCAGAAGCAGTCCGTATCTCCGACTCCGAGCTGGCCGGCAGCTCAGTCAGCTCTCCGCAGAAACCCTAGATTCTAGAAGCGAACCGAACCGAACCGAACCCAACCCCGGCGCCCAAGGAAACGAACCTCCGATCAGTATCCGACTACAGAAGCACGACTCGGAATGCGTTGACCAGAACTGGAAACGGATCAGCATCGCTCGCGGGCCTGGCCGCCGGAATCTGGAGCTGCCGGTCGCGACACCGACCTCGCCGGATCACCGTTTCAACGAAGAGGAAGGAGGGGCGAATGTCTGGACGGGGCTCGGAGCATGGGGGAGGCGGGTTTGGGGAGGGGGACCCGAGAGAGAAGACGAAGCGGACGCTCCCCGCATTCAATGCGTCTGTTGGTGCCGCGCTGTGGGATCGATCAGAAAGCGTCGTCCTTTGACTCCTTTCTCTGGAACAGCTTCACCTTCAGCTCGCGCGGAGAGCGAGAGAGGGAGAAAGCGACAGCTGGCGAAGGACAAGACGGGGACGAACGTGAAGCTCCCTAATTTCCTGGTCTGCTTTTGGCAGATTGCGCGGACTGTTGAGGACTTTACAAAAGGAAAAAGGGCTTTCGCTAGCTCCGTTCCGCCTCGTTGCCTCTTTAAAATCATTCGAAAGTTTGCCAACGTGACGTCGTTTTTGTTTGCAGCTTTATTAACGGTGCGGTTAGATCTAGCTTTAGGAGCATTTTTTTCTTTCACTTTTTCGGCTATACCTAATATTAATGTGCATTTGGCCAAAAAAAAAAAAAAGCAATCGATTGCGTTTATGGAACGTCTCTCTTGTTATGAATCGACAAAGAAACTCCGAAACGGAGCGGCGGAGCCGCCGAGCATTTCTCCGCTGAACATGATTTCACCGTCAGTCGACTTTTTATTCTACCGCGAAATGTTGAATATGTGCGACGGGAGGACCAAGAGCGACGAACCTTGCGCATGGAATTCAAGCGCGTCGTGAATCACTCGATTCATGTGATCGGATCGAGTTTTAAAATTCCTCAAATGATTATAGCCGGGACAGTTCGAATTGATTTTGAGGGTGACGTCGGATTTCTTCGAAGAACAGGCTTAGCCGCATTTGCGATCTCGTCCACTTCAACTCCAACAAGTGTGGGAACTAGACATAGAAAGGTTTTATAACTTAATCGCATCAATTACAAAGGGTGTGAGTACCAACGAGGATCAAATGGTTCCTCTTTTTCTTTTTCCCCTCTCTTGAGATTATTTATCTGTAGAGGATAGGACAAGGGAAGTACCGCGATCCAATTCCCGTTTGATTTTAGTTTGGTAGAAAGGTGGCCGAACTCATTGATAAGAAGAGATAGGAACATATCTATGCTACCTCCTAAGACCAAAAAAAAAAAACAAAAGAGTCGAGTTACGTTAAGCGGTTGTGTTATCCTTAAAAGGTTCACATAGGTAAGAACGCAACATTATTCGTGTGTCCTTTGTTCCCGCGTTTTCTCATCGTTACAAAGACACAACTGTCAGCGCTCTCTTACCGTCGTTGACAAGGGGGGCGTAAGAACACAAGGCAACCTGTCGGGCTATCCTCTAGGTCCCTACGGGTGCAAATTTGTAGTATTGTAACGTGCCACATGTTTCCAGGGACTTGTCGTCCTCGCGTTGAGGTGACCATTAGCTCTCTTATCGTCTGTCACTTGTAACTTTATCATGTGCCACGTCGACGTGAAATCGAGATATTGCGCAGAAGCGACCGCACGACGTTTTTCATCGCGCTAAATCCCTGCCACTCTCTGCCATTACGTGGATAAGAGGTGGATCATGTGTCGTGAATTCGAGGCACGTGTGACGGGTTGCGGGGTTCAATTGCCCGGGGGTGGATGGCAAAGAGACAGCCGGCGTTCGTGTGGTTAAAGCCGGGCTGAAATGGACGGGTCGAATTGGTCGGTCCGGGCCGGTGGCCATTTACGGAGTCCTCCGTCCGTGACTGCCCATTCGTGAATACTGACGCCACCTGCGAAGATCCCTCGCGTGCCGTCCTTTTGGTTTCGCCGTCAGTTCGTCCCTTGACATTCTCATTTTCTTCTGCGGATAAGAACTCCCGTTAATAGATAATGGGTCGACGTTTTTTTTTTTCAAAATTTTCCTTTTGGCTAAGAAACAGACGAAGAAAAACAACATGATTGTGTTCAATTGGAATAAAGTAAGATTTTCCCGTGGGGGGTGAAGAAGAAGAAGAGATTTCGATTTCATTTGTTTGGTCGAGAATTGATGATTTCAAAAATATCTTTTTTGAAACGCCCGTCTATATAGCTTAAAATGATTAACCGACGAAGATTTTTTTTGTTATTAATATTAATTTATGTCTAAATAATTTTGTGGATGGTGAAAATGTTTTTTGTTAATTTATTTTTGTAAGAGAACAAAATGGCATTTTTAAGGATTTTTTTTTTAGTTATTCAATTTTTTTTTATCGAAATAAATAGAATCATATTCTCAATTGATTAGTAGTAGGCTAGTAGGATCATGCGGGTTAAGCCACAGATGTGGGCCTTGTCTGAAGGAGCTCCACTCGCAGTGACGTCGAGATAGAGCCAAGCAAGGAATTAAATTTAAATTATTTGTGAATCTAGATGAGTATGGGCCTCCGGTGTCGGTTACGATTTGATTATCCATAACAAAATTACTTACCAATAACTATTATGATAATTGACGACCATGATATACGTCGGCCGATATAGGATGGCGATTGATCGACAGATTATCACCTAGTGCTGGACATGAAATGAAGAATGCAAGGCGAAGAAGATTCCAACCGAAGATGGAGATACCAATTGATGATTAAGTCCAGTGGCATTCGAAGAGTTGTAAGCGCTTGCGGATGATGTCCATGTGCGATCATAGAATCTAGAGTTCAAGATCGCAGTTCTAACCGTTCATAACTCGCATGAGGGATATTAATTGCTTATAAGCAGGTTACATATGTAGATTATAAAAGTTGGTGCGTGTGTACTGTAATGGTATCTACAATTATCAAAGCGTATATATGTATTTTCCCAGTTTTATTTCATCAATATTACAATTTTCCAGTATTTATATTTCCTTTCCTTTAGATTTAGTTTTTTTTTTATCATCATTATGCGATTCAATTCCTGTTCTAATCAGTATTGAACTCGATTTACAAATAAACTAAAGACCAATCTTTGGTGAAATGTGTTACACTAATTTCTAGTAAAACAACTTCAAATTCAGAATCTAACCGGATCTTTACGATTCAGCAAACTACATAAATTGATTTTTTTTTTGTCCAAAGAGGTGTCCCTATTATGTGTTGTGGAGACCACGTCTCATTCGTGACATTTTGTGTAATGAAACACCGAAAATCTAGATAAAAGCAAAATGAATTGTCATCCACAGATTCTGCAATTGAAAAACATCACCAAATCATCAAGATCTGCAGTCAACTAAAGTCAAGGAAATGAAGTGGTTGTAAGCCAAAGAAAGAAGAGAATCCATGGATAGACTCGTGTTGAAATAAATCAATTCTAATTTGTCGACTTGGAATTAGGGTTTGGTTAAAGCAGCTAGTATGGGGGCAAATTCATCTTTGGGCAAAAGTGACCAAAAACTGTAAATTGTGCTTACTGTGAGGCATTCACTCGATTTTTTTTTGGTGACATAAAAAATCCCGGATTTATAGCGACTTGTAACTATGAGAGACATTTATCTCAAACTTATACTGGCGTGAGTCATTTACCTCAAAATTTCTTGTGACAACAAAAATCCTATCCCATGAGGTAAACATGTCACAACCCTACAAGTTTGAGGTTTCTAATGTAAACAAAAAAAGAATAATAATTTAGAGTAAATGCGTCACAATAGACATGACTTGAGATTTTTGCTTTCACAAAAAAAGCTTGGAGTAATGCGTTACATAGGTGCAAGTTTGGATTTTTGCTATTATGAAAAAAGTTTTGGAGTAAATGTGTCACACGAGTACAAGTTTGAATTTTTGGTAGCACAAAAAAGTGTGCAGTAAATGCGTCACACAAATATAAATTTGGATTTTTGATATCACAAAAAAAAAGTTCGGGATAAGTATATCACAGTGGGTATAGTTTAGGGTTTTTGAAGATTTTCTGCCCTTCATCTTTTAATGACATCATAAGACAAATTGAATGCAACAAGTTAGACCAACGTATCATATATTTCTATGCATGGTTTTTAGTTGATGGAATGGGTCAGCTTTGCGGGTCCAATCTTCAGATGACTTGATACTGACATTTTATTCCAATTACTTATTGCAGGCCTTCTTCATCCTTTTTTTTTTCCTGGCCTAATGTTGCCTCGTCCCAATAAATTCTAAATGTAATGCTCCGAGTCTCTTGTATGAAGGATCTGAGAGCTGATGGAAAGGAAGTTTCTGGCCATCACGGAGGAAATGAAAGCTTGGATGAAGTGTGGTTAAAAGACGACTGGATTTGTACAGACACCAGCATTATGTTTGAGAAGCTAGAGAAAGGGTAGGGAAAGACGGTACCGAATTCCCCGTAACTTAGCATGTTGATCCGGGTCGACAAAGCCGGACGCTAGAAAGCAATCTGTATGACCTAAAGCTGAGGAGAACAGAGAATGCGACGCCGATGACGCAACCCGGCCCCGAAAGGACTTTGTGGACCGAATCAAAGAGAGCCTAATGCCCTAAAAAAGCCTCCAATTTTAGTTCAGTTATGATAAGCATGTTCTCATTTCACAAGAACGGATTTGTCTCGGCATCAAAATAGCATGAACGATGGCCAATCCTCGAATCTCGCGTCGTCGTTGGTGATGTGCACACATTGTAATACCCTTCAAATACTCAGGATTTACTCAGGAGGTGATGCACGCCTAAGTTCAGGGTACTCAATATTGTTACCGTATAGAGATGTAAAAAACTGGTTGAACAACCTTTGAAATCTAGATCTAAAAAACGAGAGAGGTTGGAGCCCATAAACACACATAAGGATATGTGAGAACTCGATTTAGATCGGGAGAGGAGAGTTCCCGAATCTTGGAGAAGTCGTACAACTGCTTTCAGGGTAGTAGGAACTCACCGCAACCCTCCTTGACTCGGTTGGACTTCTGGATACGGACGACACAACGCACAACCATTCCTGCATCTTTATTACGGATCAGAACTTGATGATTTTCATTAGACCCATGTGCGCCAGCTATTAAGCGATAAATGCTCGAAACGGGAGTGTATTAAATATCGTTTTGGTAAGAGTGTTTCAAATATATATATATATATATATATATATTTCTATCTCAGCCACCCGAGGAAGGCCCGAAGTACATGCAGATAGGCGGGCTGATGCCAAAGATAGAAAGCATTGACGATGGAATGGTCCCTATGCCATCGCCGCAAATTAGACCTGAAGCAACAGCTCCGGCATAGTCCTCTGCGTCCTCCTTATTGATTCTCTCCCAGATGAACAATGTTATGGTCCCCACAAACACGTCGATCGCAAAGTAGGCTCCGACATAGAACGAGAGAGCCACGGCCATCGGAATCGGGATGAACCGCGAGGCCTTCTTGGGAGTCATGTTCCTCAGGAGGTTAGTAAGCAGGGCTGCCACAAAAAACCTGAGGCACATGGCGAGACAGTTCTTGGAAGCTCGGAGAAGCCCGCACTGGCCAAGATTGCCATTTCCCTGTGTATCACGGCGTTTGGCACTTCGTATGGGCCGTCGGCTGAACCGACATCAAAAGCAGTCCAAAACAACCAAAACGTAAGCGGGGCGACACAGCCCATGGCAGTTCCGACCAGCTGGCTCGCGAACATTGATTTTGCAGATGATGAAGTTAGGTAACCTGCCTTGAAATCTTGCATAAGATCAGCGACTGTCGAGACAATGGACATCATAACCCCACAAGCTGCTAAGCCAGTTATCACGGCCCCGTTATACCCAACCAAGGATGCAATCACGAAGAGTCCAGTATTTCCATAAGTCGAGGAGAAGTTACTGTCTATTAGAACAGTACCATAAGAGTTGCAGAAGGCAAGGGCGGGAGCAAAATGGCGTACAAACCTAGAACCCAATACCATCGAAGAGGCGGAAAGATCATTAGAATCGTCGCTCTGGATATTGCGCTAAATCCCTACCACTCTCTGTCATTACGTGGACGAGAGAGAGACGGATGAAGTGTCGCGAATTCGAGGCACATGTGATAGGATACGGGGTTCAATTGCCCGTGGTGGATGGTAAAGAGACTGCCAGTGTTCGGATGATTAATCCGGGCTGAAATGGACGGGTCGGATTGGTCGGTCCGGCCCGGTGGCCATTTATGAAGTCTCCCTACGCGACTGTCCGTTCATGAGTACCGACGCCACTTATGAAGATCGCTCGCGTGCCGTCTCTTTGATTTCACCGTTAGTTCGTTCCATGATATCCTCATTTTCTTCTGCGGATTAGAGCTCCCATTAATGGATGATGGGTCGGCGTTTCTTTTTGAAAAATTTCCTTTTGGCTAAGGAAAAGATAGAGAAAAACAAGATGATAGTCTTCAATTGGAATAAAGTAAGATTTTCCTGTGGAGTGAAAAAGAAGAAGAAGAGATTTCGGTTTCATTTATTTCGCCGAGAATAGACAAATTGGAAAATATTTTTCCTTAGAACAGTCAATTGTATGACTTAAAATGATTAATCGATAAAGATATTTTTGTTATTAATATTAACTTATGTCTAAATAATTTTATGGACGGCGAAAATATTTTTTTATTTGTTTATTATTGTAAGAGAAGTAAAATCTTATTTAGTCATTCATTTTTTTCTTGGAAATAAATAGAATCATATTCTCAATTGATTAGTAATAGGCTAGTAGGCTAGACTGGCTAGTAGGATTATACGCATGAAGTCACAGACGTGGGCCTCATCTAAAGTAGCTCCACTCGTAGTGATGTCGAGATGGAGCTGAGCAAGAGAATAAATTTAAATTATTTGCGAATCTAGGTGAGTGCGGGGTCCGGTGTCAAGTACAATTTGATTATCGATAACGAAAATTACTTGTCGATAACTATTATGATGATCAACGATCATGATTTACGTCGGCCGGTATAGGATGGCGATCGATCGATAGATTATCGCCTAATTCTAGACGTGCAATGAAGAATGCAAATTGAATATTTCAATTGAAGATGGAGATACCAATTGGCAATTATGTCCACTAGCATTCAAAAAGTTGTAAGTGCTTACGGATGTGATCATAGAATCCAGAGTTCCAGATTGCAGTTGTAACTATTCATGATCGACATGAGGAATATTAATTGCTTATAAGCAGTTTCATATGTAGATTATAAAAGTCCGTACACGCGTACTGTAATGGTACTTATGATTATCAACACATACTTATGTATTTTCTCAATTTCATTTTATTTTTCCTTTCCTTTAGATTCAGTTGTTTTTTATCCTTGTTATGTGATTCAATTATCATTTTAATCCCGGCCATTGTAGCGCCTGTGTCGCCCATGTCATAAGGGGCATGATGACTTGATGTCATCCTCACCTTCTTCTAGCTTATTACCGGCAGTTTGTTCAGGGTTCTAAACTCAACGGTGGCAACTAAACACGAGGGGGGTTGCATTCGTTGCGAGACTTAATCCAACACCTTACGGCATGAGCTAATGACAATCATGCACTACTTGTCTTTGCATTCTCAAAGACACACCTCTCTTTCAAGAGGATTTGCGGCATGTCGCTAATAAACTAAAGACCAACCTTTGGTGAAATGCATTGCACTAATTTCTAGTGAAACAACTTTAAATTGAGAATCTAACCGGGTCTTTACGATTCAGCAAAGCACATAAATTTATTATTATTTTTTTGTCAAAGAGGCGTGTCATATATATGTTGTCTACACGTCGGCCAATTCGTGACATTCTGTGTAATGAAATACCGAAAATCTAGATAAAAGCAAAATGAATTGTCATCCACAGATGCTGCAATTAAAAACATCACCAAATCATCAAGACCTGCAGTTAACGGAAGTCAAGGAAATGAATGCGGTTATAAAACAAAAGAAAGAAGAGAATCCATGGATAGACTCGTGTCGGAATAAATCGATTTAATTTGTCGACTTGGAATTAGGGTTTGGTTAAAGAAGCTTCTGTGGGGGGCAAATTCATCTTTGGGCAAAAGTGACCAAAAACCAAAAACTATGCTTACTGTGACACGTTCACTCAGAATTTTTTTTTTTGTGACTGAAAAAATTCCCAAACTTATAGCCATGTGAGATGTTTACGTCAACCTTGTATCAGTGTGACTCATTTATCCCAAAAATTTTCTCTTGACTCCAAAGATCCTATCCTACGTGTCACACCCTTATAAGTTTGGCATTTTTGGTATCATAACAACTAATTTGGGACAAATGTGACATGGTAGACATAGCTGGGGATTTTTGGCGTCACAAAAAAAAAAGTTCGGAGTAAATGTCACGCGGGTACAAGTTTGGATTTTTGGTGCCACAGAATATTTGGAGTAGATGTGTTACACGGATACAAGTTTGGAGTAAATGTGCCATACAGGGTACAAACAAAAGAAGTTTGCAATAAATGTGTCGCACGAGTATAAGTTTGGATTTTTGGTATCACAAGAAAAAGCTTCTGATAAACGTATCATAATGGGGTAGCTTAGGGTTTTTGAAGATTTTCTGCCCCTCATCTTTGAATGACATCATAAGACAAATCGAATGCAACTAATTGGACCAACGCATTATATATTTCTATACATGGTTTTTACTTGATGGAACGGGTCAGCTTTGCTGGTCCAATCTTCAGATGACTTGATACCGACATTTCATTCCAATTACGTATTGCAGGCCTTCTTCCTCCCTTTTTTTTTTTTTTTGTGGGGACTAGTGTTGCTTCGTCCCAAATAAAATTCTAGATAAACTAATGCTCCGAGTCTTGTGGTATGAAGGATCTGTGTGCTGATAGAAAGGAAGTTTCTGGCCATCGCCAAGGAAATGAAAGCTTCGATGAACTGTGGTTAAAAGGATGAAACGACTGGATTTATTCGGATACCAGCACTATGCTTGGGAAGCTAGGGAAAGGGTGGGGAAAGACAATACCGAATTCCTAACCCGTAACTTAGCATGTCGATCCGGGTCGACGAAGTCGGACACTAGAAAGCAATCTGTACACCTAATGTGGAACCCGGCCCTGCTCGAGTTGATCTTAACGTGGAACGACATGAGTTCGACTATCCAATATGCAGAACGAAGCGTTCATGTCTTATGCCTTTCTTGCTGCGAAACGACCTTGTGGACTGAATCAAAGAGAGCATAATACCCTCAAAAACCTCCAACTTGTGGACTGAATCAAAGAGAGCCTAATACCCTCAAAAACCTCCAACTTTCGGTTCTACTTTGATAAGTGACGTGGCGCGCTGGTGGCAACCACGCGACAGTCCATGTCAGCTCAGCACTTGTATTCGTTTTAACAAAAAATCTAAATCTTTTTCCCTAATCACGACAATAAGCACACTCTCATCCCACGTCAAAATAGAACGAACAACGGCCAATCCTCGAATCTAGCGCCGTCATTAGTGATATGCATGTGAGATTTTGTAGGACTACTGCTAACTGTTTTAAAAACTTAAACTTTTGGATGAAGGCATGATTTATATTTAATTACTCTAATGATGCACACATCATAATCCCCTTCAAATAGATAGGGTTTACTCAATGGGTAGTGTGCACCTAAGTTTAAGATTCTCGATACCATCACTGCACAGAGACACCAAAAATTGGTTGAACAAGCTCTCATATCTACAAGCTCTCATATCTAGATCTAGATCTAGATTGAGAGAGATTGGAGCACATGAACCCATATAAGAGAGTTTCAAGTCTGCAGAGTGTGTAATTACAATGAAGGTCCGCGGGGATTTAGCTCTCAGCCACTTGAGGAAGGCCGAAAGTACATGCAGGTAGGCGGGTTGATGCCAAAGATAGAAAGCACTGACGATGGAATGGTTCCCATGCCATCGCCGCAAATTAGACCCGAAGCAACAGCTCCGATCCAGCATAGTCCTCTGCGTCCTCCTTATTAATTCTCTCCCAGATGAACAATATCACGGTCCCCACAAACACGTCGATCGCAAAGTAGGCTCCGACGTAGAACGGGAGAGCCATGGCCATCGGAATCGGGATGAAGCGCGAGAACTTCTTGGGAGTCGTGTCCCTCAGGAGGTTTATAACCAGAGCTGCCACAAAAAACTCGAGGCACAGGGTGAGACAGTTCTTGGGAAGCTCGGAGAAGCCCTCACTGGCCAAGATTGCCATATCCCCGTATGTCATGGCTTTTGGTGCTTTGTGCGGTCCGTCGGGTGAACCGACATCAAAAGCGGTCCAAAACAACCAAAACGAGAGCGGGGAGGGGACACAACCCATGGCAGTTCCGACTAGCTGACTCGCGAACATTGATTTTGCATATGATGAAGTTAGGTAACCTGTCTTGAAATCTTGCATAAGATCAGCGGTTGTCGAGACAATGGACATCATAACCCCACATGCTGCTAAACCGGCTATCAGGCCCCCATTATACCCAACCTAAGATGCAATCATGAAAAGTCCACTGTTTCCATAAGTCTAGGACAATTTATTGTCTGTTAGCCCAGTTCCCTAAGAATTGCAGAAGGCAAGGGCAGGAGCAATGGCGTACAAACCTAGAACCAAATACCATCGAAGAGGCAGAAAGATCTTTGGAATCGTCGCTGTGGATATCGCGACGAGGCCCTAGCTGGAAGCTGCAAACCAGAAGGGCATTCGTTCTTTCAAAAATACCTGATCTCTTTTCCTTTGTTCCATCACTATCTTGGAACTCTCAGCATCTGCAAAAATCACAGGAATCAAACACTAGACAAGGCCTATCTAAGGGGAAAAAAGAGAGCTTATGCATAGATTATAGATGAGCAAAGACAATGTTCTTCTCCTGGGCAAGAAATAGAAGTGACGTGAAATGAATATCGCACTAGCTTCAGTTACAAGGAAGAACACAGTTGATGTCCTTACCAATAGACTCCGTGATGATCGGCAGGTTGCTAGTCATACTGCCTTTGTTGAACATCTCTTTAACAGTTATTCCGTTATCTTGATCAAATTGTAGAGACAGTCCCCGAGAATAAGTGAAATATGAAGCGACATTTTGCAAGCAACCAACACTCGAAGTGTTTGCTATGAATAACATAAATAGTTCTGGAGCAGTACCTTATACCCATAAAGACCTTTGAAGTCATTGCAGCCAAGATCAGCTGGATACCAATCCCTGGCATGTTTCGAAATGAAAGGCCAGGGGAAACCCCATGATTGCCCCGAGTAGGACTGAACAGTTAACTATGTGGGGACAGATGAGACCACATCCAACATAAGTCGGGCTGAAGTCGAAATAGAACCTGTCGTACAGAGAGTGATGCGTGATCAGCAAGGAAGATACACATGTTAGCAATCTTAGCATGTAGGAGAAAACCAAACGCTAGAAGATAAACGGCTAGCAAATATGTCTATTACATTGGCTGAAAAATGCATGTGCTAGATGTTAGTAAACTACCAAGCATATCCATTTAAATCTAACTATGATCCACGGCACAAATCTCCTTGGAAAGCAGTTTGATGAGTGCCGGAAGTAAAATATGCAAATGATATTGAGAGGCAGGCAAGAGAGAGAGAGAGAGGGAGGGAGGGAGAGAGAGAAGTGAGTACGAGTTCTTAAACAGAGTCAAGAGTCAAGCTAAGGCCGGGAAAATTATCAAATCCACAGGAATCGCCAATACCACTGAAGAACCACTCGAAGCAGCTCCAGGACAGACTTATGCTCAAGCATTTCCCGAGACAACTAACTTGCTTGCTGGGAAATCAACATGGCAGAAAGTCGCACACCGCATAACTAGTTAAGAGAGATATCCCGAGTGAAGAAAAGAATTGTACAGAGTCGAAAGACTAAAGTTACAATAGCTGTTGACACTACTTTCCTGACTAGTATAAGGAACATTTTGACATTTCAAGACTAAACTTAGCAAACGCAGACCACAGATGGAAGATGTTTTCCAGGTCCGTCATTTTACTAGAATCCCAATCATCAGAGCTTCATAGCTGCAGGCCTGAATTTCCTTTCGAGCAGAAAATAGATCACCATAAAGCACATAGTTTCCCTCTGAGCCTCGCTTACCCAGCAAGTTCTGCTCTGCTGTTTATGTGAAAGCTGTTTATTAGCATAGCTGTTGCAGTACCGTTTGGATAAGCAAACTTATAATCTAAGATCATAACTGTGATAATTAGACAGAGAAAAGAGAAGATCAGAAAAGGATGACACGCGCTGCTGGTCGTGATGCTCGCAAATATGTATCTACAGCAGTAATACTTCAGATTTTAGCATTGTAAATTTACAAATCAAGTATGTACATTCATCAGTTGTTCCACTTAAGTATGGATAAGTTGTACTTCGCGTCGCCAACCTTTTGAAGATGAAGAAGGCTAAAGAGAAAGCTGACAACAAACAAGACCCCTACCATCCATCTCAAGCCTAATTTTTTAACATCTGCTGCACGATTACCAGGATAATCAGCGCCAATGAGCTGATATATCTTTTCATCCATTGCAATCAAGTATGAACCTCCACCTGTCAATAATCACACAAGAAGTAAAATTCCAAAATTAATGAAGTGATCAACAAAATTTAGGCAGGAAAAATGCTAAGTTGATTGGACCAGTTCACCAATCAAGCATCCATATCTCCGGGATGACCTAACCATACATCGGA
This sequence comes from Psidium guajava, assembly GCA_016432845.1. Classification (NCBI taxonomy): domain Eukaryota; kingdom Viridiplantae; phylum Streptophyta; class Magnoliopsida; order Myrtales; family Myrtaceae; genus Psidium; species Psidium guajava. Next base: position 3,318,450 of record CM028234.1, on the reverse strand, counting down.
ATCATGACAACAATCAACAATGTCAACCCAATTCTATCCATCTCCATGCATTAGCAGGTATACTCTTCTAATAATCTGAAGGATGGAGCCTCCTGTTTACTATTCTAAGCAGGAAACTTACTTTCCTTTGATTAAAAGGAAAATTTTCCGAATAGACTCACCGCCATAAATCGTCGACACAAAGGCGCGACGGTCATAAACTTGATAAAAGAAATCACACAATAAAAATTCATATTGATAAGACACTTGGAGCTCAGCTAGAGCAATACAAAGTCCATGTGCAGGAATGGAACAAAAATACATTTGGGAATATCTTCAGCTGTAGACGAAAGGCTAGACATGAACAGACACATCTCCTTTGGGGATGGAAACACTTGATTCTTCCACACAGTGACAATTGTTTGAAGAAGAATAAATTGGATTTGATCGCTGAGAGATGATGATGGACTACGGATAGATGACCAGGAACAAATTGGTCATGAGTCCTTATGCTGATCCTCAGCCGGCCTTTCTCTTGATGAACTGAGAAAATAACTTACAGTTCATTAAATGCAATGCTAGATAGCTAGTATGCAAAAGCTCGAGACTAGTATGTACAAACTAGACACATCTGATGTTCGTTTTCCCAAGGAAATAATAAGAACGGCAAGATTCCTTCCGATTCTGCATCCCGGTGTTAGCACTCCAATTCATAACATAGAGCACACAGTCTTGCACTAGAAAATATGATATTTATCTGCTTTTGCTGTAGAAACTGACAATCTCTGATGTCTTAGTGTTAGCAGTGATTCCCATTAATTTGCATTAAGAACATAGTTGAAACATCAAACAGAAAGGCGGTTTCCTGCCACACCAATTCTTTTTTCCTGGATAAGTGCCTCCCCAACTCTGCAACTACATGCACTTCGCATTCAGATTTTTTGAGACCAGCATTGCACGTCTTTTTTTTTTTTCCTTTTTCTAAACTTACAATTCATTTTTATGTCACTAAGAGAAGAGGATAAAGAGGCTAAATTTGATCTATCTTTCCGGCATAGCCAAACTCCTCCAACTCTGAACCAAAGCTTATCCTCGTCCTAATATCCAGATCAAGATCGAGCAACCCCACGCGCAGATATACACGAATCCAAATGTGTGCTTTGAAGAATCTATTGAATTCATGAAGGTGCTTGCTGTTGCACTGGGGGCGTTCTTTCCTTTGATAAAAAAAAAAAAAAAGAGGGGAATTGATACTTTTACAACCAATTTTTCACTTCTTGGGCGCTTCTAATCTCAATAAAAGCTACCCATAATCATTTGGCAAATGTGAAGCAGTTAGGCATAAATTGATACCGGCATTCTGCTGGATAGACAGCTCATGATCTTCAGTCTCTAAATCCTGGAACAGCAGAAGGTTGGCTGGTCGTTTGCCCTGGATTTCCTTCTTGTCAATTTCAACCCCTCTGCCAGAGATTGGCCATGTCAGTGTCGATACACCAACTCCAACCAAGAGTTGGCCTTTTTCCTCTTAGTCTCGACTCTAGGGATAATTTTTTCACTAAAGAAGGCATATCCGGCAGCGTTGAAAGCTCCCCCCACCTCCACCACCACAGCATGGAGGAGCAGCTCCTGTATTCATTAGTGACAGACCTTCTATTAGTGATTTATGCTAGTATCCATATGGGTTCTGGAGTTGAAGGTTGATTCTTAGGTGAGAGACTCAGAGACAGATAGGGATGCATAATTCTCCCAGGGGATGATGCAAACCAACTTTTTTATTTGCCGAATCATTGTTGTTTCCACCTTTGTATTTCTTCTGGAAATACTTGAGTTTATATACAGATTGAGATCCTTGAAGAAAGTTTGAAACAATCTCTCATATTTGGATCTGTGACTTACAGACTTCTCCCCTTAAAAAGAAGGGGGTGAGAAGCAACAAATGCTTTTGATACTGTATTGGTGCAGAGGCAATTGACTTCTTATAAAATGATGATTGTACTAGATCATTTACTCCATGAGTTTTTTTGCTTGTTCATTCAGTTTGAATGTCCTTAACATGATGTTGTTAAAGACCGATCTGGTGTCTGTCTTCCAATAGGTGGAAGCTAATTTTATATTTCCGATCCCTTCTTTCTGGCACAGTATTCTTGTGGAAACAATATGCAATGATGAGTGTGGCATTGAACAAAACACACGTCTCAAAATTCGATCGAGTCCTGACCATGCTGAAGAGTATCTATGCTTTCTGGAGCTATTGCCATTTCAAATGTAAGGGAACTTCTCGACTTACAACTGGCATCCTTCTGCAGGCCAGATTATGAAGCTGGATTACGTGACTTCGGAAATTGATTAGCCTATTATGACAAAAAAAAAAGTGGCTTTTCCACTGTCTAGCAGTTACCACTGGTCAGATTCGTTTTGGTGAATTTATGATAATTGATGATCTGCCATGATGCGAATACCACCAGGTTTATGAACCGGCGGAGGAGTGATATTGTATCAAGATGATTGACATGGTTAGTGGGACATGGTGGAATAATACAAGTTAAGACAGTCCAACTTTCCATTCTCCTGCAATTCAAAGATGCAGCTGACTACGCATTTATTTTTGTCTAATAATGTTGTGGCTCGGCTGCTTATCCTGCGATTGTAAGTAGACAAATGTTTAGATAGACGGCTTTTTGTGCTTGGTTTATCCGATACATGGTCAAGCACTGGTAATTCAAACAAGCGAGAGATCAACCGAAAATAAGAAACCTTGAAAGTTTCTTGAGCTTGGAGATGGAAAGCAAAATCTTACATACTGTCAAAAAAGTTCCTAATCTCATCACTGGTATGCGATGATCGATCTTCTGTAATGTCAATGCCGTTATCTAACTCTCTGGTTATGATCATTTGGTCCTGAGTAATTGAAAGCATGTCTGTCCTTGACTCAGGTGAACAACTTCTGTGGTTATATGCCTGGAACTGGAAGTGGAAGGATTGTTTTCTTCTTGGTATGTACTCCTGTGACATCTGTGCTGCTTTTGTTTCTGCCCTTTCATGGTGAGCAGAGCCTATTTTATGAAAAATAAGTGATTTGAAAAATATTTTCTTAAAAGTGATCGTTTTTATCGTTTGTAAAAATTAATGAATGAATAATACTTTTATCATTAAAGAAAATACATAAACAAAGCTGCCATTGATAATGAAATTTTTTTATTGGATAATTATTTCAAGCGATACAAGCGATTGCTTTTAAGAAAATATTTTTCAAATCACTCACTTTTCGCTATACAAATGAAGCATTAGTTAGGATTTTTTTTAATCTTGATTATGTTCAGAAAATATATGTATCCGTCGTATCCAAATTATGTTTTAACCATCAAACAAGTCTTTAAGTCTTCAACTTGTGCATTGATCTTCGATATGTCAAATGGGTTTTTCTTAGAATCAATGGATTCTTGGTACGTTAAATAGGTCAAAATTAAAGAAAATTTCAAATAAAAACCTCAAGTGCCTTCATTTTCTTAAATAAGGATATAAAATGAACTCTATTCTATATTTGATCTAGAATTACATATATTTAATTGTTGTACTTTCACACCGATATGGACACAGAGGACTTGTATAACATCTAAAACTTAAAAAAGATCTTAGACCATCGGAAAGGGGAGTTTGAGGACTTATATATCGCCTGATAGGTATATAAACTAGGAAATTGCAAATTGGTTGGATTGATAGGTAAGTTTCGAACCGTACATTTACTCGGGATTCGGGTAATTCTGATTCATCTCATTGATATGTTAAATTTTGAGGGAAAATTCTAGTTAAATATTCAAAGTGTTCTTATTTTTTTTAAAATAAAGACCTAAAGAGAATCTTGATTCAAATATAGGCTTGAAATGATATATCAGTTTCAAATAAGGGCTTAAAGTAGCCATGGAGTCTTAAAAAAAATGGTCTCGCCTAAAGGGCATAATTCTTTGTTTCTTCATTTGCCCTTTTTGATTTTTTTGATTTTTTTCTTTGCTTTTTTGCTTTTTCTTTTTTAATTTAAAAAAAATCAAAAAGAAAAGAACACATGGTCACCGCCGATAGGAAGTCGATAAAGGCACAGAAAAAGGAGAAATAAAAAAATCAAATAAAGGGAAATGAATAAATTTCCCTAGAAACCAAGCCCTTTCTTGAGACTCAATGGCCAATTCATGCCATAATTATTGAAAGATGGAAAAATGAAATCAAGTGAGCCGTTTATATTATCGAAAATCCCCGAGGAGAAAAAGAAATTCATTTTAGTAAAAACATTTAATGGAATTTATAATATTGTTATAAATACTCAATGGCAATATCATATAGAGAATATACCATATTGAACGAGGTAAGCAAAATACTAAAAAAAAAATCAATTTGGGGTTTACGTTCATCTGTCATAAATGTACTATTGTTATTGTGGTATTAACTCAATTTAACGGAAACTTCAAAGATGAACCAATTTGGAGAAAATTAATTTGGAGTAAATTCTTTCATAGTCGTACCAATTTGAATTTTTTTGATTAAAAGATGAGTTTGGTATAAATTTATCGTATGTGTATCGATTTGGAGTAATTTGTGATATTAATCCTATTAAAATTAGCAGCATTATCTTTTTTTTCCTTTTTATGTCAGAAAAATTCACAATACTGGACCTATTGGTTGAGATACTCATACAAATCATAATAAAAATGCTCAATCCTCATTAGAAGGAGAATGATCTACGTGGCATTTATTAGAGATACTAATGTGGATTAGCCATGGATGAACTTTGGGATGAGCGAGGAGCATCCGATTTTTTTTTTCTTGGGATAACAACACAACAAGTATATGAATTTTGACTTAATATATAATAAATTTCTGAACTTTTAATTTGATCAATATAATCTATGAATTTTAATTCGATGTACAATATAATTCCTATAATTTTAATTTAACCAATATGGCCTTTGAATTTTTAAAACATGTTCAATTTAATCTAACTATACGAAGATGTTTATTATAATCTTTTCATTGATTCAAGTTCAAGACTAAATTGAACATATTTTGAAAGTTCATAGAGAATATTAGTCATAATATGCAAATTATGAGTTCGGAGATCACATTTCATATTGGGTGAAGAGTAAAAAATTATATTAATTCAATTACAAATTTAAAAATTATATTGCATAGTAGATTAAAGTTGAGACCATTCGTGTCATTTTGCCCTTTTTTTTTTTTTCTTCTGCTTTGGCTACGAGAATAAGCCCCTTTGGTTCCCGCCATTTTTGCTCCGAGCTACCTTCAGTCCTCCTCGCTCTCGGGTCATCTTCAACCTCTGATGTTCTTCCTTCGCTCATGCCACTATTCTCCACGCCTCGCTCTCAATCTCACGCTCGTCTCGCCTCTCGCTTGGTCTCTCTCCTTCGCTAAACCCTCCTCCCTCCGCCCCCTCTCGCTCTCCTCCTCGTCGCGGCCGCCGAACCGGAGGATGTCCGCGAAGCCCTCCGCATTCGACGCGCTCATGTCCGGCGCCCGCGCCGCCGCCGCCGCCGGCAAGAAGAAGCCCCGCCCTCCCTCGCCGAAGAAGCGTAAATCCCCCGATCCTGCGGCAGTCGAAAACCCTAGCGACGACTGTAGGCCCGATTCGGCTCCAGCGGAAGCTAAGGTCGATCAATCTGAGACAATCGAGGAAGGGAACCAGATAATTGAAGTTAAAGGCTCGAATGCGGAGAAATGCCCCGAGCAGAAAAAGGCGAAGCAAAGTGAGGGAAACGAGAAGAGTGCGAAGAAAGGGGATTCGTCTGCTGAGAGAGTGAAGGGATTGAAGAGCAAAATCCATTTGTTGAAGGAGAAACCGGCGGATTTCTCCCCAAAGTCTGTGGCTTGCTGGAACGAGGGCGAGAGAGTTCCGTTCATATTTTTGTGCTTGGCGTTTGACCTCATATCGAATGAGACCGGGAGGATTGTGATCACGGACATAGTGCGTAATGTGTTGAGGACTGTGATGAACACAACGCCGGATGATTTGGTTGCTGTTGTGTACCTATTGGCCAACAGGATTGCTCCTGCTCACGAGGGGCTGGAGCTGGGAATCGGGGACGCATCGATCATTAAGGCCCTTGCCGAGGCCTATGGAAGGACAGAAGTGCAGATTAAGAGGCAATACAAGGTTATCTTTTGAATGTATTGGATCCGTTCTTCCTCTCGTTTGAACTTTTGGGCTAAAGTGTGGAGCTCTAGTCTTGATATTCAAACATCATTTTACATGAGGGAGTCTCTATGCTACATGTTCTTACTGGCACTTTTCAGAAATTGTGTTAGTGGTAGAGAAAATCAATTTAGTTGATTGAAAAAATGAGAAGATTTTAACATGATACTTCATATCTGGAATATTACAAGCAAGATTTCAAGGCCACTGACTGGAGAAAGGAACTTGGGCATGATAATTTAGATCACTGTATGCCCAACTTTTAAAATGATACCAACATGATCATTTAGAAAGGGGTAATTACAAGGCTATTGATGCCATTGACAAGGAATTGAACATTGAGAAGATTTTCCTAATGTCACAAGTCATGCTCCTAGGTGATTTTCAATGTTCTTTCCCTCCTAATTCTCTACTGATGTTTGTTAGCTTCTCTCACTTTTCATTCAATTCTGGCCATAAAGCTTATCTGAATCTTTGAAATTCACAAACTTACTCAACCTTTTCACTTTCAATTCTGGCCATACAGCTTATCCAAATCTTTGAAATTCACAAACTCACTCGACATTTCTAAAATTTCTTACTGTTTTTGATTTAGAAGTGGCGCAATTGCTACAAGAAGAGAGCTTACTAGCTGAGTTCTGTTGAAAGTTCCAAATTGTCACCGTTAGATGGTCAGGAAATTTAGCTTCTTCCTACATATGTAAAGGCCACTTAGTAGTTTTAACGTTCAGCCATCTTCTTGCATCATGGGTGTAAAGGATCCAATATACTGGATCACGACACAGATGCTTTTTGTTCTTTGTCTGTGAAGCCTTTTTTGCTCATCCTCTTGCTTGATTATGTTGTAGGAGTTGGGAGATTTGGGCCTTGTCGCTAAAGCAAGTCGATCATCTCAATCCACGATGCGCAAGCCTGATGCATTAACTCTTGCCAAAGTATTTGATACGTTTCGGCTCATAGCTAAGGTATAGTAACTCTTTATTACTTATCTTGAGTTCTTCTTTGGAGTAGTAATTGTGCACATGTCCCTTTGCTTGCAAATTTGTATTGGCGAGAGATATAGCAGCTGATAAAAATATGGTGAAAAATATAGCAAGAAATTTGTTTCTCGATTTGTTTAGTAGTTGTTGTCCTTATTGATTCCTTGTCCTCAAAAGTATTGTTTGCTTTGAGGTTAAGCGTTTGAAATGCTGGATCATTTGTTGCAAGAGTGAAAGCGTTTACTTAATCCCTGTGTTATGTAACTTTGGTGAATATATTTGCTAAATAGCACTGACACGTGACAATATGACACACTGACACGATATTCTAAAAAAATAGAGAATTCTGACACATTGAGACACGTTGCATATTAAATATATATTTTTCTATATACGTGATAAATTATATTAGAGGTGAGTTTTTTTTTCTTCTTCTATTAGGGATTCACGGTTAGATTTTTTTTTTAGGGCTGGATTAATTTTAGGGTGGCTGAGTATGTGACTTAAGTATATATATATTTTTGATAAATTTACATTTTAACCTTTGATTTGTTGGAAATGTTTAAATTTGACACAACACGCCGACACGTCATTCTAAAAAAAATGAAGAATTCTAATCCATTGGGCCACGTTGCATATTAAATGTATATTTTTCTATATACATGATAAGTTATATCAGTGGTGAGTTTCTTCTTCTTCTTCTATTAGAGATTCATGATTAGATTTTTTTTAGAGCCGGATTAATTTTGGGGTCGTTGAGTATGTTGCTTAAGTATATATGTTTTTTTATAAATTACATTTTGACTCATAATTTATTGAAAATGCTTAAAATCGACCCCGCGTGTGTCAAAATGGCGTGTCGGGATATTGGACTCGCGTGTCGCTGGCATGTCTTGGGCGCTGACTACTTGTCGATTGCATGTCGGAGAGGATCGGAGTGTCAGAAAGTGTCGGATACGACACGGAGGCTCTCGGAGAGTGTTAGTGCTTCATAGTATATTTTATACTTGAAGCACATTGTTTCTTTGAAATGGATATCGTATCTAAGAGTGTTGATGTATTCTGGAAGTTCTGTGGCTCCTGTATTTTCCAGTACCTATATTCTTTACTATTATGTTTGAGAGCTGATAATTAGTTGTTAGTATTTGACATAGTGTAACATAGTACTTTGCCTCCAGCTTCCCAAGATCAGGCTATCCTATGTTTAGTTGACCTTGATGCATATTTTCAGGGGAGACCTCCATTGTTGGAGACAGTTTGAGGTAAGTTGCTTGGAGAATTAGGTATTAGCTTTGGGACTGAAGCCATTGCAATGCAAACATCTACTGCAGTGACGGCTATAAAATGGTTTTCTTAGTCCTGACTATTTGCATAACTGCTCATGTTTTTGGGTTTCTATCGTCCTCCATACAAAGTTGAAGTCATATGAGCTCTTTGCTGGGTGTAATTGCAGCATCTGATAAATTTTATTTTAAGTTGAACGTTTTCCTAGTCTTTTGTTTGTTTCCCTTTATTCTTTTTCCACGTGACAAACCAGTTCTTTGTTAGTCTGCACATAGAGGAGATGCTTGGTTCTGGTTGGAAGTAAAATTTGCGTAATGTCCTATGCATCAATGTTCCTTCCTCTAACTAATAGTTTAGGATCAGGAACCGGATATCATTTAATTCAATTGCACCACAACTTTAGAATGTTGTTACTGCCTTGGTTAATCTGCTGCTTGTTGCATATTCACAGGAATCCGGGCAGAATAGTCAGGAAAAGAAAAAGAACCATATAAAAGCACTTCTTGTTGCAGCCACTGATTGTGAACCTCAATATTTGATCCGTCTACTTCAGGTTATGGTTGAGACTTCTATAATGGTATTAGATACGTGTTTGTTGATGGTTCTATTTGAGCTAAACTTAGTGTCTTGCAGACAAAATTGAGGATTGGATTAGCAGAGCAGACTCTCTTAGCTGCACTTGGACAAGCTGCTGTATATGCTGACAAACATTCTAAGCCACCCACAGATGTTCAATCTCCTCTAGAAGAGGTGAAATTGACATATGTTAACATTCATACGTGTAGTTGATATTTTAGGAAGTGTGATCTTTGTTCATTGTTTTTGTATGTGGGTGGCTTCCTTTTGGACATCGTTTTCTTCTGTATGGGGACGTTACCTTGGTCCTTTTTCAATAGAACTTTGCTTATACTCTTGCTAAAACCTTTCTGTCTTTAGATCAACTCACTCTTCTTTTTTGTATATAAGGAAGTATTCGGTATATTGTGTCTTGACAGTAGCAATATATTTGACATGGAATTTAGAATTACCTGTCCCGTCCGTGCCATTGTTGCAGGATTTAACGCTGCTAAAAAATATTTCTTTTTCCTCTAGTTTTTGGTTAGTAATACTGCTTTACTTCTATTGTTCTCATGCATTGCTTTAATTGCCGGTCCTAGAATTGCGATGATCTGTTTTCTTTGATTGTAAGATTTGAGTTGGATTTTCTTAAGTGTGGTTGTTTAGTTTGTCTACATCTTTTTATTTTGCTTTTTTCCCCTTTTCTTCTATTTTTTCCTTCCATATGAAGTCTGGACTAAGATTACCTTTCTGAATTGTTCTTCGTTCCTTGTATACATGGTTTGTGGTTTTTATCTGTTACAGGCAGCAAAGATTGTCAAGCAAGTGTACTCTGTTCTTCCAGTTTATGATAAAATAGTTCCTGCTCTTCTTACTGATGGTGTATGGAATCTTCCAAAATCGTGTACTTTTACTTTGGGAGTCCCTGTTGGACCTATGCTTGCAAAACCAACAAAAGGTGTCTCGGAGATTTTAAGTAAATTCCAGAACACGGTATACACTTGTGAATACAAGTATGATGGGGAGCGTGCACAGGTGATACATCTGAGTCAATTTTTTTCTACCCATTTCTGGTTATGTTATGTAAGGCCTTGTGATATGGCGTTGCTGTTGTAACAGATACATTATAAGGAGGATGGTTCTGTCCAGATATACAGTAGAAATGCTGAACATAACACTGGCAAATTTCCAGATGTTGTTGCCACGGTATCAAGGTGGGTCCTTTTTTCTTCAAATTTCTCTTACACGCTATGTAGACCTTTCATCTTGATTTTCCACTGCTCAGATGGCTACTATCTTAGAAATTCAGAAGAGTTGGCCATTCCTGCACATTGTCTTAGAATTGTCTTTCAGTTCTTTGCCTTGCTTGGGTAGGTAGCTGGTGAATAGAGTAACACTTAACTTTAGTATTTGACTGTGAGAAAGTTCATAATATACATGGTTACTCGATTAAATTTAATTAATTGCGGCATGCCTTGTTACACAGATTAAAGAAGGAAGCTGTTAAATCATTTGTTCTAGATTGTGAACTTGTCGCTTATGATCGAGAAAAGAAAAAGATTCTTCCTTTCCAGGTAATAGGTTCTTATAAAGCTGTTGTCACTTATTGGTGCTATCTCAAATTCTGGAACCATCTTTTTTGCTTTCAACTTTTAGTGACGTGAATTGAAAAAAATAATCCTTGTTTGGTAACTACCAGTTACAACCTTATATTTATCTGCACAATCATAGTTGGTGCAGAGACCCTTTTGTGTTCTCTCATTGCTTTTGATATTTGCGCGGAAGATAGATCTGCTAGTTGGATTGGCTTGTTGGTATTTGCAGAATCTCCCAGCATATGAAGCCCTGCATGTTGAGAATACAAGTGAGCCAAGTAGCACTGAATAGGGAGTCGCCGAGTAAACCAGCTACACCTAACAATTTTTAATTAATTCTTTTTAATTCACTGGCTCTTATATCTTTTATAGATTTCATAAAAATCAAGATATGGAAAACTTAAATAGAATTTTCGATTCCTAATTATTCTGAATTTTTCTTCTTTACCCAATACTTCAAAGATTCAAATCAAGAAGTTAGAATTGGTCAAATGATATGAATATGATTAAGTTACTAGTTATATTTAAAATACCGAGAATGTTTGGAAATCACTCAGAGCTGAATCCTTGTAACCAGCTTTTCAGTCGGGGATATTGTGGCTATCAATAGCCAGATACTAAAGCAATAACAATATGTTATGCGTCAAATACTTTAACCTTGGCACTAAGTTATTGCATGATATAAGTTGCCAGCAGGACCTGCACATGTAGGAGTTATTGACTTTAACAATTTTTTCTCTTATTTCTATCTTTTTGTGGTACCTTACTTGCCCAGTGTCTCTTCATTGCCCCGAATTAGTTGTTAGTTATATTGATGTAAGTAAATAAGTGACTTTTTTTTTTTTAACTTCCTGTTGAGATTTTATTATTTGTTTATTCGTTGATTGCAACTCTTGACCTAGTATGTATGTGTGTGATGTGAGTCACCACTCACCAGTAGACCTCATGTGAATCTATTCTCCCTTTTGTCCTCCTTTTCTTTCTCTTCGTCTCTTTCTCTTAACAAGCTTTCTAGCTTTCTTCAAGTAATTACGTGGCTAACAATATTTATTGGCATTGATTGCGGTTGAATCTTGAATTTTTGTCTTAATGCTCAACTTGCTGTACTATTCCCTTTGATATCCATATGCTCCAATATATTACCCATGCATGTGATTTGTTTCTTATACAAGTGATGGATCTGATTAAACCGGTCCTAAGATCAATGTTTCTGTCGCAGATCCTCACTACTCGCGCTCGCAAAAATGTAGTGTTGAGTGAGATCAAGGTGGATGTCTGCATATATGCTTTTGACATGCTTTATTTAAATGGCAAGCCACTTATTCAGGAACAACTCAAACTTCGGAGGGAGGTATTGCCATTTATTTTTTTCAAGTAGGGGCTAATATTACCTTTTTCCCCTTATTGGAATAGTCAATTCTTGTGCGGGCAGAGGGACTTGTTAGTCATGTGGGATTTTAAAGGTGTTTCTGCTTTAATTATATAGTGAAAAGCGCAGGTTCATTTCTAAGCCATGAGTTGTTTGGAACTGCTTAACTTTAGATGGTATTCTTTGCAAGATCTTTAGCTTCTTATGTGCTAAGACCTTATAGTAAGAATGTCTTCTCTTCGTGTGGGATGTTGTTTTTTTGTGTTTTATTAAGAACTGGGTAGTTCCATACCTTGATGAAGCCATTGATCTTTTTAGAAGGACAAACTGATTGGCAAGAATTGAGAGGTCTTTCTTCTTTAATAAAGTATGGCCCTTAACTCTCTCCTGGCATTGGAAACTATAAATTTAAGAGACTAGATAATGCTAGAGGTATTGCCATGATTAGGAGCAGGTCTTTTCTCTTAATAATTTTGTTGCCCTGCTATTCATGTAATTTATGAAAGCTTGTAATGCCCATTCTCATGGACCTGTGGATGTGGTATTGTGCAGCATCTATACGATTCATTCAAGGAGGAACCCGGATTTCTTCAGTTTGCCACCGCAATAACATCTAATGATATAGAGGAGATACAAACGTTTCTTGATGCTGCTGTTAATGCAAGGTATTTTTCTCTATTCATGCTATATTATTATGGCATTTCATGTTCGCTTGTTGATGGTCATGTGCAATTATCTGATCGTATTAAACACTCGGTAGCTGCTTCTTCTTCTATAACATTGGGTGCCTAAGCGTCCTGGAGCACCTTCCTAAAAGCATCATGTCAATGAGTCACATAGCAGTTCTTAATTGTGGAATTTTTCGTATGCCATAATATATTATTTATTGATGTGAACAGTTGAGCTGAAAAGCATTTGAAAGATTGATTGATCTTTCCCTGTGCGCCCGCATGTGTTTTTTTTCCCTTTCTTTTTGTGGAATTTATTTATTTATTTTTTGGGTTTTGGGTGGGGAGGAAAGGGGGGGGGGGGGGGCAGAGGAACCCCTATGAGTTTCTTTTTCAATTGCTCATGCAATTAGCCCAAATGATTCTCATTTGGTCTTTTTGCTTTTTTGTCTGTCGTATGCCTATCGATTGGCGAGTTCTCCATGTCAAACCCTTTGGACAACTATCTTTCACAAGGAATTGCTTTAGCCCATAATATAAAAATATGTACCGTTGACACACTTGGTGCAGTTGCGAAGGTTTGATTATCAAAACACTGGATCGAGATGCTACATATGAGCCTTCAAAGAGGTCAAATAACTGGCTGAAATTGAAGAAAGATTATATGGACAGGTAACAACGTGGTCCTTCTTATCGTCTTGCAACAGGTAAGTGAATGTCTAATATATGCTACTTTCCTTCTGCAGTATTGGTGATTCAGTAGATTTGGTGCCTATTGCCGCTTTCCATGGTCGTGGGAAGCGTACAGGTAAGTGCTTATTCAAAAATTGAGTCATCTGAAGTGATTGTCTACTTGTAATTTGTTTTTTGATTAATCTGTATGGACAATGTCTTTAGGCTCAACCGCTATGCCCTTTTCCCCTTCACAGTAGTTTTCCGTTTTAAGTGATAAGGAGAGGTTTATTATTTGAAAGAAATGTCAGGGCTGTGGCTCCTTCTCTGTGTTTTCTATTATAAAAACCACTCTTCAATTTGTATATGAACCTGTAATAATTGTTTAAAAAATTAGCAATATGGTCATTATATTGTTCATTGACATTAGTCAACTTTGCCTTTTCTGGAGGGTATTTTGAGCTCAACCTGCTCCAAACATCCTTTAAAGACAACATAAAGATACTATCTTCGATGAATATGCCTTGAAGGACAATATCTTTTGTTGCTCTATTTATTTGCCTCAGCTGTTCTGATCTGTCTACTGGACTCATGGGCCAATGTATTCTTCTGTTCTTAGCTCATTAAATTTCAAATTAAGCTTAATCAGAGTTTGTATTTCCCTCCTTTATAGGTTTTTATGGTGCGTTTCTCCTTGCTTGTTATGACAATTCCAACGAAGAGTTTCAAAGCATTTGTAAAATTGGTGAGAGAAAATAATTTGATTATTTGTTTGATGACAATCGTTCTGTTTATCAAAACATGACTTGATTATTCCCTCTGGCAATGCGGCTAGGAACTGGCTTTTCTGAAGCCGTGCTTGAAGAACGGTCTGCCAGTCTTCGGTCTAAGGTTATTCCAAAGCCAAAGGTCTCTCTCTCTTTCTCTCTCTCTCAAAGGAAGGGTAAGAAAGATTTTGCTTTGTAACTTCTGTTCTTTCTTTGTTTCAGTCGTATTATCGTTATTCAGATACAATCAGCCCAGATGTGTGGTTTGAACCCTCTGAGGTAGTTTATCGCCTGTTTTTATTTTTTCTGCATTGTCCCTTTTCACTTATATTTCTTACATGCAGCTTCTGGCATCTGCAATAATTTTACTTTTTTCTATATGTACTCTGACTCTCTTCCAGGTTTGGGAGGTGAAAGCTGCAGACTTAACTATTAGCCCTGTTCATCGTGCTGCGGTTGGAAGAGTAGATCCTGATAAGGTTTATGTTAATCTTCTTCTTCTTCTTCTTCTCCTTCTCCTTCTCCTTCAAAGGAAGGAGGGGTTTTCTATTCAGCAGACCTTACTGATGAATAGCAATTAACTTGTACTGTTTATTCATCACTAAATCTTGTCATGAATTCTTGTACGAAGGGAATCTCTCTCCGGTTTCCTCGTTTAGTTCGTGTCCGTGAAGATAAAGCACCGGAGCAAGCAAGCCCATCTGATCTGGTGAGACACAGTGCTATTAAGTTTTTGTGTTGTTTGGTCAACTATATTGATATAGAGGTGGTATGGGAAGTGACTATTTATTCTTTCACTGGCTTTCCTCTATAATTTTTCCTTTACTATATCCAGATTGCAGAGATGTATTTTGCTCAGAAGCACAATCACCCGAATAATAAAGATGAGGATGAAGATGACTGAGAAGCAAATTCCTCATGTTTCAAATGTTCTCAATGTGATTCTCCCAGGTGCTTATCTGCGACAACAAGACTTTCCATCGTAACGGTGACTAAAGCCTAAGCATCAGTACTGCCATCAAGTCACCATACTTGGGGATGCGGCACCTGGGACACTGAATTAGCGGTCACTTACAACAATTGCTGCATTAAATTGTTGTTTTCTGTTAAAGAGAGCAGGCAGTGTCCTTGACGAATCCATTTTTAAACCTGTATGTGGTTTTCTTTGTATTCTCGAGCTACATCATGTATCCCTCACTATTAACACTTCAGGTCAGTGAAAGATATTGACTCAAACAAGAGCAAAAACGTGCTTCATGATGCTTGGTGCTTTTATACTTGCATGCTATTTCAGAAACCATTAGAGAAGATAGCGGTACACGCTCAAATGTAAATGTGGGTCTTCTTTTTACTAGACCGTCCTTTGTCGAAACCTTCTAAAATGGCTAGGGGGTGGAGCATTTTCTTATGTTTGATGTTGTTGCTCATATGTTCTTGCGCTGGGTTGCGTGTTGCACGCTCGAGACATCCCGGAGGGCAGATATCTCCATAGGACTATTTACTTACAAAAAATTTTCTGTTATGTAGATTTCCAGTTTGGTGCCAAAATAAGCTCAGTAATTTCCTACGCCTCATGAGCAATTGGTTCGTGTTCACTAATCTATGAGGCTCCGGAGGTACGTGTAATTC
The DNA here is from genome assembly GCA_016432845.1 of Psidium guajava. NCBI lineage: Eukaryota > Viridiplantae > Streptophyta > Magnoliopsida > Myrtales > Myrtaceae > Psidium > Psidium guajava. The sequence goes on along the minus strand of CM028234.1, from coordinate 3,302,747 downwards.
TTATTGCTAATGTATGATCGCTATGATTGGCTATCATCTGAAGGAGTGTATTTAGCATAATTTTTCACTGGACTCCTCATTTGCTAGTTCAAAGAGCTTGATGAAATAGCAAATTTTATTGGTGCATTTTGAACGTGACTAGTAGTGGCAGAAGAAATCTTCTGCGTTAGAGGTGATTTTTATATTGCTCGGTCTCTGGTGGATCATACTGCGATTTCAACTGGTATAGGGCCACTATGTTACGGCTCAGGCCACTCAATTCTCCCGCACCGTTTGGATCTGATCTAAAGTCCCTGCAGTTTTAAGATTTGCTCCTAGCTTAGCTGAAAAATTAGGAGCAAGAGACGGGGATCAATGGCACCGATTGCCATTACTCAAAACAGAGGAAACACCTTACGGAATTCAATCTTTGGTTGCCTATGATGGAGGCTGATGATCGCTTTCCAAAGAGATGTCAGGAGGTAGGCATGGGTAAGGCAATACATAAAAGTAGGTTCCAGTGTGTGGGTTTAGCAGACCCGACGTGAAAGGGTGCTGAAGTTTTCTTCTTCTTACCATATAAATCTCCCTATCCTACTATTCTGGATTCTGCACAGCTCTTTGATGCGTAGCTTTTGCTTCTGAGAATCTATAGCATTAATCTGGTGTTGGAGTTACATTTTAAGCACTAGAGCAAATGAAATTGGACAGATCAAGCTCTCTTTCAGTTGATGCTAAATAGATTGAGAATAAACAAGAAGGAAGCTGAGATTTTTCGACGATAAGCCGCCATATTTTCCTTCTCCGAAACCAATCAACTTTTGGGTAGTTCCCTTTCTAGATGAGGGCATCTGTACAAACGCTAAACCAGTAACCGACCCAAATTCTTTGCCCAATTTTTCTGTTCTAAACATGTGCTGAGACCAGTCTTAGTTTAATCAGCTGACTAAAATATGAGTCGTCAAATTGGAGGGACTGTTTTGGTGGTGCGAGTCAGTTCTCTTTGATACTTTGCTTCTCTTGAGGAAGCAGATACCTCACAAAGTCCCCTTTTCCTACTGTCCCCACCACAATTTGTGCCAGTGATGACGCTGCCGATGTTGATAGCAGATTCTGGAATGAAGAATGACGGTGTTGGTGGAAGTGGCGGTGACGGTATTGTCACTGGCGGGATCTCCGATGAGGGAAGCGGCGGCGGCGGGTGCTTCCACTCGGGAAGTGGTCCTGCAAGCAGGAGCGTCTGAAGCAGTGGACCTGCTTTCATCACTGCCTGCAAGAGCTTGCCCTTGTCGGGGAGCGGCTTTTCCGGGACCAACTCAATGTCCAGCGGCGCTGACGTCATTTGAGGTGGATGAACCAGGTCCATTATTGGTGATGAGACGATGCTCTCGTCGCAATCGGACGATGAGAACGCATTGTTGGAGTCCATTACCCTTCTCGGTTCATCTTCCACGGAGGAAACTCCAGAGAGCGGAACCGTTAGCTGCTGCCGCTGTTGTTGGCGCAGCAGCTTCTCCAGCAGGAGCCGCTGGCATTTGATCTCCGCCTCGTTCCTCTCGGCAATCGTCTTCTCAAGCAGTTCTTTGAGGCAATTTAACTGGTCGTCTCGCCTCTTGAGCTCTTCTTGAACTGCCAACTTGGTGTCCTCTAGTTCCAGCGTCGTGTAGAACAGAGAATGTCGCAGCTCATCCATGCTCTGCATGATCATAATGAGAGGAATTAGCACCGGGGATGGTAGGGAACACAGGAGGGACTAGAGACATGACTCTTTACGTTGAAGCACTCCCATTTAACAATTGTAACATTGCCATTGACAGAAAAGAAGCATGGAACATACCTTTCCTTGGCAGTAATAAGCCCAAGTGGCTAAAGAGCTCCCCTCATAGTCCATGTTTATGCTTCAATGTACTCCTAAGTACTATAGAGAGAGAGAGAGAGAGAGAGAGAGAGAGATTTTGAGTGAGGATTGGATGTGTTCCCATGGCATTTATAAGAGAAAGGTTGTTCTTCCTTTTGCTTCGGGTTCGCGACAGATCTGTTCTTCTTTTTTCCAATGAGCGTTGGACGAATGCAGAAAGTGCCAAAGGCCCGGCTAGCTAAGGCCAAATTGTCTCTATGCAAGTCCAAGCTCTCTCTCTCTCTCTCTCCCCCCTGTAGATGTAAAGAGTTAGTCTCTGGCATGAACGGAGTCTCGTGTCCTTACGCACAAAATTGCCGCAAGGTATACCAGAAAATGTCAGCGATGAACGCGGGGGGAGCTTCGCGTCTTCTACCCTAGTCTATACGTCTCCTCCCTCCCTCCCCGTCCCTATAATGATTACAGTCGGTACTGAAAGTTGAACTTCGTTCGTAAACGATACGCGAACGAATCGAGTTAAACCGGCCCTAATTTCAAAGGAAGAAAAATCCTCGGATCACAGCAAAGCGGTGGAGCCGGCCGGTCCGATACGATTTTTGCTGGTCCCGGATTTTTCAACCCAGTTAGGGATGAGAACAAACAAAGAAAGAAAAGACGAGGGCTTGGGGGCTGACCGGACATTCTCATCCTGCCGCCGGAGGAGTGGCAGCATCTGCACCGGTAGACTTTTAACTGCGACAGGCCTAGGAGGAGCCGTGGAGCCATTATATATCTATGATTCTATTCCAGCATTGGCGACGTTAGAAAAGTATGGTTTCTAGACGACGGGCCTGTCTGGTTCGGCTTTAGAAAAATAACCTTGAGAAAATACAAATACCTTCGAGGGTTTCGAAATGTAAATAGTATTTGGTAAAGTGTATTTTAATAATACGTACGTAAATATCGTTAGATAAAAAATACCGTTTGTAAATAATTTAATTTTTTTTAATTTTTTGATTTTTTAAAATTACTTTGTTTACTCTCTCTCTCTTCTTCTCAGCTAGTGGCTGGCCATGGCGATGGCTGACGACTGGCCACAAGCTAGGCTCGGCATTTTTTGGATCTAGCGAGGCAAGCTTCATTCACTAGAGGCCGAGCTCAGCTGAGCTAGATCCGATGAAGGCGATGCTGAGGCTTGCATAGTCCGCGGAGAAAGGAGCAATAGGCGAGAGGAGGAGGAAGAAGAAGAAAATAAGAAATAAAAATAAATTAAAAAAGAAAATAAAAAAAGACTAAAAAAATTGTAGTTGCATTCCACAAATGTAATTTTTTAAAGTACCTCAGGAATTATCTTGGGCAAAAAGCCCTTTAGGAGTCTTTGAAAATGCAATTGCATTTCCTCAAAGTTGATGGAAAAAAAAAAATCAAATGATATTTATATTTGGCCAAAGGATTTTAGAAAATCCATTCCAAATATTGAATCAAGCAAGCCTTACAATAACTCCCAAGATAGATACGTCATTATCTCAGCCTATATAAATAGGCTTCTCTAAGGAATTAACTGCTTATTATTTCCCTCTCTTTTTAATCTGAAAAGCCAATTAATTCCAAGACTCCATTTCGGTGTCGATGTTACACAAGTGTAATTATCATGGAATCTTGCTTTTCCGTTGGACAAAATAGACAGCATCAGTGCTTCGTACGGTTTCTTCATCACAAACCACTCATGTCATAATTGCTTTGTTTTCCTTGACATGAAAAATAATAGTTTACGGGGGGTAATAAATGAGGTGCAACGCTCTAAGGAGTAAATGTAATTGTCCAAAAAGTCCCCAAACCTATTGCATTTCTATTAATTTTGTCATAAATCTTTTAATTTTACAATTAAATCTTAAATATTTTATCAATATAGTCCATCTATTTAATTTTGATCAAAAATCATTAATGTGGACATTAATCGTCCTACGTGGCATGATTGATAATGACAATCGCAAATAATATTTTCCTTTTTATAATTTTATAATTTCTTATTTTACCTTTTTTTCTTTGTGTCGACGACCCTTGCTAGTCCTCGCTTGTGGCCCATGGGTGAGGCCATCACAATCTTGATAGCTGTAGGCGAGGCAACTCTCACTTAGATCTAGCGGTGGCCTTGCCCACGGCCGACAAGGCTATGACGTCCTAGCCTAGAGCAAGGGTCGCCGATGACCCTTGTCGGCACTTTAAAAAAAAAGCAATGGAAAAAAAAAAGAAACATAAAAAATTGAAGAATTATTAACATATTAATAATAATCATCCATGCCAACGTCAGCCATGCCACATTGGAGGGGCAGTGTCTCCGTTAGTAATTTTCGGTCAAAATTAGTAAGGTGGAATCAATTGGCAAAATATGAAAATGTTTGAGATTGTATTGGCGAGAGTGTAATAGATTTAGGATTTTTTTGGATAATTTTCTCGTACTTTGAGCCTATATTTCACCTTTAAAAAGAACGTCATTATGATTGGTTCAGCTAGTTGTTGGTTCGCTTTGCTTTTATAGGCTCGTTGTAAATCTGAACAAACCAATCATGTTCTAAGCCCAAAATGATGTATAAACAGTCCTAGCATGATAATTTCGATTATATCTTGCACAATTTCGTAAAAACAAACGATTAAGCATGTTATGAATAAATCCATTGTACTTTGATATAGTTTGCAATCTGGTCAAATCCATTCACCGAACGCATTGAACTTTATATTTTCTTTATAACATATTCAAAACATGGGTGACCCTAATGAAATAGACCGTAAAAGCGAGAAAAAGAAAGAGAAAATTGATACACCGAATTTATCCTGATTCAACTTTGAATTAGGGTTACATCCATTAGAGAATTTACCTATAATTAGCACTACGTATCTCTTTGTTACATCATTCAATTATAAATGAAAGAGATAGTATATAACAATAATTATTCATAGGTCCAAGTCCAAACTACTAATAAAATATAAGCTCAAACTATAAAAGTTCTTTAATGTCCCGAAGGCACTCCCCCCACCAGAGGCCCTCGCAAGGGCTGCCTCTGGGACCCTCGGTCGCTTACAAAGGAAAAAGAATCTCATGCTTTCCTATCGATGAAGAATATGAATCACATCCCAATAGTTACCAACTTTTTGGAGCATCGAATTGATATTAGAAACTTCAAGGGGGACCAAGAGAAGTAATCACCATCTCGTGGCATTCGTTTGTTGACAATGGAGGTGCTAGGCCATGTGCGGTCCATTTCTCAGCAAAAGACTAGAAATAACGAATTGAAGAAACAAAGGTGAGTGGATGCTAATCTCTTTCTATAATTCCCTCTGTTCCCTTCCACTTCAGGTCAATGAAGGGTTTTCTGCATTCAGTCAAAGAAAGGAGCTGGTGACCCAACTTTTTTCAGCAGTATTTGCCCAAAGAATGGTCGTGGAGCCCCCACAAAACCCTTCTGCAACACAAGAAAGTCGTCCTTCAAGAGGGAAAAATGAGAGACACAGAGAGAGGGGAGGGCTTCGATGTTGAACAATTCAAGACCACTGTGCTTGAGAGAAGGGCAAAACTACTTTGCGCACAAGTCGGTGTTGCCTGGAACACGCCTTCCGGGAACAATTATTAGGTAACGGTCTACTTCTTACACTGGTTTGACAGAACATTCTTCAGTGTCGGGTACTTGCTCCTCTTTTTCCATTTTAAGGAGAAAAACAGCGTATCGAGGCACACGTGTCGAGGTGTGTGGGGGGGGGGGGGGTGTTAAAGCATGTGGGTAAAGGTGTGGAGCAATTAAAATAAGCAATTCACTGATTGGTGGTGCTTCGAACTCGGACCTGCCCTCAATAATCTCCGATGAACAGAGGTACTGCGTTTTTGGCGTCCATCTCGACAATCAATGTTAGAGCTAATAGTTGATTAGCGGGCCCTCCGATGAATACTCGTGTCATAATAGGATATTCAAGGAACAAATCTAACAGGATGTCGGGATTGCTGAGTCATGGTCCGGCTTATGGTGTCGCAATGCGGTAGCTAGTCAAGAAGGGTAGCTAGATTAAAGAAATGGAAGACTTGATACAGTAGGCTTCCAAATGTGGAGGAGATTTGCTAGAGTGTTTCTGTAAGGGCATGAGTCCCGCGTCAAAGCATTGATATGGCAGAAAGTGATTTTGAACGAAGGTATGTCTAATTGGATTTGATGATGCAGTGTGCTCTGAATTTAGCTTTCTCTTGGCAATCTTCTTAAGATTGATGAGATATTAGACTTTGTTATGTGTCCCAACAAAGCTCATCCCAAGCAGGTATGCTAAATCAAATGCCACGACGGTAGATGCGTTTTCTTAATGATTGGAGGAAAAGTGTCTGCAGAAGGTTGATATATAACTTCTCGCCAAACATAACAATGGGAAAAAGGTCTTCTAAGTTGTAGGTAAACTTGCCAAACGAGTGAATCGGATCGGGGTGTTGGGTTCTAAATGTTCCGACCCAAATAAATCCCTTTTAATTCATTTATTACCAATTTATTGCAATGCAAATCTAATAATTCATACCCGACCCGATCCGACCCATATTCATAAATCACTTCCATATTTAATATAACCTAAGAAAACTTATTCCCAAACAAAGGTGTGAGCATGATATTAGTAATCGCGAGATCGAGTGGGGCAAGAAAGAATGAAGAGAGTCATAAATGTGAGTCGGGTTTAATTAAATTGTAAACTCATTTATGAGTCATTTACGAACAATTCAGTAGTCATGTTATGTTTAAACTCATTTACGAAGCATTTATCGAATATAACTAACTAATGTAACAACGCATCACATCATATATGGCTTAAGAAATAGGCGTATGGCCCATTTTAACAGGTTTAGATTGAGGGTGCCATCATTGAGTAGCAAGAATTAGATCTGATCTCCACGAGTTGACCACGTCCTTTCCGAGCTAATTGAATCTGGCAAGGCTATTCGATTAGAAAGTCTAGCCTAATTGAACTAATTTACATATATATTACCTTTCTATTATGAGCGATGTTGGACAACGGAATAGGCTTGACCTAAAGGCCATGTCCAACGTCGGTGCTAGCATGATAGCCTCTAGCAAGCATGATCTTATACCGTTAATGGACTCGATAAAAATGGTCGAAAATTTGTTCTTAACCTGAATGGCTTGTCTCTTGACTATATCAATGAATTGGACTTGGGTCTAGGATACATGCCCTGAATGCAATACTTCAAAAGGTAAAAAGGAAAAACGAAAGAGGAAATATATGCTTGCTTAAAGACCACCAATGAACCATGGCATTCCAATCGACATAACTTTCTTTTTTTAGTCGATATAATCTTACTAGACAACCAGTGTGGTATGTTGCCACGAACGGAGAACTTTGCCAACCTCAAACTTTGGTCCAAAATCCAAGTTTAATCACCAATCGCATGTGCTACTCCCATCTATTGCATCTGATTTAAGTCTAAATCAGATTTGACGGGGATGATTAGACCCAAGAACAGTGCCAAAAGTCTCCATCACTTGCGATTGTCTGTCGGATGGTACCTAATCGAGAACTAAATGGTTGCCAACTCTTGTTTAATACGCGTGAGGACCACCTCCATCGAAAGGCAATCAAAGAGAATCAAGTGGGTCTCATTGGCCTCTCTTGTAGGTGGGTTGTCACTCGTCACTCTCTTGCCTCGGGCTGATTATGTTGCCACCTTTTGAATCCTAAGTGGCCGTCTGGGTACGTATCAATGTTTAGTCCGCGTCATTTAAGAGATATTATTTGAAAAGTCTTAAATTTATCGTATGACAGCCAACTTAGCCATTAAACTTCTAATGTGATCATTTTTGTTTCTAAACATTTTGAAGGTTTTCTAAATTTTAGCTGTAAATTGCTAACGTGATAGTTCAATTATCATTGACCGTTTAGTCGCATGGTCGGCACTGATGTGGACAATTTTACGACCTTTTTCATTTTTTTTTCTTCTTCCTTTATTTTTCTTTATTTTTTTCTATAAAAAATGAGGGAATATACTATGGCCGAGGCTGTTGTAGCCCTTGCCCTAACCTCCATGGATCTGGTGAGGGCGTACAGATCCTCGCCAGCCGTCGCCGAGGCCCCAACGGCCCTCACTAGCCCTTCCAGAAAGATGAACAATGAAAAATAAGAATAAAAAAGAATAAAAGAAAAGAATAAACAACATAAACGTGCAGAAAATTTTAATAAAATCGCAAGAATTATTCACGCCAGCATGGTCATCTCGTGTGGGATGCTCAATTTCCATATAAGCAATTTTTTGCCAAAATTGGCCGGCGAGACTATATAGAAATATTGTCAAAATGTTTAGATTTAAATTGACGAAATTGAAAAGTTTAAGAATGAACCGGCTGAGATATAATATGTTTAGGACTTTTTGGATAATTATCTCCAACGAATGATCTTATAAGGCGAGTTGTCACTCAGTCGGTTTCATGAGTAAGCCAAATGATGTCTCCCTCTTTGGAATACACAGTGTTGGTTACGTATCAAGTTTAGTGTCCATAGCGTTACTACAAGAAAACTTCAGACATGTATCTTTCGCCAATTGCCAATTGTCACTCAGGCAGTTTCATGACTAAGCCAGATGATGTCTCCCTCTTTGGAATACACAGTGGCGGTTACGTATCAAGTTTAGTGTCCGTAGCATTACTACAAGAAAACTTCAGACATGCATCTTTCATCAATTGCCAATTGTCACTCAGTCAGTTCCATGACTAAGCCAAATGATATCTCCCTCTCTCGAATACGTAGTGGTGGTTACGTATCAAGTTTAGTGTCCATAACATTGCTACGACAAAACTTCAGACGTGTTTCTTTCTCCAATTGCCAATTAGTTGCTCATGAACTCTCTCGGCGCCTCTAAACTTTGAGCCGAGCTTGCATAGATCGTGATTCATGTTTCACTTCACCTCAAAGCGATTACGATGCATCGAACCCGTTCTCCATCTCCATCTCCATCGTCAAGGTTTCGAAACTCAGTAATAAGATCTAAGTTTGATGAAAATGGTGCGAGGGTGTGGTGGAATCGGAAGTAGAATGCAAGATGTCAGTGCTCCTGAGAACGGCTAGAACTCTACTGCGAAAACTGTAATTGAAGTCTCTTTTTTTCCCCGATCTTTTTCTCCAATTATTTTTTTCTTTTTTTAAGCTCTTGTTTCATGAAAAATAAATGATTTAAAAAATATTTATTAAAAATAATTGCTCGTATCACTTATAAAAATAAATGAACAAAAAATATTTTCATTTCTTGCGAAAATATGTAGATATAAATTGCCATCGATAATAATAATAATATTTTTTCATTAATTAATTATTTCATGCAATACGAGCCATTATTTTTAGAATTTTTTTAGATAATTTATTTTTCGCGAAATATGTAGGCACTTGATTTTTAGCTTTGGTCGTTAAGATCTCATGCTCTACAAGTCAAATGCACGTTTTATCCTCCTCAATTTCAAACATCTAGGGGCAATGTCGTGGTATTCCTAATGATGATGGATTGTGATTTTTCTCCCTTTATCCCATAATTTCAAAGCGTTTTCAAAGAAAAAGTTGAAGATGGGTTTCTTTTATCAGTCTCGTTCTTCTTCTTCTTTTTCAAATCCGAACATCAACGACAAGTTTAGCCTCGCTGTCCTAAAAGTGGAGTCATAGTCGATGCGCGTTCCGTATCGGGAAAAGTACCAAAAAAGTCTTAAATCTATTGCATTGATATCAATTCAGTCCTAAACCTTTTAATTGAACCAATTTAGTCCTAAACTTTTTTTTGCGTTGGTACCAATTGACTTTTTCCGATCTATTTCGACAGAAAATTGCTAACAAGAACACCAACCATTTTATGTGGTATAGTTGGCACTGATGTGGATATTTTTAATATTATTTGAATTTTTTTATTTTTTTCCTTTTTTATTTTTCTATTTTTCTTTCTTGGACTTTTTTTTTGGTTGTTGGTCAGCAAGGGCTGAAGGCTAACTCTCACCGGCCACAAGCGAGGTTAGGACGCCCTCGCCCTCAATCTAGGTGAGGGGCCGTGCGAGCCCTTGCCCTAGTGGCTGACGAGGGACGCAACATGTAGCCAGCAAGGGTTGGCAATCGGTCCTTTCAGGCCAATAACAAAACCCTCCTTGGCCAATTAAAAAAGGAGGAGTAAAACCCAGAAAATGAAAAAGAAGAAGAAGAAGAAGAATAAAGAAATAATTATTAAAAAATCTAAATATTGTTAAAATAATATTAAAATTTGTTAACATCAGTATCAACCATGCCACGTAAGAGGCTAGCATCTACGTCAATAATTTCTGCCTAAAATTGAGTGGATGAACTTAATTGATACAACTGCAATAAATTTAAGGTTTTTTTAGTACTTTCCTCGTTCCATATGTCTTAGAGAATGAATCAAGCAAATAAAGTTGAACCCCCTTGTTCAGCTTTCACTTACATTTTCTAAGTTGAGTTGTCGAACTTTTCGCAAGCATCAGAACAAGTTGGTGTTAGAACTAAAAGTTTATTAGTGGCGGCCTATTTAGCTTTTACTTGGATTTTCTCTTGACAATCTCTCTAAGTTGAGGTATTGGACTTCTCCTATTCATCCGAATAAGTGGGTATTAAAATTGATAGTTGATTGATGGCTGCCTCCTAATATGTATTGGCATTTTGATGAATATATCAAGAAAGGAATATTGTCAATTGTTGTCGTAATTAGTACATGATTTATTGACTTAAGTTTCGAATCGAAATAGGGTCAATTTGACATGTTGATGAGCTTTGATCGAGAGTTTCTCTTTGTGATTTTTTCAAGTCGAGGCACCGAATTATTCTTTTTGCGTCTCCGAAGGGTAAAATATGTTCATTCGTGTACGGACCGGCCTCTCTCTCGCCCTTCAACTGAGGTTTGTTTCAATGATTGATGGATTGATTGATTGTGGTTGTGGGTGGTGCCACATTCATCACTTTTAAAACAAAAGAATTCCGATGGACCCACGCGGTGAAGACTAATTCAACTCGCTGGTAGTTAGAATTCCACTGAATAATTGAAAATGTAGACTTCCTAAGAAATAGGGAGAAAAATCATATCTTGGCATGTTGTTTGATAGCCACCTTTGGCAAACTTAGAGCGCCCGTAGCAAAACTTCTACGGTAGAAATTAACTTCTGGCCAGAAATTGATTTTTCTATTTCTGGAGAAAAGTAAGTTTTTTTTTTTACTTTTTCAAGAGGCTCCAAAACTACTTCTGAATTGAAAAAGAAATGCTCCAAAAATGAAAAAATGAAGTTGTGTAAGCAAATAGATGTCTGTTTCAAAAATTGAGTTACAAAACAGATTTCTATTCTAAAAATACTAATGGAATATAAATTTTATTCTAAAAGTATTGTTATGCAAGCTCTCAGTCTCTCAAGTTTTAGGACTATTATTGCTGCGTAGGAGAAAGTATTTCACGAGGGATTTGTATGGTTCGATACGAAGAAGCAAGCCAATCGCTTTTTCAGTAAAAAGGTTGTCGTGTGCCACTGGCAAATAAGTTCTCTACTTGTGAATTTCATATCTCCGAACTTTCATGCACTAAGACGCGATACAACCGTCAGATAAGATATCCTCGATTTATAGTCGTGACTTGGCTTATGTACGACCTAACCCTAAGAGCAAATGAAGCATGTCTTGAGAAATTTTTGTTTACAGCGCTTCTTCTTTTACATCATATTATGACACGGACCGTCATGAAAGAGAAAGCGATCGGTGATGTGAAATTAGGCGGACAGGCGATGTGGATGAAGAATGAGAGCCGTCAAGCCCTTCTGTTGATCGTCTCGTGAGTTGCTAGCCATCTACGCGACGACAACGACGCGGCAGGCAACGGTCACCGAAAATTCTCAAAATTAGGAACCCAACAGCTACGAGAACATGGGCTGCTCTTGGATTCGCTCCAAATTGAAAACAACTCAAAACGCGGTTCCGACTGGTGGTTGGAGAGTTCAGTCTTCTTAGTTTCTAGTGGCATCAAGGTCACCGAAAAAGACAGAAAATTCAGAGCAAAAATTGTCGTGTAATAACAGATCATAATGTTGCATCACAAGAAATGTTTGGATCAAGTTCTAAATTTACCCCTTTATCCAAGCCCCATCCATGATTGAAAATGTTACTAAATCATGTGATCAGGCATGGGCAGGTCGGACCTTAGAAGGAAGCATCTTATCTAAGCCTTGTCCCCAGTCACTTCGGACCGGGAGGGCCTTGTAAAACCCTAGGCTCATGGATTTTCATCTCCACATTTTGCTAAGTACATGAGTGCTATATAAGTCGTCAAGGGGATTCTTGGTAAGTCGAGATATTTTTTGCATTGCCAAGTCGAGGCTAGAGATGTTGAGATGTAATTCGGTCTATGGTATTTTATATGATATCCTGAGTCGAGGTTAGACGAACACTCGCATAATTTTGTAGAGAGAGAGAGAGCTTGCACGTTGGGCTTCTGCGTTTTTGTACTGTGTGGGACATTGAACCATAGTATTTTTGAGTCATGGCCCATTGGCTTTTTGAAGTTTGAACCTCATGCCCACTGGCTAATTCTGCAGGACCGTTCGTGTTGCTTATGCGGCCTTTGTGACGAAGATGAATAGAAGTATGGTTTCATTGGGCTGCTGTACATTATTGGTTGCATGCATTGTTTACAAGCGTTTGTTTACGGAATCAAAAACGAAAATAAAAGATGATCAAAATCTGAGTTTTGGATTGAGAATTCCGTCCCTACATAAGCCCTTCACTCAGTAGATTCCATAATTGCCGGATGCGGAATTTAACTCAATCCCAGAAAAGAAGATGAACATCAGCATTAGAACTTGTCGGGTCTTGTTTTCTCAGTTGCTTATTGCGGGTAGTCTGCTGGGTCGGAAAGGTGTCCATTGGTGTTCAGAAAAATCGTCCCGGACGGGCAAGTTTGACCTTGTGCTACTATTTTGGCTTGTGGTACGTTCTTTCTGGTCTGCGCCTGCCGGTTTCTTTAGGAAAACGCAAGTTTTTTTTTTATAGTTACCTCTCATCAGTGCTGGTGAGCAAATTGGCGTCATTCTTTTTGGTTTTGACCCGATCAATATTGGACTAAGACTTGGGAAATTCTGTCTCCCTTTCCCACGATAAATTTCTAGAAGTAATATATTCTTAACTTCCAAGGTGCGCTTCTTTCCATTGGCTGTGATTCCAAAGATTTGATAACTCAGGGCTGTAACTTCTTCACTAAGCAACTTGAGTTTTTTGGCAGGGTTGATTTTCCTGGTGATGGTTCTCACATTGCATGGTTTTGGCGCTCATTGATGCCAATTTCCATGGAGCAAACCAATCAGAGTGCACGGTTTGGACAGAGGAAATGTCCGCGCTCTATTTTCCAGTGGTTTTACTTCTGCGGCAGCCATCGTAGAGGATGGCTCTGGGGAAACAATCACCGCGGAAAGCTCAGTCTAGGAAGAAATATTACTACGGTAGTCGCTCCTTCCCGGACGGGAGCTCTTGCAGGAGAAAACACAGTCAAGGCGGGCTCTCTCACACGAGTTGCTAGCCTATTTCTGTTTTTGCGGGAGACGCAGTTATATATCTAAGTATTTCGTTGACGAGAAATGTTTTCATTACCAACAATAATGGACGTCTAAATATTTTCATTGGCTGTGAAAATATCGTCCATTCATCCATTTCTAAAAGCCATCATTTTTTAGAAAGAATATTATTTATATTATTCATTTTTTGCAAAACAAACTTAATAAGACCTTATGCTTCATCAATTTCATCTCCGATAGGTGTCATTTGGTAAAAAAGTATGGTCTTGCAATCACGGGGATGGAAAATTCTGTTAGGGATATGCCCTAAAGCAACCATGTAACTGTTACATGTGAGGATATTTTGTTATACTATCAATTACATTTAATGGCAAAACGTGCTCATTTATTTTGTCCAATTCTCTAGATAAATGAAGTCCATAAGATCAATTGTAACTGAAACCTATTCTTGAGACGTCAATAATATGTGTGACAGGTTTTTAGTTGATCTCTGATCTTTAAACTGTTCTTGATCAATAGATCATTAAGTAGACACCAATGATCCAGTTGAGACCAGTGTGTTTGCAACCTTCCATTAAGCATTGAATACTTAATAGGGATAACGAGTCATAAGTTATCGGATATTATATGTCTAAGTTGGAACACAAGTGTTCGTATCAAACAAGTTCTATCAAATTCACTGAATGTGACATACATAAGCGATTAGCAAATATGGAGGCTTCGCACTTGGTCAATGTCTAAATTGCTTTAGCTTTAGTGTGTAAATAATCCTCGGACTTGAGGCATGATGCTGATATGTATATTGAGTAGCTATGATTCATAAGTGCGCATATTTGCTAGTCGTTATAAGTATCAGCATATTTGCATGATGCTGATACTTAATGGGGATAACGAGTTATAAGTTATCAGAAATTATATGTCTAAGTTGGAACACAAATGTTCGTATCAAACAAGTTCGATCGAATTCACTGAACGTGGCATACATAAACGATTAGCAAATATGGAGGCTTTGCACTTGGTCAATGTCTAAATCGCTTTGGCTTTAGTGTGTAAATAATCCTCGGACCTGAGGCATGATACTGATATGTATATTGAGTAACTATGATTCGTAAGTGCGCATATTTGCTGGTCATTGATCCGCCTCTATACTTGATGGTTATAGCCACTCATATGTGAAGTCACAAGCATATACAATAATTGAGATTTGTCTTCTCATCTGACAAGGTTGATGTCCTATGTGATTTATTTATGATAGTGCATTAGAGAATCCTTGGCCAAGATTGTAGTCGAGAAATGTCTTGCAAGAATGTATGTCAGATAGATTTGAGCATATGATCGAATTAATATGTTTGGCAGATATATCCATGGCTTTCATTCGATCGAGATATGATAGGATAGAAGGATTGAATTACACTGTAATCAAACCTGACAGGTTCACTTTGTCCTTATACATTCCTGCCGACTGGATAATCATGATATATTGTTAAATGTCACTCATATCTTGTGAAACCTAAAAATAGATTAGGGACAGTTGATTCTTTATGGTTGTGCTAATTTATTAACACGTCCCATTGCTGATTCAGTGGTAAACTTAGAGATGTCACATACCATTATCGATATGTAACGACATTATATGAAAGACAAAACAGTAAAGGTGTTTGCAATAATGACTATTGAGATAGTCAATTTGAAGTTAAATCAAATTATATTGAATTCTGATTTCTAAATCACAAATGGACAAACATGTGATGCAAGAACGATCTAAGCATGATGTCATATTGATGTGATATCTAAATGATAAGAGATAAGATTTCTTATCTAAAGAAAAGTCAAAGGATAAAGTTTATTATCTATTAAATAAAGTGATAAAATTATACAACGCAAGACGAAAACAGATAGCAACAACAGAGCAAAAATTAGCAAGACACGATGGGATAGCCTTGGGTTAATCTTAGTCGACTGCCTCATCACCTTTAACTAAGTCCAAGGTGGTGGAACAACCACCGCCCAAAATTGCCCTTCTTGGGGCGGTTTAAAGGGCCCCCAACCCCTATAAATAGGGGTTGGGATTAAGACACAAGAGACTTTAGCCACCCTTGAATTTCCAGCCCTATTGCTCGCCCATCTTTGTGTTAGTTTTCCTCGTGTATGTGTGAAACGGTTTTCGCACGAAACAGTTAAAGGTCTTGGTTCGTTAGTGATCAAAAGAAAAGGCTTGGTTGGTCGCAACTCCAGGATTGCTAGCACAATCGAGGGGCAAATATCCGTGAGCTTTGTCTTCCATCACTGCGCAATCGGTGATGTGTTTGAACTAGAGGTTCAGCACTTGATGAACAACAAGGACACCCACACAAAGTCGGTTAGAGCTTTGGATTCTAGGTAATTCAACAACTAACTTTTAGATAGTCTAGATTTTTCGATTTAAACATATGAGAAATCCCAAGGGACAATGCACGCGATTTTCCTTCGCTTTCGCTGTGTTTGATTGAAATTTGATTATTTACCGTGCGCCGCGCCTAGGAAAACCCAACAAATTTTTGGCATGGGTTATTCGGCTAATGGCGGGTTGGGACGAAATCTAGATAGCAACTGCAGCACGATTGTAGCAGAGTTGGACTGGCCTCGTTACATGGAGCAGTAGTTCAAGGAAAGGCCAAGGCTTCTGAGATAGTTGGTGAGCAATGGGCAGTGCTGCATCTTTAGGGTCCCAAGAAGCGTATTCGTGGGCGACCCCAAGGCATACGAACCGCAAATCATTTCCATCGGCCTATACCATCAAGGGAAGGAACCACAAATAGCACAAACCCCGATTGTTTGCCACTCTGCTTGATCGAACTCCTGGGTACGACGCACCGGTGGAAGCTTATTTCCAAGCCAGGGCATCTGTGGAGAAAAAAAAAATACGGGAATACTACTCCGAGGGTCTAGGTTGCGGACACTGGAGTTTGATCAAAATGATGGTTCTTAACGCATGTTTTGTGGTCGAGATGTTCCGGATCACATCATCCCTAGTTCAGGCAGATCCTACCGATCCCTTGTTCTCCATGCCCTAGGTTTTCTCCTTCCTTATGCTAGATCTCCTCTTGATAGAGAATCAAATCCCCTTCATTGTCCTCAAAACCACCTTCAAATTGTCTAAGGCTCCCACAGAAGCCTACTACTACCCCCAATAAGCTTGTCTTAGTGTTCTTTAACTACTCACTCCCTAGGCTGCAACATGAACTGGAGAGGCACTATGACGTCCTTACTATCACTCGCTCGACTTGTTTCGACTTAGTCTGGTCAGCCATTTAGAACTGGAGGATCCTGACGATGTCGATGAGGAGTCTCGCCAAGCACCTACTCCTCATGATGATTGAATTGAAGCCAAGAAAGAGTGACCGCTTCATCCATGTTCACTTCGAGTGGGGGTGTGCTTTGAATCCCTCCTCTCGCTCTAGATGCTTTCACCAAATCCCTATTTCTCAACTACATCGCATTCGAGCAGTGTTCCTGTTACTGCTCTAAGCACACCACCACTTATGTAGGCATGGCCATGGGCCAATTTGGGCTCTAAACCGACCCAGTCAAACTCGAAACTAGCCTGTTGATTGGTTCGGCAGTTCACAACCGGCCCGTGGTCATAAAGGTTCGGTTTCGAAATCAGTGGTTCTGAACATGTGGTTGAGCCATTGGAAGCCAAAGGCAAACATTAAAAAAAAATTAAAAATTGTATAATCAAAAATTTATAAATATCATTCCATCTTTCATTTTTTCACATAAATTCTCTCAATTCTCTCTAGCTCTTAATTCTCTCAAATTCTCTCTAACTTTTAAGTCTCAATTACGTTTTTGGTTCTTTGATTCTTATTTTATTTATTATCTCCTTTAATAATTTCCTATTTCAAATTATTTTTTCATACCCTATATTTTTTTGCATTATACAATATATTTTTTTATATTTTCAAGAAAAGGTAAATGGAAGTAGAGTTAGTGGTA
Source organism: Psidium guajava (assembly GCA_016432845.1). NCBI lineage: Eukaryota > Viridiplantae > Streptophyta > Magnoliopsida > Myrtales > Myrtaceae > Psidium > Psidium guajava. The sequence goes on along the minus strand of CM028234.1, from coordinate 3,285,383 downwards.
AAGGTAAGAGCACAATGAGGGCATTCGATTATCTTGATCCTTGTGATTATGCAAATTGAAGAGTTGATGTAGATGATGAAATCAACATTTTTCCTAATTTTAAGTAAGTTCATGCTCAAGAGAGTCTTCATCCTCCTACCGATACCGAAGAAATGTCAACAACACAGGAGTAGGAGGGTACATCCAATATATGAGACCACTTCATTTATTGTGATAAAACATACAAATATGCAAATGGATAAGGATATGCAACATTTAATCAGTATCTTAAGTCGAGACATCCAACTGAAGTGGGAATCAACATCAACTAACAACAAATTTCTAGGTACGCCAATTCTAACACTTCTTATTTATTTCGTTGTAATGAAAAAACTTATAAAGAAGAAGTAGATAAATTTATTTACGTTGAACATTTATCATTTAGTTTTGGTGAAAATTTTAGTTTTAATTAATTTATACAAAATGCATACGTTCCACAAGCAAAACATGTTCCTAGAAATACACTTAAATGTGAAATTAAAAATATTTATAAATAAGAAAAAAAGATTTACAATATTTTTTATGAATTTTAATGGACATGTCCATATAGGTAGCAATATTTGGAGTGATCATTGGTAAACTAATCTTATATGGGTATAACATGTCATTGGATATATGATTATTAGAAGGTTCAAAAAAGAGTTCTTGCATTTAGAATTTTTTATGATAGGCATACGACAAATAATATTTATAGATTAATTAGACAAATTTTAAAAGAATATTATTTACTTAATAAAATTTTTCAATTGATTTTAATAATGTCACGGCAATTACCACTTCAATTGTTGAACCAAAAAAGATTTGTAAACCCTCTTTTGATAGAAAATTTTTTCACGTTATATGTGCTTGTCATATTTTAAATTTATGTATATAATATGGTTTAAAACTCTTCATATTTTTCTCAACCTGATAAAAATAGTAATTCAATTTTTATGGAAACATCCCCAAATAATGAAAGATTTGTTAAAATTTTGTAGAGAAAATAAAAAAAGACCAAAAAGATTTTTTAAATTGTTGGAATTCTACTTATGAGTTGCTTAATGAATCTTTTGCATATAAAAATTTATTATTTGCATTTATTTCAGATTACATATCTCAAATTAATTTATACCCACAAGAATGGGATAGTTGTAAAAAAATTAGATATTTTAAAATTTTTTAATGATGCAGCCTATACTTTATCCAGTGTTGATTATCCTATTGTGCATTTATTTTTAATATAATGTATTAATATTGTTGAAGTTTTTGAAGAAAATAAAAATGATGGGAATTTAGGTGATACTATTAAAACAATACGAGCAAAATGGCTACATTATTATGGAGAAATTCATATTATTTATTTAGTTACTTGTGTTTTTCATCCACGTCATAAATTAAATGGTTTAGTGATTATTTGAATATGTATTATGAATGTTTATATTTAATTGATATAGTAAATATTATAACTATACAAACAATGGTTAAAAACGTAATAATAGATTTATATAATGAATTTTGTAGAACATATAATTTAGGTGATAGTGGATGTGAATCTTCTCAATCTAGTGACTTACAAAGTGAGAACACAGATAAAATTAATAGAGGATATCAATTTGTGATGCATAGGGAAAAAAAGGAAAAGGAAGTAATATGAAGTAATTTTGAAATAGAGAGTTATCTAACCATTTCTTTCGTGTTTGATAAATCTCAAAGTAGCACAAATTTTATAATATTGGATTGTGGAAGATGCATTCCACATAATACCCAATTCTTTCTTTGATTGCAAAATAAATTTTAGCAACGCTTTATTCAATAATTGCGGTAGAACATGCATTTAGTGCTAAAGGTAATATTTTGCATTAACGACGTTTAATTTTTGAATCAGTGGAGTTTCAAGTTTGTGTCAATGATTGAATAAAGACTCAATATAGATAATAAGAGATATATTGCAAAACCAAATTCTTTAGTGACAAAGATACTACCGCTATCGGTACAGGAACCGATAGAGACGATTGAAGATGAGGGAAGTATAAAGTTATCAAAAGCAAGAGAAGTATATGGACTTTGATTCTTTTATCCCCAAAAAGATATGTAACCGCTTAATTATAAATCGTTAAGTTCAAGCCCCCTGCCCCTCTTTTTTTCCCCACTTTTGATTACAATTTTTATTTAATAATACATTATTTCATAATTCATTATTTGATAATTAGATTACAATTTTATTACAAATTCATTACAATTTAATTTTTAAACAAAAAACCTTTTGAAAAAAAAAATTGGAGCCGATTTGAAACAACCGGCGGTTTCGAACTAGTTTTGAACTGGCTCGGTTCCGATTCTGGTTCCTCCAAATTTGGGAATGGAACCAGAGGTTATGGAATCGTGGCCATGCCTACACTTACATCATCCTCATGAGATGCGTCGTCACCACAGAAGCCGACGCGGCACTGCTGTCCGAGTGCAACATAATCACCAACTTTTGGGGTACCGACGACGAGGACATAGCGAGGTACGTGCTTCAATAACCTCGCTCGCGGTGTCAGTTTTGATATCAGATATTTGGCCGAGGTGTTCAGGCAAGCGACTCGATATCGCCAAAACAGACGGCACGTTTGATGGTCGGGAACGAAGCGCGAGTACTTTGGTAGCGCCTAGTCCTTCATTTCAGCTGTGGCTGCTGATTTCATCCTCTTAGCCCTTACCGTCGTGCAGGCCTTCCACGCTGTTTACGCTTATTATTGCCCCTTGACATAACGAGATCTAAGCGATATGGCATACTTTTTGAAGGAAATCTTACAAAACCGTCGAGACTTCGACATTCATTTCACTTCTTAATTAGGGTCCGTTAGCTCGAAGAAAAACTGTTTCGATGAACTTTTAATCTGACTTTCCGATCCATGAAAACACATGAGTTTTGCTTCATTTACTCATGAATTAAATGATCTGATGAACCATTCTTTTATCTATCTACTACAGATATAAATAGCAAATAGCCAACAAGGGGGGCTTCAATTGATCTTTGAAATAAGTAGGGTGAAAGTACCCCAAAATAATGGACGTAATTTCACTAAAAAAATCACAATTTTAAGTTTAGTTTCAAATCTTCCGTGAACTTTTCTCTACAACAATGAATATAATCATATGCTTTCCAAAGTTCGGCGAAGTTTTCTTCTTTATTAAGCAAATAAATTATCGATGCTTGAAGACCATCTTGGACTTTTCTTCTCCAGCAACTTGCGGCTTCAAGAGGAGATAGAGACAGCACTGCCTTTCTTTGACCAATCCTCTTGTCCACAACATGAGAAATCAAGTTTGATTTTCTCTTCCTTTAAGCCAACTAATAGCTTGTTTTGGGAGTTTGCGAGTGCGAATAACTTTCTCTCTCTCCCTCTCACCCTTTCCCTCTCCCACCATTCCTTTCTACTGCTGCTGATTTTTCCTCTTCTCTCCAACTATATTTTGGGAGTTTGCGAGCGTGAATAATTTTCTGCAGCTCGTCTTGGAAGTTTGCGGGCGTGAAATAATTTCTGCAGCTAACTGCGGTCCTGCGCTTTTACGTGAGCCGGTGTAACAGTCAACGCTCTTCTCTGTGTCCTTTGCCTTGTATATTGCAGATAATGGTGCTGTTCTAATCACTGGGAGAAACAAATACGATCAGTGAGTTGAGGAAGAATAAAACCGTATAAGGTGCCTATTGACACGAGTTTCCATCCGGCGGCGTCCATCTTTGCATGGGTTCTGACGAGAGTAAATATGAAATTGGTGGGTTGGAAGGGAAAATTGATATCCAAGGCAAGAAAGAAAGATTCTTATCCAGAGTGTGGTGCAGGCCTTACCACAATATGTTATGTCTACTTTCAGAATCCCTTTGTCTATCTGCAGAGCGATTGAAGAGAAGATCACTAGATTTGGCATAAAAATACGGAATCAAAGAATGGAGTTCATTGGAAGAGATGGGAGATGGAAGCCAGAAGGAAACTAAACGTTTTGACAATTGAAAAAATTAATGTCCAATTTCAGACTAGGCAATTGTCAAAACTTTTTGCTAATTTAGTCAATTTAGGCCTAATCATTTTGACAATTTGCCTATTTAGTCCTTCCAGCTGATTTTAGCAAAAAGCAACGACCGGCAACAAGCAGAGGAAGGAGAAAAGTAAAAAAAGAAAATAAAAATACAAAAAAAAGCAAAAATTATCCACGTCGGCGTCGGTCGCAACACATCAAATGACCAATATCGACATTGGTAATTTTCAACCAAAATTGGCCATAAAGATTAAATTGATCAATTATCAAAAGGTTTAGGTCCAAATTGGTATCTAGGCCAATTGAAAGAGGCGATCAAAAAACGGCTGATATCCAGCCCATCAAAAGCTACATTGGGTGCCCATTGTAATAGGGAAGTAAATCAGGTTGTGGTCTGGATAGTTCGGGCCTAAAATTGCAAATCTTTACCCCCATGAATGGGGCATAAATCCCATGAAATGTTGTATGCGTTGAATCCCTTTTTAGCAGTCGATGGGCTCGGGCTTGATGAAATGAAATGCCTTTTTTTTGTTCGACAAAAAAAGAAGAAGAAAAAACTTGATTGGGTGGCTATGGGTTTTTCTATTTGAAGGTTTTTATGGAGCATTGCAAATTTAAAAACCTTGACCCCGGGGGTGTTTACTTAGGAAGAAGAGAAATGGTAATTTTGTAATTAAGACTAGCATGTTAAACATCGTGAGAGATGCAATTTGGTGTCTAACATGAAAACTCATGATGCAGAATGGTGTTTTAGAAAACAGAGGAGGTAAGGTGGTTATTGGGATCAAATGTGACGACGGTGTTGGGGAAATTATATCTGATTTTGAAGAAAACAAAAATACCATACTTTGTACTTTGAAGATCTATCATAAATACATATATATATAGATATATTTGTGACTTTACACTTAATGTTTATGGCACTTCTACCTCGATAGAGGCATGACTTGTGGCAGAGGCAGACGCATACAAAATTCTATCAAGAGATATATTTCATTCGTTAGATCTAATCCTCACTATCCCTTCTTCTTCATTATTATTTATTTTAGCAAGATGAATATACCATACTAACCGTCAATTATCTTATTTGGATTACGATACTAAGTTAAATTACTTGACAATCAATTACAAAGATATTCTCATATACCTTTTTTTTAGGATTATTAATTGATCAGCAATTTGTGAGACAAATTCCTTTCTTGAGTAGCTTAAATTAAGGAGTCTAGGATTTGATTGTATGGGGGAGCAAATCCTCTCAATCTCATATCACTCTCTTCTCAATGGTTCGTGATCCTTATATTGCAATCAACCAACGGCTACTTGATAGTGATTGATTCTCTGTGTGGTTCTATCCAACAGGAAGATTAGAAGATAGAGAATATATAAGAAACACCAAGTTCGAAAGAGAAAGAGAGAGAACAACATCTTTATTCAAGAAAGTCTTACTTGTTCAAATTGTTTACCTGTGCGAATACCTGAGAAATCGTGGGAGAGTTGTAAGCAAAGTTTAAGTGTATAGAGTGAGACAGCCTTAACAGAGGCAGCACTCGCTTCTATTGGAATTGCTTAAGTTCCAACGAGCATTTTTTATTCCCGTAATCTCTTATTTGATTACTTAGTGGGATTTGGGCTGTTGGTGTGGAAGAGTGGACATAGGTTTTTACAAGCCAAACCACTACAAACTCTTGGGCACTGTCTTCTACTCTCTACTTGCATCTATTAACTTTTTGGTAAAAACACCGCACGATTCTATTTTCTTTACATGCTCTTATCAAACTTGAAATTTTTAATTCCGCATTAATTTATTAAGTTTGATTAATTTCACCTATTTATCTCTTCCAAGTGATATTGTTAGCGAAACAATAGACGGTTCTTAGTCTTTTGCCTTTTTATCTTAATACGCAGACTAATCTAGAATTAGCGGAGGCTACTTCTTTATTGGCCTGGTCTTAGAAGGTTGGCCGCATATCATATTCTTCTTTTCAGGACACATGTTTCGTCCCTTGTGACTGAAATAAGTAACTAGAGTCCGATTATGGGCTTGGAGATGTATTCGGCCCGTCTAAGCGATCTATTTCCTTCTTCGGCTAGACTCACCAATACCCACCAAGGCAATATTGATTTCATTCGTTTCCCAAAAAATATGATGTTTTTGAAAAATATTTTTTTAAAAAAAAAGAATGGGAAGGAGTGGAGAAAGGAAAGAGAAGATAAAATGTTTTCATTGATTAGTTTGTTTTCCGTTAATTGAACCTTGAAAAATCAGTAAAATATTTTTCTCTAAGTTATTTTCTGCAAAGCAAACGGACACTTAGACAGTTTAATTTTTTTTTTCCTAATTGTGGGCAAGCGTAACTCCTAAGCAAGGATCGAATTGATCCGACCCAAAACATGTCCGGTGGTTTGTCGCATGGAAAAAGAACACCCTTTTAAACTGTTTCCCCCAAGAAAAAATTGGCCAATTCGACAATGTCCCCCGCTCCCACTTCCAAAAATGGCACATGGGCAAAGCAAGGGCAAAGCTAAGCCATGTACCTTTGCATTTGGTTCCCGATTGAAGATGCAAGGGCCACATTCACATGTGCATTGACAGCTCGATTCATCTTTAAAAGCAAGTAGGGTCAATGTACCCACTACCCAACCCCAAGAAATGCTCCAACCTTTCTCCAAACTCCAAAGGAAAAGGATCTTCTTTTAGGGTTTCCTCCACGCGATCCTATGTTGTTTAATTCAACTAAGGGCATTGACGTGATTTAAAAGTTTGTCCCAGTAATTTGCTTTATTAGAGCGAGTGCATTATGTGGTCTTTTTCTTCTGTGTTGGGCGATAAGGAAAAAAAAAAGGGTTTAAAAACAAGGGAAAATCCTAATTAAAGGCCCGAAGTAAAACTTGTTTCAAAAAAAGGCCCAAAGGCCCTTAGTTGGTCTGAAGAAATAAATAGGAGCACTTTTCCTTTCAATCTCGAAGCAAGCTGTGTGTGTGGTAAAATCCATTTCTTTTTTAAACTAGTCCATTAGTTGGTCTATAATCTCCTTCATGCTGTTGTAAGACTGAAAACCCTCACTCTGTTCATAATAAAGAAATGGAATGAAGGACTTCTAAAGTCAATCAAGAGGCTAAACTCAATTGATCTTTCATGCTTAGCCGAACTCCTTGAGCTTTTGAACCAAAGCTAATTTTTTTCTATATTGTACCATCATCGATAGGACACCCTTGTGGAAATGCACCAGGTGCGGAAATGCACCAGGTGCTGTAGCTAATCTTTTGCTCTTGTGTAATGATTGGCACATTATAGTAAATGAAGATAGAGAAGTTTTTAACAAGATTGTCCCTTTACTCTATTCTTGATGTTAGGAAAGATACTGAATTAGTTGACCAATGACATTTTGTCATTTGCTCTGTCTCTATTTTTCATTTTTCTCCTTCCTTTTTTTCTTCCTTTTTTTCCCCTTCTAGCTAGCCACCGACGATGGTTGCTCTCATTGGCCTCGCCTCCCCCAGGCAAGGGCTACCCTTAGCTCACTAGGGCGAGGCCAACCCGTGCCAAATTTGGGCAAGGGTCGCCTCACCCAAGTGATCCTAGCGAGGACAGCCCTCGGTTAGTCCAGGCAAGGCCCTCGATAGCCTCAAGGGCATTCTTGTCTAGCCCTTGCAGGTGGTCGGCTGTTGCCTGAGCCCGGCAAGAGGGAAGGGCAAAAATAAAAATAAAAATGAAATGGAAAAACCTAAAAAAAAAATTAAATGATGAAAATAACCTTAGTCAGACCCTTTTTAAAAATAATATCTACTTCAGATTTTTATTTAATAAAATAATGACATTTTATATTTTTATTTGAAATTTTTTCAAAAAATAACTACAAACTAAAAACTAAAGAGTGGACAACAAAGAAAATGAGAACCGGCGACGGGACCCTCAGGTTCCTCCTGTTTTATGGGTCCCGTCAATTTGCCCCACTGGCAAATAGTCTGGTCAAACGCACCATTAAAGGCCCGTCGATCATCATTCAAATCATCCATTAAATAATTAGGTGATCCGGTTTTGATCCTGTCCTCTTACTTCGTACATTCGAAAACCAACTAACCATCCACACTCGTGATAAAATTCAAATTAAGGCTCTATTTATTTCGTAAAAATTTAATGACTTAGAAAACGAATTTCTTAAAAAGATGAAAGAATGAGAAAACAAAAAGATTAATCGTTCATGAAAATATTTAGGCTATCAAAACATTTATCGTCGATCAATTATTTCGAGGAATACAAGTGATTATATTTAAGAAAATATTTTGTAAAGTATTTATTTTTCATGAAACGAATATATCACAATAATTGTCAGATGGTTTGCCAAGACTTCATTTTCAAATGCATGATTTTCTTGCCTCTAGCTTAGAGCATAGACTAGAAACTCTATATCAATCAACATAATCATCATTTGCTCATCCTAGTTTCCATGAGTGCTCCATTTTAGTTTCAACTAGCTACTAAGTTGCATAAAGAAAAAGCGAAGCAATACGAGCTTGAGGCGAGTATCTTGATTTTCTCAAAATGCATTCAGCGGATATAGTTTAAAAACCATTTAACTAAAATCCATTTACGGTTGAGAAGTAGTCATCTTGATTAGCATTACTTAACAGACACTACAAGATGGTGTTTTTGCCGGTATTGACTCGGATTTGGATGCTCATATAAGTAAAGAGATTCATTCATTGATAAGAAACTATACGAGCTAGAACATCTTTTTTTCTTTATATATATATAATGTGGGCCTCATTATATTAAAGATTGATGATGATTGCTCTCGTTTTCCCAACTTTTAGAAGCGTTTTTAGCTACCAAGGTTCAAGGGTCCTACTCGACAAAGAGTTAGAGCTGCATCGTTAATTAAGAATTTAACCTGGACAAGCTCCTTCGTGGAGTGAAGAGCAAACATTCTTATCATCGCGCTTGATTTCGGTGCTTATATTCCAAATCTAAAATGATTAAAATCTCGAATCGTGAGCTCCACTCCAATCAAAGCTCCATTATTGCTTCCACGGTGAAAACCATCGACGACATAAGCCACACATCGTGCCGTCTGACTTAATGTGGATCCTCCATGTTCCATCATCTAATTACCCAAGCAGTAACACAGGGCTTACGTCCTAATTAGGCTCATCTCATTTTGGTTAAACTGCTCCGCACGAGTTGGATTTAGATTAAGTTTTTCCTTTCGGTTCATGTTTATTAAATCATTTATATATTGATAAGAGCCATTCACTTTAATGATCGTCATTGACGTAGAAAAATCTGTTTCATTCCCACTTTCTATGGGAGGAAATGTGATCATCCATAAAGTCGGAACTACACGAGTATTGTATTTACATATATCTAGATTGCTAATTTAGGCAAAATAAGTGGTGGAGCTTGACGCAAAATCACAATTTCTTTTCCTTGTTTAAGGGAAAATAATTGGGAAAAGGATTGATGTCCACTCGGGCGGCGCTTTGAAGAGGATCTCTCCTGCTGTCACAATCCTTTGGACTTTGGATCCCATCTTTCATTAGTTCACATTCACCGACCCCATTACTAATTCAACAACATTTTGTCTAATGATGTATTGGATTACCACTAACTTCGCTGTCAAGATATAATTTTTTGTTTTACACGTCCAATGTCGTATGGGTGACACATGTACTTGAAAGAAGATATGCAATCGAATTAACCCCAAAATCTACTATCCAACTGTTGCAAAATACGTAAGTGCACTGCCTTTCGGCAAAATCATAAATTACTATAGAAGAATATCTCAACGTGTGCTCATCACTAACGATAATGCCGAATTCGATGATTGACCGCTGCTTGTGTTTTAATGTTATGACGTCTTTATGACATGAGCGAGTCTCTACACAGACTGTATTAATTTGATTTATCTTTTAAATTTATTTTGTGAGGAGAATTTGCATTTTTTTTTATCTTGAAATTATGCACTTCTCTCTTACGTGAAATGAAAATTTGCCTTCGGATAAAAGAAGTGTAGGCCATTTTTTTTTTACATAATAAAAATACTTACTTGTCTTATTAAAAGTGCTTCCACAGGAGTCCAACAATGGCCCCACGATGAACTGGTCTAAATTCCATTCATTACTGTTCCATTGGACACGAAGCGAATGCCACTGGGCCTCGTCAATCGTCACCTACTGAAAAGTAAAAATCTAAGATTAGACTATTCGATCTGACGAGAGCTGCCCAAGATAAGGAAGATAAAGCAGGAAGAACGAATCAGTCAACCTTAGACGCACACGCGTCCCACTTTCTTAATCACAAAGCATGGCATTGCTAAACCCGCTCAACATCTTTACCTAAGGTTTGGCAACCTGGGCAAGCAAATTCGATTGCAATTTGAAAACGACGCTCTAACACTAGCCTAGGAAAAATTCAAATGGTAAGTTTGAGCTTAGGCGTTGGACAATTGGAATCGCACTTTCAATTCTTTTATCTTACGAGAAAAAATTACAAATAAAACATGACTATTGATAGAATAAGATGGATTAATATTCCGACTATTTATTGAAAAATGTACGAAGAAAGTGGATTTTAGAGTTAATTCGTGATGTAAACATTGTGAGTGTTTGATGATTTGGAAAACGTTGATATTCGGTATGTTGTAATACGCTATTAAGACTTAGGAGGTGTCATGCTCATGATGAAGTGGTACAAAAAAAAATTGTAATTCACAAATTTTCTACCATAAGTTACCAATTTGGTCCCCCCTCCCCCTCGGGATAGATGTTATTGGAAAGAAAATATATACAATTAGATAGCAACTTTCGACAATATATATGATTTATAATTACTGAAAATCTTTTTTTTTAATCCTTACAATCGGTTGGATTTGAAAAGAAAAAATCAGATCCGAGAGATGAAACTCGATTTACATTCGTCTGTTTCACTTCGTGGAAGTCTCATCAATGTCTTTTTAAAAGTTAAAAGTGAATCACATCCTAGCTAAAATTGGCTCAATTTACTTCACAAAAATTGAAAATTTGAAAAAAAAAATCCTAATTTAGATCATTTACATAATTTAGGAAAACACATCAATGAAAACGTGTTCGTTACCAATATAAAAAAAAGTGTACAGACATTAATGTTTTTAACAATGACAATCGATTTTTGTTGATTAATATATTTAAGTCTAACAAAACAAAATTTAGGATTTTTTTTCAAATTATCAAAAAGTCGAAAATAATAGAGCTGCATGATTCGTGTTGTCTAACAAGTACGCTTAAAATCGACAAGTGCTTGTTTCTCGGGTCATTTGTAGGAAACAATATGAGTGATTAGTTTTCTTTCTGGTTTTACTCAAGAACTGAGAACCAAACCAAATGATCTTGGGACCGATCTAGTCTAGTTTTCGGGTGGTCCAATGAAATCGGTGGATTATTAAGAAGAGTGAGCAACATAGACTTTAATTTCAATGTATTAATTATAATTGAGTTTATATTTAAGAAATAAAAAAATAATCGATGGATTATTAGGTTTACTCCTATGAAAGAAAAAATATTCGGTCCAGTTCGGATAGTCTGATTCACTCATGGAACCGGACCGAAAATCACCAGTTATGTTTCATGGAACTGCCCCTAATAAGACGAGACTATTTTGAAGGACTTGTAATTGTATAAGGGTGAGTATAAGGGTGAATAAGATAGACCATTCATGTAGACAACACAATAAGCTGACAAGCTGAAAATGGAAAATGATTCTGGATGAGCTAAAGGAGTTTCTAGTCCATTCAAGAGCACATTGCTCCATGTTCCGAAGATGATAAAAACAATCAAGTCTCCTTACACAGCTTATACATGACCAGGTATTGTCCCCTATAAGTATCCGCAACCCACAGACATAAATTTGGTCATCCTCGTCCTCGAGTACAATTGCAATGAACGCATGATTCTGGTCCACTAGATAACACAACAAGTTGAAAATGAAAAGGCATAAGCATTGATCTTTTGCTCGAACTCGGTTACATCCATGGGCATGTGAACTCTCATGGCTTTGTACTTTGTTTCTATTTTGACTCTGAGGAAGGAGTCCGATGAGTAAAAGGAGTGAGTCATGAGATTAGAAAAAGCAATAAGTAAAAGTCGTCGTCATGATAGAGAGACCGCTGACAGTGAAGGAGATGTAATTTAAAAAAAAAATCTCATATATTTAACTATTTGGTCCGACAGGTGTGAAATCGATAGGTGACCCGATCCCCAAGAGAACTAGAGGTTCAGTCCGGTCCTGGGTGGTATAGGCGGTTCTCGATTCTTTTTTATTTTTTTTTTATTGAATCGAATTTGTTGACTCAATCCGGCCCAGGACGATTCCCAATTCGATCGCCCATCTTGCTCACCGTAAGAAACTCCACGTTGTCACTTGAATGGGGCTGCGATCTCAGCCCCGATTTTAGGATGACGACCAATTCTTCCATACACACCTCGCCCATGCCAAAGACAGAGGCGTCGCCGTCTTTACTGAGGATAGTCATTGGCCACGCCTTGTCATGCATGAGACTCTCTCCAACACGCATTCAAAACCCCCCCCCCCCCCCCCCTTCTCTGAAGGAATTAAAAAAAGAAAAACCTTCATGCTTTATTTCTGGAAATATAAGCAATTATTTTTAAAAAAATAATATTATAATTATTTATTTTCCGCGAAACGTATACGGTCAAGAAGTAATGGATCTCGATTAGCACATATCTTAAAGTTCTGAAAATGTGTTTAGTGGGAATAGTCTAGAACGCATTGAGCTAAAACTCATTTACGATCAAGAAGTAATGGATCTCCATGAGCACACTTGATAAACACTAGAAGATAAACGAGCAAGAGCATCTAATTTTTTTTTTTTTTTTATGATGGGGGCCTCATCACATTAATGATGATTGATGATCATTGCTCACATTTTTACCCCTTTCAGAGAAGTTTTTAGCTATCAAGGGTCCTACTCGATAAAGAGTTAGAGCTACATCATTGATTAAGAATTTAATCTGGACAAGCTTCTGCTTGGAATGGAGAGCAAACATTCTTATTATTGCGCTTGATTTCGGTGCTTAGATTCCAAATCTAGAATGATTGAAAAACCTCGAATCTTGAGCTCCACTCCAATCAAAGCTCCATTATTGCTTCCATGATGAAAATCATCGACGACATAAACCACACATCGAGCCATCTGATGTTCCTAGATGATGATGGACTCGACGTGGATCCTCACATCCCAATAGATAAAGCCAACCATGGGTTCTTCGCTTTACTTTGTTAAATTGTTCGGGACCAGTCGGATCTGGATTAAACTTTCCCTTTTGGTTCACGGGTATTAAATCGTACAAACAATGATTTATTATATATTGACAAGATGCATTCACTTTATTAGGTGATCGTTATCTACGTAGTAAGAGTTATTTAGTTCTCTCGTTCTATAGAATGAACCATTTTGGACAAGTCAAATTTAGTTACAGCTTTCATTTTTGGTTCGCGTGTATTGAAGCATATAGACAGTGATTTTTTTATACATCGATAAGGTCTATTCACTTTATCAGGTGATCATCATCAACGAAGCAAGAGCTACTTCGTTCCCACTTTCTATAGAGGGAACTGTGATTACCCAAAAAAAAGTGGAAACTGCACTAGTGCATATTGTATTAAGGTATAACTGGATTACTAATTTATGGAAAGTAAGTGGTGGAGTACAATTTCCTTTTCTTGTTTAGGTGAAAATATTTTCAAAAAAGGATTGATGTGCACTCGGGCGGCGCCTTGAAGAGGATATCTCTCCCACCATCACAATCCTTTAGACTTTAGATCCCATATTTCATTAGTTCACATGCACCAACCACATCACCAATTAGAATTCAACATTATTTTGTCTAATTATGTACTGGATTATCATTAAGTTCGTCGTCAAAATATGATTTTTTTTCTCTTTAACACGTTTATTGTTATACGAGTGACATGTGTACTTAAAAGAAGATATGCAATTGAAATTGCCCTAAAATCTATTACCCAACGATTATAATATAAGCCGTTTTTTTTTCATCCCTAATGGACGTAATAAAAATCTATATTTACGCGCACTTACATATCTTATTAAAAAAGCTTCCATAGAAGTCCTCCAATGGCTCCACAAAAGTAAAATCTAGACTTAGTCTAATCTAATTTAATCTGACGAGAACTATTAGAGATGAGAAAGATAAAGCAGGAAGAACAAATCAGTCGACCTTAAGCGCAGACGTGGGCCACTCTCCGTTGATCCCAAAGGATAGCATTGCCAAGCCTACTCAAAGATCTTTACGTGAGCTTGACAACATGGGTAAGGAAATTCGATTGCAATTTGAAAGCGACGCCACAACACTGGCCTAGGAAAAATGCAAATTGGAAGTTTGAGCTCGGGAGTTAGACGATCGTAATCACGTTTTACAATTCTTTATTTGACCGGAACCTCTAACATTTTGAGGGGGAAAAAAAACGGTACAGTTGAAACGCGACAAGGCGAATGGACATATCGACTATTTATTGGAAAATGTACCGATAAAGTCAATTCTAGAGAACCCACCCATCATGTGGTCGCGTGGTAAGAAGTAGACTCCTGGGACCCTGCTGAGTAGTACTCGCGGTCCTGGGATCGAAACTTACTCGCCCACATTCACTGGTTGCGGTGCCTCTCCGGGGATTAGTCGGTCGCCGTCGGTTTGAGCGTCAGCTCGTCGGCACGGCTGGACACCCCGATTATAAAAAAAAAAAAGAGAGTCAATTCTAGAGTTGATTCATGTTTGAAAGATTGCAAGTGTTTGGTGAGTTTGACAATGCTCGTGTTAGGATAGTTGGAATTTGTCATTAACACTTAGAAGGCGCCATGCTCTTGACGAACTTGTACGAGCGAAATGTGTAATTCACAGATCTTCCGCCATAGGTTACCAAATCGTCTTAGTTACCATAGATTTTATTGGAAAGACAAAAAGATACACAATTAGATTGCAACTTTCAACAACGTGCGAAGAATTCTAATTAATTGGAAATTGGTTTTTTTTTATCCTAATGGTTGGTTGGATTTGAAAAGAAAAATCAGATCTAAGGGGCGAAACTCTGTTGATATTGGGTGAAAATTACGAAAAAAATCTTAAAATTATTGCAATTGTGTCAATTCATTCATAACATTTTTTTTTGCTAATTGAGTATTAAATTTTTTTTTATATATTTGTCCCAGTTCATTCATTCTACTTGATCAACTTTGGCTGACTGGCGCCGATGTCACAATTTTTAATAATATTTTAATATTTATTTTCAATTTTTTTTTATAATTTATTTCTTCTTCTCCTTTCTCTAATTGCCGGAGGCGAGGGTTAGCGAGATGCGGCATCGCCTATGGCTAATTGCGGATCTGGTGACTATATGGAGTAAGAAGGAGAAGAAAAATAAAAAGGGAAAAGACTAAATTTTTTGAAAAGTCATAAAAAAATATTATTAAAAATTACCACGTCAGTGCTGGTTGCTAAAGTTGGCCGGAAAGATTGAATTGATATAAATGCAAAAGATTTAAGACTCAATTGGCAAAAAAAAAAGTTTAAGACTTAATTAGCACAGTTACAAGAAATTTAAGATTTTTTTAATTATTTTTCCATTTATATTCGCCTCTTTTGCTTTATTGAAATCTCATCAATGTCTTCTTGAAAGTTAATCAGCTCCGTCGGCTTAAAAAAATTCAACAATTTGAAAAATAAAATTCCTAATTTAGGTCATTTACATATTTCAAAATAACAGCTCAATAAGCAATGCATTCACTGTTGATAAAAAAAAATATTCAGACATTAATTTATTATAGATAATGATAACAGTTTTTCCCGATTAATATATTTAGATAAAAAAATCTGAAAATTTAAATAAATATTTTTTAAATAATTACCTTTGTGACAAGTGGAAAAATCCCATTTTGTTTTTTCGGATCGTTTTTAGGAAACAACTTGTCCTCTCTTGAACGGGGCCACGGCATCGGCGCTGATTTTAGGACGATGGCCATTTCTTCTGTCCATGCCTTATCCACGCTAGAGGCAGAGGATCGCCATTGGCCACGTCTTGCCGTGCACGAGACTCTCTCCCCAACACACATTCAAACCCCCTTCATGCCTTCTCCTTTCCATCTCCGTTTCTGTTCTTCTCCCGTTTCCTCTAGCTATTCTGCTCGAATGCATATCGATGCCGCGCTAACCTTCAGAGCCGGGTCCGCCACCGGCGGACTTGTAGGCAAGCTCGAGAGCAAAATGATTCGCGTGTATTTATGGACATTGACCAAAGCCTCTATATTTGGATACTTCCTATTATAAAGAGAGAGGAGATATTCTTGGATACAAATCCAACTAATATATCGAGACGTTCGATAGGGTCAAGTTATTATTCATGTGCTATCTAGTTTCGTTTCTAGGTAATACTCGCATTTGTAACCTTTCAATATGCATGAGGCCCTGCCAGTAAGGGATTGAGGGGAACGTCAGTATCATAAGTGCGAGGTTTGACTCGAGCGCTCCGCAAAGAGACAGAGCAAAATCAGAGAGATGAGAGTCAGAGATAGGATAGATAAATAAGAATGCCGATAGCATTATCCTGGAAAAGCTTTCCGCCTTCGATAGATATTGGATTCCGATGGAGCTGAGTTATTTCGTGAGGATAATGTTTGCATCTTTTGGTTAGAATTTTGTGAGGATGCTGAGGGGGGTTTTGGCGATGAATGATGAGAGATGCGTTGGCTTGCCAACCGTGTCGGCTTCAAGGCCGGATTTGGAGAACTCCCCACCGTCCATATAAATACACAAGCTAAGCCGTGGGATTTCGGACTTTCCTCGGCCTCGACGTTTTCCCCCATGCGGTCTCGAATTTGAACCAAAAGCCAGGTCAGTTCACCGTTGAATCCGTCTCTTTGCAATTTCAATTGCACATAGGGAGAACATTTCGTCCTCTTACGATGTTTCCAACGGTTGCTTTGGAGAAAAAATTTCAATAGGAATTCGAACAAGCCTCCGTGCATTCCATTCGGATATCTCGGCACGGCGCCGTCATGGGGGCATTTGACAGGTAACGTTCGCCTTTTTCTCATCGATTGAGCATGCGATGTGCTATGAATCCTGTGTGGGGTAACATGTTATAGGAAAGAATGGGGATGTAGGAACACGTCGAAAACTTTCTGAAATCGAAAAAGAACGACTACCCATCTCACCATGTTTAATTTTTCAGCACCTTGTTCTTTCAACCCAAATTAACTTGTTCTTGGCTGATTGATCTGTTGGCATGAAAAGGAAAGACGTCCTAGAAATTTGATGATGATGATATTATTATTATTATTATTATTATTATTATTATTATTATTATTATTATTATTATTATTATTATCTTTTTGGAACGTTTGATAATTCTCGAGGAAAACGCAATCTTTTCTTAGGCTGACCTCCTCATAGATTAGATGAACTCAATTTTGGCTGGCGTTGACCTGTTCCTCCGGTCAACAATCTTAATTCTTCGCCTACCCCTCTTTTCATTAAATTTTGCATTGATTCTCCATCACCCGGCTGCCCCCACAAAAGGGTATTATCAATGGGAGGCAAAAGAAAAGAAAAGGAAAGAAAAGGAAAGAAATTGTAATTTATCTCTTGTCCTTTTTCTTCTTCACTTGCCGAGGAATCAAATTAGACGAGGAGGACGATGTCGTCATAAATATGATCACATGTATCTTCATAATTTTGTCCGAAAGGGGTTCTTCTACTCGATTCTTATCACGTGAACCCACCTGGGATATTTCACATTCTCATTTTCTAGTTCGTTTGCATCCACAATTTGAATTTGCTTCATCCGACAGTCCAAATGCTTTCGATATACTCATGCGCAAGATTTCAAAATAAACAGCAATGCAGGGCATGTGCTTGCATTTGATTTTTGGAAATTTTACTTCGTTTGATAATTGGAGAAAAGAATCTGACAAAAAAAAGATAATAGGAGAAAAGAAGAAATAGGGCAAAGTAAGTTAAAATTAACTTTAAAAAGATATTGTGATGTCGTGCATGCTCTCTTTAGAGTTTAGACACGTTATTTAAGTATTAAAGTAGGGATATTTTGTAATTTGAAGGGCATTATATGCTATTTTCTATTCTCATAAGAATATATGTGAGTCTTTTTTTTTTTTGGCCGCTCTCTCTTCTCTCGAATAAGCACCACAAAACTCCTTGTCTTTCCTCTCCATCTATAATAAACACAATCTTTTTACTCCCTTATTCAGCTTTTAAACTTTTGTCCAACCTCATAGTTATCTTCTTCATAATCTACACCAAGAGGGAATTTTTTTTCCCAAAAGATATTATTCTTAAAGCTCCACGACATCATATATTTATTCAAATCGAGAATATGTTAGATATGATTCCTTCTTTATAACGTAACATAAACCAACAAGCCGCAACACATTCATATACCACCACAGCCCAACAATCCCTAACACTAAACTCTCCATTAAAATATATAAAAAAATACCATAGAAATACCTCATCTTTCACTCAATGACCGGACCGCTTGCATATCTCTACTTTCGAAAGTCAACTAAATATCAAACCATATAAACCCAAATTAAGACGCTAAGTTGGGCTCCTAAGGAGGAGCAGTAATTGTTTTCAAACTTAGATTTTACTAAGAGGTACGTGAATGATTCTGGCAAAAATAGAAATATGTAAGTGATGGTTGGGGCCAAAGCGAGCTTTGTTATTGATCATTTTTCTCTTAAACACAACATAAGGTTTTGAATACGGAGTATCTGTGTCATGTGACCGGAGTGGTGCTTGAGCGCATCTCGATCGCTTAGATTGGCGACACACTTTTGAGGATTGAAATTCTTATGAAAGCAATATATACCTTCGTGCATGTAATAACGACCCGTCTTATAATTTCATGCAATGATTTCAAAAATGTACTGTTTTTACAGGCTCACTCCCGTGACACTAATTATCTGTGTAAGTAATTTTTTCCTACTACGCGACATTCACAAGGCTACTGCTAATTCGTGGTCTGGATTTGGACATATCATATAGATGCATTAGATTATAATCTTGTAATAATGGCCCATCTCATAACCTTGCAAAGAACCTACATAAGATAGCCAAATTACGCAAATTAGTATGCTAGTCTACAAAATTTTCTTCCATGATTGACGATTTCTTATCGTCGATAATGGTCAAATTTCAAATTTCTTCGTAGATATATTATTAGCGATGGCAACTTCTTAAAATACGGTGATAACATTTTGATAGTGATGCTCATTTTTCCAAAAGGTAGTTAAAAAGTTCATATTAGCTTTTCTCCAAAAGTTTCACGTTTTTTTTTGTTTGTTTGTTTTATTTATTTATCAAAATCTCCCAAAACAGCTTGCCAAAATTTTGTTTTCTAACTCTTGAGGTGGCAAATTTGCGAAGCGTTTTTATTTTTCATTAGTAACTTTCAAACGTATAAACAATCACAGAATTCACAGAGATAATTTTCAAGTTTTTTTTTTCATAATCAAGATGGTAATTCTCCAACAATATCGGTTATTGTTATAGGTAATGTGTTACTAATTTCTCATTAGTCACGGTAAATTTTGGACATCGTGGTAATTTTCTTAAAGATGTTTTCAAAATTGATTTTTTCGATTACCTTCATATTTTTCAAAAAAAAAAAAAGCAACAGTTGTCTTTCGTCGCCGGAAATTCCCATTGGATAGTTGAACTCTGTGGGGGAAATAAGGACCCAAAAAATGGCATAGAAACCGAGGGCCTCTGTAACTCTCTGTTTCTGTCAAAAGTTTTTCACTCTGTTCCATCACCACCGCCATGTGAACCTCTGGGCGCACACACTCTCTCTCTCTCTCTCATTCAATAATTTTGCTGCTGCTTCTTCTTCTCCTTCTTCATCTGCGCGTCCTGGGTCTCTCAATACTGCGACAGGACCTGGAGCTCGACCAAACACCCACAGAATATTAAACGGCGAACGGGCAGAAGGATCGGCAAAAAGATAATCAGAAAGCAGTTGTTAGCATCTGTTTTTTATTTTTATTTTTTTATTCCCAGATCGAAAAACGAACCACCAACAGAACCCCCATCACTGTACCTTTCTCTCTACGCCAGCACAGGAACACCAGAACCCGAAAGCCCCATCTCACCAGCCTTAGACGCTCGCCCTTCATCATCACCATCATCATCTTGTTCTCCTTCTTGTCAAGATCTCCAATTTCTTCTTAGGTGTTTTCACAGGCTATTAAATGAGATATGGCGGAGCTCAAGAGACCACCCACAAAGGGCAGGGGGGGATTCTACGTGAGGATGAGGTTCTTGCACAGCAACGGCAAGCACCATCAGAGGCAAACCCAAGACAAGAGCTTCTTCCGCAGATACTACAAATGGGTCCTCTGGCTCTCTCTCTCCTTTTACTTCTTTAGTTCTTACCTCCTCAGCCAAAGTCCCAAGCATAGGCTCAACCCTCTTCACACCACTAGCTTTGCCGGCTCCGGGTCGACTCACTCCTCTCGCGCGCTCTTCGAGTCGTCATTATCGCTTAGCAATAGTAGCTCCACACGCTCGCAAGAACCCAAGATCGACCAAGGTTGCTAACCGCTAAAGTTTCGATTTTTTTGTTGTCCCTTTACCCTGTTTCTGCCTCACGAGTCGTTCATGTTGACCCAACCTCTGCTTTTGTTTCTTGCAGAGTTGAGGGGCGTGAAGATATACGTCTACGATTTGCAGCCGAAGTACAACTCCGAATGGCTATCGAACGAGCGATGCAGGAGTCACTTGTTCGCGTCGGAGGTGGCGATCCACAGGGCTCTGTTGACCAGCGACGTCCGGACGCACGACCCTCAGGAAGCTGACTTCTTCTTCGTCCCCGTGTACGTGTCCTGCAACTTCAGCACGACCAATGGCTTCCCGGCCATCGGCCACGCGAGGTCGCTGCTGCTCTCCGCCGTGCAGCTAATTTCGTCGGAGCACCCGTTTTGGAACAGGAGCTCCGGGTCTGACCACGTCTTCGTTGCCTCTCACGATTACGGAGCTTGCTTCCACGCCATGGTAAACGACCCCCCAAAAAAAAACCAAAATGGTTTTGTCCTTTTCTTTCAACACGAACGTATCCCGAGCTATTAGTCGTAAGTGTACGCGAATCGTCGCGATTGACACTCCATCCTTCGTCATAGTTGGAAACTTTGGATTGAAGTTCATCTTTCCCCCGTGTTTTGAACGTTTTATTGGGTCATCAAGATGGTTTAACTGATGATTAACTGTGGGTTATCTCTTGATTTTTCTGTAGGAGGATCGAGCTATCGCGGATGGGGTGCCAGAATTTTTGAAGAAGTCCATAATACTGCAGACGTTCGGGGTCAACTACGACCACCCGTGTCAGGACGTCGAGCATGTGGTGATTCCGCCCTATATTCCACCGGAAAGCGTACGGAGGACGCTGCAGGCGTCGCCGGAGAACGGCGGTCGCGACATCTGGGCCTTCTTCAGGGGCAAAATGGAAGTCCACCCCAAGAACATCAGCGGTCGCTTTTACAGCAAGTAAATGATTCCGTCTCTCACAAGTTCATTTCGCTCCTAATCAAACTCCTAATCATTGCACCACCCTTTTGAAATTAGTATATGTCCCTCAACTGAATCTATAAGCTAAGGACACCCAATACTGTTGAGTTGTAATCATTTCCTCAAATATGGTATTCAGTCTGACGTGTCCTTACCTGGCCAAGATTCTCAAGATCTGTCCATGTGAATGTTTGAGATTTTTTCGTTTGACGAAAGTGAATGTTTAGCATTTTGATGTTGTGCTGATGTGTAATGTCGATTTTTCATTTTTTTTCTTGCTTTCTCCAGGGCGGTGAGATCGGTGATCTGGCACAAGTACAGCAGTGATCGGCGGTTCTACCTGAGGCGGCATAGGTTCGCCGAATACCAGTCGGAGATCGTACGGTCCGTGTTCTGCCTGTGCCCGCTCGGGTGGGCCCCCTGGAGCCCGAGGCTGGTGGAGTCCGTGGCGCTGGGCTGCGTCCCAGTCGTCATCGCCGACGGCATCCGCCTGCCCTTCCCGGACGCCGTTCCGTGGCCGGAGATATCGCTCACGGTGGCGGAGCGGGACGCGGCGAAGCTCGGCGCGATCCTGGACCGCGTGGCGGCGACCAACCTGAGCGCCATACAGAGAAACCTGTGGAGCCCGGAGGTGCGGCGGGCCCTGATGTTCAACGAACGCGTCGAGTACGGCGACGCCACGTGGCAAGTCCTGCGGTCCCTGGCCCAGAAGCTGGACCGGTCGCGCAGGAGGATGAGCCAGGGTTTATCTTCGTAGCCAATGAGAAGCGCCAAAAGCTGAAGTGGGCCGTTCCTGGGCGCCAGCTAGGCACCGGCGTGGATGATCTTCTCTCGAGGAAGGCGATAATGCGAGACAGCTGGGCAGCTCTTGCATTATGCGGAGCGACAGGGAGTGGGGCCCGGAAGTCGATTTTTAGTACGAAGATATGGCAGGGGTGGGCCCCACTTGCCTTAAATCGGGCGCAGTACAGGATTTTTGAATATATATATTTTTTAGGGTTAAAAAGAGGGGAATTTTTATTTGCGGTTCTTTGAGGTGGAAAGCATAATGAAACAACGTAGGTATGATTAGAGGAGAGAGACAGTGTACATACAGGCTGGGAGGGCATCTTTGGGAATGTAAAAGTAATGCCACTTGTACATGTGATTGAAGCTTTTGTTATTATTATTTGTGTGGATAATATAAATCTTAATTCTTTTGAGGGAGGCGGACAGGAAAACAAAATGCAGTTTTGGTCTTAAGCCGGTGTCGCGGGAGAATTTGATTAAAACCAAAAATGAGACCGGAGTTTGTTTTCGGGTCCCGGATTCAAATCTTGCCGAGCAAGTAGTAAAATCTCCGGCGCTTATTAGCCCTGAAGTGAGTGATTCGATTTGGAGGCCAAAAAAATTTTTATTGGGAATGCGAATGGGACAAAACCTGAAGGGGGCTCTCCTTTTAATGATTTTTTTTTTAATGAAAAGCCGTCCTTTTTATGAAAAGCCGTCCAGAAATTGGAGAAAATTAAAAGACAAAAAGAGAGGACGGAAAGGGGAGGGGGCAACGTGACAGGTTTGGAGGGTGTCAGGACTTTAAATGGATGGAGCTCGGGTGGTGGAGGAGGAGGAGGAGGTGTCAGGATGTGGTCACGGGGTCACGGGTCTCGATCGAATGACTAAGTTACTTTTTCATTTGGGTTTGCCGGGGGTGTGGGTGGGCCCAAAGTTTGTCCGGGGAATGCTTGTACAGAGCGTGAATTGCAGACCACGGGTCGGGGTAAAAACTTCAGGACAGGACTTTAGTTTCGATAGCGTTGTGGCGCGGCGACTCGGTCCCGACATTGACATTTAGACGAGAGGTAGGTCGGTACGTCCGCGGCTTGGTCCTGGGGTGTCCAGGGGACTGGAATGGACCGGGGTAAACTACCTTTCCGTATGGGTTTCCGGGGCGTGAGTTCGCGCCGGTGGGTGCGTTGAGCCGTTTCCGGCCGTCCCTTGCTCACGGCCAGCTCGTTTGGCTTTTTTCTGACTTGTGTCGAGGGAATTTGGTTATGCTTCGGCAACGTCTTAGTAGGTTTCGAATCAAATTAGGGATGGAAATGAGTTGGGATTAATCAGGTGCTCGGCCTGATGGAGCTCCATTGTCGGGAATCCGTAAAAAAAAGAAAAAAAAAATTCTACAATACTTTTTTCCGTCAAGAATATATGTGGAATATATGTGTGTGAATATATATATATATATATATATATTTGGAAGTCTCAAAGTTCTTCTTTTTGGTACATGTATGTGATGATTTTATCGCCATATGTATGTGTTGGGAAGGGTCAATTTCAATTGGGATTTGAGAGGGGATTTCGACTTTTCTTGTAGTTACATGAGTTGACTCTGGGGTTCTACATTCAAACCTTAGTCGGATTTGAGTGTCATGGGGTCTAGTCCGGGGTTATATAAAGCTGGTTTAAGAGCATTACTGTTAATTGGGGTCCACGAAATGAAACCAACATTAGCAATCTTAGGGGGTCTTTTATTTCCCAAAAAAAAATTAGACGGTTTCGGAAATATTTTTCTAAAAATTGATCGCTTGAAAGAAAAGTATACCTATTGTCCACAAGTATATTTAGACATAAATTATTGGTGGTAATGAAAAAAATATTATTCACTAGCTAACTATTTGAAACGATAGACGTGATCATATATCTAGGAGAAATATTTATCAAATAATTCATTTGTTGTGAAACAAATGGGGTCTGACTTAAAAACCCTCATTCTTCCATTCAACGAAATTTTATCCAAGCAATTTCATAATATCGATAAAGTAAAGTTCGGTTCATCTTTTTACTAAAAAAAAATTGAGAAGGCTATTTTTTTTTTTTGGACAATAAGGAGAGAAAGAAAGAAGTTACTGAAAAGGGCAGAAATAAAAGAGGGTTAAAAGTCCGACCTGCCGGATTCGAACCAGCGACCTAAGGATATGCTGTTGGACGGGCCCCACTACAGTCCTCCGCTCTGCCAACTGAGCTAAGGTCGGCTTTCGACTTAAGTTCCATTTTAATTATTTTTATAAACATAAAGTTCTATTTGTGTGGGCTCACTCAACCTTCCGCGTATATGGGCCTTGGGCTGATCAACGTTCAAATCCGAATTTTCTGTTGATTTTTGAACTTAATTTCACTAGCAAATCTGATATAATTGAGAACGAACTCCTCTCCGCAGGCTCAAGCCTAACGGTGCTTCAGTTCGTAATTTCCTTCATATTCTCCTAGAAAAGATGCCAAACATGCTATACATACATATATATATACGTATACGTGTACGTATAGCCCTCCTCTCTGATAGACTTGATCTACATAAGTTCACCACTAGATCAAATTAACACAATGGAGTACGTTCACCGTCTGATGTATGGACAGTTCGGTTCTTAACAAGCACTTTAATATCAATCATTCGGACACAATTTGACGAGACTAAGGCCGCATAATACGACCTTTTTAATTCTTGAAGGCATGGACGCTCAACCCCAATCTTTGTCGGGGCAAGTTTGGAACCCATCTCACGAGCCTCCAAATCCAAATCCCGAAGCGCCCTTTTCAGCACTCGGGCGTGAGCGTGTGGTCTCTTTTGGGGTCCGCACAGTAGTCGTACACCATGTGGTTCCTCTGCACCCAGCGCATCGCCAAGTACTGCTGCCGGCTCAGGCCGCCGGCTCCCGACGGCGAGATGGAGGGCGGGTTGCACGAGCGGGCGGAGCCGTCGGCGGCGCACCCGCTCAGCCTGAAGTTTGCGTACCTGCCCACGAACGGTGCGTACCGGTAGTCCGCTTTGTACTTGCCGTTCTCGGTGGCCCAAGAAGACGCGTCCCATATCGATCCGTACACCCACATCGGCCTTAAGGGAAATGTCCGGTCGCTCTTCCTGGGATACCTCCTGATAGGTACATCGTCCACCAGAAATCTGCCAAAGGTCGGGTTACGATAAATAAGATCATCCGGGTTATCTCATTTAGACCTGCCCTTATGCGTATAAATCATGCTAATCACGTTTCAAAGAATGCCAAAAGTTGCGGAACCGGTCTACTTAACATATAAAGGATTTTTCAAGACACTTCAAAGGGACCAGTTGAGACGTTTCTAGTCTGAGCAATTCAGGAGAGGGAAAAGAAGAAGGCCCACATGATCTCACTAGGTGTCCACAGAATGGCATAGTTGTGGAAGTCTTTGGTCGGATCGAACCAGAGGTGGAACCTCATCTCTCTTCCGACGATGTTTCCATCCCCACTTCCTCTGACGTAGACGTTGGTCTGAACAGTGTAAGGCTTGTCTGGTGTTGTTCCCAGAAACTCGATGTCGATCTCGTCATGGTTGCCAGGGCGGGCTTCATTGTTTGAGAGCTGATGATATCCAAAAATTCATTAATCTCTCAGAAACACTTTATAAGGTAGATTTCCCAATACTCTTGCCATAATACTATCCTGGAGGGGAGAAAGAGATTTAGAAGCTGCACATATGCTTCAGCTACTTAATTTCATGTTTCCTCTTATCGGATTCAAGGGTAGTTGCACAAAAGTCGTCTCATGCATTTCGATATGTATTATTAGGGGAAAGATTTGAAAAAATAAATAAATAGGATGGTTGTGTTATGCTGGCTCTTACGTAGAAAGAGGTAATAACTCCAGCAGTATAACCAGGTTGTAGCTTGATGGATGCACTGAAATAACCAGATTGATATGGGTGAAGAGACTTGAACCCACTTCCTGTTTCCAAAGCCCAAAAAAGGAAATTAAGTTAACCCATTATATGCTCAGATGAAATCTGAAAAGAATAAGCAACAAACTAAAATTAAGTAGCTGTTTCCAATGGAAGTCCACAAAATAAGGTGCACTACCCTAGTTTACTATCATGTTGGGATTATTTTTTTTTTGTAAGATTTAGTAGAACCATGGCCAATTACTCCAAAAGCTTATGCTGTTAGAAGAATGCTTAGTTTGATATTGGAATTTTTTTCACCTCTTTTGACATATAGGTTGGATGTGGACATACATAATAGGGGCGGAACGTAAAGCATCGAATTTAGGGTTTCATGCTGTGATATAATGTAAGAATTTATGAAACCGCAACCAACTGTTCTAAAAGTTCATAGCGTCAGAGGAAGGCTAGACTATTATGGATATACATTGGCAATTCCGAGCAATCTCATAACTCCACAGTAGCAAGGAAATGAAGACGAGGAGACCTGAACTGGCATCAAGCCAGATAGTCACCGAGCCCTGGTCTAGCCTTTGGTGGCGCGGGCCCCACAGGTTCCTAAACCCTTGATCAAAACCTATGGAGCGAAACCTTGAGCTTGGATAGTAGCCAGGCGAAGGTGGACCCTGTGCGCTGATGGAAGGTGCAAATGTCGCAACTACGATGAGAAGAATGATGGGAAAAGGGAAGTCAAGTGGCTTGAAGAGGAAAAGATAAGGCAGAGACATGATCCTTAAGTTAGGTTCTAAAGAGAGAGAGAGAGAGAGAGAGAGAGAGAGAGAGAGAGAGAGAGGTACCAGATTGAGCATGGCAACAAATGTGGAGTGGATATAAATAGCGAGAGAGAGAGGTGTGAAAGGATCCCCATATGATCATAGGGTGATAAGGTGGTTAATGGGAGTTATAGATGGGGACAAAATGTGTGGGGTTTTGAATAGGCACGGAGGAAAAAATGTTCATTTTATGTGGCGTGTTCCTTCGTTCTCTTGCCCCCACCATCGAATGCTAAATTGGGATAATAACATAGCTTTAGGCAAAGGTAAATGTACATTAGAGATTTGATCATTCCATCTTTGTCTCTCACTTGTCCCACCATATAGTGGTGGCCACGGTTCTGGTCCGGTTCTGGTTCCGAACCGTCTCGGAACAGGAACCCTGAATCGGCCCGGTTTTTTTTTTTTTTGTAAACTTTGGGAATTTTGATTTTCAAAATCAAATCAAATTTTTAAGTAATAAAATTTCAAGTAAAATTTTACAAAATTGTAATCAAACTTAAAGGAAAAAAAAGGGAGAGAGAAAGGGCTTGACTTAATGAATTATCATTAAGTGCCTACATATCTTTTTGGGAATAGAAGAATCAAAGCCCATGTAGTTTTTGACCTTTGATAACCCTATACTTACCTCATCGTCAATCGTTGCTTTCGGCGGTAGTTCCCGTCATGGTGCTCGCTCCATCATCGAAAAATTCAGCTTCTACGTTGCGATCCATCTCTTGTTATCGATATTGAGCCTTCGTCCAATCATCGACGCAAGCTTGAGCCTCCACAGACTACGGAGATAATCTTGAACGGTAATCGTCCAAAATGTTGCCTCTAGCGCTAAAAGCTTGTTCAACCGCAACTATTGAACAAGGAGTTGCTAAAACCTGTCTAGCGATGATAGAGAGAATTTGATATTGACTCGAATGCTCCTTCCACCACTCTAAAATTTGAAAATCTGTGCCACTTGCAAATGAGTTAGTCTCAAAGTTAGTGTTTAAATAGTTATCAAATTCGGAAATATCCGTGCGCTCCCTTTGTCTTTTTTGCCTACTCATTAGCATTTTATACTATCTACTCATTTTATCTCCGCTCTCGTTTTCTACGCGACTAAATTGAGAAGAAGATCCAATATCAGTTGCGTTATATCTAATATAATAATCATTATATAATACTACTATTGATTTGCTAACTATTCATTTTAATAAATTAATATCTAATTCTATTTCTAAATGAAGACATCCATAATACATAGTCAAAAAATCTTTTACGCCTTCTAATTTCGTATGTTGATCGAAAACAGAAGCAACCAAATAAATAAAAGGAATATGTTTATAATAAGTTAGCCATTTTGATTTCATTGCCTTAATAGTTGCACCTAATTGTTCATCGTCTTCATATTCTTCAAAAACACCAGCAATATTAACACACTTTATTATAAATAAAGGAGTCGTAGGATAATAAACACCGGATAAAGTATAAGTTGCATCATTGAAAACTTTTAAACAATCTAAAATTTTTTGGCAAATATCCCAATGTTGTGGTAATAACTCAAGTTGAGGAACATTAGTCAAAATAAATGCACATAATAAATGTTTATATTCAAAAGATTGATTAAGCAATTCGTACGTGGAATTCCAACGAGTTGGAACATCTCTTGAAAATCTTCTTGCCTTTTTTCCACATAATTTGGGAATATCTTCATAAATATTAGATTGCGATTTTTATTGGGTTGAGAAAAACGTTAAGAGTTTGTAAACATTATTGTACACTTAAGTTTAAAACATGGCAAGCACATCTAACATGAAAAAATTCTCCACCAAAAGTGGGTTTACAAAGTTTTTCCAACTATTCAATAGAAGCGGTATTTATTGCGGCATTATCAAAACAAATGGAAAAAACTTTTCAACCAAATAATATTCTTCTAAAACTTGTCTAATTAATCTATA
The DNA here is from genome assembly GCA_016432845.1 of Psidium guajava. Lineage (NCBI taxonomy): Eukaryota > Viridiplantae > Streptophyta > Magnoliopsida > Myrtales > Myrtaceae > Psidium > Psidium guajava. The sequence continues at coordinate 3,256,324 of CM028234.1, read as the reverse complement.
AATATTTATTGCCGTATGTCTATCCTCAAAAACTCGAAATGCAATAATTCTTTTTTGAATATTCCAATCGTCATCTATCCAATGACACGTAATGCCCATATAAGAATGAATTTGCCAAGGATCGGTCCAAACATCGCTACCTATATGCACACATCCATTATAATTCATAAAAAATATTTTTAATTCTTCTTTTCCTTTTTTATATAAATTAAAAATTTGGCGTTTAAGGGTATTTCTAGAAACGGATTTTGCTTGTGGAGTACATACATTTTGTATAAAATTATTAAAACCAAATTCCTCACCAAAATTAAATGATAAATGTTCTACAGCCGTAAATCTAGCTAATTCTTCTTTATAAACATTTTCGCTATAACGGAATAAAGGAGGAGCGTTAGTTTTGGCGTACCCGAAAATTTGTTGTTGATGAGTGTCGATCCCAGCTAGCGTTGGATGTTTTGACCTCAAATGCCGTTGAAATGTTCCATAGCCTTGACCACTTACGAATTTGTAATTTTTTCCACAATGTTTGCAAGTAAGTTGATATTTGTTTTCTTCAATGTGCGCCTTCGTGAAGTGCTCCCATATCGAGGAAATGGATGACCCCTCTCGTTCCATCGTTGTTGACGCTTCTTCGGTGGGAGGATTCATGCTACCTTGTATTAGAATGGGCTGCTCGACATTTGGAACATTGTCGATTTCAATTTCGTCGTCGTCGAAGCCATAATATGCATAATCTTGAGGATTATGAGATTGAGGATAATTGGACGATCCCATCGGCGCCATTGAGCTCTTACCCCTCCCACCATGGCTTCCACTTGCCATTTTTCGAGAATTTCCAACAAAAAAGAAATGAAGAATTTCGAGAGAAATGAAAGTGGATTGAGTATCGCGACTTGAGAGAATTTCAGATTGAGAATTTGAGAAAATTTGAGAAATTGAGAAAGAAAAATGAGAGAAGTTGTGAATAAAATGAAGGGGGAGATGGGTATTTATAAGAAAATATTTGTTATTGAAATTCATTAAAAAAAAAGGGCAACGGCTAAAATAGCCGTTGCCCCGGCCGTTGGGCTAGCGGTTCGGAACCGGCCCATGGCCATGTCTACCACCATATCAACTTAGAAAGTAGTTTAAAAAAAAAAGAAAAAGTAAGATTTCTAACTACACCTAGTGTTTCTCTAAGTATGTTTTGTGCGGGGAAAAGTACCAAAAAATTTTTAGATATCTAATTCACTTTTTAAATATTTCAATTGGACCAATTTAGTCATAAACTTTTTGTATTAATGATACTAATTTTGTCCATCCTGCTAATTTTGATCGAAAATCACTAACATGAATTGTTGGTTTTTCTATGAGAAAAAGGCACGATTGACGTTGATGTCGACGAATTTTATTTTTTTTTGAAATTCTTTTTTAACATTCCTTCTTCTTCTTCTTCTTTTTTAATGTGGTTGGTTCTCGTAGGGTCGTGAGGGTTGAGCCCTCGCTAGATCCAATAAGTGCGCCCCTCACCCAGGTCGTGCGGGTTGAGTCCTGGCCAGTAGTTACTCACACCTAGAGTCACAAAGAAAAAAAAAAGGTGCATGAGTATATATGCAAACTAGATCCTATAAAACACATGTCCTTCGATTGACAACTCGATCCATCCAATAAAATCACGCACATATCTCTTCCCCTTTTTCTCTATGATTACTGAACTGGAGAAATATGATTTTTTTCCTTCCCTGAAGGTTAACTAGGGAGCAATTTATCTGCGGTAAATGAGATATAAGTACGTGCATATATTGCTCAACGTAAAGCAGTTAGGTCAACGGCCCAACAGTTGCATAAACTCAAAACTCTGGACCCGAGGCACTCGTTGACCTTTTTTATTTTTTATTTTTTTGTTCATACAAAATCATGAATCGTGGAGTTCATAATTGGGGTATTATTCTCAATTTGTTTTTAGAATATGAAGCTGACGTTACATTGCTTAAGATAGCGATAGGCATGGATATACATTTCAGTCAAAACTTTTATGCTTAAGCATAGCAAAAATATATTAGTCCGACATGGCCAAACCCCGAGGATCGTGGGTCGTGATTTTGCAATCCCTATATTTATTCCGCTCAACGTGGAAATACGCATAACGTAAAGTTTTTCGGGGCTACCGTATGTATCAAATAATGGCCCCATAAGCTAGCTTCAACTATTATGGACATATAAATCACGAAATTGTACCTTAAAATGGTGGGTACCCTTATTATTTTATCGAGATTGGGAAGGCAAGGCTGAGGAGAGTTACAAAAGCGTCAAGAAAATACCATCTAATTGAAGATAGAATGGGCCTAATATCTTGAAAAACTCCAACTTTGGTTTCAGTTACAATTCAGTCTTAAATTTTTTTTTTATCTCATAAAACCAATTTTTACTTGAGTTCCAAGTATGCTCCCATTGACCATCCGTCCAAAACTTCTCTTGATAACTGAGTGATAGAAAGCTCCCAAGCACAAGCTAGTCAAGTGTCCTAAGCATTCGACCAAGAAAAAAAAAGTGTCCTAAGCAAAGTGTCTCGAGCTTGAGAGCTCTCCAATAGCGAGAGATGGAAGATTCCCGAGGATGAGTGATTGAAGACTGAGTGTAAAATCGAAAATCTCCAAGCGAGATAGAAGGACGGCCCTAATTAGTCTAGTTTTTACCCTCCCAAAAAAAAAAGCAAGTTAGCCCTAATCAGTCTAGTTTTTACCCAAAATTTCAAATCCAGTAAGATGTTTTTTTGGGTTGACATGGAAATTCATCTCCAAAAAATGTGTTATTGGATATGAAATTTCGGAAAACTAGAACATTGACGTAAAAATGTCACATTACTAAAGTCGATTTTGGATGGAGAGTTAATGACGGTAGATTCGAGACTCAAGTAAAAGTTGGTGAGTTTTTACGAGGATAAAAAAAAGTTCAGGATGGGATTGAAACTACACCTAAAGGTGGTGATTTTTGAGGGTATTAGGTCAATAGAATGCATGCGCCAAATACTTAAGTCTCGTACATGTTCTGGCTTTTGGGCTTATGCTGTGGGAAAAATTCAAACTCGATACTTATCTCTTCCGTACATGTTTGATCGACGTGTGTAAGGAGCGTGCCGTACATGAACATCCGTATGATTTATGATGGTATATAACTATGAAATGTTGTGTAAACGAACGTTATTTTTGTCTTAAGAATCGTCATGCCAACGTCGGAGCCTTAAAAGATACTTGGCCCTATCTCTCGTGCGACAAGGATACGTGCGCAACAAATATAATATTAGGGCAAGCAATCTTTGAACGAATAATAGTTCTTTGGCATCGTCCGGAGTTTTGATTAAAATCGCTCAACTGCTACCCTTGGTCTTTTTTGATAGAAAACATGGATACTCCTTCTCCTCAAGGAAAAACAAATGGGTGTGTCCCCCCAAAATAGGAAAAATTATAAATACGGATTTAAAGTGAACCTTATTTCAAATAAGGCCACGAAATATCCTCTTTGCTTCAAAAGAGAGCTTAATCAAGGATATTTTCGTCATTTTATTTATTTATTTATTTATTTTCCTTTTTCCTTGGTTTTGCCGGCTGGCCAGACCACCGGCGAGGGCTGGGCAGCCGCGAGGGATGGCCTCACCCTGCCTAGGCGGGGCAGGCGAGACAACCCTGGCCGGCTCCAAGCCGAACTAGTGAGGAAAAGAACGCAAACCCATCTCAAAGGTTCGGCGGTGCGTTCTTCTCTTTGGCCTTCTAATACACCCCGCTCCGTTTACATTCTTCTGTAGCTCTATGTGACCTTCAAAACCCAGAAAGATGCCATGCAAAGCCTCTCCTTTTCGATTGATTTCCGGAGCTACAAAGCGTCCTTTCCTCGTTTTGATTTTTTTATTTATTTATGATTGCTCTACTTTTACACCCTCCTTTTTGTCGATTCCTACTTTTGGCTTGCTTCAACGATTGATCTTCCCTCCGCCTCTCGCTTTCCTTTGAAAAAGATTCACGGCTGTCGAGGCTGCCAGGCCCTCCCCGGTGGCTTGGTCGGCCGGTGAAACCAAGGGAAATAATCAAAGGAAAAAAAGAAAAGAAGAAAGGAAAAAAAGGAAAAAAGCAAATGACCAAAATGCCCTTGATTAGGCACTTATTTTGAAACAAAGAGGGCATTTAAGTCCTTCTTCGAAATATTAAGTCCCTATTTGAGAAAATGAGGACATTTCAGGTCCTTATTTGAAAATTTTTCTCTCAAAATACTATGTTGACATTCGAGATTTTCATATCATTATCTCCATATAACCCCCTCGCTTTTTTTCATCAATTCAAGAAGTTTGATTAAAACCCTATTCCAACGAGCTTGTTTCAAAACGGTCGATTCAAGATCAATCCAAACCACTGTTCACTATGTTGGAGTTGGATCGTCCCACGCAATTTTTATCAACTATCGAGTTCGGGGGGGGGGGGGGGACAAAAAAAGAACATTTTCATAACGCTTGACACGCCGTGACCCCGCGTTTGCTTTTGGCCATGTATAATTGCATATGTATGAAGTTCGCAATCTGATCAACCACCCCTTCTACTTGCTCCAAACACATGTACATGTTGGAAACATTTCTCATTGGCCTTGCCTGATCACCTAATAACTTAACCAAGTTGCTTTAACTTGAAACTTAGGGATCTTTACATACAACGAATCAATGCCTGCATACAACTGGCGAACAAAAATTTCTACTTGGACAAGGATGAAAATAAACAACATTGGATGCAATGACAAGGGCGGGGGAGGCAGTTGCAAAGCAAGGGGGATGCTTAAATCCGCCCTTGAATGCCGGGCGATGTTGCCGGTCACTCGCGGGGTCGAATAGACCTTGCACGTGCACGAGTGCTTGATTAGATTAGAGGACATTATTGCAAATTATATAAATTTAAGTCGTGCACACCATCAATACACAAATCGAGGGTGGATGATGCCGTTCTGTGAAAAATATTCCGTGAACCAACGGTGACGGTGACGGTGGATGCTCCAATTTTTCTTTGTTTTCCGTGTCTTCCCTTTTAATCCATGAATCGATTGATTAGATACTTGGATTTTAAAGAGAAAAAGGGAAAGCTAGTCCATGCTTGCACGCTTCTTATTGCATGTGTGTGGAAGCCATAGCTTTCAGATATCTTTTAAGTAACGAGAGATGTATCAAGGCTACCCATTTTCAGCCGACATGACATCCGAATCTGAGTGAAATGCCCGATGATTACGCGCTAACCTCCTCTATGACATTATCATACTTGTCGCTAATCATACAAGAAGGGGATTACCAATGTAAATCCTCGTCATTGTAGTGCCTTCTTAAAATTTATCGTTGCTTCCGGAATTTGTCACCGGCTTAAGCTGCAGTTTGCTCTTGTTGATTTCTTTAAGTTGAAGCGAGGAAGCCCACCAAATGAGTAGAACGAAGTGTCGCGACCTAAAAATCGGTGTTTCTCAATTTTAGGTTAATGGATTACCAAGTTAATTAAGTGAATTAACTAACCTAGTTCGAGCTCTCCCAAGCTCTACCAAATCGCAACTTAGGTTCAATAGTTAAATGCAAAAGATTTTCAATAGGAGTCGCCACTAATCATTTAAGGTAGGTTGATTAGAAACCTAAATAAAATAGTGGGATAACTATTTTATTCCTGCGAACCAGAGATAATGAGCCCGGGGACTTGATTACGCTAGATTACTCTAACGCCCTTTCGGTACCCTTTTATTTCATAAAAAAATTTGATCAGACAAGTTTGGTTAAATCTTAACCTAAGTCACTAACAAGGTTATCAGACGGGAGCACAATCAATTAAATTAACAATCAACATTCAAGATAATTAACAAAGAGCATATACCATACAATCTTTTCTCTTTTTGTTTTCACTTTTCTTTTTAATGAAAAATAAACCATATGCAATGCATGAAATTATCCTAAGATGCCATGACATGAATTAAATGCAAGACTACTTTAAGCATGCATATGAGGTTAAATTAGACCACATGACTATCCTAATGACATGCACTTTAATCAATTTAATTAACTAACATGATTAATCTATATGACATGCAATTAAATTAAACTAAGGTACAATGTTATGCTATGGTTTAATTAAATCGACTACAGTGTATTCGAATTAATTAAAAAAACTTAAACATGGAATTCTATATGTGATGCAAATCTAACATGCAATTTCAAAAAATGACATGGTAAAGATGACATGTAATGCATGATGACTTTTTTTTTTTTTTATGATTTTCAGATTTAAGGATGACAAAAAATAAAACACGTCACCCACCGATCAAGTGGTTGCATGGGAATAGATCTGCTGTGGCCCCCGCTGAGTAGTACTCGCGAGTCGCAGGGTCGAAACTTACTTGCCCTTTGGTGTCGTACCCGGAGCGCCGTGGTGGTGGGGTCCTGCAGCGTCTCCCCGAGGATTAGTCGGGTTCACGGCCCCGGTTCGAGCTCTGCTCACCAGCCTCCGGACACTTCGGTTATAAAAAAAAATAAAATAAAATAAAACTCCTCAAGAAAGTGGTTATTTTGAACTAGATTATGCATGGAATCTATCATAATCCTATCCTATCCAAAATAGACTATTTTAAGCATGCAAACTTACCTAAACATACGAATTCTATTTTAAAATGCAATGTTTATCTAAATGGAAAGTTATCTAGAAAACCCTACTCTAAGAACTGAATATGATGTCTACCTAGAATGATATGCAAATCTATTTTAAAAGAAAAATTATCTGCATGTAGGATATTTTAAGATTTTGAAGCATGCAGATAAAGATATGCACGATAACGATCCAATCCGAATCAATTCACAAATGGAAAACCAAAATAACCAACTTGAGGATTTCACAATTTCTTTCGAATTAAATTTCGATCTAAAGCCTGATAGATCGACCCTAAAAATTCAAAATGCTCTCTATGGAAATAATTTTGTCTAAAGCCTGATAGATAGACTTATTTCCATGTATGCGGTTGCGGATTAGGAAATTATCCTAATCGATCACGTTTTTTTTTGAAATATTTTGGATATCTTCGAGTATTTTTAAGAAATTTTCAAATTATCATGAGATTACACAAAATTCCCCAAAATATTCACAAATATTCCAAAGAATCATGAATGAAATCTTTTCAAGATGTGATTTGAATATTTAAGCAAAAATCAATCCACAAGATAAATATCCAAAATCAAATTGCATCAATCCTCAAGATTATTCAAGCAATTTCATGATCAAATGAATTAATCCGAAACAAAAATCAGAAATTGTTAGCAAAGAAACTCAATTTTCTGTTATTAGCACAACTTAGTGAAAGGATTAAATTGCAAATCAAATACGCTCATCAAAACGATATAACGTACATGCATGTTCTCCAAGTAAACAAGCACGAATTGCAAAAAATTCAGAAATTTTACCCTTTTCCAAGCCAAATTCCAGCACGCGTGCAATCTGGAAATTTTGTCCAAAGTTGCACGTTTCGAGCTTGATTTACAGTCGAATGATGAGGTATTGAGCATGGAACAGCAGTATTTTTGGCCTCTTATATTGCTCCAAAAATCAAGCTTAAGGACGAGGACTGAACGTCTGAGGGATTTGCATGGCTGGACTTTACGACGGCTCACGAATTTGCGATAAACACCAACGTTGGTGTTTGGACTGCTCGTGGACGGCTCCGGGACAACACGATTTTTTGGACCGCCTGGTTAATTGTGTTCTGGCCTCGTTTTCAACGTGGTGGACTTGATTTGGTAGAGGATTCGGTTAAAAGGACTTGTGGGCCACTTCTAATGTTTGAGCACAAGACATGGATTTCACATAGAAGACAAAAAAAAGAAGGGACTTTTGACCTTTGACCATGCTCTTCTCCTTTCCAGCGAGCACTCCTTTTTTCTCCTCAAAGTCTCACGCTTCAAACTTCTTTTGCTCTCCATTCTTCTCGTCTATTGTCCCTGAATTTTCTGAATTTGCCTCTCCCTTGAACCCTATGCTTAGGCTAGTATTTATAGAGTTAGATCGATCCTAGCCCTAGTAGGATTCATTAGGGACCATAGGATTAAGCTTAGCTAAGGTAGGATTAAATTAGGGCCATTAGATTAGAAATTCTGAATTTAGGAATTTTAATTGCTTTAAACTCTTAATTTTCAGAATATTGAAGAGTTTCAATGGGTTAAAACTCTTTGATTTAAGCTCAATCTACTGGTCCAAATCTATCCAAATGTAATGCATGAATAAAATAAATATGCAAATCATGAGGAAATATTTTTTTTAGAATAAATTCTCATTTTTTTTGCAATATATAAATGAAAATTGAAATTAAAATTTAGGTGTCAATACGAAGTAGAGTAGGGTGTGATATGATCATAAATTATTTCCCTTTTTGTGAAAACAAAGAAAGGCTTTATTTTCTTCCATCTCTGGTAGGGAAAAATACTTTCTTGTACCAATTTCTGATTGATGAGTTCGTTCAACATATTTTACACCTGGGTAACTTATCAAGAATTATCCTCTCCTTCACTCTCCCTACTTCATAAAGACACCTCAACCAGGTTATCGAAGTCACCAATGTTGAAGTTATTATCCAATATCATCTAATAACGGGTCTTATATGCTTTTTATATTCATGCAGTCTCTATCCACCTATCAGCTTAAGCTTTTGGGTTGGATTTTCTAACATGATATTAGAGCAAGTGTTATCCCTTTTGCGAATATGCTTTCATCGTTCGTTAGTCAAATTGCACGTGCATCTCATAATCCGGCTTGCACGTGGTAGGGGATGTTGAAATTATTATCCCACATCGTAATCTGGCTTGCACATGATAGGGGGTTGTTGAAGTTATTATCCTTAATCGATCTTATATGCTCTTTATATTTATATGGTCGCCCTCCATTTATCAGCTTAAGTTTTTAAGTTGGACATTCTAACAATACAACGTTGGAATGCCTGAGCCACTGTCAAGCCCCCCACCCCTCTCTGAATGGTTAGAATAGTGACGTTTAATAACTAGTTGTTTATTTGAATGAAAAAAAAAACTAGTTGCTTGATATTGCGACAGAAGAGATGCAGATGGCGTAGAGAGAGATATCCGTGGTACAAACGACGAGTGAGAGAGGGCGGGGCGGGCAGGGCAGGGCAGGGATTGTAGGAGGTGGTTGGAGATGGAGGATGGTTAATAGCGAAGGCGGTGCTATGTGAAGGAAGGGGGATGTGGACTAATATGTGTCAGATTAGCGTTAGTTTTGATTTTCTTTTGGGGTGAGTGCACTAGAAGTTCTAAAATTAAAAAAAAAAGTGCAATTAAGTCCTAAAACTTTCAAAAAGTTGAATCAATAAAAGGAATTGATTGGATCGAGTTGACAAATTTTGCGACTTAATTGCACTTTCTGAAAGTTTTAGAACTAAATTGTAATTCCGTGAAAAGTTTCTAAACTCTCAATGCACTTATTCCTTTTCTTTTTGGTGCTTTTTCATGCGTAGCCATACGCAGATGTGTGACTAGACTCATCAATTGAAAAGGCAGGTTGGAAGAAACTATTTTTGATGAAAGACGGAGAAAAATATAATCCTTTCCAAAATAGCTGTGCAAGTCTTATGCACAAGATAAGAGCAGAAATGGGACTAGATGATCTCAACATTATATCATTCTTGAAATTGGTATACATGAACCCTAAACATAGAGGAAAATCCAGGACTTGGCCTTACAATCACTTGTTAGAGGCAATATGACAACCACCTTCGAACTTATGTACCCTACCGACACTAAGATGCCAAAGTCTCTCCTGTAAAGGATGAGGTCCCTCCATTTTCCATCTTAATTATTAGCATTAGTATTCACTAATCTTTGTTTATTATTCAACTATTGTTATGGACCTGTCACGGCTTCTATAATTTACATTAAAGACGCGATTTGTTGATCTGTCCTTCATAAACAATGCTACAAATTTCGAAGAATGCCAAATCATGGAGGGAGTGCGTGTTTTTGGATCGGATATGGCATCCTTTTCCTTAGGTCTTAGCACATATTTCGTAGGATTTTCATTGGATTCATCCTGGGCTGTAGATCTCAATTATTAGCATAGAGTCTAATATAACAAAGTAGGAAACATCAAATCGATTTTACCGTAAAAAAACCATGAAAACAGTACAAATCCCAAAAAGCGGGAGATTGAATTCAATTTTAACTCTTAACTCACCTTGTGTTCTACGTGTTCATGGTCACAGTGTAGAAGAATCATCATAAAAAAAAAAAAACACAAAATGAAGATGATTGGAGTTAATGAACTTCGTGTGGGACATGACTCGCAGATATGCAAATCTCTGCGCGGAAATTAGCTACCTTTAAATTCTAAAATATGTATCCATGAAAACAACCAGAGCAGATTTTACAAGATTTGAAAATGAAGTGTTAAATCTTTGATATAGACATGTGAATGATGGTAGCAAATCATAGAAATTGAAAATCCTTGAAGGTGGAGTGCATTCACATTGTTTTTTTTTTCTAGTGAATTCCAACTTGTGAGCTCAAGTGGGTCTACCTTACAAAGTGGCCTAAATATGTTGCCATATCAAAACTTGATGCAAATGAATATCTGTTGATGCCAGGCTCAAAATTTGGGTCTAATTATAAAGAAGCTAGTGGCCCAAATCAAGCCATAATAACACACTTACATAAGGTCCACTCAATTTAATATCTATATAAGCTCATCTCGATCATAAAGGATTGAGGGTAGTTACAAGTCATCCTTGCAGTGGGGCGCCAATCAAAGACCCCTATCAAATTTTGAAGAAGATCATTAAGATTAGATTTTGTTTAAACTTTGAAATTCAAATTCGAATTAGACTAGATTTTCTGATTTTCTTCAATTATAAAATCATCATAGCCCTATTTTCTAAGCATTTTACCCTCCCTTCGCACTTTGTTAATTCCATTCAGAAATTTGTGTTCAGCAAGCGTGTCATCTAAGAATGCAAGCCATGTGTTCTGATTCAATAAAAGTACACTGAATTTTTTTTTTCCCCTTGTTTTCAAATATTGGTGTAAGTATGTATTGTTCTAATAATTTGGATCTTACAAAAAGTTTAATATCTCAAGTCATATTAGAATCCATTATCTTTCCATCTGAAGCCAAATTTGATATTGTAATTCGTCATTTGATCAACTTTGATTGGCTATTCACCACCGAAAACCATCGAGTTTGGGGCGGCACAACTTGAAAAAAGATCTCACATGACAATATGCTGTCGAGTTGAGTGGACTCGTCCAAGTCCTAGTGCTCCCCGATAGATCTCTTATTTGCATTTGGAAGGTGGAAGGAAGTACTCGGCTTAGAATTTATATACAAAAGGAGGTCGTTATAACAAGTTTTCGACGCAAGCGATCTTGAAATGAACTTTGATCTTTCAATGGAAGGATTGCAGCTCTTAAGACTCGAAAACAATATGGCATACTGTCGGGACGTATGCCGTTTTGTTTCCCACCATTTGCATGAAGAATCGAATTCCGCTTGCTCGATAGTGGGCTTAATTAATCTCTATTGCGAGGGTCTTTCGGAAATGGGCCGTGATCTGTCATGGGCCCAAAATTTCACATCAATTTAACTGGCCTTTGATTCAACCGGAAACAACTGAATAACGGGATTTACCGGGGAGGGGGAAAAAAAACATTCATTAGAAAAACTCAGTTTGCTGTGAATTTCGCATTATCGATCGATTTTTAGGGCTTCAGCCGCGAGTTGGCACAACACGGCCTGCCGGAATAATGGGTAATCCGGGTTTAGAACGACACATTAAAGTGCCGGCACGAAAGGCCGTGAGCGGCGCTGGTCCGACTTGGGCCACTCGATATCACTAGTATTTCGCAAGTACCTTGTGATTACCACAACTCCATTTGTTACCGACAGCATTCCGCGGCAGCTTCCTCCACAGCCTCTTTAGGAAGCTGCCCATCAATTTGAAAGTTCGCAGCTCTGGAAACCCATAACCTAGTCATATCTAATGCGATTGTGGAATAGCCATGACTTGATCGAGCAGATTTTCGCCGTGTGACCTCTTGTGATGTCCAATATATCGGGTCGATTTCTTCTCTTACATTAGTCGAACTGCGTAAAATATGTTCGCACTGGTAAGGGCGTGCTGACTGCGGGTGTTGACTCCCGCGGGGGGGGCCTTCATAAGAAGAACATCCAAACTAAATTTTGTCGCAAGCTCAAATAATTAAGACTGTGTCGCGCCATTTCCCCCACGCAAGGGAGGAATCTAGTTAGGCTCTAAATAATGGGAGTGTGCAACCAAATCGGATTTACCTGATACCCGGATCGGACCACTCGAAAAACAGGGTCGGGTATCGGTTTCCATTCAAACCAGTCCGGGAACCGGTTCCAATTTTTGAGAACCGGTTAGAACCGGTCCGGGAATCGGGTCTAGGTAAAAACCCACTCGGACCAGTTTATAGAACCGGTTTTACATGCTACTTTTTTTAAAAAAAAATCCTAAATGAAGTGACTAAGCCTTCGCTACAGCCTTACCTTACGCACTCACAGCACACTCACCTCTAGGGGCGTCGCCCATTCTTTACCGTAGCCTAAGTGAAATGAATATATTTTCTATATCGATGGCTTTGTTTTCTTTTAAGGATGACTAAAAATAGGGAAATTTGGTAGATCCTGGAACCGTTGCCTTTGTTTTCTTTTGAGGATGACTAAAAAATAGGGAAACCGGGTAGACCTTAGAACCGTTGGCTTTTTTTCTTTTGAGAATGACTAAAAAATGGGGAAACCGGGTAGACCCTGGAACCGGACCGAAAAATAGGGTCAGTTCCAAAACAGGTTTTAAGAAAAACAGGGTAGGGTCTCGATTCCAAAAATTGGGAACCGATTATAATAGGGTCGGGTTTAGGGTTTAGGTCTAGACCCGGCCCACCCGGCCTCACTCCTACTGAATAATATTGAAGTTGGCGAATACTTCGGGATCCCTTATTTCTCATACCGGGTACGCCCACGTGAGTTTAGGGAAACTGAAGTATTATCCAACGACATGTGATCCCTGCGTGCGGAATGCGAGGGTTCGGGGGCAGCGCCTCCTCAACGGGTTTGGGCTTTCATTTAAGCTGGCCTGTATAGTGCGATATTAAGAGATTTATTATAAGTTTAGGTTTTGGGCCCATTTTGGGGATATATATATTTTTTTTTCTCGTTTTTGATCATTATAACGAGTTGAGCGGCTGTAAATCGAAAACGTAGTAAAATCTCTTTGCAGGATGTAGCCTTAATCTTGGGGTGAACCTGGGTAATCTCTTGTACATTGTTCTTCTTTTTCTTTATCGTGATTGTTTCTGATATTCTGTCGGGAACAAAAACCCATCAAATAATGCAGATGTTAGGTGTGAATCATCATTATCTTTATGGGAAAGACACACCCACCAAAAAAAAAGGGGAGGGGGGGGGGGGGAGCATCAAAGCAGAAACGTGTATATAATAAGGAGGGGGAGAGAGAGAGGGGTGCCTTAAAGAGAAAGAATAAGTCAATTTCGCTTTAGGTGTAGGTTTTGGTTCTTACGTTTGTTTTCACATTGATCGCGGCACCTTTTTTTTTTTTAACGGCATGTGCACTTTGGTTCCAAGAATCATGCCGTGCTCAGATAAAGCATATGATCCAAGGCATTCATTCCTGTTGGCAATTCTGTCCGATCCCCGACATGACGTTATTTCCTATTCTCACTGTTCATCCGTGCCTGCCTGCCCTGCACGACTTTAGAAGTCGTTGCTCTAATTTAAGATTATGCAAGATTTGTCGATCGGGGCGATATATTTGTTTTTTTCTTTTGGTAAAGAAAAAAAAATCAGGGCGATATTTTATATCTACAAGATCAACAATTTTTGTTTTTGCTTGTCCTCACCCCTTCACTCTTTGCTTATTTCTTCCCCCATTCTAGGAAGGAAGGGAAAAAAAAAAGACAATCAATTTTCAACTTTCTTTTATCGAGATAAACAAAGCACTAAATAAACCGACGAGACGAACTTATCGGTTTTGTTCGGCTTAGCTCTTTGGTTTTTGATTTTTTTTTTTTGCGACCACGACAAACCATCGTTCAATCGAGGTACTAGAGGTGCGGGACACATGCCATCAGAGCAAGATGCAAAGCACCATCCCGCACGAGTGGATACCGAAATCATTGACCCCACCTCCTTTGATATCGGCCAACACGACTAGGGCACCATCGGCCGTGATGATCGTTTAATCTGTAATCAATTGAACCCGAGATTCAATAGGTACAACTAGCACACGGTACATCATTTGTCGCTAAATTTTGTTCACGACCTAAACTTTTGACCTCTGAGTCTTTCAAGTCTCCCCCACTTTGGACGCGTAGAGTAAAATCAAACCTTTTTTCATGTCGTGTTGGTTGATTCGAATCTCATCTTTTTCTTTTTATATCCATAAAGAGAAATTTATTTTGGCTAGCTAATCTATTGACAAAGACAGCCACATATGCTCATCCATGTAGACTTTAGGCAGTAAGCATTTGAATGTCTTGCAAGCAAAATCATTCTTTGCATCCATAAATTCTTCATTAGCTTAGCTACCACCGCAGTGAAGCCATTTTTCGTTATTATATTATTTGGAGTTATTTTTGTTTGTTTGTTTGTTTTTTGTCTTTGTCAGATTTGGTGTTGACTGTTATTTTATCTTGAGTTTTTGGAATATTTTATACGGTGGAGATATTGACGTGTCAAGTCATCTAGAATTTTTCAGTGTCTTTTAAATTTTGGATCATTATTTTCCGTTATCAAAATTTAGAGGAAAAGGAAAAGCTAGAAGTGAAAAAAAAAGGGATGATGACGGGAAAAGTGTAAAAAAAAAGTCCTAAAACTATTGTACTGGTGCCAATTCAATCCTAAATTTTTTATTAGTGTCAATTCAATCATGAGCTTTCGGATTTATACCAATTGAGTCAATCCGCCCAATTTTGATAAAAAAAAATTGCTGATGTAGACATCGGTTGTTCAACTAGTGCCGTTGTATACATGTTTTTTTTTAATATTTTAATAATTTTTTTCTTTTCTATACACTTTTTTTTATTGAGGGTCGATGAGGGTTGGCAATCGACCCCTGTCAGCCCTCAATATAAAGAAGAAAAAAAGAAAAAAGAAAAAAATTACTAGAAAATATGTAATGTAGGACAACCGACGTCTACGTAAGTGATTTTGAGCCAAAATTGGCCGGATAATTGATCAGATTGACTTAGTTGGTATAAATGTAACATCAACACTAGTTGTGTCACGTGGGACAACCAACACTAGCCACAATTAGCACAAATACAAAAACTTTAGTGCTAAATTGACGTCTAGTAAAATGTTTATAACTAAATTGGCACTAATGTAATAGGTTTAGGACTTTTTTTTTTACGCTTTTCTCTAGTAAGGAGACAAACCCTACCAATTAAATATTTCATGGATAACGGTAGGTCGATAACGTTATATGCATTTGGGTAGACTTCTTCGTCATAAGAAAAGAAAAACTATTATAATATATTCTTCTCTTATACGAATTTAATGAATGAATTTATATCTCTAATGATCTCTTCACAATTAATTTTTTTTTAATACTCTTCGCAACTAATTAAAACTACATGTCTCCCATGTGAAGGATCTTCCTTGTACGCTTTCTTATCAACAACATGTGACGATGTCTTCTTACGAAATAAAGCACATCTTCTTGATGAATCATGTGCAAGAATAACTTTCAAGTTAGGGACCTTTGTTCTATACGTCAAATTGAAAATTATATATTTTGGTTCCTTTTATTTTTAAAATTTAAAATTTTGCTTTTTTTTATTATAAAAAAAAAAGCAAGTCCTAGAATGTTTAGCATTCCAAATCGATCCACGAAGTGTCAAAAGTACATTGACTTCCACGGAAAAACCGTGGGGCTCACTCTCTCTTCACCGTTTTTAAGTTACGATCCCGTCCATCACCTAACTAACGACGTATCTTTGTAATCAATTAATCTCGTAAAACAGGAATATAGTATAATATTAAAGTTTCCTAAAAAAAAAAAAAGTTTTGCGTGAGTGTATAAGTGTGCATTTGTTAATTTAAAAATCGAAGATCCTGCCTTTAAAGATGGGAAAATGTAGAAGCAATCCATCGTTCAAGGCATGTTTGATCCGCTACGTTTTCCAGTTCTGAGCTGGTCGGGAGGAAATTTCCTCTTCGTTTGTTTTTGTTGCCCCCTTTTGCCCGCCCGTTTTCCTCCCTTTTGCTACTTCTTTTGATGGACCTCCGGAAGTGCTTGGCTTGACTTGACTTGACTTGTCCCAAACTCCACAAACAGAAAATTTTTGGGAATTACTTTCTGTTCTTAAATTTTTTACATTTTTTTTTCAAATCAAGCTTTCATGGTTTTAATTTGTCTAATCAAGTCTTTCTATTTTCACAAATTTTCTAATTTAGTCCGTTCTATACAAAGTTCAATCAAATTTAACTAGTGCCACCCTTGGGCGACACTAAAATATAATACGGATAAGGATACCAACGTTGTGGTGTGTGATAAATTTAGCGATTGTGGACGCCCACATGGATGCCCACTTCGAATTTTTTTTTTTGTCCACGTCTCATTACAGTGTCGTTCCGCAACTGCGTAAGCTGGATCTAGTATAGGAGGGATTTAATCGGGTAATATTTTGAAAAATGATTTAATTAGACGAACTACAAGTTCGGAGACTCGATCGGGAAATACGTAAGACCACATGCATGAAAGTCAATGTACTTTTTTGGTCGAATGCATATTAATATTATTTAGCGAGATTCCGAACGATTGAACTTTTCTTCAAATACAAGCACGCATTAACTTTATGATCCTAGAATCATGCTAATTAATAACATGGCAACTCATGTATTCATATTCCGAGCATGTTCATGTATCCCTAATCATTGCATCTAACATGAAAGTTCATCGAATCGTGCTTTACGTAGATGGCTCTATAAGAAAATCGATTTAGTGCAAAATGAAAAAGCATCTTAATTGCGAATGCGTAAATGACCTCGTGAAATTGATTACTAGGGATTAAATGAGGGGAAAATTATCCACATCAGTCCTAATTTTATTGAACGAATGTCAATTCACTCCTAAACTTTTCAATTTTGCTAATTTAGTCTTAAACCTCTTCGTGACATTTCAATGTAGTTCTTCCGATCAATTTTGACCAGAAATGGTTGATGTGGCAGTACAATCATCGCATGCCTTCTTACGTCATGTTAGTGGTTTCCGACAAAAATTGGTAGGAAGGACCACATTGGAATTTTTACGCAAAGATTTAGGCCCCAATTGGAAAAATAAAAAAAATTTAGGACTGAATTAGCTTATGTGCAATAAATTTAGGACTGATTGGATGATTTTTCCCGGGGTCATAAGTTACAAAAGAGAGAGCAAAATTTCTCTTTTTGATCAACGCGTTGAATTTGATAGACACTTTACTTTTCTTTTATGTATTTGAATTGGAAACTTTCCTCTTAAAGAGGGAAAATGCACACAAAAGATCCGGGCAAAAACACTTGGAAAAATTGCCCTTTCCCGTTATATAAGATGAGGTGGGATCATATTCATATCATAACACAACTTCTACGCAACTCATTTCATTTTCGTGCAAATACAATTCATTCGGAAAAGGACATAACCATAACCACAGCCTCTGTCTCAGTTCAATCTGTCGTCATAAAGCAACAGATAACAGGGGAAAACCCAAGCAAAGACAATAATGAAAAGCAGACAAACATACCTCTCTCTCTCTCTCTCTCTGCAAGCCACATTTTCCGGGAGCCTTATCAAGCACGTCCTTGAACATCAAACACTTTAAAAGCCCCCCACGATTGGTCATCACCAATCCTCCTCCTCATAATCTTCTTAAGTGGTAACAATGGCGCCCGCTTCTCTCTCCAAATACAGCTTTCTCTTCTCTCTCCTCCTTTGCTTCTCCACTTCATCCTTCTCAACTGCATCGCCATCGAAGGGGCCGTCTTTGACCGCCGACGTGTCGCCGAGGACTCGCGCGGAGAAGCTCATCAGAGGGCTCAACTTGTTCCCCAAAGAAACTGTCAATATCGAAACCGGCGACGTCGATCCTCCTTCTTCTTCTGCTTCCGGCGGGAAGATCGTCGAGAGGCGCTTCAAGCTCCCACTTCTCGGCCAGTCCGGGTCGTCCATTCAGGACCTCGGTCACCATGCTGGGTATTACCAGCTTCCGCACTCCCATGCAGCAAGGTGAGGCCTTGATAGACAGTTGCTAATATTCCTGATGTAGATTACGATTTTCATATGTATAGTACTCAATTATGATGTTCTTACGAGCATTTGGATTCGCCTGTTATACTTATCTTGATAGGGATAGATGATAGGAAAATTAATGGATGAGAAGTTAACAGAATTCGGTCAGGAAAACCCATCAAAGAAAATTTTCCTTCTTAATCTGTTTCTTCAATTCAAGCGAGCCAAACGAGATTTGGCACCTTATAATTCATCGAGTTCTTGTCATAATTCTTTGCCCTGTTTTTCGTCCGATTTTTCAGGATGTTCTACTTCTTCTTCGAATCACGGAGCAGCGCGAATGACCCGGTGGTGATATGGTTAACCGGAGGGCCTGGTTGTAGCGGTGAATTGGCACTGTTCTATGAGAATGGCCCTTTCCACATCGCCAACAACTTGTCCCTCGTGTGGAACGATTACGGTTGGGACAAGGTGAGTGAGCGAACAGATCATAGCATCATTAATCATAATTAGTACTCCCAAGAACGTTGCATCATTCGATGATTTTTCTCTTTGTTCTGTTGTCTTTTCTAATAATTCAATGTTGGCGTCGTTCGCCGAGTCGTCCTCTGACTCGTCTGTTGTTTTCTTCCTCGACATCACTATGTATGATTTTGGTCGAGTTGGTTTTAGTCTTCTTTCTTGAAAAGCAATTGCCGATTTCTGCTGTCGCTATCACATTCGATAGCCGGCTAGGAAGCGAATTTCCAAGCTTGTTTTGACAAACTAGTAGTTCAGTGTGATGATCGTGAGCATTACATTTGATGCGTTTGTACCCTGAACAGGCGTCGAATCTCATCTTCGTCGACCAGCCTACTGGAACCGGTTTTAGTTACTCGTCTGATGAGCACGACGTTCGACATGACGAGCAGGGTGTCAGCACTGACTTGTACGACTTCTTGCAGGTATACACGGGCTCATTGATCATAACCTGAGTGCCTGATCACACGAAACTGACCAGTTTTGGGTAGCCGATTTTCAGTTCGGCACTTTTCAAGATAAGAATTTAAGCGTCTGCTAGACTAATCCTTCACTGCGATGGTCAGGCGTTCTTTGCAGCGCATCCTCAACTTGTCAAGAACGATTTTTACATAACCGGAGAATCGTACGCTGGGCACTACATTCCCGCATTTGCTGCTCGTGTTCACCAAGGGAACAAGGCAAAGGAAGGAATTCACATAAACCTGAAGGTACGTCATGTTTGTATGGTAATTTTTTGCTATGACGATATTGACTTGCTCTTTCTTTTGACGTAGCTGACTTTCTGAATCTGGAACAGGGGTTTGCAATTGGCAATGGCCTAACCAATCCTGAGATCCAGTATGAAGCATACACAGATTATGCTCTAAACATGAGGTTAATCACGCAGTCCGATCACGACAGCATAAACACAATGCTCCCAGAATGCAAACAGGCGATTAGACAGTGCGGTATCTTTTTTAGTCCTAAATCTCTGTTTATGCTTCATATAAACATCCGAGAAGATCTCTCTTTTCTCTCTCTAAAATCAGAGATTTTACTATTAGTACTTGCATATTATGTGCAGCTGCCCAGGGCGGAAATGCTTGTGCGACTTCATATGTGGATTGCACCAGTATTTTCAATAAGATCATGGACATTGCCGGGGGCATCAATGTACGACGTCGACAGACTATTTTTTCCTTCACAGAAGCTTTCTGAATTTTAACCATTCACTACCGTGAATTTGACATGTTGATGATTGGCCTGCAGTACTATGATATTCGAAAGAGCTGTGAGGGCGACCTGTGCTACGACTTCTCAAACCTGGAGACATTCCTGAACCAAAAGACCGTGAGAGATGCGTTAGGGGTCGGGAATATAGAGTTCGTGTCGTGCAGCACCGCTGTGTATGACGCCATGCTCACGGATTGGATGAAGAATCTCGAAACGGGTATCCCTGCACTTCTTGAGGATGAGCTGAAGGTGCTCATTTACGCTGGTGAATATGATCTCATCTGTAATTGGCTCGGTAAGAACAACCCTGAATCTTTCCAGTTTGTAGACACTAGACAGAATCAAATGGTATATTACCTGGTGAATGACGTGCTTCCTGATGTTAATTTGAGCAGGGAACTCCAACTGGGTTCATGCCATGGAGTGGTCTGGTCAAAAGCAGTTTGGAACATCTGCTACTGTTCCATTTGCTGTCGATGGTGCTCAGGCAGGATTGATGAAAAGCCATGGACCACTGACTTTCTTGAAGGTCTCTCTCTATCTCTCTCTAACAAAAGCGAGCGCACACGCAAACTTGCAATGTGCGAGCGCACTCACACACAACATACTTTAAAGATGAGAGGCGCAGATTATGATTTCAATTCTGGCCGTGCGTTGAAATGCAGGTTCATAATGCGGGCCACATGGTTCCGATGGATCAGCCGAAAGCTGCGCTGCAGATGCTAAAGAGCTGGATGGCAGGCAAAGTCGCCATGGCTGGTGCAGATAGCGAGAGTGCTCCTTCATGAATGGAGAGTGCCAACGGTACCCGACATTTATGTCTTGTTCATATACGTTGGACATGAACCATGTAAATCCCCGAAGTACAAGATACAAGAAAAGTTCGAGGAAAAAAGAAACGATAGGCAAACAATTGAGGATAGCTGATTTTTAAGTCAATTCAATACTACAGATTTGCAGACGGTACACTTGTATGTTACGTTTCAAATTTGCCAAATCAACAGAAACTTCTCGTCGTTCCAAACATGCCGATCAGTTAACCCTACATAACTCGAATGCATGATTCTCAATGTGAAGCGTGCACCTTTCGAAAATTTTGAGACCCGATTGCACTTTCGTGATAAGTTTTAGGACTTGATTACGTTTTTCGAAAGTTTTAGGACTTAATTGTGCTTTTCGAAAGTTCTAGGACTTTCAATATAGTTAACTAGTAACATCACCACATCCATATAGTAAATAAGCATTCGTGCTTTTACCTCAACAAAAAACAAACCAAAAGAAGACAAAATTTTTTTTGTCAAGAGTATATAATAGTCATGAAGCATTGACTAACCAAAAGCATTCCCCAACCCGCCGAAAGGAAAGCAAGGATGCAGACCATGACGTCCTGCATCGTCACGTACGTGGTTGCAAAATGGCTACAGAAGTCGAGAATAACAGTCCCTTGACAAACAGGAGACCAGCCCCTAGCTTTCGTTGACCATCAGAAACAATCTGCAAAATACAGACAAGAACGTTATTCAACAACCAAGTATTCACCCAGCGTCCAGTGTCCTAAGAAGAAAAGGCCGTCTCTTTAAACTACCCAGAAGACTCTGGCATCTGTAAGTGGTTCTAGAATATAGAGGAACCAGTAGAGAATCACATAAGAAATGAACAGAGGACAATTAAAGTTGGCCAACCAGCAAAAACCATGTAGAAAAAGAAGCATGAAATTGTTTTTTCTTAATGGTGTTCATGCTTGAAAGACAAGACACGGAGCTGACCAACATATTTTGTAACTTCTGGCTAGCCAACTAAAACAAGATAAGCATGGCCAATAACGATAATGATAAAGTCCACTTCAAGATAGAAGCAGGGTATTGGATGGTTTCTTTGATTAGCGCCAATTGCTCAAGCTTTGGGGTTCACTGCAGCAAAGCTCAGAAAAGCTACAATACAGAATGGTGTATAACTCGTTCAATTTTGGAACAAGGTAGGTCATGTATCCTCACCTCCATCACAAACAATGAGGAAGATCACAACCCATGATATGCCATAAACCTGCAATTGTGCCAAATAGTGCGGATATTTCTTATTCATGTTGATTTTTCCTTTAGATATAGGAAGGAAGGAATTACATACCAGGACATTGTTAATTGAAATCATCAACAATCTTATGCCACCCAAAACCAGAAGGATTAAACAGGAAAGAGGCAAAAAACCAACTCCTAACTATGGACCAGATGTATCTTGTGATCCAGATATCAGCAACAGCACCCGCACAAGGTTGTCCAAAGATTTGGTACACGAGCAGCAAAATTATTAATTGAAATCCTTTAACGAAGTGACTGCGGGAGTGCATTCTGTAATTGCCTGCAAACTTGGCATGGAATACTGTTTTTCTTGATTTTTGGCTATTTTTCTAATAAAAAGAAATCCAGAAAAAGTAAAAAATTATGAAAAATATTTTTTATTCAAAATTCGTTCCTAAGGCTTGATCAAGATTTCCAAAGTTGATTTTGTAATTTTATGAATTTTTATGATATTTTAAATTAATTTTCTAAAAATAAAATCATTAAAAAATCAGGTGTCAAACACTACTTTTGTTTTCAAGTTAAAAGAGTCCAAGCATACGATAGACTGCTCTCTTGCTGCGATGTTCAGGCGTTCTTTGCAGCGCATCCTCAACTTCTCAAGAATGATTTCTACATAACTGGGGGATCGTATGGTGGCCGCTACATTCCCGCGTTTGCTGCTCGTGTTCAACAAGGGCACAAGGCAAAGGAAGGAATTCACCTAAACCTGGAAGGTACTTCCTGTTTGTATGGTAAGTTCTCGCTATGACATGTTGACTTATTCTGTCGTTGGACACGGTTAACTTCTGAATCTCGAACAGGGGTTCGCAATTGGCAATGGCCCAGCCGATCCTGATATCCAGTATGGAGCATACATAGATTATGCTCTAAACATGGGGTTAATCACGCAGTCCGATTACGACAGCATTGACACTTCGTTCCCAAAATGCAAACGGGCGATTCAACAGTGTGCAGCTACCAACCAAGGGCGGAGATACTTGTGGGTTCCCATTTCCCCATTGCATCAGTATTTTCAGTAAGATCAGGCGGAACACCATCAATGTATCCGTTTTTCCCTTGACAGAAGCTTTCTGAAATCAACGTTTTATTACAGTGAATTTGACATGTTCATGATTGGCCTGCAGTGCTGTGGCATACGAAAGAGCTGTGAGGAGGGGCGCCGGTGCTGTGACTTCTCAAGCATGGAGACGCTCCTGAACAAAAAGACGGTGAAAAATGCTCCAGGGGTCGGGGTTACAGAGCTTGTGTCGTGCAGCAGGGCTCACGAAGCGATGATCCAGGATTGGATGAAGAATCTCGAAGCAGTTATCCCCGCACATCTTGAGGACAGGCTGAACGTGCTCATCTATGCCGGTGAATATGATCTTATCTGTAATTGGCCTGGTAAACCCCGATCTTTCAAGTTGGTGGACACGAGACAGGATCCAACAGAACATTACCTGGTGAATGACATGTCTTTCCTGATGTTAATTTGAGCAGGAAACTCCAACTGGCTTCATGCCATGGAGTGGTCTGGTCAAAAGCGGTTTGGGACATCTCCGACTGTTCCATTTGTTGTTGATGAAGCCGAGGCAGGATCTCTGAAAAGCCATGGACCAACTTACTTTCTTGAAGGTCTCTCTCTCTCTCTCTCTCTCTCTCTCTCTCAAAGAAGCACACACACAGAATTGCAATGTGCGAGCATGCGCGCACAACATACTTTAAAGATGAGAGAGGCGAATTATAAGCTCAATTCTGGCCGTGTGATGAAATGCAGGTTCATAATGCTGGGCGCATGGTTCCGAGGGATCAGCCGAAAGCTGCTTTGCAGATGATAAAGGGCTGGATGGCGGACAAAGTCGCCGTAGCTGGTGCAGACAGCGAGATTGCTACTTAATGAAAACAGAGTGCCAACAGCACCCAACATTTTCCTCGGACTTATCTAGCCGCAGAAGAAGAGTTGAGAGACTGGATAGGACACCCATCATACTCATATAGATAAGCAAAAATCAATATGTGAAATTCGACCTGGTATACAAATCCAAAGTGACATAAACAAATGAAAGAATGATGTCATCTGTTATTTATCTAGGGAAAAAAGAAAAGAACACAGTGACATAAACAAATGAAAGAATGATGTCATCTGAAGTTTCTTTTTATGGATAATCTCCACTCCTCCGCTGACTTCAATTCAAGATTCCCTCTCTTTTGCCTTCCATTAATAATACCAAGAATAGAACACAAGCACAAAATCCAAAGCGAAAGCAGAAATCATTCAGGAATAACAAGGTGACCAGGTGAAGGCAAAAGCTCTATGCTTTGCCAGGTTTGAGAAGCTTCACCGTCTCCCAGGTGAAATCTGGGTCGTCACGTCCAAAATGCCCGTACGCCGCTGTTTTCTGATACCTGAAGTTACCTCCTCTCATCAGGTCAAGATTGATAGAAATCATTCCTGGCCTGAAATCGAATTTCTCCTTGATCAATGCCAGAATGTCCTTGTCTGGAATCTTGCCGGTTTTGTAAGTGTCTACAAACACGGATAATGGATCGGGAACACCGATGGCATAAGACACCTGCACAATGCAGCGTCGAGCTAGCCCAGAAGCTACCACGCTCTTTGCAGCTTGCCTAACAATATAGGCACCACTCCGGTCAACCTTGGTCGGGTCCTTGCCCGAAAAGGCACCGCCACCATGAGCTCCCCAACCACCGTAAGTGTCGATAATGATCTTCCTCCCGGTGAGGCCTGCATCGCCGTGGGGCCCACCGATCACAAAACGGCCTGAGGGGTTGAGGTGGAAAATCGTCTTGTCGTCAAGATACTGAGGCGGAACCACGGGCTTGATCACGTGGTCTTTCAAATCCTTGGCAATCTGCTCATTGGTAACGGTCTCATCATGCTGAGTCGAGATTAGGACCGTATGGACCCTCAGAGGGACCATGGCTCCCCCGTCGTTGCGGTATTCCACCGTCACTTGGGTCTTCCCATCAGGTCTCAGCCACGGGCATGTTTTGTTCTTCCTCACTTCAGTCAGCTTGGCTCCGAGCTTGGTGGCTAGGACGTGAGTCAACGGCATAAGCTCGGGAGTTTCATCCGTGGCGTAACCGAACATGTGACCTTGGTCTCCGGCACCAATCTCCTCAGGTTTCTTGGTCAGATTCCCATGAACTCCTTGAGCGATGTCGGGGCTCTGCTGTTCGATATTGACTAGGACTTTACATTTGTCGGCATCGAGGCCCACGTCGGCCGAGGTGAACCCAATTCCCCGGCACGTGTCGCGAACGATCTTCTCATAATTGACCTTAGCCTTGGTGGTGATTTCCCCGAACACCATGACCATGTTCGTCTTGGTACACGTCTCGCAGGCGACTTTGCTCTCTGGATCTTGCTCCAAGCAAGCATCGAGGATAGCATCCGAGACTTGGTCGCAGATCTTGTCAGGGTGGCCTTCATTGACGGACTCTGAGGTGAATAGAAAAGTTTCCATCTGCGCTGAAGGATTTGCAGAGTCTGGGGCAAGAGGAAAATTTGCGTGGAAGATCTGGAAAACAGAGGAGCGAGAGATGGGTTAAGCAGGAGTTTGATGAAACGTCCCGCATATGAAGGGGGGAGTTTGTTGAAGCGAAACCAAGGAATTTGAAACGGTCTTCTCGCTTGACTCGCTCTCGGCCTTTCTTTTCAGTCACAGAGCTTTCAAGATCCAGCTTTCTCGTACGAGGATGTTTGGAAGAACACCTTAAGCTGTTTTTTTTTTGGGAACAATCACGGCATTAATTACTTGTCGAAATACTTTCAAGAACATAAACTCACGTTAAACGATTAAAAAAAAAAAGTCTGATATGATTAAGTTTCATCAACCTTTAGAAGATCATGGGCATGCTATCATTCGTAAAGTTGGTAATTGGAATTTAGAGGTTATCTCATTTTAGGTTCGTAAAAAAATAATAGTAAGAGAGGCAGTCCATGTATCTTTTTGCCCGATCGATTCTAAAACAAAATTAGGCAAATATGAAACTAAAGTTCTTTTTTTTTTCAAAGAAAAATTAACATTTCTGAAAAAGGCTATAGAATTTCGAGTCTATCAAAATAACAATTATGAATATCGTAATGGCAGTCGGTATATGTTAGAATGGATCATTGTGAAATGATTTCAACTTTTTCTACACCGTTCTACTTGAAACACTCATCAACAGGCGCCCGAGATATCCGTGATAGCAGAGACAATGAGTCCATGAACTAGAATCACCATTGTTGTAGACCCAAAAAAAAAAAAAAACACTCAAGCTCGCCATACAAAGGCCATCCAATCAGGAAACTTGGGCTGAAGAATGATGAATGTATCTACATTTCCAGAATGTAGCAATTCAAAGAACATGACCATCTGTATACAGATAGCATTGTTTCTCAACACAAGAAGATTGAACTTCCAGAACAATACTCAATCACGAATTCAGCAGATACCGTGTGGATGATATATTCAAATATGAAATGAGAAGGGCTTTGGATTTACAGACTCTACAATGTGGCTGAGAGATGATTGTCGCGGGTGGTTTTCATAATCACCTGACTTCCATTTGCATGTGTTTGAGAAGTATTAGTAGCAGTTTCTGTCAAAATCGAAAAGCTATCTAGGTAGATCCCCAAATAAGAGATAAGAGGGTCACCCCGAGATTTGTCGATCACAAACCTCAACTCCTGCGTTTCAAGCATAGGAAATTGCAGGAGCCTCTGGTATCCCACCGTGGTGCCATTGATCACTTGTTTCCATTCTTCTCCGTTGCTGAGGGTCTCAAGATGGTACCGTACAACCCGCTGGCCTAATTGGATCGGCTCTTGCACTTGCAGAACATTGAACTTCACCTTCTCCTGAAACCTTAGATGTAATGTCCAGTCTGACTGATTCTCCTCAGGTGCCCAATAGCTGTAGATACCCTCTTTGAGGACATTGTCCGGGCTGAAACGGGAACTGTTCATCATCCCTCCTCGGGTACTGCTGGTGCTGAGACTAGCACTCTTGGCAAGATTTTCATCGAATATTGACCTCCGAAGGTCATTAAATTCTTGAAGCACTTGTATGTCTTCTTCGGATATGAGACCCGAGGAGTTTGGAGGTACGTTTAGTAACAAGAGACAGTTTCTTCCAACGGAATTGTAATAGATGTCGAGAAGGGTTCTCGCAGACTTAGGAACTTCTGAGGCATGCCAAAACCAACCGGGTCTGATGGAGACATCACACTCAGCTGGCACCCAGTCATGCCCGACCGGGTCTCCGCTCCTTGAGTATCTGATATGCGTAATTAGCAATTCAGCACCAAGAACTTAGAACTTTTCAATGGCTTTTGTAGAAGGAAAGCAATGACGAGCGAGAATGGTGGACCTAATTGGATGAGGGAATCTCTCTCATATCCACAACAATCTAACTACCACTTACCAAAGAAACAGAAATTAGGCGTCAAGCAACTATCTTCCACGATGTTAAGTCACTAGGTAAAGACAATCTGAAATTATTAAAGACTCCCATAGTTTGTCATCAAAAGAATGGCCTCTTTCTAGTTCTTTTTTTTTTTTTGGGTAAGGCCTCTTTCTAGTTCTTTTTCTCTATTTTATCCAAAAATTGACAAATTCAGTCAACTCTTGGCTGTACTATCTTAAACCAATGAGATTGAGATGATGTTTGAACAGACCAAATTTCCTGACGAGAGCAAAAGATATCTTTTTTGAGGGAAGAACTGATTCACTGGTCATTTGACCTTCCTTCTTGCCTGCTAAACCGGATAATAGTAAGCATGCTGAATTAGTGACCAACATGTAAGCATCACTCTGCTTCTTCTCTTTGGAATGGTACCCCATTAAACTCAAATATAGAACAGAAGTTAGAAATGGAACTCACTGAGGGTCAGTTCCACCAATCTTGGCGCTACTCCTATTGAATGGAGACCAGCAAGTTGACCCGGCAACGCCAGCCTCGTCCCCGATCCACCTGGTGTCCGGACCTGCATCAGAAAAAATGACGGCCCCGGGCTGGAGCTGGCGGATTAGACTAAACCAACTCTCGAAGTAATAGTCCATGTCCTTCTCTCCCTCCCCTTTGGCACCGTCTAACCACACCTCCTTAATCTCCCCATATCTGCATAATTCCACAGCATATGAACCTCGAATCTTCACCAGATATAACAATGAACACTCAATATTGAGATAATCGGACCAAAACAAGACACAACTGTAAATAATCTGCAAGCTAATTCAGCTTCAAGCACTCTCCCAAGCATCAAGTGTCTTAACACAAACAAGCACAGAGCTACAAAATGGAAAGAAAACAACAATATTGCATTTACTAAGACTGCAACATCAGATGTGTATAATTCTAAATTCGAATGACAATGCAATTGGGAGGAGCATTCAAATCAACAAAAAGCAATCAGGATCCCTGAGAAACCCAAATCGGATTTACTAAAACGACATCCCCACTGGAAAATAAACAACCAGAACAGAACCAAAACGACTCCGCAGAGCACAAAAATGCGCAAAATCAGGTAAAATGGAACGGAAATTTCAAGTTCTTATCACCTGGTTAGCAGCTCGGCCATCTGCCCCATGTAGAATTCATTGTAATCCACCGTCCGTCCATACGACGGGTCGTGCCGATCCCACGGCGAGAGATATAGCCCCAACCCGACGCCGGCGTCCCTTGCAGCGCTCGAGAGTTCCGCGACCACGTCGCCATGGCCGCCCCGCCACGGGCTTGACCGCACGGAGTAGTCCGTGTACTGGCTCGGCCACAGGCAGAAGCCATCGTGGTGCTTGGCGGTGAGGATCACGCGCGAGAACCCGGCTTGCTTCGCTACGCCGACCCACTGGGCAGCGTCGAGGCGGGTGGGGTGGAAGACGGAGGGGTCCGCGTGGCCGGAGCCCCACTCGGAGTCGGTGAAGGTGTTGGTGCCGAAGTGCAGGAAGAGGGCCATGGAGGAGGACTGCCATTGGAGCTGCCGCGAGGTGGGTATGGGCAGAACCGGGAGTGGTGGAGGTTTCTGGGGCGAGTCAGCGGATTGGACGAGACAATTGCAAAGAGAAGAAGAAGAAAGGAGGGAAATTAATAGTGTGAAGAGGTTCAAGAATGTGTTAGGAGAAATGGGTCTCGCATATCGCGGGGTCATCGTCTTCTTCTTCATTGTTCGCTGATGCCGTCGCTAGAGAGAGAGAGAGAGAGAGAGAGAGAGAGATCAGAGGAGGCGGTCAACCATCGCGATTTGGGCCTGAGTGTTGCTCAGTCGTTGTCCCCATTCGATCCTCCATTGGAGAGACCGATCGGTGTTTGGTTCCGGCGAAGTCAAGCCGATCAACACGGTGGAAGGTAACCTCGTTTTCATTGACCGATTGGTAAAACCCAAACATCACAGAATCACAGCAGAGTCCGAGTCAGTGAGGCCTCTTCAATAGCCTCAGCAAGGATCTATCGCCGGAACGATAGATTCATGCCAAAAATGATCCCCGAAAGAATTGCAGAAGCACCGGAATCAGAGGTGATGAACTCAAGCATCCTAAAGAATTCTTTTATCGCATTGTTGCATTACCGGAACGAAAATTAGTGAAAAATCGTGAATTTTGACTTTCTTTTAACGGTGATCTTCCTTTGATAGATACAAATGACCTCTAAATTTTGATTAAATATGTAATAAGATCTCTAAGCATCAAATTTATTCAACGTGATTTCTAAATTTTATTCTAATATTCAATGTGCTCGTGAACTTGTAATTTGTTCAATTTGGTCTCTAAATTCTTGGTACATGTTTATAGAGTCTCTAAGTTATAAAAAAAATGATCAATGTAGTACTTCTATTAATTTAAGATAAGGGACGGTAATGAATATTTTCATATAGAATGAACGTTTTCATATGATTCAAGGATTAAATTAAACAGGTACCAAAAGTTCAGGGACTACTTAACAAGTTAAAAATTAGAAATCACATTGTACATTGAACTAAAATTCATAAACAATATTGAATAAATTAAAAATTCAAAAACTATATTGCACATTAGACTAAAGGTCAAGGATTAATTGTGCCATTTTCCATATTAAAAAGCTTCTTAAGGCTATTGTAGAAGAACACTAACCCAACCGTGTAGTTTCAAAGACATCAATGCCATATTTGTTTCGTGAAAAAGAATATTTTGGAGAATATTTTCCTAAAAGTGATTGTTTATACTGCTTGAATTGACAATCAATAACAATTTATGTCTTGAGTATTTTAGTGGACGATGAGAATAATATTTATTCATACATTTTTGTAAGTGATGAAAGCTATTTTTTTTTATAGGAAAATGTTTCCAAATCTTTTATTTTCCATGAAACAAATAGAGTCTGAATATGAAATTAATCTTTTTAGTATACTACCTGTCAAACATAAGTCAAGAGTGAGATGGGCATCCCTAAATTGTTCAGTCCTTTCAAAACTCTTCATAAAACAATTACTTTTATACATATAATATACTCGTATCTCAAAATCGAATTAATAGATATTTAAGTACCTTTAAAATAGGATTTAAAGGTATCAAATCAAGTGAGGGGAACCAATTAATGGATAAATTAAACTCTATTAAAATCCTCATAACCCAAAAAATTATCACATTTATTCTAAAAAGATGTGGAGAAGAAAGAGTGGTTGGGCTAACTGAAGAGAGAACCTTGCCCTCTAATGTTGGAATGCCCATTATATTCTCCCCAAGATTGCTAATTACTGGGCCACATGCTAACATGGGTTCACATCAAGTCCCTCCTCTTCCACGTATAGTAAATAAATAGAAATATGGTGAGAACTTCAGTCATCTGTCTTATGCATGTAGAACTCCACCGTCCGTCCGGTAGGTTGTGCCCGCACAACCGCGAGATTTATATGTAGAGCACGAGCACACATTCTTGTAGGCTCCTTGTGGTGGCCTATACCACATCGAGTAGCCCATATACGGCATAAGAATTGGGGTTAATACTACAAAAAATCATAAAACTTATAACAAATTTACTTTAAACTAGCTTTTTGCCCGCAAAAAATCCGAAACCAGTACACTGTAATAAATTTTCCTGTATTAGTTTTCGTTAAATTTTATATTTAAATTTTTGAGTTAGATGACAGGTGATAGCTAATAGGTATAACAAAAGATGGTGAAGAGATGGTCGAGTTATGGCACAAGAGGCTCAATCGCATTAGTGAGAAGAATCTATCGATATTGGCTAAGATGAATCGCCTTTTGGAAATGAAAAGTTCAGCACCGAAGAAGTATGCTCACTATTTAGCAGGAAAATACCAAAAGGGAGAGAGAAGAAATTGCAGTCTATCAAAAGATTGGAATAACGTTGCATTTGTAATTGAAAAGGGATTGGAGCTTTTAAATATGAAAACGAAAGCGTATTTCATTAAGTGATATCCAACACTGTATATACATGTACTATGTAGCATTCTTGAAATAATGAAGCAACCTATCTCTTGAAGTTGTTTATTGATATGCAAGTATAAGTTGTGTTAAAAAAAAATCTCAAATCCAAAATTAATATAGTGTGGGGTAGTTAATAAATCACAAATCGCCGAAACCCACCGATTTAAGCGTTTGAATGAATTTGGAGTCAACTGGATATATTGACGGGTTCAAACTTGAGCTTTTTATTGGCAATCTCCCTTAATTTTTGCTGCACACTTTTAACAATTGATACTAGAGTCAATAATTGATTGGTGATCCACTCCCATTATGTATGGTGTTTGGTGAATATTTCAAAGAAAGAATTTCGTGACCAACATAGTTTCTAAGTAATCTTCATGTTTTAGTATGGAGAAAGAAATTATGGATGAAGGTGAGCATTGTTTTTGTTTGTGTTATCCTAACAAGGCAACAAGGGGATTAAAATTGAGACATGTTGGAGCAACATGATACCTAAAAATTAAGTAGGAACAAACCTAATACCGAGCTCACACATAATGGAAAGATTATTTATATACACGGGTAAAATGTGTTAGAAAAGTCTTACATTGAAAATTAATACAATGTGGAGTAGCAATGTATGATAATTCGCTCATACCTCATAATTTTAAGCTTTTAAGAATTAGTAAATCCAAAGTGTTCATGGCCAAAAAAGGCAAGCCCAACACCATCCCAATGCCCATCTTGTTTTTCCCGTAAGCCAAAAACACACAACCTGCTCTCCATTGGTCACCAGCACCAAACCGCCTCCCCTATCCCTCTCCGAAATCAATCGAGTCATAATCCAGCCCCGTCAAGCAACTCAGCAATAGCATGCCCATAAACAAAGGCTCGAATTCATACACATCCATAGAGTCGATACTCAATGGGTATAGGGTCCTAATAAACGTTCAAATCACGCAATTAATTTATAAATTTTATCAAAATAGTGCAATCAAATTCCTCCGTTCACTTGATTTATTTTGAGTAACCGTGAGATTTTTCATTACTATTATGTTGATACTTACTTTTCATATTTGAAACTCATTAATTACATGGAGAAGTCACTAATTAATGATTTTTTTCTTTTTGGCTTGAAGTCACTAACTAATGATGGCTAGTTTGAAAGTTACTCTTTCTGTTCGTTCAGTTACTAATTACATCCAGATTCATACGGGGGATTAGTATTTCCCGTATGTGGGCTTGCCTTAATTGTAATTGTAATTGATCGTATGTGGTATTAATTTACCGTATATGGTATTGGTTTAATAAAGTATGGATATGAAGTTTCTTAATGGGCCGTATATGGGCCTGACAAGTGTGGGCCGAGATCTGGCCCGGCCCGTGATGGAGGGGCCCGCCAGATGTTTTATAAAAGGCTAGGACCCCCCTTAGCCCTTCTAATTGCCATTTTCCTCTCTTCCTCCTCTCATAAAGCTCACGAGAGAGAGACCGACGAGGTGAGGTTGTTTCAATTGACGCCAGGCGACCGAGGGTCATAAGGGGGAAGTTCCGAGCCCGTCTCGCCAAGATTCTGAAGCCCGTTCATCGTTTTGAGGGGTCGATCGTCCATGGATGCTAAATCAGATACGCCGTCTCGAAATCTCAGCTAATAGGTTATTAGAACATGACTACGGAGGTCCTAGGGTGCCGGAATCGCCGGCCTTCAGTTGGTATCAGAGCCACCATAGCTCGGTTTTAGCACATACGGGTTCTGCCATGATTTCGTGATTTTTGGTATGGTAAAATTGAATTTTGATGGCATGTTTGGGTTTGTCTCGTCGAGACGAGCGTTTTGATGAGTCGCGAACCGCCGGAGGACGCCGTACGCGACCACACGCTCCGTCTGAAGTTTCACCGCGGTGGCGCGTGGCTCCGTTGACCATTAGCTGGAGCGTTGACCGTTATACGCTGACCGGTCGTTGACATTTGACTGGCTGTTAGCCATTGACCATTAGAGGTTGACCGGCTGTTAGTTGTTGACCATTAGACGCTGACCGGCTGTTAGCGGTTGACCATTAGAGGTTGACCGGCTATTAGTTGTTGACCGTTAGACGTTGACCGACTGTTAGCGGTTGACCATTAGAGGTTGACCGGCTGTTAGTTGTTGACAGTTAGACGCTGACCGGCTGTTAGCCGTTAACCGGTCGTTGACTATTGGTCCGATTGGGGTGATTTTTTCACCGTTGTGCTCGTATGGAAATTCTCTACATCGTGGTATATTAAATTTAATTTTTTGAGCCCTCTAAGGTCTTGAAAATTATGAAAAACCCTTGTTCAAGTACGTAATACAGGGGTATTTTCATTCTTTTCAAATTATTTGATTATTTCCATATGGTTTTTGGAAATAATATAGTTGTCTCAAATGTAGAATACCACATAAGGATTGTGTAGAATTTAGTAGAACACAAATAATATAAAAGACTCATTAATGAGTGAAGCAATTTCATTAGCGCTGGTTGTGATTTCAATGACAATTGCCCATGTCATTAAATTTGAGATCACATCATATGGCAAATATGAAGCATAAAGTTAATATCCCTAGTGTGAGAGAGTTTCAAAGATTTAATTGGGTTGTGACCGCCAAAGTGGCGCACTCAGTTGAATTAGAGAAATATCAGTCTTACATTGTGGTGGGATATCTCCTATTTTGATACATAGTCATACTCCCAATGGAGGTGATCGTATATTAAACAATGGAGGGGTACATGAACAACATATGATTAGGAAGTGATCGATTCTAGTGATTCATACACCCAAAGGTGGTGTTTCACGAATAATTGGAGAATATTCTCATGATCGTTGTCATTTAGGGAATTTATAATTGCATTTCATGTATTCTGCCCAAAGGTGGTTATATGATGATGTGTGTAATTCTCTAAAATGTGTACTTTTAAGGATTTAAAGTTACACTGTGCTTTCATAATACTAATGGTAAATATTGCTTATTTTTCAGTCGCTTTTTCTGTGAATGGCAACTTCGTAATAGAGGTTCTGAATGGTTCAAACTTCAAGAAATGGAGGCAGGATTTTCTGTTTGCCATGGAAATAGCCGATGTTCACATTGCTCTTACCAAAGATAAACCTGCTGTTTCCGCGGAGACCACTGAAGGGTCTGAGAAGACACATTTAGCTGCCTGGGAAAAGAGCAACCGGATCTGCTTACTTACAATGAGAAGATCCATCCAGGAACATTTGTTGAGTGGCATCCCAGCTGACTGCACTGCAAAACAAATGATGGAAGCCCTACAAGCCAGGTACCGAGTATCCTCTAATGCTCAAGTTGGAACACTCATCTAGCAGCTGTTTAATATGAAGTATACGGGTGTGGGAGGTGTTAGAGATTACATCCTAAGAATGCTGGATTTGCATACTAAGATAAATGCCTTAAGTTCTGTGATCGCTGAAAATGTGTTGGTACACCAAGCCCTAAACACCCTTCCCCCTGAGTTTGGGATCCTCAAGACCAACTTCAACTCACAGGATGAAAATTGGTCTATAAATGATCTGATCTCTAGAGCAGTCTCAGAGGAAGAAAAATTGAGGAAGGAAACTGGAAACCTTGCCTTGGTTGCCTCCAGTTCCTCCAATAGGAAGGGCAAGGGTCCTAAATCTCATACTTCCAAAGATACTCGTCCCGCCACGGGTCAATCTGGAAAATTGGGGCCAAAGAAAGCATCCTTTAAGAAGGATAATGACCGATGTTTCTTTTGCAAGAAAAGGGGTCACATGAAGAAAGACTGCGCTAAATATAAGAACTGGCTATCTAAACGTGAGCAGACAGGTATTGATTCTTTGGCACTGGTTTGTGAATCCAATCTATCTGAAGCCCCATCTAATTCGTGGTGGCTGGATAGTGGTGCGACTAATCATGTTGTATTTACCATACAGGGGTTCATAAACCGGAGGAAGCCAAATCAAGATGAGTTAAAGCTCATAGTTGGAGATAATAATAAAGCTGCTGTTGAGTTCGTGGGAGATGTCATTTTAATTCTAGAATCTGGTTTTAATTTGATGTTAAGAAACACTTTCTATGTACCTTCCTTCAGATAGAACTTAGTTTCTATATCCTGTTTGGACATGTGTGGTTACTCCTTTGAAATAAAGAACAATCTGGTTTCTATGTTCTATAATTCAAATAAAGTTGGGTGCTGCAATATATCCAATGGATTGTACAAATTGTGTTTAACTCCCAATGAAATATACGCAGCTTATACAACCGAAAGGGTTGTCTCCAAAAGGCCTTTACCTAAAGAGCAGTCTTACAAGTTGTGGCATAAACGACTTGGTCACATTTCCAGGGAAAGAGTAGAAAGGCTTGTAAAAGCCGACATTTTACCTACTCTTAAAGATGACCTGGAAACTTATGTAGACTGTTGTAAAGGCAAGATGACCAAAATAAAGAAAAAGGGTGCAGTCCGAACTTCTGACCTATTGGAGGTCATACACACCGATATAAGTGGACCATATACTCCAACCTTGTGTAGAAATTATTATTTCATCACATTTATTGATAATTATTCCCGATATGGTTATCTGTACTTGATTAAAGAAAAGTCTGAGTCTCTTGATAAATTCAAGATATTTTGAACTGAAGTCGAGAAACAGTTGGGAAAAGTCATCAAGGTTGTGAGGTCTGACCGTGGTGGTGAGTATTATGGCGGCAGAAGGACACTTTTGGTGCCATAACTTGTGTACGGAGATCACTTTGGTGCTAAAAGTTTCAAACGGATCACTTTAGTGCCAAGTCGGAGGAAAAAAGATCACTTTGGTGCTTCCGGTGAGAATACCGGCCAAAACTAATACGTGGCTTTTTGAATAAAAATTAATTGATGAGCTCTAAAATATTTAAGGGAGCTCATCCGACGTGGAGCTTATGAGACGACGCTGTTTCATCCGACGTGGCAATACGTTTAGAAACGACATCGTTTGCTGCAGAAAACGAAGAGAAGGCGAACGACGTCGTCTTCTCCAGGACGTCTTCTCCAGGACGTCTTCTCCATCGCAAAATAGAAACCTTCGTGTTCTCCATCGGTGTCTTCCCATCGGACGTTGCGTGTTGGCCGCCGTCGCTCGCCACCATTGCGGTCACACACCGTCGCTCGCCATCACACGCCGTCGTTCGCCATTACACTCCATCGGCGACTCTGATAGGTATGTGGTTTCCCCCATTTATCGCGAAATTAATTGGAAAATCAAAATTAGGGCTCCGATTGAATAGAAAAATGAGGGCTTTTCAGAAGTGGAGTAAAATTAGGGCTCAATAGGGCTTTCTCCATCTCGGTGGTAGACTAAGAGGGGATCATAGCGCTGTGGGCACATTGTGTAGTGCTGGAGAGGTTCGATGGGAACTATATGCGAAAAAAATAGGGTTCGGTGGTACACCGAACTTGTTGTGCAGAAAAGATAGGGCTTGGTGTGGACATGGAGATTACTTTTTTTGGCGTTTGTGATAAATTAGTTGGGTTTTCTATGTAGGGACCTGTACATCAAAAGATGTGCGTTTCTTGCATTTGGTATTGAGTGTTTCTTGCATTTGGTGTCTGTTGCATGTAAAAAAAGGGTTCGGTGGGGACCTCGACAATGCATTTGTGACAATTTAGTAGCCTTTGTTACTCGGTGGGGACCTCCATGACAACTTATTGGCTTTATTTTCTTTGTTGTCTGTTGGTCAACAAAAGTTGCATTGTGGTCCCAACACATAATAACCTTTTGTTTTCTTCCTTGATTGCAGTGTCGGCATGGGGGATAAGCAACGTATTATACCCATTATTGTACGATATGGTGGGGATTTTGTTTTTAGCACAGATGAGTTGGAATATGAAGGTGGGCTTGAAGTTACCCTCTTTACCGATGTAAGCAAGGCATCATATATTCAATTCGTGAGGGAGATAGTCTATTATTTTAGATGCAAAATAAGTAAATTGCATTACTGTGTTCCTGGGAAGGACTTGCGTGACGGGTTACGATTCTTCGAGGATGATAATGGTCTTAGGGATATTATTTACTATTATCTTCATGGTGAGGAAGCGACTGTGTATGTTGAGCATGATGATTGTGATGAAGATGATGAAGATGATGATGATGCTGAAGATGATGGGGGCACTCAAACAGGAGAAGATGCAGAAGAATCTGTTTTAGACATAAGGCAATTGGAGAGGCAAAAGCGGCCAGCAAGTAATGTTGAGCAAATTCAACAGAAGGGGAGATGTTCCGAAGTATCTGGTAAAGATATAGACGATAAAGGATTGACTATATTAGCCTGGGAATTTGCAGAAGGTAGTGAATCAAAAGATGAAGGTTTGGCAATTGCTAATGATGCAAGTGACGATGATGATGATGAAGACCTTGCGAGTTCAAGGCAAAAGCAAAGGGAATTTGTGTGAAACAAATTTGCAGCATGCTTTGAAGAGTCGCATCAGTCTCAACCAAGAAATAGGGACGCAGGAGGTGCTAGTGCTGGTAATGAAAGTGAAAATGAAGAAAGTGGCTGTAAC
Source organism: Psidium guajava (assembly GCA_016432845.1). Taxonomy (NCBI): domain Eukaryota; kingdom Viridiplantae; phylum Streptophyta; class Magnoliopsida; order Myrtales; family Myrtaceae; genus Psidium; species Psidium guajava. The sequence continues at coordinate 3,218,306 of CM028234.1, read as the reverse complement.
AACAAGAGTGCTAGTCCCGGGAGTGAACTTCAAGGTGATGAAGTACTTGTGCGTAGAAGAAGGAAACATAAGTATCCTTGCTATGATCCTTCTATTGCATCTCCAATTTTGTCTGTTGGAATGAGATTTGAAAATGCCAAACAGTTAAAAGAAGCTATTATCAAGAGCTCAATTTCTGAACAAAAGTGTGTGGAATTTTATAGACACACTAAGGATGTTCTCAGAGCTAAGTGTTCGCAGCGGAATTGTTCTTGAAAGATTTATGGCGCGCTGAGTAAGAGGACCGGATTATTTCAGATTAGATCATTGCAGGAAGAGCATACTTGTCCGATTGTTTTTGACAATAAAAGAGTAACAAGTGTATGGTTGTCAAAGCATTTCTTCGACACTATTAAGGCGATGCCCGAAATCAAGAGTCCTCAGTTGAAACTATTGGTAAAGGAGCAATTAGGAGTTAATGTGTCGAGGAATCAATGCAAAAGAGCCAAATAGAAAGTGAATAAGGCATTGATGGGTCGGTATAAGGAAGAATATGCGCAGGTTTGAGATTATACTTACGAGTGTAGGCTTCAAAACTCACCCAGTAGAGTTTATGTAGAGGTTGTAGAGAGGCCATTGCCAGACTCTGGGACCAAGTTTGATAGATTTTATGTTTGCTTTGACGCATGCAAATGAGGATTTTTGGCTGGTTGTAGAAAAGTTGTAGGATTAGATGGATGTTTTTTGAAGGGTCTATGCAAGGGGGAGTTGTTGGCTGCTGTTGGGAGAGATGCCAATAACCAAATGTATCCCATAGCTTGGGCTGTCGTCAAGGTAGAAAATAAGGACAATTGGTCCTGGTTCCTAAAGAATTTAATTGCTGACCTTGAGATAACTGATGGGGAAGGTTGGGCATTTATGAGTGACCAACAAAAGGTAACATAGCTTGTGTTGTTATTAAATTGCTTATTACTTTTGCTGTTATTAAATTGCTTATTACAAGGACAAGGTAGTCCTGCAGCAGCTATGTTGCTGCCCCTGCAATAGTACCACCTTGGAGCTGCTCCTGGTGCACGCTGTAGCAGCTCTGTTACTGCATCAAGTCGAAAGCTGCTGTTCCAGCAGAGACTGACCTGTTTTTAAATTGGTTAGCAGCTTTACTAATAATCTTTTTTTTAATTGTAGGGACTTATACTGGCATTAGCTGAGTTAATGCCATATGCAGAACATAGGATGTGTGTCAGGCACATCTATGCAAACTGGGCAAAGATCTATAAAGGAGACATGCTACAGAGGCAATTTTGGCAGATAGCAAAGAGCGCCAACATGGCTGAATTTAGAATAGCCAAGAAGGGATTGTTAGACTTGACAAAGGAGGGTTTTGAGGCACTATTTCAAACTGACCCTAAGTATTGGTGTAGGGCATTTTTTAGCGAAGAATTCAAGTGTGATATTGTTGACAACAACCTCAGCGAAGCATTTAATGGTAGAATACTCGAAGCTAGGTGCAAACCGATTATTAGCATGCTCGAAGACATACGACTCATGGTTATGAGAAGACTGCAGACACAAAGAGATGAGGCTACAAAGTGGACTAGACAATGTAGTCCTAGGATTGCAAAAAAATTGGATGACAACTTGGCTGCTACTAGGTTCTGTCATCCAACATGGAATGGAGATGATGGTTTTGAGATCATGAACAATGGTGATACGTACGTCGTCCACTTAGACAAGAGAAAGTGTTCATGCCGAGCTTGGCAATTAAATGGAATTCCTTGTGCACATGCCATTTGTGCAATCCAGTTGAAGCAGCAAAACCCAGAAGAATATCTACATGAGTATTACAAGAAAAGCATGTATCTTGATTCTTACAAATTCATGATGCAGCCTCTCAGATCGAGCAAGTTTTGGGAACCAACGGATCATGAAGCCCCTGTACCTTTGCCGCTGAAGAAGATAATAGGAAGGCCAAAACGAAAACGAAGAATAGACTCGAGAGAGGTTTCAACTGAGAGGATGAGCAGAGTCGATGCAAAGATTAAGTGCTCCTATTGTCATATGAAAGGGCACAATAAGAAAGGTTGTCAATTGAAGAAGCAATAACCACAACAACCTACTGATGGACCAAGTATAGGGGCAGCTGTAGCTAAGGGGCAAAGTGATGGGCCAGCTATAGGGCCAACAGTTGGGTCTACTATTGGGGCAAGTGATGGACCTACTGGAGCAGCATCTACAGGGCCAACCACTGAGTCGACAGTTGAACAGACAAGAAGGAAAAAATATCCAGTAAGTTGTATAATTATTTGTGTTAGTTTTTTTTATGGACTTGACTTTGTGATTTGTTTTTTTATCTTTCTTAGGTTAGAAGAAGAGAGACTACTCAAATTGCTGAAAGCGAGGCACCGCAACGGACGGGTGGAGCTCTCGGAAAAAGGCTAAGGCAATGTGGTTATGGCATCTATGCAGACAAATATACTGGAATGACTATTTTGAATGTAAGTTTTGTATGGCTCATGTATTTCAATTATTGTATTTCATATCGCTGACCATGTGATTCTTGTTGTAGCCTGGGCTGAGTACCGAGATTCTTATCGCTAAACACGGCCTAACCCAAGGAACAGCAGAGTCCAGTGCTGTGCCAAGGAAGAGTGCTCCAAAGAAGAAAAAAGCTACTACAGCTCCAAAACAGCCACCGATTACCAGAGCTCGTGCGAAGAAGGTGCTGAAGTATCTACACCAGTTGAAGAACCTGCACGTGACGATGATGAAACACCTGCAAGCCCAGCTGAAGAACCTGGCCAATGTATTAGAAAGAGTGCAAGGATCATGAATCAAGTGAAAAAGTCATCGAAAGGAAAAAAATCTGGGGGGGTCGTGCAAATTGACTAAGTTTGATGTTGTCATATCTTTTTTTGTTGCCTTTTGACTTTGACATGTTTGATAGGAGGTGAATGACATTGGATGCTAACTGATTGATGTTCTTGTTTGTGAAGAATCAGTTGAATGTCAATGGCAATGAAATTTTCATATGCAGATCACTTTTTTGTTGTTGTGTTATTCTTAACTGATGTGGAGGTTGATGGTGTTATGTCGCTGGTTGCTGAAGTGCTGAAGTTTGTCTGTGCATGTTGGGTTGTGCTTGTTATAAGCAGCTGCTGGTGCATTTGTAGCTTCAAGCTGCTGGTACTGCAGCTCGTGTAAGCTGGTGCACCAGCAGCTACTGCAACAGGTGTAATCTCCGGCGCACCAGTAGTGGCATTGATATGGCCATTTTGTAACCGGTACTGGCACTGAAATGGCCATTTTCACTAAAACTTGGCACTAAAGTGATCATTTTTGACAAAAACTTGATACTAAAGTGATCACTTCAGTAAAAAAATGGCACTGAAGTATTATTTTTTAAAGCATGATTGGCACTAAATTGATCACATTCAGAAAATTACTGCAGCAAAAATTGCAGCAGACCAGCGTCTTTTGCAACAACTAAACAAGGCAAAGGGAAGTTGACAATACACAATAACTAATCTCATCAAAACTTGTAAATGTGCACAAGCAATGAATACCAGCCTTGACTTCAATAAGAAACTCTTAGTCCATACAAAAATTAAGGAAACATCAAACCAGCAACACAACTGCAAATTTCCTTTCACAACTACATGTTTCATTCATATTCAACTATGGTAGACTGAGAAACCTATTCTCACCGTCACCGTTCCCTTTACATTTGCCCATGAAAAAGGCTACACAACATAACAATAAGATAATCAATGCTCGAGAACAAGTTCTTTCAATTTTCATGCTTGCAACTTCCTTCTTTAAATGGCTAGCCAAAGATGCTAAAGCTTTATACTCGGCTTGCATTGACTGATCATCAACATCATCCAACTCGTCCACTAATGTAGGTAAAGGTTGATGTCATCCTTCAAGAAGCTCCAATATCACTTCAGTCGCTCATCCGGAGAATTTTGAATCAACCCATTTGAAATATTTGCACTTCAAGCCTTCTCTATACCTAGCACATCCATTGAATCGTCTACCCGGATTCAACCTAGTCCAATATATTCTTATTAGACTCGGTAACCCACAATAACAATAACATTCACCTTCTTCGGTTCGAGAAGCACTACAGTTAGGATTTGAGGCACTGCTGAAGCCGCTGGTACCGCTCGTGAAGCCTCCCATTTTCAACTCCGACCTGTCATTTTCTTTTGCCAAACCGAAATTGTGATTGTCCTTTGAAATTGGGGATTTTCTTGAATTAACTGATTTAGGGTTTGAGGCGCTACTGAAGCCTGCTCGTGAAGCCCTCCATTAACGCTCGTGAAACCGCTCATGAAGCCCTCCACAGGTTGCTCTCTTGCTCTGCTGATTTAGGGTTTCAAATTGGAGATTTTTCACTTCAATCGGCTGATTTAGGGTTCTTATTTGAAGAACCAGATGAAAAACGACGTCGTGCTTGCTTCAGTAGCTGACTGGACTCTCCGGCGGCCATGTCCACTTCACTTATTAATAAAATAAGGCCACTGTTGACACCTGATTTTTAATCATCTTTTCTCTTTTAAAATTAATACAAAATCCATAAAAATTCATAAAATTAAAAAATCAACTTTGGGGACCTTAGCCAAGCCTAGAGAACCAATTTTGACCAAAAAATAATTTTTCATATTTTCAGTATTTTTCGATATTTTTATTTTCGAAAATTCATAAAAAATCAAGAACAAAATGAGAAAATTACAAAATCAACTTTGGAAGCCTTGGCCAAGCTTAGGCAACTATTTTTGAGTAAAAAAATAATTGTTTTCATATTTTTTGTATTTTTTAAAAATATTTTTTAGAAGTTAGGAAAATATTTAATAAATAATAGCATTTGAGGCCACAAAAATACATAAAAATAGTCAATATTTTTATTTTAAACCCCTTTTCATGTTGGCCTTTGCAAATTTAAAAAAATCCAATTCGGGGTCGTGTATTCCTTCACGAGCATAATCTCGAATCCGGCCTAAAAAAATTCAATTTGAGTCAATTTATTTTCATTTTTCACTTTTAGGAGTTGTGACATTGTTCTCTAATATTCCAAATTTTCATCTTGGCCCAATTATACTCAGAATGACTCAATTTTGCGAAAGGGCTTTAATTAAATTCTGCAGCAAGAAATGAGTTTAAATTTGATATGTGGTGAATTTCGACTAAGCATAGGAAAGGTGTGTCGAAAATTGTGAGGAGATTTGGACTTAAAGAAATATTTTTTCGGGGACTGAATTGCAAATACTTAAAATCTCAGGGACTAGAGTACAAATACCTAACTCTTGAGGGATTATTTTGTAAATAACAAAAAGAAGTGTTAGTGGAGAAATTAAAATAGAGAAGGGAAGATGGAGAATAGGAGATGAAGATAGGAAGATGGAGAAGAGGAGATAGAGAAGAGAAGATAAAGAAAATAAGATGAGAATAGAGAAGGGAAGATGGAGATAAAGAAGAGTTAATAGAATGGGAGATAGATATGGAGAAGGGAAGATGAAGATGAAAAAGAGTTAGTGGAGAAATTAGAATGTGAGATAGAGATGGAGAAAGGAAGATGAAGATGAAGAAGAGTTAGTGGAGGAATTAGAATGGGAGATAGAGTTAGTGGAAAAATTAGAATGGGAGATGGATGAATAGGTTATAAAAGGAGGAAAAAGTGAGTTTGAGAAAAAGAGAAAAATTTGGAGAGATTTCAAGAGAAAAAATTTTGAGAGAAAAATTCGCCGCCGTGGAACAAGCCTTGGCGACGCGACGGATTCATCTCCAACGAGCTCTAGGCGCATCAGCATGTGCAATTATCTGGTAACTCAATTTTTCGTGTTTAGATGACGAAATCTCGAAAACAAATATACTGAACATTCGTAGATGACTTCGAGATCTTCGATTTGATATATTATGGCGTGAAAATAGACGTCATTTGCTATGTCAAAAGGGTCCCGAAATTGAGAGCAGAAATCTGGAAATATGGTGATCAGAACCTGAGATGGAATTTTTCTGATCTGACCTTTCACGTTAAATGATTTTCCATGGGTTATTCTAGACTTCGTTTCATAAAGACCTCTTCATGACATTTGTTCATAAGATCTTAATGCATAACATATAAAAAATACAAAAATATTCATGCACGTTTCGTATTTTTAATGCATTTAATGAAATCATGCAATTCTGTTGGCATCCTTGAGTCTGAGTGTTTTTCTGTGCGTGGTCATATTGATTCGTAGTTATATCATGTTTAGAGTCTTCTTTTGAAACTTCACAAAAAATGAAAGTTGTTCATTGGGGTCTTGTTTAGTAGACTGAAATGTTTGGTGCAGTAATTTTGAGATTTGAGTGTCCATTTGAGCTTAATCCTGAAGTATGTCTATTCTATGAAATTTGTTTGTTTGCTGCTGAGCTCTCATGAAAGACCATTTTCTACACGAAAATGAGTGTCTCTGCAATAAGAATGTAAAACATGAAAGTTGTCAACGATACATTTTCCCATCCACATAAAAAATCTCAGAATTTTTGCATACATTTCATTATTTCTTTTGTATTTTATGGTTACTGCTTTCTCCCTAAGAATGTTCATGGACAGTATGATTTAATTCGTATTTTTTGTGTTAATGCATTGGAAAATGTAAAAAATGGTCTCAATGAAGTTTAATCAGCACGTGTTAAACTTTTTTTGAGTTTTTGAATTGTCTTAACTCATTGGTGATTGTGCATTTTTGATTGGATAAGTTCATTATTTTTATTTGGCTTTCGGCCCGATGCTTTGAAGACTGGAGGATGACCGATGTCCATTCCGGTCCGTTTTGTTGTACTCCCGACCCACGAGGCTTGGCGACGGGTGTTTGACAGATGTCCATTCCGGTCTATTTTTGTTGTATTCCCGATCATGTCTCGGGTTTTATTTAATTGGTCTGTAATTATTCACTCGACGAGTTGCGGTTTTATTTTTATTGTCCTTAGGGTAGTTTTACTTTACCTGCTCTCTCTTCACATCTTCGTTTGCTTTGGGTAATTTTGCATTCTTTTATAATACATCCAAAATACAAAAAAAATGTAGAAAATCCAAAAAACCCAAAAAAAATGGAAAATATGAAAATACAAAAAATGTCATTCATGTCCATCTCATGTAGTATGTCTCATGTATGTTTGTCATGTTATCCGTATGTTCGTATAGACATATCGTGTTTGTTTGTTTTCGTATGCACATCACGTATGCGACGTTTGCAAATCCACATTTGTCTGTTATGATATGTTATTAACCCATGCATATTTATTCAGAAAAATCAAAAATTTCAAAATGTGGGTTTTATCCCCTCTTTTCAAAATGACGACTTTGCCCTTTATGGGCAAAATCGAAATGTACATATTTACATACACATATCACTATGCATATATATGTCACGTATTTGTATGGTGTATGTACGCATGTTACATATCGTATTCGTACGTCTTCATACGCATGTCTTCATACGTATTCGTATTCGTCTATCCCCGCATTCATGTTGTATTCATACGCATGTCACGTACGCATATCATTCGCATGTCCACGTACGTATGTCATTCGCATGTAACGCACGTATATGTATTCGTCTATCCCGTATGCATATTGTATTCATACACATGTCACGTACGTATGTCATTCGCATGTCATGCACGTATGTCATTCACACGTCACGCACGTATTCGTATTCGCATATCTACGTATTCGTATATCATATTCGTATGTTCGTATTTGTGTGTCGTATTCGTATGTCAACATTTGCGTTCATACCCTTTATGCATTTCATTTTAAAGTGAAAACATAAAAAGAACACCTTACCAGGGTCTTAGGAATAAATCAAGCGAGAGTTGCCAAAATAGGATATCCATGGAATTAAGGTACCGAAAGGACATTAGTTTTAATTAACTAGTGTAACCAAGTCCCCGAACTCATAATCTCTGGTTTGCAGGAGTAATTTAGTTCTCCCGCTAGGTTACTTAGGTTTCTAATCAACCTACCAAAAATGATTAGTGGCGACTCCAAATTCTAAAATCATGTGAAAAAAAAAATCAAAGTTGCGATTTGGTAGAGCTTGGGAGAGCTCGAACTAGGTTAGTTAATTTAATTAATTAATCTGGTAATCCATTAACCTAAAAATGAATTTTAGGTCGCGACAGCCACGTCAGAAATTCGGTGGTCCAAATCGGAGTTGTCACTAAACTGATCGTTTTTTCAAAAATTTGGCACTAAAGTGATCTGTTTGAAACTTTTAGCACCAAAGTGATCTCCGTACACAAGTTATGGCACTAAAAGTGTCCTTCTGCCGTATTATGGCAGACATGGCGATGCTGGACAGCTTAAAGGGCCATTTGCCAAATACTTAGAGGATTCTGGGATAGTAGCTCAGTTTACTATGCCTGGGAGCCCTGAGCAAAATGGTGTGGCCGAAAGGTGAAATCGCACCTTAATGGATATGATGAGGAGTATGATAAGTAGGACTAATCTGCCTAAGTTCCTTTGGGGTGAAGCTTTAAAGACGGCGCTATACATACTGAATCGAGTTCCCACTAAGGCTGCTCCACTGACTCTTTTTGAGTTATGGACTGGACGGAAACCCAGCCTGAATCATTTGAAGGTCTGAGGTTGTCCTGCAGAGGTGAAGCTATATAATCCAACTTTGAGTAAGTTGGATCCCAAGACCACAAGGTGCTATTTTGTATCCTATCCAGATCATTCCAAGGGATACAGATTTTACAATCCTAATGGAGGCCAAAGGATTGTAGATTCACAAACAGCCAAGTTTTTGGAATTTGACATAGCTGAAAAAGGTACCTGTTCTGAGACTATTAAAAGTGATAGTACGGCGGGAAACGCTGCATCGATTTCTTCACCATCACACACTGTTATTGAGCTTCCCATACCGGAGACTGTACCTGTTAAGCTTCAGGATCCTATGGTTGATACCGTTCCTGATGAAGCTAATCAAGCCCCACAGGCACAGTTTCAAGCTGAGGAAATTCCACTAAGGAGGTCTATTAGGCAAAGACGATTAGCGATCCCACCGGATTATATGGTCTATCTGGGTGAACAGGATTATGACATTGGCTGTGTAGTTGATCCAATTACTTATAAGGATGCTATTAGCTGTGAACATTCAGACCTGTGGTTGGATGCGATGAAGGATGAGTTGCAGTCCATGAGGCATAATGGAGTTTGGGAACTCGTCAAGTTGCCTACGGGTCATAGGGCGATCGGCTGCAAATGGGTCTATAAGACTAAGAGAGATTCCAAAGGGAAGGTAGAAAAGTTCAAAGCCAGACTGGTAGCCAAGGGTTTCACTCAAAAAGAGGGAGTGGTTTATGAATCAACATTCTCTCCCGTCTCTTCTAAAGAATCTTTCAGAGTGATTATGGCTTTAGTGGCTCATTTTGATATGGAGCTACACCAATGGACGTCAAGACTGCCTTTCTGAATGGGGATCTCGAAGAAGAAGTCTACATGATTCAACCTAAAGGTTTTGAGGTTGATAATTCCAGTGACCTTGTGTGCAGATTGAAGAAGTCGATCTATGGCCTTAAACAAGCATCCAGGCAGTGGTATTTCAAGTTTCATAGCGTCGTCACTTCATTTGGCTACGTTGAAAATAAAGTGGATCAGTGTATATACTGCAAGGTCAGTGGGAGAGAATACATTTTCCTTGTTCTCTATGTGGATGATATTCTACTGGCGAACAGTGACATTGATCTGTTACATCAGACGAAGCGCATGCTGTCAGAAAATTTTGACATGAAGGATCTTGGTGAGACGTCCTTTGTCCTTGGCATTGAAATCCATAGGGATCGTTCACGCCACATTTTGGGTTTATCTCAGAGGACATATACTGATCGTATCCTGGAGAGATTCAACATGCAGGATTGCAAGCCAGGTAATATTCCTGTCTGTAAAGGTGATAAATTGAATCTTTCGCAGTGTCCTCAGACTAAGATGGAGAAATCTGTAATGAAGAATGTACCTAAAGCTAGTGCACTTGGGAGTATCATGTATGCTCAAGTATGTACTAGACCAGATGTTGCTTTTGCGACATGACTTCTGGGCAGATACTAGTCAAATTCAGGACATGCTCATTGGATTGCTGCCAAGAAGGTTTTGAGGTACTTGAAGAGGACGAGGGACTACATCATGACATACAGGCGTGTTCAGAATCTACAACTTGTTGGATACTCGGATTCAGATTTTGCGGGCTGTCAAGACGATAAGAAGTCGACTACAGGCTACATATTTATGTTAGCAGGCGGTGAAGTATCATGGAAAAGTGAGAAATAGAAGTCCATATCCTCCTCAACCATGCAAGCGGAGTTCATAGCGTACTTTTCAGCAGCTACTCAGGCGATTTGGCTCCGGAACCTCACAAGGGAGTTGACCGTATTTGATTTTATTGACAGACCCATATAGTTGTATTGTGACAACAATTCAGCAGTGTTGTTTATCAACAACAATAGAAGTCTTAAAGGGTCTAAACATATGGAGGTCAAATTTTTGACCATAAAGGAGTCTGTGCAGAAAGGCGACGTTGCAGTAGAGCATGTTTCTACAGATGATATGATAGCAGACCCACTAACTAAAAGTGTTCGCCCATGTGTTTTTGAACGACATGTCATTAGTATGGACTTAGTGGCATCATTGCATGCTGTGTTTTAGTGGGAGGCATATTTCAGTTTGCTCTAATAAAGTTTGTATCTGTATTTCATTACATTTTGTAATATAAAGATATGTATTGAAGTGCCTGCAGCACTATTAATGTTAAATACATATTGTTATAAATCTTGAGATATGTGTAAATCTCGAGTATTGGCTATGGGCATTTAGAAATTAGCCAGGTTTGTATGTCTTGTTACACATAAAGAAAAGTTAACTGTAAAGTTGAGACATATGTTGGTTCATTGGAACCATACAGATATTCTCTAGTGGCACGTCGGGTTTAGTATCACATAAAGAGAGAGAATGGTATCCGACAAAGAGGATAACACATAAAGTATATCTCTTTTGAGGTGCTATCCAATTGTCACACTACCATATTAAATATATATCAGTAAAGTTGAAAACACTCATGACCATGGGTGGCTCTGTGTCTTCTGACGCAGTTACTGGCATGATCCGGTGTTTAAGACTTTATGGGATCGGGTTGGCAGTTAAGATTAATCCTTAAACCAATATAAAGGCGCGCACTAAAGTACAGTTTCAATTAATGCTCGCCCAAGTGGGAGAATGTTAGTATTTCCCGTATATGGGCTCGCCTTAATTGTAATTGTAATTGATCGTATACGGTATTAATTTACTGTATATGGTATTGGTTTAATAAAGTATGGATATGAAGTTTCTTAATGGGCCGTATATGGGCCTGGCAAGTGTGGGCCGAGATCTGGCCCGGCCCGTGATGGAGGGGCTCGCCGGATGTTTTATAAAAGGCTAGGACTCCCCCCTTAACCCTTCTAATTGCCATTTTCCTCTCTTCCTCCTCTCATAAAGCTCACGAGAGAGAGACCGACGAGGTAAGGTTGTTTCCATTGACGCCAGGGGACCGAGGGTCATAAGGGGGAAGTTTCGAGCCCGTCTCGCCAAGATTCCGAAGCTTGTTCGTCGTTTTGAGGAGTCAATCGTCCATGGATGCTAAATCAGGTACGCCGTCTCGAAACCTTGGCTAATAAGTTGTTAGAACATGATTACGGAGGTCCTAGAGTACCGGAATCGCCGGCCTTCAAACATGGCATTAACTAGTCCAATGTGAACTAAAGTCTACTCTCAACTAACTCACCAACTAATGTGGTCAAAGAAAGACAAACAGAAATAGAATAATAGAAATTTCCCAATCATTATTATTAGAAATTAAACAAAAACATGTTCACCTGCGCAATTAGAAGGGTGCGAATTCTGGTACATTTTGCATAGGATCTCTGTGAACAAGCTTTCATAAAAGTGAGAATTTTGTCAATTATGTATATAAATTTATAACTGTGAAATTTTATAGGACCATTAATAATTGTTCTAAAACAACAACGTGTGACTTGATATCATGTGAGATTTTAAAAATTTAAACGGTTAGATGATCGCATGATCTAATAGTTAAATATTCTATTAATAATGTCTTTCATCCTTAGCATTATCCGTAAAACAAAGCAATTTAAAGCAATTTGCTGTGAGTGCCTGCATTGACACACAACCCCCCCCCCCCCCCCCCCCCCCAAAAAAAAAATTGACCTCCATTTTCACATTTCATTTTTTGTCCAGTGGTACCTCCGTAACCCGCGCGGCTCTGATAGAGATTCTACGTCAATTTTCGTTTTGCTGACGTTGACGTGTACCAAAACAACTGGCCGACGGGTGACATATTGTCCAATAAAAAGATGGACGAACTGGCAACGAGATTGACAGATTTCAGTGTGATAGTGATCGAGTGACGAGGTTACGACAATGTCGGTTTTTTTTTTTGGCCGAACATGACAATCTCGTTCATTGTTACAGAAATTTGGAAAAATCAAATGAATCTACTCATCATGTAAGCAATGACGTTATCTTTGGGGCGTTGAGAAATTTCGTGGAGTGCATATCCTTCTATGCCAATCAACATCAGTAGATAACAGAAAGAGTATAATTTAAACAAGTAACTGGCTTTTAGTTATTAAAAAAAATGGAGCTTACGTTACTAGCGTAGAAAACTTATGCACACAAATGGCCCTATCTATTCAGATGTCAACGATTCTTATGCGTGTGTCGGATGGGTGAATATAATTTTGAGTGATGTTGATAGAAGTAGGAATGAGTAATGAAAATACATTATACGATCAGAACCAAGGCATACAAAATGCACCACCAGTTAAGGGTTGCAATCAAAATTGACGAAGTTCACCACCGAAACCCATAGAATATCGCCGGCCGAGGATATAGGATTTAGGAAAAGGAGAAGTTCACCATCAAGACCTACAGAATATCACCAGCCGACGATGCAATGCTTCTTAGCTTAACATCAAGAGAGAATGCAACTTCCAAGGATATAGATGCCGATATAGATATTTGGAACTAACCAAGATTAATGACATAGGAATTAGAAAACACAATGAAGACATAGGAACTAGAAAATGCATCAAAACATTTGGAAACTAGAACTTTAACTCCAAAAACCTACAACGCATTTAATCCTCACAAAACTCGGACTTAAATTCGTTCACCATCCTTGATAGTCGAATGGTTATCATTGAAAATCACCAAACATTGAAAGAAATCATTGATAACAGCCTGAGCCTCTAGTCATTAGGTAGTCGATAGGGAATCTTGAAATTGATGATAAATTTATATATCGACATCTCGGTTGCTCATCGACAACTTGATCATTATATCGACAACTCTCTTGTGCAATGGACATCTTCAACATGAACTTGTTGACAAGGTCCCATGTTTCCGTATCAGGTTTGAGTTTCCAACATGAACTGGTCAACATGGTCCGATAATCCTGGATCAGGTTCAGGTTTCTTCGAAACCTAACCCAATAAAATCATTAGGGATGTGCGTTAACCTCAATATTTTTTTTTACGTTAATCTCAATTAGAAAGTACCAAGATATTGTTGATTCCATCAATTTTTCTCTAGAATAGAAAAAGGATTGTACCATTTCACAAATAAAATCATGTTTAGTCTGTTAGATTAGACACACAAATACAACAAAAAAAGAGAGTAATAAGTGAGGAAAAGAAATTGAGACACAAGTATATCTCAATTTACCCTTAAATTATAGTTACATCCAGCAAAAAATTTCACTATAGGTAGCACCTCTCACCTCTCTATTATATCACCAGTAATTATTCATGGGTCAAATCTCAAACTACCAATAAATTACGGGCTCAAACTATAAAGGTCATCTCACGTGAGGACAAAAACAAAAACAAGAGGTTGAAATTCATACTGATCATCCCATTTAATATAATCCAATGTCAGCATAAGTAATAAGGTGCACTAAGACGGAATTACAAAAACCGATTCATAGATTGCATGGAAGACATTCTTCGAGTGTTGAACACATTCAAACTTATTTGGAAATTCCACTTATAGTTTGTCACACGAACTCTTAAGCTAATTTTCACTCACCACTCGCTACGTGTAGCAATTGATTTAGGATCGAATTGGCACAAGTATAATGGGTTTATGACTGTTTTTTTAATTACCCCGAAAAATCAAGTGTTCACCGACCTACTAAAATTTGGTCAATTCATACCCTTTTTCGAGACTAGCTAGGCTATTTCACGTCCGTATTCAAAACAAGATCCGCTACGAGTCATCTCTTGAAAATTTGACTCTACTTCATGCCGGTTTTTGAAAATTTTCCTAGATTTTACTAGCGTGCCCAAAGGGAATCCCTAATGTCGATACATATCTAAATAGTTGATCCTTGATCGAATGTAGTTGTCAGTCACACTCTCGAACGCCTTCTTTATTCTCCCCGCGGAAGCAGAGACCGGCGCTTCGACGGTGCAGAGACTGCAGGACAAGGCCAAGGGGTTCCCAAAGTGTCCGTCGGGCAATGGCGTTGGTAGCCTAGACCTGAAATTGACTGCTAAAAGAAGCTTTGATCATTGGTGAAGCTTCATTTTGAGGGCCACGCTTCGAGCCTGCCGCACGAAGGCTGCAAGTGCTATGAAGCTGGTGCAACTGCTCGTTACCTGCGGGGCTCGAGATGAGGGGATTCCACTTTTTGCGACCAAAATATTCATGTAAGGCTTCCATGATGGCAACAAACATAAACAGGGAGATCCCTTCGTCCGATTAAGTTCACCTTTCTTGCTGTTCACTGCCTTCGTTCTACGAAAACCATCAAAAAGTTCTGACTTCTTGGTGCTGAATTGCTAGTTGCGTAAATCAGATAATCAAGGAGTGGAGACCCTGTCGGGCAAGACTGAGGCCTGGCCGAGGGATATGTCTCCATCAGCCCTGGTGGGTTTTTGCATGCTTCAGAAGTTCCAAAGTCTGCGAGAACCCTTCCCAACATTTACTGCAAACCAGTGGGAAGAAAATGTCTCTTGTTACCGGCTCGGTTTGTTTTTGTAGAAAATGCAAGATTTTCAAAAAAAATATTGTTTAGAAAATTATTTTCTAGAAAAATAATAATGTTTCCGGGTGTTTTGTTAAAATGTGAAAAGACCGGAAAATATTTTTGGTTGTTTAGTATGGAAAATCCGATTTGGTTTTTCTTCAATGGACTCATTTCAATAATTTCTTTTTTTGTTTTATCTTTTTATTTCTTAAAAAATTCAAAATTTTCAATTATTTATCTCTCTCTCTCTCTCTCTCTCTCTCTCTCTCTCTCTCTCTCTCTAGGTTTTGCCAGTGTTGGATAGAATGACTAACCTTTTCCTTTAGCCCCCGAGACATGATGCTGGCACGGACAGGGTGTTGACACATAAATTTTGATTTTTCTTAATCATTTAGTTTTCATAAAAATTCAGGAATTAAATTTTAGTTCCTACAAAAATAAATCGTTTTTATGTTTATTTTTAGCATCCATGCATTGCTTTTACTTTTAATTGGACCGACGGTAGATGAACTTAAAGGTGTTGGATTTAAGTCCACAAGAATGTGAAAATCAATCAAGCCATTGGTCTTCTAAACATGGCTATATGTATTGCAAAAGATTGCACTCTTGAGCGTATGTGGTTCGCGGTTTAGCACAACATGATATCCACTTGATTAAGGAAATGACGAAATAAAGTTAAAAAAACAAGAAAAAAAAGATATGTGCTCATGGCCCGAAAGATTTGCCACAAGGGTGTGATATTCATTGAAGAATATATCTTTACGTGCAGAAAGTAATCTCGGTCAAGGACGAAAAAGGGAATTGTGATATTCCTTGAAGAAGCCCTAGTAGTCCACTATATAAAGACCTATCACACACGCATTCAGGGAGGAGGGGATTCGGAGGAAGTCACAAAAAAATTTTAGAGAGCAAACACAAAAAGAGGGAGACACGTGAGTTCCCAAAAAGAGAGAAAAGTTCTTCATGTCCTTCGCTGCACCAAGAAGGATATTCTGTCCTTGCTAATTGTGATCCTTACTGTTTGGGGATCACTTTTTCAGCCGAGAAGACTGGTTTTTGCATTGCTGATTCTGCTGCTCCTCTGCCCCACCCACTTCCCTACTGTACTTGCTGATGTTTTGAAGCTGTTGCCAAAAAAAAAAAAAGCTGCTGTTGTGCACAGAAATCACTGCTGATCGGTGTTCGTTTGTGCTGGAGTTTGCCGCACGAAATCCCCGTAGTTTGGTGCCTGAGTGTGCTGCTGTTCGGAGATAAATTCAGCTGATGTTGGTCCAAAACAGTGCAGTTTTTTTTTTGTGTGTTATTGCTGATTTTTTAGTGCAGAATTTTGTTCTCATTTGGGGTTCGATTACCACACTTTTGGGCGAAGATTACTCGCTGTTCGGTGCTGTTAAAGACACAAATTAGCTGCTGTCACGTTTTCTCCTATGTAAATTCCCTAAGGCGTGCGCAAAATTTTGATTCGGGTGAAAAAGATTGCTTCGAGTTCAAGTTTGGTTGGATCACAAATTAGGTAATATTTTTATCTCATAATATTCTGAAAATATTTGAATTTGAGTGAATATTTGATGAATATCAAGTGAGTGGGAATAAACTGAAATTGCTAACTTGAATTCTTTGGATCTAGAGCAAATCTATGATATCCTGAACTTGTTTATGAATTTTTGAGCTTATTTGGCATATCTTTGAATCTTAAGGCATTATCTATTGAATATTTTGCATATCTTGTCTCAATTTGGATACAGTGCATATCTTTGAATCTTGAAACATATCTTTGAAAATTATGCATATTTTGAGGATATTTGGCTATTTTGATTTGGATATTTGTTTTGTGGATTGATTTTAGCTGAAATATTTGAATCGTATCTTGAGAAGATATCATACATGATTCTTTGGAATATTTGTGAATTTTGGGGAATTTTGTGTAATCTCGGGATAATCTAAAAAATTTCTTGAAGATACTCAAAGATATCCAAAATATTTAAAAATGTGATCAATTAGGAAAATTTCTTAATCCGCAACCGTATATATAGAAATAAGTCTATCTATCCGGCTTTAGATAGAATTATTTCCATAGCGGGTATTTCGAATTTTAGAGTCGATCTATCAAGCTTTAAATCGAAACTTAATTCGAAAGAAATAGCGTAATTATCTTTTAATTTTTGCAACTTGAATTTTAATTTTCCTATAAAAATCCCAAAAAAATCATGAAAGGAAAATCCCTAAAAAAATTACACTTTTGAATTTCAAGCGAGAATTCATCGAAATTGTCAAATTGAACATTTTCATGAAACCAATACCGAAAGAGCGTTAATAGAAATATTAGCGTAATCAAATCCCGAACTTAAAATCTTTGGTTCATAGAAATAAAATAGTTCTCCCACTATTTTATTTAGGTTTTAATCGATCTACCATAAATGATTAGTGGTGACTCCTATCAAAAATCTTTTGCATTTAAATATTGAACTTAAGTTACGAATTGGTAAAGCTTGGGAGAGCTCGAACTAGGTTAGTTATTTCACTTAATTAATTTGGTAATCCGTATCACGAATTTTTAGGTCGCGACACAGGAGCCAGAGTAGCTTTAGCAGCGAAAATGGTGTTGTTCTAGACATGCAGGAGAGTGGGCTTCCTGGACTTCCTCTTGGAGGCGGTAATCACTGGCTTCCGGAGCACCGTCGGTTGACGCCCCGCAGACGATGTTGCAATAGAGGACGTCGTTGATAGATCCATGATTATGAGATCCATGAGCATAGTCTCCGTAGAGTGTTAAAAACATAGCAAGAGAAAGAGGGAGAAAAAAATTGAGATCAAAATTCAAACGCTTATGTGAATTATGGATCCACAAGCTACTCAACGGTGGATCTAAAGAGGAATTACTGCCATTTCGTGGAGACAGACGGTGTGAGCAAGAGAGACAAGAGACAATTCCTGCTGAGTGGTTCACTACTCGATACTGACGGTTCCTCTGTGGTGAGGCCGGAGCTCGTCCGCCCCGAGCGAGCCCAAGATCATCTTGACTAGCTGAGCCTTGAGCTTACCCACCAGGGTCATGGCCAATCTTCAGGTTGCTAGCTGTCTCTGAGGTTCACGGTTGGTTGAGGAAGGAGGAAGAAGGAGAAAAAAAAAAGAAAAGAAAAAAAAGAGGAAAGAAAAAATAAAAAGAGAAAAAAATAAAATTTTTAAATTTTTAAAAAGTAAATAAAAAATGAAAAGAAAATTATAAACAAACAAATGTGAAAGAGAGAATGTAGGAAACATGACTTTCATGAGTGGAAAATATTTTCTTAGACTAGCTTATTTACTGCGAATCAAACGTCGGAAAATTTGGAAAACAATTTCTTGGAATTGTTTTTCGCAAGACAAATGAAGCCAAATGTACCTCCAAACTAGGTATGAAGAGAAGTGACCAAAAATAAATTGTTGGGCAGAGTATAAACCCATACTTGACAAACTATGTAGGGCTTACTTCGGCAGAATATGCCTGGTCAAACAGGGTAAGTACACCACGAGTGCCATAATTTTTATATAGTGTTCACTTAAAAAAAATTTTCTTTCACTTGAGTACCACATTATAGCAAAATCATTCATTTGAGTACCATTTCCAGTAAAACTTCTTACATAGACTTATTATTATTATTTTATTTATTTTTTTAGTGACGCTAGGATTTTTTTATTTTTTTAATATTTTCTAGAATTTTTGTTTTTTATTTTGATATTTTAATTTTAATTTTAGTTATTTAATTTTTTTGGGGAAAAAACACTTGAATTTCCCTTTTGGTTGGCAAGGTCACCGACAACTAGGGGTGTGCAAACCGGCCCGGATCGGCCCAAGACCGGACCGGACCGGTCGGGTTGGTCCGGTCCTCAAGGGGAGCGGTCCGGTCCACGGTCCCAATAAATGGGACCGATGACCGGGCGATCTGGTCCTCGGTCCCATACCATGGGACCGGGGACCGGACCGCCCGGACCGAACCGTCCAATATATATAATTGTATATATAAAAAAAGAATTAGAAATATTTGACTTCAAACAAATGATAAAAAAAAAGGAACTAGATGCCTATTGAATTAGTTAAAGTTTAGGTTGCTATTGGCTACTAATTCACCATATCGGTTGCATTAGGTCGTTATCACTTATATCCAACTCAAAAACAAAAGTTAGGACTTCAAATACTTTTTTGATTAAGTGGAGGAACCTGAAGTAGATGCATATTTTGTCATCCAGCACCTATTATTAATATCATTTATAACACTACACATATTTTTGCATGTCTTTCAAGAGTTAGATTTTTATAAGTAATTGGTGTTAGCGATCCGATCCGGTCTCGGTCCGGTCCGCGGTCCTGAAAATTTGGGGACCGGACCGCCGGTCCCGGTCCTGTCCGGTCCCGGTCCGGTCCACGGTCCTGAAAATTTGGGAACCGAACTAACGGTCCGATCCCCGGTTCCATGCCAGGACCGGACCGGACCGGCCCGGACCATGCACACCCCTATCGACAACCTTCATCGGCCATGGCCTACTCGCCCAGGGGTGAGGGCAACTATGCTCGTTGCCGCCAGGCCCTTCCCTAAATTTGGTGAGGGCCATCGCACCCTCACCCGAGGTATCAAGGCCACAATGGATGTTGCCCAGGGCAGTCGTGGCCCCCCCAGCCGAGGGTAAGGCGATCATTACCCTTAGGCTAGCCAGCCGTGGCTGACAAGGGTTACTGGTGACCTTTGCTGGCTAAGAAAGGGAAACAAACAGATTTTTTTTTTCAAAATAACTAGAAAAATAAAATAAAAATTCATGTGTGCATTAAGAAAATAAAAAAAAATTGCTCTAGCGATGCCACATTAGATTTTCCATCATCTATGTAAGATTTTCGACGGGGTATATCAGTGGTGGCACTTAAGTGATAATTTTTTTTTAATTTATGGCAGTCAAGTGAACGAAAAAAAAAATTATGGCATTCAAGTAAATATCGTATACAAGTTGTGACACTTGCTATGTACTTATTCCCTTATCAAACATACTTGTTACAACACTCCGGCCGCACATGCCGAAAAATTCTACGTGTACAGCACAAAGATAGGCCATACATGAGGTTTGGTGGCCAATTGCAATGCACACACTCAAAAATTCTACTTTTTTTTTTCTTCCAATCAATACTCTTTGTCTGGATGGACGTTGGCTTCCCCTGGCATTCTCTCATGTTATATAGGATGTCGATGGCTTAATTCAGTTCCATTTTTCATGAAATCAAAGCCAAACAAAACTATTAGGATAAATTTGAATCGAACCAAATCTTGCCCTAAACTGAATATGAATAAAATCAAAAATCCAATTTGATTAGATTTTCAAATTTTACCTTTCTTTTTCTTTTTTAGTTCAAAGCCAGTGGAATCGTCGGCCCATGGGCAAGGGGTCGTGGCCCCTCACTAAGGTTGGCGAGGGCAACCACACACTTGCCTCAAGAATCTAGCATCGTTGAGGACTCAAGATGCCAAATTTGGCTAGTTAGGGGCCAGTGACCCCCACCAACCCATGGGCAATGGGTCGCAACCGCTTGCTAAGACCAGCGAGGGCCGCCTCGCCAGATCTGGCATTGTCAAGGACTCATGACTCTAGATCTGGCCAACAAGGGGCCGCAAAAACCGCCCCGCCCCCCGGCAAAAGGGCCAATGGCCAAAGGCTTTTTGCCCCCAAAAAAAGAAAATAAAAAGAAAATAAAATAAAGAAAAAGAAAAATGATTATTTTGAAGATTTTTGGTATGATTGGTTAACCAAACCGAAATAATTGAATTGAAAAAAAAGAATAGTTATTTTTTAATTACTTGAATAAAAAATCGATGAACCAAAATGCATGAAATTTTCGATTTGGTTTGGTTCAATTAGTGGTTCGGTTCGGTTTTCTAATTTGATTTTGACACCCCTAAAATTTTTCATTCGTAAGCTGCGCCTGGCATTTCAGTTTTTCTTTTTAAAGCAACTTGATAGTCCCGGTGGTCCTTGGGGTAAAGACGTATACAACAAAATTAATGCAGCAGAGGGAAAAGAGGCGATTGAATCATCACACAAGTTTCGACCCCAAAAAAAAAAAAAAAATTGTGACACAAGAGGCTCTGTCACATTAGTGAGATGGATTTGTTGAATTGACCAAGAACGTTTTTTAGGAATGAAAATTTCAGTACTGAATAAGCTTGCTCACTGTTTTGCAGGAAAACACCAAAAGGGAGAGAAAAGAAATTGCCGTCTAACAAAAGGTTGGAATAACATTGCATTTGTAATTGAAGAAGGGTTGGAGCTTGTTAAATAAGCAAAAAGAAAGCGTGTTTCATTATATTGATATCCAACACTGAATATACATGTACTACACAGCATTATCGAAATGATAAAGCAACCTCTCTCCTGAAGCTATTTATTGATAAGAGCATGTAAGTATATGAAAAAGATAATCTCACATCGAAAATTAGTGTGATATAAAATAGTTAAAATATTATAGATGGCCAAAACCTAATGGTTTAAACTTTTGAATGAAATTGAAACCAACTAGATATGTTGATGGGCTCAGACTTGAGCTCGTTCTTGGCATTCTTTCTTGATTTTTGCTATGCACTTTTGACAACTGGTATAAATACCAATAATTGATTGGAGGTCCACTCTCAATATGTATAGTGTTTTGTGAATATTTTATAGAAGGAATTTCGTGACCAACAAGGTTTCTGAGTGATCTTCAAGTTTTGGTATGGAGCAAGAGACCATGAACGAAGGTATGCACTATTTTTGTTCGCGCAATCCTATCAAGGCAACAAGGGGATTAAAGTTGAGATATGTTGGGACAAAATGATACCTAAAAATTAAGTTGGGAGATACCAAGCTCATACATGATGGAGAGATTACTTATATGCACATGTAAGTCGTGTAATAAAAGTCCACATCGAAAATTGATATGGTAGTTGGGCTTTTAAGTATTAGTAAATTCAATTACATATGCTGACGGGTTTGGACTTAGATCTCATTTTAGCAATCTCCACAAAGTGAGGGTATCGGATTTTTATTGCATGCTCCCAACACTATTTATGATTTGTGATTCGCATTTGGACCAACTCTTGAAAAGTGTTCGTGGCCGAAACCAGCGAACTCAACAGCACCCCCAGTGCCCATCTTGTTTTTCCTGTAAGCCAAAAACACACAGCCTACTCTCCGCCGGTCACTAGCGCCGAATCGCCTCGCCTATCCCTCTCAGCAATAGCGTGCCGGTCAACAAAGGCTCAAATCCATGGAGTCAAAATACTATATGGGCGTAGGAGTCCTAATAAACGTTCAAGCCATGCAATTAATATATGAAATTTGTCAATATGGTGCAATCGAGTTTCTCCATTCACTTGATTTATTTTGAGTGACGGCCAGATTTTTCATTACATTTATGTTTATACTTACGTTTCGTATTTGAAACTCACTAATTACATTGAGAAGTCACTAACTACTTATAGCTAGGTTGAAAGCTACTCTTTCTATTTTTTCAGGCTTCGTTTGTTTCACGAAAAATGTGATGCTTTTGGAAAATATTTTTCAGAAAGACATTTTCTAAGAAAATAACAATATTTTCTGGTATTTTGCTAATACTTATAAATGAATTGAAAAACGATTTTCGTCGTTTATCAGGAAATTGATTTCTAGTGCCGGTGGCGACGACTGGCGACCGGCGACCATCGGCGGCGGAGGAAGAAGGAGAAAAGAAAAAGAAAGAAGTGTGAAAGAAATAAGGAAGAAAAGATGAGAAAAATGTTTTCATCTTTTCAAAATGAGGAAAACGTTTTCCACACTTTTGAAAGAGATTTTTTCATAAGAGGAAAATGTTATCCATGACTAGCTTATTTTCCACCCCTCAGATGCCGAAAAATCTGAAAAATATTTTTCGAGAAGTTATTTTTCACGAAACAAACGGAGCCTCAATTACTAACCTCATTCCAGATGCATACGTGGGAACATGGCATTGACTGGTCCAATGTGAACTAAAGTCTTCCCTCAACTAATTCACCAAATAACGTGGTCAGAGAAAGGCAAACAGAAATAGGATAATGGAAATTTCCCCGTCGTTGTTATTAGAAAACAAAAAAAAAGATTCTACATCCGATTTTCGTTTTGGCGACGTTGACGTGTACCGAAACAATCGGCGGATGGGTGCAATATTGTCCAACAAAAAGATGGACGAACTGGCGACAATAATTGGATCTACTCATCAAGTAAACAACGACGTTATCCTTGAAGGGTTGAGAAATTTTGTGTGGAGTGCATGTCCTTCTACGTCAATCGACACCAGTGGACAGCGAAAAGAGTTTAATTTTATCAAGTAACAGGCTTTTAGCTATAGAAAAAATGGAGCTGTCGTTGCTAGCGTAGATAAAATTTATGCACACGGATAGCTCTATCGATTGAGATATAAACGGTTCTAATCCGTGCGGAGGATGGACGAATATAATTTCGAGTGACGTTGATGGAAGTAGGGATAGATGAAAGTGTGTGTGGAATGGATGTCCAATGGGTAAATGGAAGTACATGATACAATCAAAATAAAGGCGTACAGGATGCGTCACCGGCCAATGATCGAAATCGGGATTGATAAAATTCACCGTCAAGACCTATAGAATACCACCGGCTGATGAGCACTTCCGGATGGGATGAGCTCACCATCAAAACCTAAAGAATATCACCGGTTGAGGATACAATCCTTCTTAGGTTACCACCAACGAAAAATCCAAGTTCCAAGGATACATATGCCAAAGTAGATATTTGCTCGCACGGAGACAAATCTCGTATATTCTGAATATTCAAGTCATTATCTTAATTTGAGAACATAAAAAATCAACACAGTATTAAAGACACGGCAACTACCCAATATTAATAACTTAAGAACTAGAAAACACAACAAAGACATACGAACTAGAAAATGCATTAAAACACTTGGAAACTAGAATTTTGACTTTTGAAGCCTACAACTCATTTGATACTCATATAACTTGGATTTAAATTCATTGACCATCGTTGATAGCCGAATTGCCATAATTGAAGATCACCAAACATTGATAAAAACTAGAAAATCAACAAAATATTAAAGACATGGGAACTACCTAATATTAATGACATGAGAAATAGAAAACACAACAAAGACATATGAACTAGAAAATGCATTAAAACACTTGGAAACTAGAATTTTGACTCTTGAAGCCTACAACTCATTTGATACTCATAAAACTTAGATTTCAATTCGTTCACCATCCTTGATAGCCAAATTGTCATCATTGAAGGTCACCAAACAAAGATAAAAACTAGAAAATCAACAAAGTATTAAAGACAAGGGAACTACCCAATATTAATGACTTAAGAACCGGAAAACACAACAAAGAGATATGAACTAGAAAATGCATTAAAACTCTTGAAAACTAGAATTTTAACTCTGAAACCTACGACTCATTTGATACTCATAAAACTTGGACTTAAATCCGTTCACCATCCTTGATATCCAAATTGTCATCATTGAAGATCACCAAACATTGATAATAAAAAAAAAATCGATGAGAACAGCCTCGAGTCATTAGGTAGTCGACATGGAGTCTCAAAATTGATAATAAACTAATATATCGATATCTCGGTCGCCGATCGACAACCATAAAATCGATAACTTGACCATTGAGTCAACAATTCTCTTGTGCAACTGATATCTTCAACATAAACTTATCATCAAGGTTCAAAATCTCCCATCAGGTTCAAGTTTCTTGAAAGCCATTAATTAGGGATGTGTGTTAACCTCAGTTAGAAAGTACCAAAATATTGTTAATTCCATCAATTTTCTTGCGGAATAGAAAAGGCAACTAAACGAAAAATGAAGTAATAAGCGAAAAAGAGAAATCGAGACACAAGGTTTATTTTGATTCACTGTTAAACTAGGGCTACATTCAATAAAGAATTTCACCATAATTAACAAATCTCACTTCTCTGTTACATTCGTCAATTTCAAGAGAAATATGTTACATATAAAAGACAGTAGATATTCATGGGCCCAAACCCAAACTATCAATAAAATATGAGCCAACACTATAAATTCTTCTCTTGTACTTTCCTATCGATAGAAAATATGAACCGTATTCTAAAACAATCAAATTTATGAGGAACTAGAAGGAACAAATGATAAGGACAAAAATGAAAACAAGAGGTTGAGATTCATACTGATCATCCCATTCAATATGGTCAACTATAAGCATAACTATTATGGTGGACTAAGATAGAATTACAAAAACTGATTCATAGATAACATGTGTGAGATTTTGTGAGATCACTATCGAGTGTTCTAAAAGTTTAAGCTATTAAATAAATGTGTGGTTTAATATTTCAATATTTTATCACTCTCCCTCATGCTTGGTCTCTGGTCTTTTTTGGCCTAGTTCCAAGCGTGGACATATTTAATAGAAGAGATCAACGAGGCTTGGAAAGATTTGAATTCAGAATCTCCGATTCTGATACTACGTGAAATTTTATTTTAAAAACTTAAGTTATTAAATAAAAGCATGATTAAATATTTAAATATTCTATCAACATGGAACACATTCATCGAGAGTGTTGAACACATTCAACTTATTTAGAAATTCCACTTGTAATTTATCACACCAACTCAAAAAGTAATTTTCACACCATTCTTGGTACGTACAGGCTGTACAGCAATATTGGAACCATAAACAAGCTCTCTTTAATATGTCTTAATGTAGCTAGTAAACTTAAACTTGGAGGAGCTCTTGGAAGGTGTTCATGGCTGAAAATGGCAGACTCAACACCACAACAACGTCCTTCTTATCTCTACACCCCCTCATGAACAGGCAGGACTTTGCCGGCAGGCTACCAGTCCCGAACTGCCTCGGCTCTCCCCATCCAAAGTCCGAGCTGCCATAATCGAGCTTAGTCCACGAACTTATTAGCAGCGTGCCCAGGGCGAACTCTTCAAATCCATACACGTCCAAATAGTCGATCCTTGACCGCGCATAATCCTCATTCACCCGGTCGATCGCCTCGGTTATTCTCTCTGCAGTGGAGGAGATCGGCTCATCAATCAACTCCCCTGCGGTGCAAAGACAGCACGGGAAGACCACGGCATTTCCGAAGAAGCCGTGGGGCACTGGGGTGGTTAGCTTAGACCTGAAATCAACCGGAATAGTGAGCATGGTTTGTTGGTGCGGTTTCATCCCGAGGGCCATGCTTCGAGTTCGCCACACCAGGGCCGCGAGCGCTACGAAGCTGGTGATGCTGCGCTTCACCTGTTGTTTATGAGGACTAGATACCGTCAGTGCACTTCCGAAACACCAGTCTTTTAGCGACCAAAATTAAGATGGGTCGTGAGAAGTCGCTAGATCGTCG
Source organism: Psidium guajava (assembly GCA_016432845.1). Taxonomy (NCBI): domain Eukaryota; kingdom Viridiplantae; phylum Streptophyta; class Magnoliopsida; order Myrtales; family Myrtaceae; genus Psidium; species Psidium guajava. The sequence continues at coordinate 3,191,862 of CM028234.1, read as the reverse complement.
CTAGAATCATATATTTGTTCTCGTGTTGTTAAGTATATATTGATTTGAATTTCCAGCATTATTACAAGACAACCTTACCTGTCCACCCGCCGTTGCCATTCCTTTTACTGCCGCCAGCTTCTCGGAGTCAAAGTGGAAAGATCTGTACACGAGTTGCTCCTTCTCATAGAGGGCCGTCAGGTTTGATACATCACTTAGTTGAACAAAGTCATCGTAAGGACCGCGGATTTGAGGAGGCATCCTTGGCTTTAGAATAGTTCTGTCGTGACAAGGGACGACCGATAACGGCTCGCCTCTCGCGATTTCAGCCCAGGAATTGATGAATTTTATCGCGGAGATACCATCAGACATGCAGTGGTTCAGAGCTATCCCCAGAATGAGACCTCCATTCGTCAACTTTGTTACCTGTTTTTACTCCAAGTTAATGAAATCGACATCAGATTAGGTAATCATAAATGGTAAGAATGATCATGAAGTATCTTCTAGAAATGGTAAGTTACATGAATTATCGTTCACCTGCGCAGTTAGAAGGGGTGCAATTTCCGGCATATTTTGTGTCGTAGGATCTTTGTAAACGAGCTTTGCTAAGACATCAGGATGAAGAACCGACATGTCGCCAAGGCTGTCGAGGTCACAGTCCGCCACTGCCTCCACGAACGGCACCCCTAGTTTCTTTTGGCAATCAACGATCAACTTCCCTTCGGTGCTTCTCGCTAATCTCCCTGCAAGTGGATAGTAATGAACCAGAACTTTGGACAGAGCCTGTTTAACCACATCTGCCGCATTCTCGGAGCTTCTGTCGAAGCAATAAACGGTCGACACGACTATGTGAGCCACCTGATCGATGCTAGTTAAGAAAATGAAGCCTCCAGGCGTCTCGTATTCCGGATGCACCGCGATAGGGATGGATCTCTCCACTGCTAGGCCGCTGCCGTCCACCGCTTTGAATGCTTCCGTAGGCGAAGGCATATCTTAAAACTTTACGTAAATGTCCGACTTTCCCCAGAGAAAAAGGCGCTACAGAGTTTAGAAAAAGCTATCAGATGGCGGGACTCGACATGCACATGCAAAGGCTATACTATACTAAGCTATTAAACCTCCTAGGCAAGCAAAGTAGGATGTTCTAGCGCCTTTCATCTCACAGGTACACAAGACTTGGGTTGAATGAAGAAAGAACCATCAGGAGTTTGAACAAATGAAGAGAATAACATAAATACAAATCCACAAGCGAAGTGAAACTTTATATGGGCATGGAGAATCGTAATGTGGCTGAGATCTTACAATCTTAGTTGAGAAGGTTACGATAAACCTAGACAAACAAACGGATCCTGCTAAACAGATTCAACTCAATTTGAAAAGGGCTTGAGAGAGAGAGAGATGTTTGACACTTGGATTATTGGGTTGCACAACTGAAGTTCCTGCGGAGACGCTACTTAAATAGACCCAGGGTTTCTGTCCAATTTGGAATGTTGTGAGTTTTCAAAGATTTTGAAAAAAATCAGCTTCTTGATTGGTCAGATGTCCTTGACCTTCACATGGCGATTTTCTGTCTAGTTGATCATTGGCATTCACGGAATGTGGCCCGAGCAATTAGGCGAAGAAGGCGGCAATTTTCCGGTGTTTGTTCACCAATCAAGGGGAAAATAGAAAACAGGGTTTGGCTGAAACGTTGACCGTCACGTGGCATTTCTGTAAATTATGAACTCTTAGCATGTTATTATCCGCGCAAAGAAAAGGACGTGAACTTTTTCTTATTGGATAATTCAATAGCTGAAAAGTTTCTTGTTTTTCAATTAAGTACCTCATATGTACGTGAGAGAAAGTAAATAAAAAATGTTATAATTTACGTACGACATTCATTTAAGTGGCATAACTTTTTTTTTCTCTGCTCACTTAAGTGCCACAAATTTAAAAAATTTACCACTCGAGTACCATTGACAATTTACCTCGCCGGAAAACCGATGTGGACATTGAAAAATCTAATGCGGCATTGTTGGAACAATCTCTTTGAATTTTTTAAATTTATCCTGAAATTTTTTAAAATATATATATATTTGAAATTTTTAATTTTTAATTTTTTTTAGCTCTTTCCAATTTTTCCCCTTGGCTAGTGAGGGTCACTGACGAGCTTCACCGGCCACAAAACCCTCACCATCGGCTAGCGGCCACAAAACCCTCACCATCGGCCAGCGATGCCGCGATGGCCTTGGGCGAGGGCATGAAGGCCCTCGTTGGATTTGGGCAATGGCCGTCGCCCATCCACAACCGAAGGACAAAGTCTACAATAAAAGGGCGAAGTCCGTGGTTGGGCCGTCACACCTACAGACCATGGGCGAGGCAAAGCCACGAAGGCTCTTGCCCAAATCTAGTAAGGGCCTTCGCACCCTCACCTGCAGCTGGTGAGGCCGCGATCGCCCTTGTCTAGGGCCATTGCAGCACCACCAGCAAAGGGCGAGGCAACTCTCACCACTAAGCAAGGGTTTCATGGTTGGTGACCCTCATCGACCAAGGAAAAAATTTAAAAAAAAATAAAAAAGCAAAAGAAAAATAAAAATTTTTAAAAAATAAAAAAAAATCCACATGCCACTTAAAATCAATTGAAAAATTAATAATAAATCCTCATAGGATGATTTGCTAGAAGTGGCATTCAAGTGATCTATTTCTTTTCGACATGGTACTCAAGCGAGCGAAAAAAGAAATTATTTGCAACGTGCACAAGTTATGACACTCTTAATGTACTTATCTTGATGAACACGATGGTTCAATCACAGAAAAAAAAAATTTGGGGGTCTTCCTTTGCCTTTGAGCAGCCATGTATGAGAAAAAGAAGTACTTTTGTAGTTTAGTTGATTTAGATTGGTGACGCATTACGTAAATCTTGCATTCAACACTTTCTCGTGTCGAACTATGATCGGCGGGCGCACATGACAACCATTCTGTTCCAGAAATTATTTCTAAAACAGAAATTGATTTTTGTATTTCTGCCAGAAACAAAAATTTTTTGTTTCTGGTCTTGGGCCAAAATCTATTTCTGGAACAGTTTTTTGTTCCGGAAATAGAAAAACAGATTTGCGTTGCCAAACGAGTTTCTGTTCCAAACCTATTTCTGGAATAGGTTTGGAACAGAAATAGCGAAACAGAAACGTTCTCATGCGCGCCCGAAGAGCGCCAAAAAATAAAATGCCCTCAATTTTCTCATCTGCCAATGTGTTGTATTGACAGAATGAGAACTTGCTGCATGCAATAACAGTGAAAGGAGTAAACAAAGACAAACCCTAGTTAATTGAATTTGTCTTACTTGAACAGGAAAGATATAATTGGAAAGTCACGATTTAACAAGTGGCGTTAATGGAAGGATACGCGAGCTATCTTGAAGGTGTTCAATCTCGGGTAATATGTCTATATTCGGACCAACTCTTGGAACGTGTTCATGGCCGAAAGTGGCAAACCCAACACCGCCGCTATGCCCTTCTTGTTCTCACTAAAGGCCACGCCTAACGAGAACTAGAAACACTACAGAATCAAAAGGGATTGGTGCACTTGTATGGAACCAATCAAAGAGTTAATGCAGAACGACGACAATTCACAAGACTAGAGTGCTTCCTGTATTCCCTCCCGTCAACATTGGCTGATGAAACAACCATCCTTCAAACGAAAAGGTTAAATTCTATTTTTTTTTAGACAAAGGGTTAGAGAGAGAACTTGAACCTTTATATAGAGTTTGCAACGCGGACCCTCATCATGGATCAAGCCTAATGATTGGCCCGCACTAGGCAACCCTTATTAAACCGATTGTTGACAATATATTTTTTTCAAATCCCTTTTATTTTTAGAAAATTAATTAAAAAATATCATAATATTTATGAAATTGAAAAATTAACTTTTGAAGCCTTGGCCAAGCCTTTGGAACCATTTTTGAAAAAAAAATATTTTCCAAAATTTTCGAAACTTTTAATATTTATTTAATTCGAAAATATCCCCAAAAATAGAGGGAAAAAAGCATTTGTGACCAAAAAAATATGAAAAAATAGTCATTGGTTTTATTTTTATTTTAATTGCATTTTGGTCACTTTAAAACTATAAAATTTGATCAGAAGCCTTAATTTTCAAAATTTTGCAATTAGGTCCCTAAAAGAACAAAAATCACAAATTGAGTCTTTCTAATATTTTTTCTGATTTTGCCCTAATTATGACATTTGGTTCTTACACCTTTAATTATATTTTGGTCCAATCAATTTCATGAATGGCGCAATTTGAAAATTAGACCTACCTGAAATTTTAGTTTAGTCTTTCATTTTTAAATTATGATCAATTGATCATTTTTGGGCAATTTCGTTTAAATATAACCCTCCCTCAAGGGTTTTTTTTTTTATGTTCTAAATTCATTGACGCAATCGATTCGGCTCAATTTGTTCATTAAAGGTTTCAATTGATGAGATTTCCCACTCAGGTCAAACTTTGGATTTAGGTTTTTGCACCATATTGAACCGTTTAATATCAAAAATACCATTTTTACATGTAAGACATTCTGTAAAATCCATTTTGGCTTCAATTGCATAAAATGTAGTCGATTTGATGGCTAATTTGAGGAAAATAGAGCAACCACGTTGTCGCTATCCGATCGACCCAGAGGTTGCTATTCGTTCGGGCTAATGGATTGCCAAGGCCTTTATATCTAAGAGGCAAGGGCTCTAGAGTGACACATTCCAAGCCCATACCAAATCGCAGTGAGAGATTTAATTGTCGAGTTCGATCTTAGTGTAATCAGGTGACATGTACAATATGTATATACAATTAGAGTCATTATTGGTCTTTCTTAGAAGGCAGATTGAAAACCTCACCAAGTGATTGGGAGAGATTGTTTGGTTCTGTGAAATTAGAGAAACTGGGTTCGGGAACTTAATTATGCCGGGAATCTCTATCGATGCCCAGATCAAGTAATCATCTTAACTATGATTTAATGCAGGCTCAATTTCTGGTGAGGTGAGTTAGAATTGGGTTTTCATGTAGGCTAGGAAGACTAAGCTTATCAATCATAGTCAATAAAATAAATGCGCAATCAAAGATCCAAAATGCTCAAGGCAAGTGAAGGCTTCCTTTGTATAGCTCTAGATGCTTAGAGAATGCGTAATTAAGGCTTAGGGAAAAGTCTCGGATGGTTGGAGACAATTTGCCTTTGAGAGGGGCAAAATCATCATTTTTTGAAGGGTCGAGGCTCAAAGTGCCCAAAATCATCATGTTCAAGGGTTTTAAAAGTCAAAACCGGGGAAAGCAAGGTTAATCTAGCCATTTCCTTTTTTTTTGTGATTTTATAGATTTTTTCTGAATTTGTTTTCAAAAAATTCTAATTTTTTTATTTTTAATTTTTTTTATCTTTTTATTATTTTAATAAAATGACCCGGTCCGGTTGCAGGACCCGACGCAATCGGACCGGACTCAAACCTCCGCTGTCTGAGTCTTACGCGGACTGGGCTCAAAGCTTGAGCCCAGTCCGAATTCTACAATTCCATGCAAGGTTATTGGGCCCAGCCTTCTCCAACAGGCCTGCCAATCAAGCCTAAAGCCCAAAACAGACCCAATACCCTCTAGCCCAAAAAGCAAGAAGGCCCCAACGTGCACACCCAATCTGTTTACCCGCATTTTTTACTTTCTTCTTCCTTTTCTTTTTTGTTTTTTCTTCTATTATCTATCTCCTTTTCTTTTTCTCATCTCTGGTTCATCTTCCACCGCAGGTCTTCCCCGAGAACTTCATCACCAGAAACCACAAACTCTCATCACTCGTTTTTTTTCACCAAGATTTACCTAAACTAACTTAAAAACAAACCTAGGCCTAGATCCAACCAAAACCGCAACACCGGCCAGATTTTCCAGTTTCAGGAGAGAGTTTATCCCTCGATTTCAGCCGCTCGTTTCGCACTCTCCAGTCACGATGGAAACGGAGGAGGTTCGAGGAATTTTACCTGAGTCCCCTAAGCCGCCAGTCGGCGTCCGTCGATGGCCACTGAACGCGATGTCGTCACGGTTCAAGCCGAGGTTCAGTTGCTCTCGGCCTTGCTTCCTCGAACTGCGTCCACGACGGCACTGCCGCCGTTTACTTGGGGACTGCCCTTCGGCCGTGACGACGCCCACCGTCGTAGGGCGACTTGGTTGTGCCGATTCCTCGCCGAGCTTTCTGGTTGAACTCCTTTTTTGGCTCTCTTTTTTTTTTTGGCGAGGACCCCCCTTGAGAGCCTACCTCTGCTCCTCCCTTTCCGTTTTTCTTCGTGAATGCAACCCCTCTCCCAATCTCCTCTCAGCCCAACTCTATCTCGTCTCTTTTTTTCTCAAGCTCTCTTGTCTCTCCATCGTCAACATGAGAGTCTCCAGAGAGCCCTCTCTCTTTATTTCGCGACGGCCCCTGCCCCAGAAGGACGACGCCGGCCTTTTGTACCCGCCGTCTGTCCTATTCCTTAATATCGCTTTTTCTCCTTACTTTAACAGCTGTGTGCTTTAGAGTTTAGAGTCACCTCTCCTGTTCTATCCTCTCGTGGAAATATTGTAGAGTAGCCGCCTCCTTGTACCAGCCGACCGTCCTTTCTTTAACAGCCATGTCCTTTTGAGTCACGTCACCTATTTTACCCTCTCGTGGGACTGTTCTAGCGTAGAGTTTTCGAGAGATTATCCATGAAAATCTCAATTTTAAAAGTTGATTTTGTATAAGAATTAGTAAAGTCAAATTTCAAATGACTACACTTCGTGAATCCAACTTTTTCGATGACTTTAAAATGGTGAGAAATCTTTGGGTGTGGGTTTAAATCTAAACTAGAATAACCGATTAATCTCAATTTGCAAAAAAAATAAACTAAATTGAAAATTGAATTAGGTCCACTTTTCAATTGGTGTAGTTCATGAAAGTGATTGGATCAAAATGCAATTAAATGTGTAAGATCTAAATGCCATAACTAGCACAAATGTGTAAGATCCAAATTTGATATTTTTGCTCGACAAGGGATCTAAATGCAAAAATTTCGAAAATCAAGGACCCAGGTTGAATTTTTAGGATTTAAAGTGATCAAAATATAATAGGGATTAAAATGAGACTAAAGATTACTTTTTGTATTTTTTTTTTCATGTCATGAATGCTATTTTTTCTATTTTTAGGATATTTTTAGTTAAAAAATATTAAAAATATGAAAATTTTGGAAATCATTTTTCATTCAAAAATAATTCCTTAGGCTTCTCTAAGGTTTCTAAAGTTGATTTTGTAATTTTATAAATTTTTTGATATTTTTAATTATTTTTATAAAAATAAAGAGTTTGAAATCAAGTGTCAAGATGATTTAATAGACATATTATATCATTACAATGGCTAGCAATTAAGCTAGATTCGCACTTGGAGATTCTCAATAATGAGTATTAATTAAAGACGCGAATTAAGGGAGATGAAAATGACTCATTTAATGAAGTAATCCATATATAGAAACCCAAGATCACGATTGTATAGACGATTTGATCCAAAGGGAGATTATTTCCTTCGTCAACCTCAAGGGCTAAGAAATCCTTTATATACAGTTTCTTCCAAACAAGGAAGTTTGGAAAGCGATCCTCTGGCAATTTTGCAATGGGAAGTTGGGATGGAGAAGTTTAAAAGGAGAACTCAAGACTAAAGAGTGTACATGCACGAGAGAACATAATTCAAAACTCCAAGAGCGAAAAAGCTTCATATCCTTCATATATTTTTGATCCAACACTGTAATAGTTAGAAGAGAACATATGAAACCTTTATATATAATCTCGTTTAAATGGGAAAGTTTGGAAAGTAATCATCTAAAGATCTTATAACGGGAACTTGAGATGGATGAGTATAAAATGAGAACTTAAGGTTGAAGAGTATACAGACATGAGAATAGAATTCAAAATTTCAGCAGTGAGAAAATTTCACATCCTTAGAGGAGAACATATGAGTGTAAGAGTGTTAGACAAGAAATCTATTCACTAAGCTATAATTTATGAGTTATTTATTAGTGAAATCCAATCGATTAACTGCCGGCATGAAGAAGTGGATGTAAACTTGAACAAAACCAATTGATTGCCGGCACCATTCACAAATTTATTTTCACATTCTCTTTCCCTTAATTTCTTTGTTTATATATCTATGAAAGTAAATTTGTGCATGACGCAACATCCGAGGTTTTCTCAGATCTTCCTAGTAGCATCGTCTGAACGAAACTTTGAGTTTATTTGTTTGAATTCTGCATTAGTTTATATAATTCATTAAAATCACTTACTTATCCCTTTTAGATGATAACGCTAGTCTCAACATGTTGTATCTTCATAATGCGTACGAGGTGCCACCACTCCATTATCACAAGACAAACTCTATTTATCTCTTGTTAAAAGCATTTGATATGCCGGACGTGGTATGTCGAGCATTGATCACTCAAGTTGGACCAGCTTCTCGAAAGTGTTCATGGCGGAAAGTGGCAAACCCAACACTACCACAATGCCCTTTCCCTCCCTCCCATCCGCCATAAATAGACAACCCGTCGGCAGGTCACCGGTGCCGAAAGTCCTTGGCTTTCCCCATCCGAAGTCCGTGGAGCCATAATCAAACCTTTGCCACGAAACCAACACGAGAGAGGTCAATGAGAGAAGGTCGAATTGATGCACTTCCAAGGAGTCTATCCACGACCACACGTAGTCCTCATTCACCCTCTCGATTGCCTCCCCTATTCTCCCTGCGGTGAAAGAGAATGGCTCATCGATCAACTCTCCCACGGTGCAGAGACAGCAACCTTCGACCACAGCATTCCCGATGTATCTGGGCATTGGCGGTTTCATGTTAGACCGGAAATCAACGGGAAAAAGAAGCTTCGACAGTTGGTGCGGTTTCATCTTGAGTGCCATGGTTCGAGCCCGCCACACTTGGGCTGCAAGTGCTATGAAGCTGGAGCAGCTACTTGTGACCTGTTGTTCACATTGAATCGTGAATTGAATGTGAATGATGTTACAAGGAGTGATGGGGATCGATGTACTCTTACTCATTTGCAATACAATCCCCAACTTTTGGTATCTTGTATCTTCGTAATGTGTACGAATTGCCACCACCCCATTAGCACAAGACAAATTTTAGCTGACAATAGAGGATCACATTTATATGTGCAGTAAAGAAGAACGCAACATCTACCTGTCCATCGGATGTTGCCATTTTTTTAAGAGTTGCCAACTTCGCGTTGTCGAAGTGAAAAGATTTCCACACAATTTGCTCTTTCTCGTATAATGCCTTCAAGCCTGATACATCACTAATCTGAACAAAGCTGTCGGAAGTACTGGTGATTTGAGGAGGAACCCTTGATGTCAGAACGGTTCTATCGTGACAAGGGATGATGGATAATGGTCTACCTCTTGCTATTTCAGCCCATGAGTTCATAAAATTCATTACGGAGGTACCATCAAGCATACAGTGATTAAATACGATTCCTAAAGTGAAACCTCCACAGCTAAACTTCGTTACCTGTTTAATTTGTCACCAGAGTTAGTAGTACCCTAAAATAAAATGCAACAAATGTAATGTACTTGGATATATTCTTGCATGGTGGTTTTCCATGAATTTTGTATATATACCTTGCGTCGGTTTGAAACATTGTATCTGACCGGGCCCATGTTAAATCGTATGGGACCCAAAGAATTCAACAATGGTAGCTAGAGATGGATCCAAAGTAGATGAACCTAGTTTATGAAATAATGTCTTAATTTCTTATCGAAGGGACCTCAGCAAGATGTGACTAATAAGATTTCTTACGTGAAGGGTCAAAATCCGCTGAGTATTTTAATGGTAATAAGTTGACATTGATTGTTATTATCTATAACAATTTATAACGTCCATTATCTATGACAACTTGTAACGTCCATAGGGAATTACAAAGACTTGAATGTTATCATAGCATAAAGAAATTCATAGGAATTTCATCTTGATTGTAGATAAATTGCTTTTTATTATTTTACCGAACTTACCATATTGAGAAAAACTGGTTTATACTTCGTTTTTGTGGGTGACTTATTGCAAAAGTTGACAAGTCAAAGTTTCTATTGGTCATAGAAAGCTGTTTTGATCATAGAAAGTCACGTTGAAAATACTTGCCATAAATAAGTCGACCCTTGCTTTTGCTATATGATGAAAAATACTTAACAAGCTATCTTTTCTTACGCTGTCACCAACTTCATCTAGAATGCATGTGGAGCTACCATTAATTAACTGTAAATTTAAGTCTACCAAAACATAGACGAGAAAATCGAAGAAGATAAAATTGAAAAGAAAAGTGTTAACCACTAGCGGAAGAGGAAGCAGGAGATTGCTTCTAACCTGTGCTGTGAAAAGGGGTGCAACTTCTAACATATTTTCAGTAGGGTCTCCATAAACAAGCTTTCGCAAGACATGACCATCGAGAAATTGCATGTCACCCAGATCTTCAATGTCGCAATTCGCCAATGCCTCCACAAATGGCACTCCTATCTTCTTCTCGCAATCGACGGTCAACCTCCCTTGAGAGTTTTTAGCTAACCTACCCGCCAGCGGATAGTAATGAACCAAGACTCGGGACAAAGCTTTCTTAATCACGTCTACCGTGTCGGGATCGCTCCTGTCGAAGGAATAAACCATCGGCAGGTAAAAAACAGACGCTTGATCGATGTTACTTAAGAAAAGGGAGCCCCCAGGTGTTTCTTGATCTGGCAGGACGGCAACAGGGACGGCTCTTTCTACTAATGGGGCATCGATCGCCGTGGTTTGGAAGGCCTCCATCAGAGAAGTCCGAAACTCTCTATCCTGATCTCTTCCTGAGAAAAATGGTGGGTTGGAAAGTTCAAAAAGATCGTCAGGTGGAGGAAGGAGATCACATGTGAGTTAGTAAGGACGTCATTAAAACCATGTGCAAGCAAACTGTAATCGAAGAAAACTAACGCTGCAGATGTGAATGGAATCATTTCTGCCAGATCTCGTGTTTGAATGAAAAGAAGAGAAAGTACAGAGGTCTCCTTGGAGGTGCAAAACTTAGATTTACGAATTAGACAAGCAAGTAATGAAGTGAGAAAGTCAATGACCGACCAACTTCCTCAAACCTTCCCTTTCCCAACTTCCTCAAGCCTACTTCCCTTCCTCAATGCACATTATTATTTTCCTTATGAACCATGGCAGGCATCATAATGTTGATACATCCGCCTACCAAGTGAGCCACATCAAAGACGACATACACAAAATGGCTAGGGGGACGATATGTTTATGAAGAATTTGAAAATGACGCCACAAGCAAGCGACATGACGACTCGAACAAGGCATCTGTCCCATTCTTGGCGGAGAATTTAGCCGGGAATTTTAGGCGATCCGGGTAGAGGAAGACTATGCCTATAAGTTCCATTAGTAAACCTCGTATGCAAGTAAAACGGGATCCACCACCCCTAGCGCTTACTCCTAAGTAACAAAGACTTCAACATGTCTTGTCAAACGAAGGAAATACTACGAAAAGATTTAGAGAGAGAGAGAGAGAGAGAGAGAGAGAGAGAGAGAGAGAGAGAGAGAGAGAGAGAGAGAGAGAGAGAGAGAGAGAGAGAGATTAGAGATGAACGTACCCTTAAATTGTATTGGCTTATCTCTTCTGATTTTAGAAAGATACCGCTCCCGCAGGCTGTATAAATAGACGTAGAGTTTCTGTTTTTATGGTGTTCTAATATCAAAGTTCAATAATATAATTCCCCTAAGTGTACGATCACTCCGATTAGCTTCTTGGACGTTGCAAGGCATGTAATGACAATATTGATCTTACAATAATTCATAATATGTTATGCAGCTGCAAATTAGAAAATGGAAGTATCTTCAATAACAATTTGCTTCGTATAGTGACATACATCAGTGGAAGACAAAAATGAGAATCTTCAATTTCAACCGCCGTCAGTAGATGACAAAAATGAGTACAATCTTAGATCACTCAATGTAAGAATTGAACCCAAGTCGCTAGCCTTCAATTTAAAAAGAATAGAGCATACACCGCCCCGTGTGAATAAAATTTCATATGAGTGGCTCTATCTACCCTTAATTTGTAGAATTTAACAATTCACTCTATCAAATCAATGGTGTATAAGACCGCTTGTGTATATCTCTCTTTTTTTTCCACATATATATAAGGCGTTTGAATCTACAACAATAGATCAACCCCATAATAGGCATCCAATTCAATATTATCTAGGATAAATGATGCAAATGACTTCTAAACTTTGTCCAATATGAAATATTATTTCTAAATTTTAACCTGATATGTAATATCATCTCTAAACTTTTAATGTAATTGCTAAATTTTTTGTACATCTTCAATTTAGTTAATAGACTATCTGAAAATATTAAATATTGTCAGTGAACTTGAATTAATGGAATGATTAACATTAGAAATTTCCATATAGTTCATGGACTACATTAAGCAAATACCAAAAATCAAGGGACCACATTAAACAAATCAAAAGTTCAGGGACGCCATTGCACATTGGGTTAAAGTCCAAAGACTATATTGCACGTTAGGCCAAAGTTCATGGGACATTTGTATCAGTATCCCTATTATCGACTATAAATAACAACGACAAAAAGTGAAAAATAACTAGAAGTTGAAATTCACACCGCTCATCCCAAAGCAATAAGGTGCACTACTAATTATAGATGGCCTAGAAGACTTTTATCGAGTGTGGAACATATCCAACTTATTCAGGAATTCCACTTGTATTCAAGAACATTATCAAAAAAAAGTCATAAATCTATTGTAATTATGTCAATTCAGTCCTAAATCTATTTTATTTTATTTTATTGCTAATAGAGTCATAAACCTTTTATATTTGCATCAATTCAATCCATTTTTTACGCTGGCGTGGATAATTTTTATTAACATTTTAATATTTTTTAAATGATTTTTTTCTTTTTTTTCCCTCTTCTCCCCATTGTGGCTGGCGAGGGTAGCCAGAGCTTGTTGGCCATTGGGCAAGGCTGCGAAGCCCTCACTCATGACCATGCCTCAAACCATCGCAAGGCACGGCCATAGGCGAGGCCACCTTCGCTCGTGACTAGTAAGGATTTCGCGCTGACAACGCCACATCGACACCGGCAAGCCAAACAGACTGAATTAATACAAATGCAAAAATTTTATAACTTAATTGGCAAAAAAAAAAGAAGCTTAAAATTGAATTGGCATAAATGTAATAAGTTTGTGACATTTTTGGTAATTTTCTCGCTTGTATTCATGAACTAGTTACTGTGGGGTTTCTCATCGTGACTTCATCTTTCTTGCCGGAAATTGTGATTTACAAGAAAGTGAAGTGTACCGGAGCTTTCGTTTGTTTTGCCCTTCTCCTGCGTTTTAACATAAGCCAGTCGCCAACTCTTGTAATCTGTGGTATTGCTTATGTTTCCTCGACCTTCTGTCTTTTCCGTTTGTTGCGTTGGTTTGGCTTCAGTACAAGCTTTGACGTGTTTAAATCCTTCCAAGCTCGAGATTAGGTGAGACCAGTATTTCCCTGTCCAGTTGCAACTTCCCTGAATGCAACAACAGAGCGAGCATGTCAGGGGCCGGCCGATTAATTAATTAAGGATGGGTTGATGTGCATGTCGGATTACAAACTAGTGAGTACCTGTTAGAAAAGCAATTGGGAAGAAAATAAAAAGACTTTGATGCGTTGTTTTTTAGCAATTATTTGCCCCACAAAATTACTAATGGTTACTGTGAATTCGATTTTTTCACACATCCGCACGCGGATACAATAGATCTGGTCCACATAGCCAATGGTCTTCAATTGTAAGGCAAGAAGCCTTCCAATTTATAACTTGGTCTGCACACTCAATATCTATTCAATCAGGCACCTCTTTGTTTGTTTTGCAAACAAACTACCAAAAAACAGTGTCTACCCATTAGTTTGGTATTTTGCAAAATACAAGCGATTACTGATTGGAGAGGAGGTCTCATCAGGATAAGTAATCTACTCCAACATTACAAACTGTGGAGTACAAGGCTAAATTGACACTGAAGGATAAGGCAAATTGAAGAATAACAAGGGAGGGGGTGAAATATGAGATGTGAAGTGGGGGGAATAATTAAAATGCAATGTTTGCAATTATAAAAATAAAGAATTTTGATTTAACATCAATCATGCTACAAAATATTTATAGTTCATTTTACCGATATATACCACGTGTGAAATCAGTTGCCAAATCGAAATAAATATCCAATCACAACTGCAACCCATGTTGCCATTGCCATGTTTCTCTATAACTTAATGACAATCACAATTAATTTTCTTATGATAACAACGTTAATAAATTGTTCTCACATGTAAAATATAGTATGTGCATAAATTATTGGGATATGTTTCATACTTTCATTGACAAGCCTAAATAGCTATTACTATATGTTATCCATTTCTTTTGTAATTGAGAGATGAAACGAGAGGTGCAATGTGTTAATTATAGTAGATTCATCTGCCAGATAACCCTAGTTTAAATATCAACCAAGATAAAATTTTATGTCTCGATTTCTCTTTTTTTATTTTTACGCTTTATTTAATTGTGATTGTCCATTGAATCCTACCTGCCATAGTCGAGCCTCGTCGATGGTTGGCTAGGGCAAGGGCTGCCGAGGCTTGTGCGGGAACGGTTGCCCTCACCAGATCCAGCGAGCGCAACCCTTCCCATTTGTCAGAATGCCTTGTGCGTAGAGCCATCGATATGGGTCAAAGACCCATATTTGACCCATATTTTGTATAAACTGGATCTTATATGGGTCATCAACTTTTAAATGACTCACTAAAAATGGGTCTAAAAGGTTGAAGTGAAATTAAATGGGTCAACATTGGGCCATACATGAAACCCATTTTTGACCCAAATTAAACCCATTTTCGACCCATAACTATCACAAATTACAAATGAGCCTAGGGCCTCAAAGCCTAAACTTTCTTCTTATTATTTTTTAATTTTCTATTTTTACAAATGGGCTCATGGTTGCCGCTTGCCGCTCACGGTCGTGGGTCACCAGTCGTGCGGTCACCGATCGCACGGTCTCCGGTCACGGGATTGCCGGTCGAGCCGTTGCGAGGTCGCGGGTCGCGTGGTCACCGGTCGCTCGGTTGCGCGGTCGTGGGGTCGCCGGTAATCTAAGGTAGTTGAAGATGCACGTCCAAGACCCGAATCTTTCTTCGATCGCCCAGCATAGCAAGGAATTTTCTAGAGAATGTGCTGCTTGGCTTGGACCTAGACCTTTCTTCGGTTGCCTAATGTAGTCATGAAGGTCTCTGACCTCCTGGTAAAAAGAAGTTTTGAAATACAATGTATTTATTCTCGTTGGATGTAGAAGACACTTACGGACTCGTGGTGGATGGGCCGAGAGGTGTGTCAAATATGTGTTCGTAATTTTGTCCCCCATGAGTTAGGGGTGATGGTATCTCATTAGTTGAGATGAGTCTCGTCGATTGCGCGGTCGCCGGTCGCGCGGTCACTGGCCGCCACCACTTCGGGTTGCGGGTCGCTGCCGCCGCCGTCCGATGTGGCCAGAGAAAAATAAAAGCAAAATAAAATAAAAATACTTTTTAAAAAATAAAATATTTTATTTTAAAAAAATTTCACTAGATTTTTTATTGCGTGAAAGGATTTTAGAAATATCATTTTTTTAATTTTTTTGCTAATTTTTTTATTATTTAATTTTCTTTTTTATTTGATGTGAAAATTTTATCCGATAACATATACATGTGAAAAGCTTAAAATAGGTTACATGAGTTATATAATTTTTTTTAATATGGGTCAAAATGGGTCAGGTAGGGCATGGGTTGGTTGTGGGTTGCGTCGGGTATGGGTCATTGAATATATGTCAAAACGGGTTAGACGGGTCAATATGGATAGGACCATATTAGACCCGACCCAAACCCGACCCGACCCACCTATTTGACACCTCTACTTGTGCGTCTCTTGAGAGATGACCTCCACCATTTGGCTTGCATGGTCAAGCTTAGTTCTTGGCTTGAAGTTAAATAAGAGGAGGATTACACCTGAAGGTTGCACTTTCAACTGTTCGGCCAGCCCATGCATTATTTTTTCTGTTTCGACCCTTTACGAAGTAGCCATTTGATTTTCAGGATCTTAATCAATTCACAATATGTTCTCCATCATGTCATTTGATTACGTGAACAACTAATGTTCATTCATACAATAATGGCAGTAGGTGTAGGACCGGCATGTCATCTATGCAAATGCACAAGCACAACTTTGTCAACTGCTTCCTGATTAGCCACTTCGCACTCTTCAAATTTGCTCTATTTATCCAAATTTCTGCAATTGAGAAGCTAACTCTGCTCAGACGTGAGGAACAGAAGAAGAAAGGCCAACTTGGACTTTTATCAGATCTGGAATGAATTTTCCTGAGAAGAGACATTTGAAGAAATAGAAAGACTAGTTATGGAGGTGTTGGCTGTAATTACTTATTTTTTTAACATTCCCCTTTTTTTATTTTTGCTCCACAGATTAAGAATTTCTTTCAAATTTCACATATGCAACGTTATATTGGTTTGCAAGTATTAGTTTGAGAGGATCACGTCTTTCGACATCTCACGGGCATATCAAGCTACCAAAGCTCATCCTTGGATGTCTTGCCAGATCCAGCGAGAGCAACTCTCCTGCCTAGGTGAGGGCACCCCTTGCCCTAAGGCTATCAATATCACAATCAATATGTTCTGTTTTTACCGAACAATAGAATGGTTCTCGAAATTCTCAACATTTTTCAATTCGCATAACTCACTTTACTAATCTCTCTTCTTCGTCTTTCTCTTGATATATATATATATATATATATATATATGTAAGTTTCTGTGTATATGAAATTGTTTTTTCCCCTATCAAAGAAAAAAAATCAGTATATTTTCTTGACCTGTGTGTTTTGAAATTGTAAGAAGCATATAAGCAAAAAGCCAGCACTAGTACGAAGAGATCTTTTGCTAACATTGCCTTTGGTCGCTACTTCCTCAAATAACCAACACGCAGTAAGTGGATTTCAATTACTATTTATTCACGTCTTCATTCCCCCACAGTTAACCACAACATATAATAGATGCAGCTCCTTGTGGCTCCTCATGAACCCTAATTAACCATTGAAGGATCCACACTTACGTCTTATCTCACCATCACCTCCGGTCTTGACCCCAAGATTACTCATCTTCCTCATGGCGTCCACAAAGAACCCGAAGAAACTCTTCTCATCACTAGCCATGAGCTTCACATAGGCCCTGGTCTTGGCATCACTGATCAATACCTGGTCAGTAGCGAGCAATCCTAACTTCTCCTCGAGATTCCTGTAATACGCGTTGTGGAACTGGAACTGCGACGTGACGTCGTTGAATGTAAATTTGTCGGGGTTGAGGTGTTGCTGTGGGTAATCCGCGCGTAGCTTCTGGGCGAAGCTCGGGTCCATGGTTGGGTTCTTGTAGAAAGTTTCGTTGTAGTTGTAGATCCTAGACATGAACTCCTTGCAATGCGAGACGCCAATGGTGTGGCCACCGGACAAGGTCACCATGTCTAGGGTTGAGAGGCCCTTGCAGTTAAAAAGAGAGATGATTTCAGAGAGGGTTTGCTCCACCAGAGGGAGGTTCCCATCCACTCTTGATGCCCTGGAGATCAAGCCATCTTTTCTCCCCTTGAGTACTTCCCACATTGGTCCTCCCGCCTAGGGAATTGAGAAATTAAAATAAGAAATAGAAAAGGAAGGATATAACAATTCGTGACGAAATAGTATGCAACGCAATGATGTAAATAACATGAGAATTAAGGAGAGCCGTCGACTAAACTATAGACCAATTACCAAGTTAATCGGATCCCTCGTTGTAATCATCATGACATCGGCAAGAGACGACCCCTGGAAACTGGAGCTCCACCGCTCTTTTCGATCGAAAGAAGACGTCGTAACCGTCTCCAGGGAGGGACAGGTTTATCTACGCATCCCTCTCCGCTGTGTTATTGTCCATTGATGCGATCAAGATGGACGCATCACAACCCTAATTTCCAGGTTCAAAAGTTCTCTAATAGTGACGACACGACACTAGACAATGGAGAAGAGAAATTTTGAGTTTCAACTTGAAAATTACAATCTGTGCAAATGACCCGGAGCCATCAGAAAAAAAGAAATTAAAGGAAGAGAAGAGAAATTAAAGTAACCGTAATTACTTTGTGCGCACAATTACCAAGACCGTTGCACCAATAGAAATTGTAGAATTTGGCGATGGGAGAGTCGTAACACATGAACAGGTTACAAAAGGTAACGAACTTTTAGTGATGCGTAAGAATCGTCGCGTGACACTTGAAGAGCATCTAAAAGTTCTCTTTCCTCGTATATTCAAGGACCAAGCATACAAGTTTGTACATGGAATATTGAGCGAAATCACATCATGTAAGAGAACGCAACAATGGAAGTACCGAAACAAATGCTAGAAACTCAGTTCAGAGAAAGAAGATCAACAAGCCTTGCGCAGCAAGCGAAGGTGATGACCCCCTTTTATATCATGGCAAGGCAGCGCAGCTACTGGGTTAGTAGTTAAGGACTTTTCCCAAAATTACCGAGACCAATGCGATTATTACTTACATAATTTTTTTTTTATCTGTCTAACTGGAACACATATGGTTTAATTTGTCACCACTTTGTTACATTTAAATTAAAATTCCTCAGAGGATAATTTGGAATTAGAGGTGAAACGTAAGATGATTATCGCACAAAATAGTTTGCTTTCGGCTTTTCTTGATCGAGTGAAGGAGAATCAACATTCGAACTCCATCAATTTTACCGAGAACCACGTCTCTATGCTGAAATTTCTTGGTTGTATAACTGTACACAATCTTAAAATTTAGAGCGCATGTTTGAGAAATTTCGGTTCCTCGCTCGCTTCATGCCCATCGAGATGAGCTTCCACGGTAACTTTTTATGCTAGAAAGAAAAAGCCTCACGTCCGAAGACGTGACCTCTCTAGTTAATGCTTGCAAGTTTCAACTACGCCAAACAGGTAAAATTTAACTTGCTATACCAATTTGACATAACTTTGCATGCGTGAAATTTCGAAGAAATTATCAGTCGGGGGAGCGACGTGGCGTTGTGCCTAACTTGAAATCCAATTATTTCTAGGTTTGGGGGGAAAGGAAAAAAAAAAAGGAAAAGAAAAGAGAATGTTTAAGAATAGGTAATTACAACCAATACACCCATAAATAATCTTTCTTCTCTTCAAATGTCTCTTCTCAGGACAATTCATTCCAGATCTGATTAAGTCTAAGCTGGCGGCCTTTCTTCTTCTGGTCCTCTCGTCTGATCAGAGTCAGCTTCTCCTTGCAGAAACCTGGTAAACAGAGCAAAGTCGAAGACCGCAAAAAGGTACATCAATGTAGTCCTTAGCTCTTTTCTCTATGTATACGACTCAGCAAAATGCTTTTTTATCTCATGGACATGGAGAAACGGGAATAGCACTTTTTCCATCCGTCGCTTATTCCGAAAGGAAGCAATTGACAAAGTTGTGCTCGTGCATCGCATAGACGGTAACTCAGTCCTGCACCTACCGCCATTATTGCATGAATGAACATTAGCTGTTCCCAAAAATCAAATGACTTGATGGAACACAGCGTGAATTGATCAAGATCCTGGAAATCAACTGGTTAACAACTTCATAAAGGGCCGAAAAGCTGAAGGTGCAACCTTCAGTTATAATCCTCCTCTTCTTAGCTTCAAGCCAAGCTTGACCATGCAAGCCAAATGGCGGAGGTTGTCTCTCAAGAGACGCAGAAGGCATTCTAACCTGTGCCCAGATCTTAGAGAGAGAGAGAGAGAGAGAGAGAGAGAGAGAACAAGCTGTTTGTGACCATTAAACCCAATAGCATTTTAAACAATAAGATGACCGTCCCCAAGTTCAATGACCATAGCTTAATGACATTTACAGCGTTGCTAGAGGCCTAAAGCTGCTTTATATGAATCACGCAGTTTTTGTGTTTGCCAAATCCTTCCAACCGACCACACTTTACTAGGCAACTCCCTTCATATGCACATCCGCCTCATACTCGTTTGTGAGAACCTGCCCTTGATCGCCATCCTTACGGGGTTCATCAGCCTCGTCAAAGAAATCCTCACGTGTATTGTCCGCTAGCATAAGGGCAACCAGCCAGAAGAGAGCTGAATCCAGCGACAGAAATGCTCCACCGCCGAGTAGACCAGTCTTGGCCGTCGGGCATGTGTAGCTGAGGTTCTTGTGAACATTGTGTGCCTGGTGCAGTTGCTCAGTAATTGTTGGCCATAACAGCAGCGCTGCTGCCAATCCCCCTACGAACCTGTGTGGATTTGAATGGAATGACCATTATAAGGAATAGGCAATGAATTAAAAGTGATCGTATGAATGACTCTGTGATCCCACTGGCTGACCAAATAACACAAGCAGATACGTTGCGACTTTTGACCAAAATACATGGCTTGATAGAATGTAAATTTAGATCAATATTTGGAGTAAAGTCGAGTCAACTAACTAGGTGTTCCATTCATGTTTTATGTAATCCGCAGAGTAAAGCCTATGCCTGTGCTACTTACAACACCCCTATGAGAGCCCCTCCCCCCCACAAAAAAAAAAAAAAAAACACAAAATCCTCACAGTGATGGAACAGTCTCAAGTCATATGAAGCATTAAATGTGAACGACAAAAATTTTAGAAGTTGATAAAGAACTGAAGTGGTGTAAATCAAAAATCTGAGATTCAGACAGAGTGGATCATAACTGTTCTTTTAAGTAAAATATATTTAGAATCAGCAGCACTAATATGGTAGTCTCAGACAGCGACTACCTCAACAGCAGAAGCATCTCTGTGAGACGGTAGCAGCTATAAGATATAGAAGGAGGCAGATTTGTGCACCCTCACTTACAACTATGTCCTCCAATTACTGAATAAGGGTCAGAGTGCACAATGAAATCCACTTCCAAGTTAAAAGTATTCACTCTGCAGGTGTTATGCTATCCCAGAACTGTTGTGTCCCGGTTTCCATCAAAGTGGATCTATTAAGAAACATTCAAACAAACAGACAGGCAAATTATACTGGTAAAGTTACTTACAAGGCAATGTTGAAGAAGACGACGAAGCCAGTATTGTGGAAGAAAGCGGATTGAGGGATGGACCTTCCCTTGTACGGGTAAAACAGAGACCAATAGCCTGCCACGGTGCACAACACAAGGAATGCAAAGGACAGATACCCAAGAGCAACAGTAGGGTCCGATGAATACTTGCAAATTACGACATCTTTACCAGTAATCACAGTTCCAGATGCAGGCTGTGGAATATATAGAGGACAAGAAGCATAGATAGAAATTAGGAAAAAAAAGGAAAGTGAATTGACATTTTAATTCCCGGCAAAAGTTGAAAAATGTGGATGCGAAAATTATAAGATGTCTGAAAGCTATTACTTCCTTCTTCAAGTAAAACATCCTTTCAGATACCAAGCAAACTGGATTAAACGAACACATACCCCCTATATCTCTATCAAATTAATAAAAGAAAAAAATCTAACGATTAATCTTATGATTGCATCCAATCATATCATGATAATATATACACGATTACCTATTTAAATTAGGACAAAAGACAACCACATTAATGTAACGGTAGCCAGAAATGGGAATCTGAAAAGAAGATAAAATGATAAATCACTGTCCACCAGGAACAGAAGAAAATAAACAATGCCAAGTAGTAAGAACATCTGACAACGTCATAAAAACGGAGACAAAAAAACACATCAACCTTTACTCATAGTGCAAAATCAGGAAATCCATATCTCCACACTTCAACATATTTAAAAAAAAAAGAAGGCAAATACATTCAGAACCTCGAACTGACAAGAAAAGCTACCATTCAATCAGAATAAAACTACTCTAATCACAGATAGATGGGGTAATGAGTTGGGGGGTCCTTGAACTGCTCTTCAATGTCCAATGTGGTCCTTGAAATCCTTTTCCTGTTCAATCTATTATTCCCTAAGCTTTCAAAAATTCGTTTAATGCGGACGTTTCATTAAGTATATCGCCAAGTCATGTGCATTTCTTGTACATGGACTGCCACATTATCTTTTAGTAAGCCAAAATAATGAAGTGAGCTGCCACGTCTCCCCAAATTAACATATATTTTTATTTCCCTTTCTCTCTGGCCAAACAAACGAGAGAGAGATGACGCCACATGTAAACCACTTGGACACCAGCATGGCAATCAAGTTAACAGAAATCATGGCCAAGTTAGATGACGATAGAATTTAATGGAAGGACTTCATTGATTGGATTTTAGAAAGTTCAAGGACTAGATTGAAAGCAGAAAAGTTCAAAACAATATCGAACATTGAAGAAAAGTTCAAGGGCCATCCGTCTTATCTTCCCCAGACATAAACAATCACAGGGCCAAAAAGCAATCAGACACTGGAGGAATCACCTTTTTATTCTCTGCAATCACTCCAAAGATGAAGGACAGCACACCCAAAGTGGCCACAATCACGGCCATCTGCTTCACCGAAACACCCATTCTGCTCCAACAGAAGTGCAACATTAGGAAATGAATACCACATACATATCTATCTCGCTCACAGGAAAAGACTGAGGAACAAATTGCAAAAGATCTCGCACGCTGGTCACCGCGAGGTGACAGATTTTGAGAGGGCTTCACTTTCGACTTAGTCCGGCGCGCAAAATCCATCCCAGATAGCACAATGAAAAAAGAAAAGAATGTGATAGGAATGCAAAGAACATAAACGAAAAACTACCCTATTTCAGCAAACCCATCATCCATTACTCAAAGGAAAAACATGGGTCGATCAATTGAAAACACACAAAACAAAGAGCCGACCCGAAATCTGGCCAAAGAACAAAAGAACCAGCCCAAGAAGGAACAGGATCCATCTCCAAATACCAGAATTCACGAAATCGGGAAAAAAAAAATCCAAGCACAATTCCACCGCCTCGGAGGATTAACAAGTATAATTTGAACGAAAAAAGCCTGAATCAAGAGAAGAAAAACAACAAAAGACACCAAAGAGCACCAAACATCTCACCTCGAAGCTGCGACTCTGATGGATTTTCTTCCCCCCACAGAGCCACAGGTTCAAGACTCAACGAGAGACAGAGAATGAACAACTGGGCAAGTCAAAGTCAGAATCCCCGGCTAAATGCGGAGAAGATTACGTAGGTGGGCGGGAGAGTTGACGTAAATGTCCGTGGTCGAGGAACGCAAGTATTGGAAAGATTCACGGGATCGCGGGCAGATTCAGGTTACGCGAAGGGGGCAAATGTGTAAAAAGGAATGGGCCAGTTGGAATCTCTTGGGAATTCTATTAACGACAGCGAGAGAAGAAGATCACGATCCTCCCTCCTCCGTTAAATCCCTTTTCAAGGGTTTACAGTACCGTCTTCTTACTTAATACGACGACGTAGTTATAAAGTTAACCCTGAAATTATCTTTGCTCATTCGAATTTTACCAATCGCTGTCCTTTTAAAGAAGATTCTCTGAAAAAAGGAAAGAAGAAAATTCAACGTAGTACCATATTAAATAAAGGACAAAATCGTAATTTCGGAAGTAAAACGAATGGCATTGCTTCTGATTTTTTTTTTTTCACTATTTCATATGTTCCTAACTTAAAATTAAGTAGCCTAGGAGTCAATTTGAACATGAACATCATATACATCCCAGGAGTCAATTCATACATGTCCATCCCTTCAAAAACAAACAAAGAGAGGCTCTCTCCTCCCTTATTAATTTTGCCGGTTCATGTTTGGCGTCATCGGAATTGATCGGATGGCCTCAATTATTTTGTACTATCAATTCTTTGATTTAGGAAAATTGCGGGCGGCAACAACATAGATATTACCGAATTTACTGACATGTAGCAAGTCCAACGCGGGCAGAGGTGTGATCAAGGAGACAAGCGGGTCCGGGCAAAGTGCGGAACTTGACAGACTTCTAGGACGGCAAACAGGATAAAAATAAATGGAACTGAATATCAAATAGGACAGAGCATTTTTTACGGAACGAGTCACTGTAACACTAATATTAGACATGCTCACCAAAACGGGCGACGTCCACAAAAAAGCATACTAAAAGATAAAACCGTGAAATTCAATGTGAAAAAAGGTCGAAACGGACAGTATCTCAAGTGGAATGCGAGATAACCCATTTGAGAATTTACCAACATTACTTTGAAAAGTACCAGTCACATCAAGCAGTCTGTTTGCTTCTCAGCACAAAGAAACAGAATGTGTTACCCGCATTGATCCTGAAGGCAGCTTCTGTTTTCATGTTTAAGTCTGCTGCAGCATGACATCCTCTTCTTTGTATAAAAACCAGTCTACCGTCTAGGATGGTTGGTGCAATGCTCAGTATAATAATTCACAGTCCTGTCACATTGCGGATGCATTCGACAGATTAACTTCAACATTCGGAGGAGTTGACGAGCAATCTCAAGTTTTTACTTGATAATTCGTAAACGAATCATCAAGAAGAGAAACAGAAGTGTGATCGTGCAGAAACTTTCAAGGATGGATGTTGGATGCTGCTGTCTATTTGATTCAACATATGATCATCCTCACGATGTTGTTCCTTTTCAGCTACCATTTTAATTGCAATGACTTGAAGATGCGTACAAGAGAGTCAGGACGCCAAACGGTCGTCCAGTTGAAGCCGGACAGAAAGAGCTAGGACGGCAAGGAATTCTATTTTTAATGCTTTTGTACTATCTAATGATTCGGCGACAAATGACAGAGCAAATAGAATGACACCAGAATAAAAGAAAGATGCCATCTTCTCAAGCAGCTAATCAAGACAGTTTCACGAAGTTTAAACCGCCGGTCAATTTTCCTCGCAGCAACTATTCCGGTGAGAATGTTGGCTGCAAATGCTGCTAGAGACAGGACATTGGATTTAACAGCATTTCCTCATTGACAACTTTTTTGCAATGTTGACAATTCCTAGCTGTACATATATCTGACATAGAAGAACTAAAAGATAAAAAAAGAAATCTCTTCAACTCCACTTGAAACCGCCTATGCTTGAGAAATCGCCTGCCGGAGATGCTTGAGTGTTTTCTGATAGTTCAAGAATCCCATGAACCAGAATTCGAAGTTATCTACTGTTACAATCTGTATGTACTTCTGCGACGGCTTCTCCACGTTCGCTGTCTCATTTGCCATCTTTATCTTTCTAAGCGGGATCATTACCTGGAAAACATATTTAAAAAAGACGATTAGCATGCGGTTCGACATAGCAATAGAGACCGGCATAGAGACCGGCAAAAAGATTATTGCCAGAAATTATAGTGATTTTACAACATGAGCGAAGCTACCTTGTAATGGACTTTGGTTGTTTCTCCATCTGGAGAAACCAGTTTTATGCATCTCTCGCTGCAAAAGGCCACTCTCTCGGTGGAGATAAAGAGGAGACCTCCTATCGGACCGCTTGAAGTCGACAAATAGCATTGGAAGGTCTTCATTAGCCTTTCGCCATCTCCGACATTAAACAAGTCCATGAACACCTTATCCATTCCTCCAAGTTGAACAACTCTCGCCCCGATTCTCAACTTTCCTTTCACTGTTTTCGTAATCTCGGGACTTAGTCTCACTGCAGTTCCATCACAAAACCATGTGACAACCAGTTTAGCGTATAGGTCATATGAACATTTTGCTCTAAATTGACCTCAAAAGATGTAATGTTTCTTGATCCTCCAAAATAAAGAGCCTTCAATACTAGAAGGAGAAAGCACCTATACATATTAAGTGAATACCCAAAGTTGTGGTCATAAGAGAAGAATTGTTAGTACCATGTTCTCGAACGCCACGTGCAAGAATATCTGCTTTCTTCCCGAGCTTCTTCATCCTATGAAGCGCCAAATTCACCTTATCTGCAATGTCAGAACCAGACAGGTCAGAGTTCAGATCGATGCTTCGAATTGAATGAATGTCCAAAAGGGAGAGCTGCTTTGATATGAATGCCCACTTTTTTTCAACTTTTGCGACGATCCATCGGATGGACAGAACATTTCATTGTAAGGATAAGAATGCTCCGACGAAGGTGCCTCCAAAGACAGGAAAGGAACTCCAATGACAAGACCTTGGAGTTGGTTTTTCATATTTGATGGTCTGATGGTAAACTGTGTAGTATCTCTCAAAAGGGGTTGGAAACAAGGAAGATGTGCTAACCCAGTATGATC
The DNA here is from genome assembly GCA_016432845.1 of Psidium guajava. Lineage (NCBI taxonomy): Eukaryota > Viridiplantae > Streptophyta > Magnoliopsida > Myrtales > Myrtaceae > Psidium > Psidium guajava. Next base: position 3,165,625 of record CM028234.1, on the reverse strand, counting down.
AATCCTCCGAGTTCTGCGAAAGTATTTAAAGGGACAATGTCCAAGGTAAATGCCGAATCCTGACACTGTTTCGATTTAGTGTCGTATGAGTCAGGAATGGATCAGCAAGGAATAAAGGAGCAGAAGGGAACGCGTAAAAGAAGCTTTCTGAGATGGCTGATGTGTCCTCGCTTTTTGAGAAATGCGCTGTGATTGATTCATGATCATATCTTTTTCTGCATTCTTTAGAATTTTCTGATGCTAAAAAGTGGATTCATGGTACAGATTCTGGTTTTTTATGCCTCGCAGATAACCGTGATGATAATATTAGACTACGCAACCGTCTGAGCAATTAGGAATATTGACAAAAAAATTGGAATCTGCACGACCAAAAAAGGAAACCTCCTTCGTGTAAACCACCATTCGTGACGGTTCGATTGCACACATTGAAAGGATAATATGATACTGCATATGTATTAGCTGTAACAATTGGGGAGTTGACCGTTATATTTTGTGTTGAAATGTGCCGCTCCATGTGTAATGAGTTTTCTATGTACTTACTGGCCCGTCATTTGGGGGTACTAGCTAGGTTCTTGACACTGTCCTCTCCTTGCAGCACTAAGATTTTTCTCTGGGAAGGGTCGTTGATTTCTTTGTGTTTTTATGTCCACTTGGTAATTTCAGGACAGGTTATTTGGATTAGATATCAGTTTTGAACGTGGCCCTTGGGCAAATTGCTTTTCTTTTGCTACCTTGGTCCTTGGGCTCATTGGTCCAGAGATTCTTGTGATGAAAGGTTTGGAATAGGTTGAAGTTATATTTATTGGTCGAATTGAAACTTCATGGCAAGCCTTTGCCCTTAGCTGTACATGAGTGTGCAAAAAGCCAAAGGCCATTCACAGATAAAGGTTTGCATTTCTCCTGCTTTTTCAACTCCTGATCTCAGAATCACACCAAAGCGTAGGATCTAAGTGGGAAAGTCTCAGGAGAAGTGAATCATAGCCTTATCAGCTCCATGACAAACAGGTTGACCAAAAAGTTTTTCCCTTTCTTTGGTGAGAGAAGTTGATCAAAACGCTTGCGCCTTAAGGTTTCAGCATACTATGAGGATTCAATCCATAATGGATGAAAGATAGTACAAGGATTTACTAGGTCACTTCATGGAAAAAGGAACTAAAACAATCATTTTGAAATGGGAGTTATGCGTGGTAACAAATTTTCAGATGCGCTTCTTGTATTCAGCGGCTTAATTGCAAGAACTTCTCTAGACATCTGTCCACTAGTTAATGAACGACAGGTATTTTTTGGGGCCGCTTGAGTGTAGGCTTGGTGTACTTTGTACCTTCTATTGAAATGCTTCTTTTGAAGGGCTGTTTAAATTTCGAAAACCTTGAGTTGGGAAAAATGCACAGAAGAGTAAGAGGCGTTGTCTGTCTTACCAAGATAGCCACTGAGGTGTTGTCAATTACTCTCACTGGCCCATGTTTGCATTCCGACTAAGATGCGTCCAGGGACAGGACAGGGATTCCAATGACAAGACCCTGAAATTGGTTTCTCGTATTTAATCCACAGCCTGAGTTTCTTCAGTATGATGGTCTGTGAAGAAATTGGGGTGGTGTCTCTTGCAAGAGGTCGGAAGCAACCAAAATGCGCTTGCTCAGGACGATCAATTCTCTATGTCCTGTGTAAATGCTTAAACCTTGTGGAGAAAAATACGTATGTATTATTGTTGTAGTTGGAAATAGGGTTACAAGAAAAGTATAAATACATATGAGCTCCACTAACCCTACTAACCCTATTACAGTTTTACCCTTTATCACTTAATAATATTTTCCACAAACCTGAACATTTTTAAATTTAGCTCACGTTAGTCGGGAATGGATCAGCAAGAGGAATAAAAGATCTGAATAGATCGCATGAAGGAAGCTTTCTAAGATCACTGATGTGTCCTCAGTTCAGGAAAACACACTGATTGATTCATGATCACACCATTTTGTATATTCCTCAGAATTTTCTGATAGTCAAGAGTGGATTCTTAGTGCAGGTTCTAGTTTGGCATGCCTCAGAGACAACTGTTAGGGATAACATTAGACAAAGCAACCGTCCGAGCATTTAATAACGTTCGCAAAAGTTCTGAATCTGCACTTCAAAGAAAATTATTTCATATAAACCACCATGCATTATCGTTCTAGTGCATACATTGAGATAATAATAAAATACTTCCTTTGTATTAGCTGCAAGAATTGAAAAAATGACTGTTATATTCTGTGTTTAAATGAACTGCTCATGTATAATAAGTTTTTAATGTCCTCCACTGTTCGTTAGTGCTACAAGCTTCTCGGCTTTGTCCTCTTCTTGCAGCTTTAAGATTTTGCTATTGAAGGGCGGTGGATTCCTGTATCTCAATTTCCACTTGGGAAGAACTTTTGCTCTGTGATGTGAAAGTTCAACTAGATTGCACAGTACATAATTTAGGACAGGGTGGCTTGAACTTGGTCCTCGGGCTAATTCATTTCCTTTTTTTCGAAATCGATGTCATAGACAAGAAATCACAAGACACCTGGCCTGAAGGAGTCATGTGTTGGTTAACTGATCAGCCAGGAAACCCCAATAAAGAGAAAAGCAAAAAAGAACAAGGGGAGAATCATCACAAAGGCAAAGGATTCCTTAGGTGTACATGAGTGTGCAAAAGCCACAAAGGCCATCCACACTAGCACCTAAAAAGATGCTTGTCTTGCTTTTTCAATGCTCATCTCAGAATTACACCAAACTGGAGGCTCTAGTTGCTTGTGGGAAAGAGAATGGACACATCATAGCCTTATCAGCCATATCACACCCATGTTGACCAAGTACTTTTTCCCTTTTCCTGGTGAGACATGTTGATCAAACACTTGCGCTTTCTGCTCTCAACCTCGTACAAGGGATTTCATTAGGCCACCTCATGGAAGAATGAGCTTTAATAATTGCCATTTGGAGTGGGCCACATAGAAACGAACACTTCAAAACCCTTGTCATGCATTAAATGGCGTTTGCGCGAAAACTTCATTTTTCTATCTTTGTCCACAAGTCCGATGAACGCTGCACATAGTTTCAGCGGCTGGTGAATAACATTGTCTACCTTCTACTCAAATTGCTTCTTTCCGGGGGCTGTTTATACTCTGTAAAGCACAATTTCTAGCAAATGCATACAAGAGTAACATTGTCTATCTTCCCCATATAGGAAATGAAGTGTTCTGAGTTACTATTCTTCCTGGTCCATGTTTACATCGCTGGTATCATCATACCTCGTTCTTTTAGAATGTTGCCCCACCTCAACAGAGCCTTGACCCGTACTAGCCTCAAGATCACTAAGGCCTCTTTTTGCATTCAGATTGACCTGACTGCAGCTACTCTCTGTAATATCAACTCGATTATCCATCACTTGAGTATCTGTCAACCGTGAAGTTCTACCATAAGGTAATGTATCGCCAGAACACGACTGACGACAATGAGGACAGATGATCTGATTCCCGAAATGAACACCAAGCCGCTTCAATTCCAGTCCACCTAAATCTACGGTCAATTCCACTGGGTCCTCACATCCAAGCTGTTTGTTGATTATGAAAGGTGGCAAATGGAACATCCACATGTGATCTTCGACCGTGACTGGAATGTTTTCATAGGTCACAGCGTAATGAGTAAAGATGGATTTGTTGCGCTTATTTGTTATGGTGACTATTGGGAATGGCTGCGGCTCCTTGGAGTCACTCCTGGATGAATAGATGGTGCACACCGTGAGACCTTGCAGCTTACAGCCTTGAAACGGAGGCATCTGAAAAGATAGTGAAGGACTCAAACTCTGATAGCTAAACCAATCAGGAATGTCACTCCCCGGTAGAAAAATTTCGCCATAACCATACCCGCACCAGTCCTGTAAAATTAGAGGAAAGTTACATGATGATTCAGTAGAGCATTCTAAAAGGTAGAAAATCATCTGACGGTGTGCATGAACCACATTAGAGGAAGAGAGAGGGAGAGAGCGAACCTGAAAAAGGAACACTTTGAAGTTGCTTGATAAACTGTAGCACCACTCCATGTGTATTGTTCCTGCTGATCGCAACTTGTCCAAGCCAGAAATCTCTTCTATTTTTCTGCAGTTGGTAAGAAATAACCTTGGTACGTTGTGGAATTTGGATAAAGATATACTTTTCAGCGATGTACAGTTAACTGCAGACAGAGTGAATAAATTTGTTGGCATATCGGGAAGCAATTCAAGCTCCAAGCAATCGTCCAATTTAAGGGTTTTGAGTTTCAAGAGACCGCTGACTGAATCTGGTAAGCTGAAAAAGTTGTTCTTTCTCAGGTCTAAGTCTTCTAGGAAGAGCAAGCTTCCTAAGTCCCTCGGGATTGCACCGTCTGATAGATTGCAGTCCATCAATTTCAGTGATTTTAGTGAAGTTAACCCCGACAACGATGTGATCAGCAAACTATTTTTGTGCAGATCTTCCCTTCTTGTCACCCATGACCAAATGAAAGAAGACAAGGAACTGGGCTTTGAAATCTTGCATCCGCATAAAGATAACTTTTTCAGATTCTTTAAGCATATAATGGACAAAGGGACTTGTGTAATAGCAGTTCCAGCAGCAACAAACTCCATCAGAGACTCCATCTCTCCGAGATTTTCAGGTAACTTATCTATCTTTGAGCAACCTGCAATATTGAGGACTTTCAGGGACTTTACTCCGCAGATGCTTCCAGGAAATTTCTTGAGCTCTTTGCAGCCTTTGATATTCACCAGAACAAGTCTTTCTAGTTGACCAATGGACTGATGGATCTCCACAAGCTTTATGCAATTTTGCAGGACCAATTCCTCGAGGTTGGGGAGCCTCGAAAAATCGGGAGTCTTTCTCAGGAATTGCGAATGGCTGAGATTAAGGAATTTCAACTTTGACAGAAACTGTGACAAAGTACAGATTTGAGTATGAAGTTGCTTGCAAAGCATTTTATCTCGGTCTAGGAGAAGAGTCAGCATGCCATACCTTATTGTCTTTCCAAGCTACTTTGAGATTGCTATGTTGCATGTCGAGACAAACTAGGTGTTCCATGTGAAAGTCGACCGGGATAAAACTTAAAGGAAATTTGTGCCAGCAAATCCATCGCAACTCTTTAGAAAACTGTTCACATTTTCCGTTGAGATGTGTATGGTTAAGTTGGAGTAGCCTTAATCGATTCATCCTTGAAAAAGCTTCGGCATTCACTTTTACTACACTTGATTCTGGCAAATTCAAAGTGATTCCTTCGATTTCTTCTGTACCCTGAAAGATAGGAATGTTTCTTAAAGTTAGCTTTATCTATGTGTAATCGGTTCCAATGATCAAAGGCTCATGGATAAACTAATCCAAAAGATTAACACGAACCAGGTTACTTGTCAACGTCATGAGGATGTCATCATGATGCCACAATCTGCTGCGTTTTCCAGGATTTCTAGGAGATTCCTCCCGGATGATTTCTCTCCCCATGTCACGAAGCAAGTCATGCATCACCAACTTGTTATTTTCAACTTTGATGAGGCACCTTCTGGTGAGAACACTGATTCCAATCTCCACAAAGAAACCACAACCATCCAACACTTTGACCACAAAATCTTTATCCATGCCCACAAAGAAGCAAGCAATGTCAAGGAATATATCCTTCTCTTGGTCATCACTGAGTGCATCAAAGCTTATTCGGAGTTGTGCCTGTATGTGGAAGTGTGGAATTCTTTTTATTTTCTCTATTGCACTTCTCCATTCAACCTGACTCCGATCGAGCAGAAATGAGCCAAGGACTTCAAGAGCTAACGGTATTCCTTTGGAATAAAACACAATTTCTTTTGAGAGTGTGATGAATTCTTCTTTAGGATGAGGACTACCAAACGCGTGCCAACTAAAAAGCTGCAGAGATTCATCATTATTCAGTTCCTCTACCATATACATGTCATCCACATTTATCACCTTTAGCAAGCTTTCATCTCTGGTGGTTATTATGATTCTACTGCCCGAGCCGAACCAATCACGTTCTCTCGCCAATGTCTCTAGTTGGGTAAGACTGGTCACATCATCGAGCACAATAAGGACCCTTTTGTTGCATAATCTTTCTTTGATGATGCTGATTCCCCTGTGAGTGTTGCTTAGTTTTATCTTTTCATGCTTCAGAATATCAGAGAGAAGTTGCTCTTGCAAGCGAACTCGGTCATTAGATTCCTTGGAATTTTCCCCCACATTAGCAAGAAAGCTTTTACCTTTGAAATAGTGAAAGAACCGGTTATAGATGGCTTTAGCTAGCGTTGTTTTGCCAATCCCTCCTATCCCACAAATTCCTATGAAGAGCACATCATCGGAGCCGACCTGTACCAGCGACACTACTTCCTCTAGGCGTGGATCAAGCCCCACTAGGAATTTTGCAACATTTAGGTATGTGTCCTTCAATTCATTCAATATCATGCCAATGATTTTCCTGATAAACTTCCCTTGATGCCTGAAATGTTAAAACTTATTATAGGATTGACGCACACGATTGTATAGGAATGTAACAGATTGTTGAGAAGTTTATCAAAATCTATCTGGAGTTTCTTAGGGATTAAATAATATAGATTTCATGTACCATGCTTTCTTTGATCTTGGTCTGAAGATATCAAAGCTAATTACACCAAATCAACAACTGCTGTAGTCCTAATCTGCCTTTAAAAAGTTCTGTCAAAATCACATCAGTTGATGATTTGAAAAATATATTGGATCTTACAGTCTTGATGTTATATAAGAATCAATTCGAATCTCAAGCTGTAGTCAAATTCTTAGATGGTTTGAAAGACTAGGATACAATATTCTTGAACCCAATTTACAAAGGTCATGTAGAATTACCCATCTGCAACATTCCTGAGATCCCAGCCTGACAAATTTCCTGCTTGTGTGAGAGCTGCCTTCCACCGAGCAACTTTGTCATTCTCCGCCTTGAACCGCTCTTCATGATTAGCAAATGCCTCTGCCAAACTTCCCGTCTGTTTCCGCACATCCGAAGGATCAATGTCATAGAACACAGGAAGAACCAATTGTCCCAACTCCTGCCTGCACTCCATTATCTGCACGAGCTCCTCAAGGCACCATCTCGAATGAGCGTAGTTCCTGGAGAAAACAATTACTGATATCCTTGACCGTTCTATGGCTTTTACAAGTTCTGATGAAATTTCTTTTCCTCTGGGAAGCTCAGGGTCGTCTCTGAAAGTTTTGACTCCGGCGTCTTTAAGGGTGTGATAAAGGTGATCGGTGAAGTTTCTTCTGGTGTCTTCGCCTCTAAAGCTCAAGAACACATCGTACGTCCATGGACGAGAAGTTGAGGGACCGGAAGATGAACCTTCCATCGACTAAAAGAAGAAATTGCAGATTGCTCTTAAGTCGAATAAGAAGACTCTCTGAAGATGTAGAGTGTGCGCATCGAAGGAGTTGATCACTAGGCAAAGAGATGAAACTTATATTCAAACCGACCGGCTCTCGGTGTTTTGTTTTTTATAGCACAAGTCCTAGGAAATTACTATCCTTGTCGTTTCTTCTTTATGACGCGTCGTCGACAACTATTAGCAAAACTGATAGCAACTTAATGGAAACTCCTCTATTTGTTTCTTCCTTGAGGAGACTTTGTTGCACTCTGTGTCCTCTGTTTGGAATATGATATTGCGATCTGTGACCTGTTTTGCCTTCGGGAAGGAAAAAGAGCAGCACAAATGAACTACTGTAAAGAAAATATGTTCATCTGAAGAGAGGAGTCGAATAAAATTATGGAACTCACGGTCGATTAAAAAAAAAAACCCTTTCAGTAGAATATTCATGACAAAGTATTCTTTCCATGACAGGTCGGGATGCAAAGTCAACTCCAAACACTCACCTAACCAATTAGAGAACAACATCTCTTCACTTCTTTCACGGCAAAAGAAAATTAAAAATGTCAAAATTTGTGCACGGCACTCATTTTAGTGCCAAATTAGAGAAAAAATCGATCACTCAAGTGCTTAATTGAAGAAAAATGATCACTTAGATGTCAATAGCGAGAGATTCGGGCTAATCTAGTTACACTTGATCTTGGCAAATTCAACATGATTCCTTTGATTTCTCCTGTAACCCTGGAAGAGAGGAATGTTTCTTAAATTTATCTCCATCTATGTGTTGGCAGTTCCAATGAATATGGAATTCTCAAAGGCTCATGGATAGACTCGTCCAAAAGATTAGGTTACTTGTCAATGTCATGAGGATGTCCTCGTGATGCCCCAATCTGCTGCGTTTGCCAGGATTGCTAGGAGATTCCTCCCGGACGATTACTCTCCCCATGTCAAGAAGCAAGTCGTGCATCACCAACTTGTTATTTTCGACTTTGATGAGGCACCTTCTGATGAGAACATGATTCTAATCTGCGCAAAGAAACCGCAACCATCCAACACTTTGACCGCAAAATCTTTATCCATACCCACAAGCTTTTACCTTTGAAATAGTGAAAGAACCGGTTATAGCCGGGTTTAGCTAGCGTCGTTTCGCCGATCCCCCCCCTTCTTTCTCCCGCAAGTCCCTATGAAGAGCACATCATCGGAGCTGACTGTAGCAGCAACACTACTTCATCCGAGCGTTGATCCAGCGCCACTAGGAATTTTGCGACATTTGGGTATGTGTCCTTCCAATTCATTCAATACCATGCCAATGATTTTCCTGATAAACTTCCCTTTCATGCCTGTAATGTTAAAAACTTTTAATAAGAACGATGCACAATACCGTAGAGTTTCTTAGGGTTAGGTAATATAGTTTTCATGCTACCGTGCTGTCTTTGATCTTGGTCTGAAGATATCAAAGCTAACTACCCAAAATCAAGGACTGCTGTAGTCCCAAATTCTACATTGTGCCTTTGGAAGTTCTATGAAAATCATTTTATAATTGATTATTTCGGAAAATACAAATCGGATTTTACTTTCTTGATGTTATATAAAAATCAATTCTAACAGCAACTGTTGTCACTGGGCGAGCTCAAGACTCGGCAGGCTGCGTCAGCGGCCAGTCACCGATCTACCAATGAGGAAGAAAAAAAAAGAAAGAAAATAAAAATACATATTTTTAAATAAGAATAAAAATATTATTGAAAAATTCGAAGCATGCAAAGAAAGTGAGAGAGGAGAGAGAGATTGGCCTTCACGGAAAATCATTTTCTCCGCTTTTTATTGAGTCATTCATTCTCAGTGTGAACCGAACAGCGGAAAACATTTTCGTGGAGGTTGTTTTCCGCGAAACGGCATCTCTCTCCACCTATAAATAACTCTGGGCTCGAACCTCTAACAAGACATGGCCACCAACGGTGTGACCCAGTCCCTGATTTCAAGCTCAAACGCAAAGTCTGTCTTCCTCCTGCTCTTACTTTCTTCTCTCAGCGCTAGTCAAGCTCTCTCCCTCCCACCTCCACTGCGTTCATCTTACGCCTGCTGTTTCTTTCTCTTCTCATTCAAGGCCAACTCCATCGGCGAGAACCTGCCCGTCCGCCCGCACAGCAACAGCTCGACAGCTCACCACCACTCATTCATTGGCCACTTTGTCGACTACGAAAAGTCCCGTAAGTTCACCGGGCACAACGGAGGAGCTCCAGGGCAGTCCGTCCGTCGCCAGCTTCTCTAGCAACACGAAGAGAACAACATGGTCCACCACCGTAGACACAATCACCACAGCGACATGGGTGGAGCCCGGAAAATTCTTCCAAGAGTCAATGCTGAAGATGAGGACGACGATGCCAATGCTGGACATCCAGGACAAAATGCCAGGAAGATCTTTTTTGCGTTGAAGCATTGCTTCCAAGTCCGCAAAGCTCAATGCGCTCAGGCAAATCTTCCAATCCTCAGACAAGTTTAGAGAAGATCATGTGGATGCGATCCGCACACGCGAGAGAGCGCCAAGGCATTGCAAGACCAAGCAGTGCGTGTCCTCGGATCCTGGGACGCAATGTCTTGTCCTTGGATCCTGGGATGCAACGTGGCAGTTTGGTCCACTACTTCGTCTTGCAATGCCTCGGCGCTCTCTCGCAGGTGCAGAGAGCGTCCAACATGATCTTCTCCATGGTCTGGGGCGTGGAAGATTTGCCTAAGCTGGTCAAAAAAGTAACTTGGAAGCACTGTTCCAATGCAAAAATGATCTTTCTGCCATTTTGTCCTGAATGTCTGGCATTGGCATTATCGTCCCCATCTTCAGCATTGACTCCCGAAAGAATTTTCCGGGCTCCACCCACATTGCTGCGGTGATTGTGTCTACCATGATGGACCATGTGGTTCTGTCCATGTTGCTAGAGAAGGTGGCAATAGACTGCCCTGGGCTCCTCCGTCATGCCTGATAAACTTAATGGGACTTGTCATAGTCGACAAAGTAACCAATGAATGAGTCGAGATGATCTGTCATTCCACACTCCAATCGAACTGATTTCGAGACATCAAATCTGCTTTCGAAGAGCTAGGCATGGAAGTTGCTATGAACAAGATTAGCCACACCATGAAGAGAGCTGTTGCGACCTCTCTTTTCCGTCCAAAAGGGGAAAAGACAAAGGGTAGGGGTATCACCCAAAAGGCAGGCCACTTGGCCCATCGATTTAGGTGCAAGCTCTCCCAGCCAATACCTCGCGCGACCTTGGATTTCGCTTTGAATTTCTTTGATAACCTAAGTATTTAATATGTGCATTGTTTCTTTAGCATATAGACGAATGATGTTGAACAAGCATGGCAACTAGTGGTTTATTTGCTTTATGTGCATATATGGTTAGAGTGATAGAGAAGTTGTAGAAGTCTATGTTAGCCGCCCAAACGGCCGTCCGTCCACAGGGACGGTTACCCAAGATCGCCGTAGTCTGGTTTTAGCAACAAAATAACCAAAGGATCGATCGGCGTACCTGATTTTACGTCCATCGTCGTTCGAACCGGGAGTCTCGACGAAGCGGTGTTGGAACTCCGACGACGGGCACGAAACCTTCCCCCTTATCACCCTCAGTCACTTGGCGTCGATGGAGCAGCCTCACGCTCGTCCCTCTTTCTCTCTCGTTCGCTCAACTCTCTCCCTCTCACTGCTTTCACGTGGAGAAGAAGAAGGAGAAGAAGACCAAGAAGAAGAAGGAAGAGGCAGCGTGAAGAAGGAGAAAAGGAGGGCTAAGGGGGGGGTCCATGCCAATTAAATAATTTCCGGCGGGGCCCACCCATCACGGGCCGGGCCGGACTCGGCCCACACTAGCCAGGCCCATATTCGGCCCATTAAGAAACTTTAGATCCATCTTCATTAAACCAATCCCGACAACGGTAAATTAATACCGTAAATCGGTGAATTACAATCTCAATTAAGGCGAGCCCATCTCAGGAAAACTCTAACATTCTCCCACTTGGGCGAGCATTAATTGAAACTGTACTTTAGTGCGCGCATTCATATTGGTTTAAGGATCATTCTTAACGGCCAATCCGATCCCGTAAAGTCTTAAACACCGGATCATGCCAGTAACTGCATCAGCAGACACAGAGCCATCCATGGTCTCAAGTGTTCTTAACTTTACTGATATGGATTTAATATGGTAGTGTGGCAATTGGATAACACCTCAAAAGAGATATACTTTATGTGTTATCCACTTTGTTGGACACCATTCTCTCTCCTTATGTGACACGAAACTTGATGTGTCAATAGAGAATATCTGCATGGTTCCAATGAACCTGAACATCTGAATATGTCTCAGCATATGTCTCTGCTTTATAGTTAACCTTTCTTTCTGTGTAACAAGACATACAATCATGGCTAATATCTAAATGCCCATAGCCAATACTCGAGACTTACACATATCTCAGGATTTACAAGAATATGTATTTAACATTAATAGTGCTGCAGGCACTTCAATACATATCTTTACATTACAAAATGTAAAAAAATACAGATGTAAACTTTATTAGAGCAAATTGAAATATGCCTCCCATTAAAACACAGCATCCAATGATGCCGCTAAGCCCATACTAATGACATGTCGTTCAAAAACACATGGGCGAACACCTTTAGTTAGTAGGTCTGCAACCATATCATCTGTAGAAACATGCTCTACTGCAACGTCGCCTTTCTGCACGAATTCCTTTATGGTCAGAAATTTGACCTCCATGTGCTTAGACCCCTTAAGACTTCTGTTGTTGTTAATGAACAACACAACAGAATTATTGTCACAATACAATTGTATGGGTCTATCAACAAAACCAAATACGGTCAACTCCCTTATGAGGTTCCGGAGCCAAATCGCCTGAGTAGCAGCTGAAAAGCATGCTATGAACTCCGCCTGCATGGTTGAGGAGGATATGGATTTCTGTTTCTCACTTTTCCATGATACTGCACCGCCTGCTAACATAAATATGTAGCCTGTAGTCGACTTCTTGTCGTCCTGACACCCTGCAAAATCTGAATCCGAGTATCCAACTAGCTGCAGGTTCTGAACACGCCTGTATGTCATGACGTAGTCTCTTGTCCTCTTCAAGTACCTCAAGACCTTCTTGGCAGCAATCCAATGATCATGGCCCGAATTTGACTGGTATCTGCCTAGAAGTCCTGTTGCAAAAGCGATGTCTGGCCTAATGCATACTTGAGCATACATGATACTCCCAAGTGCACTAGCATAGGGTACATTCTGCATTTGGGATTTCTCCATCTCAGTCTGAGGACACTGCGAAAGATTCAACTTATCACCTTTACAGACAGGAACAATACCTGGCTTACAATCCTGCATGTTGAATCTCTTCAGAATGCGATCTATATATGCCCTCTGAGATAAACCCAAAATATGGCGTGAACGATCCCTATGGATCTCAATGCCAAGGACAAAGGACGCCTCACCAAGATCCTTCATGTCAAAATTCTCTGACAGCATATGCTTGGTCTCAAGCAATAGATCAATATTACTGCTCGCCAGTAGAATGTCATCCACATAGAGAACAAGAAAAATGTATTCTCTCCCACCGACCTTGCAGTATATACACGGATCCACTTTATTCTCAATGAAGCCAAATAAAGTGACAACGCTGTGAAACTTGAAATACCACTGCCTTGATGCTTGCTTGAGGCCATAGATTGATTTCTTTAGTCTGCATACAAGATCACTGGAGTCATCAACTTCAAAACCTTCAGGTTGAATCATATAGACTTCTTCCTCGAGATCTCCATTCAGAAAGGTAGTCTTGACATCCATCTGGTGTAACTCCATATCAAAATGAGCTACCAATGCCATAATCACTCTGAAAGATTCCTTAGAAGAGACTGGAGAGAACGTTGATTCATAATCTACTCCCTCTCTCTGAGTGAAACCTTTGGCTACCAGTCTGGCTTTGAATTTCTCTACCTTCCCTTTGGAATCCCTCTTCGTCTTGTAGACCCATTTACAGCCGATCGCTCTATGACCTGCAGGCAGCTTGACGAGCTCCCAAACTCCATTATGCTTCATGGACTGCAACTCATCCTGCATCGCACCCAACCACAGGTCTGATTGCTCACAGCTAACAGCATCTTTATAAGTAACTGGATCAACTACACAGCCAATGTCATAATCCTGTTCACCTAGATAGACTACATATTCCGGTGGGATCGCTGATCGTCTTTGCCTAACAGACCTCCTTAGTGGAACTTCCTCATCTTGATCCTGCATCTGTGGGGCTTGAATAGCTTCATCAGGAACAATATCAACCATAGGATCCTGAAGCTCAACAGGTACAGTCTCCTGTATGAGAGGCTCCATTAAAGTCTGTGTTGGAAGAGAACACGATACAGTGTCTCCCGCCGTACTGTCACTTTCAATAGTCTTAGAACAGATACCCTTTTCGGCCACGTCGAATTCCAGAAACTTGGCTGTCTGCGAATCTACAATCCTTGAACCTCCATTAGGATTGTAAAATCTGTATCCCTTGGAACGCTCTGGATAGGATACAAAATAGCACCTTGTGGTCTTGGGATCCAACTTACTCAAGGTTGGATTATACAGCTTCACTTCTGCAGGACAACCCCAGACCTTCAAATGATTCAGGCTGGGTTTACGTCCAACCCATAACTCAAAAGGAGTCAGTGGAGTAGCCTTAGTGGGAACTCGATTCAATAAATATAGCGCTGTCTTCAAGGCTTCACCCCATAGGAACTCAGGCAAGTTGGTCCTACTTATCATACTCCTCATCATATCTATTAAGGTGCGATTTCGCCTTTCGGCCACACCATTTTGTTCAGGGCTCCCAGGCATCGTGAACTGAGCCACTATCCCAGAATCCTCTAAGTATTTGGCAAATGGCCCTTTAAGCTGTCCAGCATCGCCATGTCTGCCATAATACTCACCACCACGGTCAGATCTCACAACCTTAATGACTTTCCCCAACTGTTTCTCGACTTCAGTCCGAAATATCTTGAACTTGTCAAGAGACTCGGACTTTTCCTTAATCAAGTACAGATAACCATATCGGGAATAGTCATCAATAAATGTGATGAAATAGTAATTTCTACACAATGTGGGAGTATAGGGTCCACTTATATCAGTGTGTATGACCTCCAACAGGTCAGAGGCTCTGACTGCAGACTTTTTCTTTATTTTGGTCATTTTGCCTCTACAACAGTTCACACATGTTTCCAGGTCATCCTTAAGAGTAGGTAGAATATCGGCCTTTACAAGCCTTTCTACTCTGTCCCTGGAAATGTGACCAAGACGTTTATGCCACAAAGTATAGGACTGTTCTTTAGGTAAAGGCCTTTTGGAAACAACTTTTTCAGCTGTATAAGCTACGTATATGTCGTTGGGAGTTAAACACAATCTGTACAATCCATTGGACATATTGCAGCACCCAACTTTATTTGAATTATAAAACATAGAAATCACATTGTTCTTTATTTCAAAAGAGTAACCACACATGTCCAAACATGATACGGAACCTAAGTTCCGTCTGAAGGAAGGTACAAAGAAAGTGTTCCTTAACATCAAATTAAAACCAGATTCTAGAATCAAAATGACATCTCCCACGAACTCGACGTCAGCTTTATTATTATCTCCCACTATGAGCTTTGACTCATCCGGATTTGGCTTCCTCCGGTTTATGAACCCCTGTATGGTAAATGCAACATGATTAGTCGCACCACTATCTAGCCACCAAGAACTGGATGGGGCTTCAGATAGGTTGGATTCACAAACCAGTGCCAAAGAATCATTACCTGCATGCTCATTCTTTGCCAACCAATTCTTATATTTAGTGCAGTCTTTCTTCATGTGACCCCTCTTCTTGCAGAAGAAACAGCGGTCACTATCCTTCTTAAAGGATGCCTTCTTTTTACCCAATTTTCCAGATGGACCAGTGGTGGGACCAGTACCTTTATGAGTATGAAGCATAGGTCCCTTGCCTTTCTTATTACTAGAACTGGAGGCAACCATGGCAAAATTTCCTCCATCTTTCTTCAATTTTTCCTCCTCTGATACCGCTCTAGCGATCAAATCAGTAATAGACCAATTTTCATCATGTGAGTTGAAGTTGGTCTTGAGGATTCCAAATTCAGGGGGAATGGTGTTTACGGCTTGGTGTACCAACACATTTTCAGCGATTACAGAACCTAAAGTATTTATCTTAGTATGCAAATCCAGCATTCTTAGGATGTAATCTCTAACACCTCCCACACCCGTATATTTCATATTAAACAGCTGCTGGATAAGAGTTCCAACCTGAGCATTGGAAGATACTCGGTACCTGGCTTGCAGGGCTTCCATCATCTGTTTTGCGGTGCAGTCAGTTGGGAGGCCACTTAGCAAATGTTCCTCTATAGATCTCCTCATTGACAGTAGGCAGATCCTATTGCTCCTTTCCCAAGCCGCAAGGCACGCCTTTTCAGGCTCAGTGCTGGTATCCTCGAGAGCAGCAGGCTTGTCTTCATAAAGAGCAATATGAACATCGGCTATTTCCATGGCAAACAGAAAATCCTGCCTCCATTTCTTGAAGTTTGAACCATTCAGAACCTCTATTACGGAGTTGCCATTCACAGAAAAGACGACTGAAAAATAAGCAATATTTACTATTAGCGTCATGTGAGTACTGTGTAACTTAAAATCCTTAAAAGTACACATTTTAGAGAGTCACACACATCATCACACAATCACCTTTGGGCAGAATATATGACATGCAACTGCAAGCTCTCTACATGACAACGATCATGAGAATGTTTCGAATTTTTCGTGAAACACCACCTCTGGGTGTATGAATCACTAGAATTAGTCACATATCCCAATCAAATGTTGTTCATGTATCCCTCCATGGCCTGACACACAACCACCACCTCTGGGTGTATGATCATGCATTAGAACAAGGAGACACCCCACCACAATGCGAGACTGATATTTCTCCAATTCAACCGAGCGTGCCACTCTGGCGGTCACAACCCAATCATATCTTCGAAACTCTCTCACATCAGGGATATAAACTTCATGCCTCACACTTACTGTATGGTGTGCTTTTAAACTTGATGACATGGGCAATTGTCATTAAAATCACAACCAGTGCTAATGGTATTGCTTTCTGTATGTGTGGGTCCCACACGTGTCAGTGCTCAATTAATGCTCTACACTATCCTCATGTGGTATTCCATAAATGAGTCTACCTTATTTTCTTCCAAAAACCGTATGGAAAGAATTTTACAAAATGAAAATGACGAAAATACCCTTGAATTTTATACTGGACCAAGGATTTTCGCATTTTCCAAAACCTTAAAGGGCTCAAAAAATGAAACTAAATATACCACAGTGTAGGCAATTTCCATACGAGCACAACGGCGAAAAAATCGTCCCGATTGGCCACCGCACGCGCCCCCACGCGCCGCTTGAAGGCCGGCGCGTGGGCTTCACGCGCCGCACGTGCGACGCACGTGCGGCGGCCTGGCCGTTGACTAACGGTCAACGGTAACTGCCGTTAACGGTCAACGGTCAACCGCCGTTAACCGTTAACGGTCAACGGTCAGCCGTTGACCGTTGACCGGGTCGGGTCGGTTAACGGGTCGGGTTGACCCGGTCAAACCAGGTCGGGTCAGCCCGGTCAAACCGGGTCGGGTTGACCCGGGCCCACGCGCATTAAATGCGCCGCCCGACACATTAATTGTGTCGGGTGACGTCACGCTGACGTCAAGCGCGTGACGCCCACGCGCGCACGGGTGGCAGGCTCGCGCCGTCCCTCCAGGCCGCGCGTGAGCGCGCGTGCGGCCTCCGATGGCCGCCGTCGACCTACCAAAACGCTCGTCTCGACGAGACGAATCCAAATATGCATCCAAAATGCAATTTCAACGTGCGAAAAAACACGAAAACAGGAAAAAACAGAACGTGCCAAAACCGAGCTACGGCGGCTCTGATACCAACTGTTAGCCGCCCAAACGGCCGTCCATCCACAGGGACGGTTACCCAAGATCGCCGTAGTCTGGTTTTAGCAACAAAATAACTAAAGGATCGATCGGCGTACCTGATTTTACGTCCATCGTCGTTCGAACCGGGAGTCTCGACGAAGCGGTGTTGGAACTCCGGTGACGGGCACGAAACCTTCCCCCTTATCACCCTCAGTCACCTGGCGTCGATGGAGCAGCCTCACGCTCGTCCCTCTTTCTCTCTCGTTCGCTCAACTCTCTCCCTCTCACTGCTTTCACGTGGAGAAGAAGAAGGAGAAGAAGACCAAGAAGAAGAAGGAAGAGGCAGCGTGAAGAAGGAGAAAAGGAGGGCTAAGGGGGGGTCCATGCCAATTAAATAATTTCCGGCGGGGCCCACCCATCACGGGCCGGGCCGGACTCGGCCCACACTAGCCAGGCCCATATTCGGCCCATTAAGAAACCTTAGATCCGTCTTCATTAAACCAATCCCGACAACAGTAAATTAATACCGTAAATCGGTGAATTACAATCTCAATTAAGGCGAGCCCATCTCAGGAAAACTCTAACAGTCTATTCCTTCCTAGTTCTTTGATCTTGACCTCTCAGAGATGCTTTAGTGATCTCTGATGATTGAAGAATCCCATGAACAAGAAACCGGAGTCATCCATTGTGACGATCTGTATGTATTTCTGTGACGGCCTCTCTGCATTCTCAGATTCTTTCACCGCCTTGATAGTTCTTATCGGTACCTTCA
The DNA here is from genome assembly GCA_016432845.1 of Psidium guajava. Taxonomy (NCBI): domain Eukaryota; kingdom Viridiplantae; phylum Streptophyta; class Magnoliopsida; order Myrtales; family Myrtaceae; genus Psidium; species Psidium guajava. The sequence continues at coordinate 3,147,496 of CM028234.1, read as the reverse complement.
CCTGAAAATAAGTACAAACATTAAGTTTGACCAATTTGTTGACAGGCACGAGAATAGAGAATGCTGAACCGGTGTCAACCCCAAGCGAATTGGCTTTTGCAGCATGTGTAAAATGCAACTTTCTCAGTGGAGACAAAGAGGAGGCCTGCAACAGGACCGATTGAAGTCAACAAAAAGCATTGGAAGGACTTCATTAATTTTTCTCCATCTTCCACACTGAAAAATTCCTAGAAAACTCTGTGTGCCACCAAGTTGAAGAACTTTTTCCCTGAAACTCAATTTTCCCCATTGCTTCGCCGTGATTCTGGGACTCAATCTCACTGCAATTCCAGAAAGACGAAGCAATGACTGTTTTAGCATATCTTGGAGAACTAATTTAACTGAGGGATTGTACTGTGTGATTGCTCTCTCCATTCCTCTTTCCTTTCCACAGATGCATGGCCCGAGTTAATATGCATTACTGCAACTTCATGTATGCATCTGTTCAGTAACAACTAATGATTAATCTCTTAGAAGCAAAAAATCTATCCCTCATTCAAGCAAGCCACGATAGAACCATCGAGGATTGCCAGATCAATGAATGATTCCAACAACTCAAAATTGATCCTGCCAAATTGGAACCACAGTATGGCAGGGGCCTATATCTGGAAAATTATTAAATTAACGGCAAAAGTACACCCCAAGTGCCAAAACTTGTGTACGGCGTTCACTTTGGTGCCAAAACTTTCAAATCGTTCACTTAAGTGCTAAGTTCGGAGAAAAGTATGCACTTCAGTGCCAAGTCTGATCAGAAGTATAGGTGGCATGCCGGAAAGTCTACGTGGAGTTTTTACATTTAAAACTTTGGATGACGTGGCTCGCCGGAGGCTGAGTCAGCAATTTGAAGATCAAAACGACGTCGTTCATTTCGCTTCGCCCATAAACTCCTAAATCCCCAATTGAACCCCAAATTGAAAACCCTAACCGGCTGGCCCCCAAAGCAAAGCAGAGGAAGAATGTGAACAATGGAATCAGTTTTGGTTCGTCGAGCCACTCGAAATTCGGCGACTATTTCTTCCGATCCCCTCGTCATATCATTATTGCAAGGGCATTCCAAAGGTTTGCGTTCGTCATCAATTTTGTTGTCTGCGATGATTTTTGCTAACTGATGTTCATCTTCTTTCCTTTTATGGTCAGAAAACAAGTGATTTGTCATTTTTTCTTTGTTTTCTTATAGTTACATAAGCTTGAAAGTCGTAAAACAACCCATACTTCAAAATGGACGGAAGGAGCTTCAGTAGCAGCGCAAATTCGTTTCGACCAGTTGAAGAAGATGGTGAGGTTTACTGTTATTGTGGGTTACTTAGTCCAAGAAGAACATCTTGGACTCGATTGAATCCAGGGAGAAGATTCCATGGATGTGGCAGGTATAGAGAGGGATCCAAGTGCAAATACTTCAAATGGGTAGATCAAAAGTTATCCGGCCGAGCCACAGAGGTGATATTCGAGCTTCTTGAAAGACGACATGAACCTCCACCTGCATTCATAGACGAGGAGTTGGACGAGGTTGATTCAAGGGAAGTTGAGATGAACGCTGTAAAATCTGTGACCAATCAAATGAAGAAAGAAATGTCAATGCTGAAAAGACAAAGAAAACATCATCGAGTGTTAATTGTGTTTTTGTTCTGTTGTATAGCTTATTTGATGGTCAAGTGTAAGGTGTGTGATGAGAGAAAGTTTCTCAGTCTACCGTAGGTGAAGATCACTTGGACATATACTTGTATTAGATAATGTATAAGTAAGGGCTAATTTTTGTGTGGATGCAGACGTTGCTACAGTATGTTAATGGAAATGGAAGGTTGTAATTGCAGTATTTGCTTAGTTTTTGCTCAGTTCTTGGACTATATGTATTGTCAATCTCTATACACTTAGTTTTTGCTTCACTTGTTCGGTTTGGTGCAAATGTGGCTGCTGGTATGCTGCAAATGGGCTCCTGATTTGCTGCTCGGTTGGTTTGCTGGTTTGCTACATTTGCAAACCAGGAAATCTTGGTGGTTTGCTGCAAATATTGGTGTTTCACTTGTTAGAATTTAAAGGTAATTGGGTCGGTGATTTGTTGCAAATCCTACTTCCCATGGTTATTATTTAAGTGTCATATAGTTGGAAATGGAAGGTTGTAATGCAAATGTTTTTGCTCAGTTCTTGGACTGTTTCATGTTCAATCTTGCTTAGTTTTTGAATAAATGTTTGCTGCAAATGCGGCTGCTGGTATGCTTGTTGACACCTAAATTTTGATTTTTCTTTTTCGTTCATATTGCACAAAAATGAGAATTAGTTCTCGTAAAAAAAAATAGTTTCTCATGCATGGCATATTTTATTTTTCTTGCATTGCATTTGGACCGGCTGTGGAAGCAGACCGGAAATTGATGCGTGAACGGGCCAAAATTAATTGGACATTTGGTCAAGCCTTGTGTTTAATGGGTTTTGGCGTGAAGCTTTTTTGTCCAATTAAACCCTAGTTGTCCCCTATATAAGGAACCTGTCACGCACACAATAAAAGAGGCTTCATGCACAAAAATACATGGTTTGTTTTTCTTCTTGTCTCTTTCCTGCAGGACGCGGCCAAGAGAGAGATCAAAGGGGAGAAGACGGCTTTGAAGGAAACAAGAACGTCAGAGAAAAAGAAGAAAAGGACAAAAAGTGGAGGCTGATTCTCCATTAGAATCACACAAAACACAAACATGGGAAGAGAGCACACAATGGATGAGAGACGGTGTACGTTGTTCAAGCTTTGAAGATCAAGACTTCTTCTCATGGCCATCCATTCCCTGTGAGACCGAAGCAGCTCACTCTTGCACCCATACCGAAGCAGCTCTCGTTGTTTAAGTCCAGAATTTTGGTGAATATTTTTAGTAGTGAACTTCAGCCTCACGCACAGAGAGCTCCACTGTCCAGCGAAAAAAAGAGAGCCTTTGTTCAGCACCAATTCGAGGTCGATCAACCCCTATTTTGTCGTTATTTGAGGGTCTAATCTTGTTCCTACTTGTGATAGATCATTCAGGAGTTGTTTGGTAGCGAATTGAGCTCAAAAAGGTGCAATTTTGGGCGGAATTAATCAAGTGCACGTGTGATGGAATTTGCTTGGAAAAGGTATAATTTTTCTCTACTTTGATTGCTAATATATGCTTGTTTGATTGGTAACTCGCATCTATGTTCTTGTATCTCAATGAACATATGTTGATTTGCAATTAAAACTGGAAAATTCAAGCCTTTTCTATCGACTTGATGCTAGAACCGAAAATTGAGCATTGTTGCATAAAATTTCGATCTTTTGAGTAAATTTGGTTTGGTCATGAAATTGCTCGAATAATTCTTGAGAATCGATATAACTTGTTTGGAAAACTCTTTTCTCAAAGTTTAAAATTTGTTCGGCAACTTTCTAAGATCAAAATTGAATTGGAAAAGATAAGAATTTTGGGTGGACTTAGATTTTCGGCATTCTCTTTCTTGGCCGAATTTGCCATGCTAGTAGATAATCCTCGCTTTGAATTCTCACTTTGTGTTGGTTGAGTAGACTTATATTTGATTATCTGATGATATCTGGTTGTTGTGGATAATGATTGGTTGAATTGAACTTGATCTAATCTTTGGGGATATTCGAACTGGATAATATCAGACTTGCCTTGGATAATCTTTGCTTTGAATTATTATTTCTTATCATTGAGTTGGTTGGATTGCCTATCTTGTGAATATCTTACTTTATCCTTTGTGAATTTTCTGAGATAGTTTGATTTGTGGATAAGATTGGTTGTTCTAGACAATTATCCAAAATTTTGAGAATTATCTGAAATTAATTTGCAAATCTTAAAGATAATTTTCTCAAAATGAAAAATTGAATTTTGGATAAGGAAAGATGGCCCCACTTGAATATTTCGGCCATCCCTTTAAATGTCGAAAATAAAAACAAAAAATCCAAAACAAGTCTAATACAATTGCGTGTTTGTTTATTATAAAGTTTGCACAATCATAAACAAATATGCCCATAATATATGCTCGCCTTGTGCCTAGACCCTTCGGAAAAACAAATTACTTGCCTTAGCCACGATCTTGTGGAATAGGATGGTAATTTGTATAGACTTTCGCGTTCTGCCCTTTGTATTAAGGGATGATGTTATTCTATACACTTATCCGCATACTGGCTCGAATCTCCGAGGATGTAGCGGATAATCGGAAAATTCGGAATTAAGGTATATTATGGACATTTTTGTTTATTTTTGTTCATTCTTTGCTTTTTTCCTTTTGTTTAATTAAATTCAGAAAATCTCAAAAAAGAATCACATTTTCCTGAATCAAAACATGTCACAAGTCCTTTTGCATGTCGTCAATATCGTCTAATATAAGTTAAGACTTTGAGAAATCATTTTCTTAAGTTAAATTGGATGATATCACATTCTAAAGCATGTTTTCATAATGGTTGTCATTTAATCCGAAAATCCAAAAAAAAATATCATTTTTCGAGCATAATATATGGTCTTCATTGTCACATTTCCCCTAAAAAAAAAATCATTTCATTCACAATCATCAATCAAAAGGTTTTTCACGAATTTGGTACCGAAAGGGCATTAATTTTTCCAAATTAATGTAATCAAGTCCCCGGACTCATTTTCTCTGGTTCGTAGAAATAAGTTAGTTCTCCCGCTAATTTATTTAGGTGTCTAATCGGCCTACCAAAAAAATTGATTAGTGGCGGCTCCAAATTGAATAAATTTTGTGAAAAATCAAACCTAAGTTGCGACTCGATAGGACTTGGGAGGGTCCGAATTAGGTTAGTTAATTTAATTAACCTGATAATCCGTTAACCTAAAATTTTTTCAAATTTTAGGTCGCGACAATGCTGCAAATAGGCTACTGGTATGTTGCAAATGTTGGTGAATTGGGTTGGTGATTTGCTGCAAATCCTGTTGTTATTATTTAAGTGGCATAATTTGCAAATGTTGATCACTTAAGTGCCAGTCGGGGGTAAAAAGTGAACGATTAAGTTCCAACTATCTCTAAAAGAGATCACTTTAGTGCGAAGTTATTATCAAAGTGATCACTTAAGTGCTAATTTCTCATGAAAGTGATCACTTCAATGCTAACTTATTATAAAAGCGTTCACTTAAGTACATCATCAAAACTTGCAATACCAATTCGTGTACCAGCAACTTGCTGATATAACCTGACTTGCAATATCTGACCATAATGCACCAGCAACTTGCTTGGTGCATTGACAATATGCACCAGCAACTAGCTGGTGCCCCAAAAATAGTACCAAATGCACCTTACATAATGCACAAGTTACTGCCGCATTCACAAGTATACACCATGAACTAGCTTGGTGCACCAAAACATTATGCATTCACCATTTTTGACAACAGCAGAATTCACAGTATTCACATTATGCACCAAAACAGAATTCACAGTATGCATTTATAGTATTCACAGTTATGGTGTTGACAACAATGGTGGCAAGCACAGCCACCATAGCAATGTAAATAGGAAAAACATAATTGAAAATTTTCGCATTGTTCCATTGACATTGTTTTACATAAATTGAATTAACAGCCATGTCCTTCCTAGTAAATGTCCAACACAAAGACAATGTGGTTCCCAAAGACTAATACTAACTTATGAACTCCCCTCGTAATCAGTCAACATTGACAACCCCAGCTCCTTTTCCTTTTGATGGCTTTTTAACTTGGTTCATAAGCCTAGCACTCTTTCTAGCAGGTTGTGGTTCTTCAAGTGGTCTTTCAAGGCTTGGTTGAGGTAAAACCCTTGCTGGCCTCTTTCTTGGTTGCTGTTTCTGAGCTGCAACTGTTGTCTTCTTTGTCAATCTCTTTTTTGGTGCAGCGATTGACTCTTGGGTTGGGTTACGTTCAGAGATAAGCATCTCTGAGCTTCTCCCAGGCTACAATAATATAAAAGCATAAGCAAATGGGCTTTAGAATTGCAAATGCAGTAAATTAAGTGCACGATTCCTATCAAACTTACATGCAATATAGTCATTCCAGTGCGTTCATCCTGGAATAGGCCATAACCATATTCCCTCAACCTCTTACCAAGAGCCCCTCTTGTTCGTCGTGGAAGTGATGGCTGCGCAGCAGGTTCTGTTGGCCCTTGAGGAGATGGTGGTAGCGGCGGCTGTGCAGCAAGATCTGCTGGTCCTTCAGATAGTGGTGGTGGCTGGGCAGCATGCCCTGCTCTTGCCCTTTTTCTGACCTGCAGTGTCAAAACAATATTAGACTACTGGCCATAAAACAAGAAAAGCTGACACCGTGTAACTTACTGGATATTTTCTCCTTTGTTCAACTGTAGACTCAATATGCTCCTCTGTTAGCCCTTCATCTGGTTGCACAACATGCCCTATTGTTGGCACTTCAATTGGCTGTGAAACATGTCCTTCTGTCGGCCCTAGAGGTGGTGGTCGCGGTAGCTGTGCAGCAAGTTCTACTGGCCCTTTAGGTGGTGGTGGTGGTGGTGGCGGCGGCGGCGACAGCTGGGTAGCATGCCCTGTTCTTGCCTTTCTTCTCACCTGAAGTATGGAAACATAGTTAGACAAATGGCCATAAACAAGATAAACAAACAAACAATATACAATTTACTGGATATTTTCTCCTTGATTGTTGAACAGTCGACCCAGTACACTCTTCTGTTGGCCCTTGAGGTAACTGTACCACATGCCTTCCTGTTGCATTTCTTCTCAGCTGAAGTGTGGAAACGGGATTAGATAAGTAGCCATAAAATAAGATAAACAAACAATGTACAACTTACTGGATATTGGCTCCTCGTTTGTTGAACAGTAGACCCTCCTGTTGCCACTTCAGTTGGCTGTCCAACTTGTCCATATGTTGGCCCTTCACTTGGCTCTTGTGTGGGATCTGCAGTAAACTGTTGCTTCCTTAGTTCACGGCCTTTCTTATTGTGACCTCTCTTAGGGCAGTACGAGCACGTCATCTTTACACCAGCCTTAGTCATCCGTTGCACTGAAGTTTCCCCTTCTTGCATTCTTCGTCTCCGCTTTGGCCTTCCAACTTGCTTCTTTAGTGGCAAAGGTGCAGGGGCATCATGATTTGTTGGCTCCCAGAATTTGCTACTTCTAATGGGCTGCATCATAAATTGGTACGTGTCAAGGTATGACCTTTTGTTGTAGCAATCAGCTAGGTAATCTTCTGGGTTTTTTTGCAGGTTCTGGATGGCAGAAATGGCATGTAGGCAAGGAATTCCAGTTAGTTTCCATTCTCGACATGAACATTTCCTCCTGTCCAGGTGAACGACATACGTGTCGTCATTCTTCTTGATTTCAAATCCGTCATCGCCATTCCAAATTGGATGGCAGAACTTGCTACTAGCCAAGTTCTCATCTAGTCTCTTGGCAATCCTAGGACCACACACTCGAGTCCACTTTCCAGCCTCGTCTCTTCTATTGCGCAGCCTAGTCATTACCATAAGTCGTATATCCTCAAGCATGGCAATGATTGGTTTGCACCTCGCGGCTAATATACTGCCATTGAAAGCTTCGTTGAGGTTGTTGTCGATAATGTCACACTTGAATTCCTCGCTGAAGAAGGCCTTACACCAATGCTTCGCTTCAGTTTCGAATAACGCTTCAAAACCATACTTGGTCAAGTGAAGCAAGCCCTCTTTCGCTATTCTAAAGTCAGCCATGTTTGTGCTCTTTGCAATTTTCCAAAATTGCTTCTGCAGCGCATCCCCTTTGTACTTCTTTGACCAGTTTGCATATATGTGTCTTGCACACATCCTATGCTCGGCATATGGCAACAACTCAGCCAATGCAGGAACAAGTCCCTACAATATTAAATCAAGACATAATTGTAAAAATAAGGACAAATACAACATAATGCAATTAAAATTTGGAAACAATTAATTGACAATAACATTACCTTCTGTTGGTCGCTCATGAAAGCCCAACCTCCCCCGTCAGTTTTGTCCAAGTCAGCCATCAAATTTTTTATGAACCAAGACCAAGTATCCTTATTTTCTATCTTTACAACTGCCCAAGCTACTGGAAACATTTGGTTATTGGCATCTCGACCAACCGCAGCCAATAATTCTCCTTTGCACAACCCCTTTAGAAAGCACCCATCCAATCCTACAACTTTTCTACAACCAGATAAAAATCCTCGCTTGCATGCATCGAAGCACACATAAAACCTATCAAAGGCAGTCCCAAAATCAGGCAGTGGCCTCTGTACAACCTCCACATACACTCTACTTGGTGGGTTTTAAAGTCTACATTCGTAAGCATAATCCCAAATTTGGCCATATTCTTTCTTATATTGACCCATGAGTGTTTTCATGACCTTATACTTGGCTCTCTTGCACTGAGTCGCTGACACATTAATCCCTACCTGCTCCTTCACTAGCTGCTTTAAATAAGGACCCCTAATCTCAGGCATCGCCTTGATCGTATTGAAGAAGTGTTTCGACAACCACTTACTTGTTACCCTTTTATTGTCAAAAACAATTGAACACGTATGTTCCTCCTGGAATGACCCGCTCCTCTTACTCAGTGAGCCATAGATCTTCCATGGACAATTACGTTGTGGACACCTAGCTCTCACAAAATCCTTCGTATTTCTAACAAACTCAAGAGTCCTCTGCTCAGCTATAGATTTCTTCAGAATAGCATCCTTGAACTGTTTCGCATCCTCAAACTTCATACCAACACACAAAACAGGGCATGCTACAGTTGGATCATAGGAAGGATACTTACTCCTTCTACGCACAGGTGGAGCTGCTCCTTCTTCTTCAGGCTCCTCCTCGGAAGTACCGATCCAATCATCATTGGCACTTTCTTCAGGTGCATCAGCAGCTGTAGTAGGTGTAGGTTCTTGTTCCCTATTTATTGGTCCAGCTCCCTCAAATTTTTCAAAGACTGCTTTTTTCTTTCTCGCAAACTCCTTGCGGTTTTGTCTTGACTGTGCAAGCTCTTCATCGTCATCGTCATCATCAATCCTTAGGAAACTGACATTTCCCAAAACTTCATCGTCATCGTCATCGACACTAGATTGTGCAACTTGCCAATGTAATCCAGTGATTTCTTCATCACTTATATGGGTTACCTCTCTGTCCTCCCTATCCTCCTCCCTGTCCTCCCCCTCCTCACAATTCTGTCTATCCTCCCAATCCTCCCTGTCTGCCCACTCCTGATGTCCCTCTACAATGGTATCATCCCCACCATGAGAAGTGGAATGAAGGGCTACTTCTCCTGTTTCAATTACATCTTCATGCTGAACATTATCACCATTTTCATCATCACTATCACTGTCACTGTCGACATACACTTTTGCTTCGTTGCCATGAAGATAGTAGTAAATCAGATCTTTAAACCCACTCTCATCCGACAATAGTCGCAGCCCATCCCTCAAGCCTTTCCCAGGAACACAATAAAGTAATTTACCTACTTTACAGCCTAAAATGTGCGCTATATCCCTCACCAATGAAACATATGATGACGTCCTTACATCGAGGAAAATGGTTCCTTCGTTTCCATCTTCGTAGTCCCATTCGTCGGTGCCAATCACAAAATCCCCACGATAGCAGACAATGACAGCAACAAGATTCTTGTCCATGCCTACACAAAAGGGAAAAAAAAGTCAATAAATGTATCAGCTTTTGGGACCACAATACAAAACGTACAACACATTCACATGGAGGTCCCCACAGGCCAACTTGTGACCACAAAGTAAGAGGAAAACCAATGCACAATGCTTTACAAGAATGAATTTGAGGTCCTCGTGGCATTAACTACACTATTTCCTAGCAAATAAAAAAAAATTCAATCTACAAAGGCATCCAAGGTTGTCATTAAACAAGTGTATCGAAAGGATCCAAACACATCAACTTCTCAAAAGTGACCGAAGGAACTGAAACCGAAGTCAGTTCTCATTAAACAAGTAGACATCCCCAACGCATCAACTTTGAGCCTTAATTTTACCATACAATCGTTAATTTTTCCCTCTGAACCCTAATGTCACCGTCGGAGCCCTAATTTTCCCGTCGGACTAATTTTTCCGTCGGAGCCCTAATTTTCCCGTCGGACTAATTTTTCCATCGGAGCCCTAATTTCGTCTCGACGTCTAACTTGGATAGAAGACGCATACCTCGCAAGGGTATTATGGCAGCGAGCGACGGCGGCGACCGAGCGAGTGACGGCGGCGATTCCACCACAGACGGAGTGATTGGATTTCGCACAGCGGACCCACTCCTTCTCACAAGAGGGGGTAAGGGGAAGGAGAGACGTCGTTTGTTAATCATAACACAAACGACGTCGTTTTTCATTTCAACAAAAGACTTGGCCACGTTCAATTTCCACCGTGGCATTACCTTATCAAAATTTGCCACATAAGCTAATAAAATTTAATGTAAAATCCACATAATTTTTTTGGCCAGATTTTGGCCGAAATGGCACTGAAGTGCACGCTTTTCTCCGAACTTGGCACTTAAGTGAACGATTTGAAAGTTTTGGCACCAAAGTGAACGCCGTACACAAGTTTTGGCACTTGGGTGTACTTTTGCCTTAAATTAACTCATTTTGGTAGATTACACCGTTGATTAGCCCATATCAATGCAGGCAATGTGTAGGACGGTTTTTCTTGTTTTCTATAGCACCTACTGAATCTCAGCGAATGCAATAACACTGTGAGCAGACAAAAAAAATCATCTTACCATGCTCTTGGAAACCATGGGCAATTTCATCTGCATCCTTTACAATCATGATAATTTTCTCACATAACAAATTCGCTGTGTCTGTTTTTACAAAACCATCTAAGATTAGGATAACTCTCTACTTTATGTATTGATTCCGGAATGTAACAACCTAAAAAAAAAAGTCGTATAATGAGATGAAAATCTTCCTACTTTGTATCGAACTTTGCGATTCATCAACTGGGCAAGTTGTTTGATGATACTGTCCAGAATGCTCGGAAGGAGTTACCTCCTGGTTCATCGCTGAAGTTTCTGTTTTGGGTTCCTGCCGTTAGCTTTTCTTCTACCTTGTTTTCTGCAAAGAAAAGACGCAGCATCTTAGAAGTGTTCGAGAGTGAGGACAACTTGCTTTCTCAGTATGATCCACTGTAGAGTTCATCTAAATCTTAAGTAAGAGTTCCTTGTTGTTAGCACTGTATAAATTGCCATAGGTGAACCTGCTGTTTTTCTTCGATCACAGCACAGGAACCCACCTGATACATAAACTAATCCAAGTCCCTACACTCGCCAGACTACTTTTCAGCTTCGTCAGGATGTTTCTGTGGTTTTGAGAAGATTCTTGCCGGGCAACCTCTCTTCCTAAGGCCTGAAGCAACTTGCGGAACATGAACTTCTTTTGATCGACATTAGCTAGGCACCTTCTCTGGCAAACAGTGATTGCACTTGCACAATTTGAGCGACTGCCACAAAAAAAAGCACTTGGCAACACCGGGTAATTTATGCTTCTCTTCTTCATCACAGAGCAAATCGAAAACTATCATTTTCCATTGTACGATTGTGCTTCTCCATTCCACCAAACTCCTACCTCAGAAGAAAGTGTTGGATAATTTGTAGATTGCAAGTTCGAAAGGGCATACCCGATGGATGTTCGGCTTCGTGTCTCTTCGTCCGACCGTACGAATGGACACGAGTCTTCGTCCGATCGTACGAATGGACACGAGTCTTCGTCCCACCATATGAATGGACACGACTCTTCGTACTCGTGCCATTAAGACATTATAAATTAATGGCTTCGTGCCTAGTTCTGATGATCAGAATATATACATTCAAGTTCAAGAAAATTCAAAGAGTGAGAGTAAAAGGAGTTTTTCCGGGTTTTGCTTCTCGAGAGAAACATTAGTCTCGTTGTATCCCGAGAGTTCTTTGCCATTAACCCAAAGCAACTTAGTGTGGGGGCGAATAAACTCTTTGGAAAGCGTTGAATCCGTGCCTCGAGACTTCTCCCAAGTTTGTGTTGTTCGTGAATCGTGTTCATGGTTCCCAATCAAGGTTCGTTTCCGAAGTCTTATTCCATACTATCCCCAACAATCAAAGAGTTTATTCGTTCGAGATGGCTTCGGAGGCTACAAGTGCGTACAAGGTTATGAATCAAGACTTTGTGAAACTTGACCGCTTCGACGGTACGAACTTCAACCGATGGAAGGACAAAATGCTTTTTCTTCTCACCGTTCTCAAAGTGGCGTACGTGTTGGATCCCGAGACCAACATCCTGGAGGAACCGGCTGCGGATGCTACTTCCGAGAATATTGCAAAGTTTGCTGATTTGAAGAAGAAGAGGGAGGATGATGAGTTCACGTGTCGAGGCCACATCCTCAACACGCTCTCCGATCGATTGTACGATCTCTACATGTCAATCAAGTCCCCGGTCGAAATTTGGAAAGCTTTGGAGGAGAAATACAACACCGAGCGGCAAGGTACCGACAAATTTCTCATGCTAAAGTATTTCGAATTCAAGTTCCTTGACACCCAACCCATCATGAATCAAGTTCATGAGTTACAAGTTCTTGTGCAAAGACTTCGTGATCTTAAGGTCATGATTCCCGATTCGCTTCAAGTGGGTGCGATTATCTCGAAGTTGCCCTCTACTTGGAATGATTACCGAAAAAAACTTTTGCATATGGCCGAAGATTTTTCTGTGGAAAGGATTCTAAGGCATATTCGTATTGAGGAAGAGTCTCGTAAACGGGATGCCGTGAATCTCCCTCAACATTCTAATGTGAACTATGTGGAATCTAAGACCACTCGGAAGGGCAAGAGAAAGGCTTCGCCCCAAACTGAGGAAAAGCAAGACAATAAGAAAATGAAGCGTACATGCTTCCATTGTCACAAGAAAGGACATTACATCAAGGATTGCCGAATTTTCAAGAGGGAAAATCAATCAAAAGAAAACACCACTCCGAAGGCCAATGTGGTTGAGGAGAAGGACTTAGTGGCCATGATGATAGATTCAATGAAGTCCATGGAGATCGGAATGGTGACTGAGCTTAACATGGCGACTACCGAGAAATCATGTGAATGGTGGCTAGACTCCGGTGCCACCATTCATGTATGTAATGATCGGCTTCAATTCAAAGGCTATGAAAAGGTTGAAAATCGTGAAGTGCTCATGGGCAACAACCAAGCGGTCAAAGTGCATGGTCAAGGATCGGTAGAAATCAACTTCACTTCAGGAAAGAAATTAACTTTGTTGAATGTGCTTCATGTCCCGGACGTGAGGAAGAATCTTGTGTCGGCAAGTCTTTTATGTAAGAAAGGATTCAAGGTGATCCTAGAGTCCGACAAGTTAGTCTTGCTCAAGGGAGACTTGTATGTTGGAAAGGGATATTGTACCGAAGGAATGTTCAAATTGAGTGTTGATATGAATAAAGTGATTTCTAGTGCTTATATCGTTGATTCTTATTTCTTATGGCATGCTCGTTTAGCACATTTAAATGTTAAATCTCTTCGATATATGCATAGAAATAATTATATTAATCTTAGTGATAATGAACTAAAAGAAAAGTGTGAAATATGTGTTCAATCAAAAATCACTAAGAAACCATTTTCAAAAAATGAAAGAAGTACACAACTTTTAGAGTTAATCCATTCGGACATTTGTGAATTAAACGGTGTTGTTACTAGAGGCAGAAAACGTTACTTTATCACTTTTATAGATGATTTCTCTAGGTTTACTTATGTGTATCTTATGAGAAACAAGGATGAAGCATTTGACATGTTTAAATGCTTTAAAGCGGAAGTAGAAAATTTGCACGAAAGGAAAATTAAAATGCTTCGTAGTGATAGAGGAGGAGAGTATTTCTCTACCAAGTTTGATGCTTTTTGTGAGGATAATGGTATTGTGCATCAAAGAACCGCACCGTATACTCCACAACAAAATGGGTTAGCGGAAAGGAAAAATCGTACCTTAGTGGATATGGTAAATTCCATGTTATTAAATGCAAAACTCCCACATAACCTTTGGGGTGAAGCATTGTTGACGGCATGTCATATACATAATCGGATTTCGTCTCGACATTTCAAGGTCGCTCCATATGAGTTGTGGAAAGGACGTAAACCAACTTTGGAATATCTTAAAGTGTGGGGGTGCTTGGCCTATTATAGAATTTTCGATCAAAGAAGGACGAAACTAGGTCCAAGAGCATTTAAAGGGGTATTCGTTGGATATGCCCAAAACTCAAAAGCTTATCGTATTTTAGATTTAGTATCTAATACGATAGTCGAAACACGAGAGGTCGTGTTTATTGAGAATAAGTTTCTAAATGATTCAGTGGAATCGGAACACGAGGAGACCGAGACTCCAAACTCTAGTGTTCAAGGGAGTAAACGTCCTCGTGATGAACAAGTTATGGAACCAAGGAGAAGTAAACGAGTGAGAAAAGAAAAGGACTTAGGTCCAGATTACATCTCATATCAATCCTTGGCTTTTCTCGTCGAAGGAACGAGAGATTCCGTAATTAAGAAGATCCCCATAATGTTGAATGTGGAAAGTAATCCACAATCCTATACTGAAGCAATGGCTTCTAGGGATTCGGCATTTTGGAAAGAGGCGATCAACGATGAAATGGACTCGATATTATCAAATAATACATGGGTCTTAGTGGATTTACCTCAAGGATCGAAATCGATCGGTTGCAAGTGGGTATTTAAACGAAAGTTTGATCATTCGGGTTCCCATATCTTTAAAGCGAGACTCGTGGCTAAAGGGTTTAGGCAAAAGGAGGGCCTAGACTATTTTGATACCTACGCACCGGTTGCTAGAATGACATCTATCCGAGTACTAATGGCCTTAGCGTCTATTTACAAGTTGCATGTACATCAAATGGATGTAAAAACGGCATTCTTGAATGGTGAACTCGAAGAAGAGGTTTATATGGATCAACCGGAAGGCTTTGTGCTACCCGGAAATGAAAGGAAAGTGTGCAAGTTAGTAAAGTCGTTATACGGCTTAAAACAGGCACCCAAACAATGGCATGAGAAGTTTGACTCCGTGATTTTTTCAAATGGATTCAAACATAATAATGCGGACAAATGCATTTACTCCAAGTTTACGGAGAAATATGGGGTCATTGTTTGTCTTTATGTGGATGATATGTTAATCTTTGGTATGAACTTAGAAGGTGTTCGTGAAACCAAGGAGTATCTAGCCTCGAAATTTAAGATGAAAGATCTAAATGAAGTAGATACGATTTTAGGGATTAAGGTGCACAAACACGAGAGTGCCTTTGCCCTTAGTCAATCGCACTACATCGAGAAAGTGTTAGAGAAGTTCAAGCATTTGAACATTAAGGATTCTAACACTCCTTACGATCCGAACTTAAAATTAAGTGAGAATAATGGAAGGGCATTAGCACAGTTAGAGTATGCTAGTGCAATCGGGAGTCTAATGTATGCTATGCATTGTACTAGACCCGACATTGCATTTGCCGTGTGCAAATTAGAAAGGTTTACGAGTAAACCAAGTACCGAACATTGGAAAGCTATCAGAAAAGTCTTTGGTTATCTAAAGAAAACCATAAGGTTGGGATTATTCTATAGTGATTATCCCACGGTACTAGAAGGGTATTCGGATGCAAGTTGGATTACAAGTCTAAGTGACAATAAGTCGACCTCGGGTTGGGTCTTCATGATTGGAGGTGGTGCCATTAGTTGGGCTTCTAAAAAACAAACCTGCATCTCACACTCTACAATGGAGGCCGAGTTCATAGCTTTGGCGGCCGCTGGCAAGGAAGCGGAATGGCTAAGAGATCTCTTGTTAGAAATAAAGTTGTGGCCACAACAAATGGTTGCCATTTCCGTTTATTGCGATAGTGAATCAACCATGTCTCGTGCATACAATAAGGTGTACAACGGAAAGTCTAGACACATAAGTTTGAGACATGAGTATGTGAGGCAATTGATTGGGGACGGAGTGATGACCGTTACCTATGTTAAGTCAAGTGACAATCTAGCGGATCCATTAACAAAAGGATTGTCTAAGGACATGGTTTGGAATACCGCCGCTAAGATGGGTCTAAGAAACCTATTCATCAATCGCGTCATTGATAATGGGAACCCTACCTCATTCTAACTAGATGTTAGTCTCGAGGTTCAAGGGGTAATAACAAGTTATTGAATGACAACGTGCATTAAGATGTAGGATTTAATGCTTAAGTTTAAGGAGAATGAGTTGAATACTCTTAATGAACGGACATGAGTGTCGAGAAGTCCACCTATACGAGCATGAAGTGGTGCCGCTTCAAATGAGAGTTTCTAAAGGTTTCTCTCATACATGTTCGTGAAAGGGATGAGCACATGGCCATAACGGTGCTAACGAAATTCTACTCTCATTCAATATTTAACGGAAGTGTGTGTGACTTTTCCAGTATCGACTTTAGAGCGACGGTTTAAGCGACTAGCCACCGGTCACTTCGTCCCACCGTATGAATGGACACGACTCTTCGTACTCGTGCCATTAAGACATTATAAATTAATGGCTTCGTGCCTAGTTCTGATGATCAGAATATATACATTCAAGTTCAAGAAAATTCAAAGAGTGAGAGTAAAAGGAGTTTTTCCGGGTTTTGCTTCTCGAGAGAAACATTAGTCTCATTGTATCCCGAGAGTTCTTTGCCATTAACCCAAAGCAACTTAGTGTGGGGGCGAATAAACTCTTTGGAAAGCGTTGAATCCGTGCCTCGAGACTTCTCCCAAGTTTGTGTTGTTCGTGAATCGTGTTCATGGTTCCCAATCAAGGTTCGTTTCCGAAGTCTTATTCCATACTATCCCCAACAGAAAGAACCCAAGTCTTTAAGAGCTAAGGGTTCTCTTTGACAATAACTTGCAATCTCTTTTGAAAGTTCCAGGAATTCTTCTTTGGGATGAGCATCATCATCTTCTAACTGCTCAATCATATAAATGCCATCCCGATTGAAGTCCTGCAGTAAACATTGATATCTCGTTGCTATGATTATCCTACTTCCCCGAACCAAACCAATAACGTTCTCTGGCTAGTGAATTTATTTGCATAAGATCCCTCACATCTTCCAGCACATTAAGAACCCTTTTATTGCTTAAAGCTCTCTTAATGAAACTAATACTCCTAGGAATATTGCAGATTTTTATGCTTCTATGCTTCACAGTATCTGAAAGAAGTGGCTCTTGCAAGCTAATTAGATCATTCAGTTGCCAGAATACCCCGCTCGGGTTCGCAAGAACACTTCTCCCTTCAAAGGCGTGGAAGAAATGGTTATAAGCAGCTTCGGATATTGTCTTATTGCCAATTCCTTCTCTTCCACATATTCCTATGAAGAGCACCTCATCCGAGCCAAGATTTAGCAATGATGTTATTTTCTCTAATGGAGTTTCAAGTCCAACCCGGAATGTCAGTACATCCAGGTACGTATCTGGCAATTCCTGCATTACCTCATTTAACTACTTCCTCGATAAGTATAGCCTCTTTCCTGTATGTCAAAACAGAAATGATGCAGAATCCATCAGTAAAAGCAGGTAAAGGAACTGAAAGAAAGGTTCGGTCGATGTATGTTCTCTAGCGTGTAGGAAGCCAATCCCAATCACAAAACCGCAAAAGAAATGAACTAGTGGATGCTTGTTCCATCAAAGTTTAATTGACAAAAAATTTTAAAAAAAGACCTTGGATGGAACAATTGAAGCAAAATTACCTATCTGCAACGTTCTTCAGATCCCAGCCCGATAAATGTCCTGCCTTTGTGAGAGCTGTCCTCCACCTAGAAACTCTGTCCCTCTCTTCATCGAAACACGCTTTGTGTTCAGCAAATGCTCGGGCAAAATTACTGGTCTGTTCCCACACTTCTGAAGGATCGATGTCATAGAACACAGGAAGAACCAACTGTCCATGCATTTCCTTGACCTCTATAATCTTGAGACACCACCTAGAATTGGCATGGTTCGTCGAGAAAACAACAATCGATATCCTGGGCTCTTCTATCACTTGCAAAAGTTCTGACGAGATCATCTCTCCTCTTGAAAGAGCGCCATTGTCCCTGAAAAGATTGATATCTGCGTCTTTTAAGGCGGAGTAAAGGTGGCCGGTGAGTCGTCTCCGAGTATCTTCCCCTCTAAATCTCAAGAACACGTCATCTGTCCATCCGCCACGAGTGTATCCACCAGAAGACAAACCAGTCATTGCTGAAATGCAGAACCGACGGATCACTCTCCACTCAGCTGATAGTTTTCTCTCGTTTAATAGCTTCCAAATCCTAGGAAATGCATGCTTGGCCACGCTTCTTATTGATCACCGAGGATGATCACAACCACAAGCAGTTTAAACAGCAACTTTCTCTACCGGTCCGTTACCTGCGAAGAGATTGTCATCCGTTAGAAAACTTGGAAAAACACATCTGTCATCTCTGATCCTTGGTGTCTTGTAGAAATCTGTAGAAAAGAACTGTTGTAGGAGAACTATACACATACAGAGTTCACACCTTAATGGAAAATGTTGTGTATCAAGGCTGCAGAATATTTTGTTTTAAGTTAGTTTTAGCAATTCTATCTTTAAGATTTGATTAGATTCTGTTAAGATTTGAATTTACTAGATAACTTTCCTGTTTATTATTCAAATATTCTGTTTTGATTAGAATCCTAGTAGATTTAGGATAAAGATTTGTTTTAGAGTATGTATTTAAGTGTTACAATTTTTTGGAATAAAGAGAGTTGAAGTTTTCCCTTCCATACGTTAAAATCTCGCTCTTGGAATACGTTCTGTTCTTCGTTCTACTCTGTTTTGTGCATCTGAATGTCCTTCTAAACAATTCAGAAGCAATAACAATTCAGAAGCAAACACAGAATTGCTTTTGACGTCATTCTGATCCCTTCAGAAGCAACAATATTCAGAAGCAAAACAATTCAGAAGCAAACACAGAACTGCTTCTAACGTCCTTCTGATCCCTTCAGAAGCAACATTTGGTATCAGAGCTCTCTTGATCTTAAGGGGCTGTGCTGTGAGTGACTTGTGAGATTGATTGAGAGTGAGTTTGCATCCATAGAAGACGAAGGCAAGATGGAGGCTGGATCGAGTGGTTTTTCAACCATGGCTCCACCAATGTTTGATGGAGAAAATTATAAAGCCTGGTCAGTGAGGATGCAAGCTTATATAGAGGGTTGTGATTTTTGGGAAGCAGTAGAAGAAGATTATGAAGTTGCTCCCCTTCTTGACAACGCAACCATCAATCAAATCAGGTATCACAAGGAGAGGGTTACAAGGAAAGCAAAGGCGAAGTCTTGTTTATATGCTGCTGTCTCACCTGCCATCTTCAGCAGAATTATGGTTTGCGAATCAACAAAAGCTATCTGGGATTTCCTTAAAGCCGAGTATCAAGGAGATGAAAGGATCAGAAGCATGAATGGGCTGAATCTGATCAGAGAATTCGAGAGACTTCAGATGAAGGAGTCTGAGACAATTAAGGAGTATTCTGATAAATTGATAAACATAGCAAATCAGGCAAGAGTTCTAGGCACTGATCTCTCTGACAATAGGTTAGTGCAGAAAATTCTTGTCTCTTTGCCCGAAAGGTTTGAGGCAACAATTGCCTCGTTGGAGAATACCAAGGATTTGTCTCAGATTCGGTTTGCCGAAGTGCTAAGTGCTTTGCAAGTGCAAGAGCAGAGGAGGTTAATGAGGCTAGAAGGTAGTGCCAAAGGAGCTCTATAGGCCAAACTACAGCAGAATGTTAGAGAGAAAGATAAGAAGTGGAAAGGGAAGAAGTGGAATGGTGGTAGTGGTTCAAAAGCTACTACAAGAGATAACAATGCTGGTAATTCGAAGAACAATTGGGGAAGGTATTCTTCATGTAAGCATTGTGGAAAACAGAATCATCCACACTTTAGGTGTTGGAAGAGACCAGATGTAAGATGCAGAAAGTGTCAGAAGCTTAGGCACATTGAGAAGTTCTGCAAAGAGAAAGGAGATCAGCATCAAGGTGAAGCACACGCTACAGTTCAACAAGAGGTAGATCAACTTTTTGTTGCTTCTTGTTTCTCTTCTAGTACTCCATGTGATAGTTGGCTTGTTGATAGTGGTTGTACAAACCACATGACAAGTGATGAGAAGTTGTTCACTAACCTTGACAAGTCATTGAAGTCAAGAGTGAGGATTGGGAATGGTGAGTATTTAGAAGTGAAAGGAAAAGGGACTGTAGCAATGGAGAGTTGTGCTGGAACAAAATTTGTTTCTGATGTAATGTATGTCCCTGAGATTGATCAGAACTTGCTAAGTGTCGGTCAGTTAGTAGAAAAGGGATTTAAGGTGGTATTTGAAGAAGGAGAGTGTTTAATATTTGATTTAGATGGACAGAAGCTGTTCAGAATCAAAATGCAGAAGAAGAGTTTCTCTCTGAATCCTCTCGAGAAGGAGCAAGTGGCATTCAAGTGTCAAGCTAATAATTCAGAGTTATGACACAAGAGGTTGGGTCATTTTCATCACAAAGGGTTGCAGTTTATGCAGAGGAATGAGATGGCAATAGGGTTACCGAGTATGGAGGAGGAGATCACAAGGTGCAAGTCTTGTTTGTTGGGCAAGCAGACGAGACTTCCATTCAAAAAATCAACTTGGAGAGCTACAAAGAAGCTGCAGCTGATCCATACAGACCTCTGTGGTCCACATGTGACTCCTTCACTAAATGGCAGCAGGTATTTCATTATCTTCATTGATGATTATACTAGAATATGCTGGATTTACTTCATGAAGCAAAAGTCAGAAGTTGCTGAGGTGTTTCTGAAATTTAAGAGATGGGTTGAGAACCAAAGTGGCTGCAAGATTCAGGTCATTAGATCTGATAATGGAACAAAATATACTTCACAGAGGTTTAATTTTTTCTGTGAAGAAGCTGGTATTGAGCATCAACTTACTGCTCATTACTCTCCACAGCAAAATGGAGTTAGTGAAAGGAAAAATAGAACCATCATGGAGATGACTAGATGTCTGTTACATGAGAAGAATCTGCCAAAAGAGTTTTGGGTAGAAGCAGCAAACACAGCAGTCTTTCTGCTGAACAGACTGTCTACAAGGGTATTGGAGAAGAAGACACCCTTTGAAGCTTGGTTTGGTGTCAAGCCAATATTACGAAATATGAAAGTGTTTGGCTGTTTGTATTTTTCTCATATTTCACAGGTCAAAAGAGACAAGCTGGGAGAGAAAGCTGAATCTGGAATCTTTGTTGGCTATTGTTCAATGTCAAAAGCCTACAGAATCTATCAACCACATACAGGGAAGGTGATCACTAGCAGAGATGATCAGTTCTTTGAAGATGAACAATGGGACTGGACAGAAGAGTCACAAGACAAGCAGAAGAAGATATCTCTGGAACCTGACGCGATGGAGGATGATGTTCCAGTTAGAGGGACCAGAACTCTGACTGATATATATCAGAGGTGTAGTGTGGCTGTTTTGGAACCTTCGAGTTATGAAGAAGCTAAAAGTGATCAAAAGTAGTTGATTGCAATGAATGAAGAGTTGGCTATGATTGAAAAGAACCAAACATGAGAGTTAGTAAAGAGACCTGAAGACAGGAAGGTGATTGGTGTAAAATGGGTCTTCAGAACCAAACTTAATTCTGATGGCTCAGTGAACAAGTACAGGGCCAGATTGGTTGTGAAGCGATATGCACAGGTTTGGGGAGTTGATTTCTCAGAAACCTTTGCACCAGTGGCAAGAATGGATACAATCAGAATGACTCTTGCCTTGGCAGCTCAACAAGGATGGAAAGTATATCAGTTAGATGTAAAATCTGCTTTTTTGAATGGAGTATTGCAGGAAGAAATTTATGTTAAGCAACCAGAAGGTTTTGTCACACCAGGCCAGGAGGAAAATGTTTATTTGCTGAGAAAAGCTCTCTATGGCTTGAAACAAGCTCCTAGAGCTTGGTACAATAAGATTGATGAGCACTTGCTGAACTTGGGTTTTGAGAAAAACCTAAGTGAATCCACTCTATATGTCAAGAAGTTAGCATCTGACTTGGTGGTATTGTCACTTTATGTGGATGATTTGCTAGTAACAGGAAGTAAGAGTGCTCAGATTGTTGCATTTAAGCAGGAAATGATGAAGATGTTTGAGATGACAGATCTTGGTGAGATGTCATATTTTCTGGGGATGGAAATTAGTCAGACTCAGAATGAAGTTTTTATATTTCAGAAGAAGTATTCGAAGGAGATTCTGAAGAGATTTAACATGGAGGAGTGCAAGAGTGTGAGTACTCCAATGGTTCAGAAGGAAAAGCTGCAGAAGGATGATGGTTCAGAACCTGCAGATGAAAGAGTTTACAGAAGTTTGATTGGCTGTCTTATGTATCTCACGGCAATTAGACCAGACATTATGTTTCCTATAAGTGTCTTGTCTAGATTTCTTGATTGTGCAAGTAAGTTACATATGGTAGCAGCAAAGAGGGTGTTGAGATACTTAAAGGATACTCTTTCATATGGGATTAAATTCTGTAAAGTTCAAGAGTTTAAGTTGCAGGGGTATTCAGATAGTAACTGGGCAGGTTCAATGGATGATATGAAAAGCACTTCAGGTTATTGTTTCACATTTGGTTCGGCATGCTTTTCCTGGAGTTCAAAAAAACAGGAAATAGTAGCTCAATCAACTGCAGAAGCTGAGTTTATTGCAGCTACTGCAGCTGTAAATCAAGCATTATGGTTGAAGAAGCTGATGGATGATCTGCATCTGAAGCAAGAAGAAGGCATTGAAGTGTTTGTAGATAATCAAGCTGCATTGGCAATTTCACATAATCCTATATTTCACGGAAAAACAAAGCATTTCAAGATCAAATATTATTTTCTGAGAGAGGTGCAGAAGGCTGGAGAAGTAAAGTTGGTATACTGCAGTTCAGAAGAACAACTTGCAAATATATTCACAAAGTCATTCAACGTTGGTCAATTTGAAGTTTTGAGAGCAAAGTTGGGAATGTGCAGCACTTGATTCAGGAGGAGAATGTTGTGTGTCAAGGCTGCAGAATATTTTGTTTTAAGTTAGTTTTAGCAATTCTATCTTTAAGATTTGATTAGATTCTATTAATATTTGAATTTACTAGATAACTTTCCTATTTATTATTCAAATATTCTGTTTTGATTAGAATCCTAGTAGATTTAGGATAAAGATTTGTTTTGGAGTATGTATTTAAGTGTTACAATTTTTTGGAATAAAGAGAGTTGAAGTTTTCCCTTCCATACGTTAAAATCTCGCTCTTAGAATACGTTCTGTTCTTCGTTCTGCTCTGTTTTGTGCATATGAATGTCCTTCTGAACAATTCAAAAGCAATAACAATTCAGAAGCAAACACAGAACTGCTTCTGACGTCCTTCTAATCCCTTCAGAAGCAACAATATTCAGAAGCAGAACAATTCAGAAGCAAACACAGAACTGCTTCTGACTATCGCGACCCTCTAAAAATATTTTTATTAATTCTAGGGGTTAACGGATTATTAGGTTAATTAGATTTGACTAACCTAATGCGGACCCTCCCAAGCCCTACCGAATCGAAACTTTGGTTTTTGTTTAAATGATTTTGAAATTTGGAGTCGCCACTAATCGTTCTTGGTAGGTCGATTAGAAACCTAAATAAATTAGCGGGAGAACTAATTTATTCCTGCGAACCAGAGATTATGAGCTCGGGGACTTGGTTACACTAGTTAATTAAAACTAATGCCCTTTCGGTACCTTAATTTCATGGATATCCTAATCCGGCAACTCAGGCTTGGTTTATTCCTAAAGCTCTAGTAGGGTATTCTCTTTTGTGTTTTCACTTTTTAAATAGGATGCATGGATGGTATATATTTTTATTTGTTATATTTTTTTAAGTGTTAAAGATTCCCTGAAGCCGAAAGAGGGAGTGTGTTAACGACTTCTGTGCAGTATTACGACCTACTCATCTTTTGGGTCTGATGATTCAAAAATTAAATTATAGGAAGTACATGACAGTGAATAAACACCTCCAATGGGAGGCCTAGCATTGGCTTGGCTCTTCCCTTTGGGATTTAAGGTACAGGTATTTAAGTTGCAAGTATTTAAACTACTGTAAGTAAAAACCTCCAATGGGAGGCTAAGCATTGGCTTGGCTCTTCCCTTTGGGATTTAAGGTACAGGTATTTAAGTTGCAGGTATTTAACTACTGTAAGTAAAAACCTCCAATGGGAGGCTAAGCATTGGCTTGGCTCTTCCCTTTGGGATTTAAGGTGCAGGTATTTAACTACTGTAAGTAAAAACCTCCAATGGGAGGCTAAGCATTGGCTTGGCTCTTCCCTTTGGGATTTAAGGTGCAGGTATTTAAGTTGCAGGTATTTAACTACTATAAGTAAAAACCTCCAATGGGAGGCTAAGCATTGGCTTGGCTCTTCCCTTTGGGATTTATGGTGCAGGTATTTAAATTGCGGATGGACTTTGTCCTCTCCATTTTGGGGTATGAATTTTTTAAAATGAAATACAACGAATTGATTCAACAATTTGAAATTTGTGCGCGCTTGAGGACTCCTCCAAGCCGATTTTGTGCTTCCATAGGATTGACCATTGATATAGAGCTGCGGCTTCCTGACATAAAATAGAGTGAAGTGTTAGTATACAAAATATGTGCTAATCTGCATCTAAAACCAGAAGAGTAGAAATAGTACTTATCTCCCATTTTTTTGGGAGGGATTTCTATAATTGATTTTCGCTCTCTATGTTCCCAATATAGAGAGTTTCTTTTGAATTAAGAGGGACTTTTAGTTACAGATCAGTTGAGAAATCGGTGGACAGCTTAGGAGCTTGTCTGGGCCGATTTTTGCATCTCGACGAGATTTTTGCTGTTGACGTAGAGATATCCTTCTCCTGACATAAAATATGGAAGAAAAAGGAGATGGAGAAAGTGTATACAATTTGTGCTAATTTGCGAGTAAAACCATAAATAAATGAATAAATAAAAACACTTAGCTTGAATTTGTTTGCTCGTTGACGAGGATGAACTCTTGATTTATATTGATCGATGAAGGAATTTGTGATGATAACCCCTAGCTTTAAACTCCCATCATCTTCAAAATTCTCTCTCTTTTGGTATTTTCTTTCTCTCAAAATTTTCTTCAATCTCCCAAAACTCTCTCAAACATCCAAAATTTTCTCTCCAAAAAATTCTCCAAAACACTTCAAATTTTCTCTCTCAAAAAAATTTTCCTAAACACTTCCAATTTTCTCTCTAAAAAATTCTCCCAAACACTTCAAATTTTCTCTCTCAAGAATAATCCCCTTCTCAAGCTCACTTCTTCCTCCTTTTATAATCTACTCATCTATCTCCCATTCTAATTTTTCCACTAACTCTATCTCCCATTCTAATTTCTCCACTAACTCTTCTTCATTTTCATCTTCCATTCTCCATCTCTATCTCACATTCTAATCTCTCCACTAACTCTTCTTCATCTTCATCTTCCCTTCTCCATATTTATCTCCCATTCTAATTTCTCCACTAACTCTTCTTCATCTCCATCTTCCCTTCTCTATTCTTATCTTCCATTCTAATTTCTCTACTAACTCTTCTCCATCTTCCATTCTCTATTCTTATCTTATTTTCTCCATCCATTTTTCTCCAACTTCTCTTCTTCATCTCCTCTTCTCCATCTTCCCTTCTCTATTCTAATTTATCCACTAACTCTTCTTTTTGTTATTTGTAAAATAATCCTTCAAGAGTTAAGTATTTGCGCTCTAGTCCTTGAATTTTAAGTATTTACAATTTAGTCCCTGAAAAAATATATTTCTTTAAGTCCAAATCTCCTCACAATTTTTGACACACCAAAATTTACCACATGTCAAATTTAAGCTCATTTCTTGCCGCTGAAAATAATGCAGAATTTAATTAAAGCCCTTTTGCAAAATTAAGTCATTCTGGGTATAATTGGGCCAAGATGAAAATTTAAAATATTAGAAGACAATGTCACAACTCATAAAAAGTGAAAATTAAAAATAAGTTGACTCAAATTAAATTTTTTTAGGCCCGATTCAAGATTATACTCGTGAAGGAACACGTGACTCGAAT
Organism: Psidium guajava; assembly: GCA_016432845.1. Classification (NCBI taxonomy): domain Eukaryota; kingdom Viridiplantae; phylum Streptophyta; class Magnoliopsida; order Myrtales; family Myrtaceae; genus Psidium; species Psidium guajava. Next base: position 3,121,458 of record CM028234.1, on the reverse strand, counting down.
TGGATTTTTCTGAATTTGCGATGGACAATATGAAAATAGATTTAAAATAAAAATATTAACTATCTTTGTGTATTTTTTTGGCCTCAAATGTTATTTTTCCAAAATTTTCAAGTATTTTTGTATTTTTTTTTAAATTAAAAATATATATAATATGAAATTTTATTTTTTGTTCAAAATTGGTTCCCTAGGCTTGGCTAAGGTTCCCAAAGTTGATTTTTCAATTTTATGAATTTTTATGGATTTTCTATTAATTTTCGAAAATAAATAAATAAAAAATACGTAAAAATACTGAAAATATGAAAAATCGTTTTTTGGTCAAAATTGGTTCCCTAGGCTTAGCTAAGGTCCCCAAAGTTGATTTTTCAATTTTATGAATTTTTATGGATTTTTTATTACTTTAGCAATGGAAAAAATGATTAAAAATCAGGTGTCAACACTGACGTCCTTCTGATCCCTTCAGAAGCAACAGAAAAAGTTGTGATAACGAGGTTCCATTTGCTGAAAATCTTACACTGGATGATAATGTTTTCCTCGGAAGCCATTTTCCAGGAAAATGACATTATATTCCCGTGTGTGGATTTACTTTGAAAATGTGTTCAAAATCATTTTCCAGTGTTCACAACAAAGAATTACCTCAGTCGACTGTGTTCTTAACTCAATCGACTAGAGCTTCCAATGACTCGAGCTGTACTAAGTGAACTCCCTGTCCAGAAAACCAGTATCAATATTGATGCGAGGCGTTGGAGACTTCACTGAAGTAGAACCCCTCGCCGGTGGAGGCAAGGCAATTGGAGCTAGCTAATCGCCGGAATCAGAAGCGAAGTGAGAGTTTTCGACTTGGAGAAAAGTTTTGTACTGAGGGATCGAGTTTCCGGCCAGTTTGAAGTTGTCAGGAATTTTCTTCATTCCCTTCCTTAAAGTTGACCGAGGTAGAAGATGAGAATGTAATGTAACAACAACCAATACCGAAGATCTTTCAATTTAGCAACCAAACACGTTTTTTCAAAGAAAATAAAGACTTGTCAAATGAAAATTTTCCATAATATTACTACAAATGAAAACCGAACCAACCAAGACAACCCTCTTGCGAAAAATTGCAACTGCATCATAATTTATAATGTACGAATGATAAAATGATTTCCGAGATCGATATATAATTCGATGGGCCCATGTTCAAAAGAAAAAGCATTGTGGAATACTACTATTCAATCTAGCTCGTTCCCACTTTTTCTTCCAAATATAATGTCAAGTTTAGTTTCTTCTTTCTTTCTTTTTTTCTTCTCTTGCGGGTCGCACCTTCCTCCTCCTTAAATTTCTTCTTCTCTCTCGTGGAGTCAAAACACCGAAATAGAGAGTGCAATAGCTTAAGGAGAGGTGAAAAAAGCATAGCATCGAAATAGAGAGTGCAATGACTAAAGGAGGAGTGAAAAAAGCGTGGCTTTTTTCTTATATCGCGTCGTCGATTTTTTTTGAAAAATTCAATTAATTATAAAGAAGTGTATTAATAAAGGATAATAACACTGTTGACACCATAAAATTGCCGCCCAATTCGGTGTCTTGAAGATGACGTGTACAAAAAGGAGTATCATCAATAAATCCCTAAGTACGATGAGAAGAAAACGTTATGCTGGAAGATAAACTAACATTTTTCATTCGGGATGTATGCGTCATTCGAGAGAATTGAAAGATAGGATCCCGAAGTAAAGCAAGAAGAGAGTGTCATACAGAGTAACAAGCCGACGCATTATCGTTCGGGATGTACGCAACATTCGGGAAGATTGAGGGATATTCCCGAATGAAATTAATGCTGTACTTGAGTTCAGTATATCACACAGTGTGAAAACCTCGTACCGAAAGACGGAGAGTGCGAAGCAAAAATCATGGACGCGAACAGGTTTCTGAAGTGGAAAGATAGTATTTAAAAAAGGGGAAGTTACTTGTGCAATTGTGAACCACGAAGAACATGAGTTCCAATTTTCACGAATCAGTTTTGAGGATCGTGGTTTGAAAAAGACAAGTAGTTGTGCTAAATTTCGAATGTTTGAAATCAAAGAATAACTATTCGAACGGTTATGAGCATGAGAAGAATAAGTATCCAAGAAAAAGGAAGGGGGAGAGAGAGACAATCACCCAGAAAAAACGTTCTGTTTTCCTCTAACTTTTAAGCTTTCGTTCCTGTTTGTAGCCTAGTTTTAGCTTTCTTCGCACTTTTCATTACCTGTACTTTCATATTTCAGTAATCTATTTACCAGTTCTTGCAAGTAGGAGTATTGTAGCGGTAAATCGTTCCAATTTTTACACTTTTCCATCAGTCATTGCCCCGTTCACTCGGTTCATCCATTTTCTCATTCAGAACAGAGCCACAGAACCCTTCTTAATAAAAACCGATTCCCGATCACAGATCGCACGAACAAACACAAATAGTCCTTGAACTTTAACTGTAATCTCTAAATCTTTAATTTGACCAAATATGATTTTTGAATTTTAACTTGATATGTAATGTGGTCTTTGAACTTTTAATCTGACTAGTATAGTCCATAAACTTTTGACACATGTTCAACTTAATCCCTAAACTATGTAAAAATATTTAATATAGTTCTTTCATTGATTCAAGTTCAACGACTAAATTGAATATATTTTAAAAGTTCATAGATTATATCGATCAAATTAAAAATTTAGGGACCATATTGTATATTGGATTGAGTTCATATAATATTGAATCAAAGTTCATGGATTATTTGTGTTGTTTTGCCTGTTAGCAAGGAGTAAAAAAAAAAGCACGATGCTAACGAGACGATTCGAACCTGCATCTTTGACAGGGGTTCCGGTCACGAACCGGCGCCGACCCAAAAACAATATTCGAAGGCAAACAGGGGAGCTGCAAGAATCAGAAAGACTCGCGAACGGGAAAGAGGGCTCTCCGTTCTTCCCTCCGATCGTCGATACCTCCGACGCCTTCGTCTCCGTCTGTGAGTTCCTCTCTCTCTCCCTCCCTCTCTCTGCTGAATCTTCTGTTGAAGTTCCTTGGCGAGATCACCTTCTCCCGCAGTCTCAAAGTCCTATTTGATCCGTCACAAGCGATTTTTCCGACTACCGATTCCCTCGACTTCGCGTCGCGACGGTTTTTCGATTGCCCGCGGGACGGGGTTTGTGGCTCGTAAGTTCGGATTGATTATGTTTCTAGGTTTAGCGAGGGCTGATGAGGAGCAGTTAGTTGCATCCAACTCACGGTGTTGAATCGTCTTGTTCGCGTGCCAATTGTGAAGGTCGGAGTGTGGCTGACCTCTGTTTTCGACGATATACGTAGAAGAATTTAGGAAGGTGGAGGAGGAGGAGGAGGCATGTGAAGAAAGGATGAGGAACGAGATAGGGAAGCCGTTGATAGTGTTGATATGCGGGAGCTTGGTGTACTACCACTGCGCCTACCGGAATTCGAGTCTCCTCTCTCTCCTCTCCGATGTCCTCATCGTGCTGCTCTGCTCTCTGGCCATCCTCGGCCTCCTTTTTCGCCAGCTCAACATCTCGTATTCTCTCTAATCTTTTGCTCTCCTTTACAATTTCCGTTTCTCTTCTAGCGGCTTTTCAATTTGGCAAAATAAAAAAAAATTTAATTTTGATGGGATCGGAAGGGTACCGGTGGACCCGCTGGAGTGGCAGATATCGCAGGACACAGCCAACAGCATCGTCGCCTGCCTTGCCAACACCGTCGGAGCCACTGAGTCTGTTCTTAGGGTTGCCGCCACTGGCCATGACAAGCGCTTGTTTGTTAAGGTCATTTGGTTTCTTGTATTGTAGATTAGGGGATTCTTTGCTCTCTTGTGATGATGGACCTAAGCTAGTCTGGATATTCTCGTTTTCAGGTAATTGTTTGCCTTTACATTCTGTCTGCTTTGGGGAGATTACTTTCCGGCGTCACCGTTGCTTATGTTGGTATGTGGCTTTCTCACTTTCTCATCAATCTACTTCTCCATGCTCTGTGTTCCCCATCAATCATTTGAGGAGTGGAGTAGATTTTAAAATTCCCGCTATTATATGGCCTTCCCTTGGACACGAGGGAGAAAAAATGATCGTATGGGAGCCAGCATATTCAAGAATTATCCTTAGAAACATTTACTCGGTCATTTTTTCCCTATCTTAGATATGGCTCTTGATGGCCTGAGTTCCTTAGTTTCTTCCCCTAGTGCTGTTTTACTTGATCCTTAAAGCTTGCCTTCTAGCCATATTCTGTCAAATGAACATCGATACACTGTCTTCGTATTTGGACCGTAGCCGGATCAGAGCATTCTCCTTACACATGACATCCTGCTAACCAATGCTCCTGCAATATAAGTATTGGATGTGCGGGCAAGTCAGAATTAACCTTGCAACGAAAGAGGTTCTTCTCATGACTGGACGCATGACATTTGGCAAGAAAGCCATTTCCCCTGTGGTCCCTACCTAACCCGCCAAAGACATAAGCAGAAAGTTACCAAAGACTTCCACTCTCGGTGGATCATTCCTGTATATTGTCAATATTTTCGGTTTTCAATGGAAGTTTAACACCTCAGGCTGCCAAATGTTTGCTCAGTCTCATAAGCTGGGCCATAGCACAAGTTCCTTGAAAACAGACGAAAAGCTGAAAGATGTTGAAGTGATAATAGTGGCAAAAGTTGATATTGAATTTTTTATGAGTGGTCATTTTAGCACAATAGACATTATCGACTATGTTAAAGTTAGAACTGGTGTTTACATGTGCTTTCTAGAGGAAAAGTGCGAGAACTATTTTACTTTTCCTCTCCATCCTTATCAGTACGATGTACTTCTCAGTATTCTTGGTTTTCAGTGAGGAAAGTTTATTGCTCGTTGGGACAAATGTTTGCTAATGACAATTATATATATGATGGTAACAAAAGCTGATGATGAAATCTTATTGGTAGCGTAATAGACATCATTGACCCTGCTAGCGATCGACAATGTTTTATGAAGAAGTTAGGGAACACTTTTCCCGGTACACTTTCTTCCTATCTTTTTCACTCATGATTGTTATGAGGCTGCACCTTGTACCGTCCGACAGTATCACTTCATTGAACGTTGTCAACATCCTCTGTCAATTTTTCTTCGTAACATTCTCGAAGCTGTGATTAATTGTGACCATCTTATTTATATGTTTGAGACAGGATTATGCTTATTTTGTCTTTACATGTTCGCCGAGTGCTCGCCCTCAGTCAGCACGTGCATAGCCCGATTCTTGAGGAGAAGTGGTGCTGCTGAGCAGGATAACATGTAGCCATTAAATCTTCTTGACCTGTATCTAGTTCTTGTTGTGCCCACGTCTTGGGGCCTTAGTTTGTGACTCTTTTTTCCCTCCTTTCGGGGTGAGTGAGTACTGTCGTCGGCTATACACATGAAACTTTCATGTGCAATTTTATGTTTGACCATGAGCGCAACCGATTGCTGCATTATTTCTATTTCTATATTTCATCACACAGCTAAGAAGCTCTAAAAGTACCCCGTCCTTATTATATCATCCTCAGTAACGCCGCTTTGGAAATGCATGGCTCATGTGCTTCGTCATTGTGAAATCCCTTCACCGGATACATGGACCAGGTTTAGAAACGTAAAGTATTAACTTTACTAACGAAGTTGATGCACTGAGCCATTCTATCATTTCATTTTGTTTTTGTTTGAAGTATCTTCGCTCTAAGCACTATCTGCTCTCTAGCAAATTATCGGCCTAGTAAAAATCAGCTTCGGCGCAGAGTGGAGCTAAGAAGCTTTTCCGCAGCACTCAGTAAATAGCGGTGAACTCAGAAAGAATGTATATATGGATTTAGGTATATCAAAGGAGAGAGAAATCAAAGCCACAACGCCTATATTCTCCATGTTTGCCTCCTGAGAGGTGAAATCCAATCCACCACGGTACATGGAAATTTGCCACGACAAAAGCAAGCCGATCATAATTCAAAATGCATTGCCATAAAGTCGCTCGATAATGCTAATCGCTTCGACACAGAAACTTCTTTACAGATGACACCGTTGAAAAGAACTTCATGAACAACAGTACACTTTTATGCCCTGCCCTGAAATGCCACATCTTCACCTTGTCCATACAGATTGATGTTATTCCTCCTACTATGGCTTATTTGAAAGCAACAGAAATAATAGTTGTCTTCCCACAAAACCATCCTATCATCAGATTTTACTGCAAGCATTCCATCATCCAACAGAAGCAAAAGCAGAGAAACTCTCCGCCGTTCCTATATATGACACAACTTAAGCTGCATCACCTGTGTGCTGATGCATGTGGCATTGGATAAGTCATGGGGTTCATATTGATTGGTGCACCGGGAACCACAGTGCCTTGTACTTGACCTCTAACACCAAATGCCATGTGAGGCGCGGTAGAGAGATTTACTGGAGTACCAACAGCAGAAACAAAAGGGCCACCCACCGGTTGTCCAATTGATGGAGGACCTGAAACTCCAACGCCTGACGTCACCACTTGAGGTTGAGGAGATTGTTTGTTGGATTTGCCAGAAGGTACTCCTCCCGTGGAGCCATCTGTTTGATTTTGACCCGTGATAGGTCCTGGAGTTGCTGAAAGGTCTCCACTGCCTACAGTGGTGATATCGTGAATGCTAGATCGCCTCCTATCTTTGTTAACTGAGTTCAGACGGATAAAATACTTCTGTGCGTGGCTCGCCACTTGTGTAGGCGTCCTTGTGACGACAAAGTTCCGGGAAATACTTCGCCAATCGCCCTTCCCATATTTATCTAAGCCTAGAAGAAATAACCTGCTTCCAAAATGATACAGATATGAAAACCCAAGGCTGAAATATATGGGACAGAAAAGGCATAGCATAGGAACGGACTATAACAATGTACATGAGACAGTAACACCGCCATAGGTTCAATCATCAGATAAATAGTTAAGATCAGCCTGCAACAAAGTTGAAACTGGGAAGGCAACAGCCATAAATTACAGTGAACTTGCTTATATGTCTAGCCTATCAAGGGCTTGAAACGATAAGCATGCTTGATGACTTGCAAAAGTTTCAATGAAAGGCTTATTATAAGAAATAAAGGGGTGGGTTTCGCCACATATATCATAGATTGCACCTTTCCATTTAGAGCCTACCAAAAAAAAAAAAACACAAGCTGAATTTAGTACCCGAGTTCGACCAAAAAAAAAAAAAATTAGTACCCGAGTCCAGTCAAGGGCAAGAGCTGACTCTACCGTCCAATAACCTCTTTAGGTCCTCCATAACTTCAAAGAGAGAGAGAGAGAGAGAGAGAGAGAGAGAGAGAGAGAGAGTCTTCCATGATCAAAAATCTAAATTTGGATCATAACATCACCTAATAAAATGTTCAAAATTTTACATGCTCCCTTAGAAATCTATTCTCTTCTAGTAGCTTGTTGCCACTAGCCATGCCCGCTGGCTACATGGCTGCTGGATAAGACAAACATGTGCTTTTAATTATAGATCATCCTCCTGAACCTGACCAATCGAACCAGCTTATCAATACTTAAGAGCGTTTCATGCAAGCATCACATATCTATATTATAATGATATCACAAGCCCATCAATCAAGATAACATGTGCCACTATCTCATCTAATTGTTAACAACAAAGAAACATTAAGTCGCTCTAGCAGCTTTTGCTTATCACGTCTATAGGAATAACCTACTACACATAAACGAAATTAACACCATTGGCACAGTGAAGGCTATCATTTGAACCTTTTCTTTAATAATGTTAATTTTCAATTCCATTGGTAAATCTATCAAGAAGCACTATTCCATGCAACAAAATTCTCTTGCCTGAAAATGGAGCTCATGTGCCATCTGAGGGTTATCATCACTTCACCTTCCATCAGCAGTGGCAGTTTTCACCTCATAAATCATTGCCCATCAGCCCCACCAAAGTTCTTTTATTTATTTATTTATGGTTCCACCAAACGATATCAGATAATATATCAAGTGATATGGAAGCTCAAGTAGCAACCCCTCGTCCATTTTGACCTTTCTTAATTCACCAAACACCTCAGGCCTGATTTGAGGAAGTGACCCAACCACCACACCACCAAGCCTTATTCAACTAAATTGGGAGGGGATCCTACTATGTCTTTCCACTCTGAGAACTTCATTGAAACATTCAGCAGCTTGAGTCATGTTACTCATACAGAACAATTGGCCAGTCTCCATTTAAGACACAGACTGCCTTTTTTTCCCCCTTAACAAACGTTTGCAATACATTAGAAAATATTAATTTTCGCAATATCACGTAGCAGCTCTATCACAAATGCATGGTCAAGAGAATGAAAACTAGACCGCACAAAATCAGCTTGAATACAGCTTGCCAATGCCTAACCATAAGATGTATGAAGAATTGGATAGGCAGTACAGGTACAAAAAGCTCCAGATATGTATACTTCTAATAAATATGCCAGATTAATTGGTTGGACAGTGGATGAATGCACCAAGGACACCTATTAGTCAATACACAATGAAGGACATGCGTTGCAGAAAAAGGAAAACCAAAAACAAATCACAGTCATATCTATCCCAAATTGAGTTCAAGTTGCAATTGTTTCCAGCTAGCTGGAGCACTAGGAATTACCTTTCTATGTACCAAGAACCAACTCCAAAAAAACAAGTGATACAGATTGATACACAATCGATTTGAAGGAAGAGAATGCAGGCATCAAAGCAATTCAAGAATACACTCAATGTTCAGGCAAAAGGATGTAGTGAGCAAAAGACATTGTACTCCATAGGGGCCGGCTAAGGTTTCTTGTGTAGCATAAGCACTAACTGACGATTAAAAAGGGTCTAAACTGCATATTACTAAACTCAGCCCCGCAGATACACCAGTAAAAAAAATTGAAGCTTGATGAGAAATCAGCAACTAATCTGCAAGTCCCTTAAGTCCCCCAAAAACAGATCAACCAAACAAAAAAAAGCGAAAGCAAATCACAGTGTCCTGAATCAGCTAGCGACCATTTAACTAGCGCGCACATGTACCCTCTTTCCTAAAAACACATGGTCAGATATAAATTACTGATCGACAAGAAAAAGACCCCACCTGTGTTCTTCCTCTGTCCAAGCAATCCCCTTCCTTCTTTCCTGATCCGACCTCGAGCCTTTCCCTCCCTGGTTCGACTCGCCGTTTGCGTTCCCCGAACCACCGCCCTTCTTCCCGCTCTCCTCCTCTCCTAAGTTACTCGTGGAGCCATCCGAGGAAGACGAATTGTAGGAAGGCAGAGGAACGCGGCCAGACTCTATCTTATCGACATCTTCAACCAGAAGCTCGTAATGAAGCTTAATTTCCTCTAGGGTTTTGCCCGGTACGTCGGACGCTACCTTCTCCCACCAATCCGAGGAGTCCTCGAAGTGAGTAGCCAGGGCATTCTCGAACGCCTTGTCCTGTTCCCTACTCCACGAGGAACAACTAGGGCTCACCGCTTCATCGACAGTCATCAAAACAAAAGCCTGGCTCGAAAAACCCGCCCTTTGCAACTCCGAACAACTTCACGACTCGGCAGCGTGTCAAATGAAACTGAAGAACAGATCCACGGAGCTATCGAACCAATTGACTCCCCAATATCAACTCTAGACAGCGTATTTTATCCTGAAACCTCCTCCTCGGGATTCGTATCCGCTAATGCCCGGTTATCGCTGCGACTGCAAGTTGCAGTGATGCGGCGACAATTATGGGCAGGAAGAGAAGAAGCAGACAAGCGAGAGCAGACAAAAACTGATTTTTTCCCTTTCCTTTCAGCAAAGAATAAAGAAACCCAATTAGCTCGGCAAGAGGAATTTCTGAACTCCCGGCTGAGTCTGCTGAAATCACAGGGATTTGCTCCGAAATTCTGAGAATTGGACGCTTGCGCAATTCGATGAAAGCTCCCACCTTTTTTTTTTCTTTTATCTTTCCTCCGATGGGCGTTTGGCTGAGGCAAAGCGCGAAGAAGCAGAAGAAGAACGTCGGCCGCAGTTGGCGTTGTTGGCGTGGCCCATGAGAAATATCTCTGAATCCCCCTAAATATCCGTGACGCTTTAAAGGCCAGACCACCTCCCTCCTGTGAAATAGATTGTGACTGAGAGTGAAAAATTTTCACAGAGAGAGAGAGAGAGACAGAGTCCAAGGTTGAACCGAAATTGGCAGAAACCGCTGACGACGAAACTGGAAGCCTGCAAACGGATAAAAAGGGAAGGAGGGAGGGGATTGCTTGCCGACAAGAAACACGACGTGACAGCCTGGAAGCATTTAATTCTCTTGCCCCGTGGTTGTTCAAAAGGTTGAAACTTGAACTTCCAACTTGCTCTCGCTCTCAGTGGATGGATGGATCCAATTCGACAGTAGCCTTGATCCATTTTGGAGGGAGAAAAAAGTGGAAAAGGAGAATAATAGATTCAGATTCAATATCAGATAAGAAATATTCGATTCAACATCCCGTAATGCCTCTCCCTCTGGGGCTCTCGCAGGGAAAGTGGTCGGTCTGTTGCTAGTGGCAAGCCATGTTAGCAAAGCCGGTCCGCGCGAGGATTACTCTATCGAGCATGAAGAATCAAAATTATCACTATATTTTTTTCCTTTTTCTACATACATCCCGATCTCACGAAAGCAGAGTCCTTTGCGGGATCAATTGCCCCCTTTAAAACCCGGCTTACGCGATTCACATCTATCTAGAGGCCAACTTCCACGCTCGGGATCAACCTCTAAAGTAGCTCGTAGCTCCGCCGCAAGCACAGCGCAAAAACCCAACTCGACCTTTAAAACTCTACACCCATGACTCCCTGATCATTCGCAAAAAATCACAAAGGCAGATTCAGATGACCCGCTAGGTGATGTGCATCAGAAGAAACTATTTCCCGTGGACCATCAGATGGTCTAACATAGTAGTCCGGGTTTCTAATTTTGAGAAGTAGGACCTGCAATATCTGCTCGATGACCTTTGCATGGAGAACCCCTTACCATGTGCTTCACCTTTGCATAGAGAAGGGCTTTTTCATGTTCTTTATCCAGTTCTACCTGTAAAATGAATGGAAATTGTTCCTGATTGCGTTCCTACAGCAGATGGTTTGGGCAAACCTCTTTCTCTGACCTCTGAACTAACAGACTTACGTGCATTGCCCTGAACATGACTAATCGTTCAATGCCTGTTCGCATGGCACTCTTCTCTAAGAAGATCCAATATATCCTCTGGCCAACGCTGTGAGAGGAGGACCACTGAAACATAAGCAGTTCCTGAATATTTTTCAGAGGTTTCACATTCATGCATGCACAATGAATGACCAGGACAGGATGACTGAATAAAGACCATACCCATGCATCTTGAACATTAAAATGTACTCAGAAAAATACATGTTCATTCCCAAATTTGCATTCGTTCTACACAGTCAAAACATAAAGGTTCGAAGATGCTAATCTTAAGCTGGTTTAGAAGGTTAAGAAACATTTACTTGGCTGAACAGAAGTATGTGCATCAATATGGACTAAAACAAAAAGGGACACAGATGGAAAGCACCGAGCGCATAATTTATTGAATAAATAACTAAAGGTTCACAAAACTGAAAAAATAATTTGCCCTTATCGCTGGCCATTAAAAACATGTTTACACTTCACAATCATAGGCTCACAAGCTACTTGGCAAGCTGCAGCTGCTTGATATTTATAATCTGTTTTCCGGGGTTCAATCCTTTGGGACAGGCTCGAGCACAATTCAATATAGTATGGCAACGGTAGAGCTTAAATTCATCATTAATCGCATCAAGCCGCTCCTTTGTAAATTCATCTCTGCTGTCCATGACCCACCTACATCAACAACAAAATGAAGGAATTGTTCATACCAAATGTATCTGTAGAAAAAATGAGAGCGATCTCAACACCAAAGGAAGACGATGCATTGTAATCTCTTCTTACTTGCGAAGCTAGAATTTTGTCTACGAAGTTCCGACATCGGAACTATTTAAATATGAAACAGCAGCTAACCAAACTATGAAGCCAATCATTAAGCTCCAGGTTTTCTAATGAATCAACAAGAAGCTGTCATGCGGCAAGAAATCATGAACAAAGAGTAAAACCCTAAAGTGCACTTTCAGCATCAAACCTTGAACACCAAATGAAGCTAAGGGAAACAGAAGTATTGTATAAAAAAGATTAATCAACAAAACCGTCTGAAACCAGCAAAACAAGAAAACGTGAGAAGAGAGATTGATAACTGACAGCTTCTTATAAATTGTGATAGAAAGTGTTCATATAACATTGTTTACTCTCATGAAAGCAAGTAATCACTACATAGAGAAAGCTAGATACTGTGTACATGTACATGCAACCAGCATGTGTGGCATCCATATGCATAGTGTGTGTCCAACTCTGTCTGAGCATGGAGGGATCTTAAGATAGAAGCCTCATTAAATTATGTCATCAAGCAGATACTCACTTTTTGATGCATAAGGATGACAAGCACCATAATGTACAACACTCCTAGTTTAGAACTCAGGTAATTTCAAGCACATGTTCAAGCCCTTCAATTCTGAATGAAGTTCCCCAAGAGGCCATAACCAGTATAGAAGAGGTAAATACACAGAGGCTCCCTCCATTTACATAATTAAACCACATCAAACTCCCAATTTTACAGTTGAACCCAATCAAATTAAATTCATGAAAGATTCAACCTCTTGCCCCCTGTTTAAGAGTGTCAAAGTTTGTGGAGGAAAACCTCCTCAACTAAGTCCTTTTGCATACCAACATGTAACCAAGTTAGAATACTTTAAGCAGTGTTTCTGCTTTACTTTAGGAAGGTTCACTATCTTATCGTTTCCTCTATGACAATGTCATCTGTGGATGTTCAATTAGCATAAAAAACTGAGAGACACGACAATACGTGGTAATTTATGGGAAAGAAGGGATATTCATGAGGCGTCGCAAGGTTAACTTCATCATTTTCTGCAAGGTTTTGGACCTACATATTTCACAAATATAAGTTGCAGGGCTGTATGCATACAATTTAAAGTCCAGGGTCAACCACTAAACATTCATCTCTGAGAATGCCAATGAATGTTAACCATTCACAAAAATGAGGGATCTAAGTACTACAGTTAAAAGTTCAGGGCGTAACTGAAGGTGGACAGATCCAGCTTACCCTCACAAAATGACCTAGAAGTTCAACCAAGATTCAAGAGAAAATGAAAATTCAAGACAGAATCTTTGTGGACAAACTTGATCCCAATCCATTCAATGTCTACCTCTGGATGATGCAAGTTCATCAGGACAAGTAGGTCACCAACAATAACTCTACTTTCGGCTTCTCAAACTCAAAAAGTTAGTAATGTTCAAGAGGGAAAAAGTTCCAAGCATTCAGAAGTTAAGAGATTTTAAAGGAGTAGTAGAGTGCTCTTGAATTATTTTCATCCAAAGGTCAAAAGAAGAATTCTTCTTGAAGAATGAATTCTACGATTCCGTAAATAAGCTCTGCTTGGGGGCAGCCCGGTGCACGAAGCATCCCCGCGAGGCGGGGGTCCGGGGAAGGGCCCCACCACAAGGGTGAAAAGAGGCAAGCCTTACCCTGCATTTGCAAGAGGCTGCGTCCAAGGCTCGAACCCGTGACCTCCAGGTCACATGGCAACACCTTAACCAGATGCGCCAAGGCTCCCCTTCAAATAAGCTCTGCTTAATAATCTATAATTGTTCAACTGATCATGGAAAAGGAAACCACTATTTCACAATATCTAATCTAGCATTCAAGCATCATTTCGTTCCCTTCTTTGAGGGAAAAAAACTGAGCGCAAACTCTTTAACAATAACTACATTTGAAGTTGCAAACTTTCAGTTAAACATAAGTGCCAGGCTGATCACACTCACCAATCGCAATCCTCTCTCATCACAACATGCTCTCTCAAGCTCAAAGCGAGCACCGATTTAAAAAAAATATATCATTAATTTAAAAAAATATCATTAATCTCCCACCGAAAAGAAGCAAAATTCTTTTCTAGCTGCACTTAAATTACACCCCAGAGTAAACTGATAAAGGAAAAAAGAACAACACAAAGCCCCAGCATAGTAAATAATTAACTGAATCACTAAGCGTCGTGCAAACAAAGATCAACCAGCCTCAACAGTTCCCTGTCAGTATCAAAAATGAAAACAACAAAGCCGAAACCCAAATCTAAACCAATTGATTTAAATCTAGTTGAAAAGCAATATACCTATTGGCGTGAAGCAAGGCAGCAGGTCCCAAGTAAGACTCAGGGTTCCACCAGTAACTGGGGCAAGACGTGCTACAGCAAGCGCACAATATGCACTCGTACATCCCGTCCAGCTTCGCCCTATCCTTCTTGCTCTGCAGAATCTCCTTCCCGGGGGTCGGCGGCGCGGTCTTCCGCTTCAGCCACGGCTCAATGCTCTTGTACTGATTGTAGAAGTTAGTCATGTCCACGACCAGGTCCTTGATCACGAACATGTGCGGCAAAGGCGTGATCGTCGAGGCTCCCCCGTCCGAGATCTTGGTGAGGCAGGCGAGACCGTTGCAGCCGTCAATATTCATAGCGCAGGACCCGCAGATTCCCTCGCGGCAGGACCGTCGGAAGGTGAGGGACGGATCGATCTCGTTCTTAATCTTGATCAGGGCGTCGAGGACCATGGGACCGCACTCCTTGAGGTCGATCTTGTAGTCTTGGAGCTCCGGCTTCGAGGGGTTGTCCGGGGTCCACCGGTAGATCGAGAATGTCTTGAGATTGGCGGTGGACTTGGCCTTGGGCTCGACCTGTTGAGCCTGGGTCTCGCTGGCGTGGTGGCGGGCGAGGAGAAGACGGGCCGCTGAGGACGTAGCAACCCTAGAGATTGGGATTGCCCGCTTCAAGATACCAGTCGCCATTGTTGCAGAGAGAGAGAGACGGCAGCTGATTACAGAGCGAGAGAGACGGCGACGAAGAAGATGATAGAGGGACGGGACCGGTGGGTTCTTCGGGGAAAGAACCTGAGGAGGAGAAGGTTGAAATGACCGAAATGAGTCGGTTGACATGCAATTAAGCAGGTGAGACGTAGGGGCATTTTAGGTATTTCGTGAGGTGAATGGTGGTCATTTTGCGGCGATTAATTGACCACCGTGGATTGGTGGAGGATTTGGGTGAGAACTAGTGACGTGGCAGATTATGGACCGTCGAGAGAAGGGATTAGTGACGTGGCCATTTTGTCAAGTGTCGTTCTCAAATTTGCGTTTGCTGCTGGATTCGTGTGTCGACCATGGTCCATGTGACCATGAAGCATACGCTTTCTTACGGGTCTTACCTAAAATTTAAAACTTACCCATTAGAACAAATTTCTCATTTTCCAAAATTTAGAATCTACGGCCCATATTTTGAAATTTGAAGCATATCTTATCGTGAGTTTTAAAATTCAATTTTAGGGTATCTAAAAACATGTCGAAGATATCAACCAAACAAAAGTTCTATCACGTCATCCAAAACCTCCAATTCGACAAACAACTGCTCTCGCTCTTGATAAGGTGTGTTAAGTAAAAAGTAGTGTCCCCTTTTTGAGCAAAACTAGATTGGGACCAAAAATTGACATCCTAATGATAATTTTCGATTTGTTCCATTTTGGTTTTCTTAGCCTTTCCTCGGGATCCTTTTTCCCCAAATTATAAGCCATTTCGAGGCCGCTTGCGGCAGGCCTATCTCTAGTAGTTCTTCCTCCCACTATGGAACTTTGCCAGCTATGTGAATTCAGCCCAATCTTATCCATCTTTTCGATCCCTGTGTGCACTTCAAATTTGGAAGTTCGAGTAGAGATAAGGGGATTCAAGTTTGGTATCATATCGGCAACATTCCAAAAAACCTAACTTTGCTAGTATAGATTCTACATACTTTAACTAGTTTTGGTGACGGTTCCCGATTCCCTATGCAATTCCACTAGGAACCGGACCCTGGCTTATTGGAATCTGGATCGAGACTGACAATCGGCTGTCCAGTTCTCGATTCTATTTTAGAACCATGTTAACCTTACTCTGCCGCAAAAGAGTTAAAACACGAGTCAAATTAATTAAATGATATTCATTTTTCTTTGGGAAATTCTAAATAAAGACTTAAAGTAGATTCATTTTTTCAAAAGAGACTTGAAACAAATATTGTCCATGCCGATCTAAAATGAAGGTTTATATCCATTCTCCTGGAATTGGATATTTTTATTGGAAACAAAATCTGTATAATAATTAAATAAACTCAGTGCAAGCGAAGGAAAGGACGACAATGCTACACATGAGTGCGTTTGATTCGACTTTTGAAAAAAGTCTTTTTTTATGTTAAAATGATTTTTTTCTTCAAAATATAGGTAGCTTTTGAAAAACTGCAATTTAAAAGTGTATCGAGAAACAACTTTGGTTTCAATGGTGTGGAAAAATCACACTTTGTGAAACGCTTTTTTTATTAAGTGAAAAAAAGCTCAAAATCAGTGAAGGACTCAACAGCTTATGGGAGGCCGGAGAGTCAGATCTAGCCTTGGCCACTTGTCGTAGGTTCAGGTGACCTAGACAACTGCTCAAGATCACACAGCCTCAAGTTAGGTTGGCCGACTACTATATTTTGTATCGTTAGTGGTTTGAACTCTCACTAGCGACGTAGCATGAAGTCAGCACATTTCTAGAATTATGAAAGTACAACGAGGGCAAAGTTGGAAGGGAAAAAATGTCTACGTATTCCAAGAATGCTCAAAGCTCAAAGATCTTCTGAACCTGCCTCGAGTTAAAAGACTTCGAAAGTGCAATTATATCTTCCCAAAACTCTTCAAAAAGTTAATTGAACATCATTTGCATTTATCCAATAGACTTTAGAACCCAAAACCTCTCGAGAATGTTCCCAATTGAAGCCGAAATCAATTAATCGGCATCGAACATCTCCAACAAAGTAAGAAGAAGTGCGTCGTAGGTTAATGGAGATGCCATTGCCAACGATTGGCACGAGCCTAGGCACAAATCGAAAGAGCAAATGTTGCGCGCAACATGTACATTTCCCACTGGTATCTCGAGAACACTAAGTAGGCGGTGTCCTCGGGTTTCGAATCTATACACGGAGCCATCCGATTTTGGCTGTTGTATATGTTCAATTATGGTATGTGCATCCGATCACATCTCCGAACGAGAGATCATTAGCATGCAGTGATGCATGTTTGTTAACCCGATACTTCGAAAGCGACGCGCCTCACACGAGAAGAAATGTAGATGAACCAATTGCTTGATTGCGCCAAACCAGAAGAAGCTTAATCCCATTAAAAATAAGTCCGTTCTATGGTAAAATAATACCACTTATAAATTCATGTCAAATATTTCTTCAAGAAAGCAACTAAATTTATTGATATATTTTTTTTATTATAAGATGTGAATCATACGAAATGACGCGACTAGATTGAAATAAAGAATAGACAAAAAAAATAAATAAATTCAGATCTCTCTCTCTCTCTCTCTCTCTCTGGAGCGAATGGTCGTCTCCGGCAAAACCTCCAGCAAGACGCGCAATCGCACACTTCCCGACGGCCAATCTATCAAACTCAGTCCACCATTTCGTCAAACACCTTCCCTCTCTCTAGCCATCTCTGCAAATTCTCCAGATCCAAAACCCTCGCCACCATCCCACCCCTCCCTCCGATCTCCGATCTCCCTGCATGGTCCGCGCATTCCCTTAGATGGGCAAACTCTCCGTCATCATCTACATTGCAGTCGCGCTTCTCCTCCTCCTCCTCGTCTCTCGCTCCCCGAGGTCGCCCTCCGGCCATGGCCGCAACCACCGCCGCCTGAAGCTCCGGTCCAACTTCACCTTCAAGACCCCGGCCCACCACCACCACGAGCCGGTCCCGTTCGATCCGCTCGTGGCGGAGCTCGAGCGGCACAGGGAGGACAAGCAGTGGGAGAGGGAGTACTTCGAGCACGCGCACCCGGAGGTAGTGCACGCCGCGGAGCCTGCGCCGGGGGAGGAGTCCCAGCCGGAGTGGGAGGATTTCATGGACGCCGAGGATTACTTGAATGACGAGGAGAGGTTCAATGTCACCAATAGGTTGGTGCTTTTTTGTTTGCTTTGTTTTTGCCTTTTTTGAAGTTGGCTACACTTTCATTTCCATTTTACTTTAAATACGCTCTGTGAAAAGTATATGTTCCAGAAGCAGGTGGACTGCAAGTTTTGCCTTCATTTTTTGTTGCGATGCTTGTGCAATCGTGGGTTATGCTGAGATTAGGATGATGGTGATGATTAGAATCATGGGGTCTAGTCGATTAGAGGTGTAGTGTTATGTTAGTGTATAACGCATAGTGAATTGAACTGTTTTTTGCGAGCGTTTTGAGGATTTAAGAGACTGACAACTTCGGTGGTTTAAACTTTGATGCTTGACGATAGTTCATTGATGGGTGTGGCATAGAGGGGAATAACGTAACAAGATTCAGGGTCAGGCCCTCAGTGGTTCTTGCTCCTAGGGGATAGCTGTTCAATTCATTAAGAAGAGTAGAGGAAATGGTTGTTTATTCCGTTATTAGAAGGAAGGGCATGAGTGTGGATGGTTGTTGGCGATGCCAGTGTTACAAATATTTATCAGACGCTCTGAAATTGGTGCAAAAGAGACACCACAAAGGCTTCATGGAATTTGATTGATCGATGAGTAGATGTTGCTGCTTTTTGCTATGTTTGTGAAGCTGTAGAACTGGTTATTTACTGACAATCTGTAGCAACCAGGCTCTGTGAGTTTCAGGCACCAAAGGTCCTTAGTAGTTACTTGCATGTCCTATCATTGAAGGGATGCTTCTTCTTCACCCATCCTACCACCTTCTTTCTTTTTTGTCTCCCTGTACTTTTTTCCTGGTTGGTGCAACTCTTCTCTTAACAATATTTGTCAAGACCGTTTGCTTCATGCATTCTTGGCATCTAAGAGCATCTTAGACGAGCAGGTATAGATGCATAAGATATCTGTGATCTCTATTTGGTCTGAGGTTGTGGAAATGTTAACTTGATGAATAGGCTGGTTTTGCTATTTCCAAAGATTGATGTGGATCCAGCAGACGGGTTCGTGACTGAGCATGAATTGACAGAGTGGAACTTGCAGCAGGCCCAGAGTGAGGTCATGCATAGGACTCAAAGAGATATGGAGCTTCACGACAAGAACCGAGATGGTTATGTCTCATTTGCAGAATATGAGCCACCTAGCTGGGTCCACAGTTCAGGTCGGTGTTCTATATTTTTGGCTTTTACTTGTTATCTAGTTGCAAGATCTTGATCTGAGACTACTTCTGTGGATGAATATAATTGAATTTCTTCAGGATTCCAACTCAAACATTATTTTGCTCAGTCATATATAAAATGTGAATCACATCAATATATGAAGAAAAAGAGTAAAGCCTCATAAACTAATATTTTCATCACTGAGCAGGAAAAACTAAATTAACTTACAGAACTACAAGTACTTGGTAGAAATTAAATAAGTACAGTAACCAAAACTATAAATTATAGTTTTGTTGACTGTCAGGACATTTGGATGCTACTGAATTTACCCTTGCCTCTTTTTGAGATACTGGAGGTACCCTTGCCTACCTAAGAAGAAAATTGAAATGAAATTACTGGGCTTCATTCTAAAGCAACAAGAAATGGAATTTTTGTTAATGTTTCCTTGTGGAACTGTGCTCACAACTTCAGATCTTTCTGTAGAAACAGGGCCTTCAGCTTTGCTTTTGTTAAGTTTATTCAAGCGTGACAACTTGTTCAGTACTGCCTTGCAGATAATGACTCCTTTGCTTTTAATATGGGCTGGTGGAAAGAGGAGCATTTTAATGCATCGGATGCAGATGGAGATGGCCTACTCAATATTACCGAGTTTAATGAGTAAGCTATGAGGCAGCACGATTTCAATTTACAATCGGAGATGAGTTAACTCTGTGCACATTTTGACAATTACAGCTTTCTCCACCCAGCTGACAGCAAAAATTCGAAGCTTCTTCAGTGGTTATGCAAGGAGGAAGTAAGGTGATGTTAATTCCTAAATCACGTATTTCATTTTTCTTTCAAATTTTCTCACTCTATTCTATTCTCTCAAATGTATCTTTTGAGTCTTCTGTTTACAGTTTTCACGTGGTTACTGTACTTAATGTCACTACAAAGTTAGTTCTGTAATGTAAGAAGGATAAAATCCGGATGCAGATCATATAATAATGTGGCCTCGAGCTCGGGTTTGCGCATAGTTTAACTTTTGTCAATGTTAAAGCAGATATTATTCTAGCAAATGTAACATTTATTGCCATCCCGACAAGCGTAATCTTATACGAAAAGATTTTAGCATACACGCATTACCATGGATTTCTGATCCTTTGGTACGTTTTAGCCAAAGTAATGGTTGTCTAATCGTGCATGTGACATATCTTTCTCATTCAGGGACAGGATTCTTCTTTGTGTAGAGCTAGTTTGGAAAATTTCTATTTTCCTTCCTTGGTACTTTCACTACTCTCATATCAGATCCACGTTATTTCAACTTTTTAGTCGAGCTCTTGTTCTAATACAATATGTCTAATCAAGTTCTTCTGATACAAAATTTGTTCAGCTGACATGCGGTCAAAAGATGTTGGAGTATGGCGTGGATTAAATATTGCCCATATAGACAAACATAGCGGATAGTGAATTAGTGGAAGCAGGAACAATCTATTCATTACCACAGTCACGGCAGGTGTCCACGTAGCCAATGTTTAATTCACGTCATCCTCTTGCTTCCCTGATGGCCACATCTAAAAAGCACGAACACTCTTCGAGGACCTCTGCATCAATGTCGGATGCGTATCGCATATTGACACACGACCTTCACGTGGTCAATTGGTGTTAGACATGTAACACGTGAGTCCAACATTTCGACATGTATAGGGTCAATTTAAATATTTTCAATAAATTATGGGTCAAAATATCAATCTATAAAAGATAGGTATACTTAGTCTAACATTTTCATTCTAGGCTCTTTTTTTATTGCTTCCTTATTTGTGAACTTGAATCAAATTAATTTGATAGAAATGATCATAAAAATGATAATTTATCTTGTTTATATAAAAATAAACATTTAATGTATGACGTGTTCAGCGTGTTGGAATTCTCTATTATTTTGGAAATGGCGTGTCGGCTTGTCGTGTCACGTCTTGGTGTCGATGCTACTTAGGGCCACATTAGTTAGATTTTGGTTGGATTTTGTGCTGGAAGAACTTGAGCGGACATTTTGTATAAGGACTGGATTTAAAAAATTGAAGGTACGGGAGCAAAAGTACAAGGATGAATTGTAGAAATTTTCCTTTTAGGACTAGAATAAATGATGGGCACTTAATTACTAATTGCACAAGGGACTCGTCAAAATTTTTTCATATTTCTTGAATGTGATCTAGTAGTCAATTACCCCTTGTCTGGATCATCTTATCACGTTTTCACAAAGACTGTTTCTCCCTCTTGATGTTGTTATCATATAGTAATGCACATTTATTTCCAAAAGGTAGTTGTTGTAACCATGTTCTCTCACGCCTGTCTGTGACTTTGACTGTAAGCTTGTGACCGTTATTTGGCTGATTTTACAATTCGGCTGATTTTACAATTTGCTCTTCCACCCAGGGAAAGAGATTCTGATAAAGATGGGAAGGTCAACTTTAACGAGTTCTTTCACGGGCTTTTTGACTTGGTAAGAAACTATGATGAGGAAAGCCATAATTCCTCACATAATTCTGATGATTCAATGGAGGCTCCTGCCAGAGTACTGTTTAATCAGCTCGACAAAGATGGTGACGGGTACTCATTTTCCTCCACATATTTCCTTGTTCCATTGTCAACTTGATCCTGCTTCCGAGAAATTGTTGTCTTATCGGCTTAAATTTACCTTTGCAGATTCTTGACGGATGTAGAACTGCTACCTGTCATTGGAAAGCTTCACCCTTCGGAGCGTTATTATGCCAAACAACAAGCAGATTATATCTTGTCACAGGTATTCTCTAGTGAAAAGGATTTCTTGAATTGGCCTCACATTTGTCTGCTTGTGTGGAGTAGGTATTTGGAATTTGCTACTCAATCATGGCTCATGATAGTAATTTTTGTAGGATTGTTGATGCTGGTTATCACATTTCATGGTAATCAATGGACTAACCTTACTTGAGATGATCAGTCTCCATGGAGTCTCTACATCCTTAAAATACTTCATTGTTTTAAGTCATACGTTGCTTAAAAAATATACATGTGTCACGGGCCAACAGATTTAGCAGCGGAATTAGCTCGTGTGGTGCCTGGCGAGCCAAGTTAGGCCAGCCTTCCTTCTATAGTTGTTCTTAAGAGCACTACGGCGAACAACATGTTTGTATCGGATCATACCAAGCTCAGCTTTGCTCAAGCATTGGGTCTATCAAGCAAGACGGCAGGACCTTCTTAGGCACAACAACGAGTTTCGGCCTGCCATGGCTTCATCAAGAGAGCGGCATTAGCTCCCGACTAGTTTGTACACGGGAGGCTAACCCCGCCTTTACGGCTCCAACATCAACATCAACATCACCTTTATCCCAAACTAGTTGGGGTCGCCTTTAAGGCTCCCTAGAGATAATATTCTTTCTATCCTAGAACTCCTAGAACTTCCACGCTACATGCTCACTCACCATAATTACGCTAGAAGCTCTACTCACAAGGTTACACGAGAACGGGAGAACTTGCCCATTTGGGACACAGAACTTTCAGTCCATGCAACATGCATCTGAAATTAAGAAAACTCATCGCTCTCAAGTCTCGTATATTCTTTTCCAATACCAAAAAGAAAACTGGAAAAAGGAGTTGATAGGGATAATGTTTCTGTTACACCCTTTAGAGCTAACTTGCATATTATGCGGTGTCTGAATTTCTTGATCGGCAATGGCCAACTTTGGAAGCATGAGCAGCTGACAATTGGGTAGTGCCGCGATGTTTATTCCTCCTCTATCACAATACACTTGTTTTCAGATATTCATCTTGTGTTCATTTATGAAGTTCCAGTGGCCCTGTTTATGTAAGAACATGGAAAATACCTACTCTAATCTTGTACAGACTCCCAAACCTGGCTGATACCAGGATCATATCTTCCAGGGAGTGACCTCATGAAAGTATTTACTTTTTTGACTGGAATTATTGGATGTCTTAATCTGTCCTTTCTTGATTTGGGAAGCACTTGTGTGTTACCGTTAAAAGTATGATGATACTATTTCATTGATTGAGCTTGCTGGCATAATTCACTAAATTGGCTTCCTTTTTCCCTTGTGGAGTGCTTCTCTGGTTGATGCTAGTTACTTGTTACTGCAGGCGGATAATGACAAGGATGGGCGTCTAACATTGACGGAGATGATTGACAACCCCTATGTATTTTACAGTGCTGTTTTCAATGACGATGAGGATGAGTATGATTATCATGACGAGTTCCGCTGATCTCATACTAGGTTAGAGCAATTATTCCCTTGTCCTGACATATTGGTGGCTGTATTCAATACCTGTCTTACATCCTCAGACTTTTAATGGCAGTCCAGGACATCGACAAATGCAGGAATTCATTTTAAGATGATTTACCGAAAGGTTCAACCGCATTAACTTGATTCTTGTGGTGAACGTCTGCTTTCCTTTGTTCATTTCAATTTTCTCATGCAAATTAGTTTTGTCGTTCTTATGTTTTTGGCTTTTCATTGCAGGGATTGGTGCTTACCACGGGAGAAGTCTCTTGCAATTGTATTGTTGTGACAATATAAAGTTGATAGTGAACATTTTTGTAGTGTTTATGTATTTCTGACTCATTTTTCAGTTTTTTCCTTTGCCTTTTAAGTTGCCATCTGTTTGTCACAAAGTTATATCATCTTTTCTTGAGCCAGGAAGGAGCGACAGAGTAGATTGATACGGGTACAGTCCCAAATTGCAAATTCTTTAGCTTGTATTGATTATTTAAGGGAGAAAACTAACTGTGCACATGGAGATCCATCAGTTTCTTGTATTAGATTTTTCGCGTACTTGCGGATATGATTAGTGTTTATGTTGAAAATCACAGTTGCTTTCGATCATTAGATATATGGCCCGGTCATGGAGATCAGATCATACGCTCACGATGAGATTATGGAATTGGCATTGCTCTCAATTCATCATTGTCCGAAAAACAAAATCCTGCTCTTGTTTTCTATCGAAAAAGACCGAAGTTAATTGCATCAGCACAGCAAAATCAAATTACACGTAGGTCCAAATTATAGGCCCTAAAACAGATCCTTCAGGTGTAAATTTAAGAAAAGCCTGAACCTTCAAAACCACTCCCCAAGGAAAATTTGGGAGTATAAAGCTCAGTACGACATTTAAGCACCAGATTTCCTAGTTTCTTTTTTTTTTTTATCTGGGTTAAAAAGCAAGATGTATGATGCTCTTTAGGTTGCCCTCAGAGAATGAGAAAGTTTTGAGCAAAGACATCTTGTGAGTAGTAGTATAAAAAGAAAAAGAATAGTAGTAGGATCACTCGTCTATCAACAGGATTTCTGCCGCTCATAGATACCTGGCATTACCCCAAAAGTTGCACCCGCTTCCTATTTCCGCCAACAATACACATCAAACAAATTCTGTCAAACGGAGGCTGACCCCGAATTCAGAACAACAATTGAAATGTTCTCCACATTTTCCAGTTTAAATGAGAAATGCACGTGCACAAATAGAGAGAAAGTTCGCCGAAGACGAGACAGGTACAACACTCAGCACCACAGACCTCAAACTGTTCAACTGGAAATGATGAACCCCAGTGCTCTTTACCTTCTATGCGTATATGATGCTTACTTCAAAATCGATTCCTTAAAAGTACCACAAGGAGATATGTCGTGGTTTCACTTTCATCCAACTATCTCGAGCACTTATGGATAATCTGATCAGCTCGACACTGTTGCAGGACATTCACGCTTCCAGACGCTACAACCATACGGAAAAGAAGATTCAGTAAGGTAATAGCCAAAGGTTGAGGCTATATGAAGTGTCTGATCATTAATCGTATTGCATTTCCCATGTCGTGCGGATGTACATTATTCTGTCTCCATACTCGAAAGTAATTTCTAATTCGACTTCAATAACAACTGGAATTGTAGTAAACCGCAATTTGCCAATCACCCAAGAAAATTCCTCATGAGGGCTGGCTACACAGGCTGCAATAGAGAAACCAAAAGAGAACACCTTGAAGCTCAAGAACTGCACAACTATGTGCTCTAATGGGATTATCCTTACCAACATGATTGTACCGACACTTCTCAACAACAGATTCATTTTCCGGTATAAAAAGGCGGATTGAACATTGGAAGAGAAAACCAGTCTCAACAAGCGGAAAGATTGAGGCTAGAATCCATCAAGAAAAGAGTTGACAACATAAAAAACAAGCATGACCAGTCTGCATTGCAGTTCCCTCTGTTCCTCCATCATTTAAGCAAAAAATGGAAGACTCAAGCAAAAATTAGCAGTATAGCCGAATATACTTCATCCCATTTCCATGTCACCAAAGTGCTACGGTGTTGGGTTGCGGAAGCTCATATGTAGAACACGACAAAACAAAGAAGCAGATGAACAAAAGGAGACCAACAAACATGACACACAAGATAGAAAAGTGTTTTGTATACAATAGTGTACTTCACAAAGCACAATGAAGCTTTTTGCAACAAGCTTAACTCTCTCTATCTCACACTCTCTCTATATATGCTACTCTACAAACAAAACTCTCTCTATCTCAACACTCTATCTCTATATATGCTACTCTACAAACAAAACCTTTCTCAGGTATTTATAGAATAAGTTCACCACCCTCAAGATCTTGCCGACTTGAAGAGGAAAATTTCAATCTAAATTTAATAAGTCCAAGTTGCAAGATGTGGGCCCCTTATTCTTTGACAAAACTTCTAGGTTGCTTCACGCATTATCTTAAGGCTCTTAAAGATAAGACAAGCAATTTGACAAGTCAAAAAATGATAAACTAAAATCCACATTTTGTACCTAGACTCCTTTAATTGCACCACCATATACCACCACCTTGATTTGAGTAAAGAGCAAAGTTCAATGTCCCCTTTTCAATAGAAAAACCAATTTTATTATTTCTAACAGCCTCCCTTAAAATTGATTTTGGAAATCCATAACACCAAGCATTCAATTTCTCGAATGAATCCATCATCAATGGTTTTGTCAAGATATCTGCAATTTGATCTGCGGACCTACAAAAATCAAGCTCAATCTCACCATTGTTTACCAGCTCAAGAATATAGTCATATTTGATGTCCACGTGTTTGCTCCTCCTATGGAAAACAAAGTTCTTAGCTAATGCCATCGCCGACTTGTTATCACACATCAATTTAGTAAGACCTTTTTATTCATCCATCAATTCACAAAGCATCCTAAGAAGCCATATCCTTTGACATGCCTCTGAAGCTACCGCTATATATTCTGCTTTAGCTATCAAGAGTGCAATAAATATTATTTTTTCAAAGACCAAGAAATTACTCTTGATCCGAGAAAGAACACATATCCAAAAGTACTCTTCCGCGTTTCAGTATCACATGCTCAATCACTATCTGAACACCCCACTAAACTGGAATTGTTAGTGTAAGAAAACAAAATTCCATAATCACGACTTCCACTAACATAAGGGTAGATTTCTTTTGCTACATGATGTGATTGGTATGGTTTCTCTATGAATTGACTAATAATTCCCACACCATAAGTAATATCTGGCCTAGTCAAAGCCATATATTTTAAGCTGCCAACAATACTCATAAAATAAGTGGGATTTATTGGTTCACCCCTTCTTTCTTCAGCTCCAACCGTTCGACTACCGAAGTTCAAATTGATTTGAGATATTCCATATCGAATCGCTTCAAAATGTCATTAACATATTTTTGATGTGAAACAAATGCCATCATTTGTTTGCTTCACTTCAAGGCCTAGAAAATGTGACATGAATCCCAAATTTGTCATCTTGAATTGGCTAGTCATGGCCTCCCTGGACTCAACAAACATCTTTTCACAGTTTCTGTAATTATGAAGTCATCAACATAAGGGCATATCATTATAAGTACACCATTAGTATTTGACTTGATATACGGTGTATGCTCATATGGGCACTTCTCAAAACCATGCTTCAATAGGTATGTATCAACCCCTCATGTAGCGAGCTCGAGGTGCTTGTTTTACCCGTACAATGCTTTCTTCAACTTGTAAACTTGATTTTCATTACAACAAAAAAAAAAAATGATTTTCATACCCTTTCTTCTCATACCCTTGTGGTAGCTCCACATAGATTTCCTCACCAAGGAAACCATTGAGAAATTGAAAACGATACTGTTATGGATTTTCAAAATGAATTTTAAGGGCGGTTGTTAGAAATAATAAAATTGATTTCTTATTTGAAAAGTAAAAGTTGAACTTTGCTCTCGCTCAAATCTAGGCGGTAGTATGTGGCGATATAATTAAAGTAGTCTAGGCACAGAACTTGGATTTTTCTTCATCATTTTTTGACTTTTCAAACTGCCTATCTTATCTTTAAGAGCATTAAAGATAATGCATGAAGCAAAGGGGCCCACATCTCGCAACTTGGACTTTTTGAATTCAAATTGAAGTTTTTCTCTTGAGTGTTAAGAATAAAGAGAATTAAGGCTTTCACAAAGAGCTTCATTGTGTTTGCAAAGCAGACTCTTATTTATTAAACACCTTTCTATCTTGTGTGTTTGTTGGTCTCCTTTTCATTCATCTCCTTCTTTGTTCTGTTTCACGTACAAGCTTCTGCAAAGTTCAACTTTTCATTTCAACCAAAAAATCAATCTTATTATTTCTAACATAAGGAACAACTTGCTATAATCAAATTTTTGTTTCCCATATTGCCAATTTCAGGCAGATATCTGTAGTGCCTAAATTGAACAATCCAGGAACATCAGATGGCATCCTGTCCATGTTACTGAACAGCATTGATAAATTCAATACACAGATGTTTCTCCAGATGGCTTCCGTCCAGTATCACCAACCTTGCACCAAATGCACTGGGAATCTCAGAAAAATCTGGATAAAAATTATTCTCATGCCTATCATCTCAACTATAATTCGATCCATATCTTGTTGAACCGTTACGAGACAGACACAAAACACTCTTTGTTCTATTCTTACTCCACCCCTCACGAGTCTAAATTGCTCAAGTCCTGGATTAACTACACCTAGCGAAAATCAATGTGAAATCCGGGAAAAACACGCTTCTCGCACAAGCTTACCCTAAAAATAGAAATGGAGGGCATCTTCTATACAAGCGCGCAGGAAGAGCACACAAGTGAAGCCATGGAAGTATAACAAAGAGTATAAGGAGATTACATGCTATTTGCTCTTCTGCTTGTTCTTCCTCTGCTCGCACTCCTCATCGCTGTCGTCGTTGTCATCGTCACTGTCGTTATTGTCGTCATCATCCGAAGGCGGAGAAGGATCGAGACGAGCGGCATCTACTGCCCACTGAATGAGCTTCTCCACTTCATCTTTCTCCTTCCGATCATGCTCTCCGCGGCTGTTGAAATCACCAGTCTCACGTCGATCGCGACCGTCCGCTGCCGCACTAGGGCCGACAGCCCCAGCCGCAGCCGCATCAGGAGACGAGGACGGAGACGAAGAATACAGCGATCCTCTGAGGGCAGCGAATCTAGCGGACAGATCATCGCCCAGAACGGCCTTCAGCTCGTCATCGACCTGACGAGGAGACGGAGAAGAAGAAGAAGAAGCCGAAGAAGCCGAAGCCGTGGGCCTAGGAGGCGGCTGCGACGGGGCAGCGGGGGCGGAGGGACGAGATTTGAGGGCGTGGAACCGACGGGTGAGATCGGGGTCGATATCGCCGGAGGAGGAGCGGGCGATGTGAGAGTTGAGAGAGAGCTTCAAGAGGACGTCGTCCTGAGCTGCTCGCAGGAGCTCGTCCACTTCGTCAATGGCGCCTCCCTCATCTCTCTTCTTCCTCATCTCTCTTCCCCCAAGCATCCTTGCATACGCAATTTATTATTATGTCGATTATTAACTATTATTATTATTAGAAAAGTCATTATCTTCTGACAAATTCAGAGAATTTACATTTTCCAATTCGCTAACAATTATTTTTTGTTGTTTTGTAAGAACAACAATCATGTTTACTATGAATCAATAAAACGATCAAAGCTACTGTAAACACATATATATTGTCAAATAAATTCCCTAAAATAGCATTTCATAACAAATTCAACACAAAAAAAATTACCAAATAATTCTAAACATATTGCAATTGTGTTAATTCAATTTTAAATATTATTTATGTCAATTCAATTTTAAACTTTTTACATTAGTGTCAATTCAATTTATAACTTTTTACATTAGTGTCAATTCAACCTTTCTGATCAGTACTGATATTAACGTCTCAGTAGATATTTTTAATAATAATTTAATTTTTTTTCTTTTTTTTTTTCTCTTCTTTCCTTCAGCCAACTTGTTGACAACGACGAGGTTGAGCCTTGCCAAATCTGGCCTCGCTCTTAACATTGAATTGGCGCAATCGCAAAAGATTTAAAACTTTTTTTTGATGATTTTCTCGTTCAATTGGCTACATCGATTGGACTCATGACATAAACCATCAAGATTAAATTAGGAAAATCCAGTGTGGCTATGAACCCGACCCGACGAAATGATAATCATATGATGAATTTTGTGAAGAATAACTATAGCACCACTGCAAATTAAAAGAGATTAGAAAATGAACATAAAGCAAATTACTTAATAGCATCATTAACCCAATAATCTCATATCCCAGGCTGTCCAGTGCCCAATCCACGTCATTTTCTCCTCCAAACATGAGAACTTCGGTAGGAATTGATCCCATCCTAGGTGGTCTTGGCTTAGGCATCTCATTGCCTGATAAAAGCCGGCGCGTAATCTACTCCCTAAGCAAATCGGGTTAAATCAAGCTGTTCGATAAATGGCGCGCGCTCCTCCGGACCGGATCTCGCTGAGGGAAAATTACAAATGTCGATTTCTTAATTGACTCGATCAGTTAGATCAACCATCGAAAAAGTCTCCTGGCCAATTTGTTAGGTCAATACGGTAAATATTCAAAGGTAAGTCCACCGTATAAATCCTCTGAAGAGATCTGGCTTCGCTAAGAAAGATAGGACTCAAAAGTTGTAGCAAGTTGTTAATTTGCACGAAACATACCTAGCCTCCAAGTAAATATAGCTATCATTCCAAGTAAAAAAGAGCAAAAAGAATTAACGGCTCCGAGCCGTTCAAACAATGTCCGAGCTGCTAAATTTAGCTAAACCATTTTACTCGAGGATTGTACAACGAAAGCTCTCCTGTAATCGAAAGGAAAATCGACCCATGAACTTGTAGTTTTCAGCAGAAATAAGGGAAGAGAGAATTCATCAACAGCTCCATGCATCAAATTTTACTGTCCGACTGTCAAGCCAAAACCGAATTTGTAGTCCTTCTTCTTATGATCCAGCTGCAATATATGTGGACAACATGTTCCAAATTCGTTATCGGTTCGAGACGGGGACACGGAAAATTGTCTACCAAACTCATGCTCCTTACCTCTGCGGAAAGTATGAAGTTAAGACCCATATTCAATCGCTCTTCCAGAAACGCAGCAACACAACCATTAGAATCAATCTTCCCTCTTAGCCGAGACTGCAACAGCCAAAAGATGGTTAAGGGAAGCATTCACAGGACACCTCCCAATAGGGATTCTCATGGGATATGAAATTAAAATACAACAAAGTGCATACTTAAGTAAAACAATAACAGTGCTAACTCATTGACACCGAATTAACAATGATATCTTTTGTGATCTATCATAAATAAAGCGAGATCAAGTGATGATACCCAATCAACAAAACAAGACCAACTAACATGCTCTAGTAACAAAAGAGGACATTTAAAGGTGCTTAATCGCATGGGTTTGCAATTCTATAGGACTGACATTCTCTTAAATTAGAATTAAGAAATTCGGTACCACTGTGCCGGACTTACTCAAATTTCACATTTCTGGTGCCATTTGTAATTCAATTAATTTTGCATAAATTATTTTAACGCAAATTCAAAGCAACGGAATTGCAAATGTAGAGGTTGCCAGAGCAGATCATGGCAGCAGCACTGTTAAAAGTGGCAGTATTAGTAAAAGATTTGATGTGGCAATGTTGGTGCTGGCAATGGCGGCATTGCTGCTGGCTACGAAGGCACAGTAACAATGAAGATGGAACTTTAATGGCCTTTGGAACATAAAAATCACGTATAATGAACATAAAAAATTAGTGGCAACAATTTTTCAATTCTTGTGGTCATAGACAAGCCACACTAACCTGTGTAAACATTGTAGTTGGTCGAGCATGAGCTACAGAGTAGAAATAAGATTGCCTAATAAGGCAGTAATCCATTACTACCCAAAAATTAAATACAACCCACTCCAAACTTAAGTTGAATGTAACTAAGGAATGTTGATGGCTCCAGTCATATCTTACGCAACGAAAAAACAACATAAACATTTTCATTTGTAAGGTCTACCTGTCTAAGGAGGTAATCATAACCCACGCTTGCAGTTACATCCCTTGACATGTAGTTGTACATGAAGTCTGTTGCCAAAGAAACCTGATTGAGAAGGAAAAAAATCATAAGAAAACCCTCAAGAACTCTAACATAGGTAAAGAATGGTATGGAAAGACTAGCTACTTCACCTTTTCAGACACCTTTTGAACATAACTCAATGCGACCATTCCAGTGCTAGCAACTTGTCCTGTAGCGACCTGTATGCATTAGCAACAGTGACAATGACCATGAGAAAATCACAAAGTGCATCCAGACATGAAAAGTACATCCATAAGTGATGTGAGTTACAATACACGTGTCTCTGTGACAGATTATAAACCACAATATGAAAAATGTAAACTGCACCTTTCAATGTGCTTGCCTTTTTGTCAAGCTTTTGAAAATCACTAAACAGATGCTCAAGGAAATTTGCAGTCAAAAGCAACTCCGACAATGAGGAAAACCAGGTAGAAAAATATCAAGACCAGTGTAATCTACATTCTAGATAGAGAAAAACGCACCGTGACAGAGGTTACAAGTCATATAAAGAGAAGCGTTTACAAAGTGAACCTCACATTAAGGAAATGGATAAGAAATGCAATAGCTCCTATCATCAAGAAATTCAAGAAGGCCCTTGATTCTAACTACGAACAGAGTATAATAGACATGAAAAAAGGTCTTAAGAAAGGAATGAAAACCTTCACCTCATAGACCCGGGCACTATAATTGCATTTCTTATCTTTAGTGAATGCACACTTAGCGTGTACAAGAAAAGAAAATCATTTTTCAACAAATCAGCATAGACAAAAGAACCCTCTCCAAAAGCCAAACAGAACCATATATATCTTCTCTACATACTCCATCGTGTGACAATCATGCTAAATACATCGTACATAAGTGATCGATAGTTGATAATTCAATCCAACAGTCCAACATTTATGTTAAGCATCATATTTCATAACCAGAGAGCTAATAAATTCACCATGTTGGTAATAGCATAACACATCCAAAGATGTACATGAGACAGCAAAATGGTAATATAATAATTGGAAACAGAGATCACTGAGATCCATATATGTTTTGTAGTGTTCCAAAGGGCAAAATGCTGATAATGGAATTCGGCAAGTAAAGAGAAAACTTTAATCTGATTGACCAAAAAGGGCAAGAGCTAAGGTGCCACACCATTTTATCTGTGTTGAATCGAGCAGCATATCCAATACCAGACTTTCGATGCTGTCCAGCCCAAAATACTTCACCACCCAAAGAAAGATGAGGTGTCACACTCTGCAAGAAAAGATGAGTGAATGAGAGCTACACCATGGAGGATAAGAGAATCTCCACATGAGAGGTAATAGCATTCTGATGCCCTGAGTTAACAGATCTATAGCTGTTAAAGAAAAAGAAACCAAAATTTGATGAATTCATGGCACTGAAATGAACTTTTGGTTCCTCTATGGAATGCAGCAATGAAGAAGAAACTTGTACAGGGAAATCCTTGACAACGTATCTAGTACATGAGGCAAAAAGAACTCAATATTCTTGATATCTAAGGACTAATCTTTTCTTGAAATCATTAGAGGTTCAGAACTGTAACTAATTGAGAAGTGGAAAGGAAAGATTGTGCACACTTATGGTACAAAATTTGACACACGATTAGATTAGAGATCCTCATGACTATATAGAAATAGTTCATACTTTGCAATCTTGAGATTTTTGCAAATGCTTGTGTAATTATGGATCTCACTGACCTTTTATATTATCAAAATCATTGTTCATGAGTATACAAGCCCCTCACATAGCCGATTTTTGCAAATGCTTCTTTATACATACATAAGCAGCCAATTCCTTGACAACTTAATGCGTTAAGATGCAAACTTGTACATTGTGAAAAGCTTCCATTAATCAAGGGGAAAATAAATAAAAATTGAAGAGCTTCTGTTTTCACTATTAAGTTTCACAGACACTATTGATAAATGGATTCAGTTTTCTCACATTCTTGACCATGGAAAAAGAGATATTAAAGTCACAGCATGAACAGATATGTCATGTACCTGAATATAGTTTGCTCCAAATAAGGCACCACTTCCCGCTTGAAACTGGGCTCTGTAATCACTTCCCTATAAAAGTAAAAGAAAAGAAGCTAAGCAGGAAATCAATAGCATAAAAGCAGCAACACGACCGTTGTAGAATTCCCAACAGACATCAGTCCATCAGATGAAGGCTGAAGTTCACATATAAACCACCCCAAAGAATCCATTTCTGAGTTCTATGATGCAAGGGATCTCTAAGGTGCACCTCACACTGTTTCTTGCAAAAGATAATACCATCTTAAACTCTAATATAGGTAACACTAGTGTGGGAGCATATCTTCAACCTACAGAAACAGAAAAGGCACATCTTCGACTATGACACTGCGCAAGGAGGAAATAGATGATTGAAAAAAAATAACAAACTTGACCTTGTAATCAAAATTGAACATGCCGTGTGACATATGTGGCTCGCCAGTAAGCTGAGAAAAAAGTTATAGGTTAATCATTCACAACACGAGAAACAGTCTTCAAACCAAAACAGGAAGACAAAAAAGGAAGAGATGAGTTAGTAAATGTGTACCAGCCCATTAGCTTTGAAAGAAAAATTGTCGGTCAAATCCCACTTTGCTCTAGCATTTAATCTACCATCCGTCAAAAGCCTCCCAAATAGCATCAACTGTATTAAGATTAAAAACAGTATGACCCCTTCAAACAAATATTGGGAGAGATAGCAGTGGTAACAACAGCTACTAACACCACAGAATTAATACAATCATTTCAGAAATCTGACAGAGAATGACCGTACCTTTGGATCCATAAAATTAACACCAAACTCGTACTGGGCACTGGGGATTTTGATAGTCTCAGAAGATTGGGAAGGAATTTCAGCAACTCCCATAGACACACTGATGGAAAATGACAAATTCAGATAAACATAGGCACGAGTAAAATACTCAAGTAAATATAGAACCAAACCAAGTATATAAAGCAACCAAGCCAAATCTACCTGTGACTCAGAGCAAATTGTGGATTAAGTCCTTTGGTAAAATCAAACCTAAACCCCTCAAAAAGGT
Organism: Psidium guajava; assembly: GCA_016432845.1. Lineage (NCBI taxonomy): Eukaryota > Viridiplantae > Streptophyta > Magnoliopsida > Myrtales > Myrtaceae > Psidium > Psidium guajava. The sequence continues at coordinate 3,086,809 of CM028234.1, read as the reverse complement.
CTGGCTTCAGAGACACTGTATAAATAAAATAAGATATTTAGTAGTCAATGTGCAAGAGGATATTGACATAACTTTCTTAAAGACACAATAAGTAGGCGCCATCATCTGTAAAAATTTTCATTAAGGATTGAATCAGACAGAACTGCTTGTTCTTCCTAACTGAAATTCCCAAATGCCAAGTTGCCACAGGACCATTAAACGAATTAAACAGAAGCCAAAGAACCTAGGTTTCAAATCCAACCGAATCTTGTTGTTGGCAGTCTATCACATTTATTAAAGAGGATTATTTCCCCATACAAACATGTTGTCAGAAACAATCGCCAACCTACTCCTTATTCGTTCTTGAATTGCAAAATCTCCAATTCACAAGAATCATTTGTCCGAATGCATGAGGAAGAGTTGACATTATTGAATTCATCTTTTGATGTGAGTCAAAAATGAGAAATCTTCACTCTCCAAAAGGAGACTATATTAGCTTTTGAGCAGTTTTTGAAGCATAGGCAAGCCACAACAGAATTTGCGATGGGGGTGAGGAGTAGGGTGTTGCTGCAGAGACAGTAACTTGAGAAGGAGGAATAAATTCTCTTGCTCTTCGGAACCCATGCAGCAGAAGAGAGCAGCATAGCCTTCTATCCTGCATGTCTTTCACCATTGGTCTAAGTCCAACAGTTACCTCACAAGCAATCTAAAAATAAAATCAAGAACATGCACAGCAAATGAATACTTCTTCAGATAATGCAGCTGCGGCTTACCGAGTTCTTGTATCCAATAATATACTCAAACACCTCGAAAGTTATTAAAAAAAAAAAACACTTTCCCTCGCACCTCTCAACTTTCTCGATCTCATGCGTGAACGCCCCATAGCCCAAATGTATCTCCATCTATCTTTACTATGAAATGCCGTTCGAGACAAAAGTGGATACTTCATATTTAGTCTCGGAACACTGGATGCTTCAAACCCCAAACAACTACGACCCTGTCGGTGAAAATAAGAAAATGACCACAGTGCAGCAGTCCAAAATGAACGACGTATGCCATTTCTCAACACACGCTTGAATACGAGACCCATCAACTAATCCAATCTCTATTCCCTACCCACAACTGCTAAAAGCCTAGACGAATCACGCAAGACCCATTCCCAACAGAACATCCCACAGCTACACAGCTATCGATACTCATTGCTCGCTGGAACCTCAGCAGCGGAACTCGAACTATCACCAAATCAAGAATTGGAAAAGGAACGATTGGAGCTAGTCATCCGTCGCGCGATCTGAAACCGAACTCACTCATAGCTTCTCGGTGGATTTCCTCGTACGGAATAGGGCACGGGAGGTTCAAGTAGTCCACTTTCTCGGGAGCCGCCTGCTCTGTGGCCGTAGCCTTCGCCGCTTCGGGAGGTACCACGCCAGCCATTGTCGACCCCTTCTCTTCCTCTCCGCTTCCTCTTCCGCTCGGCTTCTGCGGCTGCGACGCTTTCGGTGGGAGCGAGCGAGCGAGAACTTCGTCATTTGAGGGTTCAAGGAGGGTTTTACTTTTCGAGGTCAGAGGGGGCTTGTGATCGAATCCGACGGTCGTGATTTCGCTGATCACCGTCCGGGTGGGGGCTGGTCAGAGGGGCCCTCTAAGTTCTTGAAGAAAGGGGGGGAAAAGGTGAAAACTCTCGTAAGGAGTTAAACCGTAAGGTGCCAACACATTTACACCCTCGTCGCCAATTATGACAATTCGCGACTCAACGCCACACACGGTTACAGCACAGCTTTACTAGTCGCGGCATCCACTATAAAGTATCTTATGATTAAAGTTGTGTCGTGACTGTGTCATAACCATGTCGTGTCGTAATTGTCGCGATCTAAAATTCATTTTTAGGTTAATGAATTATCAAATTAATTAATTAAATTAGTTCATTTTTAGGTTAATGGATTACCAGATTAATTAATTAAATTAACTAATCTAGTTCGAGCTCTCCCAAGTTCTACCAAATCGCAACTTTGATTTTTTTCACATGATTTTAGAATTTGAAGTTGCCACTAATCATTTTTGGTAGGTTGATTAGAAACCTAAGTAACCTAGCGGGAGAACTAAATTACTCCTACAAACTAGAGATTATGAGTTCGGGACTTGATTACACTAGTTAATTAAAACTAATGCCATTTCGGTACCTTAATTCCATGGATATCCTATTTTGGCAACTCTCGCTTGATTTATTCCTAAGACCCTGGTAATGTATTCTTTTTATGTTTTTGCTTTAAAATGAAATGCATAAAGGGTATGAACGCAAATGTTGACATACGAATACGACACACAAATACGGACATACGAATATGATATACGAATACGTAGATATGCAAATACGAATACGTGCGTGACGCGCGAATGACATACGTACATAACATGCGAATGACATACGTACGTGACATGTGTATGAATACAATATGCATACGGGATAGACGAATACATATACGTGCGTTACATGCGAATGACATGCGTACGTGGACATGCGAATGATATGCGTACGTGACATGCGTATGAATACAACATGCATGCAGGGATAGACGAATACAAATACATATGTGACATGCGTGTGAAGACGTACAAATACGATATGTAACATGCGTACATACACCGTACAAATACGTGACATATATATGTGACATGCATAGTGATATGTGTATGTAAATACGTACATTTCGATTTTGCCCATAAAGAGCAAAGTCGTCATTTTGAAAAGAATGGATAAAACCTCATTTTGAAATTTTTTATTTTTCTGAATGAATATGCATGAGTTAATAACATATCATAACAGGCAAATGTGGATTTGCAAACGTCGCGTACGTGACGTGCATACGAGAACAAACAAATACGATATGTCTATACGAACATACGGATAACATGACAAACATACATGAGACATACTACATGAGATGCACATGAATGACATTTTTTTGTATTTTCAGATTTTCTTTTTTTTTTATTTTCTACATTTTTTTGTATTTTGTATGTATTATAAAAGAATACAAAATCACCCAAAGCAAACGAAGATGTGAAGAGAGAGCAGGTAAAGTAAAACTACCCTAAGGACAGTGAAAATAAAACCCGCAACTCGTCGGGTGAATAATTACAGACCAATTAAATAAAACCCGAGACATGATCGAGAATACAACAAAAATGGATCGGAATGGACATCGATCAAACACCCGTCGCCAAGCCTCGTGGGTCGAGAGTACAACAAAACGGACCGGAATGGACATCGGTCATCCTCCAGTCTTCAAAGCAGCGGGTCGAAAGCCAAATGAAAATAATGAACTTATCCAATCGAACATGCACAATCACCAATGAGTTAAGACAATTCAAAAACTCAAAGAAAGTTTAACACGTGCTGATTAAACTTCATTGAGACCATTTTTTACATTTTCCATGCATTAACACAAAAAAACGTATGGGTGACCTCCTGGGAAGTCCTCATGTTGCACCCTTTATTTGCGTTTTCTTACAAAAAAAAAACACAAAAAATACGAATTAAATCATACTGTCCATGAACATTCTTAGGGAGAAAGCAGTAACCATAAAATACAAAAGAAATAATGAAATGTATGCAAAAATTCTGAGATTTTTTATGTGGATGGGAAAATGTGTCGTTGACAACTTTCATGTTTTACATTCTTATTGAAGAGACACTCATTTTCGTGTAAAAAATGGTCTTTCATGAGAGCTCAGCAGCAAACAAACAAATTTCACAGAACAGACATACTTCAGGATTAAGCTCAAATGGACACTCAAATCTCAAAATTAATGCACCAAACTTTCCAATCTACTAAACAAGGCCCCAATGAACAACTTTCATTTTTTGTGAAGTTTCAAAAGAAGACTCTAAACATGAGATAACTACGAATCAATATGATCACGCACAGAAAAACACTCAGACTCAAGGACGCCAACAAAATTGAATGGTTTCATTAAATGCATTAAAAATACGAAATGTGCATGAATATTTTTGTATTTTTTATATGTTATGCATTAAGATCTTATGAACAAATGTCATGAGAGGTCTTTATGAAACGAAGTCTAGAATAACTCATGGAAAATCATTTAGCGTGAAAGGTCAGATCAGAAAAATTCCATCTTAGGTTCTGATCACCATATTTCCATATTTCTGCTCTCAATTTTGGGACCCTTTTGACATAGCAAACGACGTCTATTTTCGCGCCATAATATATCAAATCGAAGATCTTGAAGTCATCTACAAATACTCGGTATATTTGTTTTCGAGATTTCGTCATCTAAACACGAAAAATTGAGTTACCAGATAATTGCACATGCTGATGCGCCTAGAGCTCGTTGGAGATGAATCCGTCGCGAAGGCAAGGCTTGTTTCACGGCGGCGAATTTTTCTCTCTCAAAATTTTTTCTCTTGAAATCTCTCCAATTTTTTTTTCCTTTCAAAATCTCTTCTCCTCCTCTTTTATAGATAACTCTTCCATCTCCTTTTCTTCATCTTCATCCTTCATTCTTATTTTCATCTTTCATTCTCCATCTCCCCTTTGAATTTCTCCATATTCCCTTCTATATCTTCCATTCTCCATATTCCTTTCTAATTTTTTCACTAACTCTTTTTTGCAAAATAATCCCTAAAATTTTATGTATTTACAATTCAATCCCTAAAGTTTTATGTATTTGCAATTCAGTCCCTGTGGAAAAATTTCTTTTAAGTCCAAATCTTCATAAGGCTTTCGGCATACCTCCCTCATGCTCAATCCAATCGTCTGTCAATTTAAGCTCAAATCCTCCGTCGTTAGCTATAATAAAATGCATGACCGACAAAAAATTAAATATGCAATGCATGAAAAAATTAATTTTTGGTGAGAACTAATTCTCATTTTTTTTATGTACTTAAGTGAATAAAAGTCAAAATTTAGGTGTCAACAGTAATTTTGTGATATTGTAAAATCCCTTGCAGGAATTTACAATTTACATCATAATTATTCTTATTAAAGCGTGTTTTCGTTAAGATGCAAGTGGGATTAGAGCCAAAGTTGTTGTACGATGGGCACGATGAATCGAGATTTCACAAGGCTAAGTAGAATCGAAACTCATGAACGAGGGAACTTCAAATCATTTAGAAGTAAGCCCTACAACGCTTGGCCAGACGTCATAATAGGCCTTTTTTTGGAAAGTGATTTTTTTATTCTTATTTTTACTCGAAAATTATTTTCAGAGACATAATCAGAATCATTTATACTATCAAACATGATTCTCGTCATTTTTATTTTTGTTCTACGAAATAGAATCAGAAAATCAAAATAGTTACCATATAGATCGTGAGGTGCTAACACATTTAGACGCTTGTTGCTAACTATGACACTTCACAACACAGCACGACACGAATACAGCAAGGCTTTACTTATAAGATACTCTCTATGTGAACGTCGCACTTAACACATTTTTCACTTCATCCATCTGGCTTTGCGTCATGCGTTCAGGGTTTCAATACCTCCCTCTCTCTGGATCCGGATCCCCTAACATATGTTAGGGATGACATAAGCGATCTGGGCCGTCCAATTCAAAAATGGACGGCCCAGATTGATTAATTCAAAATTTTAAAATTCCCGCCAAAACTTTTTCACCCTTTGAAAAAGTTGATGTGGGTTAATCTGAGCCGTCCATTTTGAATTGGACGGCCCGGATTAGGTAATGTCATCCCTAACATTATGTTAGGGGATCCAAATCCCCTCTTTTAGTTGCTTTTTTTTTTTGTAACCCAAGCCACGGGGATAGAGGTTCGGCTGACCTCAAGTCCCCGTTAAGCTCCCTGGAAGTCCCTCAAATAAAGGTTTCGAGCGCGTGTGTTATCCTGATTCAGAGCAACTTGCTCAATCCTCTGTCTCTTCAAGATTTTGTCATTTTGAGGGCCTTTTCCATTATTGTACTCGTTATATTTTGCTAACTGTAGAACTTAGCTTGTTCAATCCTCTTGTTTCATATCTATTTGTTTGTGTATACCATAATATATAGTTAATCTAGACTTTCCCAATAATAGTGCTGTCTACATGCAAAAAAAATTACGCTTCATCGCATTCTATATTGCCAATTTGTGAAGGGGTCTTGTTCTATTCACGCGTGAAAAAAAGGGAATAACGAGGTAGAAGGAGAATGCCAAAATCTAAAGAAGATGGAAGTAAAAAAATAAGAGAATATATTATCTTTAGGTATATCTATTTCAATTCTCCTTTATTAATGGATAAATAGACACCTATCTTCCCCAATCATTTCAAACTTTACATGAAAAATTCTTGAAAAATATGAAAATTAAAGAGGGAAATCTCGGCGATCGGTTGTCGACTGTGCTTTGCTACGACATATATCTGTCATTATCTTCGTGGAATGAGTGAGTCTATACAGATTGCACAAAGTTGTTCATTTTTTAGATTTACTTATTTCGTGGGATTTGCATTTGTATTGAAGTTATATACATATCTTTCATATGAAATGAAAATTTTCCTTCGGAAAAAAGAAGAAGAATAAAGTTGTTCCTTGTGAATTTTTGAAAAGAAATTTGGTATGAAATTAAGTGGATTTATCAACAAAATTGTCCAGTGCTTTTGATCGATAAGTTCTCTCATGATTATTTTCATCGACTCGATGAATTAAGACGTGTGATGATCTTTTACGGTGAAAAAATGGCGTGAGTCTATTTGATATAAACATGAAATTTTAGTGAAGTGACTGCTGCAAATTGTATTTTTGAAAAAAATTAATTATCTTAAATTAAGTACTTTATTATTGGAAAATATCGTCATCGGCCCGTCCGACCAATCACAAAGTGCAAAAAGTAGAACATTTTTAGGGTGTGTGTGTTTGGCGGAAATTATATGTAAATGGAAATTACTTTTCGAGAAAACATTTTCAGGAAAATGATTAGTTTTCCTTTGTTTGGTGATATGTGGGTGAAAATATAGACTGGTGTTTGGATTTTAGTGGAGGAAGAAGGTGAAGGAAAAAGAAAGAAATAAAGAAAGAAATGAATAAGATGAATATATTTAAAATCTAGATTTTTTTAATAGATATAAAGTTATGAGATTGAATTATTTTTCAAATAAAGGCTCTGTTTGTTTCACAAAAAATGAGATACTTTTGAAAAATATTTCAAGAAATCATTTTTCAAGAAAATAACAATATTTTCCCGTGTTTAGCTAATACTTAAAAATGACTGGAAAACAATTTCTGTCGTTTGTCAATGAATTGATTTCTGGCGATGGTGACTTGTGACCGACGATGATCACTAGCGACTGACAGCGGCGATGATGGAGGAAGGAACAACAACGAAGGAGGAAGAAGAAGAAAAGAAAAAGAAAGAAGTGTAAAAAAACGAGAAAGAAAATATAAAAAAAATATTTTCCTCTTCTTAAAATGAGGAAAATGCTTTTTCGCACTTTTGAAAGAGATTTTTTCATAAGAGAAAAATGTTAGCCAGAACTAACCTATTTTTCGCCCCGCAAACCCCGAAAAATCTAGAAAATATTTTTTGGAAAGTTATTTTTCGCGAAACAAATGTAACCTATGGCTCATCTTCTTCCAATATTGCAGCTCCTCTAGCTTCTTCCTCCATTGGGACAAGCCAGTAGTCAACTGGTGAGCTCGAGCTCACTGGCAGAAGGCAAGCAAGGCTTAGCCTCAAGGGCAGGTTTGATGAGCTCGAGTCAGAGTTTTGTCCAATAAGGCTCGAGCTTAGGGGCCTCGGGGAAGCTCGCCGACAAGATCAAGCCTTGTCGGGCTGTGCCAATGGTTAATCATCGGTTGTCGCAAAGGGCCTGTGATAGGCGGAGGGAAATGAAAAAAAAAATTGAAAATTTTATAATATGATATTAAACATAAAAATAAAAATAAAAAATATTATACTGAAAAATTCAAGAAGATAATATTGGAAAGTATTTTCACACTTTCAGATTGAGTAATTCAGTTTCTTAAATTCATACATAAAAAATTTGAGTGACTGAAAAGTGGTTTTCATTGACTCGCCATTTTTGATGAATCAAATACATGAAAGTCTGAAAAATCAATTTTTGAAAATCACTTTATTGGAAACAAACACACCCTTGTATTCGTTATTGATTAGATGAACAAGTGACTTTATTATCTAGAAATATTTATGAAGCTTTGACATATAACGGGGCATAACAACCTGACCTGTTTGGGCGCGATTTTAGCAAGTTTAAGCTCATACTAAACTCGTGCCGATCTGCTTGATCCGATTAATAAATAGCTTTCATTCAAATTCCACACACACACATACATATAATTCTAAATAGGTGTCTAAAATCCTCTTATTTTCGTAAATAAGAGTCCCAAACAAATCTTATTTTAAATAAGAGCTTGAAATGGCATAATATATTTCAAATAAAGGCTTGAAATTGTCATAGAATTTTTAAAAAGGGCTTGACCTGAAGGGCACTTTTATCATTTCTCATTTTGATTTTTTGTTTATATTTTTTCTTTTAAATAAAAAACAGCCACAAGCTGCAACGCCTCGACAAGGGCCTTTAGTCCTTACCAAAATTGGGAGAGGGTTGGGCCCTCTCCTAGATTTGAGCAGGGGTTGTCACCCCCCCTAGTGCCTCTAGTCGACGAGGTTGCTAGCACTTGCTACCCCCCTCCCCTTGATGATGGGGCGACGACCACATGCGAGAGGGGCAGGCCTCTTGCTTCTATATGTTGTCTTTTAAAAAAATCTCGTTAATTTTTAAGAAAATAGAAAAAAAGAAAAATCTAATAAAAATAAAAAAATGAAATAAGAAAAATGATAAAAATACCTTTGAAAGTAGGTTTTTTTTTACATTCATGGTCACTTCAAACTCTTTTTTGAAATAATGTTTATTTTAAATTATTGTTTGAGTAAATGGAGAAAATTCCAAAAACTGGGAAAAAGGAAAATTCTCAGAAAAAAAAAAGGAGAAAAGAAAACCCTACAGAGTCCGCTGTTTTAGTCCGTTAAAATGCCCCACCGCCGGGAGTGAAAATTCCAAAAACTGGGAAAAAGGAAAATTCCCAGAAAAAAAAAGGAGAAAAGAAAACCCTACAGAGTCCGCTGTTTTAGTCCGTTAAAATGCCCCACCGCCGGGAGTGAAAACGACGAGGAGAAGAGAGAAATGTTTTCCGATTCCGGCTACAGTAACGGCTACAACCCCCACCCAGATGGCGGCGCATTTCCGGAGAACAACAGCTCCCGGCCGCCTCACAGGGGCCGCGGACGGCGGAGAGGACGTCGGGGCAGGTCACACGACCCGGCCAATGCTCCTGCTTTTGGTGCCCCTAGGGTCGCCGATGCCGAGCAGCGGGCGGAGCAGAAGCCTCCTCCCTGTACGGACTTTGATATGGCGTACTTTCACTCCTACGCCCACGTCGGCATTCATGAAGAGATGATCAAGGTACGGTTTTTTGGCGTTTCGGCATGCGCGCTTATGTAGGCGTGTGATTTTGCGGATGCCCGCGTACTAGATGAATTGTGGCGATCTTTGAGCTTGTACACTTTTGATGAATGTTCCTTTTAGTTGGACTGTCTCGGAGTTTTTGATCAATTGGAAGTTCGCGAAATGAGCTTTCTATAGAGTACCAATCGAATTTTTCCGATCGCTTTCATTTTGTCGCTGTTTCCACTACTTCACGTGTTAGCATAGAGAAATGAGAAGCTTCAAAGGGATTCAGGATAGAGATGGTAGAGGTACAAACAAGGTTCACGTGGTCAATTGGAGGAGTGATTACTTAAATACGAGCTCACGTGGTTTGAGTTTAGGGGATACACAGGTCTTCAATGATGTCTTTGTAGGAAAGCAAGGTTGGATATTTGCTCTAAAAGATTACAGCTTCTGCGCAGCAAACTAGTGTTTCCGAAATTTGAAGTGTCTTATCAAGGGGTTGCTCTCCTATGACCCATTATGCTTATAGGACTAGTTTTTTACCAGTAGAGACTGGAGAAAGATCAACGAGCTGGCAGTCTACCTGAATGCAAGATAACTGAAAACAGAACTGTGGTTCCCTTGTATGGACTTTTGGGGTGTGGTTAAGCCTACTTGTGGTTCCATATGATATGTTACGCCGGGAGGTAGACGAGCAGGTGTCTTTTTCTATAACTTAAATTGGATATTTCTATGCTATACATCTTATAATTGTCAGAGAATTGACAAATGGGGATGGGGTTTCAGAATTCTTTTGGCGTGAAAATTAAATGGCAAATTGGAGCCTTTGATGTAAAGAAGCAGAAGCACCTTTGAACACCAAGAAATGAAAAGTTGACTGACACAGTTGCAGGATTCTACTGGAGTGGGACTAAATTTAACTAGTTCTCAATCGCATGTTCTTTCAAGCATTATTTATTATAATATTCCCTGTTTCTTTGGATGACTTTTCCAGAAAAAAAATTGCTTCATGGATTAAATTATTCAACTGAGAGCTGTATTATTTTTTCATTATGTGTACCAAAATGATGATGCCCTGCCAATGAAATAGAGGTGAGAGTTTGAATCTAAAAGGTTATTTTGACTAGATTCACATTATGTATCTAGTGCAACTTGAAAGGAGTAGAAGAACCTTCTGGAGATGGGAGCTACCACTCTTCATGTGAAAATCCTCTCTTTTTTTTTCTTGGTTTTTTCCCTTTTCTGTTTTAGAACCTTCTTTTCTACATGCCTTTATCGTGGAATTTTTACTGTGTTTCATTCAAAGAATGTTTTTCCAAGATCCATGTTATTCATATGTGGGTCGTTAGTACAGTGATGCCAATATTGAGGTTCTTGCTACAATTCTGTGTACTCTTCACATTAAAGCTTTTGCCGGTGGTTGTGATGATCGTGATAAAATGCTTATGGAGTCCATCTGTTCATCTCTTTTTGGCTTGATGTTAAGCAGAATGCTAGGAGGGGCAAAGTTATTATCTCCCTGTGTGGGAAGTTTTATTGATTGTGATTTATGGAGCTGTCTGTAAGGGTCTAATCTTGAAGAAAGTTTGTTCCAGTTAGTAATGGAGTTTCTCTTTTACAGGATCGTGTCCGAACAGATACTTACAGGGCAGCAATAATGCGGCATCAGAGTTCTATTGCTGGCAAAGTAATTTCAATGTTCCCTCTTAGCTTAGCTATAATTATATTCCAAGATTATAGGTTGTATTAACTGCACGTCGTATATCCTAGTGCTTATATTCTCGCCTTTTTAGATGTTTAAACTTGCTTTGTGCACTTTGAGTTAGATGAAATCAATGCTGTTTTGGGGTGCTAAGGAATTCTTCCTACCATTTTAGTGGGGGCGAATAAGGATGCTTGTTGATATCATGAAGAGCAATAGTGTAATCAATATATGTAGTGGGAAGTATGGAAGGGGTAAAAAGAGATGTGACAGTGTTATTTTTAGGTTCTAAAAGATGAAGAATGACTTACGCGCGTTCTTTTCTAAACTAGAATGTGATTTTAAGAGCATTTATACACTTACAAGATGGAAGAAATAATTTGAAATATGCAAATTATTGTAGAAAGAAATCAATAATGAAGTTTTAATTCAATCAAAGAAAATGCAGATGAATGCACAACAACCGTTCAAATTAGGGAGGAGCATTGGGTGCTGTGGGAACTGGTCCGAACGAGCCTGGTTGGTTCAAAGCCGGTTCACCTAGGCATAACTAGTTCACATCTATATATATATATATATATATATATAGATAGATAGAGAGAGGTGGAACTGCATTTGCGGAGATTCGAACTTCTCACCATGGAGTGAATATACTCACCCAACTGCTAAGCTAAGACCGTCATTTGGTTGTAGCATTTATAATAAACTGTCATGCTCATTTACGATAAACTATCATGGCAGACCGGTCACATTCGGTTCTCAGTTGTTCTGGCTTTAGAAGAGACTCACCTCGGGACTGATCACCTATGATCCTGGCTTTAGAATACTCTACCAACTTTCATGTACCTGCTGTGGTTGGTAATTTAGTCCATCATTCTAGAAATTTTGAACTCTCGTTATGATTTGAACTTCTTTTTTTAGTGTCTTGATCGGTCAATAGTCATAAATGACTGGATAGATCGATTATTATGTAGGCAGGCAACCTCGGTTTATTTTATACATTTCTCGGTTGTCATAACTGCGTGTATCCTAGGGTACAGTGATTTGGTGTATAACAACATCATGATATTTCTCGGTCACATCTTGTTTTCAAGATGATAAAATTAAATTTCAATCTAAGAGTATACATTTTTCAAATGATCATCTGCTCGAGCCTGAAACTTGTTTTCAATTTGTGGAAATTTTGTTCCAAATTTTACCTATGTTGTCACTCCTTTGATCATAGTTGCATTTGCAGGTTGTTGTTGATGTTGGTTGTGGGACTGGCATTCTCTCTATTTTTTGTGCCCAGGCTGGTGCCAAACGGGTAAGCTTTTTGCTTATATTTGTTGTTAAACAGGTAACATTGTGCTTATGCTTGTTAATTGTTAATGTTCGTTTTTTTTCCTTGTTATCGAAAGTTATTGCTAGACCCTGTGATAATTATCGAAACTTGATGTTGGCTTGCAAATTCTTCTCCCTCTTTGCGCAACAAAGAGTCAATACCTCTCCAAACTAAAATTTTGGGGGTCTGGAAAAACCATTACTAGTTTGGGGTTTGTTTTGATTTTGATAGATGATTGATCTTGTGAGATGCAATCACTGATGTGTAATTGGGGGTACCTATTGCTGTTTTTCCTGAAATATATTGGCATCTTGCTTTTCTAAAAGGATAGAAAACTTCTGCTATTACCAAGATCAGAGGAATGGTTTGAAGTCTTTGGATGCAGTTGCCTTCTTTATTCATAGCTAAAGTTGAGTTCTTGTGTTTCCTCTATGTTTTTGAAGTTCATTGAAAATATTTTGCCACGTAGAAGATTTTGAGTGATGATAGATTTTGTATGGATGTAAAAGTGTAGATCGGCGCGAAAAAATACCAATAAAGCTGTGTGAGAAGCTAGAGGCAAGGCTTTCTCATATATGTACAAAAAAACTTGGGAGCAAAGAGGGAGAAAAAGGTATCTGTAGTTTTGCAAGGATAAGGGACAAGAAAAGCAAAGACTTGACCCAGGTTAGATGTAATCAAGGATGAAAATAAAAAAACTATCAGTAAGAGCTGCAGAGGTGAAGGAAGGGTGGATGAACTATTTTAACAAGCTTTTTAATGGGAAGAACGATAGGAGTGAGTTGGATTTGATGGATGCCTCTGACTATTTAAACAGAAAGTTTGTGCGTAGAATTAGAGTGCGGGAAGTTAAGGAGACATTAAAGAAGATGAAGACTAGTAAAACCTTCGAACCAAATGGTGTCCCTATTGAAGTGTGGCAATGCTTAGGGAATGTGGCAATAAGTTGATTGATTAAATTATTTAATAAGATTCTCCAAACTAATAAGATGCCTGATGAATAGAGGAATAGTATGATTGTGCCTATCTACAAGAACAAAGAGGATATCCAGAACCGTTGCAACTATAGAGGCATTAAACTTATGAGCCATACAATGAAATTGTGAGAAAGAGTTATTGAGCATTGTTTGAGAATAGAAATCAAGGTCTCTGTAAATCGACTTTGGATTTATGCCAAGAAAATCTTCCATAGAGGCTATCTTTTTAATACAACAATTGATGGAGAGATATTGAGAAAAGAAGAAGGATCTATATATGATGTTTATTGATCTCGAGAAGGCGTATGATAGGGTTCCATGAAAAGTTTTGTGGTGGGTTCTTGAGAAGAAAAAAGTACTCTTAAAATATGTAAAGGCAATCAAGAATATGTATGACAGTATCACTGCATGTGTGAAGGTTTGTAATGGCATATCAAGTTATTTTCTAATCACAGTAGGTTTACACCAAGGTTCGGCTTTGAGTTCTTATCTTCTTGCACTAGTTATGCTTGACCTAACAAAAGATATCTAAGATGAGGTGCCATGATGTATGCTATTTGCAGATGATATTGTGCTTATTGATTAGACCAGCGCTAGGGTTGGTACTAAATTAGAATTATGGAGAAATACGTTAAAGTCTAAAGGATTTACGTTGAATCGGAGTAAGACGGAATATATGAAGTGTGAGTTTGCCACGACAAGAGGAGTGAATCAAGAATCTGTGGACATGTTTGGAGAGAAGATACCTAAGAAAGATGCTTTTAGATATTTAGAATTAATTTTGCAAAAGAGTGGAGAGATTGATGAAGATGTCAGTCATAGAATCATAGCAGGTTGGATGAAATGACGTAGTGCATCAGGGTTTTTGTGTGATCGCAAAATCCCTCTTAGGCTAAAAGGAAAATTTTATAGCACAGCAATAAAACCTGTAATGCTATCCGGAGCTGAATGTTAACCAGTACAGAAGCAACATGAGCATAAAATGGGGGTAGCGAAAATGAGGATATTAAGGTGGATGTGTAGTTATACAAGAATGGATAAGATGAAAAATGACGATATTCGACGAGAAATTGGAATGGTACCGATGGCAGAGAAGATAAGAGAACATAAATTGATATGGTTTGGACATATTCTTCGTAGATCACTGGATGCCCTGGTAAGAACAAAAGTTTGTTACCGCGAACATGACATGAAGAGAGGAAGAGGTCGGCCGAAAATAGATTGGCGTACAGTTTGTCTTAAGACGGAGTGAAGGAAAGCTATTCAAATTGTAAATGGGGGGATTTTTTATGTTTCAGATTGCCCTGTTTAGCCCATTTTCCTTTTTATTTCCTTTTTATTATTATTATTATTTTTTATAATCTTTGTCTTTACTTTTATTTTAGTATATCTCATGCTTTTTTCTTCGGGTTCTTCAACCGCCGACCCCAACTGGTTTGGGATAAAAGTAATGTTGATGTTGATAGATTTTGTAAGGATGTTGAGCTGGTTTAGACAAGTGTTGGAATGGGGAATATGTAGCATGTTGCTGGGGATTGCATGGTGGCCATGCCGGTTACTAATTTCATGGGAGGATATTCAAATAAGCATTGGAGATTGACTGATTACAAGTTACTGTTTTTTGTCCAAATGTTTTTTGGGAAACCTGATAATTCAACCTTGTAATCAAGTATGACATTGTTGAAACTTTCCTATTCCAAGATTTTTCTCTATTGCCAGGAAATGCATAGTTACTTTGGACGGTGCCTCGTTCGGTGGCTATTGCTATTTTTCCAATGGGTTTTCTTTTTATGCAACTAGTCGATTATGTGTGGGTTGAATGAGAATTATTCATGACAACAACAATCAATAAACCCACAGATGACTGACAACGAATCCATGAACATAACATGCACCCAAAATGTGGAGACATAGTAATGTCTTTGAGAAAATAACAAATAACCATTTGGACAATAGGCTTAATTTATATTGAAGTTTGATGGGAAAGTCACATAATCCACCAAAGTTTAGTTTCCATCATTTAAGACTAGGGGTAATCGGTTCTCGGTCTTGTCCGGTTCCCCTCAAGAACCGGGAACTGGACCGGTGGTCCCAGTTCTCAATTTGTCGGAACCGGGAACCGGACCGGACGCGACCAAAAAAAAATGTAATCAAAATTATTCTCTAATTGTTGAAATTAATAACATTATAGAACTTCAATGTCTATATAAAATGACTTTCCAATAGAAAAAAATAAGAGGCCCAAGGAGTCGAAAGAGATTCACGGACCGAATTAGGAAAAAAATTAAAAAAAAAATGGACCGGTCCGGTCCTAGAAATCGGGAACCGGGAACCGGACCGGACCTCTATAGAACTGGGAACCGGACCACCGGTCCCAGTTCGGTCCGGGCGGTCCCAGTTCGGGTGGTCCAAATTGCTCACCCCTATTTAAGACTGGGGCACAAGGGGCACTAAAGGTGAAAATTATAAAGGTCTCTCTGTTCTGCGACCCATTTCCTCTAGAAGTTTTGTCTACGACTTTTGTAAATCTTTAGCCCCTTTTTTGTAAGGCAGCTGTGGGATACCGGATGGAAGATTAGATAACACTATCGATAACAGCTGAAATGAAGCTTGAATGGTGATACATTAATACATAATAATACTTAAGAAAGTTAGCGTTTGATTGGTCTTGTTTCGAATAGTTAGTAGGAGTTTGGCAGTCGAAGCATCTCTTTGAATTTGGAATTCACGTCATAAACATGCGCTACCCTTAAATGATGGACTATTTCATTTCAGATAGACTGATAATGCCAGAGATAAATAGAAGCTCCAGACAAGCATTAAAGTGGAAGGAAATTATTGCCAAATTACTAAGAGCATTGTCTAGTCAATCTGTGGTAACATCTATCAAGTTTTGTGAACAGGATTGCTTTGCCAGGACTTGTTAAAGTATAATGTGCGACTCTCTAGGGGGGGAGGGTCAGATTTAGTGACCATATTCATATCACAGTTGAACTTAAAGACCTTCTGACTTTGAAGTCGTGAACTCATCTTTTATAATTTCTAATCCTAAGATGCCGACTTTCCATATCACTTCTAGGATCGCTAGTCAGCAAATTAGCCCCTAAATCTGTCTACATGGCTCTACTTATGTCTATCTACATTATGTAGTCTGTCATGGCCCTTAGCGAGTATACACCAATTTATCATTTAAAAGTTGCCATTTTTCCCTTTCCTGTTTGGTTTCCTCTTTCAAATTTTCTTTTGGGTACTTCACAACTATGAGGATTAACCTCATGATGCTGTATGCTGGTCATAATCATCCACTATGTTACTGCTATAACAGGTTTATGCAGTGGATGCAAGTGACATTGCGGTGCAGGTACTCTAGCACAGTTTTGCCCAATTTCCTATTCCCTGTAGTTTTCTTTTGTTTATGGTGTTATTTGCAATCATTCACTGTAAAATTTTTGTGTTTGAAAAAAGTCTGTAGGTCCTCTTCCCACATTGATTTACTATCTCTTTCAATTTATTCTAAGATAATTTTGTTATGTATAACAAAAAGTTTGAGAGGTCCTGAGGAAGTTCTGTTCCACCAGAAAATAGTTTCCTTGGAGCAAACAGATTCTTGCATAAATTGCTGTTTGTTTTAGCTTATTAGCAGCTGGGTCCTCTTAAGTTGGTTGTTCAAAAAGAGGCTGTTTCAGCGGGAGTCTTTGAGATGGGATGATAAATTTTCTCATATCTTCTCATAGATGTTTTATAGCGAACAGCAAGCATTATTGGATATAATAAATACTTCATCAACTGATCATTGAATTGTGATGATCTAGATTGCTTTCATGTTTTATTATTATGCAGGCGAATGAAGTCGTAAAAGCAAATAATTTGTCTGACACAGTCATAGTATTACATGGACGAGTTGAGGTAGGCTTCATTAGATGAGGCAATTCTTGAGTATTTTCTTTTTGCTTGACTTGTCTATCTTATTTCCTCCAATTTGGCTATTTGATATATTGGTAACTTTTTACCTTTATGGAGCATTGGCGTGGACATATGAAAATGGACTGTACTGAAGTGTGCTGTCTCATGATGGAGTGGAATTTTTGTTTCAGTCTTACATTCTGTATTAGTCCGAGTTTGTTCCAATTAGTCAGTTGATCTCATTGGACAAAAACATTAGGTGGTCATAGATTTGAATCCTGAGAGTCCAGGAATTGAATTTTCAGTCTGCTCATGTTGAAAGGGGCTTATGTTTAGTTGGCACTTCAGTGGGGTCATGGTGATGGCCTGGCCCATATTAGCAAGACGTCCTTGGAGGTTATGCAGCTTTGATGTACTGTGGTCCGGTGGGGACAATGCAATGTCGGACTTGGCAGACCCACAAACCGAACATTCTGTGGTAGAGTGTGGAATAGCTATGCTGGTGCCCCATTTCACTCTTTTCTCTTTAAAAAAGAGAAGGAAATAGTTAGAAGACAGCTTTGAAGGGAAGAGTCAGGTTAGGGGAAGTGGAATTTTCTGGTCAAAGTTGCTGCATTGGTGAACCAAGAAATTAAACTATTTAGTCATGTCAAAACTGCTTGAGATTAATATTTAATTTGCTTTTTGATGTAGACAGTGCACTTGCAGAAATAAAAGCAAAAAACTGTGGGGATTGGCATATTATTGAGATTGTCAACACTTGTTGGCGCCAAATTACTGTCCTCACATATGATACGCCTGACAATAAAGTTTTACTTCTATGGAAACTTTGTGAAAGTTTGTTGCTCTAATTTTGATATCTGCAGGATGTTGAGATTGATGAACAGGTTGATGTAATAATCTCGGAGTGGATGGGATACTTGCTTCTTTATGAGGTACGGCTTTTTCCTTGTAATATTGAACTAGTACATGGTGGAGCTTTTGTTGCTAGATCTTATCAATCATATAACCTGTACATTTATCTTAGGCATGAGTTTATGCTATAAGTAATGTTCTCTATGTTAAGGCAATTGTTTCGTTTTCTATCTTACTACCTTGAGGATTTCATTGTAGAGCATGTTGGGCAGTGTCATAACTGCAAGAGATCGCTGGCTGAAACCTGGAGGCTTGATCCTTCCTTCAAATGCGACAGTAACTCTCTCTCTCTCTCGTGCGAGCCCCCCCCCTCCCTGGCAGAGGCCTTCATATAATATTTATATGTTAAGTTCCATTTAGCTGTATCTTGCCTGCTGACCCTGTGTAGAAAGAGGAGCTTCCTAAAGAAAAATGAAGCTCATTTAAATAGCTAATGCTCGATGATGTCAATTAGGTTTGGTCTTGCTTCTCTTCCCCCGCATAACTGAACAATGGAAGGGGAAACTTTTGATGATCATCGGCTTCTTCTTCTACTGTGATCTCTTGCCGGGCCAAAAGCTGTCACCCATGCCACTTTAGCTATACAGAAACTGCTAAGAGACCTCTTCATTCCACCTTTTTAGCCGTTCGTTCTTATTTTTGCTTACATGAAAATATCTATTTGCTGAAACTTTTCCTTTCTCTGCCAGATTGTCCTAAGTTAATGACTCTTAGCTAAAACACATCTGAATATCCACTCTTGTCCTATTCGGAGTTTCTCTAGATTCTCATTCAGTTGACAATTCAATTAGTCTCTATAAGCTCATGGCATCTCAGGCCTTATTTGTTCGGTCTTGTTGTATGGATTGGTGCATGTTGGTGTTTCTGACTGAAAAATTGGGTTCTTTTACTTACTGAAGAAAATATCAGTATTTGCTCCCTCTATATTCTTCCCGAACATATGCTGAAGTGATCAGTTGAAAATGCCTCTGCTTTACTCGATATAAAAGTGTATGTCCTATTGATTTTGGTTTTTGGTTTATGTTGCTGCAGTTGTATATGGCCCCTGTCACACACAGCGACCGTTATAGTGACAGCATTGATTTCTGGCGCAATGTGTACGGGATTGATAGTGAGTACTATTGATGTGGATTATACAGCTTTCTGATTTTCAATGAGTTCAAAAATTGGCACTTCTTTATTGGACCTTAATTATAAAGGAGGATGGTAAAAAAGATTGGAAGAAGGGGGGGGGGTAATTTGTCATTATTGTTTAAGGTTTTTTAATAGATCTTTTCTTAACTTCTTATACAAATTTGGCAATTTAGGTATTAGGTGAAAGTGACCATGTTACACTTGCAAATGGTTCTATTGTGAGATGTCATTGCGCAACTTGCACTTTTCGTGAACTGAAACTGTCTTCACTCCGCATGCTTATGCCAAATTGTAATTCTTCTCCTTTTATTTGTCTATATTAGTTAGTTATTTAGCATTTGCAGTTGAAGTTAATGCAAGGTGAATGGGTTCAGTGTTCTGGTTGGGCTAATTGCATTTGTGAGCTGCTGTTAGCCCTACTTCATCTACAACTGAGCCTATTCCAGGCTAATTGCATGTTCGTAGCTTTTTATATTATGCTTTATACGGTTTAAATATCAATATCAATGATTTTGCTTTAATATTTTCAAATAAATGTATTTACTGCTGGTTGAGAATTCAACCATGATAGTTCTCTTGTTGTCGTTGCAGTGTCTGCTATGTTGCCTTTAGCAAAACAATGTGCCTTTGAAGAGCCTTGTATAGAGACAATATCTGGTGAAAATGTTTTGACATGGCCACATGTGGTAAGACTCCGGAGCTAATTAAAAATTGCACTCTTCTTTCTGGTATATTACCGGACAACATGCTGCCTGCTGCCTCTCCTCTGTATCTCTCGCTTTTAGCTTTTGCATCATCACCATGAGATTTTTTTTTTTAATTCCTGCACTAAAAAAAGAATTAAACTGAGTTGCATCCAGAAGTTTGCAGTTATTTCAGTGTTTGTACATTCCAGTCACACTCTTAATCTCCTTAACCAATGGCTTGCTTGCTGTTACTCACCCGCATTCTCTCTCTCAAACACTAATCCAGTATCTGATGGACTTTCCACCCATGATTAAGAAAGCATTGCAACTTTTTACCGATAGTCAATAGGTTAAGTAAAATTTTGTCCATGGTTCTTAATTTCTCCGTGTCCAAGCAAGCAAGATCCTTTCAGATTGTTACACTCCGGGTATAATTGGATGTTGTATGCATAATTTTTCTTCCTTCAATTTTATTTACAAGTTGAACGCTTTCTGATAGCACATATATCCGATGAGAATGACTTATTCTCTGAGTTGCATATCATGTTCGTGCATTTGAGATCTTTTTAATCTTTCAATATGGACAAAATTGTACTTGAATGTACTTACTCACTCTAGATTGCGAACACATTTTTATTTAGCTTTGTCATTCTGGTTACAATTCTAAAGTTTTGTTTCGGATTTTGGTTTTCTCATTATTAAGTCATCATATAGCATTAAAAGAGTTCAGCTTATCCTTAAATTTATCTTGCTGCAAGAATTGCGTCAACGCTATTGGTAGCGCACAGGTTTTTTTTTTTTCCCTGTAGGCTTTTCTTTTGTAGAGGTGCCACTTCTTCACCTTCCTTTTAGGGGTTCTAGATGATGTGTGGGTTTGTATCAGTGGACCCTTATGTTGGAGTGGAGAGCATAGGTAATGAAATTGGGACGAAGGCCTATAGTGAACTAAGACATAACCTAATAGTGTGAAGTTCTAACATGAAAGATATACTGACATCTGTCCTTTTGTTCTGATGAATGATGCCCTCTGATTTTTTGACTACTTAACTCAATGGAGAAAATCGTATGCAGAATAGGGAATCTACTCTGATTTTACTGCTAGTCTGCTTAGGCTCAGATTTCTTAGAATGCTATAGTGTCAAAAGGTAAATTTGCATTCTCTATAGGATTGAAGGTGCTCTGATGAACCACATTTATCTGCTACACTGTTGTGTAGCCAACTGGTTTGTACCGAGCTTTTGACATGTCCTCTTTTTAGAAGATACTAGCTAGCTAGTTTTGATATTGCAGGTAAAGCACGTGGACTGCTACACTGTTACACTCGGTGAACTAGAGTCAGTCACGACGAGATATAAGTTCAAGTCGATGATGCGAGGTATGCCTCCTCTCTCTTCCCTCTCCTCCCACACAAGCGCCCCCCAAACCCCCCCCCCCCCCCCCCCCCCCCCCCCCCCCCCCCCCCCCCCGGGGCTGTGCAAATTGTGATCTATTACTTGATGTTTTTTATACATGCGCTTTCTTGTGACCTAAACTGAGGATTCTCAGTGTCAGGTTTCCTTCGGGAAAATCTTAAAATGTCTAGGTCTTCTTTCATTTCTGTGCTGAAACATATATTGAGCATGTTATGGTTTTTGTCTGAAATTACAGCAATTACTATCTTGTTCTAGTTGTCTAGACTTAGCAAGTACTCTCTGTGTGTGCGGCATGTGTGTTGGTAGTGCGCTTGCTCGCAGTCTAATCCTAATATCCCCTTTGGCTACTTAGCTTCATCTAGTGATATCATCTCTAATATTCTAACTGATAATTTCTATTTGTCCTTGGTCATCAGCTCCATTGCATGGGTTCGCATTTTGGTTTGATGTTGAATTTAATGGGCCTGCAATATCTCCCGCCAATAATCACGTCTCATCGTCATTTATAGAGTCCTCAAACAATCAGTCTGCAGATGTCAGTCAGAGGATAAAACGAGCTAATCCGAGTGAAGCATTAGTGCTTTCTACTGCGCCAGAGGAACCGCCAACACATTGGCAACAGGTATCTGTAGGTTCATCCTTTTCTCATTTAGTGGGCTTTTAATGTGTTTGATTCTTTGTCGTGTTAATGTTTTTCTGTTCTTTATCAATTCTATTTGCATGTACATATGGTTTACACAGAGGACATATGCAGAATTATTATACTTGTCTCTAGAGATACATTGGGGGTTCCTTTTCTTTATAGCGTGAACTTTTAGGAAAACTGGTTGTTTGACAGTAAGAATTACTTTTGGATGTTAAAGATTGGATTGACGTTGTGGATTCTGTCATGTGAGCTCTGTTCTTTTTTCTTTTTCTTTTTTTCAATGTTTTTTGGGCAGGATGGGTTGGCATCTTTTGGTGTCTTACTAGAGGAAAAACGGCTACATCGATAAATATTATCCTAAATATTCTCCCTAGCTTGTCCATTGACACAGTAAGACATAAAGACTTGAACTTTGATTTAGCCGTATTGGGATAAGAGAACCATCCATTTATCCAAGCTCCAGAACTTGCTTAAAGCTTCCTTCTTTGTTGTTTTACTACAGACCGAGTAATCACAACTCCCAAAAAGATGTCGCCTTCATTAGAATGAGATAACAATGGGTCATTACCAAAGGTTACCTGATCTGGTGGGGGCGACCTCTTTCTCCTAATTTTGCAAAATGCCTTTATTGCATGGAATTTCGATGAAGACTTTAGGAATATCCCACATAATGTGTTTTCAGGATGGATGTTTAATAGACGCTTTTAACATTTGTTTAATGCAAGTTTTGCAGACTATGGTATACTTCTACGACCCAATAGACCTTGAGCAAGACCAACTCATTGACGGTTCTTTAACATTAACCCAAAGCAGAGAAAATCGTCGGTTCATGAATATTCACCTTGAATGCACGTAAGTAGTATGATGATTCTGTTTCATTCACCTTAATAGGTATATAGGATGAGAAGAGGGCTCATTGACCCAATCTAACTATGTCGTCCTATTCGAAAAAAGTCATGACATTGCAAATTTCTGTGGTCTTGCAGCTCAGGTGGGCGATCTTTTGTTAAAGAGTCTGTAATGCGGTGACATTCCTTGATTCTTAGAGTTGGATTTTCTATCAGGCGAATGCATATCTCAAACTGAGGCTAACAGTCAGGTTTGTCGTCTTGCCAATTATAGTGGGCACGAGGGGCTAACATAAGAGTGCGTGTCTTCTCTATGAGTTCATATATTCCTGTTTTCCATCGGATTGTATCAGGTCTAAAATTATTCATAGGACAGGAGACAGAGTTCTTGTGGTGCTTGTTTGATGAATGCGTCTCTTGTGATGCCCCTTTTATGGCCACAAGCCTGGTCATTGTCTGTCGTATCGAGCTCCTGTATCAGTGTCTTCATTATTTCAGCATGGAAACTTAATGAAAGATTTAAGAGTAATTATAGAGGCAACATTTTCATGAGATTAGCTTTTTGTATCCGTTTATCTGACGATGGAGGCTCTTTTTAGATTTAACTCGTCTTCCAACAGAGAACGGCTTGTAATACGTGTGCCTCTTTCGATGCTTCGAAACTTGCACCAAGTAAGAAAATATCGATCGTGCTACTCTGGTTGACCTTCACATCAGTAAAAATCATGGGGGACATGTATTCTGAAAAGTTTGCCGGGACCTAGTTGTGGACACTTGAGTTAGGTGAAGGAAGAGATTTCGTTAGAACTGTGCCTTGTTATGTCATCATTTGGAAGCTGCATTTTCATGTTTCCTGAACCAAATCAAATCACATTATGAATATCATGTCTAATCCGGTCTAGATGATGGTGGCGCCTACACAGCCAACCTTCACCCATTCTGGAAATAGGCACCTCCATTCACTCAAACTAATCTTCCTCTTTTCTTGAAACTCGAACATTCGCTTTGAACCAATCCGGAATTGAGTTCATTGAGTACTCGACTCGCGATGGTGTGCTTTTTAAGACGTGAAGGAGAGTCCTAAGAAAGAGAGGAAGTGACCATACTTCCTTAGTGTGTTTTAGAAAACTTGGTGTGTCGACCGGGTAGTTTCGGTTAACATTGATCGTATCGTGTATTAAGCTATTGATTTTGGCGTTCAATCGCGATCCAAAATACTTTGGTTCCACCATGAGTTAGAAGAACAAATACTTGATGCATACTTATCACTTTGATCATCATTCACGCTACTATGTCACTCTGGCCGCGCACATTAACACTTTCCCCGAACACCACTGCTCCACATGTTTTATGCACCGCTCCACAATGGGCACCGCCACCTGACCACCATCACCAGGCCACGTCTCTGTTGCTAAGAGAGGTACCAATAAACAATTA
The DNA here is from genome assembly GCA_016432845.1 of Psidium guajava. Classification (NCBI taxonomy): domain Eukaryota; kingdom Viridiplantae; phylum Streptophyta; class Magnoliopsida; order Myrtales; family Myrtaceae; genus Psidium; species Psidium guajava. The sequence continues at coordinate 3,062,418 of CM028234.1, read as the reverse complement.
AGCTTATTGCATTTGTATCAATTCAGTCATACTTTTTTTTTAAAATTTTGACTAATTTAGTGCTAAATATTTCGCATTTGTACTAATTTAGTTTATCCGGACAATTTTGGTTGGAAATTACTGACGTGGACGCTGACTATCTTATGGGGCATGGCTTGCACCGACGTTAACACTTTCAATAAGATTTTAATCCTTTTTTTTTTGTAATTCTTTGTTTTTTCTTCTCTCTTTAATTTTTCTCCCTTTATCTTGGCTAGCGACTCTCGCCGACCGTGTCACGTAAAATGATCGGCGCCCACATCAATAATTTCCTATCAAAATTAATCGAATGAACTGAATTGATATCAATACAATAAGATTAGATTTTTTTTTTGATACTTTCCCTCCGTTGCTTATCCACGTCACCTCCATCTTCACCACCCACTGAGACCGCTACCACCAACCTCAGTTTCCCCCACAACCATGATGATTAGACTTCTATCTCCATGTCAACCAATAGCAACTCACTTTCTCCTATTCACCACCACCTTAGGAATCTAATCTTAAATTGATATCTCGTCCTTGTCTACTCCTCGATTTAATTATGAGAAAGGAAAACCATCGGTTGATGTTTAAATTCAACTCTTTGGATGAATGCAAAACCTAAGCTAGACGAACTATACAACAATATACGAGCTTCAAGAACCTTGAATTCTTACAACTAATTGTGAAAATGACATGCTTAAAATTCTCTAATTGAAACTATGCTTGTAGTCATCTAAAGGTCAAGGAGGGCGACGACCACCACCAACCATTTTGAGGGTTCTCATGGCAACTTTTTGGTGTAATAATTGTTCAATCATCAGGGCGTGAGCACGCACTCTGAAACCCTAGTTTTTTCTAGCGCCTTTTGTGACATTCCCACTCAACATCCTTTCCCCAGTTTTCTAACCTATCCCATCTTCGGTTTGCCTTGTCGTACTTCTCCATGTTCAACAGCTTCCTTTCGTATCCAACATTATCATAATCTTCATCCAAGGCCCTCAGATTCATCCCTTTTGATTCTCATAATCTAGGCGATGTGAACGATAATCGCACTTTGGAGAAAAGAAGTGGTGATTAAAGGCTACAATCTTTATTGTTTTCCACCTCAAAACGTTTCTTAATGGAAAAAGACAAAGATGTCAAGCACACTAGCAATCAAGAAAGCTTCTGTGAAATGTCTGCCACGTTCCTAATGAACAAGTCACCTATGTAACATCAAGATTATTGTGTAAGATCCTCACTGATCATGGTCAGAACTCCATGAACAAAAGGAGTCTTAGTTTATGCTTTAAATAAGCCGACATGATTTAAATGGGTTCGCACGATTCTAGTGTATAGGGAATTTCTGTGATTGAGAACACTTTCACTCAGAATCCTGCCCAACTGGTATCATTTTCTAGCTGCATTAGGTCCACAGACGAGTGAAAGCAATCGAAGTCTCAATATTTCACCGAGATTCAGAGTACATTTAGAGTTGTAATCTTATAGTTTGCAACTACCACTGCGCCACACTTCCAATCAATGATGCATTGTAATCTTAATCCTATTTTTATCTTTCAAATTCACGGGTATGTCGAGGATGCTATGGAGTTCACGAGATGCAAGTGTGACTGACTGTTTTGAAGGTTTAACCAAGATTTTAAAAAAAAAAACCAGCAGAGGTAATAGAAACAAGATTCTGTGTCATGTAAATAATAAAGCGCGAAAATGATAACTGGTGAAAGAGATGAAGCATCTATAGCCAAAAATTGCAAAGGCATCATATCAAAGTTCCAAAACGGGACTTCCATAACATTTCATCAGTCTAAAATCGAATGATGTCTGTAGTAGTTTCCTTACGGCTATGAGAACTATGAACTTTCCTGAAATTACAAGTGCAAAGCAAATGACTCTGCGGGAATGAACAGAGATATCTATCTCAATCACTATTATGAGAAACTACTCCAATATTTCATTTTTGGTTGCTATTGCATATTAGGAATCTCTGAAGGCTCAATTCTCTTTCATAAAGAAGGAGTAGTTGATTTCAAATGATATTTTTCACTAGACAAAATGCATGCGAATGAGTAATGCTTACATCCATGACCTAGAGTGCTCTGTCTTCTGCCTCATGCGTGAGTTTTTGCATGCTAGAGAGAGAGAGAGAGACTAAAAGAATCGAAAATGATATTGTTAAGAATAAGGGCAACTTTTAGGTGGTAATAATGGCTCAATTATTAGGTGGGTCGTGCATATTCTATGTACTTCCTAACGTGAATCCAATATTCTAATCTCAGACTCAAATGTGACTTTCGCACTCACTCTTGCCAAATTTTGTATCCTTACTCAATTTAAAAGACAAAGCTTTTGTGGGTTGTTCTTGTCTTCAGTTACGCTTTAGGGTGCTCCATCATATCTACCATATCTTGATTAAATTCCCTATCTTTCTTATCATATATACTAAATGAGATTATATATATTCGACTGTATGTAGTTTTCGGTGCAAAAAAAAAAATCGCAAAAAATTCCGTCGAAATTCTGTTGACCTTTTGCACTTCTTTCTCTCTTTTTTTTTTTCCTTCCCTTTTTGCATGGAAAATCACAGGCCAAATGGGAAGAAGTTGCAAAATCAGAATTGAAGCTTGAATCACGAGTAGTTACATACATGATTAGTCGATTCAAGCCAAAGGGTTGAGCTAAGCTGGCCATTATCGCGATAAACTATCATCTAAATCACCGCCAATATATTTGCCTTTAAACTAATCTTCCACTCATCCACCAAAAAGATAAAGGCATAATTTAAGAAACGCAGTCATACGTGTGCGACCATCACATGTAATATTTTTCCATGTTGTTTATGTCGACACCTACTTTTAATGAGCACCTTTGTTGTATGATTCATCAACAAAAGAAGCGTAACTTTTTCCCCTTGAGATAGTTCTCCCCCCATAGGAGTATGAAAAAGCCTGGCCACAGAATTTCGAAAAGCAAGATCTGACTCGTGGAAGCTGCATCACATTGATTTAAACATAAAGTTGGGCGAAATTGTTTTAATTAACTAAAGTTAGATTGATTGCTCATGAAACCCACGAGGAGGTTGTAAAATAGTATTAGAAGAGAGAGAGGAACATAGAAACTTTTAGGAGCCTTAGCTTTCCTTCTATTTGGACTGCCTCAAAGAAATTTTTGTACTAACCTATGGAAATGATCGTATACTAGGCTAGACGTGCGACTTTAGTAGGGGCCTTGCAATTCTGATCGCCAAAGATGGTGAAAGGCGAAGGGAGATTGAAATGATGTAAAAGGTTTCAAATTAATTTGGCATTTATAGGTCACTTTGTTTTCTTTGATTAGCTTGATATTAGCCCTTCGGAAGTTAGACTTTTTGAAAAACTTTAGGATTGAATTGGCCGCCGTATAACAAGCTTGTGGCTTTTTGAACAATTTTTCGATTCCTAAAGGGGATTGATTCTGGAAATCAATCAAGAATCAAAATAGCAATGGGCAATTTTTTTTCACTGTGAGGAAATGGTCAAGCTTATGACGGACATGGAGGAGAGGGAAATGAATCGGGCCATGCGGGGTGCAATGATTATGGAGGATGGTAAAATTTCATTGTCATTGCATCACGCCTGACTCCTTTAGCCCCAATCTTCAACAGTTCTTTGTCCCTCTCCCAATTTATGCTCGCCCTTTTCTTAGCGCCATACCGTGCTTCATAAGTGCACCTTATCATAGACTTTTGCCATCTCAAGCGATCGATGGAAAGATTAGGACTTACTGTATCGAGAAGCGCAAGGTCACGGATTCGGTTCCCGGTTATCGCGATCTCTCGGGATTGAATCCTTGAAAAAGAAAAAAAAAAATTGAGTTATTGGCAAAATCCCTAACATCGTCGCGGATGACTTGTGTATGTGATTATATCGGGGAGGTGGATTTAACTTGGTTGCATGAAAACACTATTGATTCTTTCCTTTCACCAATCCAATCGTACAGTGTCACGACCTTTTTTCCCCCTCATCAAAGCCTCGTTTCCCGTTAACTCCAAAAAAAAGACGGGACAAGTAAAGCCAAATTACAAACAAAAATTGGAAGAACAAAAAGAGAAAAAAGAAAAAGAAAAACACAGATTCCCCAAAAAAGAAGACGGTTAAAAAGAAAATATTGGTGTTCCGCCGGAGAATTAAGCGGTTTTATTAAGCTAAAATCTAATTAGAATTAACAAAAAAAATCAAGGTGCGCCCTGTGTAAACCCTCGTTCAAATAAACAAAGAAATATCTTAATCACTTTATCAAAAGGCTAAGGGTCTAAGTAGAAAGATGGTATCTTTATGAGTTGTATTTTTAGGTTCAAAGGGAAAAAGTTCAGAGTGAGACGGGAGGTTTGATTTTTGCTAATCGCTAATTAGACGGGCGATTAGGGTTCAACTCGTTTGTTCTTTGGGCTCTAAGCATCTTTTTCCCAAGTTTCCAAATGGAAAAAGGCTCTCCCCATCCTCCATTGAACTCAACCGCCTTTCATCTTTATGCTTTAAAAATCACCAGCCTCTTTCCACTCTTAGAGAGAGAGAGAGACGTGTGTGTTTGTCCCTACTAGGAAGAAGCACTAGTGGCCACAATATTAAACCTAGGTCCAGTTGGAGAAAAGCATGCAGAACGGAAGCGTTGCTTTTTTCTTACAAAAGCATCTAAAATGACAACACATTCATTGATCGAGGAACTTGTGTAAATAATAATAATAATAATAGTAGTAAGGTTTACTTTTGGTCACTATACAAGGAATGTAAGTGTAGGATAGCATTTTTATTATCTTGACAAAGAGCTATGCACATGTTAGTCTTTTACTAGAATCGTCAATTTCTCTCGACGACTCGAATATTACAAGAATTTACCGAGAGAAATTCGAATATTACGCGACACTAATACAATGAACCGAAAACTGACAAGATATCTTAATGTGTGAAGCGAAACCGGTAGTATGACATGACATGTATTGGTAGTCTCACTTTTCCTCAGGAAATAGAGGTAGGAAGAAAATTCCATGGATTATGTTGTCCAATTATAGTGGCGGTAGTGGAGTTTAAAAAAAAGAAATATAATTTTTTGGTATAAATACACTTGCGCAGAGTAACTCACATTTGGAGAATATACATTAGGATAGCGACAAAAAGGAGAGGAAAAGAAACAAGACATATGTTAAGATAGACAGCGATGATTTCTATAAGTTGTTTGATCGATCCATCAATAAGTTGTTTGATCTCTTCAAAGTTAGAAATGATTTATGTAATAGCTAATTGAAAAAAGATTGAAATTTCTCTACATTTGTACATATCAACTATGTAAAAGTGCAAAAATTTGATTGATATGATGTAATCAACGACCCGTAATATTTACATAACTTCAAAGCATCACATCACAAAAAAAAAAAACCCCATTTTTATCGTTAGACATGCCCCGTATAATTACACGAGACGACGACCATGGAGCACCAACCATAGAAAAACCTCATCTTGAATATCAGATGCAAGCAAATTCTCCTTATTTCCCACCCTCTAAAAAGTTGTAAAACTTGTGTCATTATCGATCGCATTCATTTGGCCACATGAACTCACGAGCTACCCAGTCAATCTTCTTCCAATCACTGCGTCTTCGGGGCGATTCTCTCCAAATAGTTAAGTCCACATCTGCGATGTAATCTACTAGTGCTGTTGGTGGAAGCTTTACGAAATGATTTGCAGAACCTCATTTCATATCAATCTCTGTTTTTGACCTTTGCTTTTGCGATCATCATCATCATCCCTCTTTGCTTTTCCAATCAAAGCTTTCCCACGGCAAAAGATAGCGAGCAACATTTCTCACCAACAGGAAAATGGTCATAATGACAAAGGTGCGGAATATTATTATTACAAATTACAGTTCGGTCAACGGAAATAGTCTGGCTCATGTTTGCTAGTACATGGCTCGTCGATCAGGGTTTCCGCATTGGATGCCTCTTGTTTTCTCGCGTTCTGTTCTCCCGATGGTTTTGTTATGTCCATTCGTTGAATTTTCTCACGACAAGAAAAGGAAAAATCCTAAAGCGAAATTCACCGTGTCATGGTGCCAACCACGATCAAATGAACGGCCCTTTTTTCTTTTCATGGGTCGATTTTCTCGCCCACCATCTCACCTATTTCCACATTCAAAGGGGACGCATGTCGTAGTGCCAAATATAACACTCAAGATGGAAAAGGAGAAAAAAAAACCCTAGATTTTAACTTGGGAGTTTCCATGTCAAGTCGTGAATGCACCAGTACGTGCAAAAGACAAGAAAAAAGACAACTAATAACGATGAGGGCGTTCATAAGATAGCAGCTGGTCAAAAGATTGCACGTTTTGGGCATTGAATGGTAATCATGTCGCGGCTCTTCAAAAGGAGAGGGGAAAAAAAAAATTTTGAAGGAAAAAAAAGGAAGAGAAAGAGAAGAGAGAGTGCAAAATTACAAATGGTTGGGCTACTGCAGCCTCAAGGGAAACTTTCCCTCTTCCTAACATCATCATCCTCAATTACTCCAAAAAAAACAACAAAGAGGCCAAACGAAGAGATACAGGAGAGGAACCCCCATCAACCTCAATTATTTTCAAAACCCCACAAGCTTTATTTGTCTCTTCAACCGCCTCCCCTAAAGCCCAAACCGGATAAATCCCCACCTCCTCCTCCTCCTCGTTTCCATCCTCAGACAATTCGCAGTTGCTTCCTGTCTGAAAAACCTCTCCGGTTCTTTCATTATCGACCACCCCCCAAAAAATGCTACAGGCATTGCTAGTCCTCCTTGTGGCGCTTCAGCTTCTGAGTGCCGCCGCTGCCGCCACCACATCGTTCCCGGACTTCCAACACTTGAACGTGAGAGAAGCCCTTGCGGGCACAAGAGCCCTCCCTCCCAAAATAAACGAGTACCACGACTTCTTCAACAAGCATGAAGTGAGTGAGGGCGAGAGCGAGAGCGAAGGCAAGTACGAGCTGAGGCTGCTCCACAGAGACAAATTACGTTCCGCCAGCTCCCACCCTGACTCTCATTCCCGCCGTTTCCACGATCGGATGAAGCGGGACGCGAAACGGGTCGCCGGGCTCTTCCGTCGGTTGTCCGGCCACGAAGCCGTCGGCACGGACGGTGGGACGGCCAACGAGGCGGTGGAGGATTTCGGGTCCGACGTGGTCTCCGGCATGGATCAAGGGAGTGGTGAGTACTTTGTGAGGATAGGAGTGGGAAGCCCGGCAAGGAGCCAGTACATGGTGATCGACTCGGGCAGCGACATTGTGTGGGTGCAGTGTCAGCCTTGCACCCAGTGCTACCGCCAGTCCGACCCGGTCTTCAACCCGTCCGAGTCCGCATCGTTCTCCGGGGTGTCGTGCGGCTCCACGGTCTGCGACCGCCTCGAGAACGCGGGCTGCCGCTCGGGCCGGTGCCACTACGAGGTGTCCTACGGCGACGGGTCCTACACCAAGGGCACGATGGCATTGGAAACCCTCACCTTCGGGCGGACCGTGGTCAACAACGTGGCGATCGGGTGCGGGCACAGGAACCGGGGCATGTTCATCGGCGCCGCGGGCCTGCTAGGCCTGGGGGGCGGTTCCATGTCCTTGGTGGGCCAGCTGGGCGGGCAGACTGGTGGGGCCTTTAGCTATTGCCTGGTGAGTCGGGGCACCGATGCGTCCGGGTCATTGGAGTTCGGGCGCGGGGCCGTGCCCGTCGGAGCCGTGTGGGTCCCCCTAATCCGCAACCCCCAGGCGCCGAGCTTTTATTACGTCGGTCTAGCGGGCCTCGGCGTTGGTGGCATCCGGGTTCCCATATCCGAGGACACTTTCCGCCTGAATGCGTTGGGCAACGGAGGAGTCGTCATGGACACGGGCACCGCCGTGACCCGGTTCCCGGCGCCGGCCTACGCGGCGTTCCGCGACGCCTTCGTCGCCCAGACGACGAACCTCCCCCGAGGCGCTGCGGTGTCCATCTTCGACACCTGCTACAACCTGTACGGCTTCGTGACGGTGCGGGTCCCGACCATATCGTTCTACTTCACGGGCGGGCCGATCCTGACGCTCCCGGCGAGGAACTTCCTGATCCCGGTGGACGACGCGGGCACCTTCTGCTTCGCGTTCGCGCCGTCTTCCTCGCCGCTTTCCATCATTGGAAACATACAGCAAGAAGGCATACAGGTTTCTTTTGATGGAGCCAACGGGTTCGTTGGTTTTGGGCCCAACGTTTGTTAAGTGAAGAATGTAAAAGTAAGTTAATGGGTGAATTTTGCTAGCCTTAGTATATAAATTGTAGCATATAGATGAGAAGTGATGTATTAAAGTCTGATTATGGGGGTGTTTATGCGGTGTTATGAGACTAGGCAACTGCAAAAGCAAAGTTTTTTTTGTAACTCCCCACTTCACTATTAAGTGATAAAAATCCTGCCTTTTTCCTTTTATTTGCTTTCATCAGGTAGAGAAAATGAGAGCGAGTTAAAAACACCCCAGAGAAAATCTGCAGGCAGTCAAAGGGAACCCACAGCAAAAGGTCGTTTCTTTACATGGCATTAGAGCAAAAGCTTCCTTTGGGGGCAAACCTGAAGAGGATCCAAGAGGTCCCTTTTACCTCAAATGCATAGTAGAGAAATAGTTCAGCCTCTCACTACTGCTGTCAAATGTGTGGACATGACCGACACACTGTGGATGGCATTAGCTTTACCCTTTTTATCGTCATACATGTACACAGATTCCCCTCTCTCTCTCTCTCTAGGCTGCCTGCTGCAGAGTTAGAATGATGAGGGGGAGGGAGGCCCCACCATAGTGGACATGCCAGGCCATCACAAGGTTTCTGGTCTGCCCTTGGTGTAACCTTAAGTTTGGTTGGGAGTGTAACCCATCACTTTTGCAAAGTCACATGCTTTTCCTTTCTTCCCATGGATTGACATTAAGAGCGAGTACTTTTACCCTTTTCTGGGGGGAAGATTAGAGAGAAGTAAAAATAGGGAAGACAGGAAAACATCATTAACATCTGAGTCTTTCATCCTCTCTCTCTCTTTGAAATGAGGTTGAAAAAGCAATTAGAGGGTAATGTGGTTACTGCTGTTTCAAATTGAATCCTCCAATCCTTGAGGGTGTCCAGCAACTTTAGAGGCCCACATAAGTTGGAAAACCGGGTGGCGAAACTGATGGAAGGAAAGGGAATCAAATAAAGCAATGTTGGGATTTGCTCAGAAATTAGGATCATCTTGGATATTCTTCAAGACAAATTCCCACCCTCAATTATCTCGTACAGCGTAGCGTCAATCTTGTCCATTCTTTTAATATATATATATTTCCTGAATCCCTTTACTGGGTTCCAGTCACTTTGCCCATTTTTCTAGGTCACTTTTCACCGTTCTTGAGGCAACACAAGTAGACAAACACAACTGGCTCAAGAGACATTTCCCCCTATTAGCCAACTCATAGGACCAATATAGTCAAATGGGAACAAAATATGTTTGGCATACTTTAGTAACACTAATAATATGTATTGACATGTTAGGGCCCTGCTCTTTTTTTTCACTTGTGCTCATTTTTCAATGGTTTTACACGAAACAAAACATTCAATTTGAAACCTTCATGCCCTCTTCCAAAAGGTGCTTTTACAATCCAAGTGAGCCGTTCAGAGGCTTTTTTCTTTAAAAGAAAGGGGGAACTCTTAGTTTTCTTTTTCGTTGGGTCAGAGACCTCTCAGTTTTAAGTGGTCCTATTTTGTGGCTTTTATGTCTGGTTGGTCCTCCGAGGAGTAAAACTGTAACGCTGTCTGGAAACAAAAATCAAATTATAATTAATGAAAGAGAAAGAAGAGATTATAGCTAGTGAAGTGATCATTCCTCAGGTGGCCTAATCAAGTTGAGATTTAAGGACCGCAACCCCACCCAAGAGGCCTAAAAAGGCTGAGATCATTGAACACCTTCTCAAGAATTGAACAGGGATTGGTGACGTAATCGTGCCTATAAAACTCAGATTTTGGCGCCTTAGAAAAATGGCTAATTAGTCAGTAATCAAGATCCCCACCCCAAATGGAGGCCATTAGCAACATAAGAAAACAAGTTTAAGCCAGAGTAAGTTACTTATGAATGTTTTTATCCATTCAATCTTAGATTTGTCGAGCAAAAAAGAAAAAAGAGAGACCCAAAAACAGAATTCTCCACATCAATGTATGCCCAGCTTATAAATTGTACGGGTACACTCAGCAAACTTGTGCACCCGTCATCAGCAGTAAAAAACAAACAATGGTAAGGCACAAGCAAGGGATATATCTCTAGCTGCGCCTCTCATTTCTCTCTCCCACTCACTGGATTTAACGTGTTACGCCAGAGATTCGTGGTCAGAAAAGAGAATCCATAGATGAGATTAGAACCCGAACTTATATTGCCGCAAGCACCAACACGAGCAGCCAACAAGAGAGACTACCCCGTCAAAGACTGGCAACATGAACATCAGAGGTTTGCTGAGAGAGAATTTACAGAGACAAAATAATCATACCATAGACTATAGAAGGGTCTAATCCTATGCTAATCTAGTTTAATCTACGGCATAATATTCACATGTTAGCCTGGCTGCTGCATCCACCGCCAGACAAGAACCCCTTTTGTCAACCTAAAATTCAGGCATGGGCAATCTAGAGTTTGCTGTCAATGTTCCTGTCAAAACACCGGTGACGGCGGGTAATATGCGCGCCGGCAGATATTCAAAAATTCCTCACTCCTCCGACTAATGAAAACTTAAATCACTCCCTTGCCCATCCCCAGAGGTTTTCAGAGCAAGAAAACTTACTCGAGACAAAAAAAAATGCGATGGGAACAAATCTATAACATAAAGAGATATTTGAGATCTTCAACCGTTAGACGAGTTGCGGCAGTGCCTCCTTGGTCTTCACCAAAAGCAGATGCCACCATCTTTCTCTTTTCTTCCTGCAAATGACAGCAAGCAAAATGAAGCATGCTAATGAGTTAATATCCCATCACCATATGGATTTGAAGGCCGGTAGATGTGCCAAATGATTAAAAAAAAAAGAAAGGCCTCTTTCAGCATCTTTTACTACACATATGTTCCTTTGCATAACCATAGTGATAAGGTGTGCATTGCTCTCTCGTCGCATAACAATATGATTCTGGTGAGGGCTAATTAAAAAATAACCAGAACGCATGTTTTATTACAATTACGGGGGAGAATAGCAAAGACTTCATGGCAATTAACTGGCCATCACATCTATTATTGCGTCTGATTGATGAAAATTATTAGTTTCCTTGAATAAGAAAACAGATAGCAACGGCACTGACAATAATTAGGTTCCTTCTCTGGAGAAAATGAACAATCGCTAAATTGATGCTACTATGAAATGAAGAATGGGGAATGAACTTGCAAGATGGTTACGTCTTTTTAAAACTGCAGAAGAACCTATGAAAATGTCAGATACTCAAGCCTAACAGAATTTAGAGGAGGCCCCAAACAGAGACCAACCAATACCTGGAGAGCCAAAATCCTATCTTCCACTGTATCCTTAATTGTGATTCGAGATACAGTAACTGGTCGAGTTTGTCCAATTCTATGAGCTCGATCGATAGCTTGATCTTCAGTAGTTGGATTCCACCAAAGATCCAAAAGAATAACATGACAAGCAGCAACCATGTTTAGACCAAGGTTCCCTGCTTTTAATGACATTAGCATAACGATTACCTGCAACAAATTTCAAACATTCAGGTGTCAAGCTCAAAAAAATTTAGGGGAAAGCACAACATGATTCTTGTGAAAACAAATACACGAAAAAAAAATTTCTCGCTTAGCAGCATCAAGCTCCTATTACACACATTAACAACATATTCCGCTAAAGCTCCTATTACACACATTAACAACATATTCCGCTAATTATGATAGATATGCAGGGGCCTTTGATCCAGTGCAGTTCTGCGAAAATATGCATGTCCAAAGAAAAAGTGACAGGCATTGAGAGATGATTGAAATGTTCTCAACTATAGCGGCCAAACCTTGGGATCAGTGTTAAATTCCTTCACAGCTTTGTCTCTTGCAGAAAGGGTCATTGTTCCATCAAGTCGTCTATATGGTATGCCACACTGAACCATATTTTGTTCAACCAAGTTTAACATACTTGTCCACTGAGAAAAGACAATTGCTTTAATTGGTCCTTCAGGGGGAGAACTTGAATAAACAACTGTGTGCTTAACAGCTTTAGCTCTGTGTGTTGAATCCGGAGTGCCTGTATTTTCATAAAGAGACTCATCATCACAATCAGTGGGACCATGAAGCTCTGCATCTGCACTTTTTCCTCTGCATTGCATCCGTAGAATCTCAAGAAGAGCATTGATCTTAGCTGAACTAAACTCATGCTCCATGATCAATGATTTGTCAGCTCGCTGGGAACTCGTTGAACCATTTTCAGAGTCACCAAGGACGCAACTTCTGAGAATAGCTTTGGAGAAAACAACATCTGGACCAAGCGGTTCTCTACATCTTTGTGCAGGACATGTATTATCATCGCCAGTCATATATTCAGACACACACTGATAACAGAAAACATGGCCACAGATAGTAACAACAGGGTGGTCCGGTGTATCCTGAAAATTAGATAAAACGAAAACCATTAGGTAGGGTACAATAAATTGATGAAGGAATACAGATTCCAAACTGTCAATCAAATGCCATAGATGACATATTCCGTAGTTAAGATGCTAAATGATTTCTTCGGATATGCAGATACACAAGCAAGAACAAATATGGCTGCAAAAATTAACACTGATTAGTAGAACTGCATTGTGAGTGTAGACAAAGTAATGAGCACAGGTGTGCATGCACAGATGGTTACAACACATCCAAACACTTAAAAAAACACGTACATTACATGAAGTACACGTGGACAAGGACATCTCTAGGTGATCCAGGAGATTGGTAAGCTTATTTTGAGGCAATTTTTTTGCCGCTTGCAAAGAAGAGTTTCCAAGATAATCAGGACTGTATCCGTTGACGAGCAATGGATGGTCACAAGCCTGTCGCAGGCGCAAAAGCATCAGAAGAATATTTGCATAGTTCTGTTTCACAGTGCCAGCAGCAGCATATGCCTGCAATATAGAACTAGACAATTAGTCGTACATTCGAACCAACATAAGAAAGAGGGACCACCATAAATTAACCAAAATACAACAGCAAAAATTGTGGAGATGCAATTTGCAATATTACCTTGTATATATGGACCAAAAGGATGCAACACTTCCAAACAGTGAAATTTTGATCGATAGCATCACAATAAAAAGCAATAACACAATGACCACAACCTTGCTAGCATCCTCAGTTTTGTTTCCTTTTTTTGGGTGTCTTATTTTTTTTCTTTTTGAAGAAGAGGAGGGAGGGGGTTGAGCGCAATGGAGGGATGTTGGCACAACAGGGAACCACAGCACATCAAACTTAAATTAGATGCAACAACACCTCAAATCATAATTTCTTGACGAACCACACAATTTCCAGAGGCAATATCACCTCAAATCATACTTTTTTGACGGACGACACAATCTCCACATAGGTTTTGATTATACAGCATCCCTCAAGAGTAAAACAGCAATTCTACTTATGGAATATAGATACTGTCCAGAAGAAAAGCTGTGACTGATAAAGCACAAAAAGATAATATTTTGCTTTATATGCTTCATGGGATGTCAGACATAATTTTCCCCAAGAGATGAAACCTTATGTGTGGAGCAAATGGAGAGATGTTAGCAACAGGGAACCACACACCACATCAAACTTAAATTAGAGAAAACGTCGCCTCAAATCTCCACATAGGTTTTGATTATACAGCATCACTTAAGAGTAAAACAGCAATTCTAGTTATGAAATATAGATCCTATCCAGAAAAACAACTGTGACTAATAAAGCATAAAATAACAATGTCCTGAAACTTTATATGCCTTATGGGATGTTAGCCATAATTTTCCCAAAGATAGTCGTGATGGTCCTCCATGAATGATTTCTCTCTTTCTTGGAGATGCATGGGTAAAGCCCTCTCATAAACCTAATCTTCTTTTATGGTCAGTAAGACTGAGCGAGGCTCACAGATATAGTGAGACAAGCTCACCAGCAATAGGGCATAGAGGAGGAAGAGCATACATAGCCCGACACCTCATAAAACTAATCTTGATTGCCTTTGAACCAAGCAAAAGATTCTTCAAGTCTTCAACATTATTCTCTGGAAATCTATCCAATTTCCTTTTCCAGTCCCATCCATCCACAGTGGCCAAAAAATTGACTATGAATAGGAGAAAGCAAACAACGGATATGCCAAGAATCGTACTCTTCTCCAGAGTCAATTGGTCTCACCTGTCATTGAACCTACAGACCACCAAATTCTCTCTCTTGGAATTATGTGAATTCTTCACTGTGTACAGTTAGTGCAACATCTAACTAAAGCACCAATATCGAGAACACAAACAGCACAAAAATGAGTTGTTAATACAAACATAAAGGAACACAAACAGCACAAAAATGAGTTGTTAATACAAAGATAAAGGAACACACATTTAGCAGAATCATATCCAAAATGATATAAACAGAGATCATCTTCCAAATAGTCTCAGTGGCAGCACAATATATGACCAGAAAAGGCTCTTTTAAATGACTATGAATGGTACCAGTATTGCTAGCTTAATAAAGATACACTATAATGCTGGACAGAAAATTTCAGAAAGTCCATTCCTCACCTTGAATTGCATACGCGAATCGAGCTCTAGTTGGGTGTAGAAATCCCTCTCTTCTTTGGAGAAATCCACCTTAGCCAAGCATATTGATTTTGGAGGCAATGTAATTATCGGCTCCCCATCAATCAATGTTCCTTGAGTTTGAAAATATCTCATCAGTTTCCTCAAATAAATTCATTATCCGACATATCACAAGAGGTAAATCATTAAGGATACACCAATGACAAGCAAAATTGATTTCAATTACTAATCAACAATTCCAATCAAAGCATCCCAGATGTTGTAAGCACGCGAGTCGGGCAGGATTGGAGATTTTTGTATTGAGTGACTAATTTGGGTTGCATGACCCTTGTAGGAGGGAAATAACTACCATCAAATCCTAGATCTAGGATTTCTAACAAGAAAAGATAAAAAAAAAAAAAAAAAGCAATTGTACACATGCAAAAAGAAACTCACCTTTTGTACGACGCAGCATTATAGCCCTAAGGATTGCTTGGAGCTTCTTGTAACCATGGACCGAATTTCGCGATATAGGAATCTTTATGGTCGTACAAAATGATTTGTATGCAGCATATGGTTCATACCTCAAGAATCTGAAGTAGCTGTATAAATCATCGATTGAATTCTGTATCGGAGTTCCAGATAAGCACCATCTAGTTTTGGCTCGAAGGCTACAGCATGCTCTAGCAACTTGAGTCCTGTGATTTTTTATCGTCTGGGCTTCATCCAAAATCACCCTAAGCCAACCTACTCTAGCAAGTGCACCGCTGCTACAATCAAAAGACGAACTATCAAAACCTGTTCTACCCTTCTTCCCTTTCTTGCTAACATTGATAGCTTTTTTCCTCTTCTTACTAGCTGAAAACTCCGGCGACAATCCATATGCTTCCCCATATCTTTCTTCAGCATCATCCTCATCAACCACAGGTTGTTTTGGCACTTCAATTGTCACAATAGCATATGTCGTGACAACTACGTCATAATTTGCCAGTTCAACAGGATCCTTTGTCCGACTTCCTCCATGATAGACCAAAACCTTAAGCTTGGCTGCCCCTGCAACTTTCTCATCCAACTCCCTAGCCCATTGCCGGAGAACACTGGCAGGACAAACAACCAATGTGCCTCCAGCAGGCCTCCGCTTACTGAATGCATGAGTGGAAGTACTCACTTCTGCAGGAACCTGGGAATTGTTCAAAGCGTTATTACCATTATCATCATCGTCATCCAAATTCAGCGCTTCAGTTTTGGGATTGGGCATGCTTTCCGACTTTGATTTAGACTGCAGATACCGTTGCATTTGTATAAGGGCAATCATAGAGATGGTCTTACCAAGGCCCTGCATCATCCATACAGTTAATCTAGGATGAAATAAGGAGAATGGTTGACAAATATGTAGGCTAAAAGAATTGGCAGAAATTGACCTGATCATCAGCCAAAATTCCACCCAAACAGTGCAAACTTCTTGTTTCCTTTTGAAGCATCCATGCCAAGGCAATTTTCTACTAAGACAATAATTAGGGAAATCCACATTTATTTCAGATAATGGAACAGAGATGGTATTTAGAAGCACCTGATGTCTTAACAGTGGTACAGACAACAGACCATCAGGTAAATTAGCTTCCATTTTTGGTTGATTAAGATCCTGCGAGAGTTAAAATATCAGGCCTTGACACTCAAATGCAAATATTCACCATTGACAGGTTGTGCACCAGCCCAAACATTCAACTTTCCATTTTTTTTCAACAAACTAGAGTGGAATTCGTAGGGTGAAGAGATCCAGTACATGGAAAAGATAGCCTAGAGGTTAGTGGGATGTTTAACACCAGATAGCCAATGATATTAACAAACTCAAGCCCAGCAGGGATTGCTGGCTTACCAATCACTGAGGTTAGTGGTTCTTGGCTCCTTGTGACTAAAAGGTTAGCTGGCCAATATTATAACAAGATCACTGTATAACATATTGTCATTACTAATTACTACTCTGAAAAATTAAGCTATCACCACAACTTGTTGATAGCACACCTAAAAGATCAACATTCACTTAAAAACTGAAATGCCACATGTTGCCAAGTTATGACAAGGAGAAATTGGCATCGCGACGTTAGTAATCCAAGATGTAGATTCATATTAACTCGAAATCAACAGCAATAGCACCTCTAATGCAGCTTGATAAATCAGTCTCTCGTCATCTTTGGTAATCCTCTCATCACCGATCCCAGAATGAAAAATGGGATCACTTGAACCGGTAACCTGCGCAGCAACAACAGACTTCGCGGGCATAATTGATGGTGGCAAAATCCTACTACTTTTATTCTCAATCATGATAACGTCATCATCAGAGTTCCTGCTCCAATGGTCTCTCATGTAGCTCTTGCTATCTGTTGAAATCGGCCATGAAGAGTTTCCATTGATGTCATTTATACGATGATTGTCCACATTCTCTTCATAAAGATTCGCTTTATTAGTGTGCACATGCGGCTGGAAAGATGACGGAAGTGTTCTCTTCAAAGCCTGCTGTGATGAAAGTCTTTCATAATCACCAGTAGGGCTACTAGAAATTCGGGAGTTTATGGCTGAAGGCAGAGCTGAATGCCCATTTTCAGGAAAATATCTGACATCATCAGCCTGTGAGCTTTTTGCAGAAGATCCAATTTCATCACTGAAGGAAGAATTTGCATGAACTTTCGCCAGCGGAACATATCTCAAAGAGCTTCCACAAGCAGCAGTCTCTTTAGCAGCAGAAATTAATTTTCCGTGAGAACGAGATTCATCTCAAAGCTTATAAGTTTCTCCTATATTTTATCGAACAAATTTTACTAAGGAACTTCTTTTACTAACCTGGCCTCCTAGTGCTCGCACCAGAAATCGAACTCGAAGCCCATAGTGGAAGAACCCTTCTATCTTGGGCAGTCCCATTTCTTCCACTGTCTTCCACCTCCGTTTCGCTATCCGACGAACTTATCTCTATAGGATCCATTAATAACTTGCTGCTGCGTAACTTACTACACCTCTCCCTCTTGGCAGCAAATGAAGAGCAAGAACTAATCAACGAGCAAACCTGCTAATTCTTTGATATGATTATCATGTCAATATGCAACAACGCAAACACCAAAATACAAGCCAAATCATTACGCTGCCAAAACTTAAATTTCTTGACTCACCAAATCTGCAAAAAACCAGGAGATCCAACGGGTTAAAAGAAAGCATCTCCACATTGAATCATTGGAATTACAGAGATGAACCCCATGGTCAGATGCATAAATCATCTCCATGCCCAATGCCTTCAAAATTAGGACATTGCAATCACAAAATTTTCTTGTCAGGCCAAAATAAAAAGTTCATTATAAAGCACAAGGGCAGATAAAAACCAGGGACAAAAGAAGCTCAAAGACTAGAGCTCGTTTCCACCCAAGAATATGCGTCCAGTGTCTGAAAACAAATAGTAATAAATGCATAGTATAGAGTTAAGCCATACTAGGGTTTTCTCGAGCCTGCTCATTCACCAACTGATACACCATTTACTTACATGGAGTTGCCTCCTTTTTTCTTCTCTCGACTGAATAGGATAACCACTACCAACCAAAATGAAGAAAAGACCTAAAAAGGTTTAGGTTAGGCTGGTAGCCTAGAAGTCAACAGCACTCTGCCTAGCTATCAGGAAGGATCACCAGATTACCACTTCCTTGCACAATAACGCCCCAAGATCGCGATCCACTACTCCAGCAACTGTCGGTCCTCAGAACAATACAGTCGAGATGGTCTTATTGCCCTCTGGCTCACTATGTTATTGATCATTCTCATTTCGAGCATGAAAAGTGAACTTCTGCTGATTTATCTTTTCACAGAGACTACCTATTTGTAAAATCATATTCCACATACAACATCTTCGAAACTCATCATGCATCAATAGCCTACCCACCAATTACCAAGCAGTCCTGCACATACTGTCCCTAATACAGCTTTCGAGCGACCACTCCCAATAATGCCGGACGAACTATGTATTAGCAAAGACTATGAAAGTGATAGCAAGAATCAACATCCTATCGCACTAGCAGAAACAGAAGGCAGAATCTTTGTCTATGAGTCCATCATTAGAAAATAGAAATTTAGTCACGAATTCAAATGGCTCGTCCCTAAACAGCAAAAATCACTTCTACCGTCCATCCCCAGTTGTGAGACCAATTGCCCAAACCCCGAAAAGGAACAAGGAAATTGCGCTTCCTTTGCGTTGCCGTCACGCACAGCCATTGTAAAACAAACCGAGGCGGGGTCAATTGCGAAGAGAAATGGTGCAAAGCGAAGAAGTCAATGCCGCTATGCACCGAAAGTTTCTAACTTTACTACTAATCTAGCGTACAGACCCGTGAAAAAAGAGAGAGAGGAGATAATTGAGCATACAATAAGCGAAGATTTTGATGAAGAAACAAGAAGCCCTACCTTTGATGGTCGATCGCCATTGTAGCCGTGGCTTCCCAGCGCTACTTCCAGCTCACAGTTACAGGAAAACCAGAAGCAACGAAAATAATCAAAATTGGAGCTTCGCAGGCACACACACAGAGAGCGAGAGAGAGAGAGAGAAAGAGAGCGCAACGGCAGCGTTTCGAACAGGCAAAGGCCAAGTCTGCCTTCAATTAAGGGTTTCCTTCTATTGAGCTCTCTAGCGAATATTAAAAGAGTCCAGATAAAAAGTGAGCTTAAGGACTGAGATAAAAGAAAATTAGAGCGATTGCATTTGGATAAATAATAATTATCTAAAACAGAGCAAAGGGGATATAAGGGATAAAATAATCCTAGGACGAGGTAAGAAAAAGCTAAATAGGATTTCTCTTATCTATCGCTCAAGCCACCCCTTCTTCGCCACGCCCCATTTATCTCTCCGCTATGCCCAGCCACCTCTCCAATGGCAGGACGCCTATCCGGCAGCAGCAGGTAGCTTCTCCGGCAACCAACCTTCCCACACAATAAATATCGATCATTGTATAACTGACCCCTCATTCCAATCCGGAGCAAAAATACTCACTCAAACACGCTCACGAGCTCGAATTAAAAGACGATCTAACATATGGAGGAGGTGTTAATCCCATCTGTCGCGACCCTCTAAAAAAAATTTTAAATTTTAAAGGGGGTTAACGGATTATTAGGTTAATTAGATTTGACTAACCTAACGCGGACCCTCCCAAGCCCTACCGAATCGTAACTTTGGTTTTTGTTTAAATGATTTTAAAATTTGGAGTCGCCACTAATCGTTCTTGGTAGGTCGATTAGAAACCTAAATAAATTAGCGGGAGAACTAATTTATTCCTGCGAACCAGAGATTAGGAGCTCGGGGACTTGGTTACACTAGTTAATTAAAACTAATGCCCTTTCGGTACCTTAATTTCATGGATATCCTAATTCGGCAACTCAGGCTTGGTTTATTCCTAAGGCTATAGTAGGGTATTCTCTTTTGTGTTTTCACTTTTTAAATAGGATGCATGGATGGTATATATTTTTATTTGTTATATTTTTTTAAGTGTTAAAGATTCCCTGAAGCCAAAAGAAGGAGTGTGTTAACGACTTCTGTGCAGTATTACAACCTACTTATCTTTTGGGTCTGATGATTCAAAAATTAAATTATAGGAAGTACATGACAGTGAATAAACACCTCCAATGGGAGGCCTAGCATTGGCTTGGCTCTTCCCTTTGGGATTTAAGGTACAGGTATTTAAGTTGCAGGTATTTAAACTACTGTAAGTAAAAACCTCCAATGGGAGGCTAAGCATTGGCTTGGCTCTTCCCTTTGGGATTTAAGGTACATGTATTTAAGTTGCAGGTATTTAACTACTGTAAGTAAAAACCTCCAATGGGAGGCTAAGCATTGGCTTGGCTCTTCCCTTTGGGATTTAAGGTACATGTATTTAAGTTGCAGGTATTTAACTACTGTAAGTAAAAACCTCCAATGGGAGGCTAAGCATTGGCTTGGCTCTTCCCTTTGGGATTTAAGGTATAGGTATTTAAGTTGCAGGTATTTAACTACTGTAAGTAAAAACCTCCAATGGGAGGCTAAGCATTGGCTTGGCTCTTCCCTTTGGGATTTAAGGTACAGGTATTTAAGTTGCAGGTATTTAACTACTGTAAGTAAAAACCTTCAATGGGAGGCTAAGCATTGGCTTGGCTCTTCCCTTTGGGATTTATGGTGCAGGTATTTAAATTGCGGATGGACTTTGTCCTCTCCATTCTGGGGTATGAATTCTTTAAAATAAAATACAACGAATTGATTCAACAATTTGAAATTTGTGCGCGCTTGAGGACTCCTCCAAGCCGATTTTGTGCTTCCATAGGGTTGACCATTGATATAAAGCTGCGGCTTCCTGACATAAAATAGAGTGAAATGTCAGTATACAAAATATGTGCTAATCTGCACCTAAAACCAGAAGAGTGGAAAGAGTACTTATCTCCCATTTTTTTTGGGAGGGATTTCTATAATTGATTTTCGCTCTCTATGTTCCCAATATAGAGAGTTTCTTTTGAATTAAGAGGGGCTTTTAGTCACAGATCAGTTGAGAAATCGATGGACCGCTTAGGAGCTTGTCTGGGCCGATTTTTGCATATCTACGAGATTTTTGCTGTTGACGTAGAGATATCCTTCTCCTGACATAAAATATGAAAAAAAAAAAAGAGATGGAGAAAGTGTATACAATTTGTGCTAATTTGCAAGTAAAACCATAAACAAATGAATAAATAAAAACACTTAGCTCGAATTTGCTTGCTCGTTGACGAGGATGAACTCTTGATTTATATTGATCGATGAAGGAATTTGTGATGATAATCCCTAGCTTTGAACTCCCATCATCTTCAAAATTCTCTCTCTTTTGGTATTTTCTTTCTCTCAAATTTTTCTTCAATCTCCCAAAACTCTCTCAAACATCCAAAATTTTCTCTCCAAAAAAAATCCTCCCAAACACTTCAAATTTTCTCTCTCTAGAATCCTTTCTCAAGCTCACTTCTTCCTCCTTTTATAACCTACTCATCTATCTCCCATTTTAATTTTTCCACTAACTCTATCTCCCATTCTAATTTCTCCACTAACTCTTCTTCATTTTCATCTTCCATTCTCCATCTCTATCTCACATTCTAATCTCTCCACTAACTCTTCTTCATCTTCATATTCCCTTCTCCATATTTATCTCCCATTCTAATTTCTCCACTAACTCTTCTTAATCTCCATCTTCCCTTCTCTATTCTTATCTTCCATTCTAATTTCTCTACAAACTCTTCTTCATCTCCATCTTCCCTTCTCTATTCTTATCTTATTTTCTCCATCCATTCTTCTCCAACTTCTCTTCTTCATCTCCTCTTCTTCATCTTCCCTTCTCTATTCTAATTTATCCACTAACTCTTCTTTTTATTATTTGTAAAATAATCCTTCAAGAGTTAGGTATTTGCACTCTAGTCCTTGAATTTTAAGTATTTACAATTCAGTCCCTGAAAAAAATATATTTCTTTAAGTCCAAATCTCCTCACAATTTTTGACACACCAAAATTTACCACATGTCAAATTTAAGCTCATTTCTTGTCGCTGAAAATAATGCATAATTTAATTAAAGCCCTTTTGCAAAATTAAGTCATTCTGGGTATAATTGGGCCAAGATGAAAATTTAAAATATTAGAAGACAATGTCACAACTCATAAAAAGTGAAAGTTAAAAATAAGTTGACTCAAATTAAATTTTTTTAGGCCCGATTCGAGATTATACTCGTGAAGGAACACGTGACTCGAATTGGATTTTTCTGAATTTGCGATGGCCAATATGAAAATAGATTTAAAATAAAAATATTAACTATCTTTGTGTATTTTTTGGCCTCAAATGTTATTTTTCCAAAATTTTCAAATATTTTTGTATTTTTTTTAAAAAAACAATTAAAATATATATAATATGAAAAATTATTTTTTGGTCAAAATTCGTTCCCTAGGCTTGGCTAAGGTTCCCAAAGTTGATTTTTCAATTTTATGAATTTTTATGGATTTTCTATTAATTTTCGAAAATAAATAAATAAAAAATACGTAAAAATACTGAAAATATGAAAAATCGTTTTTTGGTCAAAATTGGTTCCCTAGGCTTGGCTAAGGTCCCCAAAGTTGATTTTTCAATTTTATGAATTTTTATGGATTTTTTATTACTTTAGCAATAGAAAAAATGATTAAAAATCAGGTGTCAACTGCTGCCCCTCTTTGAAAGGAAGCTCGGTAGAGGTTCATTTCAAAGACGAGATGACACCTGGATTCTTATCGACTCAATATAAGTAAATAAAAAGAGTCGTGACATGATTGTTCCACTGAAAATGAAATGAGAACCTAAGGATTGGTTATATAAAAAAACTTTAGGGTGGTTGAACTTGAACCCGTATGGTGGATCAACCCATGGTAGATTCCTAATAAAAGGATTCTACTGATTAAAAATTGAATTAAAATTTGACCCGTATGGTGGGTCATATCATTTGACCCGTATGGTGGGTCGTACCATGGTAGATTCCTAATAAAAGGATTCTACTGATTAAATTTTGATTGAGATTTGACCCGTATGGTAGGTCACCACATGGAGATACCTGTAAGAAGGACTTGGTGCCTATAGAAAGGACTTGGTGCCAGTAAAAAGGACTTGGTGCTTTGCCTGTAAGAAGAACTTTGTGCCTGTAAGAAGGACTTGCTTTGCCTGTAAGAAGGACTTGATTTGCTTGTAAGAAGGACTTTGTTTGCCTGTAAGAAGGACTTTGTTTTGCCTGTAAGAAGGACTTACTTTGCCTGTAAGAAGGACTTTGTGCCTGTAAGAAGGGCTTGATTTGCCTGTAAGAAGGGCTTTATGCCTGTAAGAATGACTTTATGCCTGTAAGAAGGACTTTGTTTGCCTGTAAGAAGGACTTTGTGCCTGTAAGAAGGACTTTGTGCCTGTAAGAAGGACTTGATTTGCCTGTAAGAAGGACTTTGTGCCTGTAAGAAGGACTTGGTTTGCCTGTAAGAATGACTTAGTTTGCCTGTAAGAATGACTTAGTTTGCCTGTAAGAAGGACTTGGTTTGCCTGTAAGAAGGACTTTATGCCTGTAAGAAGGACTTGGTGCCTGTAAGAAGAACTTGGTTTGCCTATAAGAAGGACTTTATGCCTGTAAGAAGGACTTGATTTGCCTGTAAGAAGGACTTTGTGCCTGTAAGAAGGACTTGGTTTGCCTGTAAGAAGGACTTGGTGCCTGTAAGAAGAACTTGGTTTGCCTATAAGAAGGACTTTATGCCTGTAAGAAGGACTTGATTTGCCTGTAAGAAGGACTTGTTTTGCCTGTAAGAAGGACTTGTTTTGCCTGTAAGAAGGACTTGATTTGCCTGTAAGAAGGACTTTGTGCCTGTAAGAAGGACTTGTTTTGCCTGTAAGAAGGACTTGATTTGCCTGTAAGAAGGACTTTGTGCTTGTAAGAAGGACTTGTTTTGCCTGTAAGAAGGACTTGATTTGCCTGTAAGAAGGACTTTGTGCCTATAAGAAGGACTTGATTTGCCTGTAAAAAGGACTTGGTTTGCCTGTAAGAAGGACTTATTTTGCCTGTAAGAAGGACTTGGTGTACCTCAAAGGGTACCATTCTGGAATCTGGAAAGATCAGGAATCCTGCAGAAGCTCAAACCCAAATTATATTATCCTGTCGCTTTAGGAATAAACCAAAGAGGCAGAGATCAAAAGGTCTCGAACATTTCTGTCCTTGAGACAAATCATGCTTTATTGAAGAAGGTGGATACCTGTATGTACCGCAATGGATTCGAGTACCCCAACAACCGTCAGAATTCATTCTCTTGAAAGGTTCAGGTTGAAGATATACTTACCTGAGAATTTGGAAGAAATGCTTGGTGGCTTCTCGACAACCAGGCTTGTTCATTCAATAATCGCTGAATGAATTTCAAGACTTTGGAAGGTAGTTTGAACATTGGGAATGTGTTGCCTGTCAGGCAGTATCAGAGGTAACATGTGCAAGCATTTTCATCAATGAGTTGATCGGTTCATGTAAAACTATTCAACCAAGTCGGCAATGATTAGAAGTAGTCTGTGTGATAACTCATGATGCAATCAATCCAAATATGGATCATGCAAAACTATTCTGTCAAGCTTGCATTACCAATTCTGTTTAAGGAGGTTCTCATAGTATGAACGCCTCGAATGTAATCTGAATGGGGGACTTCAATCCGAAAGGGCCTTCTCTCACTCTGGGGAAAGGCTGTTTATCTGTAAATTAAAATGTTAGACTTGCGCGGAAATGGTTTGCCTTTCCTCATCCTGTCATGCCCCATTCTGCACATTTGATGTCTCCTGTGCAGTTTATGCTCTAAGTTGGAGTTGGTAAGTTAAACACACGGAATAGTCATACATAATTCATGAACTGTGTAAGCACAATGCAGATGTGACAATTTTTTAGCATTACGTGTGTTTATATAATGTGCAAATATGGGCGGATTTGAATTGCCCCTGGTATGTGGGCGGACCGAACAAATTGGGAAGCCTACTCCTTATGTCGAGGGGTGGTTCGTCTCAAACTTTGTCTCTACGTGATGAAGCATATGGGTGAGGGAGCATTTCGGTTTGTTTAATGACAGCGACCGCCACGGTTTAGCGGTTGAATGCCCCTGTAAAAAGCAGAGAAATTATTCTTGAAATCAAACGAGATAAGGAAGACATATTTGCTTTTTCGCTTCAGAGCTTGTGATCAATTTGCCCCATTTTTCACCAGAATAGATCTTGTCAGATGATCATAATTTTCTTTTGGATTTGTCTCCTTCAACATGTTAAATGTTAGTGTAAATATTTCCTGTAAAAAGAAAAAGAGACATATCAGCCAGTATTAAAAGGGATAAATTGAAAACGATACTGATTTACCCTTCATCTTGAATGTCTTGCACGAGTCTTTTACCAATTTTGTTGGATTGAATTTTCCTCGACTTTTGTTGGGCGCCTCACCATTATGGGAAGACTATGGTAAAATACTGACTTTGATATTACTCGTCGAGTATTCCTGTTTGTAAAAAAAAAGAAATGCACAAAAAGTTGTTTCATTTATTTATAATACATACAACATTCCCCACCCTTGGGGATCGAACTCGGAATATTTCGAACCTACTGTCATCCCCCATACCATTCGGTCCATTGGACCGTAGGTGTCCATGGGGCTTTCTTTTCAAGGGTTAATCCTTGGGGATAA
Source organism: Psidium guajava (assembly GCA_016432845.1). Lineage (NCBI taxonomy): Eukaryota > Viridiplantae > Streptophyta > Magnoliopsida > Myrtales > Myrtaceae > Psidium > Psidium guajava. The sequence goes on along the minus strand of CM028234.1, from coordinate 3,036,466 downwards.
CGCAGCCCTGTTGTATCACCTTGGGCCATGTTACGGTATTTCTCGAGGTAATTTGCAATCCCTGTTAAGAATGGAATAAGACAATTCAAGACTTGAGATGATTATGTGCACATTAGAACGATACAGAATTACCCATTTCTGAGATTGTTCGCGTCTTTCGCTTGTACTTTCCTTTGTCCGAAGCTGTCTATCCCGTGGTAATGCCCATGAGTTGATTTGCCCCCAAATTTTATCCAACCTGTATTCGGATATGATTGCGTTCTCGGGTCGATTTGCAATTTCCTGAGAATAGAATGGGCTTAATTTTAAAACTTGGAGCAACTGATGGTAAATTGAAACGATACGGAGTTACCCTTCAGGTTTATGCAGATTTTCACTCGCCATCAATTCGTCGCGAGGTTGGTGAGGTGGCGGATTCGAGCATTTAATAGGGGGAAGTCGAATTATTACTCCTTGCTTTTACACATTCACAAAAGCAGAAAAACACATCACGCAAGGAAATAAAACACATTCACTCATTCAGGATGAGTTCCGCTTCCTCTGCAGGCTCTCCCATGATCAGCTGGCTTCATCCGAAATTAGGTATGCATCGGCCATATAGAAGGTCTGGTGGTCACTGGCTGAACAAGTGCATCACAGTCCCGATGCTTTACCGATATCAAACTGGTTGATTATGGCGAAAAGATCATCGTCAATGTCCGCTTGGTGGTGATCTGTCCCTTCTTCCTCGGGAGGTATTGATACTGATCCAGTATCATTGGTCCTTGTTGACACCTGATTTTTAATCATTTTTTCTATTGCTAAAGTAATAAAAAATCCATAAAAATTCATAAAATTGAAAAATCAACTTTGGGGACCTTAGCCAAGCCTAGGGAACTAATTTTGACCAAAAAATGATTTTTCATATTTTCAGTATTTTTACGTATTTTTTATTTATTTATTTTCGAAAATTAATAGAAAATCCATAAAAATTCATAAAATTGAAAAATCAACATTGGGAACCTTAGCCAAGCCTAGGGAACGAATTTTGACCAAAAAATAAATTTTCATATTATATATTTTAATTTTTTTTAAAAAAAATACAAAAATATTTGAAAATTTTGGAAAAATAACATTTGAGGCCAAAAAATACACAAAGATAGTTAATATTTTTATTTTAAATCTATTTTCATATTGGCCATCGCAAATTCAGAAAAATCCAATTCGAGTCACGTGTTCCTTCACGAGTATAATCTCGAATCGGGCCTAAAAAAATTTAATTTGAGTCAACTTATTTTAACTTTCACTTTTTATGAGTTGTGACATTGTCTTCTAATATTTTAAATTTTCATCTTGGCCCAATTATACCCAGAATGACTTAATTTTGCAAAAGGGCTTTAATTAAATTATACATTATTTTCAGCGACAAGAAATGAGCTTAAATTTGACATGTGGTAAATTTTGGTGTGTCAAAAATTGTGAGGAGATTTGGACTTAAAGAAATATATTTTTTTCAGGGACTGAATTGTAAATACTTAAAATTCAAGGACTAGAGTGCAAATACCTAACTCTTGAAGGATTATTTTACAAATAATAAAAAGAAGAGTTAGTGGATAAATTAGAATAGAGAAGGGAAGATGAAGAAGAGGAGATGAAGAAGAGAAGTTGGAGAAGAATGGATGGAGAAAATAAGATAAGAATAGAGAAGAGAAGATGGAGATGAAGAAGAGTTAGTAGAGAAATTAGAATGGAAGATAAGAATAGAGAACGGAAGATGGAGATTAAGAAGAGTTAGTGGAGAAATTAGAATGGGAGATAAATATGGAGAAGGGAAGATGAAGATGAAGAAGAGTTAGTGGAGAGATTAGAATGTGAGATAGAGATGGAGAATAGAAGATGAAAATGAAGAAGAGTTAGTGGAGAAATTAGAATGGGAGATAGAGTTAGTGGAAAAATTAGAATGGGAGATAGATGAGTAGGTTATAAAAGGAGGAAGAAGTGAGCTTGAGAAAGGATTCTTGAGAGAGAAAATTTGAAGTGTTTGGGAGAATTTTTTGGAGAGAAAATTTTGGATGTTTGAGAGAGTTTTGGGAGATTGAAGAAAATTTTGAGAGAAAGAAAATACCAAAAGAGAGAGAATTTTGAAGATGATGGGAGTTTAAAGCTAGGGGTTATCATCACAAATTCCTTCATCGATCAATATAAATCAAGAGTTCATCCTCGTCAACGAGCAAACAAATTCAAGCTAAGTGTTTTTATTTATTCATTTATTTATGGTTTTACTCGCAAATTAGCACAAATTGTATACACTTTCTCCATCTCCTTTTTCTTCCATATTTTATGTCAGGAGAAGGATATCTCTACGTCAACAGCAAAAATCTCGTCGAGATGCAAAAATCGGCCCAGACAAGCTCCTAAGCTGTCCACCGATTTCTCAACTGATCTGTGACTAAAAGTCCCTCTTAATTCAAAAGAAACTCTCTATATTGGGAACATAGAGAGCGAAAATCAATTATAGAAATCCCTCCCAAAAAAATGGGAGATAAGTACTCTTTCTACTCTTCTGGTTTTAGGTGCAGATTAGCACATATTTTGTATACTAACACTTCACTCTATTTTATGTCAGGAAGCCGCAGCTCTATATCAATGGTCAATCCTATGGAAGCACAAAATCGACTTGGAGGAGTCCTCAAGCGCGCACAAATTTCAAATTGTTGAGTCAATTCGTTGTATTTCATTTTAAAAAATTCATACCCCAAAATGGAGAGGACAAAGTCCATCCGCAATTTAAATACCTGCACCATAAATCCCAAAGGGAAGAGCCAAGCCAATGCTTAGCCTCCCATTGGAGGTTTTTACTTATAGTAGTTAAATACCTGCAACTTAAATACCTGCACCTTAAATCCCAAAGGGAAGAGCCAAGCCAATGCTTAGCCTCCCATTGGAGGTTTTTACTTACAGTAGTTAAATACCTGCACCTTAAATCCCAAAGGGAAGAGCCAAGCCAATGCTTAGCCTCCCATTGGAGGTTTTTACTTACAGTAGTTAAATACCTGCAACTTAAATACCTGTACCTTAAATCCCAAAGGGAAGAGCCAAGCCAATGCTTAGCCTCCCATTGGAGGTTTTTACTTACAGTAGTTAAATACCTGCAACTTAAATACCCGTACCTTAAATCCCAAAGGGAAGAGCCAAGCCAATGCTTAGCCTCCCATTGGAGGTTTTTACTTACAGTAGTTTAAATACTTGCAACTTAAATACCTATACCTTAAATCCCAAAGGGAAGAGCCAAGCCAATGCTAGGCCTCCCATTGGAGGTGTTTATTCACTGTCATGTACTTCCTATAATTTAATTTTTGAATCATCAGACCCAAAAGATGAATAGGTCGTAATACTGCACAGAAGTCGTTAACACACTCCCTCTTTCGGCTTCAGGGAATCTTTAACACTTAAAAAAATATAACAAATAAAAATATATAACATCCATGCATCCTATTTAAAAAGTGAAAACACAAAAAGAGAATACCCTAAACCAAGCCTGAGTTGCCGGGTTAGGATATCCATGAAATTAAGGTACCGAAAGGGCATTAGTTTTAATTAACTAGTGTAACCAAGTCCCCGAGCTCATAATCTCTGGTTCGCAGGAATAAATTAGTTCTCCCGCTAATTTATTTAGGTTTCTAATCGACCTACCAAGAACGATTAGTGGCGACTCCAAATTTCAAAATCATTTAAACAAAAACCAAAGTTGCGATTCGGTAGGGCTTGGGAGGGTCCGCATTAGGTTAGTCAAATCTAATTAACCTAATAATCCGTTAACCCCTTTTAATAATTTAAAATTTTTTTTAGAGGGTCGCGACAGCTTGGCGACTCCACTGGGGACGGGATTTTTAAATTTTCGAAAAAAGATACCAATTGGAATACTTGAATTTTTTCGAAATTTTAAAAGTCTTAGTGGACTTAAGCCAATGAAAATTTCATGGATATCTCGCTTCTGGCGATCTTGTTTGGGACTCATTCTATAGGTGTTATATTGTTTTTGCAGGATGGGAGTTATAAGGGGCGGAGTGTTTGGCTAACCCCTTTGTTTTGCAGGCTCGGTGTTTGGTTTATTTGTTTAATTTCGCATATTTTTAGAAGCGCTGTTTTGATATCAATTGTTATGCATGTCTTGCATACTCTGAGAATCACGACACCTGCACACACAAGCGTCTAAACCCAAGTCGCGAAATTCTTCCTAGAAAACCATAGATAGGGATCGAATATGTAAAGCTCTTGCGTCGATTACGCTCGGGTTGACCATATTTTATCCCGCTCATTATCTGAATTGACAATTCTTCCCATTGTGATTTGATTGCGCGGAGGGTAAGGTTGTCAATTCAGATAGTGGGGGCCTTTTAGGTCCATACCCTGTCTCTCCTTCGTTTATTTTCTAGAGTTCACTCCTCACTTGAGTCATGCGCATGACTATGTGATTTGCATTTCTCCAAGGTAAAAGTAAGTTCTCTAATTTTATCTTGTATTTATTTTCGGTCGGTTCATGCTAGGTGTTAGTCAGTTTTTGAGCTTGATATTACGACCATTCTTTTAAAAGAAAATAAAAATTAAATTTGTCCCTCATTTCTTTTAAAAAAAATTTTGAAAAAATGATGTGAAAAATCCCTTCATGGGAATTTTATTAACCAATAAGGGATTTTTGTCATGTTTTTATTGCTTCAATAAAAATGAAATTTTCCTGAAAAAATTTTCCTCTGAAAATTTATTTCAATAAAAAGAAAAATTCCCTCAAAAAAAAAACTCTAGTAGACATCAAGTGATTTTATCACATTTTTCAAATTATAAAAACTTGCAAGAAAATTCTTCTCGAGAAATTCGCTCATGTTTTTCTAAGAAAATTTTCTCTAAATAAAATTAGACTAATGTCTCGGGGGAATTGTATTGACCAATAAGAGATTTTTGTCATGTTTTTCTTGCTTCAATAAAAATGAAATTTTCCTGACAAATTTTCCTCTAAAATTTTATTTCGATAAAACAAAAAATTCCTTAAAAAAAAAACTTTGGTAAACATCAAGTGATTTTATCACGTTCTTTCAAATTATAAAAACTTGCAACAAAAATTCTTTTCGAGAAATTTGCTCATGTTTTTCTAAGAAAATTTTCTCTAAATAAAATTAGACTAATGTCTCGGGGAATTTTGTTAACCAATAAAGGATTTCTGTCATGTCTTTCCTGCTTCAATAAAAATAAAATTTTCCTGACAAATTTACCTCTGAAAATTTATTCTGATAAAAAGGAAATTCCTTCAAAAATTTTAGTAAACGTCAAGAGATTTTGTCACATTCCTTAAAAAATAAAATAAAAAAAAGAGTAATAAATCTGCAAAAACATTCTGTATTAACCCATTTCTTCCTAAGGGAATTTTTTTTCCTGATTTCTCTATAAAATAGAAAAAATCAAATTGGACTAATATAGGAGTCATGGACCGACATTCCTTGTGTCGCATACTAATTATATCATTTTCTTTTGCAGGGTGATCCTAGATACCCTAGACGGGTGTAAAAATTAAGTTCAAAATATATCAAGAATCATCTCCAGAAATACCAAAAGACGAAAAACACCGAGGCTTCAATCGTTAATTCCGGGGGGCAAACGAACACTGTCCATCTTTGACAGACAGAGTTATGTCAATCCGTAAACTTGTATGGGCAGTGTATTCTGATATGACGGTGGATTTATACTGATTAAACACGGGGGCATATTTAATGTATTGTAGAGGATCCCGCGTCTTTTGAAAGACAATATGGATTATATAATCAGAACCCATGAAACAAATACCTTTACCTGATTAAATCAACCAGAGACCGATCTTAAAATTTCCTCTTATCCGAAACATGCGGAGGGCTTTAGAGGACCGAGGTTCTATTAATGAACGTGGCCCACAGGAATTTCTCCCGACGCTACAGGCGACCGACACGAGCAAGTGGACGCCGAAAGAAATAAAATATGGATAAAAGTGGGCACACAACAGGTGGCCGGATTTATTACCAGCGCACTGATCGAGTTGTCATAGTGTTATTGTTTGTGATCTCAAGATGGATAGTGGGGGCCACCGCCGAACCCTTCATCAATGTTCTCGATATCATCGTCTGGAGCAATTAAACAAGAACATCAAGAAAAACATTAAGCCTCGACATCTTCGGTACCTCAAATCGTTCTGTTATGCTATGCGGAAGAAACGATAGCAGGAAATTTAAACAAAAAAAAAACACGTGAAGCTTTTCTTTCATTCCATTCATCAAAGAGCATTACAATAGCTCACTGGGGAGGAAAAGTAAAGCCAAACTGAGCCCTGATAACCATTACGAAGGAGCTCAACTGACTCTCCAAACAATTGATGCTCCGGGTGCACCGGGCGTTCTCAGGATCAAGCTCCGCGAGCCTAAAGAAGAGGCGATCGCGCTTCTCCTTAGCCTGGGCCATACTGGCCTCGTAATGCTCGACAGCAAACTCCAAGTCCGAAATCGCCGCCCTCTCGAAAGCAATATCTGCCGTAATGTCATCAAGTCTCTCCTGCAGCCAACCACATTTGCACCTCATCATAATATTGCTCGGCTCCTGTTCGGCGTAAGTTCGGACCAAGGCCAGACGGTCCACCAACTTTCCCCTCTCACGAACTAGCCACGAAAGCTGATCATTGGCAAACTTGAAGGCTTTCTTGTGATTATCAGCCATAAATGTGACTATTTCCAGACGCTCGTGCCGGTCTCGGTAACGAGCTTTCACGACGGCAGTCACAATGACCGTCTCATAAGCGCGGTTATAGGCAGCCAGAAAATTAATGAAGAGGGTCGGGAATTTCCGATACTCCCTCCCCAGTTGGGTACCCTCAACAGAAGCAGCGTCTAGGGTCCTGAATAAACCGAGGATTTCAGCCTCAACGGTAGAGTTTTGGGCTATATGAGCGTAACCTCTACCAAGAAGATTGTAGAGTCTCTCCCACCCAGCCAGGATTTCGGCGGAGAAGGTATGGTTAGGAGAATTGGCCATTTTTGAAAGCAAATCACGAAAGAAAGGAGGAGAGAGGCGAGGCAGATGATCGGAATGCGAAGGTGATAATCTGCTTCAATTTAAATAATGATTTCACAGGGGCAGTCCTTATTGGTCGAGTTTTTTCTATCTACCATTCTCTGTCGGCAACACCCCCGCTGGCTCGAATTCCAGTCAAGCGGCAACCTCAAGCTGAGCAGACCCGACGTCTCTGCAGAAAAGTTGGACGGGCTGCCACCACTTTGAAAAAGAAAGAATAAAAAACGAGCTGAGTGGAGACAAAGAAATTTTCGGCAAAAAAGGAGATACGACTCGTCTTTATTGGAGGACCCGCCAGTAAATCGACGGTGGAGATCTTGACAAGGGCCCTCTACCACGAAAAGAAAAAAGGAAGACGAACTGAGCGAGAAACAAGGATTTCCCCTTTGATCAAAAGCTGAATATCAGATTTTCTCCCTCGAAAAATCTAATAGCACTGCCCGTGAAGAGGGAAGTCGTTGCTATTGCCAGAGAGAGAACTTGTCCTCATTTGATAGTGAGAGTTTATTCGCAAGAACTCGCAGGAGAAAGATAGAGAGGAAGGAGTTCTCGTGGGAGAGGAATTCAAAACCTTCACCATCAAAGCATCGGCTTTCAAAGCCTGTTACGAGAAACCATCGACGATCCCGTGATCCCTCAAGTCCAAGAAGACATCCTGAGGCGGTCTCGAGTCGGCAGTCCTAGATCCAGAAATATGTCGAGCATTAGGGAAACGGGCGCATGTTCAACCCTGGTCGAAGCTAATGAAGTTCCTTACCCTGAGGGTCTACTGGTCATGGCCATTGACGGTAATCCAGTCTCTCTGTCAATCCTTGTTACCGTATTGAGAAAATAAGGCCCAACTAAGCAAAGCACATATGTGGCAAGCTCAAAGTGAAGGGCAACTCGGGACATACAATTCAATCCAATCCAAATGAAGGAACTTCCTCAATTCAAATTCAATGGAAGTATACACAAGGGTAAAATAGTATCGTTCCAATTTTTCTAGAATATGAAGAACATATACTGCCGCATTCTCTTTCATTTTTGCAGGGGAAGTCTCTACTGGCCAGATTTTCCTGTCTACCATTCCCTATCAGTATCATCTCCGCTACTCGTCTCCAATCTCGAGCCAAGCAAATCCGACGTCTCTACGGAAAAGTTGGACGGGACGCCACTACTTTGAAAAAGAAAGGATAAAAAATAAGCTGAGTGGGAGACAAAGACATTTACGGCAGAAAAGAGATACGACTCGTCTTTATTGAAGAACTCGCCAGCAAATTGACGGTGGAGACAGAAACAAGGGGCCCCCTTCCACGGAAAGATGGAAGGAGACGAGCTGGGCGAGAGATACGATGAAAAGAAAATCGAGAAAGCCAGAACACTCGAGAGAGGCAATACAGTTGCTAAACCCACGTCTAATTTTAAAGGAGACATATTCTTGATAATTCTCATTCGTGCTCGAAAGAGAGACTCTTAAAGCATACGCAGTCTCCCAGAAAAATCCAGAGAGTGAAAATACAAGAAGAGATATCAAACTTTGAGAAATCGTTAACCAAATCGAAGATGTCTCAACCCAACACACTTGAAAGTTATCGTTACTTGCTGAATATGGGAGAGGAAGAGTTCGAAGCCATATTTGGGATCGAGCCTATGGAGCCCGGCCCTTCCACCGACGACGTCCAAGAGCCCGGTAAGGACAATGACAATAACGGTAAAGGCCAAAAGAAGCGTTACCGTCGCCATACTGAGGAGCAAGTACGAAAGCTTGAAGCTTTCTTCAGAACGTGCCCTATGCCAGACGGCAAACAAAAAATGGAACTGAGTCAAGAGTTAGGACTTGAACCTTTGCAAATCAAGTTCTGGTTTCAAAATAGGCGAACCCGAATGAAGGCTTGTCATGAGCACAACGAAGCCGAGTTTCTAAGAGTTGAAAATGAAAACCTCCGAGCGGAAAACAATATGTATAAAGAGACTTTTGACTCCGCCACCTGCCCCAACTGCAATAGCCTCCTCCTCACCCTCGATGAAATGCATGATCTGAGGATCGAAAATGCACGTTTAAGAGGTGAGTTAGACCAGTTTATAACAGGATCGAGTTCTGTTGGAGGAGGGTACAAAAGGACCAATGATACTGGATCAGCATCAATACCTCCCGAGGAAGAAGGGACAGATTACCACCAAGCGGACATTGACGATGATCTTTTCGCCATAATCAACCAGTTTGATATCGGTAAAGCATCGGGACTGTGATGCACTTGCTCAGCCAGTGACCACCAGACCTTCGATATGGCCGATGCATACCTAATTTGGGATGAAGCCAGCTGATCATGGGAGAGCCTGTAGAGGAAGCAGAACTGATCTTGAATGAGTGAATGTGTTTTATTTCCTTGCGTGATATGTTTTTCTGCTTTTGTGAATGTGTAAAAGCAAGGAGTAATAATCCGACTTCCCCCTATTAAATGCTCGAATCCGCCACCTCACCAACCTCGCGACGAATTGATGGCGAGTAAAAATCTGGATAAACCTGAAGGGTAATTCCGTATCGTTTCAATTTACCCTCAGTTGCTCCAAGTTTTAAAATTAAGCCCATTCTATTCTCAGGAAATTGCAAATCGACCCGAGAACGCAATCATATCCGAATACAAGTTGAAAAAAATTTGGGGGCAAATCTATTCATGGGCATTACCACGGGATGGACAGCTTCGGACAGAGGAAAGTACAAGCGAAAGACGCGAACAATCTCAGAAATGGGTAATTCTGTATCGTTCTAATGTGCACATAATCATCTCAAGTCTTGAATTGTCTTATTCCATTCTTAACAGTGATTGCAAATTACCTCGAGAAATACCGTAACATGGCATAAGGTGATACAACAAGGCTGCTTTATCCCCAAAGATTAACCTTTGAAAGGATAGCCCCATGGACACCTATGGTCCAATGGACCAAATGGTATGGGGGATGACAGTAGGTCCGAAATATCCCGAGTTCGATCCCCGAGGGTGGGGAATGTTGTATGTATTATAAATAAATGAAACAACTTTTTGTGCATTTCTTTTTGCAAGCAGGAATACTCGACGAGTAATACCGAAGTCAATATTTTGCTACATTCTCGGCTTAATGGTGAAGCATCCAACAAAAGTCGAAGAAAACTAAATCCAGCAAAATTGGTAAAAGACTTGTCTAAGGCATTCAAGATGAAGGGTAAATCAGTATCGTTTCCAATTTATCCCTTTTAATACTGGTTGACATGTCTCCTTTTCTTTTCACAGGAAATATTTATACTAACATTTAACATGTTGAAGGAGACAAATCCAAAAGAAAAGTATGATCACCTGACAAGATCTATTCTGGTGAAAAATGGGGCAAATTGATCGCAAGCTCTGAAACGAAAAAGCAAATATGTCTTCCTTATCTCGTTTGGTTTCAAGAATAATTTCTCTGCTTCTTGCAGGGGCATTAAACAAACCAAAATGCTCCCTCGCCCATATGCTTCATCGCGTAGGGGTAAAGTTTGAGACAAACCACCCCTCGACATAAGGAGTAGGCTTCCCAATTTGTTCGGTCCGCCCACATACCAGGGGCAATTTAAATTCGCCCATATTTGCACATTATATAAACACACGTGATGCTAAAAAATTGTCACATCTGCATTGTGCTTACACAGTTCATGAATTATGTATGACTATTCCGTGTGTTTAACTTACCAACTCCAACTTAGAGCATAAACTGCACAGGAGATATCAAATGTGCAGAATGGGGCATGACAGGATGAGGAAAGGCAAACCATTTCCACACAGGTCTAACATTTTGATCTACAGATAAACAGCCTTTCTCCAGAGTGAGAAAAAGCCATTTCGGAATGAAGTCCCCCATTCAGATTACATTCGAGGTGTTCATACTATAAGAACCTCCTTAAACAGAAGTGGTAATGCAATACATGATCTATATGTTGATCGATTGCATCATGAGTTATTACATAGACTGCCTTTAATCATGGCAAACTTAGCTGAACAATTTTGTATGAACCAATGAACGCATTGATGAAAATGCTTGCACATGTTAGCTCTGACATTGCCCGACAGGCAACACATTCCCGGTGTTTGAGTTACCTTCCAAAGTCTTGAAATTCATTCGGCGATTATTGAATGAACAAGCCTGGTTGTCCAGAAGCCACCAAGCATTTCTTCCAAATTCTCAGGCAAGTATATCTTCAACCAAAACCTTTCAAGAGAATGAATTCTGACGGTTGTTGGGATACTCGAATCCATTGCGGTATATACAGGTATCCACATTCTTCAATAAAGCATGATTTGTCTCAAGGACAGAAATGTTTGAGACCTTTTGATCTCTGCCTCTTTGGTTTATTCCTAAAACGACAGGAGAATAGAATTTGGGTTTGAGCTTCTGCAGGATTCCTGGTCTCCCCAGATTTCAGAATGGCACCCTCTGAGGTACATCAAGTCCTTCTTACAGGCACAAAGTCCTTCTTACAGGCAAATCAAGTCCTTCTTACAGGCAAACCAAGTCCTTCTTACAGGCACAAAGTCCTTCTTACAGGCAAATCAAGTCCTTCTTACAGGCACAAAGTCCTTCTTACAGGCAAATCAAGTCCTTCTTACAGGCATAAAGTCCTTCTTATAGGCAAACCAAGTTCTTCTTACAGGCACCAAGTCCTTCTTACAGGCAAACCAAGTCCTTCTTACAGGCAAACCAAGTCCTTCTTACAGGCAAAACAAGTCCTTCTTACAGGCACAAAGTCCTTCTTACAGGCAAATCAAGTCCTTCTTACAGGCAAAACAAGTCCTTCTTACAGGCATAAAGTCCTTCTTATAGGCAAACCAAGTTCTTCTTACAGGCACCAAGTCCTTCTTACAGGCATAAAGTCCTTCTTACAGGCAAACCAAGTCCTTCTTACAGGCAAACCAAGTCCTTCTTATAGGCACCAAGTCCTTCTTATAGGCAAACTAAGTCCTTCTTACAGGCAAACCAAGTCCTTCTTACAGACACAAAGTCCTTCTTACAGGCAAATCAAGTCCTTCTTACAGGCACAAAGTCCTTCTTACAGGCACAAAGTCCTTCTTACAGGCAAATCAAGTCCTTCTTACAGGCACAAAGTCCTTCTTACAGGCATAAAGTCCTTCTTACAGGCAAATCAAGTCCTTCTTACAGGCATAAAGTCCTTCTTACAGGCAAACAAAGTCCTTCTTACAGGCAAATCAAGTCCTTCTTATAGGCACAAAGTCCTTCTTACAGGCAAAGTAAGTCCTTCTTACAGGCAAAACAAAGTCCTTCTTACAGGCAAACAAAGTCCTTCTTACAAGCAAATCAAGTCCTTCTTACAGGCAAAGCAAGTCCTTCTTACAGGCACAAAGTTCTTCTTACAGGCAAAGCACCAAGTCCTTTTTACTGGCACCAAGTCCTTTCTACAGGCACCAAGTCCTTCTTACAGGTATCTCCATGTGGTGACCTACCATACGGGTCAAATCTCAATCAAAATTTAATCAGTAGAATCCTTTTATTAGGAATCTACCATGGTACGACCCACCATACGGGTCAAATGGTATGACCCACCATACGGGTCAAATTTTAATTCAATTTTTAATCAGTAGAATCCTTTTATTAGGAATCTACCATGGGTTGATCCACCATACGGGTTCAAGTTCAACCACCCTAAAGTTTTTTTATATAACGAATCCTTAGGTTCTCATTTCATTTTCAGTGGAACAATCATGTCACGACTCTTTTTATTTACTTGTATTGAGTCGATAAGAATCCAGGTGTCATCTCGTCTTTGAAATGAACCTCTACCGAGCTTCCTTTCAAAGAGGGGCAACTGTTGACACCTGATTTTTAATCATTTTTTCTATTGCTAAAGTAATAAAAAATCCATAAAAATTCATAAAATTGAAAAATCAACTTTGGGGACCTTAGCCAAGCCTAGGGAACCAATTTTGACCAAAAAACGATTTTTCATATTTTTAGTATTTTTACGTATTTTTTATTTATTTATTTTCGAAAATTAATAGAAAATCCATAAAAATTCATAAAATTGAAAAATCAACTTTGGGAACCTTAGCCAAGCCTAGGGAACGAATTTTGACCAAAAAATAAATTTTCATATTATATATATTTTAATTTTTTTAAAAAAAAATACAAAAATATTTGAAAATTTTGGAAAAATAACATTTGAGGCCAAAAAATACACAAAGATAGTTAATATTTTTATTTTAAATCTATTTTCATATTGGCCATCGCAAATTCAGAAAAATCCAATTCGAGTCACGTGTTCCTTCACGAGTATAATCTCGAATCGGGCCTAAAAAAATTTAATTTGAGTCAACTTATTTTAACTTTCACTTTTTATGAGTTGTGACATTGTCTTCTAATATTTTAAATTTTCATCTTGGCCCAATTATACCCAGAATGACTTAATTTTGCAAAAGGGCTTTAATTAAATTATACATTATTTTCAGCGACAAGAAATGAGCTTAAATTTGACATGTGGTAAATTTTGGTGTGTCAAAAATTGTGAGGAGATTTGGACTTAAAGAAATATATTTTTTTCAGGGACTGAATTGTAAATACTTAAAATTCAAGGACTAGAGTGCAAATACCTAACTCTTGAAGGATTATTTTACAAATAATAAAAAGAAGAGTTAGTGGATAAATTAGAATAGAGAAGGGAAGATGAAGAAGAGGAGATGAAGAAGAGAAGTTGGAGAAGAATGGATGGAGAAAATAAGATAAGAATAGAGAAGAGAAGATGGAGATGAAGAAGAGTTAGTAGAGAAATTAGAATGGAAGATAAGAATAGAGAACGGAAGATGGAGATTAAGAAGAGTTAGTGGAGAAATTAGAATGGGAGATAAATATGGAGAAGGGAAGATGAAGATGAAGAAGAGTTAGTGAAGAGATTAGAATGTGAGATAGAGATGGAGAATAGAAGATGAAAATGAAGAAGAGTTAGTGGAGAAATTAGAATGGGAGATAGAGTTAGTGGAAAAATTAGAATGGGAGATAGATGAGTAGGTTATAAAAGGAGGAAGAAGTGAGCTTGAGAAAGGATTCTTGAGAGAGAAAATTTGAAGTGTTTGGGAGAATTTTTTGGAGAGAAAATTTTGGATGTTTGAGAGAGTTTTGGGAGATTGAAGAAAATTTTGAGAGAAAGAAAATACCAAAAGAGAGAGAATTTTGAAGATGATGGGAGTTTAAAGCTAGGGGTTATCATCACAAATTCCTTCATCGATCAATATAAATCAAGAGTTCATCCTCGTCAACGAGCAAACAAATTCAAGCTAAGTGTTTTTATTTATTCATTTATTTATGGTTTTACTCGCAAATTAGCACAAATTGTATACACTTTCTCCATCTCCTTTTTCTTCCATATTTTATGTCAGGAGAAGGATATCTCTACGTCAACAGCAAAAATCTCGTCGAGATGCAAAAATCGGCCCAGACAAGCTCCTAAGCTGTCCACCGATTTCTCAACTGATCTGTGACTAAAAGTCCCTCTTAATTCAAAAGAAACTCTCTATATTGGGAACATAGAGAGCGAAAATCAATTATAGAAATCCCTCCCAAAAAAATGGGAGATAAGTACTCTTTCTACTCTTCTGGTTTTAGGTGCAGATTAGCACATATTTTGTATACTAACACTTCACTCTATTTTATGTCAGGAAGCCGCAGCTCTATATCAATGGTCAATCCTATGGAAGCACAAAATCGGCTTGGAGGAGTCCTCAAGCGCGCACAAATTTCAAATTGTTGAGTCAATTCGTTGTATTTCATTTTAAAAAATTCATACCCCAAAATGGAGAGGACAAAGTCCATCCGCAATTTAAATACCTGCACCATAAATCCCAAAGGGAAGAGCCAAGCCAATGCTTAGCCTCCCATTGGAGGTTTTTACTTATAGTAGTTAAATACCTGCAACTTAAATACCTGCACCTTAAATCCCAAAGGGAAGAGCCAAGCCAATGCTTAGCCTCCCATTGGAGGTTTTTACTTACAGTAGTTAAATACCTGCACCTTAAATCCCAAAGGGAAGAGCCAAGCCAATGCTTAGCCTCCCATTGGAGGTTTTTACTTACAGTAGTTAAATACCTGCAACTTAAATACCTGTACCTTAAATCCCAAAGGGAAGAGCCAAGCCAATGCTTAGCCTCCCATTGGAGGTTTTTACTTACAGTAGTTAAATACCTGCAACTTAAATACCCGTACCTTAAATCCCAAAGGGAAGAGCCAAGCCAATGCTTAGCCTCCCATTGGAGGTTTTTACTTACAGTAGTTTAAATACTTGCAACTTAAATACCTGTACCTTAAATCCCAAAGGGAAGAGCCAAGCCAATGCTAGGCCTCCCATTGGAGGTGTTTATTCACTGTCATGTACTTCCTATAATTTAATTTTTGAATCATCAGACCCAAAAGATGAGTAGGTCGTAATACTGCACAGAAGTCGTTAACACACTCCCTCTTTCGGCTTCAGGGAATCTTTAACACTTAAAAAAATATAACAAATAAAAATATATAACATCCATGCATCCTATTTAAAAAGTGAAAACACAAAAAGAGAATACCCTAAACCAAGCCTGAGTTGCCGGGTTAGGATATCCATGAAATTAAGGTACCGAAAGGGCATTAGTTTTAATTAACTAGTGTAACCAAGTCCCCGAGCTCATAATCTCTGGTTCGCAGGAATAAATTAGTTCTCCCGCTAATTTATTTAGGTTTCTAATCGACCTACCAAGAACGATTAGTGGCGACTCCAAATTTCAAAATCATTTAAACAAAAACCAAAGTTGCGATTCGGTAGGGCTTGGGAGGGTCCGCATTAGGTTAGTCAAATCTAATTAACCTAATAATCCGTTAACCCCTTTTAATAATTTAAAATTTTTTTTAGAGGGTCGCGACAGTCCTTTTGTACCATGCTCCAACAGAACTCGATCCTGTTATAAATTGGTCTAACTCACCTCTTAAACGTGCATTTTCGATCCTCAGATCATACATTTCATCGAGGGTGAGGAGGAGGCTATTGTAGTTGGGGCAGGTGGCGGAGTCAAAAGTCTCTTTATACATCTTGTTTTCCGCTCGGAGGTTTTCATTTTCAACTCTTAGAAACTCGGCTTCGTTGTGCTCATGACGAGTCTTCATTCGGGTTCGTCTATTTTGAAACCAGAACTTGATTTGGGAAGGTTCAAGGCCTAGCTCTTGACTCAGTTCCATTTTTTGTTTGCCGTCTGGCATAGGGCACGTTCTGAAGAAAGCTTCAAGCTTTCGTACTTGCTCCTCAGTATGGCGACGGTAACGCTTCTTTTGACCTTTACCGTTGTTGTCATTGTCCTTACCGGGCTCTTGGACGTCGTCGGTGGAAGGGCCGGGCTCCATAGGCTCGATCCCAAATATGGCTTCGAACTCTTCCTCTCCCATATTCAGCAAGTAACGATAACTTTCAAGTGTGTTGGGTTGAGACATCTTCGATTTGGTTAACGATTTCTCAAAGTTTGATATCTCTTCTTGTATTTTCACTCTCTGGATTTTTCTGGGAGACTGCGTATGCTTTAAGAGTCTCTCTTTCGAGCACGAATGAGAATTATCAAGAAGATGCCTCCTTTAAAATTAGACGTGGGTTTAGCAACTGTATTGCCTCTCTCGAGTGTTCTGGCTTTCTCGATTTTCTTTTCATCGTATCTCTCGCCCAGCTCGTCTCCTTCCATCTTTCCGTGGAAGGGGGCCCCTTGTTGCTGTCTCCACTGTCAATTTGCTAGCGAGTTCTTCAATAAAGACGAGTCGTATCTCTTTTCTGCCGAAAATGTCTTTGTCTCCCACTCAGCTTATTTTTTATCCTTTCTTTTTCAAAGTAGTGGCGTCTCGTCCAACTTTTCCGTAGAGACGTCGGATTTGCTTGGCTCGAGATTGGAGACGAGTAGCGGAGGTGATACTGATAGGGAATGGTAGACGGGAAAATTTGGCCAGTAGAGACTTCCCCTGCAAAAATGAAAGAGAATGCGGCAGTATATGTTCTTCATATTCTAGAAAAATTGGAACGATACTGTTTTACCCTTGTGTATACTTCCATTGAATTTGAATTGAGGAAGTTCCTTCATTTGGATTGGATTGAATTGTATGTTCCGAGTTGCCCTTCACTTTGAGCTTGCCACATATGTGCTTTGCTTAGTTGGGCCTTGTTTTCTTTCGGGTTGCCTTGGACCATCATCATTTTCCATGCCATTGGGTCCGTGGACCGGAGGGCTCCTTTAATTTGAAGGTTACCTTGAAGGCGAATGAGTCCTATCGCATTCCATTGGGTCATTTCATTTTGCGACACTCTTGAGGCACTTTGCAATCCCCTGGGTGAGAATAGAACAAATCCAATTTAGCATTTTGCAACGATTGAGGGTAAATTGGAACGACACACAGTTACCCGTCTTCGAGTTCGCCTGGGCTTTTCACTTGAAATCTCCCTACGTGAGGCCATTCAACATTTCTCATTATGGCAGTCAGCGACGTTGCCACAAATTGATCCGCCCTAAATCTAGCATAAAAAGGGATTCACGCATTCGACGGGATAAATAAATTGCCCCCTTGTCCTTGAATTAAATCGAGACACCTAGAAAGCTGAAAAATATCATACGCAGGGGAATTAAGCATGAAATGAAAGGTGCACTTATTCAAGGTCAGTTCTGCCTCTCCTGTGGCTCTTCGATAATCAGCTAGTCTCGTGTTGGTTCGGGTGTGGATAACCGATGTTTGAGAGTCCCTACTCACTGGCTCCTGATCGCGGCTTGGGACGTCTGTCAACCCTAAACTGGTTGACCAGGGCAGTAAGCTCATCATCTGGGTAATCTCTTGAACCTTCCAGCAACTGATGCTCGAATTGGGCATTATTGTTGGCAAATGCTGGCGGTAGATTTCTCATTCTGTCCTGGCCATGAGCAATTTGACTTCTCATGCTGGAGCCTTCATCATTACTCGAGAAAGTGTGGGGATCACCAACTGTCCTGCTGCCAAAAACTCCTTCCATTCGAGGATTAGAGAAGTGGAAGTGCTCAGGATAACTTCTTGTCTGATTCTCTAGCTGCGCAGGCGCGCTGATCATGGGATGAGTTCTAGCCACAGGTTGGTGCTCAAACCAAGGAATCTGAATACACTGCTCCTGCGGTCTATACTCTTGAAGAGTATTAGGGTGATTCTGGGAGATACTTTGATTAACGCCTGGGGGATTGATGGCATGGTTACTAGCTTGGTTGATGATGGGAAGTGGCTCGCCCCATGCTAACCTGGGGAACTTATGGTGGCGAGGAGACTCGACGTTCAGGCTTGGATCAGTCCCGCCTTGGTTTTCTTGATTCTGAGCTGCATTGTGTTCTCTCACCCTTTTTCTGTACTTCTGAAGATGACTCGAAACATTTGCTTTAGTGAGTCCCTCTACCTTCATAATTTCCAGTATATGTTGCGGCCGTGCCGAATCTATTCCTAGCTGCTGAACTGCATTAACAAACATACGATGCAGCTCGGGAGACCAACTCATCTTCTTTCTCCAGTTGCTTGGAACAAAATTGAAGGCTTGATGCTTGTTCTCATGGTCGTGCAATTGCTTCCTTACCACGTGCTGCCATATGTTTTGAAGCATCTGAACTCTAACTGGTTTCGTTACGACGTCTTGGGCCCCATTTAAGACAGCCTTCATTAGGGCTTGCTGATCATCGCTTGCCGATATTACGAGGACTGGCATGTTTAATTTAGAATTGATGACTTCCAAGAGAGTGAAAACATCCATGTCAATCCCTACCATGGCGGTGAGGACGATATCAAACGGGTCACTACTCCTCCTTAATATCTCTAAGGCCTCTGTCGCCTTTGCTTGAGCTACAACCTTATACCGGCATTTTCTTAATACGGTAACAAGGATTGACAGAGAGACTGGATTACCATCAATGGCCATGACCAGTAGACCCTCAGGGTAAGGAACTTCATCAGCTTTGACCAGGGTTGAACATGCGCCCGTTCCCCTAATACTCGACATATTTCTGGATCTAGGACTGCCGATTCGAGACCGCCTCGGGATGTCTTCTCGGACTTGAGGGATCACGAGATCGTTGATGCCTTCTCGTAACAGGCTTTGAAAGTCGATGCTTTGATGGTGAAGGTTTTGAATTCCTCTCCCACGAGAACTCCTTCCTCTCTATCTTTCTCCTGCGAGTTCTTGCGAATGAACTCTGACTATCAAATGGGGACAAGTTCTCTCTCTGGCAATAGCAACGATTTCCCTCTTCACGGGCAGCGCTATTAGATTTTCCGAGGGAGAAAATCTGATATTCATCTTTTGATCAAAGGGAAAATCCTTGTTTCTCGCTCAGTTTGTCTTCTTTTTTCTTTTCGTGATAGAGGGCCCCTGTCAAGATCTCCACCGTCGATTTACTGGCGGGTCCTCCAATGAAGACAAGTCGTATCTCCTTTTCGCTAACGTTTGCCGTGTCTTCCACTCAGCTCATCTTTCCGTCTTCTTTTTCAAAGTGGCGGTGTCTCGTCAAACTTTCTGCGGAGATTTCGGACTCGCTTAGCTCGCAGTCGCCATCTGATGGGAATTCGAGCCAACGAGGGTGGTGCCAATAGAGAATGGTAGAGAAGAGAAATCTTGACTGGTTGATACCGTCACTATGAAATCAATATTTACTTCAAAGCAGATTACCATCTTCGCATTCCGCTCATCTGCCTCACCTCTCTCCCCCTTTCTTTCGTATTCTGCTTTCAAAAATGGCCAATTCTCCTAACCATACCTTATCCGACGAAGTCCTAGCTGGGTGGGAGAGACTCTACAATCTTCTTGGTAGATGTTACGCTCATATAGCCAAAAACTCTACCGTTGAGGCTGAAATCCTCGGTTTATTTAGGACCGTGGACGCTGCTTCTGTTGAGGGTACCCAACTAGGGAAGGAGTACCGGAACTTCTCGACCCTCTTCATCAATTTTCTGGCTGCCTATAACCGTGCTTATGAGACGGTCCTTGTGACCGCCGTCGTGAAAGCCCGTTACCGAGACCGGCACGAGCGTCTGGCAACAGTTACGTTTGTGGCTGATAATCACAAAAAGGCCCTCAAGTTTGCCAACGATCAGCTTTCGTGGCTGGTTCGTGAGAGAGGAAAGTTGGTGGACCGTCTGGCCTTGGTCCGAACTTACGCCGAACAGGAGCCAGGCAATATTGTGATGAGGTGTAAATGTGGTTGGCTGCAGGAGAGACTTGATGACATTACGGCAGACATTGCTTTCGAGAGGGCAGCGGTTCCGGACCTGGAGTTTGCCGTTGAGCATTACGAGGCCACTATGGCCCAGGTTAAAGAGAAGTGCGATCGCCTCTTCTTTAGGCTCGCGGAGCTTGATCCCGAGAGCGCCCGGTGCATCCAGAGCATCAACTGTTTGGAGAGTCAGTTGAGCTCTTTCATAATGGTCATCAGGGCCCAGTTTGGCTTTACCTTTCCTCCCTAGTGAGTTGTTGTAATACTCTTTGATGAATGGAATGAAAGAAAAGCTTCACGTGTTTTGTTTTGTTTTTTTTTTAATTTTCCTGCTATCGTTTCTTCCGCATAGCATAACAGAACGATTTGAGGTACCGAAGATGTCGAGGCTTAATGTTCTTCTTGATGTTCTTGTTTAATTGCTCCAGACGATGATATCGAGAACATTGATGATGGGTTCGGCGGTGGCCCCCACTATCCATCTTGAGATCACGAACAATAACGCTATGACAACTCGATCAGTGCGCTGGTAGTAAATTCGGCCACCTGTTGTGTGCCCACTTTTATCCATATTTTGTTTCTTTCGGCGTCCACTTGCTCGTGTCGGTCGCCTGTAGCGTCGGGAGAAATTCCTGTGGGCCACGTTCATTAATAGAACCTCGGTCCTCTAAAAACCTCCGCATGTTTCGGATAAGAGGAAATTTTAAGACCGGTCTCTGGTTGATTTGATCAGGTAAATGTATTTGTTTCATGGGTTCTGATTATATAATCCATATTGTTTTTCAAAAGACGCGGGATCCTCTGCAATACATTAAATATGCCCCCATGTTTAATCAGTATAAATCCACCGTCATATCAGAATACACTGCCCATACAAGTTTACGGATTGACACAACTTTGTCTGTCAAAGATGGACAATGTTCGTTTGCCCCCCAGAATTAACGGTTGAAGCCTCGGTGTTTTTCGTCTTTTGGTATTTCTGAAGATGATTCTTGATATATTATTGAACTTAATTTTTACACCCGTCTGGGGTATCTAGGATCTCCCTGCAAAAGAAAAGGATATAATTAGTATGCGACACAAGAAATGTCGGTCCATGACTTCTATATTAGTCCAATTTGATTTTTTCTATTTTATAGAGAAATCAGAAGAAAGAAAAAAAAATTTCCTTAGGAAGAAATGGGTTAATTTCTGATACAGAATTTTTTTCAGATTTATTATTCTTTTTTTATTTTTTTAAAGGAATGTGACAAAGTCTCTTGACATTTACTAAAATTTTTGAAGGAATTTCCTTTTTATCAAAATAAATTTTCAGAGGTAAATTTGTCAGGAAAATTTTATTTTTATTGAAGCAGGAAAGACATGACAGAAATCCTTTATTGGTTAACGAAATTCCCCCGAGACATTAGTCTAATTTTATTTAGAGAAACTTTTCTTAGAAAAACATGAGCGAATTTCTCGAAAAGAATTTTTGTTGCAAGTTTTTATAATTTGAAAGAATGTGATAAAATCACTTGATGTTTTTTTTAAAGGAATTTTTCTTTTTATCGAAATAAATTTTCAGAGGAAAATTTGTCGGGAAAATTTCATTTTTATTGGAGAGAAAAAAACATGACAAAAATCTCTTATTGGTCAATTAGTCTAATTTTATTTAGAGAAAATTTTCTTAGAAAAACATGAGCGAATTTCTCGAGAAGAATTTTCTTGCAAGTTTTTATAATTTGAAAAATGTGATAAAATCACTTGATGTCTACTAGAGTTTTTTTTTAAGGAATTTTTCTTTTTATTGAAATTTTCAGAGGAAAATTTTTTCAGGAAAATTTCATTTTTATTGAAGCAATAAAAATATGACAAAAATCCCTTATTGGTTAATAAAATTCCCATGAAGGGATTTTTTTACATCATTTTTTCAAAAAAAAATTTTAAAAGAAATGAGGGACAAATTTAATTTTTATTTTCTTTTAAAAAGAATGGTCGTAATATCAAGCTCAAAAACTGACTAACACCTAGCATGGACCGACCGAAAATAAATACAAGATAAAATTAGAGAACTTACTTTTACCTTGGAGAAATGCAAATCACATAGTCATGCGCATGACTCAAGTGAGGAGTGGACTCTAGAAAATAAAAGAAGGAGAGACAAGGTATGGACCTAAAAAGGCTCCCACTATCTGAATTGACAAACTTACCCTCCGCGCAATCAAATCACAATGGGAAGAATTGTCAATTCAGATAATGAGCGGAATAAAATATGGTCAATTCGATCCCTATCTATGGTTTTCTAGGAAGAATTTCGCGACTTGGGTTTAGACGCTTGTGTGTGCAGGTGTCGTGATCCTCAGAGTATGCAAGACATGCACAACAATTGATATCAAAACAGCGCTTCTAAAAATGTGCGAAATTAAACAAATAAACCCAACACCGAGCCTGCAAAACAAAAGGGTTAGCCAAACACTCCGCCCCTTATAATTCCCATCCTGCAAAAACATATAACACCTATAGAATGAGTCCCAAACAATATCGCCAGAAGCGAGATATGCATGAAATTTTCATTGGCCTAAGTCCACTAAGACTCTTAAAATTTCGAAAAAATTTAAGTATTCCAATTGGTATCTTTTTTCGAAAATTTAAAAATCTCTATCCCCAGCGGAGTCGCCAGTCTGTCGCGACCCTCTAAAAAAATTTTAAATTTTAAAGGGGGTTAACGGATTATTAGGTTAATTAGATTTGACTAACCTAACGCGGACCCTCCCAAGCCCTACCGAATCGCAACTTTGGTTTTTGTTTAAATGATTTTAAAATTTGGAGTCGCCACTAATCGTTCTTGGTAGGTCGATTAGAAACCTAAATAAATTAGCGGGAGAACTAATTTATTCCTGCGAACCAGAGATTAGGAGCTCGGGGACTTGGTTACACTAGTTAATTAAAACTAATGCCCTTTCGGTACCTTAATTTCATGGATATCCTAATTCGGCAACTCAGGCTTGGTTTATTCCTAAGGCTATAGTAGGGTATTCTCTTTTGTGTTTTCACTTTTTAAATAGGATGCATGGATGGTATATATTTTTATTTGTTATATTTTTTTAAGTGTTAAAGATTCCCTGAAGCCGAAAGAATGAGTGTGTTAACGACTTCTGTGCAGTATTACAACCTACTTATCTTTTGGGTCTGATGATTCAAAAATTAAATTATAGGAAGTACATGACAGTGAATAAACACCTCCAATGGAAGGCCTAGCATTGGCTTGGCTCTTCCCTTTGGGATTTAAGGTACAGGTATTTAAGTTGCAAGTATTTAAACTACTGTAAGTAAAAACCTCCAATGGGAGGCTAAGCATTGGCTTGGCTCTTCCCTTTGGGATTTAAGGTACATGTATTTAAGTTGCAGGTAGTAAAAACCTCCAATGGGAGGCTAAGCATTGGCTTGGCTCTTCCCTTTGGGATTTAAGGTACATGTATTTAAGTTGCAGGTATTTAACTACTGTAAGTAAAAACCTCCAATGGGAGGCTAAGCATTGGCTTGGCTCTTCCCTTTGGGATTTAAGGTACAGGTATTTAAGTTGCAGGTATTTAACTACTGTAAGTAAAAACCTCCAATGGGAGGCTAAGCATTGGCTTGGCTCTTCCCTTTGGGATTTAAGGTACAGGTATTTAAGTTGCAGGTATTTAACTACTGTAAGTAAAAACCTCCAATGGGAGGCTAAGCATTGGCTTGGCTCTTCCCTTTGGGATTTAAGGTACAGGTATTTAAGTTGCAGGTATTTAACTACTGTAAGTAAAAACCTCCAATGGGAGGCTAAGCATTGGCTTGGCTCTTCCCTTTGGGATTTATGGTGCAGGTATTTAAATTGCGGATGGACTTTGTCCTCTCCATTCTGGGGTATGAATTCTTTAAAATAAAATACAACGAATTGATTCAACAATTTGAAATTTGTGCGCGCTTGAGGACTCCTCCAAGCCGATTTTGTGCTTCCATAGGGTTGACCATTGATATAAAGCTGCGGCTTCCTGACATAAAATAGAGTGAAATGTCAGTATACAAAATATGTGCTAATCTGCACCTAAAACCAGAAGAGTGGAAAGAGTACTTATCTCCCATTTTTTTTGGAGGGATTTCTATAATTGATTTTCGCTCTCTATGTTCCCAATATAGAGAGTTTCTTTTGAATTAAGAGGGACTTTTAGTCACAGATCAGTTGAGAAATCGATGGACAGCTTAGGAGCTTGTCTGGGCCGATTTTTGCATATCTACGAGATTTTTGCTGTTGACGTAGAGATATCCTTCTCCTGACATAAAATATGAAAAAAAAAAAAAGAGGAGATGGAGAAAGTGTATACAATTTGTGCTAATTTGCAAGTAAAACCATAAACAAATGAATAAATAAAAACACTTAGCTCGAATTTGCTTGCTCGTTGACGAGGATGAACTCTTGATTTATATTGATCGATGAAGGAATTTGTGATGATAATCCCTAGCTTTGAACTCCCATCATCTTCAAAATTCTCTCTCTTTTGGTATTTTCTTTCTCTCAAATTTTTCTTCAATCTCCCAAAACTCTCTCAAACATCCAAAATTTTCTCTCAAAAAAAAATCCTCCCAAACACTTCAAATTTTCTCTCCCCAGAATCCTTTCTCAAGCTCACTTCTTCCTCCTTTTATAACCTACTCATCTATCTCCCATTCTAATTTTTCCACTAACTCTATCTCCCATTCTAATTTCTCCACTAACTCTTCTTCATTTTCATCTTCCATTCTCCATCTCTATCTCACATTCTAATCTCTCCACTAACTCTTCTTCATCTTCATATTCCCTTCTCCATATTTATCTCCCATTCTAATTTCTCCACTAATTCTTCTTAATCTCCATCTTCCCTTCTCTATTCTTATCTTCCATTCTAATTTCTCTACTAACTCTTCTTCATCTCCATCTTCCCTTCTCTATTCTTATCTTATTTTCTCCATCCATTCTTCTCCAACTTCTCTTCTTCATCTCCTCTTCTTCATCTTCCCTTCTCTATTCTAATTTATCCACTAACTCTTCTTTTTATTATTTGTAAAATAATCCTTCAAGAGTTAGGTATTTGCACTCTAGTCCTTGAATTTTAAGTATTTACAATTCAGTCCCTGAAAAAAATATATTTCTTTAAGTCCAAATCTCCTCACAATTTTTGACACACCAAAATTTACCACATGTCAAATTTAAGCTCATTTCTTGTCGCTGAAAAAAATGCATAATTTAATTAAAGCCCTTTTGCAAAATTAAGTCATTCTGGGTATAATTGGGCCAAGATGAAAATTTAAAATATTAGAAGACAATGTCACAACTCATAAAAAGTGAAAGTTAAAAATAAGTTGACTCAAATTAAATTTTTTTAGGCCCGATTCGAGATTATACTCGTGAAGGAACACGTGACTCGAATTGGATTTTTCTGAATTTGCGATGGCCAATATGAAAATAGATTTAAAATAAAAATATTAACTATCTTTGTGTATTTTTTGGCCTCAAATGTTATTTTTCCAAAATTTTCAAATATTTTTGTATTTTTTTAAAAAAAATTAAAATATATATAATATGAAAAATTATTTTTTGGTCAAAATTCGTTCCCTAGGCTTGGCTAAGGTTCCCAAAGTTGATTTTTCAATTTTATGAATTTTTATGGATTTTCTATTAATTTTCGAAAATAAATAAATAAAAAATACGTAAAAATACTGAAAATATGAAAAATCGTTTTTTGGTCAAAATTGGTTCCCTAGGCTTGGCTAAGGTCCCCAAAGTTGATTTTTCAATTTTATGAATTTTTATGGATTTTTTATTACTTTAGCAATAGAAAAAATGATTAAAAATCAGGTGTCAACACCATCCTCTAACCCACTTCACGGTATCCACGGCCTTATCCTATACGAAACTAAACCACTTCCTGCAGTTGACCAATCTGCAAGTACACCGTCGACTTAACACTTCTTTCATTCCTAATCTTTTGACCAAAAGAAATTACCTTTAGTCCGTGCCAAAATATGAATTGTCCGTGGATGACATTAGGATGTTCCCATGCATTCGATGTAGAGAATAGAAAGAACAATAGACAAACATTTTTTTTTTGTATCGAAGGTGTTCGGGTCAGGGTTTATACGGTTCTCACTGCCACGACCCTCCGCTTAAATCACCGGCACCCAGCGAGATTCGAACCCACCCTCTACTAAAATCACTGGCATCTAGTAATATTCGAATTCAATACCTCTCGTGAAAAAGATTAAAGCGCAAACCGGCTCGGCTATCGATAAGTGGGTAACAATAGACAAACATTTGATCATACATTAACTGAAAATGCTTATTGGTTTCACATAGGGAGAAACCCAACATCAGATTCTTTGACTTCAATGTATAGAAAGAAACAGTCACACATTTACGAAGAAAGCACTCAAAACTGGGACAACAATTCGATTATTCTGCAAGCATCGTCGACATTTAATGAAAAGTGCCTAAACAAGGGGCCAACCTATAATCCTCGAACATGAATAGTCCATATGGTACAAGTCAAGAATCATTATGTCGATATCCAGTTTTCATCGAACAATAAATAGAATGTGATATAAAAATATTTAACTTTAAATCCACGATTCACGAAATGGGAAATAAGATATGATCAAATCCATAGATTTATTATCATATCCTATCCTATGTAGTTCTATCCTGACTAAACATCTGGACGACCGCACGCAATCAAAGAGTACAGACAAGTTCTTTCATTTTGGAAAAACTTTTATTGAATTTCAGCTGGCAAATAAATCCTTTTAGCGTTGAATAAAATCTGCATGAAATTATATATTTGTCAAGAGTGTCGAGTTTATATCTTTTTTTTTCCTTTTTTACTTAGGCTTCGTTTGTTTCGTGTAAAATAAATGATTTGAAAAATATCATCCTAAAGATGATCGATTATATTGCTTGAAATAATTAGTTAATAAAAATATATATTCAACAATAATATGTGTTTAAATATTTTCACAGATGAAAAAAAATATTTTTCATTCTTTATTTTTGCAAGCGATAAGTCAATCATTCTTACGAAATTTTTTTTGGAATCATTCATTTTTCTCAAAACAGATGGAGCTAAAATGTGATTTTTTTTTATTCTTTTCATTCCATTGAGGATAATATACATTGAAAATTGAAAGGTACTTAAAGGTCCGAAAATTAATATCCTTCTACTTTTAATGTACTTATCAAGAATTTAGGGTGCTCTTGACAAGATTGGTTTTTTGTTTTTCCTGCCAGAGAAAAGAAAAATGGGAAGAGAGGGGAAAGAAAGATTTAGTCCTACTTTTTTTCATTAGGCTTTCCTGTTTTGCCTTTGCCATCAGCATAATATATGAATATCCATCATTACAGTCTACAATCAATAGCCTATTAAATTATGGGAATAGTCTCTCATACACCATCTCCAATTTGGGTTCCTATAACCATAAAGTGCTCTGCTCAAATAAGGCCAGGAACTTCAGATTTTCTCTGCTCAAAATTGTGAAGGGAGTCTAACTAATCTTCGCTCTGAGAGCAATGGCCCCTGTTTATCTGACCAAACCCAGCAAGAGAATCTCCCCCTGGGAATGACTTGATTCCGCAAGTGAAGTGATCGCTTGATATGGCCCTGTTCTTGAGTTTGCTCGGGCTATATGAGTTGGCGCCATTTGAAATTTGTCAGTTGGTTTACCAAACTCTTGTAATCTGAGTCTAAAGTTTATAATTTGTTCGTTTCGCATTTCTCTCTCAACTCGTCTTCAGTATTGAAAGGGAAGACACAGAATCTTAAGACATTGCTCGCGTGCTAGTGAAAGTTGTGGCCTTTGGTCTCAAATCAGCTTGCTTTGTTCAGCTAGGAAAGCCGAAACTTGTCCGGCAACTGATCAGTCTTCATGTTGACAAGCAGTTGCGTGTGCCGAAAGGTATCCTCCAGCAGCTGCTCTTAGTTCCTCGGCAACAGTTGGCATATCCCGGGAAATTTGCAAAATTGAAGAAAGGAGGCTAGGCTAAATGTCGTTTGACTCGTCATGCGTTATCCCCTTCGGTGACTTGTATTTCCGACCGAGTTGCTCCGAATTTTCATGTTTTTACCGGTTTGTTCATGTCGCGATCCTAAAAAAAAATTTCTTTTGGTGGAAAAATTTTCAGGTTAACGGATTATCAGGTCGATTAAATTAATTAACCTAATACGAACCCTCCCAAGTCATACTGAATCACAACTTTGGTTTTTTGTTCAAATGATTTTAGAGTTTGGAGTCGCCACTAATCATTTTTGGTGGGTTGATTAGAAACCTAAGTAAATTAGTGGGAAAACAAAATTACTTCTACGAACAAGAGATTCTGAGTTCGGGGACTTGGTTACATTAGTTAATTAAAATTAATGCCCTTTCAGTACCTTAATTTCATGATTATTCTAATTTGGCAACTCAGACTTGGTTTATTCATAAGGTTCTAGTGAGGTGATCTCTTTTTTGTATTTTCACTTTTTAGATGGAATGCATATGAATGAAAATTTTTGGTATTTTCAAATCATTAAATTGTATGAAATTAAATTGTAATAAATAAAGAATCTCCAACGAGGGACTCAGCCTTGATTCGGCCTACCCATCGTGGGGTTTAATGGTACTGAAATTAAATTACATTAAATAAAGGACCTCCAACGGAGGACTCGGCCTTGATTCGGTTTACCCATCGTGAGGTTTAATGGTGCTGAAATTAAATTACATTAAATAAAGAACCTTCAACGGGGGACTCGGCCTTGGTTCGGCCTTCCCATCGTGGGGTTTAATAGTACTGAAATTAAATTGCATTAAATAAAGAACCTCCAACGGGGAACTCGGCCTTGGCTCGGCCTACCCATCGTAGGGTTTGATGGTACTGAAATTAAATTGCAGGAAATTAAATTGCATTAAATAAAAGACCTCTAACGGGGGACTCCGCCTTGATTCGGCTTACCCATCGTAGGGTTTGATGGTACTGAAATTAAATTGCATTAAATAAAAAACCTCCAACGGGGGACTCGTCCTTGATTCGGCCTACCCATCGTGGGGTTTGATAATACTGAAATTAAATTGCAGAAAATTAAATTGCATTAAATAAAGGATCTCCAACGAGGGACTCAGCCTTGGCTCGGCCTACCCATCATGGTTT
Organism: Psidium guajava; assembly: GCA_016432845.1. Lineage (NCBI taxonomy): Eukaryota > Viridiplantae > Streptophyta > Magnoliopsida > Myrtales > Myrtaceae > Psidium > Psidium guajava. Next base: position 3,007,021 of record CM028234.1, on the reverse strand, counting down.
TGATAGTACAAAAATTAAATTACAGAAAATTAAATTGTAGAAAATAAAGGACCTCTAGTGGGTAGGTCGACCTTTCCACTCTAGGGTTTGATGGTGCAAGAATTAAATTCCAGAAAATTATAGTACGAATGCAACATGTGGATATGGAGATATATGAGTACGACATGACATAATCGAGATTTAAATCAATCCATTTGGGTAACGAAATTCTTAAAAATTTCAATGGCTAGGATCGTTATCTGATTTGACAGATTTGATGGCCGAATTCGAACCTCGTATCATCTTGTGGATTAAAATTGCGACTCGAACGACGGGGATGAACTTTTGATTTATATTAATCGATGAAGGAATTGGTGATGATAGCCCAATAGCTTTAAACTCTCATCATCTTCAAAATTTTCTCTCTTTTTGGTATTTTCTTTCTCTCAAATTTTTCTTCGATCTCCCAAAACCCTCTCAAACATCCAAAATTTTCTCTCCCAAAAAATTCTCCTCCTAAACTCACTTCTTCCTCCTTTTATAATCCACTCATCTATCTCTCATTCTAATTTTTCCACTAACTTTATCTCCCATTCTAATTTCTCTACTAACTCTTTTTCATTTTCATCTTCACTTCTCCATCTTTATCTCATATTCTAATCTCTCCACCAACTCTTCTTCATCTTCATCTTCCCTGCTCCATATTTAGCTCCCATTCTAATTTCTCTACTAACTCTTCTTCATCTCCATCTTCCCTTCTCTATTTTTATCTTATTTTCTCCATCCATTCTTCTCCATATTCTCCCCTCCATCTCCCCTTCTCCATCTTCCCTTCTCTATTCTAATTTCTCCACTAACTCTTCTTTTTATTATTTACAAAACAATCCCTCAAGAGTTAGGTATTTGCACTCTAGTCCTTGAGATTTTAAGTATTTACAATTTAGTCCCTGGAAAAATATTTCTTTAAGTCTAAATCTCTTCATAATTTTCGACACACCTCCCCTATACTTAGTCGAAATTCACCGCATATCAAATTTAACGTCATTTCTTACTGCTGAAAATAATGCAAAATTTAATTAAAACCCTTTTGCAAAATTAAGTCATTTTGGGTATAATTGGGCTAAGATGAAAATTTAGAATATTAGAGAACAATGTCACAACTCCTAAAAGTAAAAAATAAAAATAAATTGACTCAAATTGAATTTTTTAGGCCCGATTCGAGATTATGCTTGTGAAAGAATACACGACCCCAAATTGGATTTTTTTAAATTTATGATGGCCAACATGAAAAGGGATTTAAAATAAAAATATTGACTATTTTTATGTATTTTTGTAGCCTCAAATACTATTATTTATTAAATATTTTCCTAATTTCTAAAAAATATTTTTAAAAATACAAAAAAGTTTTTGTGAATTTTCTATTAATTTTCGAAATAAAAATACCGAAAAATACTGAAAATATGAAAAATTATTTTTTGGTCAAAATTGGTTTCCTAAACTTAGTCAAGGTCGCCAAAGTTGATTTTTTTATTTTATGAATTTTTATGGATTTTTTTATTAATTTTAAAAGAGAAAAATTTATTTAAAATCAAGTGTCAACCGTTCAGATTGGCAATTTGTTTAGTTTTGGTTTAGTTTGGAATTTGACACCTCAATGCAATGTCCAGCTAGTTGATTTCCTCTCAAAAGCTGCGCATTCGATGATGAAGATGTTCGAATTTACTGCCGTTCTGCATGAAAAGGTGGCACTTATCCTGCGTGTCCCGGCCGGCGATCCCGACCTGTTGACTTTTGCACAAGCCTCAAAGGTGCTCGACTCTTGCGGGTCGGACATAACTGAGCTGGGTGTTCCGTATTCTGATCCTCTAGCAGATGGCCCAATGATCCTCCAACGGATGTCTACTTCTAGGCTGCAGCAACTTGATCCCTGGCCGACAGTACTGATCTCGATATGATCACTTTGATGTTGAAAGAGGTCAGACGAACATGCCATTTGAGGTCCATAATTGCTAGAGCTCAACTACACTGCTCTTATTTTGTGATTGTGGAAATTATATATGCGACAGGACTTCAAGCATGCCCCTCACAAAATGCTTTCAATCTTCTGATGAAAGCAATTCATATTTGCTTCATTCAGTGCTTCATCTCGCGGCAGATTCACCGAGTTCTTGTGCAACTTGACACTGCTATTTTCATATTCATCTTTCTTTACTGTTGAAAGCATAGTCATTCATGAAAAATATTCGAAGTGTCGGTTCATTTGTCCCTCGAAGCAAGGTATATAATTTTTAGAGAACGATGCATGAATATGACTGATTCAGGCCAGGATATAATGCAGCTGTCTTGAGGTTTCGTCATAACCCGTTTTGGAGTTCATCTTCTATACCGTGGCTGCATCTGTATCTAAATAGGTTGTTCAACAATTATCATCCCTAGGACGGACTACGCCTAGTGCTCCAACCAGTCGAATGCGAGCCATAGCCATAGCCGGAGCCTTGGAAGGATTCTTAATTCATCACTTTCCATGTTGATGTGAGAGTTTGTTTACCAGATTGTCTCAGGGCTACTGAACTAACTGTCTCATCGGCGTTGTTTGTATATTTTCCGGGGACTTTAGTAGTTTTCGATTGAACTTGTTTTCTCTATAGGAGTTCACGTTTTCGTTGTTTTGTTACGGGGGTAACGGTTGATTCAGATGCTCTGCACGACATAAAGGAGGTCAGCCTGAATGGAAATCTCTCTCTCTCTCTCTGCTTTCATGGCTGTGAAAGACTTCATCTTCAGGTCATCGACTTCCCAAGAACGCGAACTCGGTCATTTCAGATTATCCTCATTTTCGGGGCGGTCCTTACATTCGATGAATTTCTCTGCACCATCCAGCTCTTTCCTTAGCTGTTCAAAGCGCATAGTGGCCACAAGATACGGCCACAATGTGTTCTCCAGACAGGACATGATGAACTTGATCGATCCTCAGGATTTTATTCTCATCATGTTGTTTGAGGCCATGCATCACTTCATTCCTGAATTCAGTGGGACCTTGGAGCCTTATCGGCGTTCATCCGTCCATGTTCTCTTTTCCTAGTTATCGAAGGAGGACGAATCAGCAATTCATCATTGAAGTGCCAATTAGAAGTCACATGTCAGCCGGGGGCGTGTTTGCTGTCGCGAGCATGCAGTCGTTGCCATCAGCTTCGGCATAGAGGAACCCGAGTATGTGTAACAGGTCAGATAAATTATCTTGGCTTTGCTAGTCTCATCTCCCACGTGAATACAAGGGTTTCCATTCATCCGTACAGGCCGCGAGTTTGGGCGCGGCGCCGATGCCGTGATCGTCGGTATCACAACGGTGAAGCTGCTCGATGAAGCCGAATCTCCAGAACACCGGCTAAAAGGACTAGGGAGTTCAACCACATCCTCAAAAATCCGCATTAAATCTTGCTTTTCGGCCTGCGGAAAGTACCTTACATTTGTTTGCATGATGTTTGTTTATTCATAGAGGATGTTTAAATCCTTCGTATAAACTCATGTGGTCATTAGATTTCTATTAAATTCATTACAGTCACCAGTCCTTTTCATCGGATACTCCTGCTCTCTCATTGTTCAATCTTCGCCCAGCCCGCCACTAAAGCGATGGATCCCCTGCAAACATTAAATCGTCACTCTACGTACTTCGTACAAATCGAATGAGTGCTTTTTTCCGGACACTGTCCTCAACATCTCCAAACAACCTTCCTGCACGTCAAGAACTCCAAACAAGGACGAGGGTCCACCCAAAATCCGGATAATATCTCAACCCTTCTTCGGAACACTCCATGTTTGGATGCGGCGATGTTAGGAGCCCACGACAAAAGTACCATACTAGGTCGTTAACATATCTAGTTGAATCCATCTTATTAGATATATTAACCTTAATTTTTGGTATCAGCGCTTCTCCAGGCTTGAGCTCTTCGGGGTATCTTTCCTCTGACTGAACCATGAAGTTTGCCACAACGCCCACCCCTCATAAACTGAGTCGGTCACCATTATTCCATCAATCGATCATTGAAGTGCGCAATAGAATTCCGATAGCTTCGTCTGGAGATATTGTCAAGAGGAAGCCCAAATTCGAGCTCGTCAAATATATTTAGGTGAACTCACTTTCACTCGAAAACTGTAAGTCAATAAGTTATGGACAAGTAAAAAAATCGCAATTGCTCACGCCATATCATTTCTTTGTTGTGGGACTTCTTCAACGCAATTCAGCTAAAATTATGACAAGATATACGCAATCCCAACGCATTATAGTGGCACGACGAAACAAAATTTAGTGACTTGTGCAAGCGCGATGCTCAGATGAAAATTTAGCGACTCGAAACCTCATTCTTGCCAAAATGATGGGAATATTCGAGACATGAAAAGGTTGAAGTTCTGCTGTCTTACATGGGTTCAATGGGTCCGTGTATCGAGGGTGCTTCTTACTATGGTCACTCGGACAACCTATGTGCACAGAGGAGTCTTCGTCTCGTATCTTCTTCCAACAGCGACAAGTCGTGTTCTACTTCGCCTCGAAAGCTACGCAGGTCGTCGTTCTCTTGGGTGTGCTTTTTGGTTGAGCAAGCGAAGAGCGGGCAGGAACCCCCCTTGGACCGCACTTGGGAAGTCGTGTTCTGCTGATTTCTATCAAATCGATTACCAAATTAGCTCCCACGGCCCGCAATAGGTCCACTTTTTACCCTTTATATGCGAGAAAGTTTTTTTTTTTTTGTAAAGGTAAGTATAAGATTGATTATTCAAAATCACGTAAAACCTAACTAACGCACAAGGATCCAAAAACGACCCTCCACCAGGATCTACAAATGTGTAGAGGCGGATGCAAGGTAGATGGGAGGACATGCGCAAGAGCTAGAGGGGGAACAAACCCCCAAAACAAAAGTTATCGAACCAAAACAGGACAAGGGACACCCAAGCGAGCAAAGAACGAAGAGGCAACAAAAAGAGTAGCACCAAGAGACCGAATCCAACGAAGAACAAATCAGGTGAGAACCAGGGGGGTAGTGTTAGGCCCTAAGAATTCGCATGTTACGGGAGGTGCCTTTCACCTCTTTGAAAGTCGAAGCCTTGTCTTGAATCACCTTGAGGAGATACTTCTGAAGCGAAGTGGAATCACGAGTCTAGTTCCTGAATATAATGTGATTTCGCTCCGAGGAAATTTAATTAACAAAGAGCCGCAAAGGAGAATCTTATGATGCATTGGTGGAATTTCTTACCACCAAATTCGTGATGTTAATATTGATAATATAATTGCTGTTAATTATTATTTTGTTCTGAGTTGTACTGATCAATGAGACCTTAACGAGGGGGACACACCAAGGGAGAGGGGACAAGCTGTACACAACGCGACCGGCAGACCGCGAAAAAAAAAAAAGAAAAGTCGTTACCGGGCTCATTGAATGCGGTACTATTTTTGTTAAATTTTATTTGTTTTCTTCCGTTTTACTGAGGACGGCAATAAATTCACCGCGGGTGAAAATCGAAGCAATCGAAGCGAGAGAGGTACACGAGAAACGACCATGGAAGATGGATATTTTTTTAGCTAAAGAATCATCTTAATTGCCACCGTCTAACATAGTAGAATCGCACCGACGGCGGCGGCATAAATCGATACGCAGCGATATAGCATCAAAACTTTCTATCACAAAAGGCGAAATGACGCGAATAGTCCATAAATCGTGACCTAATGTGTACATGTGATCCACAAAACTTTCAATTTGATAAATATGATTTCTAAACTTTAATTTGATATGCAATATAATTCTTGAACTTTTAATTTGATCAATATTATCCATAAGCTTTTTGAACATGTTCAACTTAGTTCCTTTACTCAAATTTAGAAACTAAGTTGAAAATATTCCTATAGTTCGTGGATATATTGCATATTAGATTAAAGTTCATGATTTTTTTTTGTGTCGAATTAAAAATTTAGGGATTACATTGTATATTAGGTTAAAGTTCACTGGTCATTTGCGTCATTATACCACAGTAGAACTTCCTAACCACGTGGAAATGTGGAACTGACACGGCTTAGACCCAAACAAGTCGCCTTGCAAAAGGGGGGCTCACGATGAGGTCGAGATAAAAAGAAAGCCCGCCATCTCTAGCGAGTTTTTGGGGTAAATTCGATCGATCTCTCCTCAAGTCGAGATTTCATAGAATTTTTTTTTTGTCTCGCCTTCCTGAAAACTGTTGCATCCGCCATTGAATTGGCGCTCGTCGATAAAATCGCGCGTGTTGAACTTTTTAAGTGTTGAGAATGAAAATTTGTCTGATAACAGATGAAAATCGAGCGATAAATTGCAATGTTTTCTTACCGAAATGGAATGGTGAGGATTATTGGGAGGTTTTGTACAATTTTTTAAACATTAAATGCACGTAAAGTGCTCATCAAACTAAGCAAAAGTCAACTATTTTGTCCTATTACCTTCGCCCTTTTCTGAGTGCACCTCTTACTCTGGCCAAACAGATGCACCCAGAAAAACCGCAGTAAAAAGCAGTGTGTTACCATACATTGCTAAAGTCGAAACAGTTTGCCTCAGCCGCAACGACAACTAATTCGCCGTGTACATGTCAGTCTTTCACCCAATTACCTGTGAAATTTTTACTGTCGCCCTCTATATATCCTTGCTCCAATATCTTCAAGATTCAAAATTTATAAAGTGAATATTTCATATGAGAGAGAAGGTAAACACGAACAACAAAGAAAAATCACCATGCTGTTTATTCTTTTTGCGAAGGGATATTAACCCTAATGACCCGTGAATATCGATCCAATATGCAATGTCGTCCAAGAATTTGTGTAATGTGATCCGTGAACTTTGATTTCATTTGTATTGTCGTCCTTAAACTTCTAATTTTATCGGTGCGGTCCTTGAACTATTGCGAAATTTTCAATGCAGCTCATAAACTATGTGAAAATGCATAAAATTTTAGGGATCAAGTTAAACGTCAAATCAAAGTATATGGACCGCATTAAATAGATTAAAAATTTAGAGACGACATCGCACTTCTCCCATTCTGTGAACTCAAACACTATGGACAAGCAAGGAGAGCGTTGCATATTACATGTCAAAAATCAAGTACGAATCTCATTGACCCCGAGAAAGATCGGACAAGGAAGAGAATGTCTTTTGGTTTCTGAGGGCTTGAGAAATTTTGAGCCTTACCCATGAGGTCATAGGATTATGAATGATTGTCCTGTTTTCACTGTGAATAATTGTCCTGCTTTAACTCGTTCTAATCGAAATTATATCTTTTTACTACTTCTCAATGTCCCTCTATACTTCGACAAAAAAAAAAATGCCCAAATCTATACGTCAATCATCGTTAAGCAATTAAAGTTCCGAATGCAGATCGCCTCCTTCAAGGGTGACATTTGATGTCAATACATCGAATTCATTCAAAATGGATTTATCTTGTCATGCAAGATTTACGTATCTGCATTCACTCTCAATTTTCTCCCACGACTGCACCACTCCACCCCTTAAAAGAAAATTCTTTGTGTCAAATTCACGGGGGAGTTACAAAAAAAAAACCTTAAATCTATTATAATTGTATCGATTTAGCCTTAATTTTTTTATTTTGCCAATTAGTTCTAAACCTTTTTATATTTGTGTCAATTTAACCTGTTTGGCTAACCAGCGCTGACATTATACTTTTTTTTTATGATATTTTAATAATATTTTGAATTTATGTTTTTTTTTCTTTTTCATTTTCTTTTTCCTTTAGCTTACCTTCGCCGATCTTAAGGGTTTAAGGGGGGAAAAGCTAAAAAAAAAGAGAGATAGAAATCGCAAAATTTCAAAAAATTATTAAAATATTATTTAAAAAAGTCCATGTTAATTTTGGCCTATTAAATAAATTGAATTAATATAATTGTAATAGATTTAAGAATTTTTTAGTAATTCTTTTCAAATTTGCGCTTAAGTATCATCAACCATAGTTCTTGACAGCAAACGCAGCTAAAAAAAAACAGAAAAAGAAAGAAATCAAGAAAAGTAATTGTTGGTGGGCAATGAGAAAAATTATTGCTTATGATGCCGACTGAGGTCATCTCCTAAGTGATTAGACTTATGTGCTTGCTTTGGACCATGCACGGCCCAAAATCTATCAAAGCATCCAGTTTCAGATATGAAAAAAACAAAAGTTGATTTGCTTTCCCCCCGAACAGAAGCCGGAATTTCAAAAAAGGGGGAGTGAAAAAGTACCAAAAACGACACAAACAATCATCTGTCCATCAACACCCAGAAAGCGAATCCAACCAAATTCGTGATTTCATTGATTTTCAGCAAGCAGAACTCTAAAAATAAAAAACAAAAGATGAAGAGATCAAATTGAAAAAAAAAAAAAAAATCTCTTCTTGTCAAATCCTCAAAGCGAAGGAGGCCCCATGTGCCCCCCACCACAGTCTATACGCACCAGCCGTCGACTTTTTACGGTTACTCTGTTTCACTCTGTAACACCAAAAAAATAAAATAAAAAAGAAACAGAGAGAGAGAGAGAGAGAGAGAGAGTACAGAAGCCCCACCCCCCATAAGAACCCCTTCTCCATTCTTGCACCTCAAGCCAATCCCACCCCCTTCCCTCTCTCTCAAGACACATTCCTTTTTGTAGTCCTCTTCCAGGTCTTTGTTCCGTGGGAAGATCAGGGAGAGAAACGGGAGGAACGCAGAGAATGGGGCCGGTGAACGTGGCGGGGCTTTGCTTGGAAGTGAGCGTGGCGCTGTTGGGCGGGAAGACGAAGCTGAGCAGCTTGTTCTGGACGGCGAGGGCAGAGATGAAGAGGCAAGTCCTGAAGCACAAGAGCTTCACCATCTGGTCTAGGAACCAGAAGAAGAAGAAGACGGCGGCGAAGAAGAAGAAGAAGAATAAGAAGAACCAGAGGTTCAGCTTCCAGTACGATCCTTTTAGCTACGCCCTCAACTTCGACAACGGCAACTTCGGTTTCTTCTGCTAATGATGGTGCTTATGATGATGGAGTGTTTCGAACTTGTTTGTTTTGCTTTTTTTGGGGAGCAGCGGCGGCGGCGGCGGCGCTGAAGAAGATGGCAGAGGAAGAAGGAGGTGGGGTTTCTTTTTTTTTTTTTGGCGGGGAAGGGTCTTGTCATGTTTAGCAACTAATGGAAGGGAGGACCCACTTTTGGTTGGCAATCCGAGCTCAGCTGGTTCGCTTCATTTGAACCTGGAAGATGAATGATGAGCTCATTATGAATTTTTTTTCCTTTGTTTCACTAGCTTTCCTTCCTCTTTAATCTAAATATGGATTATCTGACTCCATTTTAGATTATCGGCCTATTTCGTGAGAAAAGAATAATTAAAAATTATTACGAGATCTATTCTTTTGAGAATTTACGGCGCAAAATATGTTGTTTCTCATGATCGCCGAAGACGGCCATGCCAACACAATCCTTGGTTCTTTTGCTTGGACTAGATCTGTAGGCGGAATTGCCTTCTTTGAAATGGCCCATCAGGTGGCTCATTCCACACCAAATTGGTAAAAAGTTCCCGGGGGTGAATTTAATAAAAAGCCAAAGTATAAAGAAGAGTGCAATATTTCCACCATTGTAGATATCACATTTAGATTGAATCCGACAAAAATGGTATTCTATAACCATAAAATTCCCAATGAGATGTTGCTGGCCTCTTCTATTTCGATCTTGCCCTGCTTTGGGTTGTTCTTTTGGGTTTTGTCCTTTTGTTTGGCCCTACACCTTTATACCCTCTTTATACCCTCCGGGACATTATTTTGTAACCTTGGGTATGAGGTTTGTGTTTGGTCATCTTTCTTTATTTGCGTTGTGCTTAGCTAATATATTGCTTACCTTACCAAAAAAAAAAATTTCCCAATGAGAGTTTTAAGCTCGGATATTAGTAATAAGGGCGCAAAACCCTATCGTGCTAATAGAATCCTTGGTTTTTTGCCTCGACTTGGTCTACCGGCGGAATTGGCTTGTGGATTCATGATTGAATTAGCTGTTATCTTTATCTTATAAAGATGTCTTGGAGAGGCTTTTAACTTGGTAGGCTCGAAATCGAGCTTGTTAAATGTAATAAAAAGATGTTGTCATCTTCATACAAGTTGGCAATGTAAAGCAGTGTAATTACCGGGTTAAATCCTTATCCAACCAGTCGTCGTCGAAGACATCCATCTATATTTATAGTGGAATTAGGAAATCAGGGAGACGCAGTATATACATATAATAACCCGAAGACATTAAAATTGTGTGGTTCATGCGTTCTATAATTAAAGCTTTCTCTCGGACGATATTAGGGCTAAAAATTGCATTGTATTCCAGGCTCGGGCTATGAAATAATTGTGATTTGTGCTTTTTCAGTCTAAGTAGTAAAGCAAAGCGAAAAATAAAGTATATACTCTTCCTTTCCCGCTTTTTTTTTCTCGTTTGGGAAGTTGTACTAGTTGGTGCCACTCGGAACCCAGATTAGACCACCCAAAAAATAGGTTCAGGATTCGGCTCCCATTCAAACCTATTTGGGCACCGATTCTAAATTTTGGGAACAAGTTGGAGCTAGGCTGGTTCTCGACTCCAAGTACCTAGGAATCGGACTGATTTTGGAATTGTTTTTTACTTACTGTTTAAAAGAAAAAAACCCTAGCCTCGTTTACCTAACTTTCTCTATTTTTGGTAGATTGTAATTTCCATTGCTTATATTAGTGATTGTTGCTTTTGCTAGATAGTTTTTATTCATCTTATACTTTAAATTGTTTCATTGTTACTCATATTATTTTACTGAAAAAGGAAAAAAAAAGTTATTGGATAGACCTTGAAATCTGACCAAAAAAATAAAATAGGTTCCGAAATAAGTTTCAAGTTTCAAAAATTTGAAACCGGTTATAACATGTTCGATTTCAAGGTCTAGGTCCGGAGCTCCCCTTGTTGATTTTTCATTATTTCTTTATAAAAACATCGAACAGTTGGATACTAATCTTTAATAGTTTGGTAGTGGGTCATGGCTGGGCAGCTAGTCATCAGAAATACCTTGCTGTCGGTCGGGCCTGCCCATACCTGATGGACCCGAAAGCATTTTGGATGGGCTGGGTATGCGACTTGTTGGTATACTCGGCCCAATTAACACGACACATCTTTTTTTGGTTAATTTTTATTTTATTTTTTCCTTTTCTTTTTTGAACGGCAACAGATTGGGCCCCACCTTCATGCTCCGCTCATCCCAAGCCCCGTTGATAGCTGCCTCCAACTCCAATGCCGGCGGGTGTCGGTCTCGAGGTCACTGTGAGAGTAACAACATAATTATTAGTTACAAATAGAGATGGTAAAATGGGTCAAGAACCCATATTTAAGAGTACGAGCCATAAATGGATTGCTTAATAAATCGAGCCATAAATGGGTCATTGGACAATTTAATGGATCTTACTAACTATTTTAAGTGAGTCAATTTTTTTTATTTTTCCATTTTGATTTTTTTAATTATAGAAATTGTCCACAATGTTATAGTAATTTAATTTTTGTAATAATTTATAAGCTTTGCTAAATTAGATTAAATATGAAAGTGTTTTAGTAATATGAGTCGGGTCGAATATGAATCAAGAATTGATTAAATCGAGTATTGATCGTTAAATTTGTACTACATAAAAATTGATCAATATGGATAGGATTATATTCGATCCGATTCAAATCCGATCTTATCTAGGCGTTTGACAAAAAGGCCCAATGTCTATTTGACATGGACTTCTTTCTTGGGGAGGGGAACACTACTTGCCAGTTGCCACAGAGCAAATCGAATGAGCTCCCACTGCTATAAAATCTCGACCGCCAACAACCTCAAACATGTGTTGCGAATCGCAGGTTTCTAGGGCCAGTTGTTCGAGTCCCACTGCTTCCAAGTTTGACCGTCGCAACAAGAACGACGAACAAACCCTACATTCACGTCCTGTTTAAATCTCAACTCCCACGAAACCAAACCCATTTGTGCTCACCGATCCAAAGTAAATGACTGAGCTTTCTTGAAGCGTGATTTCATGCTCTCTCTCCTCATTCGAAGAAAGTTTGCGTCTTCGCGAGAGAGAGCTAGAGAGAGAGAGAGAGAGAGAGAGAGAGAGAGAGAGAGAGAGAGAGAGAGAGAGAGAGAGAGAGGGAAATCAAATGTGAACGTGGAATTCGATGGAGATCAGATATGCTAACTCGCCACGTCCAAAACCCAACTCTTTCTGCATGAACCCCTCCTCCTCCTCCTCCTCCTCCTCCGATCTCCCTCTCTCTCTTCTCTGATAAATATTTCGTCTTGGGTTCTTTCTGAAACGCCGCTTTCTTGTGGGAGTTGAGCGGGAGAGCGCTTGCTTTTCTGGAGTGGTTCTGAAGAAGACACTAGGCGAGAGGAACCATGAATGGGAACCAGCAAGAGATGGTCGATCTCGAGGCACAAACCCAGAAAGCCGACGTTGACGGCGACGACCTGGGACTCGGAGGAGGTGCGGCGGCCGAGGCGGTGACGGCGTCGTGCATTTTCAGCAAGTCCAGTACCACCCCCATCACTCTCAAGGTACGCAAACGTCAGATTATACCAAGGTCGCTACGAATCATGTTGCTAGATTTGATCTGTAAAGATTCTTCGTCAGATACGATAACTAGAATTAAGGAAGAAGGGAAGAAGATCATGCGCGGTTTGGTCGACGGATCAGGCACGAAGCCATTACGAACCAAACCTATGCCCAGCGTGAGTCTGAAGTGAACAGGTTGAGATTGGCCATGGCCAGACGAGAAAAAGAAACGATGAGGCCAGATTCAGTTGCTTTCCCTAAGTTTTTAGAGTCTTTAAGCGTCCGGCGATCTAATGTCATCACTCTCCCACGTCGCATTGTGTTGATCTCGGATGGATCTTTGGTAGCGGCATATCAAGGTTCTGAATTGATTTGACTCTAGCAGGCTAATTAACACTCTTAAGCTTTGAATTGGATTCTTGTTACATAAACGTAATCAAGTTTGAAGAAGATTTATTTGAAAAACAGCTTTTATCTAGATTGGAATTCAAATATTCATTCCATTTAAATGTGGTATACTGATCATGTTTGATTACAGATAAGATTTTGCGAAGAAAAAAGAATAGCTTAAGCACAGATTTTACAATGCTCTTTATGTTTAAATTAAGACGTTTCCTAGGCCCCATAAAATTTAAAATCTTTGTGCGCATTAAATTGTGTTTCATCTTCTGTTCTGAGTTAAAAAAGAAATGCATGCGACTGTTTGAAGTTTGATGTAACGAGACTAATAGTTTGGGTCGCTTTCCTCCTAACTATGCACAGTTTCGCGACGTCGTTTACAAAATAAAGATTCATAGAGCAGCGGGAGGTTTCCTCCGAAAGAGTAGGAAGACCGAAGAGAGAGTGATCTTGAATGGACTCGCCGGCGTTGTTCAACCAGGCGAGATGCTGGCCATGCTCGGCCCCTCAGGAAGTGGGAAGACCACCTTGTTGACCACCTTGGGCGGGCGGCTTGCGGGCGGCCACTTGGGCGGGACCATAACCTACAATGGCAAGCCCTTCTCGAACTCGTTAAAGCGGAGCACCGGGTTCGTGACGCAGGACGACGTCATGTACCCTCACTTGACTGTGACCGAAACCCTAGTCTTCACCGCCCTCCTCAGGTTGCACAAGAGCTACACCAAAGAAGAGAAGGTCAAGCAAGCCGAGGAAGTCATAGCTCAGCTCGGCTTGACCAAGTGCAAGAACAGCATCATCGGAGGCAGCGGCGGCCTGAGAGGTGTATCGGGAGGAGAGAGAAAGCGGGTCAGCATAGGGCAGGAGATGCTCATAAACCCTAGCTTGCTGTTTCTAGACGAGCCGACATCGGGGCTCGACTCGACGACGGCTCAGAGGATCGTGTCCAAGTTGTGGGAGCTCGCGAAAGGGGGAAGGACGGTCGTTATGACAATTCATCAGCCTTCGAGTAGGTTGTTCTACATGTTTCACAAGGTGTTGCTCTTGTCCGAGGGAAATTCCTTGTACTTCGGGGACGGAGCGAGAGTGATGGAATACTTTGCCGGAATCGGATTCACGCCTTCGGTGGCAATGAACCCTGCCGATTTCCTCTTGGATCTAGCGAATGGCATTGGTAAGTGCATGTTCCTTTGAAACAGTCGTCCTCGAATTTTCTCATTATCTTATTAAGGTGCACGGCGAGCATGTAGCCTGAAATGTTTCCAAATGCAGTTTTCATGATTAGAATACGAGATAGAGCTGTATTCGATGAGATTACTAGCTATACATTTTTACTTTTCCAAAACTGAACTCCTTATTTACTTGAAATTACACCAAAACCACTTTTAATCTATGGATATCATCCAAAATGTGTTAAACTGAAATTGGGGGATGCATAATTTTGCATCTCAAGGCATAATTGAACGCTCTCGAATGAAGCAATCTTCAACTGCGCAAGGCTCTTGTTTTCAATCTGCCCTCGAGATCATGGTTCCCGTATGACCGCAGCCAAGGTTTGCTTGACTGTGCTATCGCTATCTTTCTTGCTGATTTTTTTACGTAACCGTTCCGGCAGGGACCGCTCCCGAAGATGAAGATAAAGAAAGCAAAAACGCGATAAAGCAGACCTTGGCTTTGGCATACAAGAATCATCTGGAGGATGGATTGAAGCAAGAGCTCTGCCTGATCGATGAGCGCATCATTAACCAAGGACACGAGCACAAGCATTCCGACCGTTGGCCAACGACATGGTGGCAACAGTTTACAATCCTGCTTAGAAGAGGGATCAAAGAAAGGAAGTACCAGTCCTTCTCCGGCATAAAAGTTGTGCAAGTGATGATCGTTGCTTTCATCTGCGGCTTACTATGGTGGCAATCCGAGGCTTCTAATTTGCAAGACAAGGTATATATATGATGGGCATTTTCTGACTTGTTCTTCCTATGGAAATTCCGATTGGACCGACTAAAAAATTCCGAATTATGCAGATCGGGCTCCTCTTCTTCTACTCGTCGTTCTGGGGCTTCTACCCCCTCTTCAGCGCCATCTTCACCTTCCCGAGGGAACGGTTGATGCTCGAGAAGGAGCGGTCCTCGGGCATGTACCGGCTCTCCTCCTACTTCGTGTCCCGCACCGTAGGCGACCTCCCGATGGAGCTCATCCTACCTTCCGCCTTCGTGGTCATCACGTACTGGATGGCCGGGATGAAGCCCACGGTGGCCAACTTCCTGTGCACCCTCTTCGTACTCCTCTACAGCGTGCTCGTGGCGCAGGGCCTCGGGCTCGCCATCGGGGCAACGGTCATGGACCAGCAGTCGGCGACCATCCTCGGGTCGGTGCTGATGCTCGCGTTCCTCCTGGCCGGCGGGTACTACGTCCAGAACGTGCCGCCCTTCATCGGTTGGATCAGGTACCTGTCGGTGAGCCACTACACGTACAAGCTCCTGATGGGGTCGCAGTACAAGCCTGACGACGCGTACCCTTGCGGCGATTCCTCCTGCTTGGTCGGGGATTATCCGGGGATCAAGAAGGTGGGGCTCGATGGGCAGGCCATATCCGCCATTGCGCTGGGGATTATGTTCGTTGGGTACAGGCTCCTCGCCTACGTTGCTTTGATGAGGATTGGGATGACCAAGAAAAGAATTTAGCGATTTTTTTTCGGTTTCTTCTCTCTTTCTTTTTCCCATTTCGTGACGTAATCTTCCGAGCTACATGTCGATGAGAGCTCGGTTTAGCACATTATGGTCGAGTCGATTTGACTTCAAGGATGATAATTGGTTAAAGTTTTTTTTCATCATTCGCCGCAATTAATCAAAGTTCAAAGTTAAAACGGCCTTCCAAATTCTGCTTACAACTCTTGCCATGGAAAAAGTTTTATTGCTCAGTTTTTTTTAACGAAAAATAAATAATTAAAAAAATATATTTTGATAACTTGTATATTTTGCCGACCCTAAATATTTTGGGATAAAGGTGATGTTGATATTGATGTTGATAATTTGTATATCTTGTGAAAATAAATAAATACAAAATATTTCTCATAGTCTATGAAAATATTTAAATATAATGGTTAGCGATAATTAATATATTTCATTAGCGATATAAGTAATTATTTTTATTATTTTTTTCCTGAATCATTCATTTTTTTTGCGAAATAAACCAAACCTAAATTCGAAATAAAATATTTTCGCCATTTTGGTATTGGTCGACGTTATCATTTGTGGGCTGGGCCTGCGGACCAAGACAGGCCCAATCTTAAAGATCGTTCAGCATCGACCGAGCCGGCCCAATAGGAGCCCGTAAAAATTGCCGCGCCCAGATCAAGGTCGATCCAAACCGTCCAGCATGTGTAAGAGATCGGACGGTGAGAGACGACGTACACGTCATCGATCTGCGCGAGTTGGCAACAACTAGAACGCGCGCGCGCTCAAGTGGCGGCAAAAGCCTGAAAAAACTTCACTCGATTCGCAATTTCGCATTTCGTTTTTTTAATTTCCCTCTTCAACGCCCTTCATAATACTTCCGCTCCTCATTCGGAATTTCATTCCAACCGAACACACGCGCGCACTCTCTCTCTCTCTCTCTCTCTCTCTCTCTCTCTCTCTCTCTCTCTAAAGGCATTTGTGTCATCTCTGCGACTCGGAAGGAGCAGCGATGGCGGGAGGAGGATCGTCGAAGTCGAATCCGCCGAAGGCGAGGAAGAGAGTGGAGGTCGACTCGGCGGCGGCTTCTTCGCTCGTTCGCGGCAAGGATGGCAGTGCTTTTGCCAGATGGTAATGTCATCGCGGTTTTATTCATTGCGTCACCGGAAAATCAGCGTCTAAAGTAGAAGTTCATGTAGTGAAACCGTGCACTGTGCTGTGTCAGTCATCATTTTAGGTTCGAGATTCTGGTTTCTCTGCGTCCCTGCTCAGTTTACTTCTCCTCTTAGCGCGTTGTTGGATTGGCGATTTGGTCTGTTTAGCCTCAGTAATAACCGGTGTGCTAATTATTCCCCTTCGGTGTTAGCTCTGTAGTCAACGGATGTGCTAAACCGTACGCGATGTTTGTGTATCTGCCAGTTTTCGATTTGCTTTTGCAGTATATTGTCGTTTCTCCGTTTGTGTTTTGGTATTGGTCCGTTTTTTCGTTTTTTCTGAACTGTCTGTGGTAAATAATTTGCCGACTCCTAGGTTTTGCTGTATAGCGTATCTGCTGTCCAGAATCTGGTTATCCAAGAAGTTGTTGAGCCTAATCTGCACGTGAATGTGTGTTTTGAGTGGAGAGGGCAACAGGTTATATGCGGGATGTAAGCGTACTTTGCCGGATTTGATTCTCATTTGGATTCTACTGTTGCTTTTCCGTTGAAGATTTTGTTTAATTTACTGGATTTCTATTTCACACTGTCAGTTGTTAAAGGAGTTCTACGGTAAATATTTTCTAGAATCTGATGTTACATTTGGAAGTTGTGGCCGATCTAAATGTGAATGTGGATCTGCAGTGAGGAGTGCAACAAGGATGTTCCGGTAGCGCTCATTAGCATGCATAGTTGCGGCCTTGATGCCAAAATTAAGATGAATTTGGGTATGTCTTCGAGCCTCATTGCCTTTAAAGGATAATATATGTGTTTGTACTTTGAAAATTCCCTTAGAGTTTTTTTGAACATGACTGTCAAGGTTCTTGGTCATTTTAAAATTGCATGCATCATTTTGAGTAATATAGGAAATTCCATCTGTGTTTTCAGAGGCTCAAGTAGTTGAAAAACCTGCTGAGGTGAAGAAGAAACCAGCTGATGGGTAAAACTCACATTACTGGTGTACTTTGTACTATCTTGGGATCACACTTAGGGGTGATTTGTTAAGTTCTTGCAATGTGTGCTGACGAATTGACAGAAAGAGGTCATCGGAACCCAAGGCTAAGAAAGCGAAAACAGAAAAGAAGGCTAAGAAGGGCAAGGATGCAAACATGCCTAAGCGCCCTGCCACGGCATTCTTCCTCTTCATGTAAGGGCATCATTGTGTATGAGTGTTTTTATCAACATCCCCTTTTTTAAAATTCGGTGCTGATTGAATTTGTAACTTTCCAGGGATGATTTCAGAAAGACTTACAAGGAAGCTAACCCAGATTCTAAGGGTGTTAAGGAGGTAAAAAATATTGACTTCTGGAGTAAACTTTTGAAGTTTCCATGTCAAATCCTTCCGGGCTAGACTTGTGTTTTGTGATTGTATAGGTTGCAAAACAGGGTGGTGAGAAATGGAAGTCAATGTCAGATGAAGTGAGTTCGTTTCTCTTTACTTGTGACGTTTCTATGTTGGGCAGTGTCTAGCGATGTGATCTGACAATTGATTTGCTGTAGGAGAAAAAACCATACTTGGACAACGCTTCTGAGCTCAAAGCAGAGTTCAACAAGGCCAAGGAAGCTTGTAATGCTGCTGATGATGTAGTGAGTTTGATCCTTCTATTGTCTATGGATTTACATGTAACTTACCTGCACGGTCGCACTTATAGATGCACTAACTTTTGGTTTTTTTAATTTTTATTGGACAGAATGAAGAGGGTTCAGACAAGGAGGAAGCTGCAGATGAGGAAGCTGCAAATGGTGAAAATGAAGGCAAGGAAGCTGAGGAAGTATCTGAGGATGAGGAGTAGTCCATGCTTTGATTTCCATTTAAATGTAGGATGGTTTTAGCGTCTGGCTTCTAGTTACTGTTGTAAATCTAAGTTCCAGCCAGTGCACATTTTTGAAATTCATAGACATGTTTTCGTAGTCATCATGCAGTTTGATTTTTGCACCAAAGGTCCTCAGTTAGTGGCCAGTGGATTAACCCTTTAATGCCTCCTCCATTCCGGGGCGAAGTGTTTCTCATTGCAACAGCATTCTAGCCACTTGTTCGAGTAGAAGACGGATGAAATTATTGAATAGCTGACTTCTGTGGTTACAACGGATAAAAAAATGGAAGAGCTGGAGAAGAATGATCAATCTTCTTCCCTCTACTGATCCTATATGGATATATATATCTGCTCACATGGCGTGAGCATTGATCTAATCGGACAATTCGGTTGGCATCTTACTGCCCCAGTTTGCTAATTCTCCTACAAGGCGGCAAAGGCTTGCCACATAAGCACAGGTTGTGGGCGTAAGCCACAGGTGGAAAAATGTTGAAAGGCCTCACTTGTGGTATCTGTCCACATAGCCTGTTAGCCCTGAAATTTGCATGGTGAACGAGTTTCAACCCCACGAAACTGCTGGGGATTCTTCCCGTGAGTGCATTGATAGACAGATCGAGCCACTGGAGATTGCCCAGTTGACCCAAACCCGGAGGGATGGTTCCGCTTATCCGGTTCCTTGAAAAATCCAATCTTTCGAGTCCAACCAGGTTTGAGATGGAAGCTGGGATGTGGCCCGTGATTCGGTTGCTTCCGATGTTGAGCACCTTCAAGCTCGAACCCTCTCCTAATTCGGGAATAGCGCCTGACAATTGGTTGTTGGTAACATCAATAGCCTCCAAGGAGCTGCTTGTCTTGTTACTCAATATTGCAGTGAGTGACCCTGTTAGGCGATTTGAGTGAAGATCAAGAGAGAGTAGCCCATCTGGTAGTTTGATCCCCGTAAGGTCAAAGCTGAGCTGATTGTTCCCCAGCTTAACATCACTTAGGCTGGAAATATTTGACAGAAAGCTTGAGATACCACCTGTGAAGTAGTTGTCGGATAGGTCTACGTAGCTCAAGGAATCCGGCTTAGTGAAAACTGGTAGGTTTCCTCTGAGTTTGCAGCCGGCGAGGCGGACATCATACAATGGTCTGTTCACGATCCAACCAGGAACCGTCCCTAAAGCGAGATTGTTGTAGGAAAGATCGACGGTCGAGAGAGAAGGGACTCCTTGGCTAAGGGAATTAGGTAAAGGGTTGGAGAGCTCATTCCTGGACAAGTTAAGGGACCAGAGATTCGTCAATTTCGAAAGGGAAGCCGGTATTTGCCCCGAGATTCTGTTGCCAGCCAACTGAAGCTGTGCAAGAGATTTTAGATTGCCAATCTGGTCTGGGATTTTGCCCGAGAGCAGATTGTGGCTCAAGTACAGCGCCGAAATGCTCGGCAAACTAAGCAATGAAATCGGTATTTGGCCCGAGAGTTGGTTGTTGGAGAGGTCAACATTGGTAAGGTTTGGGAATGGCCCCGAAAATTCCGGGACCGACCCCGATAACGAGTTGAAGCTGAGATCGAGAAACTGCAATCTCTGAAGGTTTCTGAGAACGGGCGGTATCGGACCAGCGAGGAAATTCCTCGCCAAATTCAGCTGAAAAACATTCCTGAGGTTCCCCAAGCTCGGCGGTATCTGGCCCCGGAACCGGTTGCCCGTCAGCGAAAGGGCCCTGAGCGACGACAATTGCCCGAGGCCCGGAGGGATGACCCCTTCGAGAGAATTGTACTCGAGGACCAACTGCGTGAGGCGGGGCAGTTTGAAGAGGCTCTCGGGGATCGTCCCCGCGATGTGCTTCGTCCCGGAGATCGCCAACACCTCCAAGAACCTCAAGTCGCCCAAGGAAGGCGACAGAGTGCCCTTCATGTAGAGGCCACTGTCCTCGACCGATCCCTGAAGCACCAGCCCAGTGACCCTCCCGGAAGGGCCACACTGGACGCCCTCCCAGTCCTCGCAGCAGTTGGTCCCCGTCCAAGAGTCGAGGTTCCCCGAAGTGTCCTTCAAGATCTTGGCCTTGAAGCTCAGGAGAGCGGCTCTGTCCACTTCCGCGCAGCCCGCCGGCGCTCCTCCTACTTCGGTGAAGCCGATGGACGCGATCACCATCGTCCGCATCAGGAAAAGAACGGCGACCCTTCTCAGAATCTGCATTTTTATTTTGCAATCTGTAGTACTTGGCAAAACGGATGATTCTACAAGGGGAAAAGATACAGCCTATAAGGCCTGATCTGACAGAGGAATGTTCAGAGGGTACTGCTCATTTTAACGTGCGAAGAGAGAGAGAGAGAGAGAGAGAGAGAGAGCGAGCTCGAGAAGTTGCTCGGCAATGGGGTTTTGCGATCATTCGATTCCTTCTTGGAGGCAAAGGAGGCAAGGTGTGATGATGGGAGAAGGTGCTGCAGTTTTGAAAAGAAAAAGGTGTGAAGAAGACGCCACTATCTTTTCGCCTATTTATAGCCCCCCCTTTTTTTATTTTTTATTTGTTTTTTGTAAATTTCTCGTTTTCCTCTTTTTTATTTTTTATTTTACTTTCGTTTTGGTGACACGAAGTTTAAAAGGCCGGGGGAGGTGGTAAAGGCATTCACATGGTGAATTTCTGACCGTTTGATGGATCACGAGGATCATAGTTCAACGGGAACGTTGGAGCGCACTGGATTCAAAAATTCGTCTCCCACTCTCGTTATAATGATTCAGGCCGCGTTTTTCTTCCTCCCTTCTGACCCAATAAATCACGGCTACACCAAATCGATCCACTTTTTAGATTTAGTAAACTAGATTTTTATTTTTATTTTAAATTGATGTATTTCTTTCGATCCAAAAAAATACTTAAAGGTGATCGATTTCCGATCTGGTCCGATTCCATCTAGTAACCGAAAGCTAATGAATTACTAATAGGAAAGATCAATAGGGATTTTGATTGTTACATATTAATTTCAATTAGTTTATATCTAAAAATGAATTAAAATATATAATATGATTAGTTTGCCGTTCGATCCCTCCTAGAAACGAGAAATAAATAGAAAATTATGAATTTCAATTTTATGGAATCGGAAACTAGATCGGCATCTCCGAAAATTGAACCGAATCTGGTGATTTGGTTGATCCGGATGGTTTCCAATTCGATCGTTTTGTCTTGTTCGATGTCTTAGAACTTGAGTTGAGATATTACTTTTTTTGTTTTTGTTTTTGGTAGAAAATGACTTGAGATATGATGACTTTCATCATTTTGAGGTTTTTGGAGTGAAGATTGTAGGGGGAGTGAGGTCATGTTTGGATGGACGCACCGTGTAGCCATCATGATGATGATGCTGCATTTGCCCCCAGCTTGCAATCTCTAAGTGGGTCCTTGGATTATTTATTTCATTTCTATGCTTTCTGGTAATTTTTCTATGCCACAATTTATTAAAGAAAAATTTCTAATAAAAGTTCGATGTGAATTTTATTTCAAGTAAAAACATGAAACACTCTTATCTTATTAGATAAGAGCATAAAACAAACATTATTTTAAAGAAGGGCATGAAATAGCCATATTAATATCAAAAGGAGTCTGACAAAAAAAAAATATCAAAAGGGGCATCTCCCTAGCTAATCAAGGACATTTTTGTCATTTATTATTTTATTTACTTTTACTTTTTTTTCCTTTTTTAATTAAAAAATCTGAAAGTTAAAAAAGAAAAGAAAAAAGAAATACGGTCTGCACTCTCTCCCCATCGCCGGCGACCCGTCGGCCCCCTCGCCCAGATCATATCAAAAGGGTAAAAAAAGAAAAAAGAAAAACCTTCCCTTTTCCTCCCCTAAATCACATGCGTGAAGAAAAGCAAATTTTAGTTCAGATCCATATGATGGACCGGCCTCCGACCCTAAACGAAGGGGATTTTGCTTTGCTTTTTAGCTCCAGTGCTTTATCTCAAACATGAAATTATTATGAGGACAGACCATTCGATAGCTCCTTGCTTTGACCCAAAAAAATAAAAAAATTAAAAATTTTAAAAAAAAAAAAAGACGGGATGGGTCTATTTTCGCCTCGTGAAATCGATTGACAACTGCATCTAGAAAAAGTTAAATTATTAGAGCTATGAGACAGTGATTGCCCAAGTAGCAATTAGGTCACAGAACAGAAGTCATTTGGATTTACCAGGCAACATGATGCCCTCGCTATCTTCGCATTTACTTCCACATGATTGCTGAATTTTGCCCTTTTCCCGGAAGCTTTGCTTGATTCCCATAACAGATCCATTAGGAGTAGCAATTAGGTCACAGAAGTCATAATATTTGTTTGCATTTTCCGTCATTTAAGTTGGACGGAAGTTAATAAAATGACTTGATTACACCAACTCGACAAGCTTTTAGGATTTAGATTGCATCTTTAGAAAGTTTTATCATTTAATTATACATTCCCGATAAGTTTCAGGATTTGATTGTACTTTTTAAAAGTTTTGGAACATAATTGTACTTCTGTGATATGTAAAAACTTCTAGTATACTCGTCTCGAAGCAAAATGAGATTTTCAGCCGGCCCTTCTTAAATATGAAAAACCAGAAAAAGCGCCCTCTTTGATACGGAAAAATCGGACACAAGCAATACACAGACATTCTGCCCGTTTTTAAAGGTGTATAGGCTCAACCTTTTGGATAATTAGCCGCCCGCCCATCGGGGGCACTATCGAATCTCGGATTCGATCGTGACCATGTGGAATGATCCCGAACCGATGTCACTTGCCCTTTCGGGACCAAATATGGAGTTTATTCACTGGATTTTGCTTCTTCTCTTTTGCACCTTTGTCTCCTCAAAGCAATTTGCTCCCAATCAATTATGATAATGCTAAGCTAATTGAACTTAAAAAAAGACACGGAAGATCACATCAATTTGCCAGTTAGCAGATAAGAGCGATGCAGCAACCGGCCTCCATTTAGGGGACCCTACCAAGGTCCCCTCTCCCCCTCCGCCAAACCTCCACGAGAGAAGGCCAATCGTGTGAACAGGTCCCAATTTGTCCATGGTCTCCTGATGACGTACGCACAGTGGGAATTTTTTAATCTTTATCGGACTACTTTCAGACAATGTTGTTGACTTCATCGTATTATTATATTTCAACCTCTGAAACCCGGTTGTCAAATCTTCCACCAAGTTCAGAGAAATTTCAAAAAATGCCCAGATCTTTGGGTTAAATCCCGCACAGATCCGCGCATTCTTGCTGCTTCGGTTTCGATCGATGAAACTGCCTAATATTTACGACGGTGGGTGAGTTGGGATATAAAATCGACCATCACAGTCGTGCGTCCCGAACCAAAAAAATGAAGAAGAAGAAGAAGAATATTTACGTTACGCAATGTAATTCTATCCTTATTTTTCCGCCCTCATCGTGCGATGATTAGGCCGGTTTATTCTCTAATTCATTTGCCTATTTTTACGGGCCCCCTCAAAAAAAAAATATATATATAAAAAAGGACCCACATGTCAAAGAAATTGCCAAGAGTGCATGTGATCATGTTAAAAGCAAAAGAGTGGAGCCTTGGAGGTACTTCAGTAAAAGGAAGAAAGGGGGGGGGGGGGGGGGGGGGATGGGAAGCTTCATGGAGAGTGGGATTAGATCATGCATAGTCTCCACTAATTACAAGTTTATCAAGAAGCTAAGCTTCGTCTTATGTGCATCCAATCAAATTTGTGCAAATCTGCCTTTTGATGGGACATTGAATCACTCCGTGTTTGTGCTGCCCTAGTGGATATATGTGTGAATAGGGAGGGTGGACCCTAAACCCTCTAAATGTGCACCCTTTTTGGGATTAATTAGACAAAATCTCAACGGCTAAGATTTCTTGATTTTCACGCTTTTTTGCTAATTAGCTGAGAATAAAGGAGAGGTGAGCATAATCTCGATCCCTTTTCTCCTCCATATAGATTAAGTACAAACGAAGTCTTGCTTTTACTATTCAAAGAAGAGTGTCAAGTAAGGTTATATTTCAATGATTACCATAAAGTTATAAAAGAGAAAATGATGGACTCAACATATGCGTGCAAAGATTGAGTCTATAAGTCTACCGTTAATTTACAATTTACCTAGACGAGCGAGTAAGCCCTTTCTGCTTTTTTTTTTTCAATTTTCCTCGAATAGATCAAAATAAAGGTTTTTTTTTCCCTATTTATCTCCTTATTTTTTTTTCCAAATGATAAACTTAAAGAAATGAAACCGTGTATTGTCCAATTTGAAAAGGGAATGCAAAGTCGGTGATTGCTAGAATTTGATAATGAAAAGCACAATTAATTATCTGATTTTTTTTCCCTTTGTTTTTTTTAAGTTTCTTAAATTTGGGTCACGACCCTTTAATGGCATGGAGCCATTGGAATCCAGAGAGACAGCAATGAACTCAACCGTACTGGGAATTTTGTCTGCTCCAGGTAGGACAGCAAAATGGCATTCTAATTTCCTCCCCACCTTTTTCTCTTTTGACGGGCTCGTGGTGAAGAAATTTTTTTTTTCCCCATCAGGTTGCGCTGATTGCGGGGCCAATGGGAGTCTTCCACGTGGCTGGAGGGTGTTGACTGGGATGGGATTTTGCTGAGCTGGATATGAAGCCCTTGAAGTTGAAGATTAGAGAGGGTCCCCACTTTTGATTTAGGGTGGACAAATTGGTGGGGTGGTTGACGACCGCCCCAAGCTCAAAAGGCCCATATGCACACTGAAAAGGGTGAATGATTTGGTTTGGGAACAAGACATCTGGTCCATGTCCGATCTATCTCTCCTCCACAAATTTCATGTGCGAGTTACGTCAATCATGTTACCGTTATTTAACTTTTGCTTTGCCCGCTGTCTAATTGTTTTGAAAAAAAAGGAGAGGAATCTTACTACTGTTTTCTTGTGGCCCGACAGGGGTAGCGATTTGAAAGAGAAGGGTCCTGACAAATCAAGATTCAAGAAGGGGGTGTCCTGTGAACTTCAGCTCCCTGTTCCTCGGACGATGGTCGCGGGTGGAGAGAGAGAGAGAGAGAGAGGGACATGCTCGATGGGTAGGTCTCGTTACTTACTATTCCTCCGACGTCGCCAAATGGACCATGGTATTCATTGTACGAAGAGGATGTGCTTTCATGATCATGTAAAAGTTCTATCGGTTCCTAGATCCATTTCGAAGCAGCGCGGCCCACATGAAAAGTTTCTATCGGTTATGTGAAATGACATCCAAGTCATCAATTCGATACGCACTGAGGTAGTGACGGCAAGGTCAATCGCCTCAACAGACGGTGAATCTATTACAAGTTCCCTTCCCATACGCCAGAATACATTAAAGCAACAGGGATCCATTTAAGAACTCATATATGATTCCTCGTGCCTCTCCGAGTAAGGCGATTAGTTTAGGCCTGATTCCTCGGCTTTTCAGGATATCCAAATAGCATTTTATACCTAGATTCTAGTTCCGATACACCTTGAACCGCTCCTCCTTGGTTTGCCCCAATATAAGAGTTGAAAACAGACATCAAAGCGTTAAGGAGAGGAGTGAAAATGTCAATTCGTCACTGACGCTTGGCACCTAGAGGAAAAACTTCTTTGAATTTGGCCACACATAT
Source organism: Psidium guajava (assembly GCA_016432845.1). Lineage (NCBI taxonomy): Eukaryota > Viridiplantae > Streptophyta > Magnoliopsida > Myrtales > Myrtaceae > Psidium > Psidium guajava. Next base: position 2,980,831 of record CM028234.1, on the reverse strand, counting down.
AGAGGCAGGCTTTTACCGCGTGAACTGCAATAATGTGCCCCATACACAAACTCGGAATCTTCAGAGCTTATTACTAATCCTCGCCTTCAATTGAGAGAGCTTGGAGAGGAACTTGATACAGACAGTCATTGTTGAGTTGAGAACCAGCTGGTCTATGTCTACTTGTCCAGCGAGCCAAAGAACTCGGTGCAACCATCTATATTCGTTTGAATGATCCAAACGAAGCATATCGCACCGCTGTTGCGGCAGCCGCACTAGGAAAGGATGTGTAAAGATACAGGCATTGTGCACCATGCCAAAATAGACCGTACCCAGAATGCAAAACTGAAATGAGTGCCATTAAGTTCCACCCGGTGGTTGCCGCCATTTGTTTAATAACTGCTAAGGAACAGATAATAAGGCCAAACGGTTCCACAACCCAAAGAACAGTCGGAACTTGGATTTCACTTGGGGAAAAGCAGGATAAGTCACATTTTCCTCAAATGCACCGCCATGTTACAGGTTCTTCCAATCGGATGGAACAACATTCTCCTCAAGGACATATCTTTTACAAAGCCTCATAAAATTCAAATCCACTCTTGAAGAGTAACTTCAAATCCACGGCCAAGGTTCAGGGGACATCAAAACAGAAAAGCAGAGTCGGGGACGAAAAAGTGGGAGAGAGATATTTGTCATTAACCAATATCAAATATAACAAATATATGCAGTCGCTGTCAACATCAACCTGCAGAAACTAGAATTGACCCAGAAAACAAAATCATACATCAGCTAGGAATTGTTTCCCTGACCGGATTGCCAGAAGTGCAGTTCTTCCAAGAAACTAGACATATTTTCTGCTCCAACATAACTAACGGCAGATCCAAACAATCTGAAATCAATGAACGGGGCTAGATATGCAACGTACCACAGACTGGAAGGAAGAACGTACCCTTCGTAATGGACGTATCCTAAGAAACCACTTACAAATTTGAAACGCCCTGGCAAATGAAAGAATTCCCCTCCAGCCAAAGCATCAGATGGTGGTTGTGGACGTACATCGTGCCATTTCTGTATGCTCTCTTCAGTAACCAACATAATTGGACTACCGAACAAGTCTCGGCTTCCCAATCATAAGAAATAAGGCACACCTGTCCTTGGTCCTCTCATTTGGTTGTTCTCTTCCGTTTCAGTAAAAAACTTTACTTCTCTCTCCTATTAGACATTAGAAGGAAAAAGAAATTATTCAACGAGATAAAATTCTAGTGTCTGATGATGTTGTAGAGGCGCACTAGCCTGGAAAACTCACCATGTTCTCATTAAAGCTCAATATAGAAGCTACATTTCCACACCGATAGCAGTAATTTGGCGCAGACCAGACCTGTAAAGGTACAATCAAGCATCAATTATGAGATTGAACTGACTGATCCCAAACAGTACCGCAGAAAGGGCTTTGAAGACTCACAGTTACAAGGCCTTTGTCTTGAAACATGTATTTAAGGCCTTCTTGCACAAGTTGGTGAGCCCGACAAACAAGATCGAGATTGTTTATATGATTGTACTGCAAGGACGGAAAACAGGGATTAAAATCAATAAACCACCAAGATTGAGCACCTTCAGATATAGCATGCCAACATTACCTCAGAAGTCACCCTGGACCCAAAAAGCCACCCTGCTCCACGAGGACTAACTGCCCATGTCTCAATATCTTCTGGATCACTCCACATGAGGTCACAGAATGGCCCCTCATGTGGGATCTCACAATTCCGCTCGATCAATCTTATCTGGAAAACGACCAAGAACATGATGCCATAAGTACAAAGCAATCAATCAAAAGTATTCATCAAAATGAAAAATCTGCCACAGGTAAATTGCTAGGGATATTACAAGTTTCATAGAGGAGATAAACTCATAACCAGATCAAAAAAGAAATGACACAGTTAATCAATTCATTTCCATTATCTGGTAATTCTGTGAATAATTCAGTCACATCACAAGAATGAACAAAGGATACTTCTCAGACAACACAAAGGTATCTCTTCAAGCCACCGCAACTAATACATTTAACATGCTCAGAAACAATAAAAACATCAATCGCATGGAGCTTTCTAACATCAACCCATTTAAAGAAATCTCTAGCAGACAAACACTTCACAATTCTGTAGCGGTCTTAAAAGTGTAACACATACTGTCAACTAGAACAAGAGGGGGCCCCATCCCTGACTCCTTATGCTCCCATTTTTTTGTACTTATGTGGGATCTTTATTTCAAATTTGGCACTCAGAAGAGTGATTCACCTTAATATTGGAGCTGATACAAAATTGCTGACTCCCATCATATGGAAATCTTAAGATGATATATGTTAAGCATAAAGGTCCAACAAATTTCAACGTTAGGCAACACATACCATAGAGTTTATGTGCATCAACTTGGTTAAGTGTAATGAAGAACGAAGCTCTTGTAATAAATCCATATGATTCAGCTAATAACAAATTTCAAATAGATAATGATAACCCTCTCCCTTCTCTTGTCCTTTCAGCAAAGTTCAATATAGACACTGCAAAAATATACCCACATGGCTATGAAAATAAAAAGTCCAGCTCGATCAACCTAGATGAGAAAGGACAAAAGAAACCAATCCACATATAATTAAAAATGCGGAGTTAGATCACTAGTCAGAAGGCTAAAGAATCATGAGTCAGGAGATGTCTCTCGTTAGTAGCGAAATGAGCAAAATGCATAAAGGAAAGACCTAAAGAGTACATGGGCCTAGATCCCTAAGAAAAATCTTTAATATGTGGACCTTATAAAGGAGACATAATAATGACACAAAAGAGTTAATGTATCAGACAGAAAAATAACAATAAATTTCATTTTGCAGAGAAGGTAACAATTCTTTCAACTTACAAAGGGTAGATGGCCTTCTATTCAAAATACTGGGCTGGCCATTACTCGGTATTCTAATTCTAGCATGGCTGTAACAAGTAAAGAAACTCATACCATATGTTTTAGGGAAAGTCTTGCATTCTCATTGATGTGAAACTTAAAATTTCAATACCAATCAGTTCACCAGGACTAAGTTTTCAGATTATATCTTGTATCCTACGGTTCAGTACTCCAAGAGGAAAAAGAAAATAGTTACACTATTTATCCTACGTGAAAAAGCTTGCTTATTGAATGGTGGCATTTTCAATAAAACAAGAACAATCATAAAGTTAAATCTAGTGGCTGTTGATTATAATTTGCAACATATTTCTACCAATGAATAAGTCAATTCTAGAGTTTGGTATGATTCAAAACACAATCTGACGCAATTACTGAAGGAGACCTGCTGGACAAACTGGCGAAACTATGAATAATTAACCATAACAAGCACCGGAATACTCTTTCAAGCATATTCGCAGTCCAGAGGCACATTCACATAAATATGCCTATATGAGAATCTCAAGTCCCAAACACACATGCCTATATGAGAATCTCAAGCCCAAATACCTAGATTTGATGAAGAGACATTTCAAGAGAAAATAAGCATCTCAGGTCAACACTAGATGGTGACTACACAGCTTCTCCGTGATAAACGCATGTCTTAATGACAAATAAAATGCAATCAGTATCACGTCAACATTTGAAGTACCTGGTCAATAGTCCTAATGTCAGGAGAGAGACCACCATGGACACAAAGTACCTGCATAACAAAACAGATTAAATATGTAAATTTAGATTTTCCGATGCTTCTGCATATGAAACTTACCTCTGTGTGTGCATGTGTGCGCGTGAGAGAGAGAGAGAGAGAGAGCTGTACCGTTCCATCTATAATTGCTGAGAGTGTTAAGTAGTCAAAAACATCAGTGCAATACCGCCAAGCATTGGCATTTCCATACTTCCTTTGGCATTCGTCATAGAAACCATATACCTACAAATTTGCCAAATATCAGACTAAATAGCTAAAGTACCATGCATATTACTACATTTATAGATCACCTAGGCCTGAATGTATCTTGCCAACTATTTTCTTAAAATACCCAAGAAAATAAAAAAATCACGGCTTCCTCAATGGTTATCAAAGTCCTAAAGCAATGAAGCCATGGCTTAAGATATTTAGAGCACAACAATATTTGCACAAGCAGTAGATATGTCCCTGAAATTATAACGAAGGTTTCTTAGGTATAACAGCTGGAACAAATATACTTGAACAAATAAGTTTTGCTGAAGAGGGCAGCGTATAAACACCACACTTTCTACCTAGAGGGCAACACCTTGCCAATGACTAAGATGAGAATGGTTTCTTAGATGCTTTATCTTGTCAATCACTATCGTTAAAGAACATCGTCAATTCTCGCCACTTAAGCAAAAATTTTCTTCAGATAGAACAGAAATCATATTTACAGACGCTAGTGCAATGAGCATGAATGCTGTAGGCGAATGGTTAATTCTTTCGTGTAAACAAAGAGAAATGGTTAGGGAATTGTAACTTCAACTTATATTGAAGTTAAAAATAAAGATGTAGGCCTTCTTCTATCGTTTGGATAAAAACAAAAAAAATACGAAACCCGAGGAGACTATAGAAAGTTCATTACAGGAGGTGCATTGGTACTAAAAGCAGCCAGATGCACATCTCCGTAAGATGCTGAAAGCAGAATAAGTAAGTCCCTTGTGCAGAACCGAAGAAAGTTTTGGCAGGGGAAAATCCTTCCAGATGGAACTCATACCTGGGTAAGTTGCCTGCTTTCATGATTTCCACGTAGAAGGGTAATATTGGCAGGATATCTGCCATCACAACCACCAAAAAGGGACCCCCAAAGAAAAAAATCAAACTCAAACACAAGATAGCTTCTTCAAGGAACATCTAATGACAAGCATGAGAAACTATAAATAAGAGGATTGCTCCTTTAGCAAGAACAACAATGGCAGCTAAATAAGTAAACTCGATTTATCTAAATGTTGCTCGTGTATAGCCAAGAAATAAACTAATTAATGAAAAGAGAATTAGGCAATGTCAAAGCTCAATGGGATGACAAATGCGTAACCAAGATTGATAAACCAAAAAAAGAAGGCAACAATGATGTCGGGCATACCTAGCTTTTAGAAGCAAAAGAATAGTAAACACTTCAAGACTGTTATAGCCTCGGTCAACGAAATCACCCTAGAAGCATCAAGAAATGTGTATGGTAAGAGAAAGCACGCATAAAAGATGTGGAAAGATATCAAAGCCTGTATTAGCACCAAAGCGGTATACTATACCATAAATATGTAATTTGTCTCTGGTACATGGCCACCTGTCTGGAAAAGTTTCATAAGATCATGGAACTGACCATGAATGTCACCACAGACAGTAACTGGACTGTTGACGGGTTGCACATTGGACTCCTCTATAAGAATCTCTTTTACCTGTGATGTTTATAAAAAATGATAGTCAGTCTATGGGCTAACAGCAAGTTTGTATTAAAATAAGAATTCCATGGGGCAGGCAAAATTAGAAGAGCTGAAATAAAGGATAAATCAAAGTATTTGTATGTGATGCTAATGATCAGTCTTGTAATTGGAGATACCATTGTTACTGGTACAGAAGTTCCTATAAAAATGCGTGTTAAGTAATCACAACACCACCCAAAATCAGGTCAAGTTTGCCTTCCATCCAACAAATTGTATAAAAACAGTGAATGAAAAATGCAGGATATGAATTTCAATAGCTGTCCTTGTAGTCACCTAAACAAAAGTAAGAGAACATGCTGCATATATGAGCACCAAAGACAACATTAAGGGTAAATCCCAAATCTCACATCAAAATAAAAAAGCCATGCAGTTCCATTGTGTTCATTTTCTTTCTTCTCTTACAACTTAGGCTTGTTCATTTGCATAGACATCTGTAAAAGCAAACCCAACGATTGATATTGCCCAACCTTTGAAAAAATGAAACTGCACTATAAAAAGATACTTCGAATATTGACATAAGCATACTGAAATGACAAATATGCCTCCGAATTTATTCGCAGATTAAAACAATAACTTACTCAACAAATAAAGCGTAAGAACACTTCTCTTAAAGCATAAGATATTCGAGGCTGCATGCTATGTCTCCCATTTGGCCACAACTCGTCTACTCTATCTATTCAAAATACAGAAATTGAATGCGTCGAGCCAGTGCATCCTATCCTGAGGAGCCATGAAAAGAAAAGCCCTCGACCAGCCCCAACAGACCAAACAACGCCTAGTGGGACAATCAAAGGGATTGCTTTTTCGCGTTTCAATTACTTGTAAAACCCAATCCAGCAAAATGTGAAATACCCCAAATTTCACCAGCTCTCTCTCCCAGCAACCAAAAAGCATAAGCTGAATCGCACAACAACAGAAGCAGAAACAGGATCGCGAGATCCCAATTCCCACCAACAACAACGAGACAACGACGAGGCAGAAACGCATTCTTTCCTTTCGCAATGCTTACACGTATCAAGGCGGGCAAGGAGCATCCCACAAAACTTCTCAATCGCACAGATTCCAACTCGGTCAAAACTCAAATGGAAAGAGTCATTTCAACTGGACCGGAGCCCTAGACAAGCCCAATCGGGCACGGCGATGCGTCGGGCGTTAAAAAAAAAAAAAAACCCTAAGTTCAAGCAACCACTTAACCGAGAGAGAGTGAGATAGGGAGAAGGCTCACGTATTCGCAGAGTAGCTGGAGCTCGTTCTCTAAGAGATGATCTCCTTCTTTCACCTTGGAAATCCACGCATCCAAATCCATCTCCGTCGCCCCTCGCGGAAATCTCCTTCCGCGTCAAACCGAAAAGAACGAGAGGAGGAGGATGAGCGAGAAGCGCAGAAGAATTTCTCGTTCTTGTCGAGTTTGTGCGTATGAAGGCGAACAAGAACGAAAGGCACGAACCCGAAACGGAGTGAACATACACAATCGCTGCTGCAGGTCAAAATGCTTCCTCCTGTCAAAATCCTCTCTTTTTCTCTTTTATCTTTTTTTTTTTGTGAATTTCTGTTTATTCCTCTCTCTTTATTTTTTCGGAGAAATTTAGTCCCCCTTCAGATTCTGTCTTAGTCTTATAGCCGAGGAGGGGGGAAATAGAGCGAGCAAGATATTTGCAAATATCATTGATAATGTAAAAAATTTTCAAACTTATATCTAATAATCAAGAATAAATTTCCAAGCGCGAGTGAAAAGCAGCAAGCAAGTTCTTGGTAGGGCGATAACCCTGTGAACCGAGCAAGACACTCAACAAAAAGGGAGCACACTAAACAAGTATGGGTCGACTTCACTTTAATTAAAAGCGAGGACCACTACAGGAGGTCAAATTAACGAGCTAGGGAAGTCCGAGGGCCTCGGTCAGCATTGGATCAACCAATAGGGGGCCGTAGCTTTTCACTAGATTATGTTCTTGTTCACGTATCCATTTCTAGTGGAGGGATTTCAAGGGCTCGAAAGGAAGAAGTCTTAGCCTTAGTGGAGTCATTTCTAGATTCACTTCTTTTTTAAGGAAAGAAACCGATCTTAAGCGCTTCTTGCTAACATCCTTAAAAGGAGAGAAAGAACTTTGGGGGTATCAATCAACATATAGATATAAAGCAAAGGATGAGATGAATTAATGAAAACCCGATATTTAAAGGTCAATAATGTTAGAAGACGACTGTCGGTATCTCTTCGATAGCTCAATGCACCCAGTACAATCGGAATTGTGAAAAGCGCTTACCACATTGTTTGTTCAGTTTGAACTCGATCAATTTGATTCCATTTTAATAGTTAATTTGGAAAAATACCAAACAAGAGTCTGAAATGTCATTATTTTCTTAAATAAGGACATGAAATAGTCATAACTATTTCAAATGAAGTCCTAATCTTGTTGACCGGTTAAATATTTCGATCGGTCATAGACCCGAGCGAGGGCCGACGAGCCTTGCTAGAACCTAGAGAGGGCCGACGGGGGACATCACCCCTTGTTGAGGGACATCACCCCTTGTCAAGGGACCAGTGACGGGGTTGCGCCCACTTCGGAGGCCTTGGGTTTCTTTGCATGTTTTATTTGTTTATTTAAGTTTTAGCCTTTTTTAAGTTTGTATTTTTTTTATGGATTGGTAACCTAATATTTAAGATTTTTTTAAATCACGATTTGGATAAAAACAACATCCTTTTAGTTCTTTAGTTTACTTTAATAGGGAGAGATAAAATATTAAAAATATCGCGTTAGTAATTTTTGTTAATTGAATTAGACAAAATTAGCGAAAGAACTAGATTTTTACACAAAATTAAGTCATACGCGAAGGCTTGCAAGCCCTTGTTGGGCACTAGTGAGGTTTGCCTTGCCTAGGTCTTTTTTGGGCACCGGTGAGGTGGCCCTTGCCTAGATCTAGAGCAAGCATGCTTTACTTGTGGCCAGAGAGGGTTGCCCAAGCCAGATCAGTGTAGCTGCCGAGGGAGGCCTCACCCGACCCTCTTTGAGCATCGCATCAAATTGGCCAATTGTGAAAAGAAAAGAAAAAAGAACATAAAAAGAATCCATTCATGCCTTTATTCGAAAAAATAAGGGCATTTCAAATCTTATGGGATTAAATTTGATGAATGGAAGTTTAGATTTGGTGGAAACCCTTTTGGATTTTCTCTCAGAAGAAATAAATAAGTATTTTAGGTTTTTGATTTTTTCTCTTATTATCAAATAATTGAATTTTGATTACTAATATCCGAAATTGATTTTTTTACAGCACAAATAAAATGATTTGTATTTTTATTTGTTTTAATTTTTTTCTTTATTTATTTCATTATTGTAAATGTACGAAAAATAAAAAAACAACCTAATAGAAATGCAAATTCCAATATTTCTCATCCTTCAAAAGAAAGTTACGGAGGAACGAAGACAACCTACGGAAGTCGGGAGCGATGAACGAGGATTCGCTGATGGCGAGGCCTTCTTCTTCTTCTTCTTCTTCTGGAAGTGGTGCGATCAGCTCAGCCATGGCTCTGTCTAGCCTTGACTTTCAGGTGGTCGTCGTCTCTCTTTCTATGTCTTCTCTTTCCCTTGAATTTTCTCGGAATTGTGTCGTCATCAATGGTCGTTATCGCAATGAATTGGTGCTGCTTATTTGCAATTCCGTACACTGAACAAGCGATGTTTACGCGCAGCTTTTGAATAAGGAAGGTTGGAGGGAAGGAGCTGGTCTCGGTGCTTCTGAGCAGGTAAGGCTTAATCTTCTCCTTCCTCCTTTTGCTATTGATGCGCTTTTATGGAATTTTGTGGTTGAATTGAAATCATCGGCTTTTCTTGGTTTTCTGGGATTGGGAAGAGTAGATCGGATATCCATTCCCTCGTCTCGTGTTGCGGCATTCTTCCGTTTGTTTGAGCTGTTTGGACAGGGTTGGAGACTTGAGTTGCTTGGTGAAGCAGTTTGACATTTATTGTAGCTTCTGGTTGAAGCTTCAAGTGGTTGCTTCGTTGCTACAAGCGAGGACTATCTGCAGCTGAAAGGCATTTATGTCTCAAACATTTATTGGGGTCAATTTTTTCAAGGAAAGAACCACGGCAGCGTGTGATTGGATAGGAAGTTCTGAAGTTAGAGTTAAGCAACTGAGGTTTTATTCATTGGAATTTTTTGTTTTTGTTAAGTTGTTCTTCCTCAACTGCGGTGGTCTCTCCTTGCAGCAGGCATGTAGTGGGAATTAAGTCTTTGGTTGTTTTCGAGGGTCAGTGATCGAAATGAGGTTATGTATGACTCTGATGCATGAGACTGCCAGTGATGCGGGGTAATTTTGAGAAGCAGATTGTAATGTTTAAAAGGAATGACCTTCGGTCCTTTTACAGGTTGTGGGCATTCCTTATCAATTAAAAGATGGTCATCATGAAACTTGCCTATCTTTGTTGCTTGTAGTGTCAATGGCTGTGAGGAACTCAACATGCCATTGTGTCGCAGATGGTGTGACGGTTTTTTGATTCATTACAAAGATAAAAAGAAATTGAGTGGAACACATTGCCCACTGATAGAAACTTGCACGAGAATAAGAATTTATTACTGGGAAGTAACTGCATTATTTTGCTTTTGTCTTTATGATAATTTCCTTGCGGATTTTCTTTCTTCAGCAGGCATCCATGGGAAGGGAGTCAAACTCATTGGCGAGGTCTAGAGAAGCCATCGGCTCGTCGAATAGGGGATTTCAGGTAGTCTCTATACCACTCTCCCCTTCCAAGCCCCTAGCTGCACCTAGCTACACCAAGCATCCCCACACCTATGTATTTGTTTCAATTTTTCTGCTTCTGACTATCTAATTTTCATCTTGATCTGTAAGCTTAAGCGCTTCCCTTTTGTGGCAGCTTCTCAAGAAACATGGTTGGAAAGAAGGTACTGGTCTCGGAGTGTTTGAGCAGGTCGGTATGCTTTATCTTTTAAGGAAGTTTTTTGTAGTAGGATAATGTTTCTAGTGAGTGAGATCAATGCAGCATGGATATAGTCGGTCTGTCAGATCATATTCTTTTTTTTTCTCTGCTGGGTCAGTATATTATTTGGAAAGGGGTCTGGCAGTATGAATGTTGTGGAAATTCTGGTATATCACTTCATAGGCAATTTGTTGAGCTTATTTGGAATCTCCTAGTTTTAAACTCAAAAGGTTGAGTTGCTTTATCCACGTGCATAATGAGTTGTTTGTTGCCATGTGATCTGACTTGAGGAGAGCGTGTTGTTTTAAATAGGCAATTTGGGCATTCGAGATTGAAAAGCCCACAGTTTAGTTTAACGAATATCTTTGCTTTGGAAAAAATAGGTGATTCCTCTAATAAATGAGAAGTAGGCTAATTATTGAGTCAAATTTCTTTGGGATCTTTTAATTTTCATCTCATTCTTGCACCTGGCGATATTTCCATCCCATGAGTCTTTATTGAGTGAGTGTTATCCGGTGCATTTTTTATTGCGACTGATTTTAGTCGAAATAGACTAACTTTCCATGCTGTGATTAGGGTCGATTGGAACCTGTTGAGACATATTTGAAAAATAATAAGCGTGGCCTTGGAGCAGATAGAGTGAAGAAGAAAGTTCACCCTTCTCATGCCGGTCGTTCAGACCAAAACGATGAAAATGTAAGTAATCAAATGTTTTTCAATTCCTCCATCTTAGAAATTCACTACTGAGTATTAACTTTCTATTCAATGTTGAAAGTCAGTTCGTTTAGCATCTTATAGTCAAAATAGTAATTACATCCAAATAACATATACACATGAAGAGCTTAAAGTGGATTAACTAGGTGGATTCGGATTTTGATAAGTTGCATTAGATATTAAAGTATCTTAGTAAATGGTGGGTAGGGGTTGGGTTGTGCATGGGTCACTAAATTTGTATTGCATATAAATGGATCAAAATGGGTTCCATGGGTCAATTGAGTCGGATGATCTTTGACCTACCTATTTGACGGCCCTACTTGTGAGGTAGAAAGATCATTCCCGCTCAAGACCTAGCCCACAAATCATGGAATGAGTCGCATGCTTGCCCATTGCTTATCAGCTATTTTGTGGTCAGGAAAAAAAACCTCCGAAGAAGTCTAAGACTCTCTCAAAGAAGATGAGAAAATTGCAGGAGCAAGAACAGAAGTTGCAGGAGAAGGAATTTGAGCGGGCCTTCTTCAGGGAGTTCTGGCCAGAGAATGTGTGACAGTGAAATCAAAGTTCCTTATTTTGTTCATTCTGCCATCCGCAAGGGCAATGTACATAATTGATCTCACTCATTAGGTTGTTATCGTAATTGCGTAGCCTTTTCAGTTCGCAGTTGCTAACCATGGACCCCAAATCACGAGTGAGGTGTGTCGCGATGAGTCCACATCATCCGTTACGGCATCTTTTCATGTGCTATAGCATTGGGTTTACATTTTCTTCCTTCTTTTTAAATTTTTGGCGAGGGAGCCAATCATCATCAAGGTTGTCCCTGTACAGCCATTGCTGTAATTTTCATTTTTTTTTTCTCTTTTTTCCATTACTCTCTCAGTTTACAGTTGCAATGACGAGTTACCATCTTCTTGTGGTGAAGCTTGTAAAGCTATGCCAAGCATCGCAAGGGCTCCATCTTTTTTGGGGGGTCATGTGATGCGAGAGATGTCTGTCTGAATCATTTATGCCTCGGCACGTTAGCCCGTTCATGCTTTTGGAGGTATGCACTTCCGAGGGTTACCACTTGATTTAATAATAAGTGGATAAATCTTCTCGGGGTTGGTTCAAGGGATCATACTCCTTTTGTCGGAGGAATGCTGCGTATTGATGTCATGTGGTAAAAGGCCTATCTCTTTTTCGACATTGATTTACCGAACATTTCTCCCTGTCGTACGAGAACGACGCGACTGTCAAAAAGTCCCTCCTTTCCTAGCATGGCGAGGCTACCGGCGATTCAGCTCTCTCGCTCTTTGAGTCCGCCCATTATCGGCGAATATATGTTGTAATTGAAGTTATTATTATCATCCCTTCAAATTTTGATGATGAAGATATGCACATGGAATTTACATCGTTAATGGTTTCGCGGTCTTGAAGTGTAAGGGACAACCCTTTTTTTTTTTTAACCATAGAACGGTTTAGTACATGAAAAGAGACCATAAATACGGGATAGAGTGAGTGGTTCTCCATCCAATCTAATTTTCCTTAAGAATCAAGAATCGAACCATCGATCCGATTCTAGAGCGGGTCAATGGAGTCAAGCAAATATTATCAATGTCATAATTTTTGAAGAAATGACTCTAAAATAGTAGATTCTTTAAAAAAAAAAGTGAGATGATATAACTTTTTAGCATAGTCTAGTAACACATAGCATTCGATATTGGTGGGTGAGTCATGGCGACAACAGAAGTTGGAAAATAAACTACGGTCCAAATTTCAACCGCATAAGACCCCATAAATGCAAAAAGAAATTAAATGAAAATCGATCGACCCGGCCTGGACTTACCCCTAAAATTGAGAATCGGATTATGATCCGGTCCGATCCGGTCCAGACTATTTCTGATCCGGTGGATCGAATTTACTCGGCCCCCGCATGCGGGCGGAATGAAGTGGGAAAATCTTTCATATTAAACCCGCTAAACCCTCACCTTGCAGACAGATAGCCTCTGCTCTCGCACTCCCCAGTCCCCACTCACCTCCAATGGCGCTCTGCACATCTTCTGTCTCTCCCCGGTTGACTCTCCGACCGAAACCCGCCCAATTCGCCTTCCTCGACCCTCCCCTCTTCTCGCCACGGACCTCTCTCCCCCAAATCGCCCGCTCGAATCCCCTCCCGTTCTCGCCGCTATCCGCGACAACCTCGACTGGCCGATCGGCATTCGTGCCGGCCGCTTCCAAGGGCGGCGGGGGCCCGGGCCGAGGCAACGACGGCAAGAAGCCCGCCGCCAAGGAGCAGGCGAAGGTGGAGGGAGAGACGGTGGAGGTGGAGGAGGACCTGCCGTGGATACAGGAGAAGGCGCTTGACCTCGTGGAGTTCACCGGCTCCGTCACGCAGGCGATTCCCGGCCCTAGGGTCGGCTCCAGCTCCTTGCCGTGGATGCTTGCCGTCCCTTTGGCTTACGTCGGGATCAGCTTCGTGATTGCCTTCGTCAAGACGGTGAGGAAGTTCAGCTCTCCAAGAGAGAAGCGCCGGAGATTGGTGGGTCCCCTTGGCTACTCTCGACTCGTTCTGGAACTCAACTCCTTCGGTATCGGGATAATGGAGTCTTTGATGCTCCTGCAATTAGCCTTTTGCTAGCCGGGAAATGTAATTCGAGGATGTGGCGATTTTTGTTGATGTCGTGTCAGATTATTTCTTCAGGTGAACAAAAATGCTATGCTGTGTAAATCAATTGATGAGCTACTTCAAAAGGGGACTGAAGTGCAGCACGCTGATCTCGAGGGACTTGTGAAGAAGGTGAGACCTGTAATTCATTTTTTATAATTTAGCATGCATCCAGTGCTGATCTTTAGTTTGAGGGGATAAATAGCCAGCTTGTTGGTGGTTGAGTTTTGCAGAAGCTGCATACCGTAAAAAGGAAGGAAAGGGAAATCACTTCACTCGCTTCTGTTTTCACTGCAAATACCTGAGTTGTTGTTGGTGCTGGAAAGATTGAAAATTTATAATGTGAAGCTATTTAGAAGGATAGAATGGATTGGAAACATACAAGCCACCTGCTGATACGCCAACAAATGCTGGTCGGCAGTTTATTTTGCACATCGCCTTATCTTCTTACAACTAGACATTTTTATTATCGTATAAAGATGTGTGGCCATAAGAGACGAATCGCGATATTTGGTATGATGGTAAGAACTTTGATTCTTGGATCTTCTCCACACTCTAATTGCAGGCCAATTAATCCTTTTTCCTGATTTTGTGTAAACTTGTCCTTCTGAGTTGCCTTTTGTGGAAGGGTACTATGAATTTATTATCGTCATGTAAAACGTTGAAGAATCTTTTCTGAGTTGATGTCTTTTGCTTCATACCAATTTGTCCACCTTCCCGGTAGATCTTTACCTGTGTCAGTTGCTTTTATACTCCTATTTTCCATGGCCACACCATCCTGAAGAACTGGACAGTCTCTCATCCGTCCTTTCATGTGCTCAATCCTGGTTCAATATGATAACAACTTCCCTTCTATGTCCAGACAGGTTTTGGCATGGAGGATGTATTGCGAAAGTATATCAGATATGCACTGAATGAGAAGCAATTTAACCCCGAGGTAATTGCCAACTTGATACAGCTTAGAAAAGCTTCTATGTTGGAAGAATCTCAGGTTGCTGAGATTATCAATGACATCTCTCGCCGCATTGTTCGTGAGAAGGGTAAGCTGATAGCATCATCCTGTCACTGTTTTTGTTCAGCATAACTAAATCTCTTTTGCCCATTTTTCTCGTCAAATCATATGTATGTTCACGTCACATTTCCCGTGAGAATAGCACATTATACGGACAACTTGTCACTTGGTTGAGGTACTATTAGTCTCATAAGATTTGCTTTAATTTAATTTTTGTACCATTTGCTGTTGCTTATTGTTTGTGTTGGTCTGTTCCCATCTAGAGGGGAAAAAGGTGGGGAATAAGAGAAGGAGGTTGTTAGAATGGTTACCATGAGAGTGTGCATGTACTTTGTTTGCTCATTACTTGAAATGTTTTAAGTGGAAAACAATATATTATTTAGATGCATGTAATTTGTGAAGGTATTCAACCGAAGCATCTGTTAAGATTTGTTATCTACATCATGCAGCCCAGTTGCGAAACCACTCTATCCATTAAAATCGAGTTTTTCTTTCTAATCAGATACATTACGCTGATTATATCTTGTTTTTCCTTTTCTGATAAGTTACACTGACGACATCTTGGTTTCAGGCCCAGTGGTAATGGACATGTCGGGGTATTCTGAGAAGGGTTTCAAGAGAAAACTTGCTGTGCAAGCCCTATTTGGGAAGGTCTTCTATTTATCTGAGGTGAGCTGCCAAGTAACAGTTCTGACATATATGCCTCCACATTGGTCAAACTTCTTTCATGCTACTAGGAGTCTTTGTATGGTTAACCTGTTGAGATTGTTTGGGTGGATCTTTTGGTGAAAAGTTTGTATAGTTTTATAACTTTACTGCTCAGACATTTCATTGAGGTGGAGGGGTTGCTTCTTTCGCATAAGATTGTGCTGGGTGAATGGAAGTGTACTTTTTGGGGCCAGAATAAAGTTCATTGACCTTTTTTTAATCAGAAATGAGCATCTTTACCTGCCTGTATAAATGTTAACAACGAAAGAGCTGGGGTTGAGATCTTTTTGCATTTAGTTCTTGAATTGATCCCAACTTTTTCACCTTTTTGAACAGTTGCCAGAGTTCTGTTCACAGGATAACTCCTTGATAGTTAAGGAAATTTTTGGGGTCGCAGAGTAAGTTCTCTGCCTTATCATCTTCCTTTTTTCAAGTTGAAATCTTTGAAGCAGCCAGCAGTATAATCATAATTTGTCTTATGGTGATCGAATTGAAACTTGCTGGAACCATGTGGTCATTTGGGATCACAAAAAAGATTAGCAGTGTGGCAATAAGGTTTGACTTGTATATTGATTTCTGTGTTAATCAGCGAAGATGCCGACAAGCTTCGATCGCACACCCTCTCTGAAGCTGGTGATTTGGATTCACTGGAGAAGATGGTCGACGATTCTGATTCAGAAGATTCAGATGGAAGCCCTGCTGCTTCTCCTCAACCCACTTGATTTTGTAGAATCTGGACTTGGAATGTAACTCTTGGCTCGGTTTCGGAGTCAATCCTTGCCGTGGTAATGTCCTCGGTTCTGGACACCTTTTCAGCTCCTGAAATATCTGAAGAAAGCATAGAGGAGGATGGAGGGATTTTGTTCAAAAGGCAGAACATGCAAAGGTTTCACTCTAGATTTCCCTTCGGAGCTTTTCTTGTCCAGAAATTTTTGGGAGCTCGGAGTTGTTTGTTTTCCTTTTGTTCCTTTTCTCGTAGTGTTTTGTAATGTGATACAGCTTCAGCGCTCGATTCTGCGTTGTGACTGCTGGTCGTAACACATGGAATTTTTGACAAATGAAGAGTTCTCATTCGACTGACTCAGAAAATTTCGAAGTTGTGCAGTTTGTCGCCCACCGGAGCGAATGCCTTGGTCGACAATATGGCCATGGCAAGTACCATTCCTAGGCCTATAGTAAGGTTTTGCGGGGAGTCGAGATAGTCTTTATTATTAAAATGAGGCCTTTGATGCGAAGCCCCTGTAATCGCATTAAGTCAATACAGTGTTAAACTCGAGCTTCTCTCGTCTCGCGCATTCGGAATTTCAAATTTGACTTGGAGTTCAACTTGATGACGATTGATTTACAAGGGATAAATAAATCGCAAGTGTCATAACTTTTGTATGGTATTAACTTAAGTGCCATAATTTTTAAAAATCGAGCATTTGAATATCATTATTTACATGAACGCCCGAAAAAGTTGACATGGCTGTCGGAAAAAGTCAACGTGACAGCTGAAAAAGTTGAAGTGATACTTAAGTGAACGAAAGAAAAGTGGTATTTGTGGTATACTTATCTCGATTTATAAAGCAAATTGGGCTGGAGCTCGATCTTGAGAAGAGCAATTGAGAGTCACAAATGATTTATGAGAGTCCTGTCACGGATGCAAAGTTTTCAATGCACGAAGTACTGAGGATGATTTAAGAAGATTGGACGAGCCTTTCTTATAAATGCTAAAATATTCCCAAGGACGATATTAGAAATGATATTATTCTGAAGTGTTCGTGCGGGTAGTTGGTACATGAGAAGATAGATCTCTACCGTTTGTAATCAGGGTAACATCGCCTCCTCTTCTTAGTTATAAAGAAATACCTACTAAACAAATGCCGAAGAAAAGGAATGCAAACGAAATAAAAACAAAATTCGCATTTTTTTTATTTTCTTTGGATTTACAACTCGCATCTTTACAAAATATTCAAAATGAAAATTGATTTTATGTATTAGAAAACATTATTTTATTCTACTTACCCAAAAAAAACATTATTTTATTCTAATTTTAATACGTGCTTATTCTAATTTTAATATACTAATTGACCTTATTGTTATATTAGTTGTGAATAATTATTATATTAGTCATATTAAGACCATATGATAACTCTACGAAAGTAGAGTTAAAGTGCTTCTAAAACGAGGACAATCGAGTTTAGTCATTCGAGTTTTATTTATTTTTTTAGTGTTTTTACTTTACTTTAATATTTTGGTTGTGGTTAGATGATTTTTATATTAATCCTCATGTTTTCATGGTCGAGTTTCTCAGTGTGGTCTTACTATATGCATGTGTGATAAGGAAGAATGAAGTGAAGAGCATCAGTGAGAAGTTTTGGAAAACTGCAGCCTTAAAGTCGTTGAAGACAGAACTGAGATGGATGCATCCGCTTGGGAGACGGACGCGTCCATCTGCAATCTGTGGCCGTGTACAGAACCGAGACGGATGCATCCGTTTGAGGACGGACGCATCAATCCGCACGCAGTCAAATATGTGCGACGGGCGATTTTTCCCTTGTTGCCACAGTATGAAGATTTTATCCTATTAGAATATTCTGTTTTGATATTTTAGGATTTGGTTTTCTTATTTTAAGGGCTAAAAGAAGATTATTCTTGGAGGATATCTTAGGAAAATCTTAGGGGTTTAAATAGGAAAGAGGAGATATGGGATGACCTTTTGAAGTAAACTTCGACTGGGGAGCTGCATTCTGAAAAAGAGGAGAGAGGAAGACAATGTGGAGTGACGGCTAGGGTTCTGACGAAAATCGAGATCAAAGGAGGCTAATCTTCAAGTCGGAAGACCGGAAGACAAGATTTCCTATCTCTTTTCTCTTTTTCTTATGTCGCTCTTCATGTTTTCTTCGAGAACGGTGATATTTGATTTCCCCATCATGAACTAATTTATTTTTCTAGGACTATGACGGAACCTCGTGTTCCTATGTGTTTCATGAGCTCCTTTGCTTAATGTTAATTGAAATTCTCCAATTGTTTATCCTTGTTGTTCTTAATGCATGTTGATTGATTGGCCACCGATTAGCATAGATTCAATAATCTAGGGAGACTCGGGAGAGTAGTCTAGATTTAGATCATGACTTGAATAACCTAAGTAGTCTAAGTGTTGGAAAACCGGATTAATCGTGTGAAGGATAGGGATATACCGGAACACCTTAGGTAACTAATTAGGATTGAAACATAATGCGTCACCACTAATTCATTTGCCTAGGAATAGAGTGAGTAATTCGATACCGGTGATACGTTTTCTTACATTCTGAAGAAGTATGGGGAGATATTAGAATCCTAGGTTAGCAATTGGATGATTCGATAGCATAAGAAAGAGATGGATTGAATGCATATGTTGCGAGGTAAAGTTATATGTCCTAGATCTTTTCGCTATCGATTGTTGCATTGTTACTTTCCGTTTTATCACTTTTTAATTCCACTATTTCAAAATTTATTTTCAATTTGACCTCAAAACGATTACCGAGAACAACGTTAAGAGAATTTCGTAATATGATTCCCTGTGAGTTCGACCCTTGCTTGCCCGTGCTATATTTTAGTTAGGTCGGATAAGGATTTATTTTTGTTGCGTTGACGACGCGCATCACCATACGATCTCGAGGCTTATGTTTTCTCGATAAAACAAATCAAACTGATTTCATCGGAATATGTCTTTTTGCATGGAATGTTAGGTCAATCGGCTTGTGATCTATCGAGCCGAGTATTGGCTAATTCGATCTCAATCGAACGACGCACACGAGCAGCTCTAACTCGAGGTCAACTTGAAATTAGATAAAGTCGATGGCCAGATCAAAGCCAGATTGACTCGATTTCACCGTCGTTGGGATTTTGGAATTTTGATTTTCTCCCCGTTCGGGCGACGCCATGAGCTGGGATGTGGCAAACAGATCGTCGTGCCGGTCGATCACCAAACCATTTGAAAGTGGCTAATGACTCCATTCTTCTCGGCGGAGTGCCCCATGCAATGATGCAACGTCCCTCTCTCTTCAGCTAAATCCCTCTCTCTCTCTCTCTCTGCATTTCGTCATCTCGCGTTCTCCCTGATCGAATCGTTCTTCGATCACCATTCGAATCCCGCACGAATGCTCCACCAATCCCTGTGCAAACCTCCCGCCTCCGTCCCTCTCCCGCGATGCCGCCCCTCCCATTCCCGCGGCGGCCGCCGCCTCTCGCTCGGAGCCCGGTGCGGCGAGCCCGCCAGCTCCCGGCCCCGCCTCGACGCCGGGCCGCCGCCGGGGCCCGCCGTCGATCCGCCGTCTCCGTCGCTGGCGATGAAGCTGATGGAGTCGGAGGCGTCCGCGAAGGCAGGGCCGTACCCCGGGGGCAAGATGGGGCCGTACACCGGCAGGGACCCCGGCGTGAAGAAGCCCGGGTGGCTGCGGCAGAGGGCTCCCCAGGGCGAGAGGTTCGAGGAGGTGAAGGACTCGCTGTCGCGGCTGAATCTGAATACCGTCTGCGAGGAGGCTCAGTGCCCTAACATTGGGGAGGTATTGTTTCTTTTTTTTTTTCTTCTCTCGGTCTTTTGTGGTGTGTCATTAGTCGCAGTTAATGTAGAGCGAAATTGCTGAAACAATAGTGCAGCAATCGCTTCACGAACGCATCACAATAACATAAGCTGGAAACGATGACGTGTGGGATGTATGTGGCAGTGTTGGAATGGAGGAGGAGATGGTATTGCCACCGCCACTATCATGCTTCTTGGGGATACTTGCACCCGTGGCTGTCGGTTTTGTGCCGTCAAGACTAGCCGGAACCCTGCACCGCCTGATCCAATGGAACCGGAAAATACCGCGCAGGCTATAACAAGTTGGGGGTAGGTGTCCATCACTGCATTTGGACTTACCTGTTTTTATAGAAACCGGTTATATCTGGCTAGATGTATGTTCTGCATTGATCTCTATCATGTGTAAACATTTGCAATAGTAGGAAAAAGTAGCGTTCCATGTCCTTGAGATCTTTTCTATAATATCGTGTTTCCTTGCAAGGCAGGAGCTCTGACTGCCAATTACAGAACTTTGCTGTTGTTTCTGTTGTCATGCTTGAATCACTAATTGCCCAGGATGGCAGTAGATCCTGTTGCACTTCTACTGAATTTTGGCTCCGGGGTGCAGATAGGTTAGTGTCAAATGGCCTTGCCAATGACAACTATGAAATACATCCTAAATAATCTGCCGCAACCTCTATCAGTTGTCCACGGAGGAGGCAGTACAAGGGAGAAGAAGCACAAGGAAATGGAATGCAATGTTTTGGGGACTTTCATTGCTTTTCTGGGAACTAGTGTCTGGCACTGCATTTTCACGATCTGTCTTTCCCCTTATCTTTTTATGTCTCTTAATATCTATACACTCTATGCTGCATATTTTCTTTTTAATTCCATTGTTAACGAGCTGATGCCAATATGTATGTTTTTGCTTCTTTGGGAGAGTTTTAGCTGACTGGTTAGTTGACAAATTTTACCTTTTCAAGTTATGTGATTTTTTCCTCTTACATTTGTTTTAACTCATCTTGTTTTCCGATGCTTGTAGAGTGGATTACATAGTCCTAACGAGTGTTGATCGCGATGATCTACCTGATGGTGGAAGTGGTCATTTTGCTCAGACTGTCAAGGCCATGAAGGTGCAAATTTGTCTTATGAAGGCTCATTTAGGTTTTTTTAGCTCTCTGGTTTACTAGACACATGCCGAAATCAAAATAAATCATATTGATAAGTGGTGACTTCTTCTGCAGAAGCTCAAGCCAGAGATCATGGTCGAGTGTTTGACATCTGATTTTCGGGGTGACTTAGCTGCTGTAGAGATTCTTGTTCACTCTGGATTGGATGTTTTTGCTCACAATATTGAAACTGTGAAGCGACTTCAGCGCATTGTCAGAGACCCTCGTGCCGGGTAGGTCCCAAGTCTAAATGAATAACCGTGTGGGCCCATATTCGAGGAAAGTCCTATGATTGTGCCAAATTTACCACACACACGATTCATGTCATGAAGCATTTAGAAATTAAGTGAGCAGATAAATGTACATGTTTGTACAAAGGTACTGGCTAAATCATTTGTGGAGGAAATTACAGCATGAAAAAACTATACCCTGCATTATTTCCGGATTTGACTCCCCATTATTTAAAAGGTGAGATCCTTCACCCAAGTTAATCCATAGATCCTTAATCGCCGCTTTCTGAGGTGTAGAAAAAAAATCAGCTCTTTGATTTTTAAAGATGATATTCTATGCTTTCTTGTTTATAGGTCTTTTCCTTGTTGAGGTACATCCACACGAAAAAACAGTTGGTTGCAGGGTATAGTTTTTTGCAGAGGAATCTGTTCAACCAAATCTAGTACTTCCTTTTGGACTTACCCCTTTTCTCCTATCTATCCAACTTCTGATTATGTGCAGAGGAATCTGTTCTATTTGTTTTATTCTTGATCTTGCACGTAGCCTCCAATGGGCCCTAGAAAAGCCTATTTACAAATAGAGATCGTTTATAACCCTTTCTCGTTCATCTCTTGTTAGCGAGAGTTGCTGATAATTTTAGTCAGGACCAAGTTTGCAGGAAAAGAGTAGAAGCACTTATTATGGTCGGAGAATGTATGGCATTATTATTTTTAATTTAGATACAACCTATTAGAAAAGCTTTAGAGATTTGACTGGACAAATTAAAAGGTCGGTACCAAAGTCTATATCAAACCAAAATTTATGATCTGTTCATGTCATCATACAGAGTATTTTTTAATTTTCCATGTGCAGAATTGAGTGGTGATGGTCTCACGGTTACTGCTTGAGAATGTCCATGCCATCTTGCTTGTTCTTAAGTGCTTTACTAAAGTTCATTTTTGGGGTGAGCATTGGCTAGCTTATCATTCTATCCAAGTAAGGTTTCTCTCAAAAAAGATAAAAGGAAATGAAAAAAACAAAAATTAAAGAAAATGGAGAGATTGCCTTCTGTGTTTTTCATAACTTGGGTTGTGTTTTTGCGGTGTAGGTATGACCAAAGCCTATTAGTTCTAAACCATGCAAAGTTGAGCAAGGAAGGAATGATAACGAAATCGTCTATAATGTTGGGCCTTGGAGAATCTGATGATGAGTTGAAGGAGGCCATGGCTGACTTGAGGGCAATAGACGTTGATATCTTGACGCTTGGACAATATTTGCAGGTATGCCCATGCTGCTCTGCCATGTCCCAAAAATTTCCCTTGGGAGGGTGATGCCTGGAAGTGCGGAAGAGTCCACCTAAAATAATTTTCCTTTCACATAGCTACCCTAATTGCCTATTGTTTATTATGTAGACTCCTTATGGATTTTGTTCACTTAGTAATTTGTCAGGCCTTCTGTTTCGTTCTGTTCTTTTTTATGACCGAGGCCTTCCGGTAATTTCAGTAATCCAATTCTTGCAGCCTACTCCACTCCATCTGACGGTAAAAGAGTATGTAACCCCAGAGAAGTTTGCTTTCTGGAAGGAATATGGGGAGTCCATAGGATTCCGATATGTAGCCAGTGGTCCACTGGTACGTACTTTTTGTCATTTGAGAGGATATTTGGTACCTCAAATTGTATCTTGTGGGTTTCAACTATATTTGCAGAGGGTGAGAAAATGACACCGCACACTTTATTCTCTAATTTTGTTTCTCGGTATTATGTTTTCTCTCTGTTTTTCTGTGTTTATGGTGGAAGTGGGCCAAAGAAAGGCGTGACCAATTCAGAATTCCATGTGGCTCAACATTTTACTACTGATGTTTATTCTCTTTCTTAATATCTGGTTCAGGTCCGATCCTCCTATAGGGCTGGGGAGCTCTTCGTGAAGACAATGGTGAGAGAAAGGTCCGAGGCTATTGACAATGTTGGATTGTCTCAGTAAAATTATCGGCCTCCTCTGTAGACTTACACATACTGAATCACTGAAGCAATGAGCAACTACTGAGGGAACGGATTGGGGCAATCAGTTTCAAGAAGTTCTATGAATCAGGAGATATTGATTGAAGATCTGGTAGGACCGCAGACTTCTTTTTCGCAGTTCCGGTGAATATCAAGGTCATGGGGAGTTCAAAGTCAGTGACTGGTTTATTTCAGTGAGGTTATTTATTTGTTTTTTTTTTTCATGAATTGTACTTGCATTTAGAAGGGAAGGCTGAAATATTCTCGACAATGAATCGATTTTCTCTCGATATGATTTTATGTATGGACCCTGGTCTGAAATTCAATGATATAGAAGTCAACAGAAGCTTAGTTCCTTTCTTGCATCACTGTGTTCTTTTTAGGTTCTGATGTTTCCATCTCGGTTATGTTCCCTACTTCAGCTCTTGTAAGTAACAGGTGATTGAACAAATTTGGGATTTCAATTTTTGTTTTCTTCTACTTTCACTCTGTTTAGATTTACAGAAGCTAATAGTTAGACAGTCACATTGGGAGATCGGTGCAAGAGCTAATGCTAGCAGCAGCAGAAGAATCATTTCTCGTGGTTGATCTGCGATGGGATCTACATGTGCTCATCGCCAAATAACAAATTAATTCTGCGGTAGCCGTTGATCATCAGGAACTCTCTCTCTCTCTCTCTCTCTCTCTCTCTCCTTTGCTTTGTTTTCATGGATCTATACCGCAAATCCCGCAGGTCGGTGTTGAGAAGTTTCCGCCATCGCCGCGTGATGCCATTGATGTAAGGAGTATTTTTTTCCCGACACCGTCGATGACATCGATGACGGCGAAGGTCGCTCGTGGAGACTTTTCTTTTCTTTTTCGCCGGCGGTGTCTCTAATACGCGACCGACCCACGGGAAAATGAGCGATGAAAAAGGACCTCTGGCTCTTTGGTTTTGGTCAATAGAAGTTTGCGAACCACCCACGGGAAGAGTGCGATCCGCACCCAGGAACGAAAACCAGCTAAGCTATACCACCTATGAATCGATCACCACCTCGACCTTTGGAGTTCCTTTCCCCTGTCGAGAAAACAGGTGCGTGTATTTTTCGCAACAGCCATGAACTTTATCGAACAGAAAAAACCGGCGACACTCCATTCATAGCCGAAGAGTCGAAGACCTTTGATCTTTTTACCACTAAACCAACTACTTCGGCAATTCGTCGTGGGAAAAAAATACCAAAAAAAAAAATGGTCTTAAATTTTCGGTCCATCCAATCAATTTTGGCTAAAAATCGTTAATATGGATTCTGGCGGTGCCACGTGAAAATGTCGTCGTTGACGTGGACAGTTTTTAATCATATTTTCTTTTGTAAAATCTTTTTTTTTTCCTTAAACTTGATGCCTGTGACTCTCGTCGGCCAAAGCCAAAGTTTAAGAAAAAAAGGATAAAAAAAAGAAAATAATAACTTTCTGTAAGAAATATTCTTAAAAATATGCACGTTAGCATCAACAATCCTATATGGTGTCTTATGTGACACTGCCGGCATCCGCGTCAACAATCTTCGATTGAAATTGGCATGATGTATTGAATTGGTACTAATGCAAAAAAAGTTTAAAATCAAATTGATCAAATTGAAAAGTTTAAGATTGAATTAATATCCACGTAATAGGCTTAATTTTTTTTTTTGGGGTACTTTTCGTCCATTCACGGTGGAAGACCATTGATCTGCTGGTACATTCACCAGCTAACCATTCTTTTTATTTTGCCGAGTTAAGACCATTCGAAACGAGAGAGAGAGAGAGAGAGAGAGGGGGGGGGGGGGTTAGGATTATGTACTTTAGGGCGTGGGCGTCAAAGGAACATGCCGGAGCATATTCCTGACCCCGCCGTTTGATTCCCTTTCGCGGAAGGCAGTCTCGCGTGTTTCGAGAGGAAAACCGGGAATTCCAATCTAAGACCAACGGGCCCAACCCAAGTGCTGTCTTCACCAACCAGCCACGTGCTCTTTAGATCTTTCTTTCTCTCTCTCTCTCTCCTGTTCCCTTTTCTCGTGAATTAAGGTATCCGGTTGCGTTTTGTTTTGAGCAATTTTTATGTCGGGCGTCCATATATTTCACGACCCGTACCCCACGGATGCATAGAAAAGGCCTTCTCGTTACTAAAAAAAAGAAAGAAGAAAAAAAATTCGACTCGTGAAGGATCGACATCGATAGCGAGACAGCGCCATCGATAGCGAGACAGCGACATCTCTCGGAATAAATCATTCCCCGCCTTATAATCCCACCTTCACACATCTCCCGCTGTACTACTTTTACTTTGAGACCAGAGAGAGAGAGAGCGAGAGAGCGCGAGCGAGCTTGGGCGAGGTAGGTTTGCGAGATATATTAGCTTGGTTTGGTAGTAGCGTGGGCGAAGTTGGTAGCATCTTACGGGCTTTGCACTGAGAAAGGTAAGTGACTGTCTGAGAACAACGAAAGACCCTTTTCCACCGCTTGAGACTTAATAATAAAAAAAAGCAGCTTTTCTCGTTTCCAGCCTCTGCTTCTTGATCTAAAACCTCCGCGACTTGTTTTGACTGTGTAAGTGGTGCACTGTCTTGTGGGGTCGATTCTGTTCGAGTAATTTCTTGTGTCTGCTGGTTGTACTGAGTTTTCTCGTTCTCCGATTGATTGTTGTTTTTCTTTTTCCTTCTGCGATGTTTGTTTCTTTCTCTTTGAGGTTGGATCTGCTGAAATATTTGTTCTTTTGGTTGGTGATTGTGTTGGTGGATGCTAAAGTTTGAATCTTTGGACATCTTTGGCTGTTCTGTTTGGCCTCGAGAGAAGATCAGAAGAGCAAGAACCCACAAAAATTCGATCTTGAGCTTGCTGATTCATTTCCTTACCAAGCTGTGAGAAAATGAGAATATGGGACTTTTTCTCAGAATGATGCCAGATACTTTTTGAGGCTTCCCATCGGATTAGCTTTCTTTGTTAACTTGTCCAGAAATCTTACTTGCAGATAGAGAAGAATTGTTGTTAGTGAAATGGCAAACATTGATATTGAAGGAATATTGAAGGAGCTTCCGAATGATGGACGCATCCCCAAGACTAAGATCGTTTGCACTCTGGGTCCGGCTTCTCGCTCGGTGCCAATGTTGGAGAAGCTTCTTAGGGCGGGGATGAATGTTGCTCGGTTCAATTTCTCTCACGGTACACATGAGTATCATCAGGAGACCTTGGACAACCTCAAGATCGCAATGCATAACACCCAGATCCTCTGTGCCGTCATGCTTGACACTAAGGTCTGTCACCCTTTACATGATGTTTGCCTTCTCAATTGGCTATCACCTTCATTTAGCTCATGATCTTTACATGCTTGGCTGTGATATCTTCACTACTTTATTGGTTGCGCCTGTGGTATGCTTTAGTTTTTGCCATCACTCAGTGCTGTTGATTTGATTTGGCATTCTTTAATATTGTGCTATTTGCATATCCAGTAATATGCCACAATTTTTCCCATGTGAATCTTGTTCTCCATGTTGGGATCCATGTTTAATTATTTCAAAGGGCTTGAATACTGAACTCCCGTAGCACCATCTGTGTGGCATAATGAGACCGTTGTCATGCATCAGGCATAGCTTCGTGCATGTTTGTTGCACTCTTTTGCATACTCTGAGCCATTCTCTTCTGAGACAAAACTTGACTGTCCTGTGGGAGCTAAATTAGTCTTTTCAGAAAGATTAATGGTCCTTGAACAGGCACTTACTTGGCACAAACTTTATCCAGTAAAGTGATCATTCTTGTGTGTGTGTGTGTGTGTTTTTTAAAAACGGTTTGGACAATGACTGAAAATTTTCTTTATAAAGGGCGATCTTTGATATGATCTCTATTTCTTCAACCTTTGACCTCTCAGGTCTCTTGATCTATTAGGGATTCAGTCCTTATCACTTTCTGGATAGTTGTCTTTGTCCTGAATGAAGTTGCTATTATAGGCAGATGATCCGTCCCGTGAGATTAATACTGTTATACTGAATGTAAACTGTTGAATGGCAAGATATCTAGTGATACCACTTTGCTGGGGTTGTTAGTCATAAATATATCGTGAGATACTCATTTCTGCTCAATATATTAGTGTTTTTCTTTTGTCTAACCTGTCCATATGAGACGGCCTACAAGGTTTATGCAGCTATATTTGCAAAACTTCCCTGTCCTTGGATTTGATGGAATCTGGTCCATGCTCTATTGCATCAACCAAGACTCTTTTCTAGCTGATATAGTTGGCATATGCAAGATGAAGCTGCTTATATTTGTTCTTATAATTTGAACTCTGATAATGTGTTGCTTGTAAATTGATGTGCTTGAGCCCTTGTCCTGATATATGTTTGGACTGAATATGTTTGATAGATGTTTGTCTTCATTTTATTTAACTTTGAAGAGAAAGGAATACATCTTGTAAATTGAAGAGGAAGGACCTTCCGTCTGAATAGACTATTTCTTAATTGCTGTCTTCCCGTTTATGACGACGAATCGTAGTTTCTTCCTGGTTGGGTAATCAACACTGCATGAAGATGGAGTTCAGGACCCATTGACCTGTACAGTTGAAGATTGTCTGATTCTGTTGAAGACTAGTATGTAGCAAGATATGCTTGGCTATTTCTGCTTCATCTTGAATGCATGAAGAAAGCAAAGCACTTGTGAAACTGTTGTACTTTCGCTACATGGTGTGCATATGATCTTTCTTTTCCTTAATTTTGGTGCAAAAGACTTTGAGTATTGTTTAACCTGGAATGATTGCTTTCAACTGCATTTGGTTATGTTCTGCTTGTGAGCAATTGTGGTCCAGATAAATGGGAAATGAACTTCGGAATGTTGTTGGGATTTTTTTTTTATAATAGCAAAGCAATTACATAGATCAGAGACACCACATAATTCCCATTTTATACAGCTGATACTTGTGCCACTAGAGCTTGGGGTAGGGTTTTAGTTTGAACTTTGAGCTGGAGAAAACATGTGATCTGTATTTTCTGAAACTTTACATCTTTGTCTCTCAGTCACACTAGGGTTGTTGGGGCCATTCCTTTCTATATCTAGCTCTTCTCATTGTCATGGGAAGCATTTCCTTCTAATTGCGCTCAGTTTGAAGAACTAGTTGTTTCAAGACCATGATTTCATAAAACACTGGAAAAGAGATGAAAAACTACAGTTCCAATTACAATTCTTGGTCTCCTCTATGAAGTCATTGCTACTGATTCATGTTCCTTAGTGTTCTAGGCTTTCACATTTGAGGGTCGTTTTCTGTTCCACTCCTTCTCAATCATTGCTGTTGATTCATGCTAACCAGATATGTGTTACAGGGTCCCGAGATTCGAACTGGTTTCCTCAAGGATGGAAAGCCTATTCAACTGAAGGAAGGCCAAGAAATTACCGTGACTACTGATTATGCCATAAAGGGGGATGAGAATATGATCTGTATGAGCTACAAAAAGTTGGCTGTGGATTTGAAGCCCGGAAACACCATTCTTTGTGCCGATGGGACGATTTCTCTCACTGTCCTGTCTTGTGATCCGGCGTCTGGAACTGTCAGGTGCCGCTGTGAGAACACAGCTATGCTCGGAGAGAGGAAAAATTGCAACCTCCCTGGTGTTGTGGTGGATCTTCCCACGTTGACTGAAAAGGACAAGGAAGACATCCTGGAATGGGGCGTTCCAAACAAGATCGACATGATTGCTCTCTCTTTTGTCCGCAAGGGTTCTGATCTTGTTAATGTTCGAAAAGTTCTTGGCCCTCATGCTAAGTACATAGAGTTGATGTCGAAGGTACCTACTGGCTAAAATATTTTCTCAAGTGAAGCTTCTAACGCTAGAATTGGACACAAAAGTGCAGCCTTACATGCAATGTTGATTGTCTCAGGTTGAGAACCAGGAAGGAGTGATCAATTTTGATGAGATCCTGCGTGAGACAGACTCATTCATGGTTGCCCGAGGTGACCTTGGGATGGAGATCCCGGTCGAGAAGATATTCTTGGCGCAGAAGATGATGATATACAAATGCAATATCGCGGGCAAGCCTGTGGTCACTGCTACTCAGATGCTCGAGTCGATGATCAAGTCTCCCCGACCTACCCGTGCCGAAGCAACTGATGTGGCAAATGCTGTCCTTGATGGGACGGATTGCGTCATGCTCAGTGGTGAGAGTGCCGCCGGGGCCTACCCGGAGATCGCCGTGAAGATCATGGCCCGCATATGCATCGAGGCAGAATCCTCTCTCGACTATGGGACCATCTTCAAGGAAATGATAAAGTCGACGCCGCTTCCGATGAGCCCGTTGGAGAGTCTGGCCTCCTCAGCCGTGCGAACGGCCAACAAGGCAAAAGCGAAGCTAATTGTTGTGCTGACTCGTGGCGGGACAACAGCAAAGCTGGTTGCCAAGTACAGGCCAGCCGTTCCCATTCTGTCGGTGGTGGTCCCAGTTTTGACCACGGACTCGTTTGACTGGCTTTGCAGCGATGAGACCCCCGCGAGGCACAGTCTTATATACCGTGGATTGATTCCTTTGCTGGCCGAGGGGTCTGCCAAGGCGACCGATGCGGAATCCACGGAAGTGATACTAGAGGCAGCTCTCAAGTCGGCTACAGAGAAAGGGTTATGCAAGCCGGGCGATGCTGTCGTGGCGCTCCATCGTATCGGGGCCGCGTCGGTTATCAAGATCTGCCTCGTGAAGTGAAAGGCGGAATGCGGCAAAAAGAGGTTTGAAGTGGTCGAAGGATTGATCAGCAGGTGAAGTGGGTTTGTATTTTGGTTCATGACTTTTTTTATTGTTATTTTGTTTGAAGCGTCCTCTGCTCCTGCAAATACCTATTTGAAGAAAATAGGCAGAGGTACCTAAGTGGCCATTAGTCTACCCTTGCTTCCGATCGGCTCATGTCGTGGATGCTTGCTTCCAATGACAATAATTTAGCTTGATGATCATAGTGACATTGTGATCGATTTATAGTTTGGATCCCAAATCGAGTCGACGCAGTTCCTAAATTGAGTCTCTCTCAATTTTGGTGTTTGCTGCTTGGAGCTTCCTCGCCATTGTTGTAATGGGAATTGCGATGACATGTTCGGCATTTGGCGTGGCGCGTCACCGGTAATGATTCGGGCATGGCAATTAGTCGGTACACATTTTGTAGAACAGCGATAGATTTGGGGTTTAGATTTCATTCCTCACATTTTCCATTCAACGTGTATGCTTTTTCCATCATTTGCATGTCGTGGATCTTGACAATCTTCCATTTAGATGTAATTATTTGCAAGTTCGAGTCCTTTTTTTTTTTTGGTCTTTCGGGGAGACCAAAACTCTACGCGACGGATGTTGTGATACATTTATCTTTTAACTCCTTTTTTTTGTGGCACCAAAAATCTTGAATTTTATCCATGGAATATATTTACTTAAGATTTTTTCTTGGGACTACAAAAACCTGAAATGTTTACTTGTGATATATTGACTCCTAATTATGTTTTTGTGATACCAAAGTTTTAAACTTATAAGCACAACGATGTAAGTTGTGGGTAAATATGTTGGCATAAGTTTGGGTTTTGTGTGGAAAAATAAATAAATTTTTGGATAATCCGAAAAGGGAAATTCATCAATGCCTTTGCAATGGAAGAAGGGACATATACGTTGACTAATTCAGAAGAAAAGGAAGGAAATTTAGATTCTCGACGTGTGATCGGATCTATTTGAGCAAATGGAGATAGACTTTACTTTTCGATGCGAGGGGTTTGATTGCAAAAAAACTTTGTGAATATGGATGGGGTTGCAAAGAAGCTGGTAAGTTGGGGGCCTTAGTTTGCAATTAATCCAAGAATTGGGAGGACTCCTTGAACTCCCGTGCCTTGGACTTTTATCCGCATCCAGAAGCAGATGCTGTGGACCAAAGCTTGCTTCATTTATTTTATTTTATTATAAAGTGCTCGGTCCACTAAAGGAAAATGACAAAAAAGAAAATTGTGGACCGCCGTGCCACGATTAATTCAAAGTCTTTGTTTTCTTAGGACACGTGGGCGCTGCCCATCTCTTTCCCACCCAGTGGTAAAGAGAAGCACGTTTGTTATGGTCTTATTCAAAGCTGGAAATAGGTACACGACGTGATGTTTTCTTTATTTATTTCTTGAAAAGTTTAGGATCGAATGGCAATATATTTAGAAGTTCTCAAATATTTTTTTTTTATCGCAAATATTTACGCGTCCGGCGAACTTCCTATCCCGACGTCTGCCTACTCGTCCATGTATTCATGTTGTGCAATTTTTTTTTTTAATGAACGAGTAAATCATTGTGGTACACCTTTGAGATCTTGAAGGATCAACCCAATAAGTTCATGGGCAATTAAATATAAAGAAAGCACCACTCGCTTTCGGGGTTCACTTTACTCAAATCAACCTCTTCACTCTAGTGGTCACCCCCCCCCCCCATTGAAAAAACAACACAAGCTACTATCACCATTCAGCATGCTCTGGAGTTATATAATTAAAGTTTTCTGCTTTGTCTCTGTGTCCTCTTTTCTTTTTTTCTTTTTCTTTTTTCTGCCTAACAAAAACATTATCTAATCAACCATCGTATAAATGTCAATTCAATCATAAATTTTTTAATTTTATCGTCATTCTGATTAATTTTCGTAGAAAAATTGCTCGGATCGAACTGGCATCGTCGTAATAATTTTTAGAATGAATTGAGCACCACAAGCTTTGAGGTAGAAGGCCATTTGCGTTGCGAAAACTGGAGAGAGAGAGATCTACTCAAGATCTCAACTTTTTTGGTCTTCTCCTTAATTCTATTATCACTCTCACTCATGCATCCAAGTGCACAAGGAGGAACTATAGGGGGAAAAAAAAACAAAGAGAATTTTCCGATATACATTTTAGGACAAATTTTGTAAATGCCGGTTACAAAGGAGATCGAGATCATTTAATGTCGCTCTTACTCTATGATTAAAAAAGAATGATGGGATCTCCCCCATATATATTCAAAGTACACGTGCAGGGAAAATAAGTTCTCGGGTCGCATGGGCTATGTCAATTCGAGTGAAATTAAAATTCAGGCCGAACATGGAGCAGCCTACCCTTTTAATTTCCTAAAAAAAATCCCTAATTTTATGTCTACTCCCAGTTATGCCCCAAACTTCTTTTTGTCTCAAAAAATCCCAAACCTTAGGTCCAATCCAAAAGGAATCCCGAACGTTAGATTGAGTTCCGAATGTATTCCGAATTTTGTTTTGTTTAAAAAAATTATCGAATTTTAGTCTATTGCCAAATCTACCTCATGGTCCGGTCACTACTTTATCGTGACATTTCCATGCACGCCAATAACAAATTCACTGTCAGTAAGGTGACACGGAGAATTATGTCCGAATTAGATACGATTAACAAAGATTTTTGGGCAAATGGTTCATAAGGGTAGATTTGAGATTAACGTAAAATTTAATAATTTTTTTACATAAAAAGAGAGTTCATGATAGATTTGGGATTGGAAAGTAAAGATAAGTTCGGGACGGATGTGGATTAGATCTAGAGTTTGAGATTTTTTTTTTTTTTAACTTTAGGGCTTAACTCGAAATTTACATCGGGGTGTGGTTGAAGAAAGTAGGTTAAATTCGATGCCTCGTGGAGCACATGACGCTGTCGGCTTATCCGTTTCGGATTAATACGCACGATCAGGAGCAGCGCGATCCTCGTCAGTGTCATTTCCGTAAATTATGATGTTACCCATCTCGGCCGCTGCTCTGCCCTGCCCTGCCCTGCCCTGAAGTGGATGGATCCAGTCTATAAATACTCGACGACTAGTACTTATCTCGTCTCAAAACTGGTCCTTGTACCATTTTTGAGGGAAGCAGAATCTCGTCATTTGTTTTATACTCTCAGCGCAGAAAGAGAGAGAAAGAGAGAGGGAGGGAGTGGTGGTGATGGTGATGATGATGATGATGAGGAGACAGTGGAGTGATTGCATGCTTCTGGCGGTGCTGATCGCGTGCGTGTGGTGGCCATTGGCGACCGGCGGAGCTCCGGGAGGAGCATCGAAGGCGAAGGTGGATTTGAGGTCGTCCAAGTACTTGCACTACAAGCAAGAGTACCGCAGGAACCTGCTCAGCAATGGCCTTGGCGTCACTCCTCCCATGGGGTACTCTCTCTCTCTCTCTCTCTCTCTCTCTCTCTCTCGTGAGGATGATCGATGCAGCGATCTTAGTTTCGTGTTGAATGATGATATCGTTCAGATTGGTTTCACTGTTTCTGAGATATTACGTGAATCGGGTTGGCGATTGGAGTCTCAGATTGTCCTCTTTTGGGGTTTTTTTTTTCTTAATTCGCTCATTTGATCGATTCTGGGATGATTGGACCACTCAGCTGCTGTATGCGGCACTCGAGTTGTCATAAAGTTGTTTGCTTACCGATCAATAACTGTAAAAATTATCTGTTCTTCGTTGGAAACACTTTCAAAATATACATTTTTGTAAACTTTCGTGGAAAAGATGATGAGTATTTTTGCTTTAAAAAGTATTTTTTTTTCTTTTTGTAAACGCTTGTTCTTTTTTCGGAACATTGCTGCTATGTGCGGCAGGGGATCGGACTCGAACTATCTCGAATGGAGCATATCTATCCTCGTCCTTTGCAATTGTGCTTTCTTGTAATTGTTTATCTTGTAATGTTTTCTGTTTTTTTTTTTTTGGTAAAGTTGTAATGTTTTCTGTTTCTTTCTCTCAAAATGATAAACAGTGTTATAATGATCTCTTCCCCATGTTCGCAGGTGGAATAGTTGGAATCACTTCTCGTGTACGGTGAATGAAACGATAATCCGAGAGACTGGTTCGTGCTGACATTAGTTTCTGCTAAAGATTGTCCATCTCTTTCCTGATGGGTTCATGATCAAACTAAATAAATTACTTTCCTTGCTTGTTAAGTTCTTAAGCAACAGCTCCTCTTTCATGGGGACTTCAAATTATATTTCTTGATACAGTTGGAAAACTAGTCTTCTTCTTCATGTTGATAACACATTTTTTTTTTTTACATGTAAGTAACTGATATATACTGGTACTATACTTCTTTCTTTTGGTTTTTCCAGCTTAAGTTGTTTGGACATGAATAAATAGTCCACTGTTCAGATTTTGAAATCATCGTTAATGTTTATGAGGTTAAAACGCTATTAAGACGAACATTGCATCTTAAGCTTAAGCATTTCGACATATCCGGGTATTTTCTTTTTTCCAGCTGATGCTCTGGTTTCTACTGGTCTTTCAAAGCTGGGCTATGAGTATGTCAACATAGGTATGCTCCAAGTACTTACTTCCTCTATATTTTCTAATGGCCCGCTTTGTTGATTGTTCTATTCTCTAATTGATTTTTCTTTTCAGATGATTGCTGGGCTGAGATAGCACGTGATTACAATGTAAATCTGTTTATCCGTTTTGGGCTTTTAATCAAAAATGTTTCACAACTTGCTTTCTAATTATACCCGATCATGTTTGACATAATAATGGCAGGGCAATTTAGTAGCCAAGAGTACTACATTTCCGTCCGGCATCAAAGCTCTTGCCGACTATGTTCACGGCAAGGGTTTGAAGCTAGGAATTTATTCAGATGCCGGGTATGGTACCCTGCCATGGTTGCTGCGAGAATTACTGATATATTCATACATCAATCTGTTTTTCTGTTGATAATCAAGTTGGATTTTTCTCTTGTATTCAGCTATTTTACCTGTAGCAAGACCATGCCTGGATCACTTGGTCGTGAAGAGCAAGATGCCAAAACCTTTGCATCTTGGGTTTGTCTTGTTGCCTACCTAAGCATGTTTTATGTCCTTTGGATCACAAAGCATAATGAAGCATTGCATTATTTCCCCAGGGTATTGATTATTTGAAGTATGATAACTGCAACAACGATGGCACGAAGCCAACGGTCAGGTAACAGATATTGGCCTTAATATTCTCAAAGAAAGTTAAATTTGAGTACTGATTCAATTGTTTGCTCATGTAGATATCCAATAATGACCCGAGCTCTGATGAAGGCTGGCCGCCCTATTTTCTTCTCGCTTTGCGAATGGTAAACTACTTGGAAGTGAGCTGTATCATGTTTTTCTCGTTCACATGTCCTTCATCATGTGAACTCTACATTTATCTTAACCTTTCGGCCATTAGGGGGGATTTGCACCCGGCTCTATGGGGTGCCAAGTTAGGGAACAGCTGGAGGACAACACAGGATATTTCTGATACGTGGGACAGGTAGTCTTTTGTGCTTCAAACTTGCCCCCCCCCACCCCACCCCCCCCCCCCCCCCCCCCCCTTTTTTTTTTGCTGTTTATTCGTATGACTGTAAAGAAGTTTAGCGATGGATATGAAGTCTCAGTGTAACATCCTCTGTTTGGCTTCTGTCCTCCAATGTGTACATTCAGGATTCAATAAATTCTCTTGGAATTCAGTCTCATTTACAGAGGATGATTCGTCTTTTACTGTCCTTGCAGTATGATGACTAGAGCTGACCTGAATGAACCCTACGCAGAGCTTGCCAGGCCTGGCGGCTGGAATGGTAGTACCCTAAAACTACAATCGACAAGGAACACCTATCGGCTAATATCGATCTTTCCTGTTCAATTCCCAACTTTGGTTCTCTTGTAATTTTGTTATTGGGCAGATCCTGACATGCTTGAAATTGGGAACGGAGGAATGACGAAGAACGAATACGTAGTTCATTTCAGTATATGGGCTATATCCAAGGTATCGCTGATAGTTGTAGTTACCGAATGACTGGTATGTATAATACTGAGTCATCTTTTGATTGATTACAATGCAATGTAGGCCCCTCTTCTTCTTGGTTGTGACATCCGGAATCTGGACAAGGATACTGCGGAAATAATTTTCAACAAGGAGGTCATTGCAGTGAACCAAGGTCAAAACATTTCCCTGCCCTCAGTTGATGAAATAGTCTCAAACTAATGACTTCCTATTATTGAATTCAACTTGGTCATCTCTGGTAGATTCACTCGGGATTCAAGCCAAGAAGGTTCGGAGTGAAGGTGATCAAGAGGTATAATTTGCAATATACAGACACGTTTTTCTGGAGCTTGTAGTATATGTTATTTTGCTAGTACAGAGCTCAGCATTTTACTGAGAAAATGCCGCCAATCTCTTTCCTCAAGGTCTGGGCTGGGCCTCTCACTGGTTATCGGTTCGCCGTGCTTCTGGTTAACCGAGCCACCTATCGTTATCCGGTGATAGCCCACTGGGACGACATTGGACTTCCGCTAGACACTGTTGTCGAAGCCAGAGATATCTGGGAGGTATTATTTTTGAAGATCTATGCTGTTTCATTTTGCTGTAATTGTTCTTTCTCCTTTTTTTCTTCAAATGAAATTTCCTGGTTGCGGTCTAGCATTTTCATTCCTGGTACGACATTGGCCCTTATCAAGCAATTACCTTCGAATTCTCTCCTTAAGCTGTGATTATGTTTCTCCTGTTACAGCACAAGACGTTGAAGAACACATTTGTTAGGAACATCACAGCAACAGTTGGCGCTCACTCTTGCAAGATGTACATTCTGAAGCCAGTTTCATAGAGCACTTTAAATTTCTACTTGGCGGTCATGCCATTTCCAGCTGAATTGATTCTTTTAGGATCTCTTTGGATTTCCCCTCTTTCTTTTGCATTTTTCGTCATCTGATATCACTCTCTCAATTTGCCTTAGATCAAACTAATAAGAGAGAGTAAGGTAATGGGGTCTACCCTGTGGATTGCTTGTGTTGAGATTATGGACAAAAGCTCAGCTTGCTCCCGTGATTCAATTGAAAGAAATGGTAATCTTAAACATCATCTTGCACATAGTGTCATTGTTCTCCTTGAGTTTTAAGATTTAAGCACCATAAGAACCAGAAATTTATTCCGGAAATAACTTCACTTCGACCTATTTGTGCACCGCGATGCTACGGCCTTTCTAAATTACTTCATTGATGTAGTCGAAGTTCTCACTCTCTATTCGTATAAAAAGAAAGATGTCAAGGATTGAACTTCTGGACATCAGCAATAGGAACCGGAAATTCCCAAACTCAATTTCTTTGATGGAAAGAGGGTTCAATGCTCCTGTTGGTCAAGAAGCGGTCCATTTCGTCAGAAACATCAACTCATGTAAGATGAGCAAAAGCCAAGGAGCATAACGACCCTTTTTTGTAGGGTATCTCATCTTTGGAGCCCTTCCATCGGAAACCTCAATATGAAATGGTCCATTTTCAAGTCTTGAGTTGCAGGCACCACGTAAACACATATTCTCCATATATTAAGCAGTTGAGCCAGAAAAAGATGAGCAAAAGCCAAGAAGCATGGCTCTACAAATTCACCATATATTAAGCAGTGGAGCCAGAAATGTTACATGATACTACTGGATCACATGAACTATAGAAGTAGCACTTTTATTTGTTAAGCTTTCCAAGGAGCAGAAGAAAATTATATACCAGACCGTTAAGACCTGTCTTTCATTGGTAATCCTAAATCCAAGCACTGTCCGCATCTTCTCATCCTTTTATTACCAAAGCAAAACCTTGAAAGAGCAAGTGGCTATAATAACTGGCGGACTCGCAAGCGCGCTCTCACTATGGTGGGACTCTTCAGGATGTGGCAATGCCCTTGGGCTCCCACAGAAACAGAGTGCTCTTAGGCTTATTGCAGCTGGTCAAGTAATAAGCCTCGTTCCCTTCCACAAGCATTGCTTCCGGTGACTTGCTCTGCATCGAGTTCTTGGACATTATGTAGCTGTTGTTACTGCAGTTCTTCTGGGATGGAAACTGCAGGGTGATCGAGCTAATGACGGTAGTGGTCGTGGGCTTAGTTCGCCAAAAGTACTCGTAGTCATTGAAGGAAGATGCCGCTGGCGCCGAATGGGGCGACAGCGATTGTGTCAATAGCATCCTAGCCATTGGAGCCCGCAGGGAGAGTGATTCCTTGAGTGGGAGCGCCTCATCTTCCTCCTCGTCGTAGTTAGCCACTTTATTGAACTTGCTCAGCCAAGTCGAGCTCCTATCAGGTGGACCGATTGGCTTGTTCATCAGGAGTGCTGGCTTATGGACATTTATCACTCCGCTAGACATATTGGGTGTTTGTTCCATGACAAACTCCATTTCTTTCGTGCCATGACCGCTACTGATTCTTGCAAACTCGAGTTCCTCTGCCTCCTCTGGATTCTCCTTCTCTCCATCCTCCTCTTCGCTTTCTTCCTCTTCCTCGTCGCTATTTCCATCGAAACTCTCGGCATCGTCATTTAACTCCATCGACCTGTTCTCAGTCTCTTCATCATCTACTTCCTCCCCATCATAGATTTGTTCGCCAGATGGAACAACACTGTTCACAAATGTAAGAACCAGACGGCCATCTTCGCGTTGGGCTTGGAAATTTTTCTCGGACGAAATGGAGACTGCTTCGAGCACTAGCCGTCCATTGTCACGGCGAGAGTGCACCGAGAGGGACGGCCCATCTTCTCGAGATAGGGAAGGTAGAGGGGGAGGGAAAGATCGAGGTTGGATCTTCTTAGTAGTGGCAAAATTGTGCTTGACGACATCGAATTCTTCCAGGTCAAAACTCTGCGGCGGCATCCCCTCCTGTTGAAGTGGCTCGTGCTCTTCTGCCTTTGCATCTTCCATGTCTCCGACTTCTGATGGCGGGTATGAGGAGAACCCATCGGAGCCAGTCTCGGATCCAAGGCTCTCAGTGCAAATCTGGAGGCTCTTCTCACTCAAAGAGCTTGTGGACCTCTTCACCAAAGGGTGAACATAAGGTGGGGGAAGGGACTTCGAATTCTCGAGCTTATGACACAGAATTGAGTCCCACGTGCATTCCTTGCCGTCCCGTTTCTTTGCTTCCTGGATGGAGTTCCAAATGTCAAGCTGGCCTCTCCCGTCACCATCCTTCTGCGCATCGTCGTCATCTTCTTCGGAGAAAGAAGATGAATCAGCAATCGAGGCCACAAGCTCTTCAGATGGCGCAATCTTCTTTATTGGAGAGAAACCATTCCCGGGCAACTTATCAGCCGAGAGCGTCCTGCGAAGGGGAGCATTCTTGGGCAGAGGTATGCACTTGCTAAGAGAGGGTGACATCTCCTTGGATAGTAAGATTAGAGGAAGATTTATCTGCCCAAATAGCGAACGAACGAGAAGAACAGTTCAGCAAGAACACCATCGACAAGCAAACAGATGATAATCAATCATGCCATCACTGGTTGGCTAGGGAATGCTACTTTCATGATCAAGTCCAGAATTTGATCTACAAAAGTAGGTTCAGCGCCGATCCACGCTTGTGCAGATACATGAGAAGTGGGTGCAGTACACAAGGGTAGATGGCTTGTGCACACTCAAACTTGCTATTAGTATTTCCTCTTGCAGGATTATTCTTTACAACGACCCACGGTAGGTCGAATCTCGTGTCGACGTCCCCATCGGCTCCCAGACCATTTAAGACACGGTTTCTGAGCATTTGAGGGCAAGCAAGTGCAGTCATCATTGTTTTATGTCTCATATAACTCCCTGTCTGTTTTTCAGGGAAAGATAACCAAAGACATGACTCTCTGTCTTGGCCAAACCAGGTTGCAAGCGAGAACAGAGCAGAGGCTTTACCGGCCTCGGCACGCACGACTCAAAAAATCTCGATGAACAAAACTCAAGTGATCGGCAAAATTTGCGTACAATCTACAGACGAAGTTCAAAGAAAGACATATTCAATCACTTGTGCGTTCCAAATTCATCAGAACCATCACAAAACAGAGAGCAAACATCTTTCGTGCTTCGCTCTCCATCAGTATGGTGTGTAACAACTCTTTCCTTCCCTTGAGCGAATGACATTACACCACATGGCAAACAAAATCTGTTTGTCTTCTTAACTTTGAAGTATGGAAACTCTTCGACAAAAAAAAAATGATATGGCAACTCAAACAGGGGGTGCATGATTAGCCACGTTATTAATGAAATGGCGGGCTATAGAGATTTTAAGGCCTTCCGCATGTCTGAACGCACCTCTCTCTCTCTCTCTTTGATTCTCTCGCTGAAGTCAAAAATCATAACTTCATAGTTTAATCTCATTAAAGAAGAGGAAATGAACAGCGGGTGGGTGGCGACACGTGAACGGACTCACCGGTTCCCGCGCGGACTCAGCGAGCTCGTTCCAACTCTTTGCCACGCAGAGAGACTCTGGAACCTCCTCTTTGCCCACCTTCTGGATTCAAGCGTGCCCGGGTCAGCTCCAAACTTCCTTTTTGCAGGAATTGAACCGCAAACGGAAGATAGAAAGAGCGATTAAAGCAGTAATCAAAGTACCTCTTAATCAATCTTCAGGTCACTCGAAGAAGCATGTGGCTTCTCCCCGTGCTGAAGAAGAAGCAGCAGAAGAAGAAGCAGAAGCAGAAGAAGAAGAAAAGGAGGAGGAGTAGAAGGGGAGCGGCGGCAGCAGCAACTGCAACCCCCAGAGGCCTGCGAGAGAGACCACTGGGTGCGGGTTGCAGTGCTCAAAGCTTCGATCTCCTTTTTTTTTTTTTTTTCCTCTCTTTCTCTTTTAGTGTTCTTCCCTGTATTTCTGTGTGGTGACGATGAAGGGGGGGGGGGGGGGGGAGTTCAATTCGAGTGGATGGTGAGTGTGTTCAGCCGGGCGGTGGTGGTTTCTCTTTACATGGGGAAAAGGAGAGATGGCTGAGGGGTATTTGTAGCCTGCCCAAAAAGCGCTCGGAAACCCCGGCGCCGGCGGGCCCCCACCGCTCTCACGTCACCGTAGAAGAAAGGATACCGCGGCCCCGGCGACGCTACGCCTGCAGGCATGTGCGTGATATCACCCGTCCGATCCAATCATGTGTTCCGTCGGGGACGATAAGATTGTGTTAGGACTCTCTCCACAATACCCCTTGAATGATTTTATCTTGAGATTCGATACCCACTTACAGCACTGACCTTGACTAATTACCATGGAGTTTAAAACTCTCACCATACGGTGTGGGATGAAAGTCAATTTTTTTTCTATTTGCCAATATTTCTAATTGACGTGCCTAATTAGCAAATACGTAAAAATATCGAATACCCTGTTTTCGCTTAAATTTTTCGCTCGTTTATTATCACAGAAAGGGTAGGGAAATTTGAAAATTTTTGGCCATGTCCTCCTATCCTAATTTGAGGAAATTAAAAGTAAGTATAGTAGCCCGCTCTTGGTAACATTTTGGTTACTATTGGTAGCAGTCGCGCGCATGAAATGAGGACGTAAAGGGAGGGATTCAGATTGAGCTTTCTCACAAAGTCATATTATGTGCAAGTGGTGCTAATGCACTTTTCTAGAGCAACATTTATAATCATCTTACACTAGATTAAAATTATAAAATTAGAGTCAATTTTTTTTTTTGCCTAATTCTATTTTATTCTACTTTACTGTACAAGTTATACTGTGTGCATTATGTGCTGTGTGCAGGTTGCAAAACCTGCCCCTTCCTCACGCATCCCTACTTCACTCCTCTCGAAGGTGGAGACTTGAACCCCCCATCTTCTTCTTTTCATATGGGAAGAGTGGCCATTGGGGATCGGTTAATTAGAGTCATTTTGACAAGTTAAATTTTCATAGCTCTCTCTTGGTATTATTTATTTATTTTTTCCGTGATAAGAAGGAGAAAATACAAATTTTCTCTTCATCTAGTACACACACATGAGCTATATTTTTTTTAAGAAAATATTTTTCTTGCAAACGATTTTTTTTATGTGGTGCAGCAAATTATGGAAATAATCTTCTTTTTTTTCTCTTGGGGACCAAAATTTTTTATAATGATTATTACCAATTCGGTGAGACAGAATATTTGATGTTGATTGATGCAAATGGCTTAAGGTGGAAGCAATGGGCTCGCCATCGCTTTCAGGCTCCCACATCGATTGGGCTGCCATAAAACGATAATCACGAAGCCTAAAAAAATACTATTAAATTAGCCATCATTTTATTATTCTATATAGGAGTACTACATGATATATATATTTTATTTATGTTTATTCTCATAACAATTTTGTGAAAGTTACTCAATTCACCCAACTCTAGGGGACAATGTTTCTAGAGTAGAAATCCGTCATCTCCTCTCTCTCTCTCTCCAAACCAAAGCCACGCCACATTTTCCGAGGGAGAGATCTCTCTTCGTCTCTCTCCCTCCTCCTCCCTCTTTTCTTAAGTTATTTTGATTTTTGATTCCTTTTCTTGCTTTTTTCAGTTTTGCTCTTTTGATTTAATCTAAATTTGAAAGTTTTTTTTTCTCATTTTTGAGATATTTTATTTCGATATAGTTTAGATTTGAGATTTTTTGAGTGCATATTTTCAGGATTTCACTCTCCTTGGGTTTTATTGATGATTAAATCCAATTTCGAAAGAGATTAGAGGAGCTTTTGTGAAGGTTTTGCTCTCACAGTTGCCAAATCTGTGCTAGTTTAACCTTTTTACTCTGTTCAGTGGTAATGTTGGAAATGCCAAATCTAGACGTACACTGCCGAAAGGCAAAGTCGTAACAGCAGTCATTAGTGACGATTGGTTCGATGATCTGCCCCTGATTATGGTGCGAAGAAGTCATAGATGTGCTATTTGGGCGTGTAACCCATTTAATAATGTCTCTTGTTATTTGGATCTTATCTTGTTTTGAAGTTGTCTGGAATATATTTTGATTTGCAGTGCAATATTTCTCTCTTGTATCTCGAGCAAGTAAATGAAATGAAATGTTATTTTTGACCTCAAAAAAATATAATTTCATTTTTTTTTAACTTCTAGAGCTTTTTTTCTCACCTTTTTCTTTGTCGAAGAGCATTTTTTCGTAGCTTTGCAACTACTTAGTAGAAAAACTAATTTCTAGCCAAAAGTTGATTTCTATAGTAAAAGTATTGCCATGCGCGCCCTCTTTAATTCCGCAACCAGGGCTATCCAGACATTACTAATTATTTAACTGCATGTGTTTCGCGAAGTGCTGCTTCGTTACCTCACCACAAAAGGCGAGTTGACTCATGTAAATTAAAAATTAATCTCCTATTTAAATACTCTAAGCTTTTTTTATAATATTAACGGTCCAACACTAATTGACGTGTGCATAGATAATAAATCGAAGCATATCAGAACCTTAAACAATAAAATAAATTCCATACTATTAATTAAGTGATTCTTGACCGGATGAATCGATCGGAGCCCCCCCCCCCTCTCTCTTCTTTCTTTTTTAATCAGAATCAATCGGAGTTGACAACCTTTAGAATACAGCAATCAAAAAGGTTTACGAGAATCCGAATTTTTCAGCATTGGAAATTAATTATTAGTCTAGACTCCTTTTCATTAGTGAGGTGATAAATACGATTGCCTTAGGAAGCAT
The DNA here is from genome assembly GCA_016432845.1 of Psidium guajava. Taxonomy (NCBI): domain Eukaryota; kingdom Viridiplantae; phylum Streptophyta; class Magnoliopsida; order Myrtales; family Myrtaceae; genus Psidium; species Psidium guajava. The sequence goes on along the minus strand of CM028234.1, from coordinate 2,937,187 downwards.
TCTGATTCTCCTTTGCAGCACATACTCAATTTGATTTTAATCAGTCCACACTTTTTTTTTCGGCGCGAGGACTCGACAACAATCCAAGGGGGGCCAATTACAAGCATAAACGTAAGTTTACGCTAACTTTTCTTCTTTTTTAATTTATGAAGAGGAAGAGTCAAAGCCCCGGTGGGGCGGTCCGAGAATATGAAATCGGTCATACTCATTGGCGCGAGAAACAAATTGAATCTATATCGTGTGCTTGACGCTCGAACAAAAAGTTCGTCCCTAGACGATTGGACCGTCCTCCCCGAGGTACATGATGCTATCCTCATAAATGAATTCAATATGTGCAAAAAGAAAGGGTTATTCCACAGAAATTAATTCAATATGTTCAAGCAATATGTGAAGAGATAGGCAGATTTAGGGGCGGCGGATTAGTACTTAATTAGAAAGCAAACCACGAGTAGGGGCTTAGGCCAGAATTTGTAGGTTGAGAAAAGTTGCAGCATAAAACCCCTTTTTTTTTTCCCTCCTCTAACTTTTGAGATTATATTTCCTTTCTGAAATGGCGAAGTGGACAGTGTTGACCTTTGAGATTTATTAATGATGTTAAGGAGTTTGATTGGTCATCAAAAAAGAATTTTATTTAAATAATAAATTAGGAAATGCGTGGCCTTATGAATCTTTGCACGACAGCAGCAGTCTTATCCCATGACTTTTCTTCAAGATGCCCTGTCTGCTGGCTTTAACATCGTTCTCAAACCCTAAACCCTTGCTTTGTCGGAGGAAAACAGACGTCATTATCAGATCTAATAATCACTCGATGCTGGGACAAGGAAGCCGCCCTAACCGTACCTTGTCTTGATAATGACTAAAGAGTCCAAAAAACAAATTATCTGAAAAATATTTTTTAAAGAATGATTATTTGTATAGCTTGGCATAATTAGTCAAAATGGAAATAATCTATGTCTAGATATTTTCGTGGATAATGAAAATATTTTTTATTTTTAGAATGTCCAATTCAAAATTTATATTTTTCAAAGATCCCAAGAGGATATAAACCCTATGGACAACCGATGTGCAATACCTTGCACTTTGACTGGCGAGTAATTTTTAATGACCTTCACGCGTGCCATCATCATATAGATGACATGTCATTCTAAATGAGAAAATTACATGAAATGATCACTCGACGCCCCTAACGAATTGCAATGGACAATAAAGCAAACAAAGAGTTCGGCTCGATTTGTTTCGCGAAAAATGAATGATTTCGATAATTTGAAAAATAATTTCTCGAAAAAGGATCCCTGAATTGTGTCGCTTGAAATAATCAATTAATGAAAAATATTTTCTTTATCGATATGTACATACACTTTTGTGGACGATGGAAATATTTGTTGGGTTCATATAAGCGATGCGGGTGATCGTTTTAAGGAAAATATTTGTTCAACCCATTCATTTTTCGCGAAGCAAAGAGAGCGTCAACCCATACAGAATTCTCTAGCTATGGCATGGAAAGTTTATTCTTGTTCTTAATTATCCGAATGCGAACCGCGTCGGCATTCCCATGTCGCCATTAACAATTCATCTCCAAAAGCGGCAGGGAAAAAAAAAGAGAAGGGAAAAGAAAAACGAGTGGTGGATGCATGCTACAAAGTGGCATTTGTGGATTGGCATCTTTTTGCATGCAAAACATGTTGTAGGAGCCAATGGCGAGACGCCACGTCGTCGGCTGTAGTAAGCTTCTTCTTCTTTTTTTCCCCCCCAAATGAAGTCAAATTGGACATGATCATACCTATCTATGGACATAATGCTATCAAGAGGGAGACCAAGCAATTTTGAAAGGCAAAGCATATGATTCTGTCCTCCATGCCCTTTCTTTAACACCAGGAGCAAATATATTTTTATAGCTGCGTCATCTCATCTTTTCGTTCCTTTTCTTTTTCTTTTTCTTTTTCTCCCTATGATTTGACCCCTACTTTTACCCATTTAGATGGAAGTGGAAGTCCTAGTATCGTGAGATTGCCGCCATCGGAAAATATATTCCCCTTCGATAATTTAAGAACGCGAACGCGAAGATCCGATTATTTGACGGTCCATTAAAATATGGTGGAATAGTGTTTTAAAAGGCGTGTTATCTTGTCCCCGTATTATTTGGAAAGTTCCCTTTTGTTCACTTTATTAGTAGATTCGCTTTGCCAACTTAGCATCGATAAGAAACGAGCGATGAGCGCATGCACGACAGCTGAAAAACACGACAGACACTCTCTTCGTCCCCCTCTCTCTCTCTCTCTCTCTCTCTCTCTCTCTCTCTCTCTCTCTCTCTCTCTCTCTGCTGGTTTCACGATGTAGGATCATAAATATGGGCTCGGCTATCTTTTTGACGACTCCGGCGACCGACTCTCGATTGGTGGGAACTTGAAAAACAAAGTCCAGAAGAAACTTCCACCGGCACCATCGCGATCAGACGGTCCAGCACAACGAACGCGATGTCAAATGCCTCGAGTGCCGGATCGGGGCATCTTGGTCATCGTCGAAAAGATCTCGATGGAAGCTACCCGGTCACACCATCTTCTGATTGGGAGCTCCTGTATGCGTAAGCCATTGCCAACTATTCTAAAAAAAACTCTAATATTTTATCACTCCCATCACGCTTAGTCCGATCTCATGGGACTTGGAAGATTTGAACTCAAAACAATATTGATGGACCGCTGCCAACTGTTCAATTGTTCTAAAAGCTTTAATATTCTATTACTCCCCTCACGCTTACTTTGGTCTTATGGGGGCATGGACCACTACCAATTGTTCATCTATTCGAAAAGCTTTAGTATTCTATGCTTCTGGTTATAAATTTTATGAACCTAGCTCCACTTAATTCTTATGCGCACACGTTTGCTCTAGCTATGCATCACTTATCCTTTTCTTCTTCTAGATGACCTGTATAGGCGGATTCCAAGTGAATCCTTTTTGTTTGCTGCATCATTGTTAGCTGAAAGGCTACCTGTTGCTTCTTTTGAAGCGGACCGCCTTATGGGGCTCGGAAGATTTGAACTCAAGACAATTTTCATGGATCGCTCTAAAACTGTCCTAAGAATTTAAGCTGTTTGACGAAGGTAAGATGAAACCTGGAAGATTTTAAATCGAGACCTCCTACTCCGATACCGTGTGAAATTTTTGTGGACCACTGCCAACTGTTTTACAAACCTTTAAGTTATTAAAGGAAAGCGTAATTCGTTATTTAATTACTCTGACAGGAACTACGACATTAAAGCAAACAAAATGCTTTTTTTTCCTAACAGATCGAGACTGTTTAATTGCTCACGAGGAGCAACCGAAGAATCTCTTATGTTTCCCACTAGAAAACCCTAATCCGAGCCCAATTTGCACTTTTGCTGGCATGGCGTCCATGATCGTTCAGACGTCGAAAAAAGAAGTTTCCGCTCTTATCTCTACCCGGCGGTAGGCAAAGCGTCAACAAAAGCAAAACAAACCCCCCAAAATCGTTACTTTTCTCGCGAAAATTGTGGACTTTTTTTTTTCCCCTCCTGGGGAAGAAAATCCAAGGAAAGAGACTTGCGTCAGAGGGAAAATAAAGCGATAGAGAGAGGAAGAGGGAGATTCCAGCTGAGAAGACCAGCAGGGCCACACCCTCCCATCCCAATTCAGGAATATAATATATTCTCTGCGCGCCACCACGGAGAGATCTCCTCCCTCCCCCACCCGACCCGCCATTATTTGCACCGACGCGCGATCTCTCGTAGTGACACAGAAAGAAAGAAAGAAAGAAAGGAAGGAAGGAAGGAAGGAAGAGAGAGAAAAAGATGGAAAGAGACTTTGAGAAGAAGAAGAAAAAGAAAAAGGAAAGAAGCGGGGGAGGATGTAACCTGTTGGGACGACTTCCCCTCCCTGCCTCCCCTCCCTTTCGCATCCGCCATGCCGCCAATGAGGGCCTTCCACGTGGCCGCTGTTTCCCCTCTCGCGCGATGGAACATCTGCGCGCCACGTGTCGCTCATCGGGGTTTTTTTTTAACGATCCTTTCTACTCTCTTAAGTCCGCGCGTGATGAATAGCACCGCGCCTTCCGAGGACAACTTGGGAATCGAACCGGACATGCCTAGTTACAAGGTAAATAGGGCCAATTTCCCCGTCTCAGATACCCGGGACCAACCCAGTTCGATCCGGTTCTTAATTTTAGGACGAGAATCGACCCTCTTTAGAGCCCAATCGCGCTCTGCCGGTGTTCACTGATTCATCGACGGTCCCTTGCACCGATTTAAAATCTTAATATCGATAGTTGCTAACGGCAATAAACGACAGAAGAAACGATTGTTTCTTCCGTGACACCTAGAACTCAACGGTTTGCATTTGCAAAGGACCGACCGATCAGGTCTCATTACTCGAGACCGTTAATCTTTGCTCCTCACATCCGACATCGCCAGTTAATTTCGAAATTCCACGCTTCGCCGCTGCGCGACGGTCATCACTATCCGCACCTATCGATTTCCAATTTTCCCCATAAAAGGAGCAGTTTTCAAGATCGACGACATCCACTGCTCGATGGGTCATGCTAGTTTAGCTTCCTCGTAGGCTACATCGATGTACATAACTTTCGTGCAAACTGCTCCGGGTCACGGCTGCTCGCACAAAATCGTGATCGGCAAGCGGGACACCTTGGGTTTTTCATGGGCCTTCGGGTAATCGGGACCGCACCACAAAATCAGGCATGGACAAGCGACGGTCGGTTCCTACTTTGCCACTTTTACTCGTGCAAGGATGTGAGCCACCATCCAATCCCAATCCCTCGCTCGGTGCCAACCAGCCTCGCAAGAATCTTATCCCTTGCTCTTTGCCTGTTCCCGTTCCTTCTCACGTGTGCATTAGCTTACACGTGTCCACCGCCTTTTTTTCTTGGTCTACTCCTTCCCCTCATAGTAATAATGGATCGATTCTTCCTCACCCTAGCCAGTTCAAGAACTCGAAAGTGATTTCACTATTTACCTTACTTTTCTTCACTTTTGTGTGGGAATATTTCGTGGGTGAGTTACAGCTAGCTGTAAAATTAATATATTAACGAAGAATAGTAATATTTTTATTGCATATTCCGTGTGTACCGAATGAAGCTAAATAGCTAACTCAGGAGGGAGAGCTTGTTAGATGATTGATTTGGGACCCCGTAGGGCGCTTACCTAACCTAGATGCTAAGCTACTCGATTTTTTCTAGTCCACCTCGGTATTCCTCATTTGTCTAGTTCGAGTTGAGTAGTTTTTGGATATTAAACGGACCTTCTCCAAAAAAAAATAATTATTATAATGAGGTCATTTTCCTTTTGTGGTGAAACATTTAGGGGTTGGATGGTCAAGCAAACTCTAGGACGACTCGGTATTATACGTCCATCGATGCTCCATGTTCTCTGATTGGATGGCGGAATATAATTTGTGCATGATTCATTTTTTGTTACTCTATCTAAAAGTTTTCTTTATTATAAATCCCATCAAAAAAGCAATTTTGGAAGGGGAAACCTTTTCTTTACATGACAATTTTTTTAAAAATATTGACCGAAAAAATTTATAGCCGCTGTTCATTGTTTCGGCCTTTATTGTCTTAACTATAGAAATGGAGAATGCACGGTACCAATATCGAAAGGTCCAGAACTCCTTTACATTCACGTGACAATTTCAAGGGTTTTCAAAAATAGGAGAACAGCAGTGCACTTATGACATGCTAAGTTCACGTTCTTATTCCACATTAATTCCACGTTACCAATACCCAAAAAAAAAAAAATCGAAGTTAAAAGACGTATTGTTGTGCTTTGATTTTGTCGGCTAACCCTACTTAAAATATCCTTTACGTGATCCAAACAGTATCAAAGTCACGATCTTTGTTGCCATATTTGCAAGTGAACAAAATCTACTGATGAGCACGACTGATGCTGCGATGCCACCATGCAAATGGAATCCCATTCAACAATCATATCGTCTTGGAACATTATTAAGCCTAGTACCTGGAGGATTCCAATGCTGGGTACACAGCTCAAGCTCACCCCTCTAGAATCTCTCCCATCTTAGAGGCTCCTCCGTTCCGTAGCATGTTGGACGGGAAAATTTGTCCGATCGGTACTAAACTTATTGTGCATATCTCCGTTTGGTCGTAAACCTTTCTCCTTTTTTTTTTAAATTTTCTCGATTTAGTCTCAAATATTTGCGCGAAATTCTAGTACGGTGCTTCTCGCCAATTCTCGCCGGAAATTGCCGACCATAGGATCGCCGGCGACGATTGGACCGCCGAGTGTGCGATTTCCAGCGGGAATCGATAGGAATGAGTACGCTGGAATTTCGCGCGAAAGCTTGAAGCTGAATTGGCAAGAGTTTGGAACTGGATTGGCATATATATATATATATATATATATAATGGGTTTTGGAACTGATCGGGTAATTTCGCCTCTTTTAGATCGTTACATGTTCAGATAGGAAAAAGTTTAAAAGGAGGAGAGAAAATTAGAGAGGCGATATAATGATAACATGAGCAAGTTGTGGGGCCCATTGTGGAATCTCACTCATTGTGAGGTTTGACTCTTTCTTTGAATGGACAAGCTGGAGAGAGAGAGAGAGGCGTGGTTAAAAGTTTTTTTTGGGGGTTGGTGGCGAGCCATGGAGAGGAGGGAGCCATATAATATCAACAATCAAATTGTTTCCATGAAAAGTTTTTTAAAAGAATAAAACTTTTATGTTTAAAAAAAAAACAGCAACGACAATTTGGGGGGGAAAAAAAGAGGACGTGGTCGGATCCTGTCCACCCGTCTACCGTCAATTGGTACACGTAATCTGCTTTTTTGGATGAGACATCGCGCTTTATTGGGGTTCGGAGGGGGGGGGGGTCGGGTTCTGCTGACGTGTCGTGCCTCCATGTTTCCCCTTTTCAGGTCATTTCTCGCATTTTCAGAAATATTGTCCGAAATTATTCGATTTCGCAGATGTTGGATTTTATGGAAAAGAAGATTCGGACTTGATTGATTTTCTTTTTGGTGGGTGATGGGGGCGAGCAGGGCAACGCTTTTGCTCCAAAAGGGCAACTTCCGATGAAAAGTTTTTTTTTTTTAACTTTTGTTTTTAAGTAGAACTTGATTTTTCTATTGCTGAAAAAAGAGGTAAAACTTTTTTATTTTCTTCAAATGGCTCCAAAATTACTTTTGAAGCAATAAAATGGTCATGAAGTAAAAAAATAAAGTTACATAACCAAACGGATTTCTGCTCCAGAAACGCTTTTAGAATAAAAATTCTACTCTATAAATATTGTCGTGCATGCCAGTTGTTAGCTCTCACGTAGATTCATAAGAAAATGTAAACCAACAATTGAGCATGATGTTACACGTGTTTATATATATATATATATATGCATGCACGATAAATAAGTTGATTCTTGATAATCCGAAGAATATTTGGGGGAGAGCAACGTTTGAAATTGGTGGGTTCGAAAGTGAAGTAATTACCGTTATGGCAAAGAAATTTCGAGAATTATTTAAATTTTTGGGATGGGGGCGGAGATGGAAATCATTTGTGAATCCTGAGTCCTTTTGTGCTATTTTCAGTAAATGGAGGAGTGGAACCAACTGAAGTTTTCTAGGAAAATAAAGCGTAAATGTTATTGGAAATTTAGCAAATGGGATGAGTAACAAAATCATACTCTAAAACATGATAACAATGTCTTTAAAGAATTATTCGCCCCACAACATTGTCAATGGTTACCGACAAAGATCATTCAGGATACAACAGAGTCTCAAGTGAGAATATTAGATAACAAATTTAATATTTCTTAAGAACTCTTTAGGGAACGGAATGGCTGAATAAAAAAAAAAGGAGCATGTTCTCTTTTGGAAAGAAATGAAAATCTGAAAATTGAAGAAGTGAAGTTCTAGGAATGAGCAAAACAATTGAATATAGGGAAAATACCACCAAAAACCCTGAACTTTACCCTTTGTGACAAATTTACCCCGAACTTTTTTTTGTGACACTAAAAATCCTAAACTTTACCCTTTGTGACAAATTTACCCTAAACTTTTTTTTGTGACACCAAAAACCCTGAACTTTACCCTTTGTGACAAATTTACCCCGAACTTTTTTTTGTGACACCAAAAACCCTTAACTTTTCCTATTGTGACAGATTTACCCTAAACTTTTAAATTTGTGATAAATTTACCCTAAACTTTACTATTTCTAACGAATTTACCCTGAACTTTTAAATTTTTATTTAAATAATTTTAAAAATAAGCTGAAAATTTTGAAAAAGGGCTGAATTTTTTTTAGGGAAAATACCACAAAAAACCCTGAACTTTACCATTTGTGACAAATTTACCCTGAACTTTTTTTTGTGACACCAAAAACCCTGAACTTTACCCTTTATGACAAATTTACCCTGAACTTTTTTTTGTGACACCAAAAACCCTAAACTTTTCCTATTGTGACAGATTTACCCTAAACTTTTAAATTTGTGATAAATTTACCCTGAACTTTACCATTTGTGACAGATTTACCCTGAACTTTTAAATTTTTAGTTAAATAATTTTAAAAATAACCTAAAAATTTTAAAAAAGGGCTAAAATTTTTTTTAAAAAAATTTTCTTTTTCGGCTTCAAGGCCGGCGACCTTTGCCAGAATAGGGCTGACAGGGGTCGCCGGCCTTGAAGTTGGAGATATATATATTTTAATTTTTATCCATTTTTTCATTTTTATCTTATTTTTAAAATTATTTTAAATAATAAAAAATTGAGAAAATACCATCAAAAACACTAAACTTTGCCCATTGTGACAAATTTACCTTGAACTTTTAAAATTTTTTATTATTTAAAATAATTTTAAAAATAAGATAAAAATGAAAAAAAAGGGCTAAAAATTAAAAAATATATATCTCCGGCATCAAGGCTAGCGACCCCTGTCAGCCCTATTCCGGCAGAGGTCGCCGGCCTTGAAGCTAGAAAAGCAAATTTTTTTAAAAAAAAATTCAGCCCTTTTTCAAAATTTTCAGCTTATTTTTAAAATTATTTAAATAAAAATTTAAAAGTTCAGGGTAAATTCGTTAGAAATAGTAAATTTTAGGGTAAATTTATCACAAATTTAAAAGTTTAGGGTAAATCTGTCACAATAGGAAAAGTTAAGGGTTTTTGGTGTCACAAAAAAAAGTTCGGGGTAAATTTGTCACAAAGGGTAAAGTTCAGGGTTTTTGGTGTCACAAAAAAAAGTTTAGGGTAAATTTGTCACAAAGGGTAAAGTTTAGGATTTTTAGTGTCACAAAAAAAAGTTCGGGGTAAATTTGTCACAAAGGGTAAAGTTCAGGATTTTTGGTGGTATTTTCCCTTTTTTTTAAAAAAAATTTGCTTTTCTAGCTTCAAGGCTGGCGACCTCTGCCGGAATAGGGCTGACAGGGGTCGCTAGCCTTGAAGCCGGAGATATATATTTTTTAATTTTTAGCCCTTTTTTTTCATTTTTATCTTATTTTTAAAATTATTTTAAATAATAAAAAATTTTAAAAGTTCAAGGTAAATTTGTCACAATGGCAAAGTTTAGTGTTTTTGATGGTATTTTCTCAATTTTTTATTATTTAAAATAATTTTAAAAATAAGATAAAAATGAAAAAATGGATAAAAATTAAAATATATATATCTCCAACTTCAAGGCCGGCGACCCCTGTCAGCCCTATTCTGGCAAAGGTCGCCGGCCTTGAAGCCGGAAAAGCAAATTTTTTAAAAAAAAAATTTAGCCCTTTTTTAAAATTTTTAGGTTATTTTTAAAATTATTTAACTAAAAATTTAAAAGTTCAGGGTAAATCTGTCACAAATGGTAAAGTTCAGGGTAAATTTATCACAAATTTAAAAGTTTAGGGTAAATCTGTCACAATAGGAAAAGTTTAGGGTTTTTGGTGTCACAAAAAAAAGTTCAGGGTAAATTTGTCACAAAGGGTAAAGTTCAGGGTTTTTGGTGTCACAAAAAAAAGTTCAGGGTAAATTTGTCACAAATGGTAAAGTTCAGGGTTTTTTGTGGTATTTTCCCTTGAATATATAATGAGAAAAGAACGCACCTTTTCGCATCCGAAAAGCAATTAATTATTATACAACTTTTCGTGTCCAAAAATAGTTTATTCGGACACAACTATTCATCTTCTGAAATAGTTATAGCTAAAATATTGCAACTTTCCAAAGGTCGAAAACCGTTGACTCAGACAAACATAACTCCTCGTATCTGAAACTGCAACTCCTAAGTGAACAATCATATTATTTCCCTAGGACATTAAAGTCAATTTTATCAAATTTAATTTAGAAACTAAAAAAAATAAGAATTGCAAAGTGTGCCAAAATTGCGCTCTCACACATGGATATAGTGGGGCCTAGTCCACTTGCCCATTTCTTTATTTAAAATACCATAGTAACTTTCTAACAAATAAAATGATTTGCACTCTTCTTTTCATCTCATATAGGATTTTATAACCGAACTTCAACAAATGTTAATCCATTTTGATTCATTTATACGCAATTTTTATAAACTCAGTCACCCACGTACGTCTTTGTTATATTCAACTTTTTCTCGGATCCACAATACTTCATAAATATTAATTTGAAGACAAAACCTTTTATGCCGTGCATGTAGATGTAGTGTGTTAGTAAACAATAAAAACTCGTGGTAGTCTCGTAAGGTTCCAAATAATATTTTTTTCAAGTCGTTCGCAACTTTTGCTTTGTTGCAAATTCTTCAAGTTTCACAATGAAGTATCTGACAGCTCTTAAAATCAAAAGGTCGATAGATATTGACACGTAAAATCATATGCTAATTTTCACGATTGTTTTCAATTTTTTTTAAAAAAGAAGATCATAAGTAGGATATAAAACTAGAAAATAAGTTGCCTCGGAGAACCTTCGACCTGAACCTAAAGGCAAGTGACGAAGGACTATGCCTAGGTTAGGCTTTAGACCCATTAAAAATTCACATTTTATTGGATTTTATTATTCAAACTAATATTAACCATTTAGCAAAATTTATGTTATGCGGAACAAACGATTGAACAATAAATAGACAGAATAAGAAAATAAATCGGACACTAAGTATACGTGGTTCGGTCGTAGAGATCTACGTCCGTGGGAAGAGTAACAACGAATTCCACTATAAATCAAGCGATACATGGAGATTACAAACCATGCTCGAGTTAGTCGTTCATTTTTAATATTTTTCAGTCTCAATTATATTCAAGAACGCACACGGTATTTAGCCCTATAATTCTTAATAAAATAATCCTTTAATGTCACAAAAGAATTAATTTAACAAATCTTTATTCGAGATTTCAGTGCTAAATCATTCAAATACTTCCCTGATTTCCTCGTGAAGAAGACGTCTTGATGCCCACCTTGATCAACTCCTACTTCCCAAGTTGCCCACGATAAAAAAAAAAAAATACATACATACACGTGCACGGAGCCCACTTGGGCCAAGGAGGCCCACCAGAAATGCACTTTGCCGAAGAGAATCCGGTCAACAAAGTCAACTTTACTTTCTCTACCTTCCTTGGCCGGCTGTAACAACTCAAGAAAGAAGATATCCATGGATTTCAAATGTAGATTTCGTCCGATACAAAAAATCCACAGAATCTGAATTTTAATCTGACAATATATTCCTTTTCTATTATGTTGGAATTTTATTTTTAACTTTTATTATTTTATTTTGTTTTATGAAATTCCTATTGGGCTATAATCAATTATTTTGTATTCGAGACAATGCATGATAGCCTTTAATGTTTGGGTGATCGTTTATTGGGTTTTTGCGCATCTCGTTTTTATTATTAGTGTGGGTTGGACGGCATAAGGTGTAGGCTTAAGTGTTGATGTAAGCTTGTGATGGAAGGGCCCGTCACTATTATATTATTAGCGCTAGGTCCCCTCTCCCACTTGCGAGAATAACATAACGACAGTTCCATCGGCCGTCACGTGAGAAGGGATCGAGAGGAAGACCTAGGACACAGTTTTCTTGTATTTCGCAAATTTTGCTTCCACGTCATATCGTATTGTAGATTTCAGCGTTCGCGTGCAAATTCGAGATCATGGCCCAAATGATTTTTAATATTTATTATTTTTATATATTTTTATTATTAATTTTTATTTCTAATTTATCTAATCTTTTTCTTTTGTCTTCAACCACTAGTTGCCGGGCCTCGGCGATTGGCCACACAAGGTCGAGCCTCAATCGCCGGCCACATGAGCTCGCCAGCCACTTGTCCTGCTCGGCGACCGATAGAGGAACAGGAAAAGGACAAAAAAATTGGAATAAAGTAAATTAAAATTATTAATTTTGAGCCTCAGATAGAGAAATTATTTTACAAACGAGAAATAAACACCGGAAAACGTTTTTGGTAACATATCACCAAACAAACAAAAAAAACGTATCTTCCTAGGAAAGGGATTTTCAGGAAATCACTTTTCTTTTTCATTGAGTTTTTCTCAGCCGAAAAAAAAAAATCTCACCCGAAGGGAGACGAATCAAATTTAACTTAGCCTTTTTGAGGCATAAAACCAAATTTCCCTCAACCCATATGTCCTTTTATAAATTTAACTCCAATGAACCAAAAGACGAATCTCTAGTGGTTTGGTCCAGTGCTGACCGTCGGATGGGGTTTGGGACGGTAGAATCTACGGTTCGATTACATATGTGAGAGAGAGAAACGGAAGATTAAGAGTGGAAAAACGACGCTTAGGGCCTGCATGGTAATCATTCTGATTCTCTCATTCTGTTCCCTGGAATAGTAAAGAATGAGAATCATGTTTGGTAACGCAAATGATTCTGATTCTGATTCTGTTCCAAAAATCAGTTTTGGAGAATCAGAATCACTTTTAGAGTAAAATCCAGAACAAAAAAAAGTTGGTTCTGAAATTATAATCACTTTTGAGAATCACAAACCATAATGAAATCTCACAACTCTCACTTTTTCCTTTCAGTTCTCTCGTCACTTTTCTCTCAACCTAATAAAAATAAAAATAAAAAATTTCGAAAAAAATTGAATTTTTTTTAAAAATCACAAAAATTTTAGGAAATTCCTAAAAATAGAAGAAGCTTAGATGAGACTAGTTTGACCTCATTTTCATAATTTTGGATCTAAATTTCCTAGATTTCATAGATTCACTCTTCTATAAAAAAAAATATCGCAGAATATGAGGGTATTCAATGTGTGGATGGTAACATATAGACTCGTAGTCGTACATCACAAAATGTGACCATCTGCACATGGAGCTAGAGCCAAACACTCACTTGGATTTAGGATAGAAGTTGCAAAATGATAGTGAAGAACTTGTATTTTGTATCAAGGAAAATAATTTGGTTTTTTTTTCAATGATAATTTGATTATTCGACTGCTATGTTTGTATGTATTTGGACAACGCAACATTTAAAGAAAAAAATGAGTCTTTAATATGGGAACGTGTCTCATGCTTTAATCGAACTTGAAATGTCGTGTATTAAAAATTTTGTGTTTCATTTATTATGACATGCTAAAAAAATAAATATATTTTAAATTTTTTTAGTGCGCATGGGAAATTAGTCTTCAATTTAGAATAAAATTTTACAAAGCAATTACATAATTATTAGACTTAAGTGAAAATAATTAGGAAGAGCAATAGTTTTTCAAAACAGAAATTTAGTGCAGTTATCAAACGCGTTTCCGATTCTTTAAAACTCATTCAGGAACAGAATCAGAAAAATTCATTTTAATCAAAATCAGTTTTTCGAAACAGAATGGTTACCATGCATGCCCTTAAAGTGCCCTGTGCACAGGTTACCGAGATTTCGAACTGCATGGCAACGATTTTTTAATTTTATTTTTTGAAACAAAAAAAAAGACGAGAAACATGTTTAGCGACTTAAATGATTCTAATTTTGATTCTGTTCCCATGAACAGTTTTAACACAAAAAATAAGAACAAAAAAAAAAGAAAGTTGATTCTGAAAAAAAAATCACTTTTCAAAAACACAAAACTGTATGAAGTCCTACATATCTCACTTTTGCCTTTTAGTTCTCTCATCACTTTCCCTCGACCTAAAATTAAATTTTGCATAGTTACCAAGCATATTCTGATCAGAATCACTTTTTCCGATCGAGGAATTGTTTGGCAACATTTCTATTAAAACAAAAATTTGTTTGTATACATTAGTTAATTTTTCTATTCCCTGAAACAAATCAATGGCCAGGGAATAAATTTGTAATAGAAACAAGAAATATATATATATATATATATATATATATATATATATATATATATTTGCTTCTTGTTCCCGAGATAAAAAGAGAAACAAGCTTAGCATAACTTGACCCGACCCAATACCCGACTCGGATAAGGGCGAGTCTTTTTTTTTTCTTTTCATGAGACCATTTATGCTTTTGGCTTTCTTAGTGTACTTGTCATCAAAATAATCGATTTGATTTCTTTTTAATTCCTGCACTAATGTTTTTCTTTCAAGACCTTGGATATATTTATAGAATACATATTGAAAAATTCCTATCAACATGAAAGAATTGACAATAATGAAAGGACATTTAAATTCGTATTGGAATGCTTTGTCGATAGACATATGAATTATGCTAACACTTGATTTTTATTAAGTCCTATTTTTTGTTTATCAAAAATGGGTGTGGTGATATATTATCGAAGGTGGGTGGAGTTATATAATCTCGATTTTAGGTTTCAATATTTACATATTGTCTTTTGATTAATTATATTGATTTTTTTAGAATTCTTAGCAATGAAAGTGAGAAGGGAAGGGAAAAAAAAAACCCTTAAAACCCAACCTCAACCAGCCCGGCTCAACCCGAATCGTCCAACAACCCAAAATCATTTACTCGTAATTCGACCCTACTGACAAACCCTGAAAATTTCGAGTTGGGCCCATTAGGACAAATTATGGTATTTTTGACACCCCCACTAACTATCACATTAGATTTTCTGATGCCATTTTAGAATATCTTGATTGGGAAAGTCCTTACAAAGGTTCAATTTTATCCAAACATGAATTGTTAAGTTTCCACCGACATTTTTATAATTAAATAAAAAAATAGGAATAAAATTTGTTAGGAAAGTACCAAACGTCTTTTTACTATTTTTTTATTCTGAAAAATAAAAATTTTGCGTAATTATCAAACGTGTCCCTTTGCTTAGTGTCCCTTTGCTTAGAAACTCGTTCAGGGAATATTTTCTATTTCTAAATAGAGATTGTTCTTGAGAATAGATGTGTTACCGAAAGCACCCTTAACTATATTCAAACTCTTTATTTCACCGATTGTTGTCTCTGTGCAAAATCACAAATAACGCGAGATAAATTATGTTGCTTTATACTATGTGAAGACAACTGTGTGTGTGCGAGAGAGAGAGA
Source organism: Psidium guajava (assembly GCA_016432845.1). NCBI lineage: Eukaryota > Viridiplantae > Streptophyta > Magnoliopsida > Myrtales > Myrtaceae > Psidium > Psidium guajava. The sequence continues at coordinate 2,921,810 of CM028234.1, read as the reverse complement.
GAGAGAGGGGACAACTGTGTGTGCGCGACAGAGGTGAGACCAAGAGAAGACAACTGCGTGTGTGCGTGAGAGAGAAGACAACTGTGTGTTGCTGTCTATTTTTGGTACACCGAAGCAACGTTAAATCATGTTGTCCCTTTACACTAATCGGCACTTTTAAGCTCGAATCAACCAAACAAACACTTCGACCAAACAAAAAAATTCAAACAAACTCAAATTCATCCTCCTCGAGGTGCGCAACGAACTTGACGGGTCCCCGGCCCTCCACATCACCAACGAACTCCACCTTGAAGGGACGATTGGCGGTTAGGCTCTTGCCTCTCCAGAAGAGCAAGTTCTGCTTGACCTCACCTTCCATCCCACTCAGCTCCAGCTCCGCCACCCGCGGCACGTGGTACACCCTCACTGGCGCCTTCACTCTGACCCTTGACCCGATCCTCGCGGGGTCCGGCGACAGCGAGATGTCGCTCTTGAAGGAGACTGAGGACGGCTTGGTTTCCGACTTGAGCGCGAGGTCGCACGATATCCATGACCTCCTCCATCCCGAGCGGATTTGCGAGAGCCGAGAGGCAGAGGCCGGGGATGACTGGAGCGCGATCATGGGTGCCGAGGAGATGAAAAGGGAGAAGGATAATGTGATGGAGAAGAAAGAGGATCGAGAGTTGAATTCAAAGGAAATGTTTGCGGTTTACTTGTAGCAATGAGAATTGGGACGCTACAAAGACTATATAGAACAGAAGTGGATACTTTTAGCTGTGAACTAACAATCTTTCGGGTTGAATCTAACCAACAATCCTCGCCTCATAGGGGTAGATGGTTCTTCTAACTTTCCGAAATCAAAGATAACAACACTATGCATGGCCTCCGGCAACATGAAGTCAGCTTCACATCCTGTAAAGATCATGCGATGGCTTCGTTATTGCGCCAATTTTCTAAAGCAGACTATTTCCTAACGATCGCAGCCAGTAAGCCCATCGGTCCACAAGGTTGTCCATATACCAGCGGAAGATTCGGGGGGAAGCCAACGTTTTGTCACGTCCTTCAAATAGAAATTTGCTTGCTGCGACCTTTTGACACACCAAGGAGAGTAATTGAACCAAAAACTCGGAAAAAGGAAAAGGAGCGATTCTTCAAGCAATATCCTCACACTTCTGGGACAAGTAAATCCTCCTATAACTAAAAGCAAAGGAGATGAGAGGAGACAATTGTCATTTTAACAAGCTCATACTAACAAGCAAGGCCTTACACCCTGCCAGTGACATGGCTAAATAACTAGTCAAACCTTGCTTCGCCACAGTCACATCAATACAGATCCCAGAATATAGGTCCCAAGCAATTGACAGTTTTTCTTACTCTCTCCCTTGGAATTTCAGATGAACTTTGAATGACAGCTTCCACTGGACATAGATCACAGGAAGGACAGCTTGGAGAAAAACAAGAAGTACCACAGAAGTAATAGAGGGGACGTTCGTGGGAGATGAACCAACCAAAAGCTTTACGATCCATGTGTTTGCAAAGCAAACTGAATCGCAGCATAAAATAACATATATTTCTCTTATGTTCACGTTAACCAGCTCGCACCCATATGAAAAACACGGGACATCCGTACACATCGAGAGAAGAGGCCGAGTGTCAAACCAAAATGGGCAGCTGTTTACATTACCCAGAATTTACAGGGACTTGACCGGAAGAAACAAATTGAATCGGAAGAGAAGATTGTACCCTGATATGTATAGAGGAAATGGCACATGCTTTTGACAAAATTTTGGGATCACAAGCCGCTGGTATCATAGCAAAAGAATACGAAAGGAGCTTTTGGCTATTATTATATGCGATGGCCTGGGAAGCGACCGATTAATCTGCATTGTTCTGGAAGCAAAGAAGAGATGACCTGTCCATTGAGAGGAAAGAGCTCACCATCGATGCCACAGCCATTGTGCGTGTGCTTCCCGGCTTTAATCTTCACTGACTTTACCTGCATTCATCAAAAGCTTACATAAATTTAATATATTCTAAGTTAGAGGATGCAAACTCACACTCATCAAGTACTCAGAACACGTATGTCGATAACAGAAGTCCTATATGGGATGTGTAAAGGCTTATAGCCACCAGCTCATTTTCCTAAAATGGGATTTGCAGCACTTTCGGTTCCCCTAATGATTTGTTTGTTTCAACCTTTTTATACTTTTGCGAAGTTCTCAACACATGAAGATTCGAGGACAGACTGCATAGAATGCAAACATTTACCGAGTATTCAGTGTACCATTTTTAACTGCCAATGCATCATGCAATACAACAATATCCTGGATCATCCCAATGGTTTTAAACTGCAGCCTGTCTCAATTTGCATGCGGAAGGGGACAAACAAAATTAACATTAATGAGAAACCCTCAACTTGAACCAAATATACACATGCATTTTCATTCAACTTTTTCCCTTATTCCCCCTTACTCCCCCATCTCCTTCCCTCCCCCCCTCCTTCTCAAATCACATTGGAAAATAGACAAGTCAAAAGAAACCACTGAATACAAAAATGAAAGGAAAAAATAGAAGAGACTCACACATGCTAGTTCTGAGAGCAGAAATGTTTAGTCCAGACAAAAAGATGTGCATGTACCTTTATGTAATCCACATATGGTAGCTCGAGGTGTCCACCCATCTGAAGACGCACAAAAAATCTCAAGAGTCTCCACCTCCCACTTCCACGAACTAGAAGCATATCTAAGGTGCTGTCATCAGGCTCTGCTTTTGGTGCCACCACCTGAGAGCTCTGAACAGTTCGGCAGGCATGGTTACACACCAATATGCCAAGAAACTGTCCCTTAGCAACTACCCACTTCTCTTCACATCTAGTTATGAGTTCTTTCTTAACTCCAGTTTCTATATCATCTGGAGGCCCAGGCAATTCTATTGGGTTTTCTACAACCCAATTAGGCTCAGTGTCCCACTTTGGTTCAGCATCCCAAATTGGACCTGGATCAGACATCGTCGATGAGATATCCTCTTTATCATTTGTTGCAGCATTCCCCCATGTCCGATCATGTGTAGCTTGCAGCCCAGACCATCCTCTATCTGTCCTTGACTTTGACCTTGTCCTTGGCCAGTTTGGAGTTGTAGACAAAGGATTTTGGGGATGAATAACTTCTGGTTCAGCTGTAACATTGTTTCTTCCAGATGACAGGCGTTTGGATTTCGGATCTATGCCACGAACATAGTCAGATGGTTCAGTGCTAGCATGAGTGCTACTGCAGGTTGTATCCGGATCTCCCCCAGACATCCGGCTTGGGGTCATTATCGAGTCAATACTTGATAAGCTGGATGCTCTAGGCATGCCTTCTTTGCTCGACCTTCTCACAATGTCATTGTACAGGTCTGACATGTCAACTACTTCACGTTCAGTAGAGAGCTTTCCATCCTGATCTTCTTTCAGTGCTGGAAGATATTCCACTTCGTAGTTGTATTTTGGCAAACAAAGGAACTTCAGGAAACCAGCCACAAAATAACGCAGAGGACCAAAGCGCTTCTGATATTTCCCAGACATCTCCAACACTGGAAAGAACAATACCAAATGTTAGTGACAAGTTTTGAGAGAACTGAGAGAAATTGTAATTATATGAGACAGGAGGCGGCATTGTAAACTAGAGATGTAGGTAGGTGATTGTGAAATACATGCCTATTTTGGCCATTTCCATCCCGCATCAATGTAAAAAAATAATGGAGGAGGACATTCAACAATTTGAAGGATATAATTTCTCTGTTTTTTGTTTAAAACATCCAAGAAGTAAAGAATTAATGACAGTAACGAGAGATAAAATTTGGAGACTGTAGACCGAGTGACATGAATTACCATCACTGACGAAACCATAGTACGCACAAGTCATCCCAAAATGAATCGCACCAGTTTGAAGCCATTCGACAGCAAAAACATCTGTAGCAGTTAAACCACCCTGAAACAATAAAAAGAATATATTTTATTAAAGAGCAAGAAAAAGCAGCACAATAATTTGAACAAATACCCAAAACTCATATAACAAAAACCGGACAGATGCTTGAATAAATAATTCCAAGTTTCTAAGCGAGAAAGAGATTTAAGTTCTTGATAAAGATCACTCAAGAGCACTGCAGGGAAACAAACATTAACAAAGGTCGATTTGTACAAAGCTAGTTCACTCATTCAAACAACCATTCACTATTAAATACTCTTGTAGGCATTTACCATCAACAACATCAACATCAACATCACCTTTATCCCAAATCAGTTGGGGTCGGCGGTCGATGAACCCAAAGCGAAAAGCTTAAAATATACTAAAAGAAAAGTAAAAATATGGCTACCCAAAAGTAAAAAAATAAATAAATACTCTTGTAGGCATTTACCATTAACATTAAAATGCTCCTGCGTGCTTAAAAACTTTCTGCTTCCAGAACTTAGAGAGTCTGCTTGCTATATATAGATAGATAGATAGATAGATAGATAGACATATATATATATATATATATATATATATATATATCACATTTTAGCTCCAAAAATCTCAATTAGTCATAGTGGATCTTACAATACATAACGTTACAACTCACAAGAATAGAGCACTTCATATGTTTCGCAGGCAATTTTATTATGATAGAACACCTTCAGAAGCCTACAAGAAGTAAAGCCAGTTCAAGTGATCCTAGGTTTGCAAAATCATGCTCCCGATTAAAGCACAACATGCTCTAGTGATTCATCAAGAAGAAGAATCTCATTCCTTGAAATAATTTCAGGTGGTCAAGGCAGCATGTCAAAAGTGGATTCCATTTTCTCTCGGTAAAAACGTGATGACAAGTATTTACATGAAAAGGGACACGGGAAAGAACATAAATGTTAGGCATGAGTCGCTTTGAAGCTAACATAAGGGAAGAAAAATGGCTTTGTGAAAGAGGAATGAGCATTATCGCAACATTAAACAGTCAACTCTTGACGTAAATACTAAAGAGGAAAAAGGCAGCAATATGTAGCTCTAGACAGAGCCTGGAAAGCATGGATCATACCAAAATGAATAAGCGTACAAACTCACAACTGGTTAGAGAAATTAAAATATATTATATCTACACACACTCACTGAGTCAATCATATCAATGCCACCAATCAGGGCATAAATAAATTTTATGACGCTACAAGTTGCGTTTGGAAATAATATGATAGGGGAAAGCAAGTGATACCTTCACAATAGCTAAAGCTGCAGAAATTGGATCCCTGACTCCCAATACAGTCCAAACAAGTGAATTATCAGAACCAGCAGGTATTATTCCCATAGGTATGGAAATTCCTTCTTTCTGGTTATCCCTACTAAGCAATCCATTCAGAACCTGTAGACCAGACAAAAGGTTGCGACTTACTCATCTAAGGAGAACAAAGAAAAGAAGGTGGAGGTAAATAGGTCGTCACTTTAAGCTACTTCACACCTCTATATGACATATGAGTCTTGTAAGCATAGAAGGTATGGCTATCCAAGTGAGAGTTATATTACGATAGAAGTGGGCATGAATCAAAGTTGCACCATGTCTTGCATAATCACAACACCTCAGACACAATAAGTATAGAAATTATATCACCCATTCCACAGAATGAAAATATGGATAGCCATCTACTACTACAGCTGGCCAAAACAAAAAAGCAAGTAAAAATATCAGTTGCATTGCAGAAAACGTATTCCTCATCATTGGTATGTTTGCTCGCCCGAACTAAATTTGACTAATTTACCAACATTCCTCATATTAATTTATAAACTATTTGAGTCACTTACCAACTGTTTATCTTGCTTAGTTTTGAAAAGTACGAATATTTATTTATTCTTCCAAAATGACCAACTATTAAAAAAATTACCAACATTGATACTCTAAATTTTCATTATTCCATTTTGTCTTTTGTTTTCAGGAAACCAGCATGCTAGAGGTGCAACGCTAGCTTGATAGAAGAGAAAAGCAAAATGTAAATACTATTTGTCGAACTACCAATTCTAAGATGGGACTGCATATTACAGCCCTAGTCTCACCTTTCACCACAGCATACCTCTTCCAACCATTTTTGTAACCTAAATATGCAGAAAATCATATTTTTCGCTACTGACCATAACGATCACTAATTATTCCCAACAAGTATCTACAAATCCTTCCTCCCGATCAACGAATACCACTGACCACAGTTACTGCTAACAACTAACACCAAGTGAGATTACACACACAATCAAACATTAGAGAAAAAGGTCCATATTTAAAACATTTAGGAAAGTGCTGAACTCTTTCAACACAGATACAACTTAATGTATTGCATAAACTTATCAGCTCCACTGATTGTTAGTTTACCTAGTATAAGACCAGAACCTTAAATATAGCCCTTATTCAACATAATGTTATGCAAGGGTTTGACAGTCCATCAAGACGCAATATGCCATAGTCAAATATCAACATCAACATCATCAACATCACCTTTATCCTAAACCAATTAGGGTTGGCATGCCATAGTCAGATATACATTTGGTAAAATAAAGAGTAGGAACAAATATGGTAGCAAATGACGAACCTCATTGACAATTCCATCACCGCCAATACATATTATTCCTGGAGAGCATTGAGCAATGCAAATAAATAGAAGCCGCAGTCAGACCGTGATAATCAAACTACAAAGAAAACTATCAAGCAATGAGAACTCGATTTAGCAGTCCTACCATCAGGACACCTGCTGAAGTCAACACTAGAAGCTAGACTTTTAGCATGACCAGCATGAGTAGTCTGAACTACCTCCAGCTGGAATCCTGCAAGCTGTTAGAATGCATCATTAATAAGAAATCGACTTCTCAATGTATCGAAGTATACAGATAAGAATGGTAGAAGGGTATTGCATATCATCCACCTAGAGAAACATGCATGGAACATAAGATGCAAAGATACTCTTGTAGCTGCAGGAAAGAAATCTACAATACGCCAACAGTGGACTCTCTTTCACTGACAGTCGAGAATTACATAATATAGTTACCGACATTCAAATCCATGCTGCACTCTTTTAAGCATGACCATACACAAACTCAGGTTGCAAGTGCAAGCAAGGGCCACATTGAAACGGTCCATCCACAGGTAAAAAGTAGAATGATAGTCATCAGCCAATAAATAAACTTCCCAAAAAATATGCGACTCTTAATAAGGAAACAACCTATATCATATCTCTGAAGCTGATTTGGTTTGATAACATATTTAAAATCAAGTGGAACTGAAAGGTAGAAGGAGCATTCACTATTAAAAGCACTGTGCTTCTGGAAAATTTTCAAGCAACCTATCGTAGGAAAAGAAGTCAATTGCAAGGATGGGCAAACGCAAGACAAGTAGTCTGAAGTTTCCTTCCAGTTCTCAGTGAGACATGGATACATAGACAGCTTAGCAAATAGAAATTTGAGGGCAGCAACAAACGAATGCTTCCTGGTGGCTAGATTAAATGGCTTTATGGCATAGCAAATACTCAGTAAGGTGCAATTCTATATTTTCTTCTTTTGTGCACCTAAGCTGATCAGAGCATGGACATGAGCAGCCAACGGAACTGAATAGCATGGACAAACAACTAGCATTGTACAAAAGAGATGGTAATCTATGACACACCTTAAATATTGGCTCAGCCATTCTGTAGAAGACTTTACTTGATTTACCCCGTCCAGACCGCGGGTTTAATATGACAAGCATTCTGGGAGGATTCTTGCATCTGAAAATTAATTCAGGCGGAGGGTCAATCGGAAGCAATTCTGAAGAAGCTTGCTTCTTTGATGAAACCAGTGGGTGTGGCAAACAATTGACATAGCATTGCTGGTCAGCAAAGCCACCCACCCATTGAATTGCCTCTTCTTTATTAGAAGCCACAAAACGGAAGTCCTTGCGACTTCTCTTTTGACCTTTCATGAAACAAAAGAAGCCACAAGATCCATTTCTTTCGGGGTAAGCATGCACTGTGAAATGTCTCAGTCCAGCATTATAGGACACCTGTCAGAGTTATGTCATAAAACAGAGGTTTTGTTAACAGCTTTTTCTTATTCAAGCAGTACGAACCCATCTATGGATCTAAATCAAATATCATTTCACAGTCAATTTTCTAATCTTACTCTGCTTGAATGAAAAGGACGTACCGAGACAACATCATCAAGTGGCAAGACATTGGAGCCCCAGACTAAAGCCTTGCTGGTAAGTTTAGCATCAACAGCACCTTCTTGGGTACTCATTTCAGCTGAATTTTTTTTTCCATCCTTGCCATTCCTGTCATCTACATTCTTTCTCTTATCTAAAACAAGCTTCCCAGCATAAACAACGTAACCCAACAAATCAGACTTCTCATCGCCACCGCCTCCTCCTCCGATTATATCAATCCTGTGCTCATCTGCCTTCACTTTAAAAGGATCATCGACGCCGGCGCTCATTGGATTTATATCCTGCCTCGAAGCCGCAGTTTTAACCTTGTTCCGCTTCTCGGGGAACACAACCGGTGATGCAGCATGCCCTCCACCAGGCGAACACAGTCCCATTCTCCTCAAAGACTGCTGCGGCACCGAAACCCTAAGGCTATTAATGCTCTTCGAAAGACTCCCACTCTTCTGCATCTCTGTCGACGTCCACCTCCTCTTCTACTACTAATTCCAACAACCCCAGAAACACACGAGACCCATGGGAAGTAGCATCACATCGCACGCACTCTCAACAGCTCGGACAGATCAAATCACCAATTCCCGGCGGTGACACCGATTCAAACAACGATCCAACAGATCAGATCGGGCCTGCGAAATCCGCAAATTTCCCTCGATTAATTTCCCCCTTTCCCAAAAAACACGAATCCGATCCGACACAACAACAACCGTGAGAAACGGAAAACAATTCAATCGCGCAAAAAAAAATAAAATATCGAGCTAGAACAGAGAATTACCAGCTGAGAATTCAACCAATGACCCTCCCCTCCCCACCGCGAGGAGCTCCTTCGCCTCCCTCGACGATCGAATTCGCCGGGCAAATGTGCAGGGAAACAAAAATACTAAAAATTCAACAACAAAGAAAAAGACGATAACAAATTTCTTCGCTCTTTGAAAGATGTTGAAATCGAAATGGAAAGGAGAGATGAAATGGAAACTAAGGAACGGAGGGTTTGATTTTGTATCCTCTGCTTCGTCACCCCATTCCTAGCTTCCACGAATGCGCGCTCCTGATTGGTCCACGTCAGCGTGTATTTCTTGCAACTCCGTTTGACGTACAATTCAGTCGTTAGCACCAGGACACGGAACTCTCACCTAACATTAACATTATTAATAATCGAATCATTAACTTAATTAAATTAATTAAATCGTAATGATTGTGACTGTATAATATACGAAGAATCGCAACGGTTGGGAGGAATAATAGATAAATATTACAAAAGAGGAGTCTCACTTTTAAATATTTTTTGGGTTTTAAAAGAAATGGGAAGTAGATAACGGGGAGTGGCACCTTTGATTCAAAAGAAAATTCACTTATCCAATATCACGAAAAATCCAAACTGTACACCTATGATAAATTTATCTTTAACTAATTTTTCTTATCACCATTTGTGACAAATGTATACTCATTTTTTTTTATTTAATTGGATTAATACCATAAAAAAATGCCAAACTGATGCACCCGTGACTAAACGGATATATTTATCAATTGTCACATGTCATCTAATTCAATATTATAGTATAGTTAATACCCTCTATTGATAGAAAAGCACGTAGGTCCCGCTCTTAAGTAAACAAGCAAGTATTCGGGGGAGTCGCACAACGAAGGCTTCAGGAAGGCAGCGCCCCTTAGACACTAGAAGAAGGTTTATTATTTAAGTATGTATTTTTTATTGATAATTTGAATTTGAGTCCATGAATACCTATTGCTATATATATATATATATTTTGTCCACAATTGAATGATGTATCAAGAGATGTGAGATGTTAATTATAATTAAACTTTTTAATAGACGTAACTCTAGTTTAAGGGGTGAATCAGGATAAATTTGTATAGATTTTTCTTTTTCACTTTTCTCTTTACTTCCTTATGATTGGACACTGAATCTTAACACTCGGTAATTTAAAGATGAAGTTTAACGAAAACTGACGAAACGTGTGACAAGTATATTAGTTTGAAATTACAAAAGAGGAGTATCACTTTCTAATACTTTTTGGGCTTTGTGATAAAATATTTACAAAATAGATAATGGGGGGTGCGTTTTGATTGGAAACCAATTCACTACTCGTGTCGGCTTCTTATTATTTTATTTTCAGTTGATATAAAATTTGTTAGAATTCATGTCGTTTTCAATTTATCTCGTGGGGTTTGAGCTTTTGGAGATGACGATGGAGTGGAGCAGGTAGAACTGAGAGGGAAACGGTGGGCACGCTTTGTGTTGTCCCTGAAGCTTCTTCGAAATGGCACGGACGTTTCGAGTTGATTTTCTTTTGAATTTTCACTTCAAATTAAAACGATGTTATCCCGATTTGAAGATATATATATATATAAAATAAAAAGATCCAATGTGACGTCCATTGTTTTGTTTTTGGTATAATTTTATACCGACCATGCCCGTGTGTAAGTCAATCGAGTTGAGAAAAGCATAAAAAGACACCAAGTATTTGCATGTATCATCAAAAGATTTTCTTTATTGATTTATGCAACATATTGTTTGTGATTTTAGAGGTAATAATAATAAAGGATTAATACTATCAAAAATTTCAAACTGAGGCAACTACGACATGTTTACTATAAATAATTTTTTCTATTACTAAAAATTCCTAACTAGTACACATGTGACAAGTATACCCCAGAATATTTTTTTATCACAAAAAACCACAAACGTGCCATTTGTGATAAATTTACTCTCCGACAATTTTAACTAAAATGAATTAATACCACGAAAAGCTTTAAATTAGTACACACAAGTGGAGGATAAAAACCCCTAACTGATATACCCATCAACTGCCGCATGTCATTTAACTTAACAATTTTATGGTAAAAATGTAACAGGAAATGACAAATGATAGATTTATCACGTGAGTATCAATTTGGAATTTTTTATGATAAAAAATTAATTTATGGTAAATTTGTCAAATGAATTTTTCATGATATTACTATAAACCCTAATATAGGTATTAACATGCTCAGTTTTCTAGCTTGGTTAGGTTTAGGAAAATGTCATGTCGATCCCGGACAATTTAACCAGAACTATAGCTGGTTATATCGATTGATGATTTCTCGGTATTTCTTGAATACCCTTCATCTTTTCACTTGAAAAATGTGTTCCTTTACGGTCTCCCTTTTTCCATTCTGAAAATAAATACAAATAAGGTATCCCTTGTTTTTCTTCTTAATTGATATTTCCTTGCACTTCATATATTGAGAATTCTCTTTCATTTGAATTGCGATGTAACATTTGAGAAAATCTTCAGCACAACTCCCGATTTCTTGTTCTTATTCGAGACTGCGAAGAATGACACTTAGAGTGCAAATGACAATCATTCTCTTCCTGGATCTCGTATTCCCCGAACAAGTTTTTGAGCAGAGACACGGGTTTGATAAAGACACAAATTTTTTTTTTCCTGAAATAAAAACTTGTCTGATAATATCATAAAATTCCATGGTTGCTAGCCAGAGGATGGAGATCGGTGAATGGTGAGAGCAGGAGACCGGCAACGAGTGGCTGATTATTGACAGATGGTGAATGACGATTAGCGAATGATGACAGGAATGTGAGAGAGGCAACTGGAGACTAGGGATCAATGGTGGGCGATCGATGGACAGAAGTAGGGGCATGAGAAAGAGGGAGACTATATGCGAGGAAGAGGAAGTGAGTAACAAAAATAATTCTTATTTATGTTTTTGTTTCAAAAATAGAAAATAATAAAATCTCTACATTTTATTTCTGTTCTAGATCTTCTTCTCGAAAAAAAAATCTTAAAAATAAAATTGTGTTTCTAAACGAATTTCTATTCTGAATCTATTGTTGTTACAAAAAGAAAAAGAAAAATAGAAGTGTTGTCGTGCACATCCTTCATCAATGCTTGAAATATATTATCAACAAATATGCTTAGAGGAAAATATTAACCTTCGCAAAAGAAGTAATTGTCCAATTGTAAAAGAGAGAAATAGTATTATTATTATTATTTTTATCGTTGACCAAGATTTTTGTAAATGGGATACCTAGAAATTATTTTTTAAAGTCAACCCAATAATGCCAGTAGATCAATAAGGCTGCGTATGGTAACCATTTTGATTTTGTGATTCTATTTCCTAAAACAAAACAAAAAAGATCAAAATCCTGTTTGTAACGTAAATGATTTAAATTTTGATTCTATCCCGGAAACAGTTTCGGAGAAAAACAAGAATTAAAAAAAAAGTTGATTCCGAAAAAAGAATTACTTTTAATAATCACAAAATAGAATAAAGTATCACATCTTTTACTTTTCTCTTTCAGTTCTCTTGTCACTTTTTCCTCGACCTAAAATAAAATGAGGTCTCATTTAAAAAAAAGATAATAAAAAATAAAAATAAAAATTCAAAAATTAGGAAAAAATTCAAGAAATTCCGTAAAAATAGAAAAAACTTATATTATGCTAGTTTGACATTTTTTTTCCCATAAATTTAGATCTAGATTCCCTAGATTTCATAGATTTTGTTAATTTTTTTTTATGAAACTCATAAACATCTTTGAAATTAAATATGAACCACATTCCCTAAGCCCTTAGGGTTTTGTTTTGATTTTATGATGCAATTTATCACTGCCGTGATCTTTAATTGCGCACTTAATTTTATTGGTTGTGATTTTCCTAGGTTGATATACTTTAGACTTAATCTAGTTTCAAAAAAATTTGGAAAAAGACAAAAATAACCAGCGTGAATATAACATCGATATTTTTTGTTGGGTCATGAGTGATGACGGTGTTTATTCTTAAGTTTTTGATGAAATAAGAATGAGATTCCATTTCTCGGAACCAAAAAGTAACTGTGTAATTATTTGACTTAAATGACAAAAACTAGGAACATAATTAGAAATTTATATGGTTATCAAAAGTGTTTCCGTTTCAAGAATAGAAATTTTGTGTTGTCATTAAACGTGTTTCGATTCTCAAAAACTAATCCAGGAACAGAATATAAAAAAGTCATTTTAATCGGAATCAATTTTTGAGACTAGAACCGTTACCACAAGTAGCCAAAGAGGACTGCTAGCAGCTGCTGTCGCGACCCGAAAAAAAAAATTATTAAATTTAAAATCAGGTGAACGGATTGTCAAGTTAATTGACTAACCTAATTCAGACCCTACCAAGTCCTACCGAATCGCAACTTAAGTTCTTTTCATGCAAAGATTTTTAATTTGGAGTCGCCACTAATCATTTTTGGTAGGTCGATTAGAAACCTAAATAAATTAGCGGGAGAACTAATTTATTTCTGCGAACCAGAAAAAATGAGTTCGGGGACTTGATTATGCTAGATCATTCTAATACCCTTCCGGTATCATTTTATTTCATGAAAACTCATTTGGAATGATTGGGCAGAAGTTTGGGTCAAACTGACCAGAAGAGTAAAATGGTCATTTTTCAAGGATCGGGAGGTGGAAACATCAAAAATAGGATTGGCCAGTCGAAAAAAAAATTTAGTTGGATACGCGTAAATTAATGACAACACAAATATGAATGCAGCATGTGGATATGAAGACATACAAGTACGACATGACATGACATAATCGAAATTTAAATAAATTCATTTAGGTAAAGAAATTCTCAAAGATTTAATGGCTATGATTGTTACTTGGTTTGACAGATTTGATTGCCGAATTCGGATCTCGTGTCACATTATGGATCAAGATTACGGCTTCAACGATGGGGATGAACTCGTGACTTGTGTTGATCGATAGAGAAATCAGTGATGGTAATACCTAGATTTAAAATCTCACCATTTTCAAGACTCTCTTTTTTGGAAAAAAGATTATCTTTTTTTTTATTTTTTTTCTTCTCTTTAATTTCTTTCAATCTCTCAAAACTCTCTCAAACATCCAAAATATTTTCTCCCCCTAAAAAATCCTCCTTCCCTAACTCACTTCTTCCTCCTTTTATAACCCACTCATCTATCTCTCATTCTAATTTTTCCACTAACTCCACTTCATTTTCATTTTTCATTCTCTATCTCTATCTCACATTCTAATCTCTCCACTAACATTTCTTCATCTTCATCTTCCCTTCTTCATATTTATCTCCCATTCTAATTTCTCTACTAACTCTTCTTCATCTCCATCTTCCCTTTTTTATTCTTATCTTATTTTCTCCATCCATTCTTCTCCATCTCCTCTTCTATATTCTAATTTCTTCACTAACTCTTCTTCATCTTTAACTTCCCTTATCTATTCTTATCTTATTTTCTCCATCCATTCTTCTCTATCTTTTCTTCTCCATCTCCTTTTCTCCATCTTCCCTTCTCTGTCCTAATTTCTCCACCAACTCTTCATTTTGTTATTTACAAAATAATCCCTCAAGAGTTAGGTATTTGCACTCTAGTCCCTGAGATTTTTAAGTATTTGCAATTCAGTCCCCGAAAAAATATTTCTTTAAGTCCAAATCTCCTTACAATTTTCAACACACCTCCCTTATGCTTAGTTGAAATTCACTTTTTTCTTGCTGCAGAATTTAATTAAAGCCCTTTCACAAAATTGAGACATTCTGAGTATAATTGGGCCAAGATGAAAATTTAGGATATTAGAGAATAATGTCACAGCTCCTAAAAGTGAAAAATGAAAATAAATTGACTCAAATTGATTTTTTTTATTCGAGATCATGCCCGTGAAAAAATACACGACCCCGAATTGGATTTTTTTTATTTACGATGGCCAACATGAAAAGAAAATCATTGACTATTTTCAATTTTATGAATTTTTATGGATTCTCTATTAATTTTCAAAAATAAAAATACCGAAAAATACTGAAAATATGAAAAATCATTTTTTTGGTCAAAATTGGTTATCTAGGCTTGGCCAAGGTCCCCAAAGTTGATTTATGAATTTTTATGAATTTTTATGAATTTTTTTTAAAAAAAAGAAAAGATTATTAAAAATTAGGTGTCAACAGCTGCCCATCTTTGGAAGGAAGCTCGGCAGAGGTTCATTTCAAGGATGAGATGACACCTGAATCCTAATCGACTCAACACAAGAAAAGAAAAAAAAGGTTGTGACACTTGATTTCCAATATCCTTCGTAGCAAGTTCCGATCTAGACCCAGTTTGAGGAGGCTTTCATGCAGTAAAGGAGAGACAAATATGAGAGTTTACTTGGCACTTACCTGCTCGTTGTGTGGCGGCTATCTGATACACATGCTGTACTGAAAATGGAGTGAGAACCTAAGAATTCGTTATAAGATAACTTTAGGGTGGTTGAACTTGGACTCGTATGGTAGGTCAACCCAAGGTAGATTCCTGTATGATGGGTCACCCCATGGAAATGCCTGTAAGGAGGACTTTGTGCCTATAGAAATGACTTAGTGCCTGTAATAAAGACTTTTGGTTGCCTGTAAGAAGGATTTTTAGTGTCTATAAGAAGGACTTTTGTGTACCTGTAGAAAGGACTTTAGGTGTTGTTGACACCTGATTTTTAATCATCTTTTCTCTTTTAAAAATTTTCAGTATTTTTCGGCATTTTTATTTTTTGAAAAATCCATAAAAATTAATAAAATTGAAAAATTAACTTTGGGGACCTTGGCCAAGCCTAGAGAACTAATTTTGACCAAAAAATGATTTTTTTTCATATTTTCAGTATTTTTTAGTATTTTTATTTTCGAAAATTCATGAAAAATAAAGAAAAAATGAGAAAATTGTAAAATCAACTTTGGAAGCCTTGGCCAAGCCTAGGCAACCATTTTTGAACAAAAAATAAATTTTCATATTATATATATTTTAATTTTTTTAAAAAAATAAAAATATACTTGAAAATTTTGGAAAAATAACAGTTGAGGCAAAAAAAAATACACAAAGATAGTTAATATTTTTATTTTAAATCTATTTTCATATTGGCCATCGCAAATTCAGAAAAATTCAATTCGAGTCACGTGTTCCTTCACGAGTATAATCTCGAATCGGGCCTAAATTTTTTTTTTAGTCAACTTATTTTTAATTTTCACTCTTTATGAGTTGTGACATTGTCTTCTAATATTTTAAATTTTCATCTTGGCTCAATTATACCCAGAATGACTCAATTTTGCAAAAGGGCTTTAATTAAATTCTGCATTATTTTCAGTGGCAAGAAATGAGCTTAAATTTGACATGTGGTAAATTTTGGTGTGTCAAAAATTGTGAGGAGATTTGGACTTAAATAAATATATTTTTTCATGGACTGAATTGTAAATACTTAAAATTCAAGGACTAGAGTGCAAATACCTAACTCTTGAAGGATTATTTTACAAATAACAAAAAGAAGAGTTAGTGGATAAATTAGAATAGAGAAGGGAAGATGGAGAAGAGGAGATGAAGAAGAGAAGTTGGAGAAGAATAGATGGAGAAAATAAGATAAGAATAGAGAAGGGAAGATGGAGATGAAGAAGAGTTACTAGAGAAATTAGAATGGAAGATAAGAATAGAGAAGGGAAGATGGAGATGAAGAAGAGTTAGTGGAGAAATTAGAATGGGAGATAAATATGGAGAAGGGAAGATGAAGATGAAGAAGAGTTAGTGGAGAGATTAGAATGTGAGATAGAGATTGAGAATGGAAGATGAAAATGAAGAAGAGTTAGTGGAGAAATTAGAATTGGAGATAGAGTTAGTGGAAAAATTAGAATGGGAGATAGATGAGTAGATTATAAAAGGAGGAAGAAGTGAGCTTGAGAGAAAAAATTTTTGGGAGAGAAAATTTTGGATGTTTGAGAAAGTTTTGGGAGATTGAAGAAAAATTTGAGAGAAAGAAAATACCAAAAGAGAGAGAATTTTGAAGATGCTGGGAGTTTAAAGTTAGGGGTTATCATCACAAATTCCTTAATCGATCAATATAAATCAAGAGTTAATTCTCGTCAACGAGCAAGCAAATTAGAGCTAAGTGTTTTTATTTATTCATTTATTTATGTTTTTACTCGCAAATTAGCACAAATTGTATACACTTTCTCCATCTCCTTTTTTTTCCATATTTTATGTCAGGAGAAGGATATCTCTACGTCAACAGCAAAAATCTCGTAGAGATGCAAAAATCGGCCCAGACAAGCTCCTAAGCTGTCCACCGATTTCTCAACTGATCTGTAACTAAAAGTCCGTCTTAATTCAAAAGAAACTCTCTATATTGGGAACATAGAGAGCGAAAATTAATTATAGAAATCCGTCCCAAAAAAATGGGAGATAAGTAGTCTTTCCACTCTTCTGGTTTTAGGTGCAGATTAGCACATATTTTGTATACTGACACTTCATTCTATTTTATGTCAGGCAACCGCAGCTCTATATCAACGGTCAATCTTATGGAAGCACAAAAATGGCTTGGAGGAGTCCTTAAGTGCGCACAAATTTTAAATTGTTGAATCAATTTGTTGTAATTTATTTTAAAAGAACTCAAACCCCAGAATGGAGAGGCAGAGCACATCCACTGGAGGTCATTTAAATACCTGCAGTTTAAATACATGCACCTTAAATCCCAAAGGGAAGGAGCCAAGCCAATGCTAGTACTCCCATTGGAGGTTTTTACTTACACTAGTTTAAATACCTACACCTTAAATCCCAAAGGGAAGAACCAAGCCAATGCTAGGCCTCCCATTGGAGGTTTTTACTTACAGTAGTTTAAATACCTGCAATTAAGTACTTGCACCTTAAATCCCAAAGGGAAGAGCCAAGCCAATGCTAGGCCTCCCATTGGAGGTTTTTACTTACAATAATTTAAATACCTGCGCCTTAAATCCCAAAGGGAAGAGTCAAGCCAATGCTAGGCCTCCCATTGGAGGTTTTTACTTACAGTAGTTAAATATCTGCAACTTAAATACATGTACCTTAAATCCCAAAGGGAAGAGCCAAGCCAATGCTTAGCCTCCCATTGGAGGTTTTTACTTACAGTAGTTAAATACCTGCAACTTAAATACCTGTACCTTAAATCCCAAAGGGAAGAGCCAAGCCAATGCTTAGCCTCCCATTGGAGGTTTTTACTTATAGTAGTTAAATATCTGCAACTTAAATACATGTACCTTAAATCCCAAAGGGAAGAGCTAAATCAATGCTTAGCCTCCCATTGAAGGTTTTTACTTACAGTAGTTAAATACTTGTAACTTAAATCCCAAAGGGAAGAGCCAAGCCAATGCTTAGCCTCCCATTGGAGGTTTTTACTTACGGTAGTTTAAATACTTGCAACTTAAATACCTATACCTTAAATCCCAAAGGGAAGAGCCAAGCCAATGCCAGGCCTCCCATTGGAGGTGTTTATTCACTGTCATGTACTTCCTATAATTTAATTTTTGAATCATCAGACCCAAAAGATGAGTAGGTCGTAATACTGCACAGAATTCCTTAACACACTCCCTCTTTCGGCTTGACCAAGGCCCCCAAAGTTGATTTTTTAATTTTATGAATTTTTATGGATTTTCTACTAACTTTAAAATAGAAAAGATGATTAAAAATCAGGTGTCGACAGTTGCCCCTCTTTGAAAGGAAGCTCGATAGAGGTTCATTTCAAAGACAAGATGACACTTGAATCCTAATCGACTCACTTCCTTTCAAAGAGGGGCAGCTGTGCACACCTAATTTTTAATCATCTTTTCTATTTTAAAGTTAATAGAAAATTCATAAAAATTCATAAGATTAAAAAATCAACTTTGGGGACCATGGCCAAGCCTAGGGAACCAATTTTGACCAAAAAATAATTTTTCATATTTTGAATATTTTTCGGTATTTTTATTTTCGAAAACTAATAGAAAATCCATAAAGATTCATCAAATTAAAAAGTCAACTTTAGGGACCTTGGCCAAGCTTAGAGAACCAATTTTGACCAAAAAATTAGTTTTCAAATTTTCTGAATTTTTCTGCATTTTTTATTTTCGAAAATGCATAGAAAATTAAGAAAAAATGAGAAAATTACAAAATCAACTTTGAAAGCCTTTGCTAAGCTTAGGCTACCATTTTTGAACAAAAAATAATTTTTCATATTTTTTTGCATTTTCTTAATATTTTTAGAAATTAGAAAAATATTTAATAAATAATAACATTTGAGGCTATAAAAATGTAAATAAATAGTGAGTATTTTAATTTTAATTTTATCTTCATATTAAATAAATTTTAAGAAATTTCATTTGAAATCGAGAGTTTGTTTGTTAATTTTGTTTTTAGGCCATTTGAAATATTTCTAGAAAATTCATTTTAGCTCTGAAATTCGTAATTTTTACATTTATGGAATCGTGACATTGTTCTTTAATAGTCCAAATTTTTCAACGACTCAAAGGTGCACTTTCTATTTTTGAGTTCGGTCCTCCGAATTTAATTCATCATTTGACGGGATCCACTTATTTTTGAAGTGCGAAAGATTATCTGGTGACACCATAGGCTACTCGCCCATTGGTGTTGACGAAGAGTTGGTACAGCTCGGCCGACCCTTCGCTCGTGGTGATCTCTCTCTCTCTCGGCCATTACTCTATAATCTGTCCAAAGCTTGGTTCATATTCTTGTTTATCAGTACTCTGACTAGGAATGGTTGCAGTTTGACTTGTCTGTGGAATTTGCCTGTCAGAAGAGGACAAAAGAAGAGATTAGACGAAGGTAGTCATTATGTTTGTTCCAAAAAGATGTCATGGAGTGGTCAAAAAGATGGACAATCGTTGCCCTTGAAAAAAAAGAGAGAGAAAGTGGATACAAGGTGGCACCAGACATTGAACCCACGATTGTGATCTCAACTTTTGACATTAAGCGTCTACGTCCAACCATTTTAAAGGGAGAGAGTTCAATCTTATTCATGGTGGGGTGGTTGCGAATAAAGGGGGCAAAAGTCCAAACATGCCGCTCTTCAGAAGTGTATATTTCAAATACGGTACTTTGGTGGAGGGGAATTTTAGCGGTATCCCCAGTGGAGTCGCTAAGCTGTCGCGACCGAAAAAAAAAATTATTAAATTTAAAAACGGGTGAACGGATTATCAGGTTAATTGACTAACTTAATTCGGACCCTCCCACGTCCTACCGAATCGCAACTTAAGTTCTTTTCATGCAAAGATTTTTAATTTGGAGTCGCCACTAATTATTTTTGGTAGGTCGATTAGAAACCTAAATAAATTAGCGGGAGAACTAATTTATTTTTGCGAACCAGAAAAAATGAGTTCGGGGACTTGATTACGCTAGATCATTCTAACGCCCTTCCGATACCATTTTATTTCACGAAAACTCATTTGGAATGATTCCGAAGAAATTTTGGTCAAACTAACCATAAGAGTAAATGGTCATTTTTCAAGAATCGGGAGGTGGAAACATCAAAAATAGGATTGGCCAGTCGAAAAAAAAATTTAGTTGGATACGCGTAAATTAATGACAAAACAAATACGAATGCAGCATGTAGATATGGAGACATACGAGTACGACATGACATAATCGAAATTTAAATAAATTCATTTTGGTAAAGAAATTCTTGAAGATTTAAATAAATTCATTATGGATCAAGATTACGGCTCGAACAATGGGATGAACTCGTGACTTGTGTTGATCGATAGAGAAACCAGTGATGGTAACACCTAGATTTAAACTCTCACCATCTTCAAGACTCTCTTTTTTGGAAAAAGGATTCTCTTTTTTTTTCTTCTCTCTAATTTCTTTCAATCTCTCAAAACTTTCTCAAACATCCAAAATATTTTCTCTCCCCAAAAAATCCTCCTTCCCTAGCTCACTTTTTCCTACTTTTATAACCCACTCATCTATCTCTCATTCTAATTTTTTCACTAACTCCACTTCATTTTCATCTTCCATTCACTATCTCTATCTCACATTCTAATCTCTCCACTAACTCTTCTTCATCTTCATCTTCCATTCTCCATATTTATCTCCCATTTTAATTTCTCCACTAACTCTTCTTCATTTCCATCTTCGCTTTTTTTATTCTTATCTTATTTTCTCTATCCATTCTTCTTCATCTCCTCTTCTCCATCTTCCCTTCTATATTCTAATTTCTTCACTAACTCTTCTTCATCTCCATCTTCCCTTCTCTATTCTTATCTTATTTTCTCCATCCATTCTTCTTTATCTTCTCTTCTCCATCTTCTCTTCTTCATTTTCCCTTCTCTATCCTAATTTCTCCACTAACTCTTCTTTTTGTTATTTTTCAAAAATAATCCCTCAAGAGTTAGGTATTTGCACTCTAGTCTTTGAGATTTTTAGTATTTGCAATTCAATCCCTGAAAAAATATTTCTTTAAGTCCAACTCTCCTCACAATTTTCGACACACCTCCCCTATGCTTAGTCGAAATTCACTTATTTCTTGTTGCAGAATTTAATTAAAGCCCTTTCACAAAATTGAGACATTCTGAGTATAATTGGGCCAAGATGAAAATTTAGGATATTAGAGAATAATGCCACAACTCTTAAAAGTGAAAAATGAAAATAAATTGACTCAAATTGATTTTTTTTTATTCGAGATCATGCCCGTGAAGAAATACACGATCCCGAATTGGATTTTTTTTAATTACGATGGCCAACATGAAAAGAAAATCATTGACTATTTTTATTTATTTTTGTGGCGTTAAATGTTATTATTTATTAAATATTTTCCTAATTTCTAAAAAATATATAAAAATATATGAAAAAATTATGAAAAATTATTTTTTGTTCAAAAATGGTTCTCTAGGCTTGGCCCAGGTCTCCAAAGTTGATTTTCAATTTTATGGATTTTTATGGATTTTCTATTAATTTTCGAAAATGAAAATACCAATAAATACTGAAAATATGACAAAAAAATCATTGTTTGGTCAAAATTGGTTCTCTAGGCTTGGCCAAGGTCCCTAAAGTTGATTTATGAATTTTTATGAATTTTTTATTAATATTTTTTAAAAAAAGAAAAGATGATTAAAAATTAAGTGTCAACAGTTGCCCCTCTTTGGAAGGAAGCTCGGCAGAGGTTCATTTCAAAGACGAGATGACACCTGAATCCTAATCGACTCAACACAAGAAAAGAAAAAAAAAAGGTTGTGACACTTGATTTCCAATACCCTTCGTAGCAAGTTCCAATCCAGACCCAGTTTGAGGAGGCTTTCATGCCGTAAGTGAGAGACAAATATGAGAGTTTACCTGGCACTTACCTGCTCGTTGTGTGGCGGCTACCTGACACACATGCTGTACTGAAAATGGAGTGAGAACCTAAGGATTCGTTATAAGAAAACCTTAGGGTGCTTGAACTTGGACTGTTATGGTAAGTCAACCCAAGGTAGATTCCTGTATGGTGGGTCACCCCATGGAAATGGAAATGCCTGTAAGGAGAACTTTGTGCTTATAGAAAGGACTTAGTGCATGTAAGAAGGACTTTTGGTTGCCTGTAAGAAGGACTTTTGGTGCCTGTAAGAAGGAATTTTGTGTGCCTGTTGTTGACACCTGATTTTTAATCATTTTTTTTTATTGCTAAAGTAATAAAAAATCCATAAAAATTCATAAAATTGAAAAATCAACTTTGGGGACCTTAGCCAAGCCTAGGGAACCAATTTTGACCAAAAAACGATTTTTTCATATTTTCAGTATTTTTCGGTATTTTTATTTTCAAAAATTCATAAAACAAAAAATGAAGAAAAAATGAGAAAATTGAAAAATCAACTTTGGAAGCCTTGGCCAAGCCTAGGCAACCATTTTTGAACAAAAAATAAAATTTCATATTATATATATATTTTTAATTTTTTTTTAAAAAAATACAAAAATACTTGAAAATTTTGGAAAAATAACATTTGAGGCCAAAAAAATACACAAAGATAGTTAATATTTTTATTTTAAATCTATTTTCATATTGGCCATCGCAAATTCAGAAAAATCCAATTCGAATCACGTGTTCCTTCACGAGTATAATCTTGAATCGGGCCTAAAAAAATTTAATTTGAGTCAACTTATTTTTAATTTTCACTTTTTATGAGTTGTGACATTGTCTTCTAATATTTTAAATTTTCATCTTGGCCCAATTATACCCAGAATGACTTAATTTTGCAAAAGGGCTTTAATTAAATTCTGCATTATTTTCAACGGCAAGAAATGAGCTTAAATTTGACATGTGGTAAATTTTGGTGTGTCAAAAATTGTGAGGAGATTTGGACTTAAAGAAATATATTTTTTCAGGGACTAAATTGTAAATACTTAAAATTCAAGGACTAGAGTGCAAATACTTAACTCTTGAAGGATTATTTTACAAATAACAAAAAGAAGAGTTAGTGGATAAATTAGAATAGAGAAGGGAAGATGGAGAAGAGGAGATGAAGAAGAAAAGTTGGAGAAGAATGGATGGAGAAAATAAGATAAGAATAGAGAATGGAAGATGGAGAAGAGTTAGTAGAGAAATTAGAATGGAAGATAAGAATAGAGAAAGGAAGATGGAGATGAAGAAGAGTTAGTGGAGAAATTAGAATGGGAGATAAATATGGAGAAGGGAAGATGAAGATGAAGAAGAGTTAGTGGAGAGATTAGAATGTGAGATAGAGATGGAGAATAGAAGATGAAAATGAAGAAGAGTTAGTGGAGAAATTAGAATGGGAGATAGAGTTAGTGGAAAAATTAGAATGGGAGATAGATGAGTAGATTATAAAAGGAGGAAGAAGTGAGCTTGAGGGGGGGGATTCTTGAGAGAGAAAATTTGAAGTGTTTGGGAGGATTTTTTTGGAGAGAAAATTTTGGATGTTTGAGAGAGTTTTGGGAGATTGAAGAAAAATTTGAGAGAAAGAAAATACCAAAAGAGAGAGAATTTTGAAGATGATGGGAGTTCAAAACTAGGGATTATCATCACAAATTCCTTCATCGATCAATATAAATCAAGAGTTCATCTTCGTCAACGAGCAAGCAAATTCGAGCTAAGTGTTTTTATTTATTCATTTGTTTATGGTTTTACTTGCAAATTAGCACGAATTGTATACACTTTCTCCATCTCTTTTTTTTCATATTTTATGTCAGGAGAAGGATATCTCTACGTCAACAGCAAAAATCTCGTAGAGATGCAAAAATCGGCCCAGACAAGCTTCTAAGCTGTCCACCAATTTCTCAACTGATCTGTGACTAAAAGTCCCTCTTAATTCAAAAGAAACTCTCTATATTGGGAACATAGAGAGCGAAAATCAATTATAGAAATCCCTCCAAAAAAAATGGGAGATAAGTACTCTTTCCACTCTTCTGGTTTTAGGTGCAAATTAGCACATATTTTGTATACTGACATTTCACTCTATTTTATGTCAGGAAGCCGCAGCTTTATATCAATGGTCAACCCTATGGAAGCACAAAATCGGCTTGGAGGAGTCCTCAAGCGCGCACAAATTTCAAATTGTTGAATCAATTCGTTGTATTTTATTTTAAAGAATTCATACCCCAGAATGGAGAGGACAAAGTCCATCCGCAATTTAAATACCTGCACCATAAATCCCAAAGGGAAGAGCCAAGCCAATGCTTAGCCTCCCATTGGAGGTTTTTACTTACAGTAGTTAAATACCTGCAACTTAAATACCTGTACCTCAAATCCCAAAGGGAAGAGCCAAGCCAATGCTTAGCCTCCCATTGGAGGTTTTTACTTACAGTAGTTAAATACCTGCAACTTAAATACCTATACCTTAAATCCCAAAGGGAAGAGCCAAGCCAATGCTTAGCCTCCCATTGGAGGTTTTTACTTACAGTAGTTAAATACTTGCAACTTAAATACATGTACCTTAAATCCCAAAGGGAAGAGCCAAGCCAATGCTTAGCCTCCCATTGGAGGTTTTTACTTACAGTAGTTAAATACCTGCAACTTAAATACATGTACCTTAAATCCCAAAGGGAAGAGCCAAGCCAATGCTTAGCCTCCCATTGGAGGTTTTTACTTACAGTAGTTTAAATACTTGCAACTTAAATACCTGTACCTTAAATCCCAAAGGGAAGAGCCAAGCCAATGCTAGGCCTCCCATTGGAGGTGTTTATTCACTGTCATGTACTTCCTATAATTTAATTTTTGAATCATCAGACCCAAAAGATAAGTAGATTGTAATACTGCACAGAAGTCGTTAACACACTCCTTCTTTCGGCTTCAGGGAATCTTTAACACTTAAAAAAAAATATAACAAATAAAAATATATACCATCCATGCATCCTATTTAAAAAGTGAAAACACAAAAGAGAATACCCTACTATAGCCTTAGGAATAAACCAAGCCTGAGTTGCCGAATTAGGATATCCATGAAATTAAGGTACCGAAAGGGCATTAGTTTTAATTAACTAGTGTAACCAAGTCCCCGAGCTCCTAATCTCTGGTTCGCAGGAATAAATTAGTTCTCCCGCTAATTTATTTAGGTTTCTAATCGACCTACCAAGAACGATTAGTGGCGACTCCAAATTTTAAAATCATTTAAACAAAAACCAAAGTTGCGATTCGGTAGGGCTTGGGAGGGTCCGCGTTAGGTTAGTCAAATCTAATTAATCTAATAATCCGTTAACCCCTTTTAAAATTTAAAATTTTTTTAGAGGGTCGCGACACCTGTAGATAGGGGTGAGCGGTTCCGGGTTCCGAGTAGGTTCCGCCCGGAACCTGGAACCTACCCGCGAGTACAGGTTCCTCGTTTTTTGGAATCTGAAACCTACCCTGTGTATCCTAGAACCTGGAACCTACCCTGTCACAGGTTCCAGGATCCGGTTCCAGGGTACTCGGAACCTACCAATTTCACTAAGAAAACTTGCGAAAAGAAACTCCAACATCCACATAATCATGTTCGGGAAAATTTCATCATCCCAAATACTAATAAGCATAATCGAACACTATTTTGTCCAAATAATAATAACAATGATACTGATCCGAAGAACCACTTAAAAAGAAGCTCTCTGAAGATGAAAAAGTCAGCTGTAACTTTTATATTTCACAAACTGGAAAGAAAGCACCAGCATAGATACTATGAGAAGGAATGAATAGGGTACGACACACGTGATTTCACAGATCATAAGAGTGGCACAATAGGGTCTGAAAGGAACCGGAAGGATAAGCATAAGAAAATTAAAATGACTACTTCCTTTAAATCAACAGCATAACTTGTGAGTGGAAACACCATTATCTTGCTTGAAAGAGTAACTGGAAGACTATCACGAATAACAAGTCAAAGTTACCGTATATGCTCATACAAACAAGAATAAGCTTCTAATGATACTTGCCAAACTACACACCAATGCACTATTTTGACATAGCGATAATGCCAGAAGGTACAATCTGGCCCCTATCAGCAAACTTCCAACACTACAAGCATTTTATGCAGTTTATGACTTACTGGGGAGGAAGATCAGCATCTTTAGAATATTCACTCAGAACACGCTCAAAATCCTGAATATTTTGTCTCAATTCACAAGACAACTTTTCTTGAGAGGGAAGTTTTGCAATACTAGGAAAATATGCTCTTGCAACAAAAAGCTGGTCCTTCAATCTCTTCACCACAGAATCCTTTATGTTCTTGCAGTCGTAAACAATAGCTTCCAAATCTCAGTTCACATGATTTGCCAACATCAACAATTGCAACTTTGTTAGGTTCAGAGCCTTCAACTTTTTGAGCAATGGTAACCTGCAAGTCTATTGATTTTATTATTGAGGCTGAACAGGAATTCACTGGGATAAATTTTCAAAAAGCTCAATATGAATAATTTGGATGCATACACACATTTGAACTTGGGACAGGCCGCAAAACTGCTTTAGCAAGTGCTGGAAAACCTCCAAATGTAGGAAATTTCAACGATCTCAATGAATAAATCTAGAAAGACAACAGACAGCATCTCAGAAGCAGATTAGTTTCAAACCAAACCTTTTCCTTGATGACTGCTGTGCTTCTTCACTGAACTGACGGAGTGGTAAAAATAAAGAAATAAAGAAGATCAAAAAATACATTTTAAAAGTACAATAACCAGTTCAATCAAAAAATCACAGTAAGATGAAGGTAAAAATTAAAATGTTGAAGTTGCTTTAGCACTACATTGCCTCACATATATTAAGCTAGAAATTTTCAGATCATGAAGAACAAATAACATAAGTTAATAATCCATATAGATCTTTATGTAAGTACCTACTCCGTGATAGCAATTCCACTTCAACCCGTAAACTCTATTTACTGATGATAATATCCTCATTAAGACAATCCATATCTGAAAAGAAGAAGAAATTAAGTAGAATATCTAGTCAAAAAATATATAAAGGAATTACAGTACATAAGCATATAAACATCACTTACCTAACTCAAATTTTTCTGCATTCTCAATGCACTCTTCAATAATAATCGGCATACGTGCGGCTCTTAACCAATCTTGAGTGCAAAGTAAAGCTTCTATAACTTTAGGAGTCAAAGAACTTCGAAAGCTATCAAGCACTCGACCCGATGTACTAAAAGTTGACTCTGAAGCAACGGTACTTACGAGAATAGACAAAACATCTCGAGCCATTAAGGATAGGATTTTATATTTTGCCCCAGTAGTTTTCCACCACATCAAAAGGTCAAGATCAAGAGCTTCTTCATCTTTATCTTCAAGATATTGATCAAGCTCAGATTTATTGCCATCGTGCACTTTTTTCTTCGAGAGCATAAAGGTTTTCCGCCAAGCTTGGATGTCATACTTGCTGCTAGTTTCATTGCCAACGGAATTGGAACCACTGCTACTAGAAGTCAGACTTTGGCCACCACACTTTTGACTACTTGAAGCAAAAGATTGCTCATAAAATTCATACAACTGCTCCAAAGCGTTCTTCACCTTATCATACATCTCATTGATTCTCAACTCATCATCATAAATTTGTTGATAACAGAAGCTCATATAATTCAACTTCTTCGTAGGATCCAACACAACAGCTATCAACACTAGCATATTCACCTTATCTAAACTCCTATAATATTTGTCAAATTTCTCTATCATTTTCATACCCATAGGTCCAAGTTTAGGATCCAAAGAATCCGCTGCGTCTTTCAAATATTTGTACAAAGCAGCTATCCCCTCAAAATAACCATTTGAAGTAACATATGAACTCCCCGACATCAGTTTGGTGGCTTTATAGAACTGTTCTAGAAAATTGCAAAGAATAATGGCGTTTTCCCAATCATCATCATTAGGAAGATCATGGCTAAGCTCACCTACGAAAGACAAATCCTCTTCTTCCATCCGTGCAAAGGCTTTTCTAAACTTTATGGCGGTGTCTAACATTAAGTAAGTGGAATTCCATCTAGTGGCAACATCAAGACAAACCGAACCCTTGTAAGTGATCCTTTCACTCTCAATGCAAGATCGAAATGTTTTGGCTCTCATAGGAGAGCTCCTCACATATTTAATTGCATTTCGGACATGTTCAATAGAAGCTCCTAACTTTGTTAAGCCATCTTTCACAATCAAGTTCAATATATGAGCAATGCACCTCATGTGCAAAACCTTACCACCTAAGATCAATGACCCTTCTTGTGAAAGCTTATCCTTCAAATACCCAATTGCAACATCATTCGAACTAGCATTATCTACGGTGATTGTGGACACCTTTTTTTCTATTCCCCATTCGTAGATACATTTCTCCACCATTTTTCCAATATCCCTACCCCTGTGACTATGCATCACCACAAAATTGATTATTCTTTTATGCAACTTCCAATTTTCATCGATAAAATGTGCAGTGAGACACAAGTAATTCATATTTTGAATGGAAGTCCATGTATCAGTCGTGAGTGCAATCCTAGAATTACACTTGCCAAAGTAAGTCTTCAAACAAGTTCTTTCACCAAGATATAACTTCATGCAATCTCTAGCCACTGTAAATCGTGATATATGTTTGAAGAGAGGTTGTAACTCACTGATATACTCACGAAATGCAACACGCTTAACCAACGAAAAAGGTTGCTCATCAACTATGATAAATTGAGCAAGCTTTTACCTAGAACGATCTTGATCAAATGTCCAAGTCGATAAGACATTACCGGTACTAGAATCTCCCCCTGACTTGCCATCTACATTAACATTACGGGGTGCAAAGAATTTTTGCCTCTTATCTATATTGCGAGGAAACTTCTTGCATGTTACCATATGCTTCCTCATCAACAAACTACCATTAGAAACACTATACTTTAACTGGTGTTGCGACCCTCCCGAGATTTTTCGGATCCCGAGGGAGTTAATGGATTGCTGGGCCCATTTTGATATCTGGGCTTAGCTCGGGCCCTCCCAGGCCCGTACCAAATCGTGTCAGGAAATTTTAAATCGAGGTCGATCTTAATGTGGTCGGGTGACATATGCATAGTGTGCGTGCCATCGGAGTCGCCACCAGTCATTTATTGGAGGATATGACTGGAAACCCTATCGAACGATTGGGAGAGATCACTCATGCAGGTAAGTCCTAAAACTCTAATAGATTCATGCGAGTGAGGGAGCTAACCTATCAATCACAACCATAAGAAATAATTGTGCAATCAATGAATGAAAGAATCGCATCAAAACAAAACAAACCAAGTAGTATCCTAGAGGAGTCTCCGGAACCTAGGGGAAATGTTAACTAAGTTCATGAGCGGTTTAAAACAATTTGGGTCAAGTTGACTAGCGGGGCAAAATGGTAATTTCCTAAGGCTTGGGAGGTCAAAAATATGAACATGGGTCCAACCAATTGGGTATGATTTTCCCTTAATTTTCATGAATTTTGAGAATTTTTTTGTATTTTTTAGGATTTTTCTACAATTTATTTAGATATTTTGGAATTTTTTAAAGATTTTTCTAAGGCTTTCTAAGAATTTTCCTATTTTTTTAAAGCATTTTCTATATTTTTTGGAATTTTTATTTTGATTTTCTAGATTGCTTCTATTTTTCCAAACATTTTCTATATTTTCTAACAAATTTTCCTAATTTTTCTAAAATTTCTATGATTTTTAATGACCTTTTAGTTTTCCTATGAATTTTTTAGAATTTGTTTTTTTAATTCCCAAATTTTCCTGATTTTTAAGGTTTTCTGAGTTTTTTTTATGATTTTACTTATGATTTTCCTTAGTTTATTTTATTTTATTTTTGTATTCTTTATTTCTATTCACACTTTTCCCTTTTTTTTTGTTCCTCTAAGGATTTTTCTGAATTTCCTATGAGTTTTATTGTACTTTTTTGAATTCTTATTATATTATTTTTTTAATTTTCCCTATTATTTAGATTTTCTTGATTTCCTAACATTTTCAGAATTTTTATATTTTTATTATCTTATCGTCTCATTTTTTACCATTTTTGTGATTTTCCAGGATTTTTTTAAAAATTAATTCTGTTTTAATTTATCTTCTTTTTTTTGATTTTTTTAATTAAAATTTTTATTAATTTTTTATTTCCCCGAACTCAATCCTAGAATCCTAAATCTAAAACGACACTGTTTAGGTTTTTTTATTAGTTTTCTATATATATTTATTTGATTTTCTTTATTATTTTTTTGCGTTATGGACCGAGTCGAATGGACCCGGTCCAACTGACCCGAACCCGACCTAAGAGTCTAGACTAAAACGACGAAGTTTTGGTTTTCTATTGATTTTTTAATTGTTAATTTTTTTTATTTTTTTATCGTTTCATTTTATTTTATTTTATTTTTTATTTGGGTTATACGGACCGGGTCAAATGGACCCGGCCCACTACTCTAATTCGGCCCAAGGCCCAAACAGACCAACCAAAATGACGTAGCTTTTAGGGGTTTATTTTGAATTTTTGAGTTTTCCAGGTTTTTATTCTATTTCATTTATTTTTCTCCTATTTTAATCCTACGGTCAAAGAAATTCTCACGTGGCTTTGACCTGATCATTCATTTCTTCCATCAAACCTACGTTGAACACAACCACAAGCTCTGAAAGCTCCAAAAGTCAACATTACAGGAGATTTGAAATGAACAACGGCTTAAAATGACGGAAAATTTTTTACCGAAACGAATTTCCAACGAGCATTCGACCTAGCCATTTTCCGAGCAATTCAGTTGCAGGGATTCACCGATCAGTACTGAAAGGAACATGGGAAGCTTACCTTGCAATCAAATTGGCTCGGTTGCACTTTGAATGGGCTCACGAGTTCACGGTCGGCCGGTGGATGTCGGAGGCATACTCAGAGGTTTACGCGATGGAATTGCAAGAAAATGGTACGGATATAAGCAGCAACACAACCAGAATGATCCAGACCGAAAATATCGAAAGACCATGACCTAAACCGAGCTACGCCATTAATGACCGGGCTGAAGATTGTCCACGAGGATTACCTGGTTTGATGGCCGAACGATGCGTCGATTGATTCTGTGGCCTCGTTGGGTATTCCTAGAGCTCGAGTAACCGTCAATTCACCTTGACCTCACTTAGAAAGGTTTCACGAAGCACCGATACACGTTCGGCTGAAGAACAGAGAGTCCTCTGTTTCTCTTTTTTTTTTCTTTGTGCTCTCCCCCTCTAGTTCTCACGATTTCTTCCTCCAGGTGAGCCCCCCCTCTTGTCAGACACTTATCTCCTTTCTAAAATGCCTTTTTGCTCTTTGACTTTTCAAATTTGCTTTCCTTCTTTATGCCTTCTTTTTTTTAGACTCTCCCCCTCAAATGGCGTCCCCGATCTGTGAGCTCTCTCCATCCTCATATGCAGAAATTTTCGCCTAACAGAACCCCCAAAATCAAACCTCAAAATCTTCCCAGAAATATTTTCGATTTAGTCCCTAGAAAATTTTTAATTTCATTTTTAGTGATTTTAGGGACTAATTTGAAAAATCAGAAATTGCATTGTGGTCCTTTTCAGCGAAATTGGACAATCCCGAGGGCTTTTGGACTCGATTTTAATTTTGAAAAATAGAGGAGGATGACACGACTCTAAAAATGTAAAAATGGAAAATTAAAAAAGCTAAAATGGAATTTCTAGAATTATTTAAATAATCTTAAAAATGAAATTTACAAAGAAACCCTAGCTTCCAGACCATATTTTTCAAAATTTATTCATAAAACATAAAGGAAAAATTAAATTAAAAATATTGAATTTTTTTTGGTAATTTTCTGACTTCAAATACTATTTTTTATTAATTTTTTTATTATTTCCCTAATTTCTGAAAATATTAAAAATGCAAAAAATAAGGAAAATTATTTTTTGCTCAACGTTGGTTCCCTAGGCCAAACCAAGGTCTCCAAAGCTGATTTTGTAATTTTCTCACTTTTTATGTATTTTTTATGAATTTTTGAAAATGAAATTGAGAAAAATATGAAAAATAAGGAAAATTATTTTTTACTCAAAATTGGTTCCCTAGGCCAATCCAAGGTCTCCAAAGTTGATTTTGCAATTTTCTCACTTTTTATGTATTTTTTTTATGAATTTTTGAAAATGAAATTGAGAAAAATATGAAAAATAAGGAAAATTATGTTTTGCTCAAAATTGGTTCCCTAGGCCAAACCGAGATCTCCAAAGTTGATTTTGCAATTTTCTCACTTTTTATGTATTTTTTATGAATTTTTGAAAATGAAATTGAGAAAAATATGAAAAATAAGGAAAATTATTTTTTGCTCAAAATTGGTTCCCTAGGCCAAACCGAGGTCTTCAAAGTTGATTTTGCAATTTTCTCACTTTTTATGTATTTTTTATGAATTTTTGAAAATGAAATTGAGAAAAATATGAAAAATAAGGAAAATTATTTTTTGCTCAAAATTGGTTCCCTAGGCCAAACCGAGGTCTCCAAAGTTGATTTTGCAATTTTCTCACTTTTTATGTATTTTTTATGAATTTTTGAAAATGAAATTAAGAAAAATATGAAAAATAAGGAAAAATTTTTTTTGCTCAAAATTGGTTCCCTAGGCCAAACCGAGGTCTCCAAAGTTGATTTTGCAATTTTCTCATTTTTTATGTATTTTTTTATGAATTTTTGAAAATGAAATTGAGAAAAATATGAAAAATAAGGAAAATTATTTTTTGCTCAAAATTGATTCCCTAGGCCAAACCAAGGTCCCCAAAGTTGATTTTTTATTTTATGAATTTTTATGAATTTTCTAAAAAATTTTGAAAATAAAATTGGCCAAAAATCAAGTGTCAACAACCGGCCCCCACAATGAATGCACCTCACGCTATTTGCTTTCCCAATCTTCTCATCTATGATTTTCGCAAAATGTTCCCAGCAATCGGATGTATTTTTTTTATCACGAGGAGGAAGATGAGAAGTAGCACCAGGTACCTTGTTTGTCACACTCGCACCCATGGTTGGGGATGGCTCTTCTTTACCTTCATTGCCCGACAATCCCAATTCAGTGTCCGGAGTCATTTGCTCAAGTCCTTTCACCTCCATCGACATGTTATCTTGATACATCAACTTCACACATACAAAAATAAAATATAATTAGATTACATCAGCATATCTATCTAATGTTCTAATCAAAGTATAAATACATTTATAATGGATTTCAATGCAAAAAAACAGCAGAATGCATGCAAGCAAGATGGGATAAGTGAAGAAGAAAGAAAAAAAAAAAGATTGAGGTTTGTTGTCATGTCAGATGAGCCAGCAACATGTTGTCATGGTAATGAAACAATTGACAAAAGAAAGTATCCATACAAAAATTCAAGAGTTTAGTGATACCAAATCAATCAAAAACACAGCAGAAAAAAGAGGGACTGAGGTCAGATTCGAGAGAGTTGAAGCAAGAACCTGAATAAGAAAATAATGTACTAAATAAACCATCCTGCAAACAAACTTCAAGAAAATCTGATCTAGACCATTCCCAAGAATCCAATCTACACATGCTTTAAGAATTCAGTGGTCAGATTTACAACAAAGCATAATAATTCATACACAAACTGAGCCAAATACAACAACATATAGACAGCACATAATCCTGAATTGCAATCAGAGTATCTTACAAATAATGTCGGGACAACGGCGACGACAAGGCTCGTGAACGCAACAGAAGTCTGCACGAATCAAATCCCAAACTCAGTTCATGCATAAATCAACCCCACAGTAGTCCAGGAAGATCCAACATTACTTGAACAAAGCTATGTTTAATCACCTGGTGATATATCTCGGCCTAAAACATTACTAAGAGAGTGTAAGTAGAGAAAACCAGAAGTCCAGGAAGATCCAAGAGAACCAAAGTTAACTCCTGGTCCATATACATTAACTGGATAAGCAACAAACTTTTCACAAGAAAATAGAGATACTAGTATTCTAACAAGTGGTTTACATTTTACATAGAAAATCAACACAATTTGACAATTTTTAGTTAGCATGCCAAGATTACAGCCCTAATGTACTTTGCAACTAGATGTATGATCTTATTTATTTATTTGAAAAAACAAAGCAAACATGTAAACCAGTTGTCTATACGACATTCCATTACATGCTATAACATCTCAAACCTAATAATAGAATAATATACTGCCATGTCCTAAGAACTATGTATATACCCTGAACAGAGAGCAGTGCAGAAATTCAGAGTCCTCCTGACTTTCCCAGTTACGATGTGTGTGCTTGCGCTTCCATCCGAAGCTACAACGCCCCCAAGTCCTTCAATTACCTAAAGAACAGGAACAAATTAGTCATATATAGAAATGTTGTGAAAGCACAAAAGACCAAGTTATTTGTATGCATCAACATGTACACAGCAATTAAGTTATGAGAGAAATAAAGAGAAAACAAGAAAGTAAATTGAAAAAGAAGAGAAAGATAGATGCATTTCCTCTTCTTGTTTGGATGTTTTCAAGGCTAAAAATGTCGAGGGAATTGAAGTTTGTTAATAAACTAAAGTGTCGTTCATCTCATCTACTTTTTGAACAAAAGTAATGGGTTGTATTGGAGCAACTGCAGTGGAACTCTCAAGCCAATGTCCTTCCTATTTTGGGAAGAAATTCAGACAAATTGTTTCCCTGTTATTCTTTCTTATTCCAAACAATTTCCCACCTCTTTTCTCTGTCATTATTTGCTTTCACTTTGCTTCCACTTTCATTCATCTCAAACATAGCTGGAGGCATAACTTTAATCTCTTTTTGTGTGTTCCCTGTTTGTCATTATAACTTCGATAACATGGCTTTTAGAATCGCACTTAAAGAGCAGGAAGCAATTTTACAGGAATTTATATGCACAACTATGCACAGTCTGAAATGAAACAGACAAATAACTACCACACTGTACATATGCGTCAGGTGAAAGTCAAAGGGCCAAGTGCTTATACCTTTGTGAGATGGGTTTTCTTAGTATCATCAGCAATGTCCATTAGCATGATTCTGAAGCATGTTTCTCCAGAATGAACTTCATTTTCGAGCAGCACTACTGAAGCTGTGTTTACGACATAAAGAGCAAATTTGAACTCAATCTACGACATTTTCAGGCACCCCACAAGCAGGACAACGGGGTAAAAAAGAAAAACGCTGATCAAACAAAGCCTTGATTGTTCCGCCACTAAATTACCTACTCGACAAATACAGCTAATGTTTTGCCCACATTAAAGTCCTTTTGAGCACAAATCATTACTCGGCATGAACCTTAATTTGTCAAGTCTCCTGAAGAATATATGAAGGCAAAACCCATACCAGGGGCAGAAAATTAGTGCCAACCATTTGCTCAATAATGGGCCCTGCATTAAGTTCTTCTGTCACAAAGTGACTTGTTGCTCCAATTAATTTGACACCCGCATCAAAAGCCTAACAATTTTTCAAGCAAATCAAGGAAAAACTAAAACCACAGAGGATGAAACTGTGATATAATTGAAAGTCATACAGCTTTGTTAATAATTTTTTAACCTGCTTAGACGGATGTCCTCCTTTAAATGATGGTAAAAGGCCGTGGTGAATGTTAATTATATCCTTCCCATAGCTTCTCAAAAAGTTTCCAGAGAGTATCTGAGGCAAAGATTCAGCTGCACATTAGCAGTGACTAAAAAAGACGATAAAGCCAGCGCGACGACGGCGACGAGAGCGTAAGGAAACCTACGGTCTCGGTCAGGCGAGCTTAAAAGCTCATAAACAAAGCATAGAGGGGCACCGAGCGAAAACTAACCTGTTGAGGCCTTGATCGGTGGCGAATGGTAGCAAGATAGCGACTGGACTCTAGCAGAAGATCTTCCCCTTCGATCTCCCGGTGGATTCTCCTTCCTTCCGCGCCAATTTCTCTCTCACAGAGCATTCAGCGCCTCTCTCTATAATTGAAATCAGAAGCAGGGAAAAAATAAGATACAGACAGAGGACGAGGAAGGAGAAGGAGAAGGAGAAAGCGAGTGAGAGAGAGAGCCAGATCGATCACCTCAGTCGCGAGTGCTGGTTCTCTGGTTCAATGGCGAGTCTTGGTTCTCTGGTTTAGTCGCGAGGAGGGAAAGGGGGCACGAAATTGAAGAAGAGAGGCGAAATCCATTCCCATGGCCTCTTCGCTTCCCAGTTGCTCTTTCTCGCAGAGATTGGCACACCTTCGAAGCGCATGCCAAGTTCCAGGGAGAGGTTGATGATGGCGTCGAAGAGGGTGTCGATTGTCGAATTCTCCAAAGTCCGAGAAGAAGGAAAGGAATAACGCTGAAGAACAGAGTGAGAAGGAACAATACATTAGGGTTTATTATAAAAATCAGTTCCGGTTCCGGTTCGGTTCCAGGGTAGAACCGGGAACCGGAACCGGAATCGTCGGTTCTTTAAAATTCGGAACTGGGAACCGGACCCTAACCTATTAGAACTTGGAACCGAACTGGAACCACCGGTTCGGTTCTCCGGTTCTCGGTTTTACCCGGAACCTATGCTCACCCCTACCTGTAGAAAGGACTTTAGGTGTGGCTGTAAGAAGGACTTGGTGCCTGTAAGAAAGACTTTTGTGTGCCTATAGAAAGGACTTTGGGTGCCTGTAGAAAGGACTTTGGGTGTACCTGTAAGAAGGATTTGGTGCATGTAAGAAGGACTTTTGTGTGCATGTAAAAAGGACTTTGGGTATGCCTGTAGAAAGAACTTTGGGTATGCCTGTAAGAAGGACTTGGGTGCCTGTAAGAAGGACTTTTGTGTACCTGTAGAAAGGACTTTGATGCTTGTAAGAAGGATTTGGTGCCTGTAAGAAGGACTTTTGTGTGCCTGTAAAAAGGACTTTGGGTGTGCGTGTAAGAAGGACTTGGGTGCTTGTAAGAAGGACTTTTGTGTGCCTGTAAGAAGGACTTTTGGTGTGCCTGTAAGAGGATTTGTTGCTTATAAGATGGACTTTTGTGTGCCATTCTAGGATCTGGAAAGGCCAGGAATCCTGCAGAAGCTCAAACCCGATTTAACTTACCTCAAAGAGTGCCACTCTGGGATTTGGGAATGCCAAGAATCCTGTAGAAGTTCAAACCAGATTTAACTTACCTCAAAGGGTGCCATTCTGGGATCTGGGAAGGCCAGAAATCCTGCAGAAGCTCAAACCCGATTTAACTTACCTCAAAGGGTGCCATTCTGGGATCTAAGAAGATCATGAGTCCTGTAGAAGTTTAAACCTGATTTATCTTACCTTGAAGGGTGTCATCCTGGGATCTAGGAATACCAAGAATCCTATAGAAGCTCAAATCCGATTTATCTTACCTTGAAGGGTTCAGGTTGAAGATATACCTACCTGAGGATTTGGAAGAAACGGCAGGTAGTTTCTCAATAACTAGGCTTGTTCATTCAATAATCGTCAAATGGATTTTGAGACCTTGAAAGGTAACTCGAACATCAAAAATATGCTACCTATCAGGCAGTGTCAGAGGTAATATGCGCAAGCATTCTCATCAATGAGTTCATTTGGTTCATGCAAAACTACTGAGCAAAGTTTATAATGATTAGAAGTAATCTGTATGATATCTCATGATGCAATCAATCAAAATGTGTATCATGCATGACTATTCTGTCATGTTTGCATTGCCAATTCTGTTCAAGGAGGTTATCATCGCATGAATACCTCGATTATAATCTGAATGGGGGACTTCAGTCCGAAAGGGCTTTTTCTCGCTCTCGAGAAGGGTTGTTTATCCTGATTGTAGGATTGAAAAGGAATCGCTCAATCTTACCATCATCTCATTCAGCAAGGGTATGAGTAATCTCGTAATTGGTACGATCAAGCCGATCTAGAGGTCTTGATTAGGACCGCTATATAGGCTGAGTAAAAGGCTTACCAAAGGGGACTCTTTTGAGTCAAGGTCATTAACAAAAAGTCTTTATCATCTACTCCGGATTTACAAGTCAAGAACCCTGCAAAAATGAGAGAGAAATAGTCTTGCTCGTACCTTTTCGAGCGATGCTTAAAATCAGTCAACTCTACGTTAACTCAAGCACCTTAATCAGAAAAGACTTTCATGGGTCGTAACATAAGTTGGGATTGGGGACCAAGGAAGGCTTATTTTGGCTCAGAAGATATATGAGGTGGGTTTAACATTGGTGATTATCGCATCTTTGTCATTAGTCTCAACCCTCAGAGTAGTCTTCAAAGGACACCGTCATTGTATGAGGAAGGTGTCAGAGGCTTAGATGTTTGAGAGGGTTTTGGGAG
Source organism: Psidium guajava (assembly GCA_016432845.1). Taxonomy (NCBI): domain Eukaryota; kingdom Viridiplantae; phylum Streptophyta; class Magnoliopsida; order Myrtales; family Myrtaceae; genus Psidium; species Psidium guajava. The sequence continues at coordinate 2,883,203 of CM028234.1, read as the reverse complement.
ATTACGAAATGTGCAATTGTGTCAAGAATTGGAGAATTTCTTGTGAAAGGGGAATTACGGATTGCCCCATAGATTGAGAGTCTACTCTTTAAATCGAGAAGTTGTCTGTATCTATGTTTGCCCCTGTACAACATATGGGCCTTTTCAATGTTAACAACCGTCATGGTTGTCATTCGAACGCCCTTTTTCGATTCAAGGTAACCATCAATTTGCCCCATTTTCATCAAAATGGATCTTATTGGATGATTATAATTTTGCCCCTTGGGGCCGTTCGATATGTTAAATGTTAGTATTAACATCTCTTGTCAGAAGAAACAGAGACATGTTAACCGATATTAGAGGGGATAAATTGAAAACGATACTGGTTTACCCTTCATTTTGAATGCCTTGCAGGAGTCTCTTATCAGCTTCACCGGATCGAGTTTGTCTCCACTTTCGGAGGGCATTTCATCATTAGAGCCAAGGTTGTGGCAGAGTATCAACTTTGGTATCGCTCATCGAGTATTCATGTTTCCTTCAAACCCCAAAGGGAAGAGCCATGGTCATGGCATCGAGGTTGACTTTTTAATTTTATGAATCTTTATGGATTTTATATTAATTTTCGAAAATAAAAATACCGAAAAATACTAAAAACATGAAAAATTATTTTTTGGCCAAAATTGGTTCCCTAGGCTTGGCCAAGGTCCTCAAAGTTGATTTTTTAATTTTATGAATTTTTATGGATTTTCTATTAAATTCATAGAAAATTAAGAAAAAATGAGAAAATTACAAAATCAACTTTGGAAGCCTTTGCTAAGCTTAGGCTACCATTTTTGAACAAAAAATAATTTTTTATATTTTTTGCATTTTTTAAATATATTTAGAAATTAAAAAAATATTTAATAAATAATAGCATTTGAGCCTATAAAAATGTAAATAAATAGTCAGTATTTTTATTTTTATTTTATCTTCATATTAAATAAATTTTGAGAAATTTAATTTGAAATCGAGAGTTTCTTTGTTAATTTTGTTTTTAGGCCATTTGAAAAATTTCTAGAAAATTCGTTTTAGCTCTGAAATTTGTAATTTTTACATTTATGGAATAGTGACATTGTCCTTTAATAGTTCAAATTTTTCAACGGCTCGATGGTGCACTTTATATTTTTGAGTTCGGTCCTCCGAATTCAATTCATCATTTGACGGGATCCACTTATTTTTGAAGTGCGAAAGATTATCTGGTGACACCATAGGCTACTCGCCCATTGGTGTTGACGAAGAGTTAGTACAGCTTGGCCGTCCCTTCGCTCGTGGCGATCTCTCTCTCTCTCTCGGCCATTACTCTATAATCTGTCCAAAACTTGGTTCATATTCTTGTTTATCAGTACTGTGACTAGGAATGGTTGCATTTTGACTTGTCTGTGGAATTTGCCTGTCAGAAGAGGACAAAAGAAGAGATTAGACAAAGGTAGTCATTATGTTTGTTTCAAAAAGATGTCATGGAGTGGTCAAAAAGATGGAAAATCGTTGCCCTTGAAAAAAAAGAGAGAGAAAGTGGATACAAGGTGACACCAGACATTGAACCCACGATTGTGATCTCAACTTTTGACATTAAGCGTCTACGTCCAACCATTTTAAAGGGAGAGAGTTCAATCTTATTCATGGTGCGGTGGTTGCGAATAAAGGGGGCAAAAGTCCAAACATGCCGCTCTTCATAAGTGTATATTTCAAATACGGCACTTTGGTGGAGGGGAATTTTAGCGGTATCCCCAGTGGAGTCGCTAAGCTATCGCGACCCGAAAAAAAAATTATTAAATTTAAAATCGGATGAACGGATTATCAGGTTAATTGACTAACCTAATTCGGACCCTCCCAAGTCCTACCGAATCGCAACTTAAGTTCTTTTCATGCAAAGATTTTTAATTTGGAGTCGCCACTAATCATTTTTGGTAGATCGATTAAAAACCTAAATAAATTAGCGGGAGAACTAATTTATTTTTGCGAACCAGAAAAAATGAGTTTGGGGACTTGATTACGCTAGATCATTCTAACGCCCTTCCGGTACCATTTTATTTCACGAAAACTCATTTGGAATGATTGGGAAGAAGTTTGGGTCAAACTGACCAGAAGAGTAAAATGGTCATTTTTCAATGATCGGGAGGTAGAAACATCAAAAATAGGATTGGCCAGTCGAAAAAAAATTAGTTGGATACACGTAAATTAATGACAACACAAATACGAATACGGCATGTGGATATGGAGACATACGAGTACGACATGACATAATCGAAATTTAAATAAATTCATTTGGGTAAAGAAATTCTCGAAGATTTAATGGCTAGAATTGTTACCTGATTTGACAAATTTGATTGTCGAATTCGGACCTCGTGTCACCTTATGGATCAAGATTACGGTTCGAACGATGGGGATGAACTTGTGACTTGTGTTGATCAATAGAGAAATCAGTGATGGTAACACCTAGATTTAAACTCTTACCATCTTCAAGACTCTCTTTTTTGGAAAAAGGATTCTCTTTTTTTTATTTTTTTTTCTTCTCTCTAATTTCTTTCAATCTCTCAAAACTCTCTCAAATATCCAAAATATTTTCTCCCCTCCCAAAAAATCCTCCTTCCCTAGCTCACTTCTTCCTCCTTTTATAACCCACTCATCTATCTCTCATTCTAATTTTTCCACTAACTCCACTTCATTTTCATTTTCCATTCACTATCTCTATCTCACATTCTAATCTCTCCACTAACTCTTCTTCATCTTCATCTTCCCTTATCCATATTTATCTCCCATTCTAATTTCTACACTAACTCTTCTTCATCTCCATCTTCCATTTTTTATTCTTATCTTATTTTCTCCAGCCATTCTTCTCAATATTCTCTTCTTCATCTCCTCTTCTCCATCTTCCCTTCTATATTTTAATTTCTCCACTAACTCTTCTTCATCTCCATCTTTCATTCTTTATTCTTATCGTATTTTCTCGATCCATTCTTCTCTATCTTCTCTTCTCCATCTCCTCTTCTCCAACTTCCCTTCTTTATCCTAATTTCTCCACTAACTCTTCTTTTTGTTATTTGCAAAATAATCCCTCAAGAGTTAGGTATTTGCACTCTAGTCCCTGAGATTTTAAGTATTTGCAATTCAGTCCCCGAAAAAATATTTCTTTAAGTCCAAATCTCCTCACAATTTTCGACACACCTCCCCTATGCTTAGTTTAATTTCACTCATTTCTTGCTGCAAAATTTAATTAAAGTCCTTTCACAAAATTGAGACATTCTGAGTATAATTTGGCCAATATGAAAATTTAGGATATTAGAGAATAATGTCACAACTCCTAAAAGTGAAAAATGAAAATAAATCGACTCAAATTGATTTTTTTTATTTGAGATCATGCCCGTGAAGAAATATATGACCCCGAATTGGATTTTTTTTATTTATGATGGCCAACATGAAAAGAAAATCATTGACTATTTTTATGTATTTTTGTGGCGTCAAATGTTATTATTTATTAAATATTTTCCTAATTTCTAAAAAATATATATAAAAATACAAAAAAAATTATGAAAAATTATTTTTTGTTCATAAATGGTTCTCTAGGCTTGGCTGAGGTCTCCAAAGTTGATTTTTTAATTTTATGAGTTGTTATGGATTTTCTATTAATTTTCGAAAATAAAAATACCGAAAAATACTGAAAATATGAAAAATCATTTTTTGGTCAAAATTGGTTCACTAGGCTTGGCCAAGGTCCCCAAAATTGATTTATGAATTTTTATGAATTTTTTTGTGAATTTTTTTAAAAAAAAAGAAAAAATGATTAAAAATCATGTGTCAATAGCTGCCTTGCCAACCCTCTAGCCAACGCGTGCTTAATACATCCAATATATCAGCTGAATATAATTATAATGTCCCTCCAATTTGATTCTATTGCTATTGAATGTGTATTCCCCCCCCCCCCCTCTTCCCCCACAAAAAAAAAAAAAGTAACGACGAAAGGATGATTATGTGAAAGTGGTAAAGTAGCGCGCTGTAAAAGAAAATTCCTTAAAACTAAAATTCAAATGGAGCCAAACTCGAGCTCTTCGAGTATCTGAAAATGTATTCACTACACATTTCCAGAACTTGTGGATTAGCTATTGGGGGATACATAGCGAAAGCCAAACACCTCGAGAACGCGAAGCGTCCAACAAAATCACGAGATTCCACCCGTACGACAATCATCATCTAGTCATCATCAATGCATGCGCCAAAGCGCTCGTCGCATCGACCGTCGGCTGCGGACACCCAATTGGGAATGTCGTCGAAGCCTAAGTCTAGGTTCGTTAAGGAGGTTCCGTAAATAAACTACTTAAATAGTTAAACGTGAGACTTCGTTTTCCAAATGGGTTACAAGGGAAAAGGAATGTTTCGTAGGAACCAACGAGACTCTTTCGATCCAAGGTGCATCGCGAGCAGCCTCTCTCGAGAATATGAACTAACGAGACGCTCACATAATCCTATATTTGGAGGTGGGCTAAGTCGTCATGATTCAAATCAAGCATTTCAAAAATGTGTATGGAAATAAGCAAATCCATTGATCGGCACGGCAAAAGATGTGAGAAAAAAAAAGTGATTAATTTGTAGGATGAAATCGGCTCTTTTAATAAACTAAGCGTGTCGATAAAATAATGCCCCCGCTCAGTACATATCTCGAAGAGAAATGCTAGACTGAGCATCAAAGGGTTCCCCTCTATCCATGGTTGCTTTGTCTTTCTCCATTTTGAATAATCAATGCGAAGTAATTACCAAACCGACTAATGAAACCCAGTTTGGTTAACGGAAAGTGAATTCTTTAGAAAATGTTTTCTTGAAAATGATCGCTTGTATTGTCGAAAACAACCGATCACCGAAAATTATTTTCATCGTCGTTGGCAACAACCCGCGGTCAAATATTTTCGTGACAATCGGTCCGTCTTTCGAAAACTGTTTTTCGAATCGTTAATTTTCGGAAGATCGACTGGGACCTAAAGGGCAGCTTGCTGGTCCTCGTCAACATCGTGTTTGGGCGCTGAGTCTAGTAAAAACTTGTGTGCCGTGTCGTGGCCAATTTGCACAGGATCAGCAAAACTCGCCACGTACCGTGTCCAACAAGCTCGAGATCATGTACGGATTGAACTCGAGGATCCCAAGAGCTGGGCCTAAACTCCGAAGCAGACCAAGACGAGGAAAAACAGAGGCTGCAAGCAAACTGAAAAGCCCACCCAACAAGAACCCGGACCCGGTCCACAGGTCTCACCGACGTTAAGGGATGTGTCGCGTGCTTTTTTGAAATTGTCGCGGCCACTTTAGGGGGACATGTCATGCCTTTGTTTAGAATAATATCTATTTTGATTCATCTTTTGAGAAAAATAGGGTCATCATTAGGCCCTTAGTTGAAAAATTTTCCAAACACACATGACTTGTCTTTTTCAAGTTGAACTTTGCAATTGGCGCGTGAGAGAAAAAATGAACATAAAGAAGATAAGGTCGAAGGAAAGGTTTTTAGGTCTTTATTTGAAATGACGTCTTATTTGGAGCATCTTTCGATAAAATGTGAACACTTTAGCCCTTTTTATTGGGGATTTGCACCAAAATATATAAGTCGCTTCTCTCGACCTCAGAATTTGCAATTTGCGCGCGAGGAAAAAAAAAACGCGTGTAAAGAAGATGAGGTCAAAGTAGAGGATTTTCATGATATGTAGTTGTTGGAAGGGGGTGTTGATTGAGGTTAAAGAAACGGTTTTGGTAAGAAATATATCAATCGAAAGAGACAGATTTTGAGGTGTCTATGATTCCGTTTATTTTGTGAAAAATTAATAATTTGGATAGTGATTTCTTAAAAATGATCGCTTGTATTACTTGAAATAATTAATGAGTCAAAAATATTTTCATTATTGATACTAATTTAAATGTAAACATTTTTTAGAGCGATGAGGAGAATGTAAGGCAAGTGGCACGTCCTTTTCCATGCAAGTGGGCGTCCGAAAGGAATAACACTTAGTTCTAATACCACATAAGAAAGTGTAACCTAAAACTTATTAAGTAGAGAGAGATAATATGTATATAAAGAGCATATAAGACAAATTGTCAAACAGCTTAGGATATTTCAACATTTAGGAAAAAGTATTAAAAAAGTCACGAACTTATTATATTTATGCCAATTCGGTTATAAACTTTTTACTGATGTCAATTTAGTCGTAAACCTTTTGTATTTGTGTCGATTTATTCCCAAATATTTTATTTGTGTCAATTTAGTCCAAAATTTTTTAATTGCGTCGATTCAGTCATGAATCTTTTACATTTATGCTAATTCAATCATAAACCTTTTATTTGTATTAATCCAATCATAAAATCCTTTATATTTTTGTCAATTTAATCATAAACCTTTTGCATTTTTGTTAATTAAGTTAATTTAGCCAAGTTTGGTTGAAAATTTGCCGACGTGGGCATCGGCTGTCGTACGTGATATGGCTGGCATTGACATTGATATTTTTTTTATCTCTCTAATTATTTTTTAATCAAAATAATATTCAAAAATATTTACGTCAGCCCCAGCCGTGCCACATATGGCAACCGACATTCACATCAATAAATATCTTGCCAAAATTGGCTAGAGTGATTCCATTAACACCAATACAAAAATGTTTAGAACTGAATTGGCACAAATATAAAAAAATTTATGACTGAATTAGTATCGATACATGACATAGGGATTTTGTCTTTTCCTCCCAATTAGGCTTTATTATGGGTCTAGAGGCCGACGGAATGAGTGGAAAGAGGTTGTACACAATTTTGGACAAGGTTGTCCATCAGGAAACCCGACCTAACCCAGCCCGGTGTTGCGGTATATTCTATCTAAGATGACTCGGTTCGAAGATTCGGATGCCCATACAATTTTTTTTTTATGAAGAGTCGACTCGGGTCTATTGACGCTTAATCCAAATCAACACTTATATATATATATATATATATATATATATATATTTACTTTAAAAGTAAAGAGAGAAATCGTTCTTCGGCAATTCCACCATTATAAAAAAAAAATTGTCGGAAAGCACGATTAAATGAGCTTTGTGTGAATTAATTGCTTAAGAAATTGCCGCTTGTAATGTTACGAATTACGTTCATTCGTATCATGTGGCAATGTCTACTGAAAAGGACCAACCATGATTATCAAAGAGCTTCATCTCTTCATATCATTTTTTTTTTTGGGTCCACTGTATAACATTGGTTCAAAGTTTAAATTTATTCATAACAGTATTTAAACTATTAATACATGTTCAATTTAGTTTATAAACTATAGGAGAATATTCAATAATGTCATTTCATTAATTCAAGTTAACGGGATCTGCCGATGTGTCTTCCATTCCTTTAAATTTGAATGGTGGGCAAACCCCTCCCCCAAAAAAAAGCTACACTTGAACTATCCACGTAAGACATGTATCTCAAATCACAATATAATAATCCACCTTATCAAATAATAAACAACATGTTAAAGCCCTGGTAATTTAGGAACCATATGAGCAAATTGAAAGATGGACATGTATACTCATTAGATAATCCATGCCAACGAAATGATATTAAAAGTAAAACTCAACATATAGGTAATTCACGTCACTAAATAACATTTCATCGATCGTTCGAACAAACGAAATGACTATATTAAATAAGGGTAAGCAAAAAAATCAGGATCCAACCAAATTGGACCGTACCATATCTAATCAGCTAATTTTGGATGGTAACCGGTGACATTAGTCCAATTCCCAATTTTAATTTTTTGGCATCGGCAAGTACTGATTTTGGTTCATGATTTCAGATGAGAACCATCCAACCATCCAATCGAATTAGACCCATTGATATAATATAGTATGTATTTTTTTAATTAAAGCTAAAACCCTCAAATTTTCAATAATGCGACCTAAAGAAACAAGAGCTTTGGGTTCTAAAAATGAAGAGGTTGATCATGTAGTAGTCTTTTTCTCAAAAGAATGCTAAAGCAACTTATAGAGGTCATTTTTAAGCTTGTAGTGCATATTACACATGCTCAGCATCTTTGGCCTGAAAACAAAGTAGTCAAACTTAACTCCCTAAATTGGATTTTGATAAAAAAAAATGCTTGAATTGGAGAGCTTCATCTAGTAAGCATCCAAACCTCAAAAAGCTAGCAATTTCTCGACATTAAAAACTTGAAAGACCTTGAGACTTACAAGTTCAATATCTGCATATACATACGTGATTGGTGTTGGTGCATTTGATCTTCATTGGTATATTTTTTAATTGATGTTAATGCTCGGTATACTTGGTTTTATGGATCAAACCGAAAATTGAATCTCTCGATTTGATCTATAAAAAGAGCGAGTGATTCGCGATTTGCATTTTACGAATTTTGTCCATAGTGAGTGATTTTCGATTCTAGAGTAAGAATTATCCATTTTGAAATCGATCATTTTTAATATTAAATAAATTAAAAATTTAGAGACACACTAACATTGAACTAGAATTTAGGGATTATTTACGTCATCTTTCAAATTTTCATTTTTTTCCCTTTACCGCCTCACACATGCAAAAACCCCACCCTCGCGTTGCGCTGTGTCGTGCTGAGTTGGAGATCCTCGCTAGCACACGCGTCGATCGTCCAATGGCCCCCAAAGAGTTCCCCCGCCCCGATCGTATCCTGACCGTCCGTTGACCCGTCTCATGTCGTCGTCCCCGAGAAGCGAAATTCTTCTGCTGCCAATTCAAATGATTGGCTTTGGGTTCGTTCTTTCGTTCTTTTGGACTCTCTCTTCCGATATAAGGCTTGCCCGTGCTAACTCTGCCCCCCTTTGGACCCATCTCGGTCCTCTCCTCTCTCTTCCTGAATTGCACGTCGAGAGAGAGAGAGAGAGAGAGAGAGGGAGGGAGGTGGTGAATGAATTGAGCTGATTTACTTCGAGGGTAAGTCAGATTGCTTCCGTAAGTTTTGACATTTTTTCCCTTCGATTGAGCAATCGCTTCTGTGGCGAGTCTTCCCTTTTGGGTGTTCGAGATTTTTCTACTGGCTTGTTTTGCTTTTGGGTTCTCCGTTTCTTGGCCGATGGTCAACTGTGGTTTTTCGTTTCAATTACATGGATTGAAAGAGAGTCGTTGACCTCCGACGACGAGTGTTTTCAAGTTTGTTCCTTGCTGTCTTAATTGGTCATTGTCAATTTTAGTTACACTTTCTCAGTTTTATTTTTCCCTTCCTTTTCCTTCCGCGCATGTTTTGTGGACGTGCTATGAATAGTTTCCCGAGTTCCGAATTTGTTTGACGAAGAGATGAATTTTGTGAGTTTTTAGTTCGAGGCGGATCTGAGGGTAGGAACTAAGAAGCTCAATTGGCTGGATCTGTTTGCCCCATCGAGTACCTCTCTTTTACGTGAAATTTGCAAGTCTTTTCCAATTTGTGCATCATATGATGCTAATTGCTCGCTGTATCGTAGGTGGATTTTGAATTTCTGCTCAATGTCCCGTAAAAATCGTTTCTTTCAACGATATGATTATTTTTTCAGTTTACTGGGTTCATCAATTTAGCATTATAACCTGGTGGAGTCTACCCAACATTTGGAACCTGGATAATTGGAGTTGGACTTCATAATACTTACCCAATTTTATTTTTTTTCAAGGCTCAGCCAAGAACGTAACTTTTACAAAGTTGGCCCTTTCTTCACCTTCTAATTTCTTATTTTGTTTCTGTTATAAGGCTATTGTCGTGTCTTTTGAATGTAATCAATTGTACTGATGTTGGTCAGAGCACTGGTTTTGGATGAGGTTTTGGGCATAACTATCAGGATAAGCAATTGAGAGGTGGCTGAGATAGTGTTTAACCATAAGGGCAGTGATATGAGGAAAAGCTTCTTGAGATGTACCCATGACATTTTTTTTTATGTATATATTAGAAATTTCTTTCTTTTCCTTTTGGCTTAATATTGTTGATAGTTTCTGATTGAGATGGTTTCTTCAATTGATTGAGTTGTTGCAGTTGTTTTCCTTGGATCTGCTCTGAATTGGTGTTTATCCTATTCAACAGCTGAGGATCGATGCCGGCTCTACAAATGAAGGCCAAAGCCATTACAAGTTGTGAGAAAGATGGATACCTGCACAAGTTATGTCAGGAATCAAGTATAATTTCTAAAAAGAAGAGCTCTTTTTTGTGGAAATCTCAAGAGGCAGTAGATGTGGAGACGATCGAATGTCAAAGTGGTATGTTCATCAGGTTCACATTGTAATGTCTTAAAAGAATTTCTGCTTTCTCTGCTTACACCCATCTCTCCGCGCATGTGTTTTGGGGTTGAGAGGACAGACATGCTTGAGCCCTGCAAACATGCTTGTTTCTTGCAGAATTTGACCCCAGTTATGATTTTGACTTCAATAGTTAGATTTAATACTGATTTATCTGGTGGGTTTTCATGATGTAGGAGCGATACCAGAAGAAACCAGAATTGACGAAGCCATTCATTCTGAAAAAGACAGCAAGCAGGACATCTTTGTGGCTCAAGAACAATCGTCGTTCGCTGAAGATCTAACCTCTCCAATAGTTGTAAGTAATTGATTTTAGAAGCTTTTCTGAACTAGTAGACGATGCTAGGGGCTGTTACTAGAATTCCTGTATCAGACAGGTCTGTTTTAATTTTTCACCTTTTTTGGCTCATTGATTCTTTCTGGAATTTACCTCATCATCATTAGATTGGTTTGTTTCAAGTTCAAATTGGCATTTTTTTTTCTTCTGATAATAGAAAAAAGGGAAATAAATATTTTTTTCCTCTCTATTTGATGGGTATTGTGGAAAAGGATATTCAACTCCAAACGACTGAGCATTGTCGAAGCAAGTATTTAAAGCAAGTCAGAAAACATATGGGATCAAACTATGCTATCAATTAGTGGATGGACAGATTCAAGAATGGATCTGATTCTTTTCTTAGTGCACAGCTTCAAGTATGAATATGAATATTTTCGAAATGGATTTTGGAAAATTCAACGACTCTAATATTTGACGGTAAATTAGGTGAACTGAACATGTATTCCAATTGTAACTTTCATACCTCTCTGCAATTCCTAATAAAAAGGGCCTCTGTGTTCACTTAATCTTTCCAGAAGTTTATAATTGTTGTTATCTGATCTATTGACTTGCTTTTCCTAGCAGGACTCGTCACAGGCTCCATGTCCTTCACCCTTGGAAAGAATGTCCTCTATCCTTGTAGAGTCCAAGGTCACTGACTGCAACTCAGGTGTTTCTGACGATATAGGTAGTTGAGATCAGTAATCCTATAAAGTCCAGTATCGTGGTTTTTTTTGTGAGGCAGTGATTTTCTTCTTGGATGCACAATTTATTTTGCGTGGGATCTTCCATGCAGTAGGCATTTTTCATTGGTCAATTTGTTGTTCAAGTAAATTTAAATCTGGGAAGAAAGAATATAAAAGGACATATGTGAATCAGGATAGAAGATGATATTAAATGGTTGATTGATCTTGGTTTGTAAAAGTCTCAGGTACTTGCTTTTAACATTATCAATGTTTAGGATAGGATATGTATTGCTGAGATTGATACTGTGTGGTCATAATTTTTTACAGTGTGGGACCTACTTTGGTTCATGTGAGAGATATTAGTGGTGCACTTCTCATGAAGATGGGTTGTATTGCTGGTACATGCATGTGCGTGCTTCTTCGTTTGCCATGTTCCATAGAAGGTGTCAATTTGGAGATCAAAATGTCTGACTAAGACTAAGCAACTTTGAACCCCAGAAGATTAAGAGATCCTGGAGTTTCCACTGGCAGAACAGAGCAGTTGAGATGGGTGAAGATTTCTTCTACCGCCTTCTGCTCTGCTGTAGCAGTGAGAGGGAGTCACTCAACGACTCTATCTAACTTAATCGCAAAGCCTTAGAAAGGAAAAACGAGTGTTATCTTTGATTGTAAAGACAAACAGGAATTCTGGCTCATGTATATTTTGGAGCTGGCCAATTTAGCTGAAGTGTGTCAATCTAAGGAGGGAGGTGCCTGAAGTACTTATGAAATGTCGGAGATGATTAGTTTCTTTAGACAGTTTTAGTGTTTATGGTGGCTGTTTTGTTGTATATGCGACAAATTGCAAGTTCAGATTGCTGTATGTCCCACCATTTTCATATCATTTGGGATCAGTGTTTAGTAGGCCACACTAGTTGATTTCCTAATACATGCTTACTTTTTCCGTTTTGCCTTATATGTCTTTCTCATCTCCATATTAACTTTTCTCATTTGCCACAGGGAGGGAAGATTGTCCTGCGAAGAAGCTAGCGGAAATCAACTCTGATAATGCCAGGAGCATTAATAGCTCCATTCATCTATCTTCACATGATTTGGATCTACACTTCTTGGATGATGTTGATGGTAACACTAGGAGAGAGGGTGATGGGACAATGGCATTAGATGATGTTATGAAGAGTAGTCTTGTTCAGCAACTCGAATGGACTGAATCCAATATGCTTGTTGATGTGACTGGGAATTGTGTAATGTTGCCCTTTCCATTACCGGAGGAAACAGTAAATACTTCTTTTTTCCCAGGACAGACATTTAGTGACGAGCTCTTGATGAATTCAGAGAGTGCAATATTTAATATGGTGACCCATCATTCAAAAATTTGTGATCAAGCTCTTGCTAACTGCAGACCTGCTGATTCAGTTGAAATGGACTCCTTTGATCCCATATTGTTTATTAGAAATTTTCTTGACCTATCTGATCTGGAAGCTAACTCCCTGCCAGCACTACTGCCCGAAGAAACGATAAGAGGGAAGCACATAACCTTGGTTCTTGATCTGGACGGTATGTGCACTTTCTTATCTTTGTATGGAGTTTCCTTCCATGTTTTGACTTTTGATTGTCGTGTTCGCTCCTGTGTACTGGTTTCACTTATTTTCATCATTGTTTCAAGGAACTTAGGTTTTCCTTTGTATAATCTGATTCCTGATTCACTTCTTGAAGTGATAGTTGGTATTCCCTTATACAATCTAAATCTTGATAAGCTTCCCGTTTGCAGAGAAAGGTACTTTTGTTTCATATTTTTGCTTTTCCGAAAAATCAGGTTTTGGTAATTATTTGAGGTTTAGACTGCACAAACGATTTTTAAGCATGTGGCACTCTGGTGTGCGTCTAAACTGCCTTATCATCATGTTTATTTGAGGATTTATTCATTTTTTTTATCATCTTTTTTGTTCCAAGCTAGACATTTGAAAGTCCACATAATGTTTGCTGCTTTTTTTAGCATCACTTAAGAGTGTCACTTTCTTCTCAAAGCACCTGAGGATTACGGTTTCTGCTTGTAGATAGCTGCATTTTCCTGTGTCTAGTTGATAGAGCTTACAAATTTGACGTACATCTGCTGCAACATTACAGAAACTCTTGTCCACTCTACTTTGGAACCGTGTGATGATGCAGATTTCACGATACAAGTTTCCTCGAACATGGAACAGCACACTTTTTATGTTCGTCAGAGGCCTTATCTCAAGACATTCTTGGAAAGGGTGTCGGACATGTTTGAGATTGTTCTGTTTACAGCCAGTCAGAGATTTTATGCTGAACAGCTTCTGGATCACCTGGACCCTGATAGGAAGTTCTTCTCTCGTCGTGAATATCGCGAAACATGCGTGCTATCAGAGGGTATTTTCACTAAAGATCTGACAGTCTTGGGAGTTGATCTGGCGAAAGTTGCTATAGTTGACAACTCTCCCCAGGTTGGTTTATCCTTTCCTAGCATCTTGGCCTTAATATGGTGCCTAAACTTTTAATGAGCTCATAAGAGTTTAAAAAAGAGAAAAGAAAAGAAAAGTAACTGGGGAAGTAGGTGATTAATTCAAGAACACAGTTGTCCATATCTTTTGCCAATAGCTCCTCTAACCCTGTTCGCTATGCGTCTTAGGTATTCCGGTGGCAAGTGAATAACGGGATCCCAATCATGAGTTGGTTCAACGATCCATTAGACTGTGAGCTGATTGCGCTACTTCCCTTCTTGGAGACTCTGGTTGAGGTGGAGGATGTTCGTCCCATCATTGCAAAGAGATTTGGTGTTAAAGAGTAGTAGTTTGTCGCATAAGAGAATCCGGCTAGTCTAAGCAGCAGTTCTGGGGCTCTGAACAAAGGAGGCTTGGAAGAATCTTGAGTTTTGACTTCTGCTAGCATTGGCTTTTCAGTAATAATTGGCAGGTAGACTTGTGATCAGGTTTTCTCTATATTTCTTTATTGGGGTGGCTCGCGGGGCTGGTTAACTATAGCCGTAGTTATAATTTGATTGGAAAGTCAGAAAGCCTTGTGTAAAGCGTAGTTGCTGCTTGTGAGGTTGTCCAAGGTGTATATAATTTTTGACTGGCAGAACAGGTCTCCCCATTTGTATATATCCATCCAAGTTATAGGATTTTGTTCTTCATTTGCTTCAGTGATAAAATACCCGATCGTGCATTGTGTTTGTTCCTCTCTTCATGCGCTGGTAGGAGTTGTCGTCTCCCATTTTAGCATTGCCTGAGATGCAGAATAATGACAAAGGACATTTCCCATTTTTCCTTTCTCTGGGTTCCCGGCCATAAATATTGATGTAACTAGGTGGAAGAGTTCGGCAAATTCCTGCAGATATTGATCAAAGCTACTTTTGACTCTCTCTTGATCCCACTTCTACAGTGCCCGAATCTCACCACTTGAATTCATGTACGCTTGTAGCGAAAAAGCAAAATTTTCAAGTGCAAACAGACTTTTTTTTAATATTAAATTGAATGGTCCCTTCCTTTCCCAGCATACAGCTGAGAAAGTCAATTATATAGTTCATGGATTGTGGGCATAGAGAGAGAGCGAGAGAGAGCGAGAGAGAGAGAGAGAGGCAATTCATAAGGTTAGAAATCAGACACCCGTGATTTGGCTATTGGACCACACCAAGCATAACGACCCGTGATGGAGAAAAGCTCAAGCAAAGGGATCGAGAGCTTACTGGCAAGAATGACAGGATACAAAATACTCACAGAACTGCATAAGAATCACAATTCTCACAGCGATACACAACTAAGAGAACCACAAACAGTACAATGATCCCATTGATACACTAAGGAGGCAAATTAAATATGAGCAAAACTTTGAAGGCTCGGACAAATATCAGAAAGCACCTGAAATGCGCAACTTGACGGGCTTCGGTTTAATTTATATGTTACTAGAAAGCACCTGAAAAGCACCTGAAATGCTCGACTTGACGGGCTTCGGTTTAACTTCTATGTTACTAGAAAGCACCTGAAATGCGCGGCTCGATGGGCTTTGGTTTAATTTCTATTTTCCTCGGCTAAACCAAAACAACCAACCATGAAGGCATCGTTATATCTACAGAACCTTCACATACAGAGTACGATATGTCAAAATGGGGCTGATGTTGTTCTTCGCAGCTGATACTTTGGTTTGGGAGGGGGTGCACATGGCAACATCTTCTCGAACTCCTGCCGAATTGAAGTACAACCGATTTAATGACTCATGAAGCAAAATACAATTAACCAAACAACAAAACCATCTGTACAAACACCAAGTATTTGCAACACATGGCTCAAAATGGGATATAAGTGCTTTGAATTTCCATTAGAAACAGGTTTCATGAGCTAATCGATAAGATCTGTCAATGGCATTATTCCACTGTAAGTTTCATAAAAACAAGGTGATCCATTAATTCTTTCCTGCCTGTTTTCTAGATATTGCAGTAACAACATAGATACCCCAAAAAAGGTAAGAAATCTTCAAAGCAGTTTTCTCCACTAGAAAAATTTTCATCTTATCGAATTACCCTTTTTTCCAGTTCGTCTAAATTTGTTGTATGGAAAGGTACACCGACTCTAAATTCTAAAAATGACGGAGCATGCTCAGACAATAAGAACCTCACTTAATCCTCAAACTAGCCCACCTATGCAAGTTCCTTGCACTATAGTGACAGGTACACGCAGCCAGAACTACCAGTAAACCAACCCCAGACATCAATCTTTTGAACTTAATAGCCTCGTTTCAGCAAATTAAAGAAAAGCAAAGGTTTCATCTTAAAAAAAGAGGCAATGGAAGTCTATGACCCAAAAAGAATATTTTGGACAGAATGATTACCAATAGAAGCTTTTTTTTTTTTCCTGAGTACCAAAGAGTAGCAATCCTGTACCCCATTAAATATGGACAATCTAACAAGCCTAACAAAGTGCAAAGCTATCTATTCTTCGTAATATAAATGGATGTCGCAACACCCTCAACTGTGCTGAGGTTTTCTCCAATTATCTATTACCACATTTATCTTTCCATTTGCAGAAGCACACAGGATACAATTTCACAGAGCTTAATAGCTATTGCCATGGAAATACTTACCTCCAACTACACTCAAATCCACAGCCTCAAGTACAAAAAGGCAAAAAGCCCACCACACGAGACATTAAGTTACACCTTTTCAATTTGCAAATAATACCCTATACATTCATACAGGGGTAATCCATTGCCTAGGGCCTAATTGATAACGCTCCTATTTCTCTGATTCCGGTTTTTTTGTTCCCGAGAACAAAAAAAGAACAAAAGACTATTTGGTAACATTAGTTAATTTTTCAGTTTTTGGGAACAGATCAGTGGCCAGGGAACAGATTTGGAACATAAACAAGAAGAAAGAAAAAATCTACTTCTCTATTCCCAGGAACAAAATAAGAAAAAATCATTTCTGCTCAAAAATTGTTTCCGTGAACAGAGTTGTTACCAAATAGGCCCCTAGTCAGCAAACGGGAACTACATTTGCAATCGTTCACCTACAATAAGAAGAGCAATAAACTTATATTCCCAGCCTCATGTGAATGGTAGCATGGGGCCATAAACATATTCCAATAGGTCAGATGAGAGCAAGAGCGCTAGCACCCTAACAGAATAAGGGCCATGGCCCAACACCGCAGCTAGAACGTTTTCCTAAAAAACTAACATTTTAGAATAGGAGTCCGAATCTATACTACGCGTAACTCTTACACAAAATGCTCCAAAAATTGGTCAGTTAATTCCCCAGCCACCTTTCTAAGCCAACACGCTAGTACATTAACATGTCTTATGCATGCTACTTCTAGGCTCTTAAATAATTGATAATCATGGCTCCTGCTCTCTTCCTAGAATATGACTGACAAAGATTCACCACTCGTTGCTCAACATTATGCAAAAAAAAAAAAAAAAAGCCATAATGTCTTCCTCCATAAAATTCCAAGTTAGACTGAGAAAGTATGAAGCCATCCGGCCCAGAAACTCATGGCCAATTCCCCTCTTAGAAGGTTAAGCTATCTTCACTTCTGGATAACCAAAGATTTTACATATCTCTTGAGTTCTCTTCCTACTAAGGAAAACCATCCGCTCTATCTTGTTTGTACAAACCTTATTTCAACTGAAACTCCTTATGCAACTTAATAATGGCATTCCCTTGACGAATGTCGTTCATTCAAGTTCAAATCCACAATCACTATATCACATGCTCGCAATCTCAAGCAGAAGGGGAAGTTGTTGTGGTCCTTGTCTCCCTTTTGCAATTATTATGCTAGAGACAGCATTTGTAACCTCATGCTGGAGGGCCAAAGTTGCTCTGCATTCTTTTGTCCCTCTCTTGCCCGTCGAGCCTATGAGTCCATTCATCTACATCATTTTTTTGTTTTTGACTTTTCCGATGCCATCCTATTTGACATTTCACAAAAGGGATGCAACCCTTCACCTCCTTTGTGTCAAGAAGACCAAATTCAGACTGGTAAATCTCAATTTTCAAGTATCCACAGCACCGTTGGTCATGCTAAAGCTGGTAAATCTATAATCTTTTAGGAAAGCCTCTAACAAAATCCAAGAAGTCATAGACTTCGTGGAACATTATTCATATCAAGAGAGAGAAGTAAACTCCATCACCAGGAGAAGCACAGGATGATGGCAGCAAATTGAGATAAGAGCAATAAGCACAGGTTTATTTTGGTCTTCTTATGAGAGGAGAGTTGAAGATTTTTGAGTGAGGGGTTCTTCAGCAAAACTGAACTGCCCCTCCCTCCGTTCAACTTCCCTGCATACGAAGAGCCTTCGCCATAACTCCACATCTCTCATAAGGATACAGAATGAAGTCACCGCTTGGAAGTTGGAAGCTTAGGGATTTTGATCAGATTGCCAACCCACAGAGCACCGAAGTTGCATAACGGACTATAAATCAGAAATCAAGAGGGAGGAACAAATACTAGAACGCGGTCCTTAAATAAAAGATTGACCTTTCGTTTCCTCAGCCTTTCATTTTCCTCTTCTAGCCGCGAAACCTTGTTCTCCAGTTCATTTGTGTAAGCCTGTTTGGAGTGGCCAACAAAATTAGGGTAAAATTGAAAAGAGAAACAAGCAGGCATTTTAACATTGCAGAAAAACCATTAGCTGAGTCAGCCAAACTTTAACAACCAAAACAAGCCAAAGCTTACCTGCTTCCTCGCTCGTGAACGAGCCGCAGATTCCCGATTTTTTATCATGCGCTTTTGTCTCCTTTCAACACTCCTATCTATTACTTCTTCACGAGTGCCTCTTTTCCTACCACTTGTCTGTGAATCTGACAATGTTCCAATCAATGGTGAAGGTAAAGCAAGCTGGTTTTCGGGATATGGAAGGTCCATCATGGAACCAGCTCCCATTTGCAGAGGCTGTGGTATAGTCTGAGCTGGCATGTAAATGCCCATTATGTTTTGCTGTGGGTGAGCAAATTGAGGTTGCGGGTACTGCATCCACTGTCCTTGAGGAGGAACCTGCGGTGTGATGCTGGGGTCGACTCTTTCAATATCATCTATGCTCCTTTTATCCAAAGATGACTCAACGACAACACCTGCTTTTACTAAAAAGTCCTCCAAGGTCATTTCTCCTAAAGTGGGTTGCCGTTCCTTTGATTTATTTTCTCCTCTGTTCTTATTTTGCTGTATATCTCTCCATACCTCATCAACTGTCTTCTTGCTCAATGCACCAGTTAATGAAAGGCTTCCCTGACGGGGGGGAGCATTTTGATTACCCACAGCGGTGCCCTCAACATCTGTAAACATTGACTGACCAGCCTCAGATGTCCAGACATTCTTCAAAAGCTCGTCCAGGTTCATGCTGCTCAACGGCTTCCCTAAATCACCTAACTGGTTTTGGACCTCATCAAGTGTGAGACTGTATACTGAATTCTGCCGAGTCAATGGCTGAACTTCAGTGGATTTTCTGCTATTACTGCCGCCGCTGCCGGCATTACCGCCACCACCTTGTGAAGCCATTGTTTGAATCCCCATTCAACAAGCTAATCTAGCCTTACCAAGTCAGCCCAATATTAGAGTCATAACTCTGCTGACAACAGACCTAAAGCCAACAAAACTCAGATGTAAAACAGGAAACCTGCAAGCTGAAATCAGTACCAGCATAAAAAGACTATCAAATGTCAGCACTTCTCAACGAGTACTTAAAACTTAGATCAACATCTACGAAACCCATCTCCGAGAACTGGGCATGTATCAGAAAGATGAAGAAGCCGATCCCTACTAGAACAGGAGTATATTACATGCAACGGTACCTCAACACATGAAAGTATCATCACTCGCTAATCCAGCCACAGGTGTCTTAAAAACTTAAAGCTGATCGACAAAGAAACATAGAAGAGCTTGGAGTTGTTGTCAAGGGACACATCCAACAATACGAATGCAGAAATCAGAAACAACTCTCCTCCGACAGAAATAATCGACTTAAACCCCAAACGACAAAGAAAGAAATTAATGAGTCAGAATAATACAAAATTGAAAATAAGACTCTCCATCGCCCAAGAGCGCCGGTCCACAGCAAAAGAGCTTCAACAATCAACTAAAATCGGCAGAGCACTCGACATCAAAATTCGCGAAGAGATATAAATGATCGTAACAGCTGCATGCAAAGAAATTGCCACCATTTGTCTGAACGCCTCGGGAAACCAGCAACCAGAACCGCACTCATTCGCTCACACATTCCCAGCAGCAACAGAAGCACACAAGAAGGAAAAAGAAAAATCTCGAGATAGGAGGAAGATCATCAAACAACAGCGCTGCATGCGCGATAATCCAGGAACATTGAACTCGAGAGCCCAAATTCCCCGAAAGGAAGAAGATTACTGCTCCGTTCGAAGCGGCGATGCGATTCGTTTCTTCCATATGGCAAATGTAGCAGAGAACGCAGCGGGAGAAGAAGAAGAAGGGAAAAAAAAGCTCCGAAACAAACGAAATTTCGAAAATTTAAGGGGAGAGAGAGGCGTTGCTTACTCGCACAATGAGGAATAAGATCGATCCGCGAGTGACGAGAGGAGCTTCTTCGAGTGCGAACGCGAATTGCAGGAGGAATCTTCAGTTATTCAGTCGCAGGTGGCAGAGAACAGTTCGCAGGCGCGAGCGAGAGAGAGAGAGAGAGGGGGGGGGGGAGGGGGTCGGAGCCGATGAAACAATAAATGCCCATTAATTTATATTTCCAGTATAAAAAAAAGAAAAGAAAACCAAGTTTAAAATTAAAGGAGAAAGAAAGTGCCGTGAAGAATTGCAAAGTAATTAAAAAAAAAAAAAGAAAAAACACTTATGATCTTTAAATTTTAATCTAATATGCAATATTACAAGTTCAACGACTGTATTAGTCAAATTAAAAATTCAAATATCACATTACGCATTAAATTAAAGCTCAAAAACTATATTATTCAATTCAAAGAATTATATTACATATCAAATTAAAGTTTAATGACCATTTTTTCATTTACTTTGTTTTGCTAGAAAAGAAAAAATTAATTGGCCGCTCAGTTAATTATCAAATGTCGAAAAAAAAATTTATGAAATTAATTTAAACTTAATATTGAGGTACTGAAAAAGAAAATATGTTGTGTGAAATTTATGTTCTTCAAGTTTGTTAAAATGCTATTTTAGCCATTGCATTAATTAATAAGCTTTTTTCTTTATTTTTTTATTTTTGAATTGGTAGGCATTTATTGCAGTTGACAAATGGACTCTCCATGAATCATTTAATGTCTACCGACGAAATAATGGAAACACCAAACAATTTTTTTTTGGGAAATTACGAGTTTAGGCTCGGATGGTGTAGTATCAATCATTTCCGTTTATCAACATATAAAATATGATCCACTTCATTAAGATTTCTTTAATAGATAAATCGGCACAACAATCACACGATATCCTTTTTTTTTTTGTGATAATGCCTTATAGTCGATTTAGCACAAGTAATATTTTTAGTGAAATGTCTTATTTTAGAATCGACGAACGCTAATTGTATTTTGTGAAGAAATAATTTAGATAGTAGTTAATTTTTCTCAATTTAAAAAGTAGCAATTAATGATTTCTTTGTTTTTCTATTTAAAATAAATTCATAATTCCAGCCTTTCTAAAAAAATTGACCGAAGGATAAATTGAAACGAAGAACACAAACGATGGATTTTATTTCAAAAGATTATAGACGACATTCATCGACAAATTAAGATTAAAAAATAAAATTAAAAAACAGAGATTTTCACAAGTAAATAACTATTTACTAAATAGTAATGTCGTTACTTGAAAAAAAAAAAACCTACCAACTGTTGTTGTTGTTGTGATATTTTGAAATCAAAATCAGAACTGTGCGACCGTTCAAATCGTCGCGACGTCCTCCTCCTCCTCCTTCCCCATGACGCAAATCTCTCTGTAGATCGACGTTCATGTCTGTCCCAGCCATCCCTCATCGACCGGATTAGGGTTTCCTGTTTTGTCGTTCCAGCGAGAGTCCCTCTTTGCCGTCACCGAGAATGTCCGCATCCACGGTGTCGATCACCGCGAACCCAGCAGCGGCGCGTCGGAGGCCGGTGCTGCTCGCTGACAAGAAGCCCAACAGCAACATCGAGCTCGTCCCCGCCGAGAACGGGGCCAACGTCGACGACAGGGCCGTTTCCGGCAACAGCAAGGATCTGAGCCACCACTCGATCCGAGGGGAGGCCAAGGACCTGGCGACGGTGAAGAAGGCGCTTGGGAATTCCACGATCTCTCCGCGCCGGGCTCGCAAGGTGGCCCCGAAGGCCGAGAAGCCGCGGTGGCTCACAGTGGTGAGCGTTTTTACGAAGAATTTCATGCTTTTGGGTGTCCTGCTAGGTCTAGTTCAGTTGGTTTTGAAACTCTCCATGAAGTCGCCGGGGAGCCCCGTGGAGTTTACGGATTTCGAGGGGCGGATTGCGGAAGTAGAGGGGCTGTTGAAGAAGACTTCGAAAATGATTCAGGTGCAGGTGGATGTGGTTGATAAGAAACTGGAGAGCGAGATTGGTGGGCTGAGGAAGGAATTAAGCAAGCAGATTGAGGATAGGAGTGTGATGATGAGAACAGATCTGAGGAAACTGGAAGCCAAGAGTGAAGTTGTGGAGAAGTCTTTGAGCGAGTTAAAGGAAGGAAATTGGTTATCGAAGCAGGAGTTTGAGAAGTTCATCCAAGAATTTATGAAGGGAAAGGGTGGTGAAGTTGATCAGAGTGATGTCAGTTTAGATGATGTAAGGGCTTATGCAAGAGATGTGGTTTTGAAGGAGATAGAGAAACATGCTGCAGATGGGCTTGGAAGGGTAGATTATGCATTGTTCTTCGGTGGAGGAATGGTGGTCAAACACTCAGAGCCTTATCTTGTCGGGAAAGCAAGTGCTTGGTTTTCAAAAAGCAATCGCCATGGTGTTCATATTGACGCGGATAAAATTTTGAAACCCAGTTTTGGTGAGCCTGGCCAGTGTTTTCCTTTGAAAGGAAGTAGTGGCTATGTGCAAGTTAGGCTTAGGACAGCAGTTGTTCCTGAAGCTGTTACCTTGGAACATGTGGCAAAGGTGATGCTTTCTTGGCATAACATAATTCAATTCTAGCTGCAGAATCAGCGTTCACTTTCTTTTTTTTTTGCTGTTTTGTCTTGGTCTCTTGCCTATATGTACTTGGGATTTGACGTGAGTGCTTAAGATTTGCTGGTGGGGCTTTTATATATCAATTTAAACAAGAGGACTTATTGACAAAAGGTATTCTGTTGGTTTGTTTCCCCTGTCTGAAGTAACTGGTTGCAGTGCTTGCGTAGAGTTTGCTTTATTCTTTTTTAGTTGAGGTTGAGATTGAGAATGATGAACTTATGACTTGTGACTAGATTTTACAGGGACATTGACATGGGAGGATATCTGGATTGTTACCTCTTAGAATCAGAAAAAGAAGAAAAATCAGATAGAATATAGAGCATTATTTTATCTTGCCAAACATGTTTTGTTCATTGCTATTGATAACGGGTCAAATGTTCACCCTCACTTTGATACACACAAGAAAGAGGTGGTAACATTGGAGCAGGAGAATATATGTGCCAATGAATTTAAAGAACTGTGCGCCATATTTTTTCATCTTCATGGTCATAAGTCTAGTGATGGTAAGTTTTGGATGCTATAGCCCCATTTTATAAGCTGTCAGTTTTCACTATTTGAAACCTCCTTACCACCAGACGTCACCGGCCCCTATGCGAGGTGACACCATATGGCTTTTTATACTATTCTTGAGAGACCTCTGTGGATCAGCTTGCAAAAGGAGTTCTAAGTTCCCATCCCAACCAATGTCGATCTTTGTCTCAGCAGTCCACTGCAGAGTGTGCCTGCTGTCCACTTTTGTCTATACTAGAGAATGCGTTCACGTTATTGATAATTCTGTCACTCTGTTTTTGTGCCAAACCCATGCCTACGTTTATTATATTCAGAGGGTAGTTATTGTAAAACGAATTTTAGGCATGCCTAGAAGAAAGTGTTTTTGTGGTTTGCCTCTGATCTAGGAACTTCCTTGTAGCAGTCAAGGTTCAAGAACTGGATTAAATAAAAGTGGTAATTAAAAGACCTAATTAAAATGGACCCAACAAAAGCTTGGGATTCAGTTGTACGCCTTGGTTATGCGTATTCTTTCTACACATGCAGAGAGACTTTTGTCTCGTCTTTCTGATTGCTGTAATTTTTGTAGCCTCTTAATCTTTATAGGAGCTCAGTGCGGAAAAGTCTGCTAGTGTAGATTTTCATTGAAACAAGTGGAGCTTTTGTAAAGCCCAGTGGCCTAGAATTTGGGGAAGTTGTGGTTGGACTATAGTTTCACAATATTACTTGGAAGTGATGGCCTTGGCTTCTTGATGGCATATCTTTAAGTGTGAGTCACAGGAAGCTTTTACAAATTTGCATAATTGAGGTCATTGCTTGAATAATTTAGCTTTCTTATCTTTTAGTTCGATGATTTTAGAATGGAAAGAGAGTGGTACGTGAAGCGAGGGTTTGAATTTTGGTCTTTATCCTCTCTCGAGAAGGGGAAAAATTGGGGTTACTGGACGCTTCTTATGCCAAAATCTGCTACCTAGAATGATAGAATTTCCTAAAATAGGTCATTACGACTATTACATAAACTTTTTGATTGGCCTTCAACAAAACACATTTCCTTCATAATACCCTAACCATGAAATACTTTCCGATGGTTGGGCCGAGCAAAGGTTCTTTCTTGAAAAGGAATCTAGGAACTTTTTTTGTTGAGTGATATTGGGGATATTGGATTTTGGTAAACACTGCCAACATGTTTGGTGCAGTTGTGGTAGGGTCGGTTGGACGCTGGCAATTGTGGTGGGACTGGTTGGGGCTCAATGCGGTGGAGGTGGATGGCATTGATGGTGGCCTAACAGTTTTGGCATAAGTAGTGGGTATCTGCTTTTGTGAGATTTGGTTAAGTTTATTGTAGGTCAATCTTTTGATTACTTGCTAAGTCTATGGCCAGCAAATAGAACCTGTGAAGTGAAATATTTTAGCGGTATAAGGAAAAGAAGCAGAGTTGACTCTTGCATTGCACTAATTGGAAAAATAGAGAACAAAAACTGATTTTGGCGGTTCCTGCAAGGTTAATGGAAGTAGCCTAAACCATAAAACTAACACTAGAGGAGCGCCATGCAAATATTGTCGTGCAGGTTGAGCTCATGAGTGTTGCATCCTGAATAGCGAGATTCTGGTATATTAAAGCTTTGCTAACTTACAATCTGAATTTACTTTTGGGGAGCTTCTCTCGTGAATGGGAATATTATGGGCCGTGTGAAACCTCGCACAAATCAGCAAGACCTATAAATGACAGATCAGAGTATTTGACCCAAAAATTAAAAAAAAAAAAATGACAGATCATGGTAATAGCATTAGGATAGGGTGAAAGTTCCCTCGCAATCAGCGAAATAGATCATACATTTTATGCTTCAAGCAAGAGACTTTGATTTAACAGGGGCTTGTGATTGATTAGCTAGTTGGGGAAATTTCTTATTCGATGCATTTTGTCTGACGACTTTGTCTCATTACTGAATTGGCATTTGCTCCATCTGCTGATGATTTGTTATTCACTTCTACCAGCTGTATATTGGTGAAATTTGTTAGGTGGATGCATTTGATCTGATGATTATGATAGGCTTGTCAAATTGTTTGCTGTTATTGCATTTTCTGTGATTTGTTATCCAATCTACAAACTGGAGAAGATTCGAGGGAATTGGAATTGCCTTTTGAAGTAAAGGATTTGATTTTCATAGTTTAATTGGCCTGGGATGTAACTAATTTCTTCCTGACTCTGATTTCTATTTTTTGTTCTGCATTATCCTTATATACTTTTTTGCGTTATCTTTTGTATACTTCTTTGTTTCTACTATCTTCATGGTTCTATTCCACTTCTGTTTTCATTTTTAATATTTATTAACAGTCAACTTGAAATTGTCTGAAACGGGGATTCTTTTCCCATCGGCTTTTAATGAGTCATTCTGTGCAACTACTTTACTATGAGATAAGATATAACTGGTGCTGGTTTGCCGCCTTTTTCTTACCCTTGTTCACCTCTTTTCTGTGGATGATAATCAGATAATTGAATTGATTATCTTTCTTTTTACCTGGTTGGCATTGGTACTGAGAATTGGTGCTTGACAATGATTCGTGAACAGAGCGTAGCCTACGACAGGTCAAGTGCTCCTAAGGACTGTAGGGTCTCTGGATGGCTTCAAGGACATGCTGATTCTGCAGCAGTTGACACGGAGAAGATGTTTCTCTTGGCAGAGTTCATGTACGATCTTGAGAAGAGCAATGCTCAAACATTTAATGTCTTGGATTCGACAGCTTCTGGTCTCATTGATACAGTCAGGTTAGACTTCACGTCAAACCATGGAAGCGCGACTTATACTTGCATTTATCGCCTGAGAGTGCATGGTCACGAGCCTGAATCCGAAACACTGTTAGCCATGCAGTCTTGACATGTTTTGGCTCTCCTTTTTCTCCTCTGTAATTCTTGTTATGTATCACTTGGTTAGATCCGGTTCTTTGCTCTGAAGGGTCCTACTTCATGCCACTGGACTGTCCTCTTTCTAGAGTTGTGATCCATCGTGCTTAGACAATCTATGTGCAACGGTCTTCAGTCATCAAGCTTAGATTAGCAAATTTGTTGTGCATTGTGAGATTTTTGCTGTTATAGCTGTAGCATTGCTTTGTTTCAATAGAGGGGGGGACGCATGATGTCAAAAGTTGCGTTTGTTTCGTTTTTAAGTGAAGACACTGATGGCGCAAATAGAAAATCCGGTTGCAAAACATGTTTGGTAGAACTCGTCTTGTTTCTTGAAAGTAAAAATAGTTCTCATATACAAGAGATTCTTTCTAGATTTTCCATTTTAAAATGAGGCTAGAAGTGGGATTTGGTGTAAAGGTTTTCATGCTTTGTTAAAATGACTGAAGGGTGAAGTGCATGAAACGATCTTTTTTCTTGGCCAGCGTTGAATTTGAACAGATATATCTGACGATAAGGGAAGGGGGTTTCTTCTTGACTTGCTTCAACGATATTGCCGGCACTAAATGATGACATTAGCACGTGCGAAAACGCGTTCTTGCTCAGTTTTGCTGGAGCTAAATTCGACCAAGAAATTGGCTCGCCGCTTCTTCCCCTTTTTTTGACCCCCCCCCCCCCCCCCCCCCCCCCAAAAAAAAAATCGACCAGAAATATGGGATTCTTTGCTTTGTTGGTGCAAATCACAAAAGTAGGGAAAATTGTCAAAAAAAAAATCCTAAATTTGCATCACTTTTGTCAATTTAGTCTTAAATTTTTTATATTTGTGTCAATTCATTTCACTAGCTTGTTGGTGTGGACAATTTTTAATGTTTTTCGAATTTTTTTAATTTCCCTTTTCTTTCCTTTTATCTTTTTTTCCCCTCCTTCATTTTTCCTCCAATTGGTCGGCGAGGGTTGCTCTCGCTAGTCCTGGACGAGGGCGAGCTTCGTTGGAGGCTAGCGAGGTCGCGCCTTGCCATGGCTAGGCAAGCCTTGTTGGCCTTAGCCACCAGGTGACCGGTTGGAGGGAGAAGAAAGGAGAGAAAAGAAAAGAAAAAGAAAAATAATTTGAAAAATATTAAAATATTATAAAAAAATTTTATCCGTGTCAACATTGCCAAACATTCACGTCGGCATCGATTGGTCAAAGTTGGTCGGATGGATTGAATTGGCATAAATATAAATTATTTAGAATTAAATTGATACAAAAGTGCAATAGGTTAGAAATTTTTTTTTCCTGATAATTTTTTTCGCAAGAAAATGGGTTTCAAATGCACTGAATCGTACACTGCTTATCTGTCATCTTTTTTGGCTGAACGACCTCAATAATACCCGAATGCCCTTCGCGGGAATTTGATGTGTTTAGGGAGAATGGGAGAGATTTCTCTGTCTGGTCTCTTCGTTTTTTGCTTTATCGCAACGACGGGGACGGTCCATTTCGTGCGCGATTTTTCTTTATTGGAAATCTCATGTTGGTCTTCGAAATTCCAGCTTCTTTAGGGTAAATCATACGGGCGATCCCTTAATTTTAGCTCAACATGTAATATAATTCATACAATGTAAATTTATTTAATATAGTTTATGGACTTTAGCCTAACGCGCAACATCATTTGAAAATTTTTAATCTATTTAATATGGTCCTTGAACTTTTGGTATAAATTCAAATTTAGTCCTTCGACCGACCGTATGAAAATGTGTAATGTCCGACTTTGAACTTGAATTGATGGAAGGATGGCGTGGAATTATTTCATGCAGTTCAATAATTAAATTGAATATGTATCAAAATTCCATGAATCACGTTGAAACAGATTAAAAAAGTTTAAGGATGACATTGCACATTAAGCTAGGCTTAAGTTCAGGAATTACGTTACATATCAGATTAAAGTTAAGAAATTATTTATGTCATTGCACCAGATATCAATGATGATCGAATTTGATTAGGGGTGATCGACTCCCGGTCCAATTCGGTTTTCCTCAAGAACAAAAGATCGGACTGATGGTCCCGGTTTCCCATTTACCGGGATCGAAAATCGAACCGTCGGTTCGATTCGATTCCGGACGGTTCCATTGAACCAGTAACATGCACACACAAAAAGTGCACTATAATTGCTTCCTCATTGATCATTATATTGAAGAAAATATTTCTTTTGTATTGCATCTCAAGACAATTGGGGCTTAGGTTGGAACTTTTCATATCACTCAATTGCACCGTGAGAATTTTTTTTTTTTAACAAGGAAACATTAGGTTACTTTAAAAAAAAAATTGACTGGTCCGGTCCGAGCGGTCCGGCCCGGTCCTATGTCCTTGGAACCGAGAACCGGACTGGACCCTCTTCGAATCGAGAACCGGACCACCGGTTTGGATCCGGTCCGAGCGGTTCGACGGCATGTACGCTCTCGTGGCGTTGTTCTGGAATTCAGGGTTTATCTTACAAGAGCATTTTGATGAAAGCCATGACCACGAGTGAGTGGGGGGCAACGCTGATGTTCCGTCTCAACTTCGACAAATGCATGACTCGCACGTTAAAGCGGAAGCGGAAGCGGAAGCGGAAGAGAGTCTCAGGATACCAACCACGCTCCCAAGTACTCAGAAGATTATAGTCCAGCTGCTACGACAACTGTCCTGAAGGAACGAGTTCCTCCATCGTAACCTTAAACACTAAAATATAGCTCTAGTCTTTTATTATTTTGAATTCAACAGGTTCCTCTGAGAATCGGCAGAAAATGGGATTGACCCAGCTGGCGTAGACTTTTTAAAAGATTTTTGTTTTTATTTTTTTTCCTTCTCTTTTAATTTTTTTTTATCGAGAGCCAGTGAGGGTCGCTAGCCGACCCCTGCCGGCCATAGTGAGGGCACGTGAGCTCTCACCAGCCATAGCGAGGGGTCATGAGCCCTCGACTAGAGGTCGATGCGGTTGCCGGCCCTCAATAAGAAAAAAAGGCAAAGAAAAGAAAAATAAAATAAAAAACCAAAAGAAAAATATTAGAAAAATTATTTTTAAAAAAAAAGTCAACACGGCCGTGCTACATAAAATGGCTAACGTCTGCATTAGCGATTTTTGATCAAAATTGGCTAAATAAACTCAATTGGTACAAATACAAAAAAGTTTATGATCAAATTAGCACAATTGAAAGGTTTATAATCATAAATTGACACCAATTCAAAAGATTTAAGACTTTTTTGATACTTTCTCCTCGATTTCCCAGTCATCTTTAATGTTATTTTGGACTAAATACGTTGATAACACTTCAAATTCGCTATAGTCGTAAAGCGACACAAGCAAGTTTAATTTTCTCATTCTTAGAGATCACTTAGGCAGCGTTTGGTAGTTTATATGTAATGAAGTATCCTATATGGTGTTTGACAATGTCTTTCGAGCCGAATATAAGAATGAAATGCCAGATAAAAAATTCGGGGCAGGGGTGCGGTAAAACCCGACTTGTATACAAATGTTTAAGCGCTCTATTATTTTCCAACGATGAAGTGACGTATCCGCAGATTGCTCGCCGGCCACCACATCGGCTGTCGTCGTTGTCACTTCCGACCACTGCCTACTCCATGTTGCCTTCGATCACTGCTGATCGTCATCTTTGGTAGGCCGGTCGTGTTACGACAGCAATGATGAAAAGGAGTCTGAAGACGATCATCGCCGCCTCCAACCTCGACAGATTTGCAAGATCAGGCGGGCTGCGTCCAGAAGCCATAATTGACGACAATTGTGGTTACGATAATACGGGTTGGAGTGCTTTTCACTGCCAGCACAAGACATATTTCATGTTCTCATTGCTCAATTCTAATTTATCTTCTCTTTTATTTTTTTTAAATTATTGATCTCATGCATATTGAAAAAATTAGGAATAGAATTAAATGAAAAAATAGGAATATAATTTTTTTTGCAGTTAATAAATGCGTTTTTGTTCTTTTTTTTGTTCCGAGTACAAATACTTTATGCAGTTACCAAACGCGTTTCTGTTCCTTTTTTGTTTCGAGAATAGAAACTTTATGCAGTTATTAAACACGTTTCTGTTCCCAGAAATCGTTGCCGGAAACAGAAACATAAAAAAGTATTTTTGTTCCAAAAGTTGTTCCGGGAACAGAAATGTTACCATACGCACCCAAAGCAACCGAGAATCTAATTGTTTTTATCCCAAGCAGGTTAATCCTTGCGTTATTTATTTATTTATTTCTTTCTTTCTTTTAACCTGTGAATATATCAGCTTGTTCTGCAACTGTGGTGAAAAATTCCCAATTTCCCTGAAACATCCTCCACTGTCTTCTTGTCCTATCTTAAGTTGCACTAAACATATATAACAGGACGTTTTACGATCCAGAAGATATCCGGAAAATCTCTGAACTCCATATCATCCTATCCGCAAGACCAAATACAACCTTAGAGTACAGACAATGGATTGGACTTTTAAAAAAAAAAAATTTGTCTTCCCGAGGGCAATTCCTTTACACGAAATTCTCATTTATATAATTCAATGGTTGCTTCGAATTTGAAGCACAAAGCAGAACACAACCAACATGCTGTCTCCGAAGCGAGATTCCTCTCACCCCTTTCCACACAAATTAAAGGAAAACGAAAATAAAATAAATAAAGTAAAAATTCCTGGTCTTCCTGTATATCAGGATCATCTACTTTTCTTTGAAACAGCAAAGCTTTTGGGACCATCAAACTTGCCGCTCATCCCTCACAGGTTGCTCCTCTTTCTGCTTAGTCTTGGCAGCTAGACTAACATAAGCATAAAAATTCATCACTTTGATTGGTTGGCTGACCGTTTCCTAGAAAACAGAGCATGGGTTCTGATGGTTTGGACTGACCCGTTCTTCAAATGGGGTCATTTGTCCATGCCTAAGCAAATCATTATCTTTTAGGAATTTATTAAGACAAACTGCCCCTAAGTAACTCTATAAGAAGCATTAATTATATTATGATAAAATATATTGAATATTCAATTTTTTTAACGTGCGTGGAGAATGGCTTTTTCTATCTTTAGGCTACTAATGGGTGGTTTTAGGGCACTCGTTAATTTAAATAAGCGTCTTTTGAGCTAAAACAAAACCTTTGTTTTTTTTTTTAAAGGAAATAGGATGACCAGTGTTTGTATTGAAGCAAAATTGTCCACACACGTAATGCATATTGTTCAAGAAAGAGGGAAGGGGAGAAAAAGAATTTGCAGTTTTTTTTTTTTTGGGTCCTTTTCTTGGCTGGGGTTGACAAGTCCAATGATGCCTGCTTTTTGTTTGTTCGAGATTGTCTATTTCCGTGTGAATGGACATTGTTAGCCACCCAAGTACATTGTAAGGATGGCGGATTTCCCTATAGAAAAATCAAGACTTCTATAGATTTGGTGTTCCTTTCTATTTCTCAATAACCCCGTGCGCGCTTTCCACTTAAATGAAAGACAGAAGCGATCCAGGATAATTATTTCATAAACTCCACTAATTTCAAATTCGAAAGCTAACAAGGAAAGGAAGGAACTTTTTCATATATATCCCAAATGGCCATATCAAAGAGAGTGATGTGAAATGTAAGTCCGGTGCTTTTTCTGAATTTCATCATCATTGTCGTTATCATTGACTCGATTTATTAGCTTGGCCACCCAATAAGTAAAATCATATCTCTCTCTTTCTTTTTTTTTCTTTCCTTTCCAAGAAAGGAAAAGTAGAAATCAGAGATTCTCCTCCGAATTATGATTTCTGTTTCTACAATGAGCACCGATTCTCTACACATTTGACTCGTTCTTGAATTCGCCGAGAGCTCTAATTGGGATCATTGCAAGCAAAGGAAGCGGTCGAAGCCGTCCTAGCGTTTCAAAATGGTCATAAAAAGGAGTCAAACCCACTTTCAAACCTAATATGCTGCTAGCTGCCCATACCCACGTAAAAGGGGCAAAATTTCTTTCTTTTTTTCACTTGAAAACGATCGAAATTGAAATTTTTTTAAAAAAGGGCTTTTTTTCAAGAAATGGGTGAAGGAGTAGGGTATGGACCATGATCAAGAGATAATCCTAATTAAATTAGAGGGGGGGGGGGGGGGGTGCGAGGGGAGAAGTGACCCACCCACCGTTGCCGGAAACAAATGCATCTCTTCGAGGGAGCCAAAGTGAGTCGCCGAGGCTAAAAGGGGAGGAAAGCTTCAGAAAAATCCACAAGTTGACAAGGACTTGCATGTTTCTTGGATGCTTTTCTTCTTCCTTTTGCAGGCCGCACGTGTGGACCACTTCCTCGTCCTCGTCCTCCTCCTTTCTTCTTCCCTCCCAGTACAGCTTTCCCGATTCCTCCCTTCCTAAGACAATCCATATGATAATTCATCTAAAATAAGGCCAACCAGATTGCATAGTCTGGGAATCTAAGTCCATCTGAACCGTTCATTGCATGGATTTCGCGTGGGTCTCACATGATCATGGTTGAAATGATATCGGTTCATCTGATCAATAGACCGCGTTATCAGTCGGACGTCCCATAAAAGACCATGTACTTTTGAAATGCGCAAGTAAAATTCATTTCTTTCGCTTTGGAAATGGGAACTGAGTCTGACTGACCAACAGCGAGCGTCTTCTTCTTCTTCTCCTTCTTCCATAGCTGTCGACGTTAAGAAAGTTCATTCAACCCTTTTGACCGTCTCTTGCCTTTCTCGATCGAGCCGATTATAAATTCACATTCTAATTCTTCGCACCCTTTTGCGCGTAAATCCATTCCCCCCAACCCCCCCCCCCCCCCCCTTTCTCTCTCGAAACATCAACTTTTGCCTTGGTGTCTTTAAAGCAGAGTTCTTGATTTTGTGTACAGGGCCGAATATCCAGGTTCCTTGTTTTTCTTCATTGTCCCCTTTAAGCCAGAATTCCAACTGGGTTCCCCAAGAAATCGAGAACCGGGAAATTGCTGATTATTATCTTAATACGTTTCTGAGAATCTTTGCTCGGGGAAAGTTGACTTTTCTATTCCTTGGGCAAACACGCGACTTGGGACGTCAAGAGTTGTTATATGGGGTTGCCACCTTGCCCTATATGATGGCGATGCTCGCATGTTCGAGATGGTGCTGTGATGCTTGTCTTTTTCCCTGGTAATCTCCTGCATTTTGAGTCCTCCTCCTCCTTCATCTTCATCTTCTTCTTTTCACAATTGTATTTTGTATGGCACGTCTGGTTGATGGGCATCTGTGCAATCTCTCTCTCTTTGTTCTTTCTTCGTCTTCTGGTTTTTGTGCGTGAATTTGTGTTTGGATTATACGCGGTTGGGAGTTTCTAGGATTTTCGCTGTGAAAAGCAAAATGTAATTTTTTTTTAGAGTGCTTTTTGGTTGGAGGGAATGCTTGGCATGTGAGATTGGTGGTTTCTTTTCTCTTGCTCATTAATGTCATCGCACCTGCTCATACATACCTTTTATAAATGTATACAGTCCACATGTGATCTTTCAGTTTCTCCAATTAATTGACGGTTGCCTTTTCCAGTTCATGATGTGCTGCTATTCCAACGGAACCTGAATTCGCTTTTGGAAGGTCATGGCCTATTCGACATCGTCACTGTTCCATTGATGAGAAACTGCAGTTCCGGCTGTGACATTGATGAACCAAGAGAGGATCGAGAAGGAGGAGGTCAATTTTTTTTTTCCCGCCTTTCATTCTACTGCTATTCTTATTTCAGCCGTAGAGCATGATTATCCGGGGTTTTATAATTATGAAGAGATCAACCGTTTGTCGGAATTCTGAAGAATTAACCGTATGCTGTGACTTCAGTCATTCTCTAAGAAAGTCATGGCGATGAAGAATTGGATTGGAACAAGGTTGAAGAGGAATCCGAGCGACTCCCAAGGTGAGTTTTCTTCAGAAAATGTCCAAAGGCAAGAGTTGAATGCGTCTTTTTGTTTTCTATCTGCAGTTTGTGAATTCTTGCAGCCTTCAATTCTTTAATCGGAGACAATTGCTACTGAATCATCCTGGCGGTACAGCAATATTCAGGCGTAATTTTTTTAGAAGCGTCTTGATATGAAAACACTGAAATTCAAGGCCCTGGAAAATACTACTAGTCATTGGTCACGGGGGCATCTGTTCAGTGAATTTCTTTCTTCAATCTGAATAGAATTTGTCTTCGGAATATCTCGTTTCGGGAATACTTAAGACTTGGTCTTGGTCCATATCCAAAATCCCGTGTCATGGAAGTACCATTAGGAACATGGAAGAACAAGAATAGAGGTCCGAGAAAGGGGTAGAGCATCTCCATAACGTTGGTCTAGAGAGCATCTCCATACAGTTGGTCTAGAAGGAAGAATATGTTCTAGTTCTGATATTTTAAGCTAGAGTAGGAATGGAAGCTAGAATTTTTACCCCTTTCTTAAAAGGTATTCGGTATCCAAATTCCCTGATGTCTTCTTAGTGGAAGTAAAATGGCAACTTTGGAAATGCTCGGGTTATTAGGATATTTCTCTGTTTCCCCAGCAATCACCATCAGAGAAAGTTTGTTCCTGACTTCAGATGCTTCAAGCACTATATTTGGCCTTTCACGTATTTTTTTTTTCCCAGATCAACAGCCAGGTTTGGTACTTGAGAGTTCTTGTCTCGGGGGCATTCGACAAATGCCGATAGATCGAAATGTTCAAACTTTCAGGTATTTATTTGCGATGATTCTCATCCTTTTCTTTTTGTTTTACCTCTTCCCATCACAACACTTTTCTGAGTTCTGATGTTTTGTTTCGATGTTCATTTTTCAGGGTTTTTGTAGCAACATGGAACGTTGGGGGGAAATCTCCTCGTGGAGACCTCAATTTAGATGAAATTCTTCGAGTCAATGATCCGTCAGACATATATGTGTTGGGGTACAGCCTTACCGCTTCTTCCTTGTAACTTTACCAAAACTGATATCTTTGTACTTAGTCGTTATTAGCTATTCATCAATCGCTCGATTAGGAGATGCACTAATGGAACCAAATACCGTTCTAGCCCTAGATACATGCGATGTGACACCTTAGAAGGGAAAAGATGTTTTTCAAGTTCTGTGCAAATGATGAAGAGGCTGTTTTTTTTTTTTTTTCTCGGCTACCTATAAAGAGTCTTTAATGTTGTCTGAATTTGGATGAGGATTTTTCTAAAAGGTCAGAGATGCATACTGCCTTGGCTCTTCCATTCACCTAGTAAGTTTCTTCAGACTCCAGTTTTCAGGAAATCGTCCCATTAAATGCTGGGAATGTGCTTGTGATTGAAGACACTGAACCTGCAGTGAACTGGCTCAGACTGATAAACCAGTCGCTCAACAAACCGCATAATGCAGCTTATAGAGGACTGAAAGCTAGCCCCGCTATTACCAGTTCCCTTTTCTTCCCGAAGCCTTCCCTTAAGAAGATCAGCAAAGTCTTCAGAACAGAGAGTAGAAGGCGGCTTAAGGCTTGCAATTGTCCATCTGATTTAGAGAGGAAAAATAGTAAAGATCTCTGCTTTCGGTGTCAACAGTCAAATATAAGTGAAGACGACATATCTTCAGAAGAGGAAGATGATGGATCGAATGGCTTTGAGATAACGGAGATTTCAGCTGCTTCCGTTGGTAATCAGATGAAGTACGGTCTCATAGCGAGTAAGCAGATGGTTGGAATTTTTGTCACGGTATGGATGAGAAGAGAGCTCGTGCAGCATGTCAGCCATTTAAGGATCTCGTGCATTAGCCGTGGGATCATGGGATGTCTCGGTAATAAGGTGAACTTTTCTCGCTAAATTTGTGTCTACACACATTTGTAACTCTACTTGAATGAAAAAATTGCCGCAACTTGGACATCGATGAAAATCTCAAATCCTAACTTTGGTTGTTCTTTGTTTTTGTTTGGTTTCAGGGCTGCATTTCAGTTAGTATGTCATTCCATCAGACTAGCTTTTGCTTTATATGCAGTCACCTGGCATCTGGGGAAAAGGAAGGCGACGAGCTCAGGAGAAATTCGGATGTGATTGAAATTCTCAGGAACACTCAGTTCCCAAGGATATGCAGAGCCCCTAGCAGCAGGGTACCGACGAAGATATTAGAACACGAGTGAGCGCCCCGAGACTTTGAGTTTATCAATGTTTTTCTCATGCTGATCTGATTAATTACTTCACATTTGCCAAACTATAATGTATTGAATTCTGATATACTTGCGTGTCCTGCATAAAAATTGTTTCAGCCGGGTCATTTGGTTGGGCGACTTAAATTACCGAATATCTTTGAACTATTCCGAGACTAAAAGGCTTATGGAACGGGACAAATTGGATGCACTGCTCGACAAAGATCAGGTTTTCTTTTTGCTCAAGCATTAACTTTTTATCAATTGTGTGTTTTCTTACAGGACCTCGGTAGTTTCTCTTCTTGTTTTAGTAAGGCTCATGGAAAATTAATTTTCTTGTGACAGTTGACGATTGAAAGGGAGGCGGGCCGAGTGTTCAAGGGATGGAAAGAGGGCAACATATGCTTTGCGCCGACTTACAAGTACTCGTACAACTCAGATGCCTATGCAGGAGAGAGCGTGAAGTCGAAGGATAAAAGGAGAACTCCGGCATGGTATGTGCACATCAAAAGTACTTTGTCCTCTCTCTTTTGGTTACTGTAAGCAGTGAATATTTGATCTCTTGATGATCACAGGTGCGACAGAATACTATGGCACGGAAATGGGATTCGGCAAATTTATTACGTTCGAGGAGAGTCACGGTTTTCAGATCACCGCCCGGTTTGCTCAGAAATTTTGGTGGATGTTGTAGTTACTGAGGCTGGAACAAGGAGAGTAACATCCGGTCCTAACATGAAGGTTGGAGCTGAAGAACTTCTAACACCAATCAGCAGATACGTGTCGATATAAAATGTGAGTTCGTGCACCAAATTGCACCTTTAATCCAATTTTCACGTGCTTGATCCGCCGAATCTGAATCTTTTCCCCCTTTTTTTCATGATAAGGCATTGGACCTGAAATCCTATCAGTATCTCGACCTTTTTTTTGGCCCTCTTTGTACATGACCTGATTGTCTACCTTATTTCTTCAGGAAGTCGGAATAGATCGCATCCCTCTTCAAAGTTGAATATGAAAGTTTTGCCAATTTCCCAAGATTAGTAGGAGCAAATGCACTCATAATGGTA
Organism: Psidium guajava; assembly: GCA_016432845.1. Lineage (NCBI taxonomy): Eukaryota > Viridiplantae > Streptophyta > Magnoliopsida > Myrtales > Myrtaceae > Psidium > Psidium guajava. The sequence goes on along the minus strand of CM028234.1, from coordinate 2,845,773 downwards.
AATTTTCTTGTTTAGCAAGCTAAACCCATTCGGGGATTCTTCGCAATTGTACGAAAGGAATCGATCGTATGATAGCAATGGAAATTGTCATTGGCAAACGTAAATGCAATTTCATGGGACTTAGAGGGGTACTGCTCTGCTCATGCTAAATTATGCCTTAGTTCTTTAAGGGAGGGTGTGAATCTCGTTCCTTTAATATAAAGGCAATGAGGATAAAGGGCACTTGGTCAGATTATCTTTTTGTGCTTTTTTTTTTTTCTCTTCTTATGGCAAGGTTTGAAAACTACATGCTTCATTAATCCTGTGAATTTCAATTTTTTGTGTGTCTTTTGACATCTGTTGTCTTCCTTTAAAATTGTAAGATTCATCACCCTTCTGTAGAACTGAGAAAATATAGCAAACGTGTGCTGTAGATCCTGTGATGGTTTTGTCCTGGACTCTCGGGCCAATGAGACAGAGAGACCCTTGAACAGGTCTTAAAGATATGATGCAACATCAAAGGCCGAAATCGTGACAGAACATCCTAGATTTGCCGTTACGACAGATCGTTTCCAACTATGCAACAACCCACTTGTAAATCCTCCAACAGCATCATTTCCAACCATGCAACAACCCACTTGCAAATCCTCCTCCTCCTTTAGCGTGCAGAACAGATCCTACAACTTTTTTTTTTCTATCACTAAAATATCCCGGCCGGACTAATTACAATGCTCGCTGACCGGCCAAAAATTCTCATTTAAAATAATTCGATCATTTCATGTCTTTATCTGAAACGATAAAATTTTTATTTGAGATAATTTAATCACTTCAGAGACGATTTAATCGCTTTAGATGCTTATTTATAATTAAAAAAATGTAGATATTTGATACCTTTATTTGAAATTTTTTTCTTGATGCTTGATCCAACACACCGACCATCACTTGGAACTGGCTTTACATAATAAAATAAGAATATGCCAGAGAGAGAGAGAGAGAGAGAGAGATAGATTTGAGAACACTTGCTTTGTTTTAATATTTCCCATCAACCATCCCCCAACAGATTCCAACTCCACCAAAAGAAGGAAAACTCAAGAAGAGCTAAACAAACCCAACCAGTTCTTACCTTTCAAACATATCTCCCACCCAGAAAAGGTATAAACAGAAAAGAGAAAAAACAGGGAAGGACCTTCAAACATTACTATAGTCACAAGAAACTGAAGTTGTTGAAGAAGATGGGGAGGGTGATGATCTCTCACACAACAACATCGTCCCTTGCCCATCAGTACCCTCCACCACTCCACCGCCCCCTCCGAAGATCAAGTCGATGTCGTCCTCGAAACCCCGCTCACCGAACAGATCCGGCAGTTCCCCGCCCTTCTCGGTCATGAGGTCCGGGACAGGCAACAGGTTGAGCCCGAACACGTCCATGCAGAAGCTCCAGGGAGCGAGCTCCCGGTCGTCGGCCGAGTCCATTATGCGGGAGGAGTCCATGTCCATGCAATTGGGAGACGGGTCGAGGTCGAGATCATCGGCATATCGGAGGACCTGTTGCCCTAGCTTCTCCTGTTTGAGGGGTGCTTGCGGCTTCGGGTCGTCGCGAACAATGGCATGCTGTGTTCCTTTTGATTTGGGAGGATCGGCTGGCGTCGCTTGGCGTGGTGATACGTCGATGTGGACGCCTTTCTTCATCAAGCGTTCGACGTAATTGCTAATGTCGAAGTTGGTCACCGCATTCGCTCCTCGGTATTGGATGGCCGCCATATCGTATGCCGCCGCCGCCTCCTCCTGCGTATCTTCAAAAACCAAACAAACCAACAAAATAATTCAATCTTTCTGTTTAAATAAAGAGACAAAATTAACAATGGATTTAAACAATTGGGTAGTTTTGCTGACTCCATGGATTGAATTGACAAAAATTAAGTTATGGTTGAGCTTCTGCTAGGAAGTAAGACGGGATGTAGAAATGACGTGACAAACCTATTCCGTTCAGTCAAGGTTTGTATTTTGTTGACTGCCCCACTAAAAATAGATTTGATGCCTATTTGATTATTTGACCAATTTCCAGTAAGCGAGATTAATTGTTGCTGACAACTTTTTAACAAGATTCTTTAGGGTTGAAAGCTGAACTGTGGACCAACAAAGGGCAAGAAAAGGAAAACCGATTTGAGGTCAAACTGGATAGCCGACCGAACCAGAAAGAAACCATCACTCGTGAATCACACAAGCAACAAAATTGTAGCTCTCGTGCCACGTGATTCGAGTGCTTCGGAATTGGCACTCAACCATTTTGAGGACAAAGACAAACTTCCGATGCGGCCGATAGCCTATCTTTAGTCCTCTTCTCTAAGTTACATGTGCAAAACAAATTTCTCACACACCCAAGAGTCGATTCGAGCTAAGTACAGCTAGAGATCGATTCCAAATTTAGTACTTAGAAAAAAACTACATCATCCATCCAAACTCTGCTTCTAAAACAAGTAGCGGCTTAATGTGCCATGCAGAAAGCGACTTCTTTCTCATCGAAAGCACATGAAATCTATATAAATCATCAAAGTTTTTTAGGCACCTCATCTTTATATACTTCTACCCTAATGTTCATAAATTCAAGGATTTAAAGCTGGATCTAAGTACCGCCTCCCCCCCTCCAAAAAAAAAAATCCCAAAAGGGTTCAGACAATCAACCACACGTGACCTATCGTGCATGTCATTATGCTAAAAGGAAAAAAAGGAAAAAAGAGTTTAAAGAGATTTGTTTATCTCTAAAGTAAAATATAATTATTTAGAAACAAAGGAGGTTATGATAGTGATCCACCGGGTCACCCACACGCACACACGTTCCATCCCTAGTGGGAAGTCACGTGCTGCATGCGTGGCAAGAAGCCAAGTGCGGCTTGGGTTCTGTCAGACAGAAAATAGAAACCTGTATGCCTCAAGTGGAAGTTAAATCATAATTCAAACAATTAGTGGAGTAACGTGAATACCCCAAAAAAGGGGAGGGGGGGGGGGAAGTAATAATATTTGAATTTAAATAATTCACCTTGACCATAGAACTTGCTGAAAACGATGACGAGAAAAGACTCTCTTTTTTTACTTGGTCGGAAAAAAAAATTTAATTTCATTCATTGAGAAAGGAATTTTGACCGAGTGGGATTTGGATCAACTAGAGAAAGTCACCACCTTTACGGCACACACCAAAAAATAAAAGACCATCATGTGGAAAACATGCTTTGGTAGGGAAATAGAAAGCGATGCATCAAAGTGAATGGGCAAGTGCCCAACTACGAAAAGGAAATGGTAATGACACCCACCTTTAAAAAAAAAGGGTAAAAAAAACATGCCCAAAATACCCAACTTTTGTCAAATTTGGTAGACAATTGACATTATTGAAGAAGGAAGTGACGACTCTATAATTTACAAAGTAGCTTCTTCTTTTTTTTACCCAATTGATGGCTCGGACTAGAAGAAGTACACTGAATTGAAAAGGGTGAAAAGTACAAAGTCAAAGCTAATTTTAGTATGGACCAGCCAAATAAATTAACTGATTTATGACAAAAAATTATAGCAAAAAAGAAGTTAGAGAAAATTGGTGGACTCACTGTATGTACCCAAGTAGAGATACTTGTTGCCAAGAACTCGCCCAATTCTAGCCTCCCACCTCCCATTGTGATGGTGCCTGTGAGAGAGGGGGGAAAAAAAGAAAAGAAAGCCATAATCAAATCCAATCCAATCCAATTCGATTCAATTACAAACCTAGACAGCTCTCCCTCTAGTCGAGCATTTGTACCAAATGCTCATCCTTAGTGGCTAATTTTTCATTAGACAAGTGAAAAATGTCCCCTCCCTCCTCCCGGGAGAAGGTCCTTCCTTTACCTCGCCACGCCGCGGTACTTCGAGACCCCTCTGGAGAAGCCGCTGCTGCGCCGCCGCAGGGACGCCAGGTACTCCTCCTTGGAGGCGCTCCGCATCTCCTCGAGCTCTTTCTCGTACATGTCTATCTGAAAAATATCGGGGAAAGTCGTCATAAGGAGCGAATCGATTGCTATCAGTTTTTTTCGGTTTTCCGTTTCGCGTACCGGGAAATTCAAGATCGTGTCGGGCCCCCAGTATTTGAGGGCGGCGAGGTCGTAGGTGCGGGCGGCCGCTTCCTCGCTATCATAAGCGCCTACATTTTGCGAATGACGCCACATAACAGGACGAAAAATACAAGAACAAAAAACAAGAATCAAGATTTTAGAGCATTGGAATGTTTTAATAACTCTGTTTCCAGGGAAAGATAATTGGAAATTGGGGTTGAGATCTTAAAGACTTACCCAAATAAACTAAGGGCCGCGACAAAAGGGAACATGAACGTTGGCAATGACAGAAATCATCAGGAACAAAAACAGAGTCAGTCGATAAACAAATCTCTTGTAAGAAGAGCTGAATCACAATAAAAGACTGTTAAAAAACCATTGTTGCAGATCTAGTTGGTTGATTTCCGCCCCACCTTAGAATAATAAACAGAGATTTTTCTGTACCCAATTAATGAAAAAGAAATCAGGAGAATCCATGCGACACACCTTGTCTTCCTTTCTTGTTCTGTGTGTTGTTCCAGGAGCTCTTGTCCCATAGGTGAGCTTCAAACCTTCCTGTCCATCTATGCCTGCGTTTTGTTTTCCAAATTTTTTTTTTTATTTCCAGTCACCGTCAAGTGCTCGCGCATGCAAATGCAAACCCGCAAAGATAATGGACTCGAGATCACATATTTTTCATTGTCCCTCGTATGCAAAGAGCATGAGAGAGAGAGGAGAGAGAGAGAGAGACCTGGTGACTCCTCTGTAAACAGAGCTTCTCCGAGCGGAGCTGGGGCTGTTGGCATTCTGGGATTGATCGTCGGCTGCAAACTTGCGATTCTGAATTATCCTGGAGCGTTTCCTCTTGGGCTCCTCCGCTATGTCTTGAGGGCTACTAGACCCAACAACGCAAGAAGCTGATGAAGAGGACGATGATGATGGGGAAGAAGAGCAAGATGAGGAAGGAGGTGACCTTCCCATCTGGCCCCCGCAAGAATCCTCTCTCGCGCTCGTCTCTGTTTCTCTTTCCTCAAGCAAAACGGCACACAATGCAGGAAACAGAGGGAGACAGAGAGAGGCAAGAGGGGAGTTATGCAAGAAGTGGGCAGGTCCTCATGTCTCCCTCTAATCAGATTTTGTGAGCTCGCTTGGGCTAAATCAGAAAGTGGTTTACCAAAGCAAGAAGAGGAGGACTGCAGGGAGGAGAAAAAGGAAGAGGGGGAGGACAATAGCAACAACGCATGGGTGAGGGGGGTTTAACCAACTATTCTTAAAGAAGAGACTGTGGGAGGGGGTTCAAATGGAGAAGAGGGCCCTTGGGGTCTATTTAATTAATATTTTATTAAATGAGACCCTCTCTCTCTCTCTCTCCCCTCCCCCCCCAAACCCCACAAACACTTGGCTTCAGCAGCAGCCATGCTGCCAATAGGAGCGGTCTGGCCTTTCTATATGCTTACGTATCTCTCTCTCTCTCTTTTCCCTTAGGAAGATGAGAGAATTCAGCAGATGTTTGAGTTGAATCTGGGCTTCCTTTCCTCAAACATGAGCCCATGTCAGCTTGTTCCGCGGGTTTCCGGCTTTGGATCCCTAAATTGCTTCTTGAAAATAGGGATAATGATCAATGACATAAATGATCTATAAATTTTAACTCAATATATAACGTGATTTCTGAACTTTTAATTATTCTGTGTGATCCCTGAACTTTTGGTACATGTTTAATGCAATCCTTGAACCATATGAAAATTCAATGTAGTCGTTCCATTAATTAAAGATCATGAACAACATTAAACGTTTTCATGTAATTAAAAGATTAAATTAAACATATACCAAAAGTTCAGGGATTGTATTGAACAAATTAAAAATTCAGGCACCACGTTGCACATTGATCTAAAGTTTATGAATCAGTTGCGTCTTTTTCCTAAAAATAAGTGACGGTGGGGAGAGAGAGAGATGGAGGGGGTGTAAGAGGCTAAACAAAAGGAAGGGGGCTTGAGGTGGCGAACTATAGACGAGTTGCTTTACCTATCCAAAATGTTCATAGCAATAAGTCAGTTGTAAAGTGGAAATAGGCAAGCCCAGAAGAGTATTCTAACTCGGGTGAGTATGAATGATTATGCAATTGGACAATCTAAGCTAAAATGTTTTTGCAACCCAATCCTTTAAGTTGTTTGAACTATGGAGTCCCATGATTTGACAAAACTGATGCAACAAAGCTAACATACTATGCTAATGTGGCACCGATACATACATAGGGTAAGGGGGTGGGGATGGCTAAGGCAGGACCTCGATTGTCATTTTTAGAAAAAATGAGCGACAATAGTTTTTTTTTTTTTTGGTTTTTTTTTGGGGGGGGGGGGGGGGGGGGGGGAGGTTGGCTTTGTTTTAAGAGATGGAGGGGTTTAAGAGGCTGACGACTTACCAAGAGGAAGGGAGCTCCAGGTGGGCAACTACAGACGATTTGCTCTACCTATCCAAAATGTTTGGACTAATAAATCAATTGTAAAGTGGAAATAGATAGACCTAAAAAAGTATTCTAACTCATGAAAGTATTAATGATTTTACGCAATTTGACAATCAAGGTTAAATGTTTTGGCAATTCAGTCCTTTTAAGCACCGATAAATACATGGGGTAAGGGTGTGGAGACGACTAAGGCGGCCTTATTCGCGGCTGGCCAGCCTTTGAAGACCCTCAAGAAAGGTCGTGGGCGCTGTCTTAGGTTGATGACACTAACTGTCCAGAGGGATCTTCACCTATGACGCGCCGGTGACCACCTCAGTGGCAGGCAATGCGACCCTTGGCTATCGCATGTTTTCTATGATAAAGGTGAGCCGTGGCCTCTCTCTATGTTGCTCAATGTATGTGGACAAGAGTACATGCACACATTAAAACCTCCTTTCATAACAATAGCTCAATTACTGCCACAAACTTCAGCCGCAGGACCATGTTGAAGAGAAATCCTCGCAACCCCTCAGGAGTGCTTTCTTTCAGCAAATGCACACATGATACTACATGAACATCCCCTTGGAAAACAAGATGCTAAATGCAATCTATTAAGCGATCAGCATAAGAAAAATTCTCGGCAAGAGATTCAGAAAACCAAAAAAAAAAAGAAAAAAGAAAAAAAGTTCCCCTCCAAAGCTCATGTAACAAGATGCTACAAACACTGGTCACCCTCTACCATCCTTTTCGACAAGTCCTGCATCATAAATACCAAAAACCAAGACTGAGAAAAAGAAGCCAGGTAAAAGCCAGAGAACTCGATAACTTTAGTGGGTGATAGCGATTTTCACGCACGACTGCAGGAACTAAAGAGGACTGCGACTTCATCAGCAAATACTAGATACTAATTCAACTGAAGAGGAATTATTGGACGAGAAAGGATCAATGGGCTAAAATAGAGAGAGACTGCCTCTCGTCAATGGACAAGTTGATGTGCAAGCCAAATCACAAGTTTAACCAATTTTATATGGTTGAGAGTATAATTCTTCCTGTCCTCCTATTATTTGGAGTGAGCATTGAAACTTGAGACATAAAGCTCTACCTATACACTAACACGCACACACCACTAGCACATATTTTTTTATCTTTACGCTCTGCAATAAGCACAAATCGATTTCCAGTCACACTTTCTGATTAGAACATTTACAAACCAATCACTGATAACATTTAAGAACGATCATGACGTAATCAAAATTTGTTAGGGATAGTTGCATCAACTTATCATTTTGTTTTCAACGCAGAAATTGTAACCTCAAAAAACTGGGAAAAAAATTGACTAAATAATTTGAGTCAACATACAGATAGTAGCTTATCATTCACCTAAATCCATGCTTGAACAAATGTTAAATAACTAAATAGAAAACAATATTTCAACCAAAAAGACAAATATTAGCCTGTAATTCCAGCTTTCTGAGTCTATAACTATAAAAAAGAATAATTCGATATAAACAAGGAAACTCAATGGCTGCAAACCAGAAAATAAGTGGTCCCCAAAAAAGTGACTAATTATCCACCAACCAAAAGAAAAAGCAGAACATTTCAAAAGGAAGGGGGAAAAAGGAGAGGAAGCAGAGACCTTCGAGCAAACATAAGCACGAGCATTTAATATAACAGGAGGAACAAAAGAGATCTCCACATTACTTAATCTGTAAAACTTCCCCACCAATTAATTTTTTAGATTCCTCTCGCAATCAAAATGTGCGCAACAATTACAGTAAGAGCTGAGTTTATAACCACACAATAGTGGACATAAAATGTGCACAAATACTGTGCCTTGATTTTCCCAGGGTCCTAGAGACTTGTTCGACTTGTATAGACCTATCGAACAACGTCAACTCATCCAGAAGTTCTCTCTTTTCACGAACCAGACACTTTGGGGGACAAATGAATTTCTTCCCCATCCAGAAGAACATACAAGGAAAGAAGCAAACAGCAGTAGGCAATTCTTGTATAGAACCTCCCAAACACTGAAGATATAAGCACTAAGTCTACCTATGGTGCTACGATGCAGACAAGACCTGCTACAGCATTAGTCGGTGCACCTATTTCGGCCTAGCCACTACAGCGATATGCCCACAGAGGCATTCACATGTCATTGTTCACAAAGCAGAACCAATGACAAAAGGTCAGATTAGCAGCGATTTTCCTTGCCAAGTGGCCACAATACATCAACATGTTATTGATACCCATCATACGTGCTGCATTTCGTCTAACCCTACAGCTTCAATTTTTTCACGAAAAATGAATGATTTGAAAAAATCTTCTTAAAAATAATTGTTCATATCACTTGAAATAAGAAGTGAATGAAAAATGTTGTCATTTTCACCAACAATTTAGGTCTCAACATTTTCCTGGAAGATGAAAAGATAATTTGTTTATTCATTTCTATAATCGATACAATGGATTATTTTTAGAAAAATATTTTTCAAATCATTCATTTATTGCGAATCAAGAGGAGCTTAAGATACATCTGCAGCTGAACTTGTATTCCAATTTCCATTTCACGTGATACCGAGAAATTCTAAGTTCAAATCAACATAAGAATCAGTAAATAAAAAGAAAATGAATGTAGAGCTGCAGGGATTCACAAGTCTTACCCCAACCACGTTGAATTGTGGCAGAACTTCTTTCGTCTGGTACATCAGCAAAATATGGGGTGCCTGAACTGAATTCTTCCTCACAATCCGCCTCAAGAACTCAGATTCAGACAGCACAAGTCCAGCCGGTACCGACTTCCTCTTCAAAAGGCCGTCCGATACCAAGGTGAGAAGAATGGTCAACCTGGGCAAAATGCAGTTCTCGAAGCTCGACATAAAAATAGTGGGATACGAGACCAAGTCATCTACTTTCCACCCTAATCCGTTCATGAAAAAATTCAGTACCTTCTCCATCTTCTCCACAGACAAACCCATAACCTTGGGTTGCTTCAAGAATACCGCCTTAACCTGGTCATCTGACCATCCAAACTTCTTAAGAACAGCCATCTTAGCCGCCCATTTAGGACGTTTCATTCCAGCCATGGTAATGATCGCGTGAATGAACAACAAGGAGGAAGGGTCAAACCCCGTTCCCTTGATTTCGTCCACAATATCACTGAACTGACCCGTGTCTCGCGACAAAGTCCTGGGGCGCACCGTCATCATCTTCGCGATGCTCGAATCAGGCACGCCGTGCCGCCGAAGAATATCGATATTAGCCTCCATCGAATCAGAAAACGCGCGCAGAACCCATGTCCCGCGCTTGACCAACAAATGCGACGCCACATCTTCCCTGGTCCCGAAGAACTTGACGAGGCAATTGAAACAGGGAACGAGCTGCAATTTCAGGCTCCTCCCAAGAACATAAGGGTCGTTGACGAGAACGTGAATTAGGGCTCTACCCGAGACGCCGTTTTCCTCGAAAAGTTCGAGCTTGGGCTCGAGGAGATTACTCGCTTTCAAAAAGAGGGTTTCGGGGAATCTGGTCAAGATGGTCGCTATGTTCAAGGGGGTGAAGCCGCGGTCCTTGAAAAGGGCGACGCAGGAGTCCAGGTTGGGAGCGAGCTTAGGGGCGACGGCCTGGGCGACGGCGCGGGCGGATTCGGGAGAGAACCCATGAGCGCGGATGAGAGCGTCCACGATTGGAGGAGGAGAAGAGGAGGCGGTGGAGAGACAAAGGAGCGAGAGGCGGTGGACCGTTAATGGAGGTGATGGACTTGCTCTAAAGGGTTTGAGTTTCAGCAGGGAGCGAAACATTGTGCGCAACCGAAGAGGAAGAAGAGCCAAAGGGGTGCATCTACTTTCGCAGCATCACATCCTCTTACGGTTTTACCTGCTTTGTACGATGACGACCGAGGAAATGCCGCGGATTTTATTCTAAAGCTAAGGCAAGAAGTGGTTTGGTCCCAAAGCACGACCTTAAAATGCTGGATATAAAATTTTGGAGTATTCATAGCATGGAGGAAAGAAAGCATTTTTGTTTCTCAATTTGGAAAATGACGGTAGATAAAATAAACTCGGCGTCAATTTCAATTAACTATTGCCGGATAGGTAAGTATAGTCACATCCTATGCCTAAATAAGTCATTGAAGTTTCGGCTCCTGCGTAACTAATCTATACCTCACAGAATACTTGTTAATCAGTTTGTTAGCTACATACTTACGATGAACAAGCACTTTGCGAAAGTAAAAAGTGGTCACATTGATTAACAAAAAGTCTAAAGTGATCGGGATAATTTCTAAAAAGTATTTAGTCCCACCAATCATTTTCGTTCAAAAGAATTATTATTCTAAAATTATTTCTTTTTTTTTTCATTTGCTGCGGTCAGCAAGGATCAGGCGACCCTCGCTGACGACTTGTGATGATTTAGCCTTCGCCCAGGCCCTCGCCGGCTGTCGACGTCTTCGAAGCGATCGTTAACATCTTCTCGCTGGCCAAATGCCGTTGAGGCGACCTCCCGATGACGTCGATGAGCTTATTAATCACGAGGCAGGAGTGTTGGTGAGGGTGAACTGGCAGTACCAGTGGACGGGACGCCATGAGAGGGGGAAGTTGTTGCAGACATGGAGGAAGAACTCCGGGGTGCGGCGGGAGGGGAAGGAACTAAGAGAGGCAGAAATCGGGCGAGCGCTGCCGCTGGCGGAGGGTGGCAGAGACGCAGAGGAGGTGGGAGGGGTCGACAAGTGGTGGTGCTGATGGCGGCTAATGGGCGAAGGACGTAGGTGGGAGATTTGGGGAGTTCGGCGAGCAGCCTGCATTTGATGAGAGCGAGATGAGATTCTTACAGCTTTACTGGTTTTGAGAGAGTGAGAGAGAGAAAGAGAGAGTTTTTTTTTTGGGGGGGGGGGGGGGGGGGGGCGGGCTCCAAGCTGGTTTCATTTCACTTGATGGTCATTTTTTCTTTTTTTAAAAATGATCATATTTGGATTTTTTTTTTACAGAAGTTTTTCCATCCGGGGTCGCCCGAAATATCACTTGTTCATCGTTCGGAGGACATTAATTACTTCATGTCTTTATTTAAATCAATATCCATTCTAGATCTTTTTAAAAAAAAAAGAATCCAATTTCAAATCTTTATGTGACATTTTCTCCGTAAATAATTAGTGAGTTTAAATGCACCACACAAGTAATAAAATACAAAAAATTGAAGAATCATTTTGAAATAAATTACATGTGAGAGAGTAATTGACTAAAGTTTTACCGATATTTGACCGACGTAATTAGACATCGATATACCATTTGAAAACATACTTTTGAATAAGCCCCGCACTTTTTTTTTTGACACACACGTGTGTGCGCATGTGTGCTTGCCTTATGTGGCTAATTTTACGAACGTGATCAAATCTGGCGAGTGGCAGCCCTCGCCTCGGCAACAGGAACTTGATGGCCCTTGCCCGCGGCCGGCGATGGCTTGGGTGAGCCAATGGCCAGGTCGCTAAAGAGTCACCAAAATGGAAAAAAAATAAATAAAAAAGAAAGAGAACAAAACAATAAAAACTTTCAAAATAAAAAATAATTATAAAAATTGTCCAAATCTGCACCAATCGTACTAGGTAAGACATCCAATATCCATGTTGGCAATTTTCGGCCAAAATTGGCCGAATAAATAGAATTGCCACAAATACAACATGTTTAGGATTAAATTGGTCAAATTAAAAGGTATACGTTGAATTAGTACCCAATGCGATAACTTTAAGAATATTTTGGTACTTAACCAACCTCACACAAAAAAAAAAATGATTAAAGACATTTAAAAATTTCTGATGCTCGTGTGAAAAAAAAATAAAAAACTCATTTGACGCACTTGATGAGAATATTGATCTTCGCAAGAAATAATCGTGAGAGTGCCTCATACGGACGACAGTGCATGTGATGTGTCGGTCCAAAGAGAAGAAAATGATCTTATTTCCATCCTACGAAATTTAGAAAACAAGGCAGCACCTCAGATTGGACAAAGAATCAGGGCAACACCGGCACCTCGTCCCATTTGGAGAACAGCACACGAGCTTCCTCCGCAGCTCACGGAGAAAGATGCTCCGAACGTCCCTCTCCTCCTACCGCTCCTTTGGACGAGTCCCGCATCTTCAATAAGAAAAAGACCGAGAACACGAGATGACAGGCCCGCGACCGGCCGGAGTGATCGGTAACCGTGGGGGCGAAGAATACGCAGATGACGACGGTGGATCAGAGTCCTGAATCAGACTAAAGACTGCGATCCTTTTCCGGGAAGAAAAGCCCTGTCTCGAAATACCTGAACATTTCCCTTGCCCAGAAAGGGGAAGGGCAGCTATCCCAAGAGCAAATTTAGATTGCCTGATCAACTACGTTCACAGAATCTCCTAGTCATGGGGGAAAAAAACTGAAGCTCCATCGCCCGGAGCGGTAGGGGAGATTGCAAAAGCAACACAAAGATGAAACACGATTCAATATCCTGCCCGTGCATGTCAACCATAACTTCGGTCGGCCATGACATCATGATGGATTTCCTGTTTCCTCCGAATTAGATAGTCCTCGTTCAGGCAAAGCAACTCTGCTGTCGGGCAAAGATGCTCGCAGTAAAGTGATGCTACCGAATTCCCCTTCTCTTACCCGGAGTTGAAAGATGCAGAAGACACATTGGCTGAAGAACGAAAAAAGCATTTATCCCAAAGCAAGTCGATTTTACAAGCACAAAGACAAAGAGGGAAATTTGGTTTAATGGCGCTCTTCGCAGATCCAAAAGGACTATGAGAACCTAAATTGTTGATAGTATCTAAGAACCATCATTATTTGCTAAAAAAAAAAATGTTGGCAAGTCGCTCTCTCGACTTCTCCTTTCGTCGCTCTCTCGGAATATATGATCTAAAACTAAGAGAAGAAAAATGAAGTCTGAATATCTTGAGTCATCAGGCAAATAGCAGCTTACCATTCACTGAAATTCAGTCGAGACTTGAATAGGTGTATCAACAATTAATCTAAGAATCTGTAAACTTCTACTCTCGCTGAAAATTAAAGATTAATTTGCTATCAATAAGTGAAAAAACTGGAAAGCAGATAAATGGCGTCATAGGTCCCTCAAAATAGTAACCGGTTATCCAACCACCGAAAGAATAAAGACAAAAGAGGGGATATGAAAGGGGGAAAAAGGAAGAGGCCTCAATGCAAGAAGAAGAGAAAAGAAGATGGAAAAAAAAATCATCCACCTTGCTGAACTTGAATTTTTTTTTTTTTGGTCTCCTTATTTCCGGAAATCAAATTGTCCGCAAGCGTGATAAAAGGGCGGGGTTTACATCTGGACCACATGACATACAAAGCATGCAAGCTGAAATTGCTTCTCCATCAGATCTAAGAAGTAAGAACACATGCTATGTTCCTCCAATTGACCGAGGTCCTAGAACTAGGTCATCATTGCGCAAATCTATTCGGCATTGTTGAATCGTCCCGATAGTCGTTTTTTGGACTATTGAGCGTCGAAGTGAATTTGAAACGCATCATCTTAAGTGATTCTATATCTCCCGGCAATGTACGGGGGAAGCAGACAATAGAAGAGAAGTTGTTAGGTTTTTTTCATGTTAGTTTTATTGAGGTGTAATTCTTTAATGATGTGAAAATGCTACATAGAATTAATTAACTAGTGGTGATCATGAATGAAAGCCTAACATATGGTAGAATCGTGACAAAAGTAAAAATTTGACATTTTTAATGGGACAAAGAGAAGTTTTGGATATAATTGAAATAAATGCTAGAGTTATGACTTTTTTTTTTTGGGTATTAGGTTGTTAGATTGGGGATAAAAACTAAACTAGTAGAATTGAGACAAAAGTAAAAGTTTAGGATTTTTTTATGAGATAATAAAGTTGATTTTTTTAAGTATTAAACGAGAAATGTTAGGGGTCATTTATTGTTCTTAGGGAAATTAGAAAAATGGCCTCATGCCCCTTAATATTTTTCATCTTAGTCCTCAAACGAATCTCCAATCACGATTTCGAGGACAGATCCACTTTTCCTTGCAAACGTGGACTGAAAATGCCCAATTCGGCGCCATAAATGGAAAACCCGATGCCGATAGATAAATGAAAATTTAATAGAAAATGACAAGGATAATATATTTTCATGCGGTTTAAAAAAAATAGCTGTTACGTGATTGCATGTTTAATTTTTGGGTCCATACTTTACTCTTACGACATATTTGGTCCTTAAATTAATTTTTCTTTTATATATCATAACCAAGTTAATATCATGTTTTCCTATTCGTATGACCTTTTTTGTGAGCAGACGAGGCCTACTCGCCCTAAACCTAAATCTGGGTAAGAGTGTTGGGGCCATTGCAGTGTTGAACCATCACTTGATGATGGCGAGCAGCAATGGCGATTATTATCCAAAGTTTTTACCCTTGCCTATCAGCTGTTCAAATCTTAATTAAGATCCTAACCTTTTGCCTTTATATATTGCTAAACCCCACACACTCTGTCCGCATCCTTTCTCTGTTGGTCCTCGTGTCATTCAAATTTTTTTTTTCCACTATTTTTGAAAGATGCGGCGATATGACTTATACACGGTAGTAGCCACGTCAACAAATTGGATTCTACAGTTACCTTGCATTACCAATGTCAATTTGAAGGAGCAAATTATTTCGAAAGAAAGAGTGAAAAGGGTTAGGCCGATAAAAATTTAAATTGAAGGATGGAATTGAACAATGACTAAGAATTTGGTACCAATCTTGCAAATAAAGAAAATAAATCGATTCACTCATCCGAAAAACATCCGTCTTGGCGCGCAAGAACCCATCTCTCTCTCTCTCTCTTTCCCCCTAGGGTTTTAGGACGACAAAAACCTTTCAAAAAAACACAATTTTTCTCAGTTGAACCCCCCCGGCAGAAATCATCTCTTCGCTTCGCTTCACTTCACGGCAGTGGCCATGCCATTCCCATGAATCCCTCTCCATCGTCCACGATCCCAGGCTCGCGCTCTCTCCCCGCTCCTCCCATGGCATTCAGTTCCACTCTCCGCTTCTCTTCCCTCCTCCTCCGCTCTCATCTTCCCGTGCCGGGCAACCCCAATCGCTTCGCCCGCGCCTGGACCGACCTCTCGTGCCTCCGGTTCTACTCGGTCTCTTCCTCGAGGGGCCCTCGGTCGGTGAGGGCGAGGCGCGGAGGTGGGCCTCTGAAGCAGGAGGGTCAAGCAGAAGGCCGGGATGGGAATGGAGGCGTGATTGTCAATGATAGAGAGGTGGACGGAAATGGTAGGATCGTCCCAACGGAGCTCCACAAGGAGGCCACCGATGCATATATGGCGTATGCGATGTCTGTGCTGCTCGGCCGGGCTTTGCCGGACGTGCGGGATGGATTGAAGCCGGTGCATCGCAGGATATTGTGAGTTTGCGATTCTGCTTGTTCAAAATCCCCTTTATTTGGGTTTTTGGTTTTGGTGGGCGAGGAAATGCAGGGTAATGATAGCAGCGACCGTTGATATTTTTGGCTATTGTGATTGTTTGGGGAAATGAAAGTTAGGAGCTTTTTAATTGCCTGTAAGTTCTGGCATTGCAATGTCCGGATGAGCATATTCGTTCTCTTTGTCTTTAGATAGGTTTTTAATCCTTGTTTCAAGTCAAGTGCTCGCAAAAAATGCGTTGCTGTACATTGAGTATTCATCTGCTCTTCTCGTTTATATGCACACAATCCCTTTGTTGACTGATCTCGTTGAAGGTATACTGATAGATTTTATGATCAGAAAAATATTTTCTGCATTTTTTTTCTCGAGCCTACGCAAAAATGGTTTTTGATCCCGTTCGTCAAAGATTACTATAACTGATTTAGCTTTCAACATATTATCTGCATCAACTCTTTCACTAATTCTTTTAGCGTGCAATGGAAGCTGAGGTTGGCATTGGGAGAAATATCACATTCGATTTATTGAAGTAGGATACGGATATTTGTCATTTTCTTTCAGCTTCTGTGTGCAATTATCCACATTAGCTAAGGTGTGCATGCATTTGTCATGAATAAAGTCCAATGTCGAGAAGCATGTGTTCTCAACATCCGTAAAATGTAGGGATTTTGGATATGGCCTTGAAATTTTCTGGAGTAAATATCAGAAACTTCTCTTTCTGCTATTTTTGAACAGAAGATAAAGGATGGTGAAGAGAGCGAAAGTTGAGGAAATAGAACTGGGAGGTGGGTTTACTTTACTGCTTTATATTTAGGGGAAGAGACTGGTCGTCGAGAGAACAAAGCCGAGCATTGTTGGGAAACAAGAGAAATTACTCTCGTGAATCATGATTCCTTCTTAAGTTAGAATTCATGGCTTAATAAGCATACATAGGTCCACAAAGAGGTACATTTTAAAGAAAATAAAAAAGAAGGTCACATGATTGCAGCAGATGAGGATCAGTGGAAATAATGTTTGTAGGAGGTAGGCTATCTGGAAAACAATGAGAATAACTCCAGAAATTGAGATCGTGTTAGGCTCTTTTCCCTTCTCCCAATTTAGGGTTGAAGAACAACACGGGCCCAGAGGAAATTTTCCTAAATTTTTCCCTTGATTATCCACTCTTTTCCTAAATGGAGAATGTTGACAATCTATTAGTTTATGTATGAAATAGAATATGCTAGACCCTCCTCCGCTTCACTAAAAATTTTGAGCAATATAAAGGGCATTATATTAGGCTAGCGACAGCTGGTTAACTACTATCACTCACATTTTCTATAAATTCCTGGATAAGTATCTGGCTTATGGTTCTCTCCCTAATTATTTGTTCCGACAGGTTTGCAATGCATGAACTTGGTCTTTCATCTCGTAAACCATTCAAAAAATGTGCTCGAGTTGTTGGAGAGGTATTTCATCGAGTAATTATTTAGCGTTTCCCTTTCTTTGTATGTCTGCTTGCATTTAGATGCATCATGTAGCTAACCTGATCTTTTTTTTTTTAAAGGTTTTGGGTAAATTTCATCCCCATGGAGACACCGCTGTTTACGATTCTTTAGTTCGAATGGCTCAGGTAAGTGTGTAGTTTATAGGAGCTCATATGCTATTCGTAGTGATTTGGTTTTTCCTATGCTAATTTTCTGTCAGTTTGCATGATCTTAAAAATGTTAACTCTGATAATGGATATAACTTGTGGAACGATTTATTCTTTAACCCAAGATTCTTAGTTGGAGTGCATGAGTTTTCTTTTGTTCACTTTTCTTGATCCGCCGTCACTGTAGTTTGTGTGAGATTGAGGTTAGCCGGAACTTTCTCTTCACTATTAATGCACTTAGTGCTAATACGCATCTTTCCACAATCCCGGGGTAGATCTAGCTTCACAGATGTGAATAGGATGCAAAAGTTTCCTTGAAATTTCTGGAGGGACAAAGTTTTGAAATGTTACAGAGGACTTCATAAGGCATTGCTCCATCATGGGAATTCTAGAACACGATCACCTCATAGTTTCATGATTGGTGGGCATGTCAAGTAGCGTTACTCTGCCATAGAGCAAGAAGTGATGATACTATTTTTCAGTTCTTGACTGGTGGAATTTTGTCTGTTGCATATGAAGTTATAGTATGGGCATTTTACTCACATGACACACAGATGGATCCTATTGCAACCACGGCAGTTTTCTTTTCCTTATCACGTGATTATTTTTCTTTTGATTTATCTGATGCTCCTTTTCTTTCACAAATATCTGATGGGACATTGCAATAGTTCAGTATATATAAACTAGAAATTTCCTTTGGTAAGCTAAGGGAAAATTTCATCTTTAAGTTTAAGCTGATGAAGAAATTCTTATATTGGGTATCTTATTGCTATTTTGCTATTCATGAATTACGTATAAACGTCATTGAAGGAAATTTTTGTGGGATTAATCTCCAATTGTAAAAATAAGTGATTTTGGTTTGAAAACAGTAAATTCTATTATACATCCTACACTGAACACGTGCTGGAATAACAGAGGTTTTGCAGGTTCCGGATTTCTATTTACTTTCTCTCTCTGACTCTTCTCTCTTCTCTTTTATCACGCTGATTTTTATTTCATCTTCCCCTCTGCAATCAAGAGGGAACTCATTATTTCTCTTCCAGGATTTCTCCTTGCGCTGCCCACTTATAAATGGGCATGGAAACTTTGGTTCAGTTGATGCTGATCCTCCAGCTGCCATGCGTTACACGGAATGCAGATTGGAGGTTTGTTTAGTCTTATCTTAATTGTATTATTTTCTTCTGAATTTTGGAAATATGGTGGCAGTAATTGTTGCTTCAAGAAAATATCCATTAAAGTGTTTTTAAGAAATTGTTGAAGGGGACAAGCAATAAGTGCCTGTTGACTCCGATAGATCAATGCGATAGCAGGCCTCAGCCATGAGCCTGATCAACAGAGCTTACAGGTTTTCTGAAGAAGGAATCTTCTGATTTTTGAAGTGACGTTTTCTAGTGACCCTTGTAAGAAAGTAAGACATGAAGAAACTCTTTTGGATATGAGGAGACATCAAATCTGTTTCGGTATGCCTTACCCAAAAAAAAAAAAAATCTGTTTCGGTACCGCCTGGAAATTTTTAAATGGAGGAACTGTGAATTAATTTAATATTGAAAATGACGTAACCTTTGTGTCTGACTTTGCGGGCACTGTTATGAAGAGGGAAAGGAGCTATTATGTCTATGTTTTATGAGTCACAGAAAATTGGCTAGACGTATTAATATCTGAGAAAAAGACAGAGAGCAGGCCCTAATTGCTGTGTGATCAACCATGTTACATGATCCGTTACTCGGCTTTGGTCGATCGTTATTTTGTTTTGATATGAGTGAGTAAGAGACATTGATGAGCTCTGAAGAGTAAAACCATTAGAGACCATTACGAGATTTTGATAATTACATTTCTATCTTCTGTTTTCTTCCATATATTGTTGAACAAATATTTGTTATCCTGGAAAAGGAAGACAAGGCATGAAAGGGGTGCAAATGCACTGTGATGGAGACTCTAAGGAGACCTTATTAACCATGAATCTACATGCCCTTGGAGAGCAAATGTTTTGATGAACATGGGGAATTAATTCCTAGCCATCATGAACTTTAGCTCCTTAACAATATTGTTGCCTTCTCTTTAGCACGCGAATATTGCTGCCCATTTAAAACCACAAATGAGTAGCAGGCACAAATGCCGAAGGGCACTCAAGTCCCAACCTTTCTCACCTCCAAAATGGCCCTTAACAGTTTTCCTTTCAAAGAGTCTTCTAGCTGTAACTCATTCAAAGCAGTTAGCGAGGTGCGGACAAACAAAGCAAAGCTTATTTCTAAATGAGGGACTCTTTTAACCGAATTCAAAAACTAGAATGATACAATTAAAGCTTACTCTGCACTGTACTCGTGTGGTCATAAGACAGCATATGATATAACTTCTTGGTTTTGCAGCCATTGACAGAGGCCATGTTGTTGGCAGACATCGATCAAGACACAGTGAGTATCTTTGTTGTGTTACTGCCTGATCAGACTTCGATGCTTTTTGTAACTCGTCGCTCCATTTCATAAATCTCTGTTTTATTGCAGGTTGATTTTGTTCCAAACTTCGATAATTCACAAAAGGAGCCGTCACTGCTACCTGCCCGGCTTCCAATTTTATTGTTAAATGGTTCCTCTGGGATTGCGGTGATTTTCATTTGAAAACAATTTCTTTTATCTTCCAGTTTGTGCTTTAGTACTTAATACGCCAATTATGTGTAATCTTTCTTCTCCATTTTCCTTTCCATCTTCTTCCGCCCGTTCTGGAATAGATGAATAATGTATCCCCATGCGCCATATTTCTTGACCTAGTATAGTTTCTCTCTTGATAGGTTGGCATGGCGACTAACATTCCTCCTCATAATCTTGGGGAGTTGGTAGATGTGCTCTGTGCTTTGATTCATAATCCAGAAGCCACGGTAAGCACCCTAATTTCACTAGAAGGTGATGTTCATACCAAAAAGGTTCTGATCAATACTGCTCTTTGGCTGAGAAAAGATCTGTTTGATTCCTCTTAAACCCATTTTTTCCTTGGCATGTCTATTTGTTTCTCTTGCATTTTTTTTTTCTGGGGAAATTTTCTTTGTCTCATTATTCATGGTATTAATGATAAAGGCGGATGGTGTAGCATTATAGAACTGTATGCTTGAAAAAGTTTGAAGCCGATTTCATTATCTTTTATTGGATGACTCATCTTGTTTTTCCTTTTGTATTTCTTGGTCTGGTCTGAACCCCTTTCCGATAATAATTTTGGTTAAGAACTCTTTTTTCACCAAAAAGAAAAAATTGAGAAGACTGCATCACTCTTTTCTGTGTTTAGGTCAAAATTTACGTTACTTGAGCACTTAATTGTCTCTCTATAAGAGGAGGGACTCTTCACGGCGTTAATACTTCTGCTTTATTGCTGATTTCAGTCTTTTTACTCCAATTGGGAGATTTCATGGGTTTTTTGCCTCTCTGTAGCTGCAAGAATTGTTGGAATACATGCCTGGTCCGGACTTTCCAACTGGAGGATTGATCATGGGAAATATCGGGTAGGTTACTTAATAATTTTTCATTTAGTTGATGTTTATCATGGTGGAAGCCTGACTCTGACTTTAGAAGATTTTTCCTCCTATCCTGTGATTGGGCTTTTAGAAGTAAATGGAAATTGCTAGGGTTGACTTTATATATCTAAGTATGTGATTTTCTGGGAATGTGTTTGAAGCTGTCCAGTCTTGTAGCTGTACATGGCCTTGGAAGATCTTCCTTTATGTTTTCCCTCCAATCTAACAGTTATTTTGAAAGATTAGATTCACTGGTTGTTTTGGAGGTGGAATGAAGAGTTGACTTGTTTGGGCCTATCTCCTCAGTTTGTTTTTCGCCCGAATTTCTCTTACTAATTCTGTTTGGCCAACCGCTTACAAAGCATTCTAATGCCTCGAATTTTCAAGAATATTTTCAAAATCATAGTGTGTTTTTAGTTAAGAATGACTGGACTGAATAGCGCCAATCACCCATATCTCAATGGTTGGGCTAATATTTATACCTTTAAAGCATCTTAGAGGCATATCGAACTGGGAGAGGGCGGGTTATTATCCGAGGGAAAACTGATGTGGAGCTGCTTGACTCAAGGACCAAAAGAACAGCAGTAATCATAAAAGAGGTAAACTGATTTCTTAGGATTATTTTCATTTCTGTGATTTGGCTGGGGGTAAAATGGTTGTGATGACTCTGCTACTGTTGCCTTCTGAATGCCAAACAGATCCCTTACCAAACGAACAAAGCATCACTTGTGCAAAAGATAGCTGAACTTGTGGAAAACAAGGTATTTTCACGATCAGACTATGGATATTGTCTTCTGTTGTAGTAAATGGATTGAACCAAGTCAAAATTTCCAGCTCCCTTTTCAATATGCTCTTGTTCTGTGACATCAAGTGTATACTTCTACTAGTATGGATGTACTTTTCTTCGTTTTTTGGGAATAAGTCTGGCTTGATTTATGACATAAATGTTGAACACTGTGGCAACTCTTCTTCGGGACTTGAGTCAAGTGCATATGCCCTTGCACTTCAACCTAGATCATGCCTTTCTTGTCCATTCTGCTATCCTTTTATGTTGTAGCTCCAATTCACTCTAACCTCATTGAGGCATTTGGGCAATAATGCCTTTTAGGTAGTCTGTTTTTGCTCCTATATGAAGTTTTTGGCTACATCTTCATGGGTGTTAGAAATGTTAGTTCACGAGATTAATGTTGTTTTGGCGTGGCTACATTCCTTCTAGCCAAAAAAGTTGTAAGACTTATGTTTCTGGAGTGACATCTGCTTAATCACATCCCGGTGTACTTGCTAAGCAGTGAAAATGAGTTGTACGACTAATCAACTCCTTCCCTCCATCATATATGTTATGATGTCAAATTAATTTTCCTGGCAGCTGTAACATGCAGCGTGCTGGTGGATACATCTGGGCTGGGTATATGTTTGATTTTCAACTCATGCTGTGCATGAAAATTTAGCTGCTTTAATTTATGCTTTCACAATGTTACCATGCTCTGCCTTATATTGAATGTCCCCTGAGACATTTGAAACTGGTCTTTTTCTCATTGCAAGACCATCAGTCTTACTTATGGACGGTAGTGCAACCTTATTTATGAAAATTTGTCTAACTTGTATGTTGTCATAGCAAAAAAAAAAAAAAAAAAAAGAGTTGCTCCTTGCTGTTACTTACATGCTCTTAAGATAATATTCATCGTTCCTTTTTTTATTCTTACAGAGTTTGGATGGAATTAGCGATATTCGTGATGAAAGCGATCGGTCTGGAATGCGTATTGTCATTGAGGTGCAAAAATTGTTCGCTCCTTCCTTTCCTTGTGATAAAGATTTTAGGAGCTGGCAAGATTTCTCAGAATTTGGCTTCAATTCATGAATTGGCTAATGGGGATAAATGGTTTGAATTTCAGCTAAAGCGTGGATCAGACCCTCTGATTGTCTTAAATAATCTATATCGCCTGACAGCTCTTCAATCTAGCTTTAGTTGCAACATGGTGGGGTAAGTTCTCTGGGGCTTTGCATGAAGGAATCCATTGTATTTTCTTTCTGTGTCACAAGGCATGTGGATTGGGCAAATCTTGTTCCAACTGGATTCATGTATATTGTAGTTCAGTGTCATAAACCGGCAACAGTAACATACACTTGCTTGTTGCAATTTTCTCCTTTTCTGCAAGATGATATTCATAGAAGTTTGTATAACTGTGGTAAGTCTGGTGTAATAACTCATGATACATGCTTTATCATCCCTTTCTCCCGCCCTCTGTCAAAATTTCTGGAGATTAGAATCCAAAATGGTGAACAGTTAGCTCGCCTGGATCTTATTCTAAGAAATTGACACGCAACTGTAGATATGATCTTCACATGTTCTTAAAATTGCGTGGATAAGTGTTTCAGCTGAAAGGAAGAGAGTTTATTTGCATAATGCAATAGGGAGAGTCAAAACAATTCCTGGTTGAATTCTTCGTGTCTGAGAAATTTACTCACATCAGTGACACCAGACAATCGAATAAAAAGTTGATGGGAAAAGTAGCTGTGTGACAGCAATTTCTGTTGAAGGCTGAAATGGAGAATGTTGGAGAAGAAGCAGAAGCAATTGTGTATGTGACTCCTGAATCCTGGTGTTAAACTCTATGGACGAAGTGAATCATTTGGCTGATAATCTCATGCTTGGGTAATTGCTTGCTGCTGCAAGTGCTCACGTTTGGTTTTTAAGAGGAATAAAGAACTAAACCACCCCCCCCCCCCTGGACATGTTCATTTAGACACCCAATTGCATAGTTTGGTAAGATGCTATAATTTTCCCTAGGGATATATTTTGCTTCATTTTGCCATACCGAATATGGTAATGCAGGATGGTTATGAGAATACTGGGTTGGTGTTTTGGATATGAGTTAAATCTTTGAATTTTCTTTATTGCAATTTTTTGTTTGTGAGAGCGTACCTTGTATATTTGAACTATCTCTGTCAGAATTTGAGATGGGCTTTCTCTGAGTATAAACTCCAGCACTATGCTTTAAACTTCATTTTGTTCACCAGAATTATATCATCAGACTCTATACTACCACTAGATTGACATAACAGTTAGGTGGCAGGTCCCAGTTAGTGGAAAGCTGTTTTTGAACTGTTGTTATTTTGCATTGTACGATGAATTGTATCATTTGATATTGTCTTCCTCCTTTATGCAGTATTTTGAATGGAGAACCGAAACAGATGGGTTTGAAGGAATTGCTTGAGGTGATTGGATGCTACTTCTCTTTTTGTTATGCCTAAGTGTCTAACTTATCATATATGGGTGATCGAAGGTTCCGACCATGCCTGTAGTAAACCATTTCGGTTGGAGTGTTGATGAGCAGTTGAACCTATTAACTTGACTGATGGTGCCATTATGTTCCCTTTTTGAAGTAGAGTAGACGTGCCATATGGACTGAGAAATCATGAGTCCCTTGGCTGGATTTATCAAAAATTGAATCGGTCAATGAATTGGAATCAGTGGCACATTCCTGAAATCACTTTGTGATTGTGAGTAACATACCAGACAAGGGATGGGAATGAGCTTGGCTACTGAAAGTTTTTTTTCTTCTTTCCCTTTTGTTTGAGCCATCCATCTTCGCTGTTGTGTCTTTCCATATAATCACATTTTTTTTTTGTGAATTGTGATGGGATATGCATATTGATCTTATACTTTGATGAAATTCCTGTTTCAGGCATTCTTAGAATTCCGATGTTCTGTTGTTGAGAGACGAGCGAGGTTCAAGCTTTCTCATGCACAAGAAAGAAGGCATATTGTTGAGGTTTGCTATGCTACCCGATAATTGGTTAGAGGTGTGTTTAGAATGGTTGGAAGTTTCAATTGAAAAGCAGTGTAAAGAAAATTCAAAATGGAAAAGTAGGAACAGTCAGGAGCTCCTTTGGACAATAAGCTTTCCTTTGCAATTAAAACTAGTTATTGTATATGCTTTTTTTTTTTGTGGTGGATTCTTTCCGTAAGAGATCTTTGTAGTAAAATTTCTCCAGTCCATGTCGTTAGACGTATTTGCAATTATATGTACTTCAACTTGGATTTCTTATGCTTTGGACTTCTAACCTTTGCAATACTTAATAAACTTCCTATGATCCTTAGGGCATTGTGATTGGACTTGATAATCTGGATGGTGTGATTCGCATAATAAAGGAGGCCACAAGCAATGCAAATGCATCAGCTGGTCTTAGGAGTGGTATGCTTGTTTAAGTCAGGAAATCTCTCTCTGTGCTTGTGTGGTATCAGTTCGAGAGTTTGAGTTAGTTTGTTATGTTATTTCTTTACTATCTGCATTACAATGTTAGTTTGTCTATCAATGTTCTGTTAATCTCTTTTGGTAATTCTTGAGAGGATTCTGTAACTTGGCGATGGACAGGGCTTTGTTAGTAGGAAATGAAAGAAGAGATTTTGAGATGGTTAAGGCCTTGAGCAATAAATTTTACTGACACTAAGACCATCTAATTTTAATGCCTGTATCTTAGGAATGAGTGATTTATGAGAGCTTTATGTCATAATTCGTTTAGAGTAATTTCTTTCGAATCTGCTTAATTAACTGCTTTCACTCACATTTCATGTCTATCCTTATCTTGGGACAATGGACAAACTGAATCTGTCTTTATTTATTGCGATATTTTTAGTGTTCTCTTTCAGTTGTCTTTGGCTTCTGATTGTGGGAGAAATGCCACTTTCTTGAAATCTACAGGGTCATGTATTTGAAAACAAATGGCAGTTTGGTATTGGTGTTGTTGCTTCTCATACCAAAAGTTTCCTGCTTCATTGCAATTGATAGGACTTAAAGTTGGTGAATTGAGAGATTAGAGGGTGCATAGTGCTACAAAAAACTAGATCCCTCCTTCAATGAGCTTCTTTTCGTTAAAGTGAGCCAGAGAAAACGGCATTCTTGCTACAATGGATTCTTTACATTGTATTTCTAGAGAGAACAGAACAATTGATTAAAAAAACTTGAAGAAATTGACATTTTACATTGCTGCATCGGTGAGGATATTTCATACGTTGAAATTCTTGCTTTTCTCCCTACTCCTCTCGACCTAAAAATCTGCTCTTGTTGATATGCCTCTACTTTTGGCTTTTTCTGTTGAAAGAGAAATCTTTAGATTCCTCAAGATTAATCTTTAATTCACCAATTTTAGTATCTGGTTGAATAACTGTTTTGCCCTTCTTATGATCTGATCTTGCACCAAAAATGCTGTGCACACTGGTAGAATGAAATTTCTGTGATTATTGACGTGGGAAACCTCTTTATTGACATACATCTCATCAATATTTTGCTGTTGCAGAGTATAATTTGTCTGAAAAACAAGCCGAAGCTATTCTTGACATAAGTTTAAGAAGACTCACTCTTCTGGAGGTACCAAAAAAATGGAGAAGAGTCACGGTTTTCAATTTTGATCATGTTCATTTGTGTTGATAGCTTTTTCTGTGTTTGTGCTGCCCAGAGAAAGAAATTTGTTGATGAAAGCAAATCATTGGCGGAACAAATTCTTAAATTAGAGGAACTCTTATCAAGCAGAAAAAACATATTACAGGTAGTAGTTGTTAATGTTCTTTTAGCTTTACTGGCTTTTCATTTGGATTTCTTTGTAGTGCTAGCAGGTGCTTACCCCTTGTTTCACTGCTGATATTGATTATCCCCCTTGAGTTAAGAATTTTTGAAAACCTTTTAATTTGAATAGTGATTGGATAAATATTTTTGTTGATGATAGGAATTTTGCATTACTGTTGATCATTGTTTGATATGTAATTATTCTCAGTTGATAGAACAAGAAGCAGTTGAACTTAAGAACAAGTTTGCTACGCCAAGGCGTTCACTACTAGAGGAGACTGAAAGTGGTCAAGTTGAAGATATCGATGTCATTCCAAATGATGAAATGCTGCTGGTACTTGATATGCTTGTCTTCATTATGCCAAATTACAACCTTTAGGGAGTTCTTCAAATTTGATGTATACTTTGAAGGTTGTTGATATGAGTATGAACTTGTATGCACAAAGTATGCACAAACCAAACGCACCCTCAGTCACTCTGCCATGCATACGCGCCATGAGGTTGGAGTTGGGATCTGATACAGATGACTTCTAATTCTTCCAAAGACATTAAATACTCAGGTTGAGTTTGACATGAAAATGTTTTCTGGTGCTTTCAGTCAGCCTTTATGAAAAAACCAATTGGCAAAGTTTGCAAAAAGAACAAAATTCGCGACTCAGTCAACATTGGTGGCATTGTACGGGTAGGCATTGTTCATGGAGAAACAACATTTATGGACATCTGTGGTGGCTGGTTTGCTGCCATACTGTGTGACCCAATCTGTTTTCAGTTTTACCAATTTTCATTTGCAGCTAGATAACCTGCAGAGTCTTCCGACCACCATTCTTACATATTGCCTTTGACATGTCCCTTTACTACTGGGGACAAGAACAGCATCATCGTTGTCAACTCTCGGAATACCTACCTCTCCTCTCCCTCTCTGTCGTCTCTCTTGTCCAAAGCCAACTTTCATAACATTTGCTCCTTGATTTCTAAATGATACCATTAGCCTCCATGAAGTATGTGTTGAGCCACTAGGTGGGGTGTGGAGGCAAGAGTCTTGTGGATTGATAATAGATTTCTGATCAAATATGGAAACCACTGTAAAAGTTTAGGTTATTTGTCGTAATGATTATATTATTACCTTTTTAATTTCAGTTCTCAGAATGAATTTTGAATGTTCAGGCTTTGAGTGAAAAAGGTTACTTGAAACGGATGAGACCGAACACCTTTAATCTTCAGAACCGGGGGACCATCGGCAAATCTGTTGGAAAATTAAGAGTCAATGACACCATGTCTGACTTCATTGTTTGTCATGCACATGATCATGTTCTTTACTTCAGGTAATAGCGAATATTGTTTACTGGATATGAAAAATTATTATTTATTTTGTATTCATATTTACGTCATTCACAATTGGTCATTTTTCCTTTTAAGAATATTATGCCTGTGCTTGAATTCTAGGTTTTTATTGTCTATATCCTTATCTCCAGAATATAGAGTTGAAAGTGTTGATTCATCAATTGTTTATAGCTAGTTTTGCCGTTGGGACCTTCAAGTGGATTATTATTTTTTTTTTTGGTAAAGAAGTGGATCATTCGCCATCTGTTGATAGAAAATCTTGAGATATTTGTTGTACTCTATTTTGATCTTGCTCAGTATAACCTGTAACTTCTCACTTGACACTGTTTCCTTCCTGATTGTTGTCGAGAAATCTGGTCTAGCTTGGTTGCTAGTGGAAGATAAGAGATTCACCTGAATTACATTTGGTAGTTTTTAGTGATATAAGATTCTTGACTTGCTTGACTTTTCACCTGAGTTATATATGTAGTTTTAGGTGGTCTTTCCCTACCTATTTTACTATGATTCACTACCATGACCATGAATTAGCATCTGACGGGAACATATAATTGCATTATGTGGCCGATAGCCAAAACTTTTATTTTGCTGAATCTCTTTCAACTCGTTTATACTTTAAGAAGGACTAGTGCTGCTGTTCTTGCTGAAGACATAGTTGACACTAAGAAAATTTGCAGTGATAAGGGAATAGTTTACTCAGCACGGGCATACAAAATTCCTGAATGCTCAAGGGCAGCTGCTGGTACACCATTGGTCCAGGTATAATCTTGTGCAATTGCTTTGCTGTGGGTATATTTCTGGTACTGGAGACAGCTGATTGCTCACACAATATTTTGCCCGAGGCAGATCTTATCATTATCTGATGGTGAGAGAATAACTTCAATTGTTCCTGTGAAAGAGTTCACTGGAGATCAGTTTCTACTTATGCTTACTGCAAATGGCTACATAAAAAAAGTACCACTGAATTCTTTCTCATCTATAAGGTCAACGGGAATTATCGCCATTCAGTTGGTTAGTCTACTCTTTCTCTCTCTTCCGCCTTCATTATTGACAAGGTGGTCACTGCAAAGTTGTGATCTTCAATGACAAAGCAGACTAACTCTATTAGGTTCCTGGTGATGAGCTGACATGGGTTCGCCTTTGCTCAAATGATGATCTCGTTGCTATGGCTTCCCAAAACGGAATGGTCATCCTTAGCTCCTGCGACATTGTAATGTTTCTTCTCCTTGTTTTCTTGTTCAGAAGTTGAATAATGTCGCTTGGAGTAAAGATTTTGCCTTGATCCATAGACTAAAGAATATGCCAAGCTCTAAGAATGAAATTTTGGTCCTTTTAGGTCTCTCTGCTATTTTCTCTTATTCTGTGGTTGTGGCTCATGACCCAATTTGGGATTACTTCAAAAAATAATTCTAGTAGGTTGTAAAGTTCAAGTTTTATGACCTGAATCTACAATATGCTTGAATAAAGTGAATGACATTGACAATCTCTCTTTTATAGGTTCTGATAATCTATGTAGTTCCCTCAAATTTAGTCTGTGCTTTCCTTTTGTTAGCTATCTGGATTCGTCCTGCATTGAGCGTCTCTTATTGCTTTCAAAATGTTTATGAGAAACATCCACAGTTCTTCACTTATCTATTCAAGTGGAACCTTAATAATCTTTTTCTAATATGCCAAAGTTACCAAAATCCCCAAACTATGCCAACTGTGATATATTTACCCTAAACTTTTTTTCTGTGACACAAAAAATTCCAAACTTGTGTTTGTGTGTCACATTTACCCTTTGTCAAAGTTCTATCAATAAGGACCGTTAAAAATCTGCCCACGTGGATGCTAGAAAGCAAATAATGTTTACATGGTGCCCACGTGGCTTAAGTGAATTAAAAACAACATTGTTTTGACTGTAAAATCATCAAATTGAACCTCGTTGGATGGTACATATGTAACGTAGGTACAACTTTGAGGTATTTTATGTCACAAGAAAAAATTTAGGGTAAATGTGTCACAATGAGCGTGGTTTGGTGTCACAAAATAAAAAAGTTCAAGGTAAATGTGTCACAGTGAGTATAGTTTGGGGTTTTTTTATTACCTTTTCTAAGATCCTAAGTGCGGTATTATAGTCCTTTCAAATATAAGTGCGTTTGCATCCATCTGACAATAATTTCCAGAATTTCAATGTGGGGTTGGTCTGCGCATATGATTTAGTCATTTGAAATTACCTTACTTTTCTCAACCGGTACCTTTTGAAACTGTTTTCCTGTGAGTTTTTTCATGACATTTTACTGTTATTTGGACCCAGATTCGAACACAGGGAAGGAATACAAGGGGTGCTGTTGCTATGAGACTTAGAGGAGAAGATAAGATGGCAAGTGTGGACATTATACCATCATCCATGCGGGGGAATTTGGAAGAAGTATCAAATGTTTCCCACAGAAAGTACTAGTTAATTTCTGTCTTTGCGCATTCTATATGAGAGTTTTGTTCTAATAAAAGATTTACGAAATGGAAAAAGTGATTTTTGGCTGAAACTGGAATTTCTTTGGACTTTTTCCTGTTAGTACGTCAGATAAGTTTGAATTGGCAGAGTTCATCTCTGGAGATCTTTAGTGTGGTCCACTTAAATTGATTGTTGTCTAGTGAAGCAAAGAACTCACACATTCACATGGACCACACTAAAGATCTCCAGAGATAGTAATAGTGCCTCGGCACCATACTTGAGTAAGTACACATACATCTACATTTATCTTATACCAAACGATTTTATACCATGAGAATCTTTTGTGTACAGTGTGAGAAGAGGTTTAGCATGTCATTTTCAGATAGCGATAGTGCCTGAGCACCATCAATAACGAGTGCCAATTTTCATTATCCTTTAGATAAAGATGGCTGACTTTTCTTGTTTTCAGTGCTAAAGCCCCCAGTGGTCCCTGGCTGTTGTTTGTATCTGAGGGTGGCTATGGAAAGCGGGTCCCATTAGGTAGCTTTCGCACTTCGCGTCTGAACAGAGTGGGTTTAATTGGATATAAGGTATGCAGGAGACTTCCAATTTCTTGTTTGTCTGCTTGAAGTTGCCATGCATCTTTGAAAGTATTCTGGGGATCACTTATGCTGCTGCTTGCTTTCAGTTTTCCTCAGAAGACCGCCTGGCTGCTGTTTTTGTAGTTGGCTTTTCATTGGCTGGTAAGTCATGAGAGTTCCCTCAAGCATCTTTTCCATCACGAATTGATTGGCTTAAGTTCTCTTCAAAATGTTGCTCCATTTCATCTTCTTCATTGTAACACTTTCTGCATGCCTCTCTTTTCTCCATTGAACAGAAGATGGTGAAAGTGACGAGCAAGTCGTTTTAGTAAGCCAAAGTGGAACTGTAAATAGAATTAAGGTTCGGGATATTTCCATACAATCTCGCTATGCAAGGTAAGCATGAATAAATACATTTCCGGTCTTATCTTCATTTTTGGGGTTTACTTTAATGAGCGAAAAGGAAGAATTCTTTGATTGTCTGAATGATACTGTGCTGCCCTGACTAAGAAATTAGTCCTGCTGAATTTAGATCATATTATTTTTCTTTGAAAATATAAGTAGACTCATCTACAAAGTGCAGCTCAGGTAGAGCCTGGAAGTAGGTTGATCACATGCAAGGTGTGATATCGTGGATTATCTATTTGTCAAGTTGCTCTCCCAGTTCTTAGAGATGGTATTATTAATTGGATCTTGTTACAAATAAAGCTCAAGGGGAAGCCATTTTCGTTCTTTCTCCATAATGCGTTGAGAGACAAAATGTAACTTCAAAGGAAATGTGGACATCTGATTAGCATTCGGTGTTATTCTTGTCAGAGCAGAAACAGGGAAAAAAAAAAGTAAGGCAATAGAAACAGGCTTGTGGCTCCGCAAAATTCCTTGCCGGGCAGTTTGTTCTTGTATAATTGGTTGATGAACTTCTGCTTTGGTTTTTCCTAGTCTATAAGGCAATAGAAACAGGCTTGTGGTTCCGCAAAATTCCTTGCCTGGCAGTTTGTTCTTGTGTAATTTGTTGATGAACTTCTGCTTTGGTTTTTCCTACTCTATCTTTTGGTTCAGTGGCATAAATATACTCCTTCCATTTGTACAAAAATCCAGGGGTGTGATATTGATGCGGCTGGAACATGCTGGAAAGATTCAGTCAGCCTCGTTAATTTCAGCGACAGATTCTGAGCTCGAGGCTGAAGTGCTGGAAGCAGTTCAGGGATGATTGATGAAAGTTCAAACGAAATGCTGGAACAGAGACATATGAAGAAACGCTGTGTAACTACGTTTTGGCGGGACTCAAGTGGATACGCGGGCAGTTCTTTCACTCTGCATGACATATTTGCACACCTGACATGTGGACAACCAGGCAGCCCCCGTTGATTTGCTGTGTGGAATTGATTAGAGGAGCGTGTAGTGTACAATTTGTGGTCTTCCCGCATACCGATTTTGTAGAAGGGGATTTTTATGATTATGAAGTTCCCTTTCTGTAGGTAAAGCACCCTTTGTTAGATTCAGTCTTGTAAATTCTCTAGTAAGGAGAAGCTTGAACTATCTTGAGGTGAATCGAATCCTTCCAAATGCAAGGGTTGTATTCTGGTGCGTGGATCGTTCTACTTGGGCAATTAGAACGTGTGCATGTAATGGGATCTTTTGTTCCCCAGTCACGGTTCAACTTGAAGATTTGGATTGCGTGAAGAAAAGCATAAGGCCTGCAAGCCTTTGAATCATGATCATCGCCATGAAGTGATAAAAAATGGAAACGTTGCCACATGCCAGTCTGAAAGAGTGGGGAAAAGAGAGAACTACAAACGACGATGACCACGTGACTGACGTTCGTTGAAGTGTTTATGATGTGAAAAAGGGGCTCCAAATTTATGAACGAAATGAGCTGTTGATTTTATTAAATATACTATGCACTAGAGCGTTAACAAGGTTCAAATTTGTCAACGGATTGACCTATTTATTTTATGAATTATATTGTTCATCAAAGGCTTATCAGATAAAAGTTTGAAATGCCTTCATTGTTTAAAAAAAAAAGGCGCGATGAGGGACATTTTCATTATTTATTTTTATTTTTCCTCTTCTCATCGATGTTGGGTCCTATGCAATGGTCGATCACTAGCAAGGATTGAATGAGGCCAGCCTTGAGGTTGAGAAGGGCCTTGCTTGGGTAAGGCAACCCTCCTTGGGGCAAGCTGAGGGCAGCCCTCGTAGGCCTTGCTTAGGTGAAGTGAGGGCTGTCCTCGCCAACCTTGCTCGGCCCTCGACTGGGCAAGGTGACGTTAGCGAGGGCAGCCCTTACCGATGGCTGGCTAGCTATCGACATGGAGGGGAAAAACAAGAATAAAGAAAGGAAAAGAGGAAAGAAAGAAAAAGGAAATAAATAAAAAATGTCATTGGTGAAGCTTTTTTTTAAAACAATTAAGGCACTTCAAGCTCTTATTTAAAATAAGCTTCACTTCAAATCCTTATTTAAAATTTTCCCTAGCAAATTATTGAGTTATTATTAACATATGGATCTTGCGAATGAAGTAAGTTTAGTTCAAGCAAAATTTGTTAACTTATTGACAAATGAATAATTCAGGGGTTTGTTAGCTATATCTAATCTAACATTGAGAGAAGAACAAGACGTTGCCCGCGAATACTTACAAAACATGATATGAGAATCCACATAGTGGACTTCTCTAAAGACGGTCTCTCTTGTTGATTTTCCTTTTGCTTGAGAGTAGAGTGACGGACTGAGGGTATTTACTGGACCCTTTTTATTCACTCCATTTATGTAAGCCATATCAACCAATTGGAAAAGGAGTAATTAAGAGCAGGCCATCCTGTGCAGCCAATTACGCTAGTCCCAATCGACAATGTTCTTGAGATATAACCTGCAAACCGTTTCTACAGAGGCCAATACTTGCAATATCAATGTCAACAACGAAAAGCTTTATGCAACCCAGGAAAAGTACCCTGACTTCTCTTTAGCTAGAAGAGAAAGAAATTGGACATGGAGAATATTGAATCAAACCTCTAACTTGAGTTTTAGCAGGCGGAACTCAACCTTACCCAACATTACTACTAATGAGCTAGAACCAGATTTAAGCCAAAAACGTCCAACAAAGGAGGGATCACCAAAATAGCTGGGAAAAAGGATGAGTCTAATAATCCTTTTGGTGCAATATAGATATATCACCAGAGCTTCAATAAAGCTTCACTTTTATAACACCAAAAGAAGTTCACCAATTATTCCAAAAAACCACTTGGCAATTACACCTCTTGGATAATAATTTACAAAGTTATCCATAGAGAAAAAAGGCAAAAAAGGAGAGTACTCGTGGATCTACATGGAGTCAGTCAAGCAACGAGATTCCTGCGCAAAAGCAACACCATAAAAGTATCCAGTAGTCTTGCGAGCAATGCCACATGTAGGGAGCTGAATTTGCCAACTTACTGGGCCTCTAGTGCTGCAATTTCGTACCTGACTTCTTCCAGATGTTCGTTTATGGTGGTCACAGCATCCTGGACGCCTCTGATGGCTTCATTAAGAGAATTGTCATAGTCAGCATCTGCCTCTGCCTCTTCTGTTCCTTCGGCTTCTGTTATCTCATGAAGATGCATGCATTCATGTTTCATTGGCTTCTTGAATGTGCAGTTCTCATGGCTAACAAGACGTTCTGAAGGACGACCAGCTTTCTTAAGCAGTTGAATTGTAGCAGTCTTCAAATTTCAAAAATAGACACCAGGTTAGCAGATGGAGGCAAAATCAAGAAAGGCAACTATTACACTATGGGGGAGAAAAGGGTATCACAAAAAGGAGATAAAAACCAGAATGATCCACTTGAATGTAAGAAGAGGGCAAGAAAATAGTAGTAACATTGTATCAGTGCTTAAAAGAACAAACATTAAACTTTCTAAAGGATAGTTACATACAAGCCAAGGCCATTTTATTATCTTCAATTTAAGCACTAAAAATTGGATACAGAAAGTAACCAGAAATAGCTATACTACTCTGGCTCACTGTCCAACATGCCAGATGCCACCTCAAGCAGTGTCTTCCTGAATCATTCACTACCACAGTAACCCATCTTTAAAAGAACACGGTGTAATGTATATTGCCCAGTCATTGATCTTGCTATTATACGACTACTATAGTCTCACTTCTCTGTCACCTATGATCAGCTTTTCTACAAAATCTCCAGCTTTAGAATGTACCCCTGTTAAATTGCAACTACAGCTAGTTTCAGATCATTAACAAATGCTTACTGCGTAAGAAAATCAGCTTGATTGTTTTTTTATAATGGCTATTTAAGAGATGAAAGATTTATAAGGTATGGAGTAATGTTAGGTGCACAAACACCATTATACCAAGTGACCTGTCAAGTATTAAATGGGTACATGAACAAAATTTGCCGCAGCATTCTACACAAACAAGTCTACACACACCTAGCATAATTCTAATCTTAGTGAAACTCTCATTATTCCAGGGCATCTAATGAATATGCTATCTCTCCAATCCATTTGGTGAAATGCAACAATCTTCCAATCTAAGTTGTTATCCACAATCAACTCCCAAGCCAATTATCTGCCAGTATAGGTGAGAAGAACCATTCAAACTCTCTCTCTCGTGCTCGCGCGCGCGCACGATGCCTCCATATCCAAACAAATATGAAAAAGACTCTCTCTCTCTCTCTCTCTCTGTTTTGAACTTTCCTTATGTTTTACGAACACATTAGTTGCAATGCTTCTGTCATCCAAATGAATGAATATGCAGAAGAGGTACATCAAAAGTATCGCATTAATAAAAGGTGTGGACCTTCCTTAGAAACGAGAGAAAGCAATGCAGACGAATAAGTAGGCAACAGTACCAGATGCAATTTCTGCTTTTCCTGCACTTGGACTGCCCTTAGCATCTGAGCTAAATCGACGCGGCAGTAATCAGGAGCCACAAATAAGGACTCCATTTCGATAACCTGCACTATTACAAAAAGAAACATCACCATGACATGAATTGCCAGCAAAAAAAAGGTTCATTTTTATTTTACTCGCTGCGAAGCTATCATGAACCCTAACTTGTTTAGAGCAGTCATTGAACTCTGCAGTGATCTCGCTGCATAGTTGTTGGTAAGCCACCTCCCCACCTGAAACCATGTACTCAGCAAAACCTCTGCATCTCAAAAGAGAGAGAGATAGCACAAGCTAAATCAAAATGGCTGGAGAAATTGCTCGTGCGACGAGAAAAAGAAAAAAAATTGAACATCAAGTTTCGGCATTTCCACTTCCACAACAAAGTATCAATGGAACCGATCATTCAATCCAAGATACACGCACAAATCCGCAGCGGATGAAATCGATATCGTGCCCCATGAAACTGGTATTACTGACCTAGGTTCCTCAGCCCCTCGCAGAACCAGATGAGAAGGACAACACAAGGAGAGAGAGAGAGAGAGAGAGAGAGAGAGAGAGAGAGAGAGAGAGAGAGAACCTTTTGAGTTTGGCATAAGCTTCGGCTCTGCGCTGCTGAACGGCGAGGAATCGGCGGAGCAAGTGGAGGACTTGAGAGGAAGCAGTGGTGGGGTTGGTGGTGGTCTCGGTTTCAGAGTCGATTGGGTCTGTTATCGACACTTTCTTCTCAAAATCTTCCATTTGTTCTTTGGTGCTTCTGTGACAGATTTCTCTGCCGATCGCGAAGCCGATGAACTGGTAATTGGGAAAGGAGCATGACATGCTTTGCATCGTGCAAGAGCACACTACTGGATCGTTCCAATTCAGGTTCGCCTCTCAATCGAGGCCCATTGACTTTTAAGGCCAGTCTTTGTCTTTTAGCCTAGGCCCATGTTCGGTTAGAGCTTCTTCTTCCTCTTCCTCCTGCTAAACCCTGAAAGATAAACTCCGTCTTCACTCTTCTCGAGCTTAAACCCTAATTCATCAGCTCGTCACGCGAGGAGGAAACAGGAATGGAAAAAAACGAAAAAAGAAGACGTATTGATCGATAACCTCGGTACCTGACGCGATTCGAATTTCTGGGAAGGTTTATCTCTGATTCTCTTGTCCTTTTTAGCGACTTGCCTGCAGAAAGAGATGTTTCCCGGCTTCAATCCACCGTCTAAGTCTCATCCGGGCAACCGTGTCCAAAGCAACGGCGCTGTGCCCCAGCAGGTATTTGCAGTTTTTCCCCTTCCTCTCAAAGCGTATATGCACACAAAGCATGGAGGCACGCAGGCATTGCGTGATTACATAGGATCATAGCTAATTTCTGGTGGCTTTGATTGGTTGAATTGTATAGCAGGTCGTTTCGCCGAATCCTTTTGCCGGTAACCCTTGTAATATGTTGCTGAACCCCATGCAACTTCAGTCTCAAATGGGAATTCTTCCTCAGTCTCCAATTCCCGGTTATGGTCTTATGAATTACATGAACAATGGACAAGCTGTGAGCATGACTCTGCCTGGTTTGGCAGCTTCCAGTATCATGAATGGACCTAATCCTCTTCTTCCTTTGCAAAATAATCAAATTGCTATGCAACAATTTGGCCAGTTTCAGAACATGGCGGCAACCTTGAACCAAATGCATCTGTCTCAGCCACCTGGGCAGGCACTTGTGCAGAACTTGCCTCAACAACTCAATCAAAACATGGGTTTGCAAAATTTGCTCCTATGTTTGCCTAATGCGATGGGGAATATCAATCAACTTTCATTCGCACAAGAGTTGAATCCTCCTCAGTTTCCTTCTTTTCATGGTTTCTTGGGTACCAATCAAGGAGCTCAGGCCTTACATCCCCAAAATCGTTTCTCTTTGGCCAATACACAAGGTCGTGATCAGCAGCTTAATCAAAATCAGCTAAACGTAACTTCTTCTGCCATGGGTCCAAGTGTATTAAGATCATTGCCCACTGCAAGTCAGCAGCAGCCGCAAAGCCATCATATGCCAGATAATGTATATCCAAATCATTCAGAGAGGTCTCCAAATTTGCCAGGTCTTGTATGCCGCGGAAAACAGGTAGCTTCTACTGATAAAGCTGATATATCATTAGTGTCAACCAAAGCTGGCAAAAGTCCTTAAACTTGAAGACTAGGACTTTTTAGCAATTTCGCTTTTTATCTTTGCATCTTTTGTCTGTTTCTGCATTGCGTACCAAGAGCAGTTCAATGCCATGGTCATTTGGATGCCTATTTGACCAGATACCCTATGTTTTATTGTTTGCTGCTGATCCTTGGCTGTCCATGTTTGATTGCTCATACATATGTCTGCGGATATTCTAACTCTTGGGAATTTCCTACTATGTGTTCTTCCCATGCAAATGTCTGGTGCCCTTTTGTCAATTGTCTGAAATGATTCTCTTGTGTACTTATTTAGCGGTGATTTGTTTTTAATTGTGTTGATGGTTGATGATCTCAGGAAAATCCCAATTATAGAGGTGGCATCAATACTTCAAACCCAAACTTCAGAAATTCTCCAAGAAAGGACATTGGTTGGAGGACAGGCCGAATGGCTTCTCAAAGAGGGTCTGTGTTTCTGTACGCATATTTTCACCTTTCTTGAGGATGCGAACTGAAGAGATGTGATTCATGGTTTTTGCGAGGTTGTAGGTAGCCCCCGTAAATTAGCTGATTTTGCTGCAGATCTCACAGGCCTCATTTCCATGACATGAAAGATAGGAAGAGGAAATTTGAGTCTGCTAATGGACATAGAGACAAAGGTTTGTGTTTCCACAATTTAATGCTGATTATTTGCTCCGCCTCTCATTGCTTAAATTATAATTCCTGTGACTGAGATGTCATGCAATCAGAAATGCTTTGACATTGCAGCTTCCGTTATTCTCTCTATTCATGGCCTTCTCAATGATGGATTTGACGCGTTGTGGGATTTAGAATCATCCAGAAGAATTCTGAATGTCTTGTGCAATTATTTTCTGTATGTTGTTCTAGAAATGAATTTTGAATAAATGAAAGAGATACGTATTTTGAACTGTCCTTTTTCAAGGTGCATTATGTTTGAAAGGTTGTTTCTATGATTTCTTGACAAAGAGGTAACTTGAGAACCTCTCGAACGTCTCAAGCTTAGCTTCATGTCTGAACGCATGACAGTTACAGATTTACTGTGTCTTTCCTCTTTTTTTTTTCCTAGAAATGAAACTGAATCCCTTACAGCAGCTTGCTAATGGTGCCAATGAGAGAAAGTAAAATGTGATGTCAAGTATTGAACTGCTGCATCAGCAGGACATTAACGATGTTGCTTCTTAAACCTTAAGCAGGGATAAGCAGCCAGATGGCAGGAAAGTTTGGACAACTTCACCCAGCGAATGCACCTACGGACCAGAAAAGGTACTTTAAAATTTACTAATGTCTTGGATCTAACATAGCGCCCCTGCAATTACATGGCTCTCGCACATTATGTACCTGAGAGTGACACTAAATACTCCTATTTTACCATCTATGCATTTTATGATTGCATATTCTGGTAATTGTTGAATGCCCACATCAGATCAGTTCCATTTTTTAATGGGCATAATTGTTAGTTTTTCCTTGTTCTAGTTTACTGTCTTTTTAGGGATCTCTTACGCACATGACCAGTACCATGGAAGTGCCTTTCTTCTCTGCTGAATTATCTTGTCTAAAAAAGAAAAAAGTCGGTCAGCTTTACATGCCGATGATGTGTGATGATGATGGAAAAGGCGCCAGCTGTACATGCTAATGATCTATTTGTTACACATAAGATCATTGATTTCATTTTCTTTCTGTTAGTCTAGATTCTGTTTGATTTGTTGATCGGCCCAATACCCAAACAAGCCCCCAACTTTTGAATCTGTGGCAATTATATCCAAATTTTTTTCTCATAAAAAACCTCCAACTTTTACTTTTGTCCCAATTTGACCTAAACTTTTATTTTTGTCGCAGTTTTACCGGTCTAGTACCAAAAAAATATCAACTTTAGCATATGTCCAATTATATTCCAAACTTTTTTTTTGTCTCATAAAAAACCTTCAACTTTTACTTTTGTCCTAGTTCTACCACCGTTAGCCTTTGATCCATAATTTCCATTAGTTAATCATACGTGGCATTTTCACTTTGTTAATGAATTATACCCTAGCAAAGTTGATATGAAAAAACGCGTGAATTTCTCTTCTGTTGTTTGCTTCCCTTACTTATTGGCGGGAGATATAGAGCCACTCAAGATAATACGTTTCGTATTCTCTTTGGCACTCAACAGCCCAAGGACTTGGAGATATTTGAACGAATGATCTAAAATCTCGTCGTCCCTGAAACCCACAATTTCTAAATTTCGAAGATTCATTGATAAGTTGGGCGAGAAAATTCGAGCCATGTAAGATTAACTAATGGTGATTGTGGACGGAAGGCTGACGGTGGTGGAATTAAAATAAAAGTAAAAGTTGAGGGTATTTTATGAGATTTTTTTTTTTGGATATAATTTAGATAGATGCTAAAGTTGGGAGTTTTTTTGGATATTAGACTGGTTGAATTGGGAAAAAGTAAAAGCTGGGGGTTTCTTATGAGACAAAAAAGTTTTGGATATAATTGTCATAAATGCTAAGGTTGGACTTTTTTTGGGTATTAGGTGTTTGTTTATCTCTGCCTTTTTGCTGTTATGACCGTACGGATGTGCTTGTTACATTATATGGCAGAGCTCTTTCAATAACCTATACAGAACAAGAAATCCAGCAGTGGCGTGAAGAGCGGATGAGGAACTACCCTTCAAAAGCCAACATGGAGAAGGTTAGTTTGAGTTTAAGATATGCCCGTGCTTCTATTTGACAGTTCTCCTGATGATTAACTTTACCTCTTGCAGAAACTGACAGATTCCAGGAAAAACGAATTGGATGTCAAAATTCGGCAGGAGGTATGGCTTTTGTTTTTGTTGATACATGAGCTTGGGCATTATGACCTTACAATTAGTAAGGTCATGGAGCTCTTAGTGGATCAACATTTAATAAAAGCATTTTGATAATTTCTTAGCTCTTTTCCATTTCTTTTGAACAGTTTGAGTACTGTGTTTTACCTTCTTGTCTGGTTAATTTTTGCTGGAGCCGATTGAGGGGTATGTTCTTTTCTGGGTGTCGATTTATGTGTGAGGTGTTAAGCAAGCAGAAAACTACATAGGTAAGCCATAAGACAGTATATACTGAATCTGGAGAAACTTCCAAATGGAGACATTTTCTTGTCGAAGTTTGCTTCCTCTTGGTGGATTTCACATCTAAATGTCACATGGAAACCCCTAGCTATTCCAGAGTTTGCATGGGAAGTATTTGATGACGTTGAAGTTTTGAGGAAGATGTCCATAAAGATCTTACCACATCCTTTATCTGAAAGTAACCTGTAATGGCATATACACGTGATGTTTGTTGATTTCTAAACTGATTGTACCATGCCTTCAATTTCAAAAGAAGTTTTCCTTTCTATACATCTTTGATGTGTATCCATGTTTCTTAAAACTAATGATTACCCTCTAAAATTGTATTGAGACATTGAGTACTTTTGTGTTTCGTTTGCAGCAACTCAAGAAGATATTGGCGCAGCAAGCTGAATTGGGAGTTGAAATTGCAGAAATACCATCGCACTACCTGTCGGACATCCAGAAGAAAGATGAGTTGCTGGAAGAGAACAGTAGGCCACGGACTAAGAAGGAGAGGTTTCAAAAGAATCGTAACAAAAGAGGACACCATAATAGAAGGGACCGGTTCAACAAGAAGCAGAGATTGGAGGCCACAAGTTCAACAGATCCCCCTTCATTGAATAAGAGCAGGACAACACTCCTGCAGAAGCTCTTGAGTAAAGATATAAAGAGAGATAACACCCGCCTGTTTCAGGTTTTCCGTTTCCTGGTAACAAACTCCTTCTTTAAGCATTGGCCTGAGCAGTCTCTGAAATTTCCAAAGGTAGTGGCTAATGAGAACGTGTGCGGGAGTGAAGTGATAGAAAAGCCTCAGATTCTCCCAACCGAAGGCAGTGAAGAACGTCAGGATTGTCATGCTGGAAATTCTGATAGCGGAGGTGATGAATCCAGCGATGATGAGAGTGAAGATGTTCGTCATTCTCGTGTTGAAAAAAAAATTCATGGGAAGAGAGATGGTTTACCAGAGGAAGAAGAGGGAGAAATCATTGACTAAACGTGTTCTCTTCCATGCTATCTCGAGCATACAGTAAGATAGCGGGGTTTGTATTTAAATCTATAAGTTGGAATATGTGTTGTTTTTGTTCTATAAGCTTCTCCTCTTAACAATTCCACCGATGCATATTCCTAAGCAATCATCTCGACGTTGCTCGCCGGAACTGCGTCGGTTTCGAACTGAAAGTGTCTGATCTCTACTTTGTGTCCCTTTAGTGAGGAGTAGTCCGCTGATAAAAATTGCCGTATGAAGTAGTGGATTAATTATCAGAAACGGGATACAGCACCAGAAAAAGTTGAGAAAATTACGACCTCTTCATTCGCATTGCTTATTCGATTATTACATGAAAATGTTAAGACATTGGCAATGTGTCAAAACTCTGCTGTCCCCGCAAACGTCTTGACTTGAAAATCAGGACCCGTCTGGAGATTTCTTCCTTCACGGAATGCTTCCATCAAAGAACCAGAGAAGGTAAATATGAGATTATATTATACCCAAGCATCACTAGAGCGATTATCATACCAAGATCACAGCCCGTATGCATAATGAACTGAAGTTCTTCCATAACTAAATAATGGATAAGCATCAAGCCACGGCATATGATCTGATATGACATGCTAAAACATGACTGCATCTGCAAATGTATGACTTTTACGGAAACCACGCATTCGACAACTCTTGGGAGTCGATGCGGTACATACAGTCATAGCCTCATTTCGCTTGCTAGATTCATACTTCGTCGAAAACCAACTTTGTCTAGAACCAGGCATTAAATCTGTTCCGGTCCTTATCCATGAACAAACGATATGCATAGCTTATATCAGCATTCATGTGATGACCAAATTGATCCATGCTAGAAAGAAGGACAAGAGACGGTCCTATTGTCAATGACAGTTGAAATATAGGAGCTGTTTGTTGCTTCAATGGAGTAGATTACATAGTTAGATCTCTCCATATGTGCACAAAAGAGACATGCACAAACAGGGAATTTTGTGCAGACAATCTACTGATATCATATCATGTCATGTCAGATCTATCTCATATAGAGCAAACTTGGGGCTAGGTAACGTGAATCTATGTCGACTCAGTGTCTCTGCAAGATCGACGGAGGCAATCAAGAGTTACCATATAGAGATAAAAGAGGTTTCACCTTCTGCAATCAACATGAGGGTCAGTTGGGATGGTGACATTAACCTTGCAGTACTGCGGGATCTCTTGGACTCTCTCAGGCTTGATCCCTACAGAAGGCGGAATGTCCTTGTAACATTGGCACAGAGTCCTGCGTGCTTCGGTGGTATTTGCCATGCTCGCCAAGGCTTGCGCACCCGAACAACACTCAGCGCTTGGTGGAGGCGGAACTGCGCCCAAAGCAAATGGACCACAGGGAAGTACAACTTCCAAGGCATCCTGACATGTTATGGAGTTCACTGGATTCGAACTCATGAACATGATGATCAAGAAGAATAGAACCTTAGCAGCCGATTGGCAATTCGACATTTCGCTTCCCATTTTCTCTCTCTTTCTCTAGGGGGTTCTGTTGGTTCTATAATTCGGGTTGAAGGACATTGGTGTGCTCTATATATAGGGCAAAGATGCAAAGAAAGCTGGAGCCAATTGCCAAAGGAAGTAATTGTTTTCAAGGGGATTTGGTTACCGCTTTCCATGGTATAGGAATCGATATTCCTTTCTTGTTTCGGACTCTTTCTTTCCATAATTTGTAACTTTATTTAGGTATTTTGTGATGGCTTCTTTGATGCTTTACTTGGCAAGATACTCATCAATAGGACATTTTAGGTTGTCTCTGACCTGTCTACTTTGGTCTTAGCCAAAAGGCCAAGAAAGTCAAAATTTTACACTTTATCCAGATTCAGGTACTCATACCTTCCATGAAAGGGAAAAGATCGTCGATAGGATTAGCTAGTTCAGTTTTGTTTTGTTTTTTTTTTTTTTTTGTGGTTAATGGATAGTTCAGATGCATTGTTGAGAATTGCAAAGAATGACACTTATAAAATTCAGGAAGCCAATGAAAAGGAAAACTTTTGACTTGATAAGATCTACCAATAAACAGAAAATTTGGCATATTAACAGTCATAATTCGTGTCTGAATTTCAAAAACCAACAATTCCCCGTATTAGCACAGGGTTATGGGTCTAGATTTGCACCGCAACTTCATGGTACTCTCCTCCCATGAGTCTCTTCATTCGACTGAAACCAACAATGTTCGGAATAGATATAACAATCTCTATTTTATGGACTTGAACAGTTGGATAACTATAACAAACGTCAATACCAGATCAGGCACTTCTACTGCCTTGGCCAAGCTCTATGAAC
Source organism: Psidium guajava (assembly GCA_016432845.1). NCBI lineage: Eukaryota > Viridiplantae > Streptophyta > Magnoliopsida > Myrtales > Myrtaceae > Psidium > Psidium guajava. Next base: position 2,801,422 of record CM028234.1, on the reverse strand, counting down.
CAGTATGTTTGAAACACCAGGAGCATTGATAAGATCTACCAATAAACAGAAAATTTGGCATATTAACAGTCATAATTCGTGTCTGAATTTCAAAAACCAACAATTCCCCGTATTAGCACAGGGTTATGGGTCTAGATTTGCACCGCAACTTCATGGTACTCTCCTCCCATGAGTCTCTTCATTCGACTGAAACCAACAATGTTCGGAATAGATATAACAATCTCTATTTTATGGACTTGAACAGTTGGATAACTATAACAAACGTCAATACCAGATCAGGCACTTCTACTGCCTTGGCCAAGCTCTATGAACCAGTATGTTTGAAACACCAGGAGCATGCTAAACTCATGTTAGTAATACAATTCGTCAACACGGAACAAAGAATATAAACATGTCAGGCACTAACGCGAAATTTTCTCTCGAAAACTTGTTAGGGCCTTGAAAAAACAACTTCCTGATTGCTTATATGTACCTCAAGTGGCAGGAAATAAAATAGTTTCATCCTGCAATTGCAATTTTTGATATGGAAAATGAAGATGAAGTGAACATTTAAAATTCCAATAATGATGGCACCGCGAGATCTTGATCAAATTGGAAATCATGCCTCGACGAATCTTGAACCTGTGTGGTGAACTGCAAGTTCCAAAGCACATCCTCAACTGATGGCCTATTACTTTCCTCCTCAGACAAACACCTGATGCAAATATCCATCATTCTCCTGAGCGATTCATCTGAACAGTCCTTTTGCAAAGTGTGATCTACTATGCTCCTTCGCGCAACATCATCAGCTAACAAGCTTACTTGTACCTGCAACAAAACAAAGTGGTAGAATTTTTGTGACATTTGACTAGGAATGACAATTGCTGCTTTTTTGTGGCTAATTGGAATGCATCCTTTGTGTCACTTGCCCAAGTTACAAAGACATCCTCCACTTGTTCTATCTGATTCCAAGGACCACAATGAAAAAGAAAAAGAAAAGTACTTACAAGATCTTTCAAAAGACGAACTTCATGATTGGACGTGATCGGCCGTCCTGCTATGAGTTCTAGCAAAATCACTCCTATGTCGTAGACATCACTCTTTTCATTATCTTTTCCTCTGCATAAATGAAGAATACTGGATGAGTATCTCTGACATGAAACGCCTGAATGAGTGAGATACCATTAGGAAGTGCACATCGATGTCTTCAAGAAAATTGATGGTGATGACAAAGAGGCCACTAAGTTGGGGATAACTGACCAGAACAGATGAACCAGAACATGCAGTTGCATCAAGATGATGACTTTGCTTTACTTTTTCTCAGATTAGGAAGGAGAAGACAAGCTGGAGGGAAGGAATTAGAGGAATCACTCCAGTGACAAATTCATGCTGTACCTTGTGCGGATGCTTCCTTTGGCTCTGGGCAACTGAACACGAGAACTTGCCTGAAGGAAAGTTGTGGCAAAGAAATGTTCAGTATCCACTGCCAAGCACACTACATTAATATGCTTATCTAATTATCGTTATAATCACCCACCCGTCCGTAATCGCCTGATAAGAGGGGTAGATTATATTTACTGAGCTTAATGTGAAGATCGTGATCCAACTGAACATCTGTAATCTTCATGCTATTAGAGTACACACCAGGCACGATTCCCGTATGCAGAAACTGGATACCCTTCATGATCTCTGTAGCAGCTGCAATTCTCTGAGTCCAAGAAAATCTCTTCCTTATATGTCCTGCTGGGGGAAGAATTGAAGATATTACCTTCTTGAAGATGTAGAAGAAAAAAATTCAGCTCATTCCCCAAGTAAATGTAGTCATTTAGCACTAGACTTCTAAATCTTTGTAGCAAAGACAAGTGATTAGTGTGCTATATCTGCCAAACATGTACTAGAAGGAGCTCCGGAGAATCAAGTTTGATCAGTGGCAATTGAATAGTATGCAATAAGATATTAAGCTATTAAGATATTAAATGACTACCATAATTTAAAGAAGGTGGGCAATTTATTTTCTATTTACAAACTTTCACCATTAAATCTTATAAGTTTCAGCTAATCTCTTCCTTTCTTTATGTCATGTTCTCGGTAACAATCTCAGTGTACGGTCTATCTTAGGATGAAGTGGAAGAAAGCTATTCGCATTGTGGAGGGGCGGATTTCTTATATTCCAGATTGTCCTATTTAGTCCTTTTTCCCTTCATGTTTTTTTTTGTATCCCTGTTTTTGCTTTTATTTTGGTATATTTTATGCTTTTCTATTCGGGTTCATCGACTGCCGACCCTAACTGGTTTGGGATAAAGATGATGTTGATATTGATGATGATTTTACAAACTCTCACCATTCTAAACTAATCATTCTATTCGAATTGATTTTGTGAGGACAATTTTAGGAAACACTTTACCAGAAATTCGGTCTCTGAGTGTCCCGTTCACAGCAAACTCAAACATAAGGTAGATTCTGCAAACACTGGAATCGTCGGGGTAGCACTCGAAGCAGTGTCCAAGAGTACAAATCAAATTTTCATGTCTGAGCTTAGAGATCCTCTCAATGATGGGCATATAGTACTGAGAACTGTGTCTTTTTGCCATTTTCATTCTTCTAATTGCCAAAAGGGTGCCGTCTGCTAGCCTACCTTTGTATATCTGATAACATCGTTAAGAGAAAGAAAGCAAGTCATAATCCCAGCAGATGTTTGAGGATAATATGCACAACACAACTTCAGTTACACTTTAGTCTGCAGAAACTTCTCCATAGAAAAGATGGAGAGCAATAATTAATTTAACTTGGTACAGATAGCGTATGTGTATGCTCATCGGCTCTATGAAGAATATTTCATGTTAATGAATCTAGTTATGTTTTCCTTTGAACTCCATGTTCTGGGAGAAATGCAATGGCAACTTTTCTTTTCTGTGCAATTCAGCATTATCAATTCACAACGATCCTATGTCGGAGTTGCTAAATCCGTTTAGAGCTTAAGACTATGCAGGCAAAAATTGTCAAATGGCACGTAATATATATTGAATGTGATTAGGATATAAAACCAAGATGGTTTTGATCAATCCTGCTCAAGAAAACTTAAACCTGACAATGTGAACCGTCTTCCAATAAACATGAATTATCGAAGTTATTCGTAGCATTCTGGAGCTCCTCCAAAGCAAATGTTCGGTAGGCTGGAATGCTGGCTCCCATTTTCATTGTCTGCGATATGTGTCCTGAAGACAGAAGAAGTTAGTAACGGGATATAAACAGAGAAACAAAATTTGAATGGCTCAGCTTCTGAATACCAAAAATGAATAGAATATTCAAGGATTGACAGCAAAAACATTACCAAACTCGATCCATTACTTGCACTGCAGTTTCAATAACATGGATCACATGGTAAATCCATTTGAAAAACTTCTTTTTGAAGAAAAAATGAACTTCACCTGAAAAGTATTCCTAATTCATTTTCCGTGTTACCCTCACAAGTCACAACATGGACTCTTGGTCTATAATAGTCAATGGTAGTTAATTTATGGCTAAAAATGGTTCTTACTTGCATCAGAAAGTAGCTTCACATTAGACATGGTTGACACCTTTTCTGTTGTTGATCGCGCCGTAGACAGCTGATCTTCACTTCTTCGTTGTAGCATTATAAAAGCCAAGAAAAATACCAGGGCCATCGCTGTGACTGCTCCAACAACCCCTCCAACTACGCCAAACACGAGAGCTGCTTTAGCTTTGCCACTTCTTTTCTTGTGCTTCCGCTGTGGAGGCAAAACATCGACTGCCAAAGCCTCATTGTGGCAGAAAATCAAAGGACGTTGCTCCTGATCTTCATTTTTCAGGCAGTTCTTGGAATAAAGAACAACCTTAGACTCAGATTTGAGGCAAGTTGGCAGGTCTCCTGTCAAGAGGTTGCAAGAAATGTTCACAAATGAAAGTTCGGGACCACAGGACATGTTCTGCGAGAGCATTCCTGTGAATTTGTTCCCACTAATGTCAAGATACCTCAATGAAGGAAGAGACATCAGCGGTGGCAGAAAGGGCCCCACAAATCCATTCAGGGAAACATCAAACTTCTGGAGCTGATAAAAGGATCTTAGTTTCTCAGGAATGCCAAGTGCCAATTTGTTCCTCCTGAAGTTTAGGGAGACCAATCTGGTGGATAAGTTAGGAAAGCGTGGCCCTAAGTGGTTGTTTTCTAAATCAAGAACTTGAAGATTAGTCAAGTTGTGAAGATCAGGAATTTCCCCAGATAGGCCATTTCCTGAGAGAGCCAGAACCCTGAGTGATTCCATAGATGAAAATGTACTTGGAAGCGACCCATTCAATGAGTTGTTCCTTAAACTCAAGACAGCCAGGAGTGAGAGAGAGCTGAGCATACTGGGTACTTGTCCCACCAACCTGTTGTGATCAAGTATGAGAGTCTGAAGATTCTTCAGACGAGAAACCTCCTCAGGAATTGCACCATAGAAGCTGTTGGAGCTCATGTTCAGTATTTCAAGAGAAGATAAATTCCCAACCACATCAGGTATAGGCCCTCCAAGCCCAAGAGAGACCAGAGAGAGGACTCTCAGGCTTGAAAAAGCAGTGAGAGTGGAAAAGAAATCAAAGGTGGAAAAATGCTGAGGGAGTGGGAAAATCCCATCTTGGGCATCGATCTGCAACTGAGTCAAGCTGTCTTCATAGCAGACTAATGTGAAGGATGTGGATGGTTCAATGTTGCACAAGTCTGTGGCGTTGTAGAAGCTGCTCAGAGCTGGTGGGTAGTGGAAGAGCTTCTGAACTCTGAAGAGAGCTTGTGATTGAGAGTGTTCGAGCTGATCTGAGCGGTGGATTGAAATTGATATTGCCAAAAGGACAAGTAGAAATGGATTGAATGCCTGCTTGGCCATGAGAGACAGAGATGTTAAGATGGGAATTGAGAAATCTCAAGAGATTTTGAAGAACTGTAAGATGAACGGATTGAACACCCTCTCTCTCTCCCTGTCTCTCTCTCTCTGCTATTATTCTAGTGAGAAGTTATTTGGTTAGCTTGAAACCCATGGGAGAATGTGTGTACAGGGGAATAAAGGAAGCCATGTTCCTCCACCGGACAAGACAAAATGCAAAGCACAGCATGTCAATAAACGAGGTTTATTGAATGCAAACACTATTATACGTGAGCAAGACCTAATCTTGACCCTTTCCTTTTGGAACCTTGAAAACTCACTGAGCAAGGACAGACAAGATTCTGCAGTCCCGAGAAAAATCTCACAGTGCACAAAATATACAGAAGGGCGATGACGAGTTTTCTTCATCTTCTTCTGTTTTTTTTTTTTTGTGTGCATGTTTTGGGTCTGCGTTGATGTCCGAAACTGACACATTGCACCAGATGAAAAGGTGTCACAATATTTTTGAGATTCCCCAAGTTTTCAGAGGATTAAAGTGGTCTGATCAAAATAGGAGGAGATGACTTCTCCAGACAAGTAAAATTTTCTTGTGTCAGAAGTTAATTTTTTACGGTTGTTTTTAATAAAAGTTGATTTTTATATTTTCAAAACTTTTTCAAATGACTTCAAAATTACTATTAAAAAAAAGAAAAACTTCAAAAATAAAAAAATAAAATTATGTAACTAAATGAATTTCTTCTTCAAAAATTACGTTATCAAAGTGATTTTTGCTTCAAAAGTATCGTCATTTGTGCCCCAATTTTCAATGTTGGGTTTGTGGTTCACATATTACCAGACATTCACCTCGAAAACAAGAGATTACTTATTAAATTTTACTTATTGCATGTAAACTGTTTTGGGTCAACGTCATTACAAAGACCAAATAACCCGGACCTAATCAGTTCTTGAGATTTGCAAGATGTCCTGTACGACTCACGTCCCGTGAACATATGGTTGGGGAACGTTCTGTTTTTCTACGGCACTCTCGGTATCATACGAGATGTATAAATAAATGATGGAAGATGGCGGGCTGGGAATTATATCAGAAGGTATTAAATAAATCATTGTCCGCTTTTTTTTTTTATAAAAAAAAAATCAACAGACGAAGTGCAAGGAATCAGATGGATCAGCAATTTCTTAGGTTCATTATCATGCCAACAACAACCAAACAACAAATTCAATATAAACATAATTGAATTAGTATTTGGGTCACCGAATCCGCGGTATAAATTCAATATGACCATAGTTATCACTTTAGTTATATAACAAAAATGGAAAATTCATAGTCTCCAAGGCAAAGGGCAAGAGGTGTGTGGGTTCATTCACAGGGCATCACGAGAAAGATGAAGACAAAAATCATATGACAAGCTTTTCAGCGACTTGACAAAGGTTAGGTTTGGTCTCCTCATAGTTCCTCACCTGTCGCCATTGCGTGAGCTAACTTTGTCTTCCCTCTCTCCTTCCACAAGATAAAGATTCATTCGATTGAGACGGGTGGGTTTTCGTGACCACACTCTGTATGCATGCTGAGCATGAACTTCCCACTACTTTGGCGCTTGCTGAATCTTAGTACTCAACAGGAGGCCAGGCGAGGGTGGCTCTAGCACCCTTGCCCGAGGCCGGAGACCTCCACTGGCCAATGGCAAGACCAGCCATGGCCGGGGAGGGAAAAAGAAAAAAGAAAAGAAAAGCAAAAAAATGGAAAAAAAAATACGTAGAATTTACTTGACTAAAGTACTGCTTCTTTGACGGTCGAAATGTTCTGTTTTTTTTAGGGTACATTCAGTATCACATATGACATATAAATGACAGGAAGATGATATCAGAAGGTATTAAATAAATCATTGCCCATTTGGTTGATGGAAAAAATAAATAAATAAATAATTTGCAACAGATAAAGTCCAAGGAATTAGATGGATCAGCAATTTCTTAGGTTCATTATCATGCCAACAATAACCAAACAATTAAGTGCAATATAAATTCAATATGACAATAGTTATCCTCATTGTCGTCTTATTGCCATGAAAATAACAAAGGACAAGCGTGCGTGGGTTCACAGGGTATCACGAGAAAGATGAAGACAAAAATCATATGACAAGCTTTTGAGTGACTTAACGAAGGTTTGGTCTCCTCGTAGTTCCTCACCTGTCACCATTGCGTTCGCTACCTGTGTCTTCTCTCTCTCTCTCTCCTTCCACAAGATAAAAGATTCATCTGACTGAGACGGGTGGATTTTTGTGACCACACTCTATGCGTGCTGAGCATGAACTTCCCACTCCTTCAGTGCTTGCTGTATCTCGGTACCCAGCTGAAGGTCAGGCGAGGGCGACTCTAGCCCGCACAGGTGAGGGTGGCCCTCGCCCGATGCCGGCGAGGGCAGCCCACACCCGAGAATGGCGGAGGAGGGGAAAAAGGGGTAGAAAAAAGAAAGGAAAAAATATGAAAAAATATACTCAGAATTTGCTTGACTAAAGTACCCCTTCTTTGACAAGTGGAATAGTCACATGCTCACGGCCGGCCAAAAGTCCTTATTTGAGATAATATGGTCACTTTGGGCCCTTATTTTTAAAAAAATGATAACACTTCAGGCCCTTATTTGGAATTTTCCAACATCATATAGCATTAGCTAATTCTATCATGCATTCTGTAACACCAGAGGTGGACTAGTAACAAGCAAGACATGGATAAGGCTAAACGAACAGAGTATACATGAAAGTTATGATTGTTGGAGTTGGTGAATACTTCAGGGACCCTTGTTTCTCACATCGGGCATGCTCACGTGAGCTTAAAGAAATAGAAGTATGAAGTAACGATATGTGATCTCTACACACGGAATGCGGAGGTTCGGGGGCAGTGCCCCCGACACAGAGGCCCCGCTGGCAAGTCGGCGAGCGGGGATTTCGCTCCCCAGCAAGTGGATGGCTACCCCGCTCGTTAGTGAGCAGGTGGGGGCGTGGGGGCAGTGCCCCCGAGATAATATCGGTTTTAGGTTTTTATTTAAATTGGTCCATTAGTTGTAGGGCCCGTTTTGAGCCTATATATATTATTTTTTCGTTCATTGTAATCGTGCGATAGAAAACCTAATAATACAGACTGCAGGACATAGCCCTTTTCTGAGTGAACCTGGGTAAATCGCGTTATTCGTTTTTCTTATCTCTGCCGTTCTTCCGATTCGATTAGATAAATCTCATCAATGACCACTCCAAAGTGCTTGAGCACAAATGGAATTCATCACGAATTCAATCTCTTCTGGGGCAAGAGGTGAGAAAGCTAAATAAATCATAGTCAAGACATATAGATTCCTATGATCTAGTAATTCACTAGAATTATGTATTCAAGGTACTATGCAAATATGCATTTGACGAAGCACACAAGTATATACTTTCACTGCCTCTAATCATTTTACACCGATAACGACGTGATGAACATTTGTTCGGATATGATCTTAAAGGTAGATCAGTCCTTTGCCGACCTAGAACAAGCAAAGTTGTAACCAACATAAGCCCCAAATGACACAAGCACAAGAGCTGCCACACCCACATTCGCAATCAGCCCCTTCTCTGCCTCACCCACCTTCTTCTTAGCATTATGAACCACGCCACTCTTAATCTCCCCTGCTTTTGGTTTGATAAAATCTGGATTTTTTGGTCTCATCATCCCTTTGCCAGCAAAACCTGCAACATCACTGTCATCGTCAAGAGATTTCCCGCTCGGTTCCCGTTTCCGATACTCTGATTTCTCATGATCTGATTGTCTTGCTGGAGGCTTATGAGTGACGATTGGGGCATTTTCTGGTGGTGATTGTGCGCTTGTGGTGGATTCTTTATGATCAAAGAATGGTGAGACGTATTGCTTTGGTATTGTGATCGTGAGCACCTCATCCTGGAACCTGCCCTGCATGTCCTTCATCTTGCAGTTGTCCGGGACGGTGAAATCCTTGTTGAGACGGCCGAACCGGTTGTTCCCGAGAGAACGGGCTCCTTGGACATTGAAGGAGCGCGAGTTGTCGTCGTAGGTTACCCTGATCTGCTCCTTAACGAAACCTGCAACGTTCATAGACGACAACACGCAAGAATTTTTGCTTCGCCATATGAAAAAGTCCCTTTTTTCGTGCATTAGACGTATGAATCACACTTCATAAAAATTCGCATGTACCAGGAAGATGGACAATCAAAATATGAGCTGTTTTCTCTTCTTTCCACTCTGCTGACTTCGGTTCAATGTCTTCATAACTGGGCCAACCCATCATCTCTCGGGTTTGCGAAGATGAAGAGGTGGGTGATCGTCCTGTTCCTGATCTCGCCGCCATTCTCTCTCTCCACCTTCTTTGTGGGTTTGAAACTCTCTGTCAGCAAGACAAGGAGGCGGGTGTTTTTATGGTTTACCGTTCATGGATTCATTGATGTTTATTCCTTTTCTATTGCTTTCGGACATGGACAAAGCATGTTTTTGCCCTCTCTGAAACAGTGACAGAGGAGGCAATGCTTGGATTACCCTTCACTCCTTCTCATGCCCCTTTCAGGAAGTTATTCAGATGACAGTTTGCCACATTAATCAGTCAAGCAACGTAATTCCAATTTATCAATAAATACATAATAGTTCTAGAAAATTTGTTTCCGAGCGTTCATAAGAGAAACCGAGCTCTGTGTGTCGGACACCAACCGGCAGCTCTGGACTGAATCGACCTCAATGAGAAATGAAAAGGAATATTGAAACATGCATGAACCATTTCCTGAAGTACATGTCCGGAAAGCCCAAAGTCTCGATATTATTGTACAGTTAAAGTGGGGATCAATTCCATAAACTGCGAAATCTTCAAAGTGTGCTGTCTCCATGTCGCAGGACACCAGAGGCAGACTGAAAACTGAGGTCTTGGTGAAGAAATTGCCTTGAGAGCCTGTGAATCCAAGTGGTGAATGTAGCAGAAGGCCGCCTGAAGTTGAAGATACTTGGACGGCGTAAAACTCGGTCCAGGACTCAGCAACGCCGAAATCTTTCATGATCCGCCTTTGCAGACTGCGACTGGACGGCTTATATGCTACAAGGAGCAAACATATCTGCTCAGTCGCCGAACGCGTTGAATGTGGCAGGACCATTCGATGGAAAAACCTCATCGACCAGATCGAACAGAACCAACACCGTTTCGTATTGGTAGCACCAACACCCGAAATTCCTGAAGACCACTTGATTGCCCGACCACTTGCCATCGATCCCAAAGGGGAATACATTGCCGATCAGCTTCCAGGAAATTGCCTTCCACGCTGTAAACCTCCACTTGCGAGCAACGGCCCATGAAAAACCCACAATCTGTCCTTACTTTGACCACCTTGAAATCGCCAAGATGGCCGCTAGTAGTCCAGGGATCAAACCGGAAACCAATCCATGCGAAGACCGCCATGCCCACTCCAGCCGCAGGCGAGGCTGTCTTCACCTAGATTTGGGCGAGGCGGCCTCGCCCACACTTGGGCTAGGCCCCACAGTTGGTGAAAAATAATAATAATAAATTTGAAAACACTAAAATGTTATCAAAATTTGCCATATTAGTGCCAATTGCACCCTTGAGTGATTTCTACTCAAAATTGACAAGATGGACTAAATTTTAGAGTGTGGTTCATACTTTCCATCGACTAGCATGCGAGTTCCACTTTTCGGTCTAAACCTTTTATATTAATGTCAATTCAATATTAGGATTCGGTGCAAATCACAACGAAGTAAAGCATTAAAGCAAGAAAAAAGAAACGGAGATGCAAATGTTTATTCCCATTCACATCCAGCAGAGAATTTTATTACAATTAGGCTGCGTATGGTAACGATTCTGATTCCAAAAACTGATTCTGATTAAAATGACTTTTTCTGATTCTGTTCCTGGATGAGTTTTGGAGAACCAGAAACGCGTTTGATAACTGCACAAAATTTATATTTCGAAAAACTGTTTCTCTTTCTAATTTTTTTTTAATTTAAGTCAAATAACTATGTAGTTATTTTGTAAAATTTCATCCTAAATGAAGGCTAATTTCCAATGCACACTAAAATAATTTAAAATACATTTATTTTTTTAGCATGTCATGAATGAAACACAAATTTTAATACATGATGTCTGAAGTTCAATTGAAGTCCTAATTTATAAAAATGAGGTCAAACTAGCCTAATCTAAGCTTTTTCTATTTTTAGGAAATTTCTAAAATTTTTGTGATTTTTTAAAAATTTTCCAAATTTTTTTTAAATTTTAAATTTTTATTTTTATTAGGTTGAGAGGAAAGTGATGAGAAAAATGAAAGGGAAAAGTGAAAGATGTGCGATTTCATTCTGTTTTGTGATTGTCAAAAGTGATTCTTTTTTCAGAACCAACTTTTTTTTTGTTCTGGATTTTACTCTAAAACTGATTCTGATTCTCTAAAACTGATTCTGAGAACATAATCAGAATCGTAATTATTTGATTTATCAAACATGATTCTCATTCTTTATTGTTTCAGGGAACAGAATCAGAGAATGAGAATGGTTACCATAAGCAGCCTTAGTACCTCACAACTCTCTATTACATTACTTAATTACAAGCGAAAAAGTATATGTATAAAAGTAGTCATTTATGGGCTCAAGACCAAACTACTAATAAAATATGAAGGGCCTAATACTCAAAAAATCTCAAACTTTAGTCTTTGTCCCAATTATACCCAAAAATTTTTTTGTCTCATAAAAAACCCCCAACTTTGGCCTTAGTCCCAATTATATTCAAAATTTTTTTTTTGTCTCATAAAAAATCCACAACTTTTACTTTTGTCCCAATTCTACCGATCTAATATTCAAAAAAACCTTCAACTTTAGCATTTGTCCCAATTATATCCAAAAAAAATTATCACATAAAAAAATCTCAAATTTTTACTTTTGACCCAATTTTACTACCACCAGCATTCTGTTTATAATTACTATCAGTTAATTTTACATGTCTTGAATTTTTTCATCAAACTTACCAATAAATTTTTTAAATTCAAAAACAGCAGATTTAAAGGATAGCAAGATTTGAAATTATTTGTCTAGATAATCAAATCTCTACGACTAGCCATTTTTGGATTGTTGAGTGCTAGGTAGAATCCGAAACACACCACCTTAAGTGGCTCTGTATCTTTCGACAATGTATAGAAGAAGTATATAACATAAAAGAAGTTAATAGATTTTTTTTTATGTATTAGGTTGGTAGAATTGAGACAAAACTAAAGTTGCGGATTTTTTTGGGTGTTAGGCTGGTAGAATTGGGATAAAAAAAGTTTAGGGTTTTTTATGAGACAAAAAAAGGTTTTAGGTATAATTGGGACAAAGGTTAAAGTTTAAGGTTTTTGGGTATTAGGCCCAAAGTTGGGGGTTTTTTATGTGACAAAAAAAGTTTTTGGTATAATTGGGACAAAAGCTAAAGTTTGAGATTTTTTTTAGGTATTAGGCCAAAATATGAACCAAAACTATCAAAAACCTCGAGCACCTTGGGGCTGTTGCCCTTGTGATCCCTGCCGAGGCGATCGTCCAGACTTCCATGCTTTCCTATCAATGAAGAGTATGAACCACACCTTAATGTTTAATTTATCCAATCAATTTTGGCCAAAAATCATTGGGTAATTTTTACTAATGCTTTGAATTTTTTTTTATTTCTTATTGTATGTTGCTTTTTGGTTATGGACGGCCAAGGTTGCCAGCCATGGGTGAGGGTCGGCGGCCCTCACTAGGGGTAGGCAAAGGCTACACAACCCTCATGAGGGGCCGGCAAGGGCCATGGCACCCTAACCCAAAGTTAGCGAGGGCCGGTGACGTTGGCTCTTAGCCAAAAAAGAAAAGAAAAAATTAATAAAAATGTCGAAAAAAATTTGCCACATCAGTGACACATCAATATCGGTAGGCTAAAATTGGTCGGATGGCACAAAAGTCTAGAATTCAATTGATAAAAAAAAAAGGTTTAGAATTGACACTATTACAATAGATTTAGTTTTTTTATATAAATTTTTTTTAGGGAAAAGAGTTTGCCCCATTAATCAGTCAAAGTAATGGTATTCTAATCCATCAATAAATACATATAGAAGTTAGAAATTTGTGGTCCGAGTGTTCATAAGAGAAACCAAGCTGTGTGTAGGTAACCCAACCACAGCTCTGGACTGAATCGACCTTGACTTCCAGTTCTTCATACTGTGCTGTCTCTACGTTGTAGGACACCCCACGCTCACCGAAGGAGGAGCTCTTGATGAAGAGAACGCTTCGAGAGCTTGCGAATCCGAGCGGCGAGGATCGCGCAACAGCGCTTGAAGTAGAAGATACATCGATCGTGTACAACTTGGTCCTGGGCTCGGCAGCGCAAAACTCTTCCATGATCTACACCTCGCGACTGTGGCACGAGGGCTTCCATGCACGACTGTGGCGCGAGGGCTTCCATGCGATCAGGGACAAACGTCCGTCCAACAATGATACGTGCTCGGTCACCGCACGCATCGAACTCGGCAGGACCATCCGATGGAAGACCTCCTCAACCACATCGAACAGGACCAACGACCCTTCGTATTGGTACGACCAGCATGCGAAGTTCCCGAAGACCACTTGGTTGCCCGAGCACGTGGGATCGATCCCGCAAGGGAACACACCGCTGATCGGCTTCCAAGAATTTCGCCTCAGGCTGTAAACCTCCACCTGCGAGCAACGGCTCATGAGGAACCCACATTCCATTGTTAAATTGACCACCTCGAAATCGCCAAGAGGGCCGCCGCTCGGCTAGGAATAAAACCCGAAACCGATCAGTCCCGACACGAAAAAGTGGGGGTTGAGGGAGGCATCTCCGCTCGTTGGTCGACGGGTTCCAAAGGAATATCTCCGATCGAGTATAGTCATTTTCATCGTGGGTGGATAAACAGGGGATCCCATTCGATAAACCCACCAGCTCATATGTATCGTTATTCAGATCAAACGAAGGATAGAGATTAGAGAGCAAACGACTACCCGAATCGTGTATCCCTACCCTCGAGGAATCGTTACGTTTGTACTTGAGAAGATACTGGCAGCCGAGCCTCGACGATCGATCGGAACACGCTTCGACGAAAGAGGTTGAGGTGAGCAGCGAGCTCCAAAATCGAGACGCGCACCTGAATCGGACCAAAGATTTCGCCGGGAGACGCAAAAAGATCTCCGTTGTTATTTCGTCCGGGAGGCCTGCCATGACTAGCAAGTTTGTAACGCACCTCTTCTGTCTTTTGAATCGTGGGGATTTGGTCACAAGTTCAATATAAAAATCGCGATGAATCGGTTGGAAACAACGAGATTTTTTGGGCCTAATCGAGGGGTTCCGTCATTGGAGTTCTTGCCATTGTGTTGTCACTTGCATAATGACTCGGTACGTCTTGCTTTGCAAAGACATCTTCGAGGAAAGTAAACAATGACGAAATTAGCGGTGGCTGACGGCGGATTATCGGTTAGACTGTCCAAAAAAGCAAGCCCTCAATTTAATCCTAAATTTAGCCATGAATCTTTTAAAAGTTTGTCAATTTATTCATAAACCTTTTAATAATTTGTTAATTTAATTCTAAATATTTTTATAAATTGTCAATGTAGTCATTCCAGATAATTATCCAAATAATAGATTTAGGACTAAATTGTCACGTCTTCCAAATATTTACTAAAATGGCAGAATTCAAAGATTTAAGACTAAATTGGCATAATTGAAAGGTTAAAATTGAATAAGTGATCGTACAATAGATTTATGACTTTTTAGATAAGTGTCCCATAGACAATGACATTAGCGTTTTCATGTCCAACCAAAAAAGAAAGTACTCCGAGGCAACTCCAAGGAATTTTTAGGGAGGGGAAGGAAGAAGGCGATTCATGTCAAGTCAATCCCAAACTATTAAGAGCGTGAAAATATATGAAAGGGTTTACGTGATTTCCATGATCGTCGTTGTTCATATGAAAATTCTTTCGAGCATGTCCCATTTATCCTTAAAAATAAAATAAGAAGAACATGCTTAAAACTTAGTAGATAATATATTTTCCTTAAATAAGAAAAGGACAAGATAGAAGTGGCAAAGTAGCACAAAAAATCTCAAACCGGTGTATTCATGTCACATTTATCCCACACTAATTTATGTATCATGAAAAGCTTCAAATTGGAGTTTCATGCGGCATTTCCAAACTAATTTTTATGTCTCGGAAAATTTCAAATACGTTCGTGAGAGATCTAGGAGATTATTTGTCCCGGTGTTTCACAAGAGAAACGCATGAGGTCACGAAATTTCTTTTATTGCTTCCTGAAACCATATCTATATAATTGAGAAATTATTTTTCCGGGTGTTCATAAGAGAGGCCAAGCTCTGTGTGTAGGAAGCCAGCCGACAGCTCTGGATTGAATCGACTTGGAGTTGGAATTCTTCAAACTCTGCTGTCTCGAGGTTGTAGGACACAACATGCAGACCGGAAATGGAGTTCCTGATGAAGAAAATGGCTTTGGAGCCCACAAACCCGAGAGGCGAGCATCTGAGCATCGCGGGATGCTGCCGGAAGTCGAAGATAGATCAATCGTGTACGGCTTGGTCCAGCGTTCATGCCGAACTCCTCTATGATCCACACCTCGCGTCTCCGACACGACCGCTTGTACCCCGATCAGGCACAAACATCCGTCCAACAGACATGTCTGTTCGGCCAATGAGCGCTTCAACAGCGGCAGGACCATCCGATGGAACGCCTCCTCGACCAGATCGAACAGGACCAACGACGCATCGTACTGGTACGGGCAGCTCACGAAGTTCCTGAAGACCACCTGGTTGCCGAAGCACTTGTGGTCGATTCCGCAAGTTACTGATCCGCTCCCAAGAACTCCGCCTCAGGCTATAAACCTCCACCTGCAAGCCGTTGAAGTTTGTTTGAAAAAACAAACAAAAGTACCTTTCTTTTTGTCCGACATGAAAAAGATGGGAGAGTGCAAATCAATTTATAAATTAAAATATTATTATAGTATTTTGAAAAAAGAGAAATAGGCAGGTGGGCTAGTCCCCACTATACCCGCGTGCGGGTGCGCGATTATTAGGCGCACTTAGAGTTGCAATTTTTAGACGAGATAGTTTTTAGAAAATGAGTTCGAATTAACAATAAACATGAATAGGTATGTCCGGGTGTGTTCTATTCTGAATATATGATTAACTATTCTGTTCGTTTAAACACACCTTTTTTTTTCAAAATTTTCAGAGTTTCGTTTTTCTTCCTAAAATAGATACAGCCTTCGTTTCCGTTTGTTTCCTAGAGAGTTCTTGGAGAATTATTAGAATTGCTATCTAATAATCTCGCTTGAGACTCTGTTGTATCTTGGAGGATCTTTGTCAGTAACCATTAGCAATGAACATGAATAGGTATGTTCTTAGCAATGAACATAAATATGTATGTCCGGGTGTGTTCTATTCTACATATATGATTAACTATTTTGTTCGTTTAAACACACCTTTTTTTTTCAAAATTTTCAAAGTTTCGTTTTTCTTCCTAAAATAGATACAGCCTTCGTTTCCGTTTGTTTCCTAGAGAGTTCTTGGAGAATTATTAGAATTGCTATCTAATAATCTCGCTTGAGACTCTGTTGTATCCTAGAGGATCTTTGTCAGTAACCATTAGCAACGTTGTGGGGCAAATAATTTCTTAAAGAGAGTGTTATAATGGGAAAATAGGGTATAATGGGGCAAATGATTCCTTTGTTTATCCCATTATACCCTATTTTCCCAACACGAGCAGCGGCCCATGAAGAGCCTGCACTCTATCCTTATATTGGCCACCTTGCAATAGCCGGGGCGGCTGCCTCCCGACGAGGGAACGAACCCGAAGCCGATGACTTCCGACACGAAGAACCGGGCTAGAGGAAGGCATCTCCGCTCTATGGTCGATAGGTTCCAGAGAAATATCTCCGATCGAGTGCAGTCGTTCTCGTCGTAGGTGGATAAACACGCGACCCCGTTGCACGAACACACTAACTCACATTTTTCATCGTTCGGATCGAGCGAAGGTTCGAGATTAGAGAGCGAATGGCCACCTGAATCGTATATGCCCACTCTCGATGAACCGCCGCTATCGTACTTGAGAAGACATTGGTCGCCGAAACTTGGACCACCAATCGCAATACGCCTCGACGAAAGAGGCCGAGGTGAGCAGGGAATTCCAAGATCTCTGGACACGCACCTGAATCGGGCCAGAGATTTCGCCGGGACGCTCGACAAGATATCCATTGTTAATTCGTCCGGAAGGTCTGCCATGGCTTGCAAAGCACCTGTTTTTTGTGCTTTCGAAAGTTGAAGAACAATGTGTTTCTTTTTTTTTTTTTCTGAATTCTCGGGATTGCTCGCAAGTTCAGTATAAATGGTGATGAATTTGACTGGAAACGACGTAGGATTTTTTAGCATTTATATGGGTTCTTTCTTGGAGTTCTTGCCTTTATATGATTAATCATATGCACATCTACCAGGAACGTCAGTAATGATGTAATTAATAGTGCATTGGACAATCAACATCGACATTTTCCTCTCTAGCTGAGCAACAAATTAGTACTTTGTATTATTATTACTACAAGAACGCATAAAATACTCTTTTTTAAGTGCTCCCGAGACATTCTTATTTTCTACGTAAAACAAAAAATAAGATAAGTAATTTATTACGAAAGTGCAGTTGAATTCTAAAATTTTAAAAAAAAAACTTTTAAAAAGTGCAATTTTGACAAGTTTTATGAGTTCTTACAATTATGTTATTATATGCTAATCTACGAGGATAATAGTAATGACGAAGTTAGTAGTATGGACAATCAACATTGACATTTTCATGTCTGGCGAACATCAAAGTACTTACGAGGCTACCCATCCATTGGTGGCCTAGCTAGTTTGCGCTCTGGTCCTTTCACGAGAGGTCCTGGGTTCGAACCTCGCTGGGTGCCGATGATTTAAGTGGAGGGTCGTGGCGGTGGGATGCTGCGCTAGCCCTGCCAGAGGATTAGTCGAGGTGTGCGATCCGTACGGACACTGGCCCGGACACCTTCGATACCAAAAATTTTCCTCGTAGAAAAACACATGAATAAAAGTAGTTTTAAATCCAATTAATCTTCTAAGCCAAAAAAAAATTCCAATTAATCCAAGGCTTCGTTTTGGACACCCGCGACCGCTCCTCGAAAGCTCGAAAAATAAGTAGATTTGACCGTGTCATGGCATAGAATAGTGATGGCTTTATTCAATGAACATAATTATTAATATTAACAGGGGATAAGTGCATTGAAAGTCTTAAAAATTGTCATGAAACTACCATAAAATCGTAAAATTTTTAAAAAGCACAATCAAGTCATAAAAACTGTCATGTAAATGCAATTAAATCCTATAACTTCAAAAAAGTGTAATGCGGTCCTAAAACTTATTGCGAAAATGCAATTAAGTCATAAAGCTTTCAAAAAATGTGATCGAATCCTAAAATTTATCAAATTTGTATAATCAAGTCCTTTCGTTAATTTTACTTGACTAGGCCTTAATTGCAATTTTTGAAAGTTTTATGACTCAATTGAAATTTTTGACAAGTATTAGGATATAATGGCATTTTTTTGAAAGTTTTAGAGCTCAACTATATTTTCATGACGGGTGCCCACCTTACAAAAAAAAACTATATTTTCATGACAAATTTTAGTACATAATTACGATTTTTGATCATTTGAACACTTAATTATATTTTCATGACAAATTTTAAAACTGCTTATCCCTAAAGAAACACATAAGTAAATTATTTGATCGTGTTATGGCACAGAATAACACTGATTTCATTTGATGACCATAACCATTTATACGAAAATAATTTCAAGCATATGAGGTGTTTCATGTTACGCAATCAAATAAAAAATCAGGATTGTTCAAAGATCGTGGAAATTCGACGTACAAGGCATAATCCTTAAAATGGCCAATTCACGGAAAAGCTCGATATTTTACATTTCGGACAAAAATAATAAAACTTTTGGAACATTCCAGAAAAACCCCCATCTTTTGCGCTAGCACAATCTCTCCAACCCCCCCAAATAAAAATACCCCAACCTGCACTAGTTTAACAAGAACGACGCCGGTTACGTCCGCTTTCACCTTCAAAATCATCACACGTCATTCTGACGTGGCTCACTGCGTCGATGTTTGCACAGTGAACCACATTAACCTTCCCATAAAAAAAAAAAAGCCACGTTAATCATGATGAAAGCTGGGAGAGCGAGTGTTGTTTTCCAGGTAAAATCTGCGACCCGAAAACAAATCGACTGGAAACTTATCCAGTTTCAAAGCACGAAAGACAGATTTTAAATTTCAAAAATTGAAAAATCTGCATATGAAACCTGTAACTTAATATGTAATAAGTTTTCGGAGTCTTTTTTTTCTTTTTGTATATTTCTTTGCATGATCTTGTCATATTTCATGAGATCGGGTAATAAGTGTGTAATCTAGAATCACTAGTCTAATTTTTCATTTTCGACGATATTTGTAACTAAGACTTTTATTCCATTAATGTTTCATATTTAAAAGTGGTTCTAATCATAAGTTACAGTCAGTGGATTGTAACAATAAATGGTGATTATTAAATGCGACGATTCACTATGTTCATATTAAGAATATAGATGAAACATGTATAAATCCTGAAATCGACCATAAAATCTGTGACGTGGTATGTTTCAGATTCCAAAGTATGCATAAATTGAAGAACTTATTTCAACGGACAAATTTCAAGTTTTAAATAAAACTTATATGGAATTAGGAACCGCTCGACGTCGCTTTCTAAATAAAACACGATAAATTTGATAAACAAAGGCTTTATTTATTATCGATAATAATTTATGCTTAATTATCTTTACAGATAATAAAAATTTTATTTATTTTTTTATTAATTATTTTTAAAATATTTTTCAAATTACTAGTTTATGGTAAAACAGAGCCGAAGATTATAAACACTATTCGCAGGGCGCGCATGACAACACTTCCACTTCAGAAATCATTTCTGAAGCAGAAGTTGATTTCTCTACTTCTGCTTCATAATTAGAAGTTGATTTTTTCACTTCTGCTTCAGAAATGATTTATGAACTAAAAAAAGGTGTTTGATAACAAAAAAAAAATTTCTCCTTCTGGCGGTGGCGGCGGGCGACCGACGACGACCGGCGGCGGCGGCGGCGACCGGCGGCGGTGGGGGGCGACCGACGGTGATGGCGGTGCATGATAACGTCAAAAGGAGAAGGCTACAAAAATGACTTCTGGTGGAGAAGCAACTTTTTTTTACTTCTCAAAGCTTCTTCAAAAATGACTTCTGGTGGAGAAATTGATTTCAGAAGTAGAAATTTCATGTTACGAACCAAACGGATTTCTGCTTCTAAAGAAGTTTTATCAAACGGATTTCTGGTGATTTCTCTGCCAGAAGTAACTTCTGGTAGGTTATCATACGCGCCCAAGAAAGCAGTTTTAGGTAGAGCAGTCCACTTTAGCACTCAGGATCCAGCAAAAAGTCTCAGAGGCTAGAAAGCGGCTTTTTTCAATGGCTTCAGCACCATCACTCGCCACCGCGCAACCTCCCACGGCGGTCTCACTCCGCAACCGCTGCGCTCTCCCTCCTCTTCCTTCCTCCAGAATCCGACCCTCGTCCTCCTCTTCTCTCCCTTCCAAGCTCCCGACCCTCCGCTCGGTCCCGATCGTCTCGCGATGCGCCGTCAGAGCCGCCCTCTCGACCGTGGACCGCTCGGCGACGCCCGTCGAGAGCGGGGACAAGAAGCTCCTGCTCGAGGTCAAGGACTTGACGGCCGTGATTGCCGAGACGGGCCAGGAGATTCTCAAGGGCGTTAACCTCGCCATATACGAGGGGGAGGTCAGTTCAGTGTCGTTTCCCTGTCTTGAGTCTGAGCTTCGACTGCTTAGTTGGACGCAATTGGTTTGAACTTGTGGTCGACGGAGCTTGGAGTTGGTGGAATTCGCAGTTAGTGATGGGTTCATGATGAGCTGTTATTTGAAAATTTTTATTTTACTGTGGATTTCATGAGCTAATGTTGTCTGCTCTTTGCTTTTTATTGTCAATTGAGAATTCTTTCAGCTTCGGGGATAGCGTCACGCTTATTGAGTGCAATAAACAGGGTTGTTTGGTTGTCTGTCTTTTGGAAATGTGTTGCTATGTTAAGTGCTCGCGCTCTTCTATGCTCTTTACTTAGCATCTGTGAGTCGATATAAATTTCCACACGTGAGTTTGTGTTTATTTTCAATTCCGATTTTGCTCGGAGATTTTGTAAATTTCTGATATTGATTGAACTGTTCTTTTAGGTCCATGCGGTAATGGGGAAGAATGGTTCTGGGAAGAGCACATTTGCCAAGGTAGGTTATTTGTGTGATTAACGGATCAGGCATTGATGTATTAGACCGATAATGGCTGGTAAGAATCTGAAAATTGCTTTCCCGGTTCCCTAAACATGAAATGCATTATATACTGGACGGGTGGAACATTCATGGAGCAGTACCAGATGATTTATTTACAAAATGCGCCTATTAGATTAAAAAATATATAATTTATCTCTGTGCCTGATCAGGATGATCTTTTACAGTTTCTTGTTTGTCAATTCTGCTGAAATTTCCTGTTCCTAATCCTAGCTTTGTCGGTGGGGTATATATTTGTTACATAGTTGTAACTGAAATTTTTCTTACATTTCGAATCCTATTTTCTTGTTTTCCAATTATGAACCAACTACCAAGAACTGCGCGCCTATTAGTTTCAATATTTCTCTTTCCCTGCAACTATCAATTATCTTGATCCCGACTTCTCAAACTTAACATTCATGCATGCATTTCTTAGGCTTCAGTTTTTGGTCAGAAGTCGAATTAATTTAATCTTCTGATCATGCTTTGGAGTTTCATTGGTTTTAAGACATTGGCTGAGCACTGAATTAAAATGGTTAATGACTCATAGAAGAATGGAAACTACAGTCGCATATACCGGAGACATTGACATTTAGCATATTTTGTTGATTGCTACAAGAACTAGGACGACTACAACAGCAACAACTAAATGTTATCCCACCAAGTCAACAATTATAGGTGATTGTGCTTAATCTTGTGTCAATTTTTCTGGAAGATCTAATATGGTTGATTGAATGCGGGAACAAGATTTTCTTCATTGAAGTACTTTCTTGTGGTGAAACATGTGAGAGCTCCACGATTCCATATTTGTACGAATGCTCTTTTTTGTTTTTAGGAAGATGGTGCTGCGGAAATTTTTAGTGATGT
The DNA here is from genome assembly GCA_016432845.1 of Psidium guajava. NCBI lineage: Eukaryota > Viridiplantae > Streptophyta > Magnoliopsida > Myrtales > Myrtaceae > Psidium > Psidium guajava. The sequence goes on along the minus strand of CM028234.1, from coordinate 2,779,272 downwards.
TATGCTGGTGTCTTTTCTTTACAGAAGGTTACTTTTACTATGCTTAGCTTTTCACCTTCTGGAAGATTGGCTGGCTTGTCAATTACTTGGTATTATCGTCAGTGTGCTCCTTCAGATACATCATGTTGTTTCAAATGGAAGTTAACCTATATCTTCTGTGGGCATGGAAGTTTCTTAGTGCACTTGTCAAATTGCAGGTTCTTGTCGGCCATCCAGATTATGAAGTAACTGAAGGCAGTATGCTGTACAAAGGTGAGAATTTGGTTGACATGGAACCTGAGGAGCGGTCACTCGCTGGGCTATTTATGAGCTTCCAGTCACCAGTGGAAATACCCGGTGTCAGCAATGCTGACTTTCTCAACATGGCATACAATGCTCGAAGAAGAAAGCTTAATCAGCCTGAGCTTAGTCCTATTGAGGTGTACAATTGTATCTCAGAATATCTATTTGTTTTATGAAAATAGTTTAGTCAGTCTTCCATTCGTGTGGTTACTCTCTTCCCATATGTATCATGCATTTATTTCATTTGCTGAGGTTTCCCACTTCTCTTTGCTAAAATGACTTTTGAATTACTGCCCACGGTAATTGAAGTGCCTGAGAAAAGAGTTTGCCTAGCTTGTGCTGAATTAATGCTTATTGCGTACTGAATTCATCTGCTTTGCTAAATATGCTGGGTACCTTTTTGATTGTGCCATTACAACTGGATAGTCTATGCAACCCCATTTGTCTCCATTTTGGTTACTGATTAGCTACCTGGATTTATATATACTTGTACTTCTTGGACTGTGTTCACTTCTCAAAAGGAAATTAGAGCAGTCCCAGAAGCTAAGGTTCATTTACTTGTCTAGCTTGTTTCTAGCTTTACATGAAATTTTTCCTTGCTATGTGACTTTCGATGATTGTTACATTAGCATAAGACCAAGGCTGTTGGTTGATGTTTGTTTTGGTGATAATTCTTCTTGCAGTTTTGGGCTTATGTATATCCAAAACTTGATCTTCTGAACATGAAGGCAGACTTCCTGAACAGAAATGTCAATGAAGGTTTTAGTGGTGGAGAGAGAAAACGCAACGAAATTTTACAACTTGCGGTGGGTTTTTAGTATTTTATTTTATTCACCTTTGAAACAGAAACATATGATAGATTTGTAAAATTTGGTCACATTGGTGATGGGTTTCATATAGACCACACGTACACTATCTAGCATGCCCATAACTAAAACATAAAGAATATGCTCTGTATATTTCTTTCCAAAGCAATGTATAGCCTCTCTCTCTCTCTCTCTCTCTCAAGCCTGCCTGGTTAATTTCATAAGATGTATCTGCACGCATTTGCAGGTTCTTGGGGCAGAATTGTCTGTATTGGATGAAATTGATTCTGGGTTGGACGTTGATGCACTTCGAGATGTGGCAAAAGCAGTAAATGGATTTTTGACTCCTAAGAATTCTGTTTTGATGATCACTCATTATTTAAGACTCCTGGAGTTCATTGAACCTAGTTATATCCATGTAATGGTAAGGTCAGATTTATCTTTTTCATCCTTTGCACAAGTTCACCATTCCTTTCTGATGATGCATTTGTGGGAAGTAAATGGCATGTTCCTTGACAGGATTTGATGACACTTAATTGTCTGAGTTGTGTGTCAGTGTTTGAATAGCTATAGTTTTCCCAACATTGAGGTTGGCATGATAATACTCATGTGAAAAGAAGGGTTGAGGTAGCATTGCTAATAAGTCGTGTGCGTTTGCACAATTCTTTGGACAAATGACTTTATTGAAGCAATGCTTGCTCTTGTTAACAGAATACTCATGTGAGAAGAAGGGTTGAGGTAGCATTGTTAACAAGTTGTGCATGTTCACATTCTTTGAACAAATGACTTTATTGAAGCAATGATTGCTCTTGTCAAGGGAATAGTGACCTTGAAATGGAAAGGTAAAACTAAGGCAACTCAACGATAGTGAAAAACCAGCTCACTTACCTGAGGCATTCCTTTTCTCTTTCCTGCAAGCCTACAACAACTTGGTTCAATTTATGAAAGGATATGAAGGAACCAATATGTAGTCAATTTTTCTGCTCACGAGACGAAAGATGAACACTTATGCGTACTCAATTGTGTGGGAGATGAAAGGTTTTGCTCGGGAAAAACATTGAGGATTATGCAGCATCGTTTGAAGCAACCCCTCAAACACCGTCCCCTTCTGCCCCCTCCCATGAAGAGAGAAAAAAAGGAATGTCTCTTCAGCTAAAATTCTGAAGAATCTGTTAGGCATCCCCTTGGTGCTCTTTAATGAATTTAGTTGCTTACTGAAACAAATGAAAGATTTCTGGTAATTTGCTTTTGGTTGTTAAAAAGCACTGTTTAACTCCGTGATTCCTGTCATGACTTTCTGATACTTGGAATAGTAATGATATGATTTATACTTGTCTGGCGGTATATGAACTTAGGATATATATATATATATATATATATATATATAATTGTTGAGATGTGTCTAATTCTTTGTAGGCTGTAAAATATTGGTTCACAATGTCCTCACTTCTTTGCTTGGTTCACCAGGAGAATGGAAAGATTGTAAAGACAGGTGACATCTCCATAGCTAAAACACTTGAAAAAGAGGGCTTCAAGGCAGTATCCGAGATGTAACCACGTCGAAGGTACTTAAAGTTTTGGTTTGGGTTATTTGTGCTATGTACTTGGGAAATCATATGTGATTCATGCAAGATATCTTTTTGATGTTAATGTTTCATGCTGATGTTATTGCTTACTCATTTTGCTGTGTCCTGCACCACAACAGATTTAGCAAAGCATTTTTTTTTTTTTGGCTAATGTTGATTTGCTTCTTGCAGCCAGTCACAATTTTTTTTTGTTTGTTTGTTTTTCCTTTCTCTTGTTGTTCAGAAATTAGATGTTTATGATCTTCTTGGATCTTCATGTTGTTTAACAAAAGTTATGAGTTACTTATTGCAATTGATTGAAGAAATAGGGTTTAATCTTCTTTGAAACTACAATAATATTTTTTATTTGAATGTTCAAAGATAGTTCTTAGGTTCAGCTCGTCAAAAAATTTATTTGTTAGCAAAAACATAGAACCCATAATTTGCTGTTGCAAGGGACACCTTTTCTTTTTTTATGTATAAGATTTTCTCATGGTAAAGTCCATTGTTATTTTCTGGAAAGAAGTTCACTTTTACTTGAATGAAGCTTCTTGATATTTTTATATTTTCCTAGATCTTTTTGGTGGGAGAGAAAAAATACCTAAATCTGGACATGTGCGTTATACTCATAAAATTTGTCTAGAGTTATTTTCATAAGAAATATCAACTGATTCAGGGTCTACCTGAGGACTCGCTTTGCATGTTCCAGTGAAGTAATACTTAGAAGTTAGAGCACAGAATCTACAATGATAAAGTTAGATTGAAGTTTTATGGAACTTGTAACTTATGCTGTATTGACATGAATTTTCTTGTTAACTGGACCTGGGAAGTGCTCCAAAGTGCTCCTGTTTAGCTTTATCCGCATTGGCTCCAGTCTGTCGATAAAATCTTCTGTTGTTGGCATATTGTGTCTTGGCATCCTTATGTTTTATTGATCTACTGGATCTACAGCTTGAGAAGATTTGACTTTTTATGACAAGGCAGGAGAACAGTGCAATTGCTTAAGACTTTCGTCATTGCTCCAAGCTTCCTTAGGTTGGTTGGAGTAGAACTCTTGATCCTGATTTATTCAAATGCTATACAGTACATTTGCTGGTCGTTTTCTTTGTTCTTGTGGTGGGAATTTGGGGTAGGCGGTGAGGCTGTTGATTGAGTTCTTTAGTGAAGGATCCCTTTGCTATCTCTTATATGAAAAGGCATCTGACTTGTATTTTGCTTACTAATGATTGGCCTTAAATTGATAGATATGCTGTATTTGATGGCCGGCTTTAACTCCTGAAAATTTCAACTTAACAGTTAAGTGGCCGATAAATGTAATAAAGCACAGAAATATTATCTTATGTCCAGTATAAACCATTTGTCTACGCTATCAGATGCTAGATTATCCTATTAAGATTGCCTTTGCAAAATAAAAACTGACTAAGTTTCCCCTCATAAAACGACAAGTTCCCACCATCCATGGTCATAAGCACTAAAGAATAAAGAATACAGAATGCAGTTACATTTGAGCCAATGGTGCCATCCCGTACTCTCAGAGACAATCGATAATACCTTCTTTTTATACCCTAATGCTCGTAACGCAATATGTGGTCGTCTGATGCTACAAAATTATAATAAGATCTCTCGTCTTGCAGATCCATGTGACAGGTTTTGCCATGATTTGAGTTTCTCAAAGAAACTACCCTGGTGGTAAAAGACAGGTGTCCTGCCCATACAGAGGTATAAAATATGTACTGTTACTCATTCGCATTATGAGTGGTTTGGTTGATGTAGATGCTTTAAATAATTTCAGCAGCTTTGGCTTTGCACTGTTCTCAGTTTTGTCATCTATGTGGATCTTTTATTTCCTCTTCGAATAGTGCATGCGGATGACTTGACAGAAAGCATGAATGTTGTACCAGAAGTAGGAACTTCAGGGCCTCGTTGAAATGCACATTTTGAAACACTGCGACCTGTTTTCCTTTGTTTAATAACTGACTCTAGTGCCAGGTCCATTGGTTGTGCTGACATAAGGCACTTATTGTAACCTACATCTGAAGCAAGTTTGTTTGTTTGTTTGTTTTTTTTTTAAGATCATTATAGCAGATCCTATGTTGTATCCGTGGTCGGAACGCTGTCTTTTCCATGTCATGGAAACGAGTATGTCGACACTGTTGTCTTTCTCCAGGGTCGGATGCTCTCCCACACGCATCACGTACTTCTTGAACAAATCATCTACTATACCTTCTCCAACGTGACTTTTTCTCCAGCGCTGGCCTTTCAAGTATGTATTTTACGTAATGATCCCCGCCGGGGCCAACCCCTTCTCCGGCCAAACATGTCGAAAGTCGTTTGCTCATTCTAGTCAATCACGTAGGAGGAACAATACCACTGCAACAAAGACTGCGTTATGATTTATGGCTTGAGCATGTTGCATACACCAACATTTTAATTTAGATTCTGTTTCGTGAAAAATGCGACATTTCTGAAAAATATTTTTTAAAAAGTTATTTTCAAGAAAATAACAATATTTTCTGGTGTTTGGTTGGAATTGGAAAATATTTTTCATCATTTGGCATGAAAAATCATTTTTCTTTGTCCTCGCCTCGTAAGAGAAAGTATAGAAGAGATCAAGGATGAAGATGACAGCTTAATTTTTTTTTTTCGTTAAAATAGTACTTAGGAGTTTTCTTTTCTTTGGTCGAATAGCTTAGAAGTTCAATGGTGCATATATATCGTAATCTTCAATTCCCGCAATTCACGTCATTATCAAAATAAGGGTTTTAATTTGAACATTTTTGGCACGTTTGCAGTACTGCTCCAACGTGGCCCGGCGGAAAAACAAAAGAGCTTTGGAAAAATAAAAATAAAAAATAATACTTTGCATGGAGTGAAGGTCCGACGTGGTTCTTGAAATGTCAAGATTTCGTGGACTATCTTCGGCAAGCACGGAAGCGAGCGTTTGTATGGCCGCCATCCAGAGGAGTTATGGGATTGCGGCAATTGGCAATCGAGTCGTCTCTTAGATGTAGAGCCCAACGACGACCACGGCCAGCAAGGCGAGGCTCGTTCACTCGTGGCCCAGCCTAGCCAAGCTAGATTCGACAACGTCCAAGGCTTTGCTTGGGCTGGCAAGGCTTGGCCTGAGCTCTTTGGCCTCCAGTGACCGGCTGACGGCTAATGAAGAAATTAAAGAAGAACGAAGGAAAAAAAAAAAGGGAGAAAAAAAATTAAAGAAAGCAATTTAAAATTAATTTTCATTTGAAAAAATAAAATAAAATATTCAAATTTTGAAAAAAAAAATAAACAATGAAAAGAAATAACAAAATAACTGAAAAGAAAAAAAAGATGTGAAAGAGAGAAGGAAAGAAAGGCGAGGAAAATATTTTCTTCCCTTTTTAAGGAGTTTTTTTCGTGGGAGGAAATATTTTTCAAGACTAGTTTGTTTTCTGCCCCCAAACGCTGAAAAATCCAGAAAATGCTTTTCAGGAAGGTTTTTTTTTTCTTGAAATAAGCGGAGCCTTGATTTCCATGAATTTAAGTTCTAAAATTTGTTGAGATTTCTAGATACTCTCAAAGCATGTCTTGTGGAACGTTAAGATGGCATGTTTTATCCAACTCTTAAGATGCAGAGCAATGCAAACCTGTGATCTGTCACAGCAATATAAGATGCGCAGCGACACAAAAAAGGGTGTTCATGATGCGATTGACAGATCACTGGTTCGATGAAACAGAATGAACACGTCCAACTCTTTAGATGCACAGCAATCCAAACCTGTAATCCGTACGGTCAAGAACTTGATCATCAAGTTGTTCCCTTTGTGCCACTGAAACGGCTAGATAAGGGTGATGAAAAAAAGGAGGGGGGGGGGGAGTGGAGATGAAAAAGGGTTTTTCTCTCGAGTGTGTGCGCATGTAAGAGTTGAGAGAGAGCAGAAAATTATTTGCATTGTTCTCGCTATCGTGATCAAAAGATTGAGAGCGATTGAGAGCGCGAAGTGGTGATAAAAAAGATTGAGATTGCGAAGTGGTGATCATCTGTGATTCCGTCTTTCCATTCATCATGTGATTAGTAGTGTGTCCGACTTAGAGACCCGATATTTGTGAGGCTCTAAAGAATATCCGAACGGATTTGTTTTAAGCATGCTGCTACAAGAGGTGATCCATCAACCCCTCCTTGATTAGTTTGATTTTTGAACGAAACGCACAAATAACGGCTCTGGATATCCATAAATGGGTTTATGTTTTATTTCCGCTACGTTTGTACGTTTTAATTTGCCCCGTACATGTCCCGTAAATATCCCAACATGAAACTTGTTTTTATACCGTGCCAATTGACTTGACCCGGATGCGTTCGACTTTTTAAGGGAAAGATAATAAGTAGTTCTCGAATGTGCACCAAAAACAAATTGAACCCGTTGATCACACGGAGGGTAGAGACATAAATAGTTCTGACCCCCGGGGTCTCTATGAAGGATGTAATGCCGGTTCTTGAATTCTCATGATCCACGCGGCTCCAAAAGCACGTGTTTATTACAAGAAAGTATTTTGTGACGAATATATCACGTGTCAGGCGACGCGTGATATAATCGGCTTAAGCAAAAGTGAAATACACAATACCCACAAAGACGAGTACGACTAGTTATATGTGGCCAAAAAAGAAAGTGAGATTTACAGAGACACCCCCCCCCCCCCCCAAAATCGATCATTCCCCTTTTTGTGATGAAAGGGCCAAAAAGAGTCCTTGCGTGGAAAAGCATACACCCCCCCCCGCTTCCAATTGCCGCACACGCTTGGTCCCACGTCATTTGTAATTCCTTCCATTTCGTACTCATTTTCGGTGCTTACTCCATCTCGATTTGAGACTCTTCCTTCTTCTTTTTTTTTAAGAAATAAAACGAGATAAATAGTTCATAAAATATCGGCTCGATATGTAAAATTATTGTTCATTATAATCCATAAACGTGCATAAAAAATTTAGAGATCATATTAAATGAATTAAAAGTTTAAGAATTACATTACAAATTGAACTGAAATTCGGAAGCCACTCATGCGGTTGCTCCTTTTTAAGGCGCTCGAAATAATGAAGACCGCCGCGTTTTATCGTTTGCGCAGTTTCATTAATTTCTTCCTGTGTAACTAAGGGTGCACATGATAACGCTTCCAGAAGTAATTTCTGCTCCAGAAATGCTTATGGACATAAATCCATTTGGTAATGTAACTTATGAAATAGATTTTCGTTTGATAAAAAATTTTACTTCTGGAATAAATTTCTACTTCTGAAATGAATTTTCACTTCTGAAGTTGCTTTCCACCTAATTTAAGAAGTTAAAAAAAACTGTTTCTCAATTCAAAAAGTACTTTGTGGACAAAAAAATAATAATTCAAGAATTATTTCTTGTCTCACCCTTTTTTCGACCACCCTGCCTTCGCCAATCTCTGTAGTCGTCCACCGCAAACCACCATCAATTGCCACCCACGATCACCACCACCCACTGCCCCTCGGCGCCAACCGCCGACCACCGGCCGCCATCAACCACCACCGACTGCTACCCATCGCTGACCTCCATCAATTGCCATCCACACTCACCGTCGACTAATGCCGCCCATCACCGACGACTGCCATCGACCTCCACCCATCGCTACCCGCCGATCACCACCATCACAAACCGCTGCTCATCATTGCTTGTGACCATCGCCATCCGTCGATCACTATTATCGCTGATCGCCATCGACCATCATGGACCACCATCGTCGCCGACCTCCTTCGCCATCGTCAACCGTTGATCACTACTAGCCGCTGCCAACTACCGCCTCCTGTGGCCAACCACCGACCACCTCATCACTTGCCACCTCAATCTACTGCCAGTCATTGCCATTTTTGACCGTCGGAGTAAAAAATAAATAATATTTTTACTTTAAAAAGTAAATAATATTTTTACTTTAAAAACTCTTTCCCACGCGCATGTACAAGGTACGCGAATACCACGTTCGCCGGACTCGCATTTTCATTTTCCTTTCAATATTGCAATACCATTTCTCTCTCCCTCTCGCAGCGCGGAAAATTAAAAACCCTAATTTCCTCCGCATTTCCCCCCATCTCTCTCTCTCTCTCTCCTACGCTCTCTTCGTGACCTCCCCAGAAGGCGAAGCCACACCGCCGAGGCAATAAGGCTTCCCGCAAGTCGCCCCCTCGCGTCTTCTCATGGCGACGTCCCAGAGTGAGAGGAGCCCGTACGAGGCCTCGGGCGGGGCTGGAGGCAAGTTCAGGAAGAAACCCTACCGGAGGCACCAGGCGACGCCGTACGACCGCCCCCCGACTGCCCTCAGGAATGTGGGCATCGCCCCCGGCGACGGGGGGAATGGCTGGCTGAGGAAGATCGTCGACCCGGCCCAGAGGCTCATCGCCGCCGGCGCTCATCGGCTCTTCTCCTCCGTCTTCAGGAAACGCCTCACACAGCCTCCTCCTCCTCCACCACCGCAGCCGCCAGGTAGGCCGTCTCTGCTTCTGCTGTTGAAGTTGCTTTTTTTTTGGGGGGGGGGGGGGGGCTCTATTGTCGTAGGTTTGTCTTCTTTCCTCGGTTATTGGCCAACCGAATCCTTGTTCTGTAATTCGACTTGTTCGCTGGTTTCGCCATTGTGAAGCTCGTTTTTTGGCTTCGGTTCTCTTCTGTGCAAAATTTCTCTTAAGTAGTTTCCTCTAATGGTTTTTCTTCTTTATGAGCTGTTTAATTTTTTGTTCAATCTGGCTTCCTGATTACGAGTTATTAGTAATGCAAGGAAGTAGGGTTTTGACTGTTGAATCGGTGTTGCTTTTGGTTGGTCAGTCGTGATTATCATTATGGATGAAATTGTTGAAGCGGAAGATTTCATGAGGTTCTCACGACCTGGTACTGTAGTTAAAATGCTATACGATCTGCAAGTCAGTGTCTTTTTGCGACTTTATTTCCTTTTGGCTATTATGGGGTGATGGAAGCTCGAACCAAATGAATCTTTACATTGAGGGATTTTGGCAATAATCCCGCGCAATTTAATTGGCCCCATTTTGTAAGTCGTATTTTCATATTACTGAATATGTTCTTTTTTGGTAAATATGAACTGAAACCATTAAAGTCTTCTCAATTGACCGCCGACCCCAACCGGTTTGGGATAAAGGTGATGTCGATGTCGATGATGAACTGAAACCATTAAAAGGGAGTTCTTTGTGACACGAAATTTCATCTTTGTTTGCACTTCTTGTCTAGATGCTGATCAAGAGCTATTTCTTTACGGTTTTGCTAGCTGTTGCTGGGGAGAAAGTCTGTTCTTATTTGCTTATGGTGGCCTATGGATATACGGAGCACCATGTTTACACTTTACGTGATGCTAGACGCTGGGAAAAGCATCGTAGAATGACTTGGATATCTATGTGGCACTATAGTAGAAATTGTCGTTCAACCAAGATCTGCAGTTATTTTCAATTTTTGTAAAAATAAAATAAAATTATGAATCAGTTTCTTCACTTTTGAAAGATATTCACATGCTTTAAGTTATATTCACATTCTTTAAGTTTATGTTGGGGTGCCTTAGCTTATCTCTTTCTGAAGCATTCTGAAATTTTGCTTACAATTGTTTAAAATTGTATAGTTTTATCAGAGGCAGATCGAGATGAAAGGGACAAGCAACAAGAGACAGTCCTTCTAGTAAGATGAATACCCATTATCTTCATCTCGCGATTTCTTTTTATTGTTTTCTTTCAATTATGTGTGTTCCTAGAGTAACATTATTCCATGGAATTTTCATTTTGCTCTCTCAATTTTTATTGGTGAAGGGGTTGCTCTAGATTTTAGTTTGGTAGGTTCTAGTTAATCTCTAAAGAAAAAGGCCACTGAAAATATGTTTTGCTGAGACAGAGCTGGGGTACAGCTGCCTTCAGGGGGAAAGACTGTTAGTGGAGACAGAGTATTGGGCTGCTGACTCTACTTGTTCATTGTTTTTAGACTTGAGTCTTTTTTCGGTAATACTTCTTGGATGTGCATTAAAATTAGGTGCAGAAGAGGAACGAATTTCAGGGAAAGATGTTTTTATTTGGTGCAGTGTGCTATAATTCCATTAAATGTAGCAAAAAGTACAATTATCAGAAATTGGCATGCTGTATTGGAGATCAGGAGGTTGGGGGAGAATCTAGCTTCTTAGAAAGAAAGATGATGGAAAGTTAAGAATACTGAATCAAGTATCAAGGACACCTGTGGCTTGGAATTGGTGGGCAACTGGAAGATATTTCTCAATGAGGATGGCTTAGTGGGAAACTTATTGAGCTAGAGTTGGAGCTATTTCCTTGTCTATGTCACTGTTACTGGAACATATTTTTAATAAAAACATATGACCTTTTCCCTTTAGGTGAGTAGGAGGCTAATTTTTGGGTTGAGGTAAGACAATTGTGGCTGTTGTGTTTCTTCTTTCAGTGTTCAGGTCCTTAAGAGATGTAACATTGGGATGACAAAAGAAATGTTTGTGACTTCCTAGTTCTTTGAAGTTGTTTGCTTCAATTCAACATTAATCCCGGTAGCATACTGTAGCTGTCATTTCTAAAGAGCAAGAAGAGATATAGCACTTTAGAAATGACAACCTTTTCCTGGTACTAGATTAACATCAGGTCTCATTAATTCTACTTATATAGCACTCAAATATTGATAGAAGTAACCGTGGTGGACATCTGGTAACATCGTTGGCAACCAGAGCTTTGCTCTGGTTCTCTTGATTCTGCCATGTGTTGAGTAAGAGGCATGATGCTTCAGTCCACCAGCCAAATGAAGTTTTGGGGTTTATAGTTTTTTTTTTTTTTTTGGCTCTGCCTATGTCTAAGGTTATGGAATGTATATGATAGAATTTAAATTGTACAGGGACAGTGCTATAATCTATCTTCTATTTGATCTAGGGCACCTCAAGAGAGCAAGAAGTGGCCATCAGTGAAGTTCAGCAACCAGCTTCTACTTCTGAGGGAGGCTGTTTTACTGAGTTGGAGAAAATTTTAAAACAGAAGAGCTTCACCAGGCAAGTAATTGTAGATATGATAGATATTTTCAGCTTGTGGCGTAATTTTTTCGAGTTTGTCTTTTGGGTGTCGTTTGTGATTAATTATGAATTTGTTATTAAACTGTAGAGAGGACTTATGCAGGAATGTTACACTTAATGATTTAACCTTTTATTTTTCCATGACCTTCTTTTTTTACATAGTGCCTCTCTTAAAAATAGTCATTTTTCTTATTTTAGTATGGTGTCATTTTTTGATGACTAAATTGTGGACAGTTAAAACACATACAACCGAAGAATATTCACAAAGGCACCTTTTGCAGCCATGATGGGGTTGCACACTCCAGACCAAACTCCTATTGTGTGTCGTGGTGGATCATTACTGGACTCTGTTAGTACTATTCTAGTGTTATGTAAACCATTGCACCTTTTGATCCATTGTGAGGTCTATTGCCTATATTAAATACGTACCTAATTGGTGGGATGAATATGGTTCACAACAGTTTTGCCTCTAAATTAGTCTTCTTCTTTTTGTTGGTTATACGTTAATGTCAGCTGACATACAGTTGTCGTCTTTTGATCCATTAAGTGATTTCTCTTGCTAATCTTTTTTTATGGTGAAATTTGCGATTAACTGCACAGATCGGAGATTGATCGGTTGACAGCATTACTCCATGCTAGAACTGCTGATATACACATTGCAGATGAAGGGAGGAAGTCAGAAGATTTCCCATCAAAGTCAATCAATGGGAAAGAAGAAGTATCAGACATTATTGGACAAGACAATGGCAGCGAAAGCCAGCTTACCAAAACTCATGTCAGTTCAACAGGAAATTTCTTTGAAAATGAATTAAACTGATCTGCACTTTTGATGTGGTAGAGGTATTAAATGGCATAGTTCTGAAGTGGGCATGTACTTTTATAGGTCCTTGACGAGGATGTTGCATCGCCAGCAGAGCTTGCAAAAGCGTACATGGGCAGCAGGCCTTCAAAAGTGGCCCCATCTATTCCGGGAACTCACACTCAGAAAATCAGAGAAGATTCGACAATGTTTGCTTACTCACAGCATGCTTTGAAATCCCCAGTTATGTCACTTGTCCCTAGATCATCGCCTCATTTAGGGGCTCTTGAAAATGGATATATGACACCAAGATCCCGCGGCAGGTCTGCAATATACAGCATGGCACGGACTCCATATTCCAGAGTTCTCCCTGCTCCTCCTCCCAAGGTCCTTATTTTGGCATAGAATTTCTATTACATAGGAACTTTTGACATTGTCTAACTGATATAATTTTCCAGAGTGTTGAGCCTGTAACTGATGGCTATAGGGGACCTTCCTCATCACAAGCATGGGATCATGGCAGAGTTTCTGGATCTAATGTACTTTATCATTCTGATTGTCAAATTTTATTCACCTGGACTGTAGATTGCTATTATTCCTTACGCATATTTTCTTGAATGCAGGCTTTGAAACGAAGAAGTTCAATATTTGAAAATGATATAGGCTCTGTGGGTCCCATACGAAGAATTCGTCAAAAACCAAATCTTTTGTCTCAAAGGAAGTGGAGTTTGCCAGTCTCTGGAGCTGGAGTTACTCAGTTTTCTGATCACCCTTCCTTAAGTGGAAAGCTGCTTTCTTTGGGTGAAAAGAACAACTTCACTGATCAGTCAGTTGACAATGAGGACAGTGATATTCCTGTCAGAAACATGACCTCTACTTCTTCCAAGTCTAGTGTAATGGCTTCCAAAATACTGCAGCAACTTGATAAAATAGTGTCGCCACCCAAAGAGAGAGCATCCGATCTCAAGCTTGCCAGTGCAAGTGAAAAATTACCTTCAAAGTTGTCTCCATCAAAATTGCGTGGCCAGGCTCTTAAGAGTCTTGAGCATATTGATTCGTCCAAATTCCAAGAGATTGTTCGAGATAGCAATAAATTAGATGATTCAGCTGGAAGCTTGTTGCATGATGGCGGAGAGGCTACCTCGCGGAAGCCAGATAAAGTTGGGCAGAATGGTCCATCTACCCTTTCTATTTCCAATATTCCTGCCATGAATGGTTTGGATGATAGAGTTTTGGGTAAGAAGAACGATGTTATTGGCCCTCTTAAATCTGCAGATTCCAATTCGACGAATTTTCTGGGCCATTCGTCATCACGACAGAGCCGGGCATTCAAAATGAGTGCACATGAGGTGAAAATTGTGCTTTTTTGTGGATGTTCCCTTAACTAAATTTTCTATATTTTCCTTTCGTCGTCTTTGAAGGTCTCTTAATATATCTTTTATTAGGTATAGCCTTTTTAGATTCTAGCATATAGCACTCATGTTCATCCTTTAGTGGAGCAACAACACAACATTTTTTGAAAAAAGGAACGGTTTTGTGATAAGTAATCTTCATTTCGGATAAAGGTCTTGCAAGGCAGAGATTGCTAGTTCTCTCTCCATCTAACAGACGTACAATCATAGAGTTAAGATCTCTGTTCTGTAGTTATCCTTTTTAATCTTCAGCTTATTTTTAAGGGGTTCGCTTTGGTGCCTTACAAGGGAATTTGTTTTGATTTTTGAGGTAACAACGTTTTATATCTCAATATTAAGGTTGGGGAGATAGGTGGACTTGCTGTTCCTTTTTCATTGTATCTACACAACCTTTTGTTGATGTCTCCGTTAACTTTATTTAGGGATTCTTGTTTTTAGGATTTCTTCGATTTGGATGATGATGGTCATTCCAATGAGATGCCAAGTTGCACTTTGGTTCAAGGGAGAGAGAAGCTGGAGACCTCAGCGATGGATTCCAAGCAAGCTGCTGCTGAAGCTATCAAAGTTGAGAAGTCTATGCCTATTTCTGAAGTAAATTCCCCTGCACCTGTTTTGAAGGAGAAAAGTGATGTGGGAACTAATGATATGTTGAGTTCAGGCGGAAAGAGTGCCAGTCTTATCTTTCAAAGTGTGCCTGTGGTCAGCACAGCTGTCCAATCGGATGTACAAGCTACTCAGACGACCTCAAAGTTTGATAAAACTGGTTCAGAGAGGCAGTCAAATGCTGTTTCACCCGTCTTTGGTTTGGCTTCATCTAATGAACAGAATGCCGTGCCTACCGCCTTTGGCTTTGGCCTCATTAATGGATCCGTGATGGAAGGTAATAAGGTTCCCCAGTTTCCTTTTGCTTCTTCCTCTTCATTTGGTGGATCAACTCCAAAGTCTGGTATCCCATCTGATACAAAATCAGAGAGCTCAAGCAGGTCAGTGCACATGTCATTACCGGCAATAAGTTTCTTTTTTATTCTTCGACTGTCTAATCCATCAACTTGTATCTTGTTCTTTCAGTAGCTTTTGTTGTTTTTTTAGAAAAAGTTTAGTAAAATAGTGTGGGCTTTGTGCTGATGGCTATTTAATATTGACTCCTGTTGTGAACATGGAGTTTCATGAAATTTTAGGTTCCTTGCATCAAGCCATAAGTGTGTATTTCTCGGCAGTTATGCATGGGCGATGCACTTGACATGGCTGATGCCAAATGGCATCTGTAATATAAAATGCTGGTGCTTTCGTCAAGAATGCTTTTTTTGGTTATGGGAACTGCAGTTGTTAATGAGTTTGCTTCTAGTATGACATAATAGAAAGTTTAGGGATTTGAAGAAGTATAGGCATTTACCTCCTCCAGTTTACTGGCTGGTACCGGTGGCTAATGCTTGAGGCCTGAAAGTGAGTTGGTAGTTTTTGTGCGAGTTTTGGTAATTTCTTAATTTCTCTGTAAATATTGGAAGGTGATAGTGTTTGACAGCATGCTGCACGGTTTTCAGTTTCTCTAGCACTGCGTGATTTAATTTTTTCCTTCTTATTGTATAAACTTTAGCTTCCTTCCTTTAGTCCACTCAATGTTCATTTTGAGAAATCTCATCATATATGAGGTTTTGATATTTCAAGGGTGAAAATGATGATCTTGGTTAAGATTGTGCAACCTGTATTCGGAAGAGGATAAGTAGAATGTTTACAGTTTGTTCAATTTGCTGCCTGCAGCTTTTTAAGTGTTGCTGCTGGCCCAACTGTTACTGCAAAAGTTCCTGAATTCAAGAAAACTGATGATGAGAAAGATTTGAAGGATGGAGTGGTATCTGCTACACCTGAGCCTACTTCTACGGGATCTGGGGCAATATCATCAGCTTCAGCTGCACTCCCATTTGGCATTCCTCCTGAGTCTATTACCTCTAGCCCGTCAACCTCACCTATATCGGTGGAGTTAAGTGCCAGTGTAACTCAAAAGCCATCCAGCGGCCTTCCTTTCACTACTACTACTAATGGCGCCAGTATTGCCGTCCAAACGTCAACCAGTGCCACCACTGCTAGTCTATCTATATCAACATCAGCACCGTCCTTTCCAGCTTCTTCAATCTTCAAGTTCGGGTCCTCTGTGCCAACTTTAGATTCGCAAGCGGCGCCTACCCCATCCTTTCCTCCGGGAGAAGCCAAGACCAAGGTGGACACTGACTCTGGAAATGTCACCAGCGATTTTTTTTCAGGTCCATCTTCTGTAAATGCCACCATTGGAAGCAGCATCTTCGGGTTCAGTGCACCAGTTTCTACATCAACTTCTGAGACCAAAAAACAGGTTTCTTCGTTATTTGATGCTGCCAATGGTTCACAACTTCCAGCATCTGCCTCTGGGATTGCAGTACCAGCTTTGACTCAGAGTGCCTCAGTTCAATCTGGATCATCTGCGGTATCTTTTTCATATGGATTGTCTGGGAATACTGAAAGCTCTTTGTTTGGTTCATCTTCTGCACCAAAACTGTTCTCTGGGCCATCGTTTGGGATGAGTTCTGCTTCCTCTTCAGCGACGAATTCTGTTAGTACAGGTAGCAACGTTACTTCAAATGCATTTAGTTCTTGGCCGTCATTGGCATCTCCTGTATTTGGTACCTCATCAGCATCTCAATCGACCAGTTTTTCTTTTAGTTCACCAGCGGCTTCTGGCAGTCACATTTTTGGATCAGCAGGTTCCACTTCTGCTTCAAGCAGTAGTGCGATTTTTGGAGCAACCAGCGTGACGACTACTTCTAATGGTACCCCAATTTTCGGGACAAGCGGCAATTTGTCTGCTTCCACTGGGGCCCCCATTTTTGGATCAACCAACGCCTCAACTGTTTCCCCTTTATTTGGATCAACCAGTGCCTCTCCCATTTTTGGATCAACTGGCGCTTCTTCTGCTTCAGCTTTCTCATTCACATCTGCTGCTTCGAGCACTCCTTCAGTGCCTGTTTTTGGTAATTCTAATCCTGTGCTCCCCTTTGGTTCGGCACCCTCAGGCAATAATGATCAGATGAATGCGGAGGATAGCATGGCTGAGGACACAGTGGTGGCAACTACTCCCTCAGTTTCTGTGTTTGGCCAGCAAACGATCTCACCACAACCTCCGACTTCATTTATGTTCAATTCACCAGCTTCAACGGTGGCTAACCCTTACCAATTTGGAGGTCAACAGAACTTGGCCACCCCACCGAATCCTTCCCCGTTTCAGGCTTCTGGCAGTTTAGATCTTGGTGGAGGGAGCTTCTCACTTGGAGCCGCTGGTGAAAAGTCTGGTCGTAAAATTGTAAGAGTTAAGCACAATAGGCCTAGGAGGAAATAGGGCAAATTTTACTTTGGTGCGGCTAGTGGATTGATGTCCAGGACCTTGGTTATTTGGGATCGGTTGGCAATGGTTGGAGATAATAATTTGGTCGGAGGAACTGGGTGTTCCTTGTGATGAGGTAACTCTTGGTCGCAGTGATGGTCAACGAAGCCTCACCAGGCTTCGCCTTTGTCCTCTATTATTTGCCTTTCAAATTTTCTCCTTATGCATTTTCCTTTCCTTTCTTTTCTTTTTCCTCTTTTTCCGCGACGTAAGTTGTCACAATTTTGTATCTGACATTGTAGCGAATTTGTGGACCTCTTCTTGTACTAGTATGTGTACTAGCCTCATGGTCGTAGGTGGAGATTGTCTGCCCCACTTCTCTCTCCTACTGCGCACTCCTGATATGTGTAACATAAAGGAAATCATATTTGTCAGCTTAAGAAAGCCGCCGGTTAGGTGGTTTCTCTCTCTTCTTTTTGTCATTGTTGATAGTAATGATGCAATGCAATAGTGGTGTGATTTCGTTTTTCGGTCCACTGGTTTGAATTCTGTTCCGTGCGTTTGTCTAGATTTGGCTAAACTCACCTGACTTGCAGAAGAAAACAAAGAAGAGGCAGGCAAAACCTTATTTTGGATTTGGTTTATACCGTTTGCAACTGGATGGATCTTCCATGAAAACTGTCGGATTTATATCCCCATCATCCCTCTGCCGTGAAGCTTTGTTTGCAATGCCTGCAAAAACGGTGGGGGAAAAGCATTCCTACCTTTGGAATGCTGACTCGATCTAAAAATGCGGCTCCGGTCTATTCAATCGAAAAGCCGGAGACCATGTAGCCCCCCACCCCCTCTGTTTACTAGAGCATGTCCTGGTGCCCTGTGACGTATGTAAATTTCTCCATGTCCTAATATTGCTTAAGAGATCAAATGGACTTCATGAATTATTTATTAACCTTCGACAAATTATGGCTCTTGGTGGATTTGTTAAAGCTAGGAACAACTTTAGAAAATTAGCTTTTGGAGCTGTGATGGTTAAATATGCGACTTTGTTGAGGGTTATTAAATCATGTAGAGGGTCAAAAGTGGCTACACGAGTTAGAACCGATGGAAAATGCCTTGACGGTTTATATGAACATTTCAAACTTGTAGAAAATATTGGTCTCCGCAAAATCCGAATATGTTGCGGTATAATAATTTTACTTACTTTAATAAGCATAAATGATTGGAAATTAGCATCTAAGTTATTATCCAAGATTGACGGTGAAAAATGCAATGCTCTAGTATTTTTCGAGCAAGATCAATATGCCCAAAAATGATGTGAAAAATATTAGCATTGCATTTTTGAACCGATTAGACAAGCAAAAATCTCATTGGAAGTTGACGAATTGATAGCCTTGGAGCTCAAATTCGGTCAGTTGAAGCAAAACGGCCTCCTAAATAATACTTACCGCCTTTGGCCATGACTGATGATGGATTTTAGTGATTTGGGATCCTTTAGTTGGATTTTTCTTTTTCTTTTTTGTGTGTTTTATTTTTCCATTTTTTTAAACTATTAGTGACATTTTTGTAATTTTGGAATTGCGGTTTAGAATCCTAGTAGGGATAGGGTTAACATCTGATATCTAATGTGTTTTATTTGTGTTTTGAGGGGATAAATTATCAATATTGAATTTTGAGATTTCCTTTCACGTTTTGCGTACTATCGTTTCTTATTACACTTTGCGCTGTTTCATGTGATATCAAAGCCTATGATGATTAGCAGAAGAAGCGATGGTCTTCGTCACGATGATCAAGAAACTGGAGCCTTGATCCTTGGGATGATGTGCTGCAACGTTCACAATAGCGTCTAATGAAACGTCTTGATCAACGAATTGATCAAATATTTCATCGAATCGAAGAACGATTTCATGAAATGGTATATCGATTTGAAGCTCTCGGCGTTGATGTGAATCGAAATAGGCAGCATGATAGAAAGTCGGGTGTAGATGTTTGCTTGTGGTGACCCTATCGATAGAGCTGTTCATATTCGCAGGCAGAATAACCCTTTGTTTTCAGAGAGTTCGGAAGAAGAGGAAGACAAATTTGCTGACGAAGAGATTGCTGACTATGGAGGTAGGCATTGCTATGGGAGACTTCAAAGGGGATATGATGGAAGACGACGTTATGATGATTGTGAAGGCAACGACTTTAAATTAAAGGTCGATATACCTTATTTTAATAGAGGCCTGAAAATAAAAGATTTTCTGGATTAGTTTGCTGATATTGATAAGTTCTTCGATTATATAGAAACCCCTAGCAAAAAACGAGAACGATTAGTGGTCTATAGGTCAAGGGGGGTGCATTTGCTTGGTAGGAGAGATTGCAAAATAGAAGGGAGCGATAAAGAAAAGAGAGAGTTCGAATTTTGTGACATTTTCGATTTTCGACCCATATTCAAAATTTATAAATAGAATGGATATATTTCATTGAGACGCTTTAGTTAAATCTTATTCAAGGCCGATCAATTCGAGATGACTAATCGAATGGGAAAGACTAACTAGGACTTTAAAGTACGTGGACCTAATATGTCGATACACGTATCTCCTAATAGCCACATGTCGGTCTGAGCATTTGCTAAAGTCGTTATTAAATGAATGTGGTCATGAAAATGAATTTTCGAACTTGAACAATCCAATCTTCATAAATATCGCGATTGAGTTTTGGACACCGTATTCTAGGTTTCAGAATTGGCAGTATCACTCTGGAGTGTTGCGAAGTAAAGCAGAATTGAAAAATGACCGTTCCACCCCTAGCTCGTGTTTAACTCCCTAGATCTTAGGTGGATGTGTCTATTTGGTAAGGGTGTCAAGCCGGGTTAGTCTCATAGTTCGTGTTGCTTGTCTTATAATTTTATCCAGTTCCGATAGCTCGTTTTTCAAGAAAGTGTCAAATCATATCACATCCATCACATCAATTCAACAAGATGTCAAATCTCACCTTTTTAGTGTCACATCTCACCTTTTTATGACATCAAGTCCTTGTCTCATCTATATCAATTCTGACATCATAATGAGTCTCACTTTTTGTCTTATCTTCATTAAAAACCCCAAGTATGGCCTTCCTTTTTGTCCCATCATCATGGCAACTATGACATCATTCACTTTTTCAAGACTTCACATCCCATCCCCCATCTTTTCAAGGCTATTATTGTCTTTCTATGACACAATTTTCTTTTTCCAAGCTACCCACATCACCTCACTTGTAATTAAATCTCCCACTTTTGAAAACTTAGTCATTTCCAATTATCTTCCCAAAAACCTATCATCATTTCAAGTGTCTTCTTCCCATTAATGCATATGACAATTTGTTTTTCGCATGCACATGTCAAGTCTAAGAAAAGGATTTTGGAATTTCTATTTTTGTAACTATGAAGACAATGAGTCCTTCTTGCTCCCTTTTTCCTTTCTAATCCCCCAAACAACCGACCACCATCCCTCCTCCCCTCTCACTCTCACTTGCTCTCTCCCTTCTTCACTCCTTCGCCGCGCCACTATTGTCCCAACTGTCGGTCGCTCTTGGCCAGTCATCTCACCACCACGACCCTGTCCGTAGCCTTCACTATCTCTTGGTCTCTATCTCTCGCTCTCCCCCGGACCTAACCTCTCGCTCGGCTCCCTCTTCCTCTCGACCTCACACCGATCCACCACCGCCACTACTTAACCCCGGCGTCGCTCACCATCATTCGGCCACCACATCACAGCCTCTCTCTCTCTCTCTCTCTCTCTCTCTCTCTCTCTCTCTCTCTCTCTCTCTCTCTCTCTCGTGGTCGAGCGCACACCATCGCCATGGTTGCTTCATGCTACCATCATCGTTCGTGCTCTACCGCCTCACCCTTGAACTTTTGTGGGAGTGTATACGTTCAGCAGGTGACCACCATTTGGATGGATGTGGGAGATGTTGTCTGGAAAAAGCATTAGTATGAGGCATGGAGGTGGAGGGATGGAGAGAATCTATCTAAGGCACTGTTTGGTTTTGATATTCCCTTTGAGGTTCTGTGTGCTCTGGATCCATATGCTGTTCCTCCTGATGGCGCATTAGTGGATTCTAAGGCCGGGCTGCCAGAGTCCGAGGAGGATGATTTTTGGGAAGAGGGTCCCTATGTGTACTATGCAAATAAACTAGAGGAAGAACAGATGGTGATTGACTTGGAGATTGACCCATCTGGCCTACTTCTTAAGGAGCTCCCGCCTACTAAGGGGAGCGATGTGGATGACCCCTAGATTTGAGTTAACTCCCCTCTTATGAATCATTTTTTATGAGAGCTAATGAGAACTGTAGCCTGCAACCTTTTTGATTTTCTTTTTTTTTTTTGGTTATCCATGGGTATGTTTGTAAGATTGAATGGTGTAAGACAACTTGGTGATGTTTAAAGTTGATTGTTCTGTCTTAATGTTCTCTCTCTTTCTCTATCTCGTTTGTATGCGTGTATGGAGATTTGATCTGTTTCCGTCGCAAGAACTCTAAGTAGGAAAATATCAGTCGGCGACTGTCGCGACCCTCTGAAAATATTTTTATTATTTCTAGGGGTTAACGGATTATTAGGTTAATTAGATTTGACTAACCTAACGCGGACCCTCCCAAGCCCTACCGAATCGCAACTTTGGTTTTTGTTTAAATGATTTTGAAATTTGGAGTCGCCACTAATCGTTCTTGGTAGGTCGATTAGAAACCTAAATAAATTAGCGGGAGAACTAATTTATTCCTGCGAACCAGAGATTAGGAGCTCGGGGACTTGGTTACACTAGTTAATTAAAACTAATGCCCTTTCAGTACCTTAATTTCATGGATATCCTAATTCGGCAACTCAGGCTTGGTTTATTCCTAAGGCTCTAGTAGGGTATTCTCTTTTGTATTTTCACTTTTTAAATAGGATGCATGGATGATATATATTTTTATTTGTTATATTTTTTTAAGTGTTAAAGATTCCCTGAAGCCGAAAGAGGGAGTGTGTTAACGACTTCTGTGCAATATTACAACCTACTTATCTTTTAGGTCTGATGATTCAAAAATTAAATTATAGGAAGTACATGACAATGAATAAACACCTCCAATGGGAGGCCTAGCATTGGCTTGGCTCTTCCCTTTGGGATTTAAGGTACAGGTATTTAAGTTGCAAGTATTTAAACTACTGTAAGTAAAAACCTCCAATGGGAGGCTAAGCATTGGCTTGGCTCTTCCCTTTGGGATTTAAGGTATAGGTATTTAAGTTGCAGGTATTTAACTACTGTAAGTAAAAACCTCTAATGGGAGGCTAAGCATTGGCTTGGCTCTTCCCTTTGGGATTTAAGGTACATGTATTTAAGTTGCAGGTATTTAACTACTGTAAGTAAAAACCTCCAATGGGAGGCTAAGCATTGGCTTGGCTCTTCCCTTTGGGATTTAAGGTACAAGTATTTAAGTTGCAGGTATTTAACTACTGTAAGTAAAAACCTCCAATGGGAGGCTAAGCATTGGCTTGGCTCTTCCCTTTGGGATTTATGGTGCAGGTATTTAAATTGCGGATGGACTTTGTCCTCTCCATTCTGGGGTATGAATTCTTTAAAATGAAATACAACGAATTGATTCAACAATTTGAAATTTGTTCGCGCTTGAGGACTCCTCCAAGCCGATTTTGTGCTTCCACAGGGTTGACCATTGATATAGAGCTGCGGCTTCCTGACATAAAATAAAGTGAAGTGTCAGTATACAAAATATGTGCTAATCTGCACCTAAAACCAGAAGAGTGGAAAGAGTACTTATCTCCCATTTTTTGGGAGGGATTTCTATAATTGATTTTCGCTCTCTATGTTCCCAATATAGAGAGTTTCTTTTGAATTAAGAAAGACTTTTAGTCACAGATCAGTTGAGAAATCGGTGGACAGCTTAGGAGCTTGTCTGGGCCGATTTTTGCATATCTACGAGATTTTTGCTGTTGACGTAGAGATATCCTTCTCCTGACATAAAATATGGGGAAAAAAAGAGATGGAGAAAGTGTATACAATTTGTGCTAATTTGCGAGTAAAATCATAAATAAATGAATAAATAAAAACACTTAGCTCGAATTTGCTTGCTCGTTGACGAGGATGAACTCTTGATTTATATTGATCGATGAAAGAATTTGTGATGATAACCCCTAGCTTTAAACTCCCATCATCTTCAAAATTCTCTCTCTTTTGGTATTTTCTTTTTCTCGAATTTTTCTTCAATCTCCCAAAACTCTCTCAAACATCCAAAATTTCCTCTCCAAAAAATTCTCCCAAACACTTCAAATTTTCTCTCCCAAGAATCCTTTCTCAAGCTCACTTCTTCCTCCTTTTATAACCTACTCATCTATCTCCCATTCTAATTTTTCCACTAACTCTATCTCCCATTCTAATTTCTCCACTAACTCTTCTTCATTTTCATCTTCCATTCTCCATCTCTATCTCACATTCTAATCTCTCCACTAACTCTTCTTCATCTTCATCTTCCCTTCTCCATATTTATCTCCCATTCTAATTTCTCCACTAACTCTTCTTAATCTCCATCTTCCCTTCTCTATTCTTATCTTCCATTCTAATTTCTCTACTAACTCTTCTTCATCTCCATCTTCCCTTCTCTATTCTTATCTTATTTTCTCCATCCATTCTTCTCCAACTTCTCTTCTTCATCTCCTCTTCTTCATCTTCCCTTCTCTATTCTAATTTATCCACTAACTCTTCTTTTTATTATTTGTAAAATAATCATTCAAGAGTTAGGTATTTGCACTCTAGTCCTTGAATTTTAAGTATTTACAATTCAGTCCCTGAAAAAAATATATTTCTTTAAGTCCAAATCTCCTCACAATTTTTGACACACCAAAATTTACCACATGTCAAATTTAAGCTCATTTCTTGTCGCTGAAAATAATGCATAATTTAATTAAAGCCCTTTTGCAAAATTAAGTCATTCTGGGTATAATTGGGCCAAGATGAAAATTTAAAATATTAGAAGACAATGTCACAACTCATAAAAAGTGAAAGTTAAAAATAAGTTGACTCAAATTAAATTTTTTTAGGCCCGATTCGAGATTATACTCGTGAAGGAACACGTGACTCGAATTGGATTTTTCTGAATTTGCGATGGCCAATATGAAAATAGATTTAAAATAAAAATATTAACTATCTTTGTGTATTTTTTGGCCTCAAATGTTATTTTTCCAAAATTTTCAAATATTTTTGTATTTTTTTTAAAAAAAATTAAAATATATATAATATGAAAAATTATTTTTTGGTCAAAATTCGTTCCCTAGGCTTGGCTAAGGTTCCCAAAGTTGATTTTTCAATTTTATGAATTTTTATGGATTTTCTATTAATTTTCGAAAATAAATAAATAAAAAATACGTAAAAATACTGAAAATATGAAAAATCGTTTTTTGGTCAAAATTGGTTCCCTAGGCTTGGCTAAGGTCCCCAAAGTTGATTTTTCAATTTTATGAATTTTTATGGATTTTTTATTACTTTAGCAATAGAAAAAATGATTAAAAATCAGGTGTCAACAGCTGCCCCTCTTTGAAAGGAAGCTCGGTAGAGGTTCATTTCAAAGACGAGATGACACCTGAATTATAATCGACTCAATACAAGGAAATAAAAAGAGTCGTGACATGAATGTTCCACTGAAAATGAAATGAGAACCTAAGGATTCGTTATATAAAAAAAACTTTAGGGTGGTTGAACTTGAACCCGTATGGTGGATCAACCCATGGTAGATTCCTAATAAAAGGATTCTACTGATTAAAAATTGAATTAAAATTTGACCCGTATGGTGGGTCATACCATTTGACCCATATGGTGGGTCGTACCATGGTAGATTCCTAATAAAAGGATTCTACTGATTAAAATTTGATTGAAATTTGACCCGTATGGTAGGTCACCCCATGGAGATACCTGTAAGAAGGACTTGGTGCCTGTAGAAAGGACTTGGTGTCTGTAAAAAGGACTTGTGCCTGTAAGAAGGACTTGATTTGCCTGTAAGAAGGACTTACTTTGCCTGTAAGAAGGACTTTGTGCCTGTAAGAAGGACTTGCGTTGCCTGTAAAAAGGACTTTGTTTGCCTGTAAGAAGGACTTTGTTTACCTGTAAGAAGGACTTTGTTTGCCTGTAAGAAAGACTTGATTTGCCTGTAAGAAGGACTTGATTTGCCTGTAAGAAGGACTTTGTGCCTGTAAGAAGGACTTGATTTGCCTATAAGAAGGACTTGGTTTGCCTGTAAGAAGGACTTAGTTTGCCTGTAAGAAGGACTTGATTTGCCTATAAGAAGGACTTTGTGCCTGTAAGAAGGACTTGGTTTGCCTGTAAGAAGGACTTGATTTGCCTATAAGAAGGACTTTATGCCTGTAAGAAGGACTTGGTTTGCCTGTAAGAAGGACTTGGTTTGCCTGTAAGAAGGACTTAGTTTGCCTGTAAGAAGGGCTTGGTGTACCTCAAAGGGTGCCATTCTGAAATCTGGGGAGACCAGGAATCCTACGGAAGCTCAAACCCAAATTATATTCTCCTGTCGCTTTAGGAATAAACCAAAGAGGCAGAGATCAAAAGGTCTCGAACATTTCTGTCCTTAAGACAAATCATGCTTTATTGAAGAAGGTGGATACCTATATATACCGCAATGGATTCGAGTACCCCAACAACCGTCAGAATTCATTCTCTTGAAAGGTTCAGGTTGAAGATATACTTACCTGAGAATTTGGAAGAAATGCTTGGTGGCTTCTCGACAACCAGGCTTGTTCATTCAATAATCGCCAAATGAATTTCAAGACTTTTGAAGGTAACTCAAACACCGGGAATGTGTTGCCTGTCAGGCAATGTCAGAGCTAACATGTGCAAGCATTTTCATCAATGCGTTCATTGGTTCATACAAAATTGTTCAGCTAAGTTGGCAATGATTAGCAGTAGTCTGTGTGATAACTCATGATGCAATCAATCAAAATGTGGATCATGCAAAACTATTCTGTCAAGTTTGCATTACCAATTCTATTTAAGGAGGTTCTCATAATATGAACGCCTCGAATGTAATCTGAATGGGGGAATTTAGTCCGAAGGGGCTTTCTCTCACTCTAGAGAAAGGCTGTTTATCTGTAGATTAAAATGTTAGACCCGTGTGTAGAAATGGTTTAACTTTCCTCATCCTGTTATGCCCCATTTTGCACATTTGATGTCTCCTATGCAGTTTATGCTCTAAGTTGGAGTTGGTAAATTAAACATGCGGAATAATCATACATAATTCGTGAAATGTGTAAACACAATGCAGATGTGACAATTTTTTAGCATAATGTGTGTTTATATAATGTGCAAATATGGGCGGATTTGAATTGCCCCTGGTATGTGGGCGGACCGAACAAATTGGGAAGCCTACTCCTTATGTCGAGGGGCGGTTCATCTCAACTTTGCCCCTGTGCGATGAAGCATATGGGTGATGGAGCATTTCGGTTTGCTTAATAACAGCGACCGCCGTGGTTTAGTGGTTGAATGCCCCTGCAAAAAGCAGAGAAATTATTCTTGAAATCAAACGAGATAAGGAAGACGTATTTGCTTTTTTTGCTTCAGAACTTGTGATTAATTTGCCCCATTTTTCACCAAAATAGATCTTGTCAGATGATCATAATTTTCTTTTGGATTTGTCTCCTTCAACATGTTAAATGTTAGTGTAAATATTTCCTGTAGAAAGAAAAGGAGACATGTCAACCAGTATTAAAAGGGGTAAATTGGAAACGATACTGATTTACCTTTCGTCTTGAATGCCTTGCACGAGTCTCTTACCAATTTTGCTGGATTGAATTTTCCTCGACTTTTGTTAGGCACCTCACCATTATCGCAAGACTATAGTAAAATACTGAATTTGATATTACTCGTCGAGTATTCCTGTTTTTTGGTAAGGTCGTCAAGTATTCCTGTTTGTTAAAAAAAATGCACAAAAAGTTGTTTCATTTATTTATAATACATACAACATTCCCCACCCTCGGGGATCGAACTCGGGATATTTCGAACCTACTGTCATCCCCCATACCATTCGGTCCATTGGACCGTAGGTGTCCATGGGGCTATCCTTTCAAAGGTTAATCTTTGGGGATAAAACAGCCCTGTTGTATCACCTTGGGCCATGTTACGGTATTTCTCGAGATAATTTGCAATCCCTGTTAAGAATGGAATAAAACAATTCAGGACTTGTGATGATTATGAACAAATTAGAACGATACAGAATTACCTATGTCTGAGATTTGTTCGGGTCTCTCGTTCGCACTTTCCTTTGTCTGAAGCTGTTCATTCCGTGGTAATGTCCACGAGTTGATTTGCCCCAATTTAGTCCAACCAAGGAATTTCGTTTTTGGGTCTTTTTGCAAATTCCTGAAAATATGAGGGGTTTAATTTTAAAACATGGGTAGTTCGAGGGTAACTTGAAACGATACGGGTTTACCCTTTGGATTTACGCGGATTTCTTCTCGATATTAATTTTTTCGAGTTTGGTGCGGTAACGGCTCCGAGCATTTAATAAGGGGGAAAGGGAAATGATTACTTCTAGCTTGTGCATTGATTTTGGACATCGATAAAAGGTGAGAACGTGCGATGAAACTAAGTAGACGTATTCGTCCAGGTTTGATCTTCTTCCCTTTGCAGGTTCTTGAGTGATCAGCTAGCGTTGTTTCGGATCAGGTACGCGTCGGCTGTGTTGCAGGTCCCGTGATCACTAGTTTTGAAATACAGGATCCGTATGCACATTAAAGCCCTGGTGCTTCATCAGCATCAAATTGCCTGATCATGGCGGCGAGTTCGTCGCCAATGCCACTTGCCTGGTGATGATACCTCACCTCCTCCTCAGAAGGCATCCATGCTGGTCCCATAGTCTCGGTCTTTTTGTGTCTTGCTCCAACAGAACTTGATCCTGCTATGAACTGATCTAACTCACCTCTTAAACGTGCATTTTCGATCCTCAGAAAATGTATTTCATCGAGGGTGAGGAGAGTATTGCAGTTGGGGTAGGTGGCGGAGGCAAAAGCCTCTTTATATATCTTGTTCTCCGCTCGGAGGTTTTCATTTTCAACTCTTAGAAATTCGGCTTCGTTGTGCTCATGACGAGTCTTCATTCGGGTTCGTCTATTTTGAAACCAGAACTTGATTTGCGAAGGTTCAAGTCCTAGCTCTTGACTCAGTTCCATTTTCTGTTTGCCGCCTGGCATAGGGCACGTTCTGAAGAAATCTTCAAGTTTTCGTACTTGCTCCTCAGTATGGCGACGGTAACGCTTCTTTTGACCTTTACCGTTGTTGTCCTTATCCTTATCGGGCTCTTGGACGTCGTCGGTGGAAGGGCCGGACTCCATAGGCTCGATCCCAAACATGGCTTCGAACTCTTCCTCTCCCATATTCAGCAAGTAACGATAACTTTCAAGTGTGTTGGGTTGAGACATCTTTGATTTGGTTAACGATTTCTCAAAGTTTGATATCTCTTCTTGTATTTTCACTCTCTGGATTTTTCTTGAAGATTGCGTATGTTTTAAGAGTCTCTCTTTCGAGCACGAATGAGAATTATCAAGAAGATGCCTCCTTTAAAATTAGACGTGGGTTTTCCAACTGTATTGCCTCTCTCGAGTGTTCTGGCTTTCTCGATTTTCTTTTCATCGTATCTCTCGCCCAGCTCGTCTCCTTCCATCTTTCCGTGGAAGGGGGCCCCTTGGTGCTGTCTCCACCGTCAATTTACTGGCGAGTTCTTCAATAAAGACGAGTCGTATCTCTTTTCTACCGAAAATGTCTTTGTCTCCCACTCAGCTTATTTTTTATCCTTTCTTTTTCAAAGTAGTGGCGTCCCGTCCAACTTTTCCGTAGAGACGTCGGATTTACTTGGCTCGAGATTGGAGACGAGTAGCGGAGGTGATACTGATAGGGAATGGTAGACAGGAAAATCTGGCCAGTAGAGACTTCCCCTGCAAAAATGAAAGAGAATGCGGCAGTATATGTTCTTCATATTCTAGAAAAATTGGAACGATACTGTTTTACCCTTGTGTATACTTCCATTGAATTTGAATTGAGGAAGTTCCTTCATTTGGATTGGATTGAATTGTATGACCCGAGTTGCCTTTCACTTTGAGCTTGCCACATATGTGCTTTGCTTAGTTGGGCCTTGTTTTCTTTCGGGTTGCCTTGGACCATCATTATTTTCCATGCCATCGGGTCCGTGGACCGGAGGGCTCCTTTAATTTGAAGGTTACCTTGAAGGCGAATGAGTCCTATCGCATTCCATTGGGTCATTTCATTTTGCGACACTCTTGAGGCACTTTGCAATCCCCTGGGTGAGAATGGAACAAATCCAATTTAGCATTTTGCAACGATTAAGGGTAAATTGGAACGACACACAGTTACCCGTCTTCGAGCTCGCCTGGGCTTTTCACTTGAAATTTCCCTACGTGAGGCCATTCAACATTTCTCATTATGGCAGTAAGCGACGTTGCCACAAATTGATCCGCCCTAAATCTAGCATAAAAAAGGGATTCACGCATTCGACGAGATAAAAAAACAAATTACCCCCTTGCCCCTGAATTAAATCTAGTCACCTAGAAAGCTGGAAATATCATACGCAGGGGAATTAAGCATGAAATGAAAGGTGCACTTATTCAAGGTCAGTTCTGCCTCTCCTGTGGCTCTTTGATAATCAGCTAGTCTCGTGTTGGTTCGGGTGTGGATGACCGATGTTTGAGAGTCCTTACTCACTAGCTCCTGATCGCGGCTTGGGACGTCTGTCAACCCTAAACTGGTTGACCAGGGCAGTAAGCTCATCATCTGGGTAATCTCTTGAACCTTCCAGCAACTGATACTCGAATTGGGCATTGTTGTTGGCAAATGCTGGCGGTAGATTTCTCATTCTGTCATCGCCATGAGCAATTTGACTTCTCGTGCTGGAGCCTTCATCATTACTCGAGAAAGTGTGGGGATCACCAACTGTCCTGCTGCCAAGAACTCCTTCCATTCGAGGATTAGAGAAGTAGAAGTGCTCAGGATAATTTCTTGTCTGATTCTTTGGCTGCGCAGGCGCGCTGATCATGGGATGAATTCTAGCCACAGGTTGGTGCTCAAACCAAGGAATCTGAATACACTGCTCCTGCAGTCTATACTCTTGAAGAGCATTAGGGTGATTCTGGGGGATACTTTGATTAACGCCTGGGGGATTGATGGCATGGCTACTAGCTTGGTTGATGATGGGAAGTGGCTCGCCCCATGCTAACCTGGGGAACTTATGGTGGCGAGGAGACTCGACGTTCAAGCTTGGATCAGTCCCGCCTTGGTTTTCTTGATTCTGAGCTGCATTGTGTTCTCTCACCCTTTTTCTGTACTTCTGAAGATGACTCGAAACATTTGCTTTAGTGAGTCCCTCTACCTTCATAATTTCCAGTATATGTTGCGGCCGTGCCGAATCTATTCCTAGCTGCTGAACTGCATTAACAAACATACGATGCAGCTCGGGAGACCAACTCATCTTCTTTCTCCAGTTGCTTGGAACAAAATTGAAGGCTTGATGCTTGTTCTCATGGTCGTGCAATTGCTTCCTTACCACGTGCTGCCATATGTTTTGAAGCATCTGAACTCTAACTGGTTTCGTTACGACGTCTTGGGCCCCATTTAAGACAGCCTTCATTAGGGCTTGCTGATCATCGCTTGCCGATATTACGAGGACTGGCATGTTTAATTTAGAATTGATGACTTCCAAGAGAGTGAAAACATCCATGTCAATCCCTACCATGGCGGTAAGGACGATATCAAACGGGTCACTACTCCTCCTTAATATCTCTAAGGCCTCTGTCGCCTTTGCTTGAGCTACAACCTTATACCGGCATTTTCTTAATACGGTAACAAGGATTGACAGAGAGACTGGATTACCGTCAATGGCCATGACCAGTAGACCCTCAGGGTAAGGAACTTCATCAGCTTTGACCAGGGTTGAACATGCGCCCGTTCCCCTAACACTCGACATATTTCTGGATCTAGGACTGCCGATTCGAGACCGCCTCGGGATGTCTTCTCGGACTTGAGGGATCACGAGATCGTTGATGCCTTTTCGTAACAGGCTTTGAAAGCCGATGCTTTGATGGTGAAGGTTTTGAATTCCTCTCCCACGAGAACTCCTTCCTCTCTATCTTTCTCCTGCGAGTTCTTGCGAATGAACTCTGACTATCAAATGGGGACAAGTTCTCTCTCTGGCAATAGCAACGACTTCCCTCTTCACGGGCAGCGCTATTAGATTTTCCGAGGGAGAAAATCTGATATTCAGCTTTTGATCAAAGGGGAAATCCTTGTTTCTCGCTCAGTTTGTCTTCTTTTCTCTTTTCGTGATAGAGGGCCCCTGTCAAGATCTCCACCGTCGATTTACTGGCGGGTCCTCCAATGAAGACAAGTCGTATCTCCTTTTCGCTAACGTTTGCCGTGTCTTCTACTCAGCTCATCTTTCCGTCTTCTTTTTCAAAGTGGCGGTGTCTCGTCAAACTTTCTGCGGAGATTTCGGACTCGCTTAGCTCACAGTCGCCATCTGATGGGAATTCGAGCCAACGAGGGTGGTGCCAATAGAGAATGGTAGATAAGAGAAATCTTGACTGGTTGATACCGTCACTATGAAATCAATATTTACTTCAAAGCAGATTACCATCTTCGCATTCCGCTCATCTGCCTCACCTCTCTCCCCCTTTCTTTCGTATTCTGCTTTCAAAAATGGCCAATTCTCCTAACCATACCTTATCCGCCGAAGTCCTAGTTGGGTGGGAGAGACTCTACAATCTTCTTGGTAGAGGTTACGCTCATATAGCCAAAAACTCTACCATTGAGGCTGAAATCCTCGGTTTATTTAGGACCGTGGACGCTGCTTCTGTTGAGGGTACCCAACTAGGGAAGGAGTACCGGAACTTCTCGACCCTCTTCATCAATTTTCTGGCTGCCTATAACCGTGCTTATGAGACGGTCCTTGTGACCACCGTCGTGAAAGCCCGTTACCGAGACCGGCACGAGCGTCTGGCAACAGTTACGTTTGTGGCTGATAATCACAAAAAGGCCCTCAAGTTTGCCAACGATCAGCTTTCGTGGCTGGTTCGTGAGAGGGGAAAGTTGGTGGACCGTCTGGCCTTGGTCCGAACTTACGCCGAACAGGAGCCAGGCAATATTGTGATGAGGTGTAAATGTGGTTGGCTGCAGGAGAGACTTGATGACATTACGGCAGACATTGCTTTCGAGAGGGCAGCGGTTCCGGACCTGGAGTTTGCCGTTGAGCATTACGAGGCCACTATGGCCCAGGTTAAAGAGAAGTGCGATCGCCTCTTCTTTAGGCTCGCGGAGCTCGATCCCGAGAGCGCCCGGTGCATCCAGAGCATCAACTGTTTGGAGAGTCAGTTGAGCTCTTTCGTAATGGTCATCAGGGCCCAGTTTGGCTTTACCTTTCCTCCCCAGTGAGTTGTTGTAATACTCTTTGATGAATGGAATGAAAGAAAAGCTTCACGTGTTTTGTTTTTTTTTTTTTTTTTTAATTTTCCTGCTATCGTTTCTTCCGCATAGCATAACAGAACGATTTGAGGTACCGAAGATGTCGAGGCTTAATGTTCTTCTTGATGTTCTTGTTTAATTGCTCCAGACGATGATATCGAGAACATTGATGATGGGTTCGGCGGTGGCCCCCACTATCCATCTTGAGATCACGAACAATAACGCTATGACAACTCGATCAGTGCGCTGGTAGTAAATCCGGCCACCTGTTGTGTGCCCACTTTTATCCATATTTTGTTTCTTTCGGCGTCCACTTGCTCGTGTCGGTCGCCTGTAGCGTCGGGAGAAATTCCTGTGGGCCACGTTCATTAATAGAACCTCGGTCCTCTAAAGCCCTCCGCATGTTTCGGATAAGAGGAAATTTTAAGACCGGTCTCTGGTTGATTTGATCAGGTAAAGGTATTTGTTTCATGGGTTCTGATTATATAATCCATATTGTTTTTCAAAAGACGCGGGATCCTCTGCAATACATTAAATATGCCCCCATGTTTAATCAGTATAAATCCACCGTCATATCAGAATACACTGCCCATACAAGTTTACGGATTGACACAACTTTGTCTGTCAAAGATGGACAATGTTCGTTTGCCCCCCAGAATTAACGGTTGAAGCCTCGGTGTTTTTCGTCATTTGGTATTTCTGAAGATGATTCTTGATATATTATTGAACTTAATTTTTACACCCGTCTGGGGTATCTAGGATCTCCCTGCAAAAGAAAAAGATATAATTAGTATGCGACACAAGAAATGTCGGTCCATGACTCCTATATTAGTCCAATTTGATTTTTTCTATTTTATAGAGAAATCAGAAGAAAGAAAAAAAAAATTCCTTAAGAAGAAATGGGTTAATTTCTGATACAGAATTTTTTTCAGATTTATTATTCTTTTTATTTTTTATTTTTTTAAAGGAATGTGACAAAGTCTCTTGACGTTTACTAAAATTTTTGAAGGAATTTCCTTTTTATCAAAATAAATTTTCAGAGGTAAATTTGTCAGGAAAATTTTATTTTTATTGAAGCAGGAAAGACATGACAGAAATCCTTTATTGGTTAACGAAATTCCCCCGAGACATTAGTCTAATTTTATTTAGAGAAACTTTTCTTAGAAAAACATGAGCGAATTTCTCGAAAAGAATTTTTGTTGCAAGTTTTTATAATTTGAAAGAATGTGATAAAATCACTTGATGTTTTTTTTAAAGGAATTTTTCTTTTTATCGAAATAAATTTTTGAGAGGAAAATTTGTCGGGAAAATTTCATTTTTATTGGAGAGAAAAAAAACATGACAAAAATCTCTTATTGGTCAATTAGTCTAATTTTATTTAGAGAAAATTTTCTTAGAAAAACATGAGCGAATTTCTCGAGAAGAATTTTCTTGCAAGTTTTTATAATTTGAAAAATGTGATAAAATCACTTGATGTCTACTAGAGTTTTTTTTTAAGGAATTTTTCTTTTTATTGAAATTTTCAGAGGAAAATTTTTTCAGGAAAATTTCATTTTTATTGAAGCAATAAAAATATGACAAAAATCCCTTATTGGTTAATAAAATTCCCATGAAGGGATTTTTTTACATCATTTT
The DNA here is from genome assembly GCA_016432845.1 of Psidium guajava. Lineage (NCBI taxonomy): Eukaryota > Viridiplantae > Streptophyta > Magnoliopsida > Myrtales > Myrtaceae > Psidium > Psidium guajava. The sequence goes on along the minus strand of CM028234.1, from coordinate 2,744,909 downwards.
TTCAAAAAAAAAATTTTTTTAAAAGAAATGAGGGACAAATTTAATTTTTATTTTCTTTTAAAAAGAATGGTCGTAATATCAAGCTCAAAAACTGACTAACACCTAGCATGGACCGACCGAAAATAAATACAAGATAAAATTAGAGAACTTACTTTTACCTTGGAGAAATGCAATTCACATAGTCATGCGCATGACTCAAGTGAGGAGTGGACTCTAGAAAATAAAAGAAGGAGAGACAAGGTATGGACCTAAAAAGGCTCCCACTATCTGAATTGACAAACTTACCCTCCGCGCAATCAAATCACAATGGGAAGAATTGTCAATTCAGATAATGAGCGGAATAAAATATGGTCAACCCGAGCGCAATCGACGCAAGAGCTTTGCATATTCGATCCCTATCTATGGTTTTCTAGGAAGAATTTCGCGACTTGGGTTTAGACGCCTGTGTGTGCAGGTGTCGTGATCCTCAGAGTATGCAAGACATGCACAATAATTGATATCAAAACAGCGCTTCTAAAAATGTGCGAAATTAAACAAATAAACCCAACACCGAGCCTGCAAAACAAAGGGGTTAGCCAAACACTCCGCCCCTTATAACTCCCATCCTGCAAAAACATATAACACCTATAGAATGAGTCCCAAGCAAGATCGCCAGAAGCGAGATATCCATGAAATTTTCATTGGCCTAAGTCCACTAAGACTTTTAAAATTTCAAAAAAAAATTAAGTATTCCAATTGGTATCTTTTTTCGAAAAATTTAAAAATCTCTGTCCCCAGTGGAGTCGCCAGTCTGTCGCGACCCTCTGAAAATATTTTTATTATTTCTAGGGGTTAACGGATTATTAGGTTAATTAGATTTGACTAACCTAACGCGGACCCTCCCAAGCCCTACCGAATCGCAACTTTCGTTTTTGTTTAAATGATTTTGAAATTTGGAGTCGCCACTAATCGTTCTTGGTAGGTCGATTAGAAACCTAAATAAATTAGCGGGAGAACTAATTTATTCCTGCGAACCAGAGATTAGGAGCTCGGGGACTTGGTTACACTAGTTAATTAAAACTAATGCGCTTTCGGTACCTTAATTTCATGGATATCCTAATTCGGCAACTCAGGCTTGGTTTATTCCTAAGGCTCTAGTAGGGTATTCTCTTTTGTATTTTCACTTTTTAAATAGGATGCATGGATGATATATATTTTTATTTGTTATATTTTTTTAAGTGTTAAAGATTCCCTGAAGCCGAAAGAGGGAGTGTGTTAACGACTTCTGTGCAATATTACAACCTACTTATCTTTTAGGTCTGATGATTCAAAAATTAAATTATAGGAAGTACATGACAATGAAAAAACACCTCCAATGGGAGGCCTAGCATTGGCTTGGCTCTTCCCTTTGGGATTTAAGGTACAGGTATTTAAGTTGCAAGTATTTAAACTACTGTAAGTAAAAACCTCCAATGGGAGGCTAAGCATTGGCTTGGCTCTTCCCTTTGGGATTTAAGGTATAGGTATTTAAGTTGCAGGTATTTAACTACTGTAAGTAAAAACCTCCAATGGGAGGCTAAGCATTGGCTTGGCTCTTCCCTTTGGGATTTAAGGTACATGTATTTAAGTTGCAGGTATTTAACTACTGTAAGTAAAAACCTCCAATGGGAGGCTAAGCATTGGCTTGGCTCTTCCCTTTGGGATTTAAGGTACATGTATTTAAGTTGCAGGTATTTAACTACTGTAAGTAAAAACCTCCAATGGGAGGCTAAGCATTGGCTTGGCTCTTCCCTTTGGGATTTAAGGTACAAGTATTTAAGTTGCAGGTATTTAACTACTGTAAGTAAAAACCTCCAATGGGAGGCTAAGCATTGGCTTGGCTCTTCCCTTTGGGATTTATGGTGCAGGTATTTAAATTGCGGATGGACTTTGTCCTCTCCATTCTGGGGTATGAATTCTTTAAAATGAAATACAACGAATTGATTCAACAATTTGAAATTTGTTCGCGCTTGAGGACTCCTCCAAGCCGATTTTGTGCTTCCACAGGGTTGACCATTGATATAGAGCTGCGGCTTCCTGACATAAAATAAAGTGAAGTGTCAGTATACAAAATATGTGCTAATCTGCACCTAAAACCAGAAGAGTGGAAAGAGTACTTATCTCCCATTTTTTGGGAGGGATTTCTATAATTGATTTTCGCTCTCTATGTTCCCAATATAGAGAGTTTCTTTTGAATTAAGAGAGACTTTTAGTCACAGATCAGTTGAGAAATCGGTGGACAGCTTAGGAGCTTGTCTGGGCCGATTTTTGCATCTCTACGAGATTTTTGCTGTTGACGTAGAGATATCCTTCTCCTGACATAAAATATGGGGAAAAAAAGAGATGGAGAAAGTGTATACAATTTGTGCTAATTTGCGAGTAAAATCATAAATAAATGAATAAATAAAAACACTTAGCTCGAATTTGCTTGCTCGTTGACGAGGATGAACTCTTGATTTATATTGATCGATGAAAGAATTTGTGATGATAACCCCTAGCTTTAAACTCCCATCATCTTCAAAATTCTCTCTCTTTTGGTATTTTCTTTTTCTCGAATTTTTCTTCAATCTCCCAAAACTCTCTCAAACATCCAAAATTTCCTCTCCAAAAAATTCTCCCAAACACTTCAAATTTTCTCTCCCAAGAATCCTTTCTCAAGCTCACTTCTTCCTCCTTTTATAACCTACTCATCTATCTCCCATTCTAATTTTTCCACTAACTCTATCTCCCATTCTAATTTCTCCACTAACTCTTCTTCATTTTCATCTTCCATTCTCCATCTCTATCTCACATTCTAATCTCTCCACTAACTCTTCTTCATCTTCATCTTCCCTCCTCCATATTTATCTCCCATTCTAATTTCTCCACTAACTCTTCTTAATCTCCATCTTCCCTTCTCTATTCTTATCTTCCATTCTAATTTCTCTACTAACTCTTCTTCATCTCCATCTTCCCTTCTCTATTCTTATCTTATTTTCTCCATCCATTCTTCTCCAACTTCTCTTCTTCATCTCCTCTTCTTCATCTTCCCTTCTCTATTCTAATTTATCCACTAACTCTTCTTTTTATTATTTGTAAAATAATCATTCAAGAGTTAGGTATTTGCACTCTAGTCCTTGAATTTTAAGTATTTACAATTCAGTCCCTGAAAAAAATATATTTCTTTAAGTCCAAATCTCCTCACAATTTTTGACACACCAAAATTTACCACATGTCAAATTTAAGCTCATTTCTTGTCGCTGAAAATAATGCATAATTTAATTAAAGCCCTTTTGCAAAATTAAGTCATTCTGGGTATAATTGGGCCAAGATGAAAATTTAAAATATTAGAAGACAATGTCACAACTCATAAAAAGTGAAAGTTAAAAATAAGTTGACTCAAATTAAATTTTTTTAGGCCCCATTCGAGATTATACTCGTGAAGGAACACGTGACTCGAATTGGATTTTTCTGAATTTGCGATGGCCAATATGAAAATAGATTTAAAATAAAAATATTAACTATCTTTGTGTATTTTTTGGCCTCAAATGTTATTTTTCCAAAATTTTCAAATATTTTTGTATTTTTTTTAAAAAAAAATTAAAATATATATAATATGAAAAATTATTTTTTGGTCAAAATTCGTTCCCTAGGCTTGGTTAAGGTTCCCAAAGTTGATTTTTCAATTTTATGAATTTTTATGGATTTTCTATTAATTTTCGAAAATAAATAAATAAAAAATACGTAAAAATACTGAAAATATGAAAAATCGTTTTTTGGTCAAAATTGGTTCCCTAGGCTTGGCTAAGGTCCCCAAAGTTGATTTTTCAATTTTATGAATTTTTATGGATTTTTTATTACTTTAGCAATAGAAAAAATGATTAAAAATCAGGTGTCAACAGCGACAAATCCTGGGAGTCGTAAATCCCTCGACCGTCTTGAGGATTGATGCATAGTGTTGCGCGGCCGTAGGAAACGGGTCGTGACAAAGTTGGCATAGGATGAAGAGGTTATTGAAGCAAGAATTCCTCCCACCCAATTATGAACAAATTATGTTCTAATAGTACCGACATTGCCAGTAGGGTAACCAGACCATACATGAATATACGGCAGAATTTATGTGGTTGGCGGAGCGAAATAATCTATCGGAGATGGAGGGACAGCAGGTGGCTAGATATCTCGATAGATTGAAACCCTTCAATTTGTTTGTGGTTGGGAGACTTCAGAAGAAGAAAGAGAAACAAAAAGTTAGAAACTAGAAAGCCTAGTTTAGGGTTTATATGTTTGATTTCGGGGTAGAACAAGGAACTGGAACTGAGAATCGGACCCTATTTTACCAAAATCATGAATCGGACCAGAACTACAGGTTTGGTTCTCCGGTTCTCGTTTCTACCCTGGACCCATGCTGACCCCTAGAGTTTGGTTCATATTCTTTCCCAATGATATCTAGTGATTTACGCATGTATCATGTGGATTACATATATTAAATGAATTTAAATGAGACGTTGATTTCCCTATTGGCAATAATATGTGACGTTTACTGGTTAAATGATTATGATGTTGTGCCCTTAAGTGGTGAGTAGATCTCCTACGTTAAACGTAGAGCTATTATTTACTGAGTTTAAGCTTACCAAAAAACATTTCACAGATTGATCGAACTCAGAGTTTAGAGACATTAGATTAGCGCTTCTGAAAATCTCTTTAATGATTGTATCAAAGTGCGCGGCAAAAGTAGGAGTGCATCTCTTGGGGTAAATAGCACAAACGATCTTTGAAATTTTGGTCTAATGTGCAATATCGTCCTTATACTTCTTATTTATTTAATATGATCTCTAAACTGTTGATAAATATTCAATCTAATCCCTAAACTACGTGAAAATGTCAAATATCGTCTTTGTTAATTCAAGCTAATGAAATCGTTGATATGGCTTCTAACCCGTTCAGTTTGAGAGTGGGAAAAAAAAGTCACATGGGGAAGATATTCATATCAGGATGATATAATAATCCACATTATAAATAAAGATGGACGTGTTAACTTTTATTATTATTTTTTCCTTTTGAAGAATGGACATATTGACCCATCATATTTAAAAACCTAACTTGGCATATAATAATATACTCCATCGATAACGTCTGATTGATTTGTCATTTAAGCAAATAGAATGATGACCACATTGAACAAATTAAATATTATAATGTTAAATATCGGATCAAAGTTCAGAGATTATTTATATCATTTTTTCTGTTTTCAGCGAAGGGAGTTTCAGTAATAACAAATTGTGCACATCATTTTAGATTCAATTTTTGATTCATTGAGGTTCAAATTGTATGAAAAATCTAGGTCGGTTGAAATAATCCAAAGGTTTCAGAATTGATCGGTTTCTAGTCCCTGAGTTGTGAACTCTATGCCCTGGTGAACTTTTGAGTAATCTCTCTCCCAAGCCAAGTTTTTCTAAGAAAAGTGACATTTAGCGGGGTAAGATAACGCCGGAACAAGAGGATGAACAGGCTGCCGGATGGATTTCCAAAAATGCGGTATCGCAATAACAAAAATAAGAGGCGGTGTCAATGATTTCGGGGCAGCACGAAAAGTGAAGAACCTCTTCGGTGTCTTGTCTGAAACACTGTTTATACACCAAAGCGAGACAGACATCAATAGTAATCTAACCAGTACCTAAAAAGGAGTAGACAGGTGCAAGAGGGAGATTATATTTTCTTTGATAAGCAGTATGATTCGACCTGCCAATGTAGGAAATGATGGACTGCAAGTCACGAACATTAAGTTCAGATTCCAGAAGAACAAACAACAATGAAGCACAAACCGGGGCAGGAAGCACATCCTGTGCTTGCTGTCGAAAAGATAACCTTCATTGTGGAAAGGAACTGCAATGCTGGGAGCGAATGACAGCGTATGAACTATTGTGACTGTAACGGAAGTTCGAGGACAACTATACAATCTTTCAGCAGCAACTCCTATGTCACTGAGGATTTGCTGCTGTCTCAAAGTAAGCAAAGGATATCAAATCTGAGTCAAGAAAAATAAGGAAGCAAGATCACTGTCCCCCATCTCTAATCGATAATCTTTTTTCAGAAGTATATCTCCAAATTATTCGATTCATCTATCCATTTTGAAATCAGATTACGATTTTGCAGGTGCATTTGCCAAATGGAACGCTTGGGCTCGCATCGAAAGCCAGTAGGATATATCTGTCTCCAGATTATACAGACTATATATTCAGCAAACACACACCACCCAATGCCCACACAAGTTTCAGTGTAAGAAACTGATGGGAAAAGAGCACCCCGGCAATGTATCTTTATAGGAGCTTTACAATGAAACCTGAAATTGAGGACCACACAAGGGAAAGAATGATCAGAAAGTGAGATGAATCCTCTCAACAGCAAAGTGGGCAAATAATCAAGCCATTCTCATTGCACTCCAAGCATTTAGTCGCCGAGGAGTCTTCGCTCATGAGCTTGTGGCTCCCATTGCATTTAAAACACATCACGAATTTCATACCGCCACAGCCTTCACATGGACCAGTAGACCTGTCAATTGGGACTCCCTCAAGAAGCTTCTTGAGCTTTCCTTGCTCATGTAACCCCAATACTTGTTCAGCCCCACCAATGTACCTCCCCTTAATGAACACCCTCGGTGGAACCGTCTTCCCGCCCAAGATGTCCCACAATTCTTCCTTAAACTCGGTGTGCATCGACACGTCTCTCTCATAGTATAGGATGCGGAAACTGCTCAGGAGAAAACGAATCTTGCCGCAGTCTTCGAATGTCTTTCTTATGCCTCTAAGGCTGGTTGTGTAGAAGATTACTGAATCGCAGCCTCCAGGTGGGCACTTCTCCTCAAATGCGAACAGTGGATCAGCATCCTCATTGTCCTCCTCGATTCGACGAGTTTTGGAAGGGGGCTCATCAGAACTCTTCCCTAAATCATCTGGCTCTGCCTCAATTCTGGTTCTCGTCACTTCTTGGCTGATCCTAATCTGCTCCTTCACCGCTTGCTCAAATGCTGCGAGCAGGTTAGGATCGAAAAGACTCGACGAGTTCAAATCTGGCCGCCTAAAATTCGACACATCAATTTCTGATAACGGGGTCTTCAAGCTGTTTCTGGGTAACTCCTCTGTTTCAGACAATCTCGAAGCCTCATCTGGAGACGATTCCAGCTCTGACTTCGTGACCATATTCTCACAGTTCTCTTTGCCAAGGAATGCGCTTTCCGCATTGACATTCGGACCAATATTCTCCTTGTTCTCCAAATCGTCATCAAACCCCATTTCGGCATCTTCAAGATCCTTCATGAGCTCCGTGACGTCGATAACCTCCGGTTCCTGCGCCTCCCGGATACTGCCCGGATTGTTCTGGCTCCGATCGGGATTACCTTTCGGGAACAGCATGGTTTGAGCCTTCATGATCGGATTCTTCAAGAACGTCTCGACGTACCCATCTGCCGCGTTCAGATGAAGAATCCTGTCCTGCTTCAGATGCCCGATGGGCTTGATCGTCTGGAGCTTCTTCAATAGCTTCCCCTTCACTCCCTTCATTTCTTGAAAGCACCCCCCACCCCCCAACAAAAAACACAAAAACACAGAACCTCAGCAAGCTGAAATCTCGTTTCAGAGAGAGGAATAGACCGAACAGGAAAAAACAAAGAAAACCCCAAGATGGCTCACAGCTGAAAGAGGAAAAAAAAAAATTAAAGAGTGAGGGACTCTGTTCTCCTTTTGCAGGAGAGAGACAGAGCGACTGTGTGGTTCGTGTCCAGCTCAACGGCTAGAAACCTGTTACGGCATTTTTTTTTAAAATTCGAAACAATGCGTGCGCACGATGGGCGATACATTTCGGCGTAAAACAGCCCAATAGGAAACCGCCACGTGTCAGAAGATGACGTGGACCGGGCCGATTGGTCTGTAGCAAAACGAGTTTTGGGCTGGGACAAAAAAGCAGAGGAGTTTGCGGCTTAACGGTAAGATAATTGCCCCCCATTCCGCCCACAAACCACAGCCAGAGAGAGAGAGAGAGATTCAGACCGAAAACGGTAGATGCATGATTTTTCAACAGCTTTTTTTTTTTTTTTTGTCGAGATATTTTGTCTTTTTATGCTTTTTCCAAAGGCGTTTTTTGGGGATAGGCATGCTCCTCTTTTTGGTTCAAATTTTGCCTCTTCATTTGAAAAGGGATGGAATGGGGAAAGTCAAATTTGGTGAAAACGAAAGACAAAAATGTCTTTATCATCGATCAACTTGACGGGGAAAGCATGGGCAATTGGGCACCACATGTCCCGCTTTCGTCGTAAAAATTATTGATAGATATATCGCTTTCCCCTTGTTGCATGACTTTGTTCGATTGGCAAATGAGAAATGATTTTTTTTTTTTTATAATCTTGCTTATTCTCAGCTCTGATTGGAAAACAATTACCGTTCCCACAAAGGTCTGGAACGAAGCCATTTTCTTAAAAAAAAATAATAATGATAATGATAATAATCAAGTCCTAAAACTTTCGAAAGGTATGATCGAGTCCTAAAACTTATCATGAAAATGTAATTGAATCCTTAAACTTTCAAAAAACGCGATCAACGAAAAGACTAGATTTCACCAATTTGATAAGTTTTAAGACTTGATTGTACTTTTAGAAAGTTTTAGAATTCAAATTGCACCTTCCCATAAGTTTTAAGACTTAATTACACTTTTTGAAAATTTAATTACTCAGTCGTATTTTAATGACAAGTGTTAGGACCTCTAACCGACTTATCCCATAAATTTAATACCTACTTTTGACCGAAAAAGCCAGAACAAGCAACCAGCTTGTAGATAATTGCCTACCAACAAATTAGAAGAAATTGATGGCTTAGGGGTTTTATGTGGTCGTCCCTATTTTAGAGGCATGCGGCACTTTTTTTGGCAGTATGCCGTGGATTTGTTTGGTTTTGCCCCTCAGAAGCTGGATTTCTTGTCCAAAGAATTTGGGATACTCGACATTTGATTTGTCCATAATCGTCGAAGTATATTACGATGGAACGATCCAAGCTATCGGTTTTTGAATCAAGAGACAGAAGCGTGAAGTCCCAGCTATCTCCGGACATCCTAATCAATTGCGTCAATCCTTAACGTTGACGGAAGCTATCTTAGAATCGCGAAAACCGAGCATGGCCATGCCAAAACACGTCAATTTTGTGATTGAGATTTCTCGAGTCACGATCGAATTTCACAGACCGAGCATTTCTTTTTTGTCCATTTCGAAAATGAAAGCATCGTTTGCTCCAATTGTCACAAGCAAGATCTCTTGGGAAGAAGAGTCTTGTACAAAATACCATCATTGCTAGAATAGACTAGATTAGATTATGTAAATGTTGCATTTGCATGGAAAATTCATTAAAAGAGTCATTCCCTGATCGAGAAATATGTTAGCGATTGCTCTTCTAGATTGTTGCTGCACTCCTTTTCCATCTTTTTTGGGGGCCAAATCATTGTCTCACATCATTCATCTTCCTATCGAAAGCCGTTACAGTCTCCTTCCATGGCGAAAGTCTCTTCATCTTCTACTTCATCCTCACGAGTCTATAGACCTTCTGTTGACATGAATCCTGAACAGTCTCTTCCTCCAAGCTCTGCAGAAAAAAAATGGCAGCGCAGGGACAGTTATCTGCAACTTCGCAAGCGATTCTCTCAGTCATGGTGAGTGCGATTCTCGGCGTCTCAAATGGCTTGCAGTACAAGGTTGGAGGCTTAATTTGGTCCATCCCTCCATACCCAACTTACTATTCCAACTGGTCCTCCTCCCACTATTTCCTCGTCGGCGACATTCTCGGTAACCTCTTGGAGCTACTCTAATTTCAGCCCTTCTCCATACATGCTGTTGTTTGATCACTCTGTAATTGGAATAGAAAGTTATCCCTCTCTCTCTCTCTCTCTCTCTCTCTCTCTGTATTAGTTTTCGAGTTCAAGTCGGGCTTTTACAACGTGATGCAAGTGTCGAGGCGCGAGTACGAGGCCTGCACGGCAGACAACCCCTTCCGGTCCTTCCACATGGGGCCTGCGAGAGTCCCGCTGATCGAGAAGGGCGTGTTCTATTTCATCTGCAGCGTCTCCCGTTACTGCTCTCTCGGGCAAAAGGTCGAGGTTGCCGTGTATCATCCTGTTCCAGAAGTCGTCCCGCCACCTGCCGGTCCAGCCACGGTGACTGTCCCCCCAGCGCCATCTTGTTCCCCCAAACAATCGTTAGACAAGGGAATGGGTCTGAGCCACAAGCGCTTCAGACAAGCCCCGCTACATCAACTATTGTTGTTCCTCTGCGTTCTAGCCACTTTTCTAACTGTAGTAGATTATCATTCCCTGGGATGTGGTTTAAGATCCTAGTGTCATTTTGACTTCGGCTTGAACTGCTGTGGCTACTGCACTTTGCTTAGATTGTACAGAGAAAACTATACCGACGCAACCGTTGATCTGCACATAAGTTTTTCCACTGCGAATTGTTCGGCCACGACACTATGTGGGCATCACCTTCTTTGCGCCGCCGAGTGTTCTATCCGCACGAGCTGAGGACATAGAGCTAAACCACCAGTTCATCGTTGCAAGATCATCGAGCAAAAGAAGATACACAAACAAGACATCATAAAAGGGTCGATGCTTATTTGTTCTGGGAACCAGCTAATCCCTTCAAACTGATCAAACTTCCCTGTTCAGCCGAAATGGGCAATCGCAAGAGAATCCAAATTGACTCCAGGTGATTTCAAATAGACAACGCTTTACGGGTCAATGAATGCAGAAGCATAGACAGGGATCCCACTCTGGTGCAGGAACGAAAGTGACCGCATGCCTGAAAAATGTTTCGACCGGACCAAAGAGCTCGAGCGGATTCAGCCGTCGGATTGATGAGTTTTATGGAGACCCACAGTCGACTCAAGAACAGTCTATCTGATCTTGGATGCTTGCAGGATTTCATCAGTTTTCTTGACTGAAATAATCATTATAAAGTACCGTGATTAAGCTTCTGAGGGCAGGAATAATTTTATATATGGGGTAACATTCCGTACAATTAATTAAACTTTTGAGGCATATTGCAATCATATTCTACGTACCCGTTTTAGGGAGAGAAAATTGATTTTTTCAACACTTGCTTAGAGAGAGTAACGTACCATCCAATCAAATGTTAAGGTGAAAGCGGGCTGTATCTTCTTTTTCTCTCTTTTGGTCATGTCTCTAACTCTTTCCGTTCTAATTTTTGCTCTGCCTTTTTGCAGAGCACGGGAGTCAAACCCGCACCTTATTAGCGTCTCCAACCTCTCTAGTCCCGTTATCAAGTAGAGCCGCATACCTACGGGCTACAACTCCTTTGGTCAACTTTTTAAACGGCAAACTCTGGATTTATTTGAATGACAAAACTGACATAATTCGTCTAGCCATATGCATAAATACAGGTGATGCAGTTTGATGATCTTTGCACATTTATTTCGCATCAATGACGACATCAATTTTGTTTTATTTGGTTTGACTTTTGCTCCCTCTTTTCACATTTTACGTAACTTAAATCTTGTGTATCCTATATTTTGACTCTCTCACTTCTTCTTTCTTTTCCAAGTATGCATACACAATTTTTCCTATGATTTCAAAATTTCAAGTAAAATGTGTTCATCGATGGAGGGGGATCAAAGTCGAGAGGGGATCATCGCCATTTCTCCTTTTGGGTTTTTCTTGAACCTGCTCATCGTCTCAACGAAACTTTTTATTTTTTTTTTAAATAATTCAATTTCCGAGAAACTCATAACGCCGGGAACATAGGAGAATTGGAAAGTGTAATATTTCCTTAATTGATTGCTCAACAAGTGCGCCTGCAACACTCATTAATAAAATTGTCGGTGAATTAAGCTTCTTCCAAAAGAAAAGAATTTTAAAAAAAAAAACCAGGAAAGCTATTGCAAACCAATGAGTATTCAAACCGATCATCAGTATCAATGGCACTGCAAAGCGAGCTATACTGTGTATTCATGCAAAAATTTCGCAAGTATTCATCCAGTGATCTTTCGATATTTCTTTTCTATATGATCTTGTTTTAACACTATCCATAATGTATTCACACAAAATCTTCGTGCTTTTCATTGATGAATTTTCATGGTGAATCGAATTCATTACCAAGAACAGCGCGATCCTCGGCCGTGTGCACTTTCTGTATCCCCTGACATAGATTAGAATCGCGAAAATGCCGTATTTCTCGAGATATTTCCCGAGAATTCAAATTCCAAAAAGCACAAACTTTTTGTCCCCTTGCCTGGATGGGTCGGGCCGGGTCCGGTCCGGCCCGGTCGTCCATTGCCGTTGGTCGGGTCGCTTGAGCTGATCCACGAGGTCCCAAGCAAAAATGCAATTAGCGACGCTCGAGCTGGAACCCTACGAACGGCGAGTCGTACCTTCCTCCTCCGATCCTAGCAAACAAACGCCGCCGTCACGAGCTGAGCGGCGACTTCCTGCAGATCGGGCACGAGGAGTGGAGCTTCAGCCACGGATCCACGCACTTGAGGTGGAAATAGTGCTCGCACTCCGGCAACAGCCTCAGCACGTCGCTATCCCCGTAGTCCGCCAGGCAGATCGAGCAGCAGGACTGGCCCGATTCCCCACGCCGGCGCTCCGCGCTCGAGTAGAGGAGCTTCGGGTAGCTGAGGATCGCGGCCTCGCTGAGCCCGGCGCGGATCTCGTCGGCGGCCCCCGAGGAATCCTCGTCGTCGTCGGGGTCGGCGGGGAGGGAGGCGCCGTGGTGAGAGTGGGCTCCGACGCGGCGGCGCCGGCGAGCGAAGGAGTAGGAGATGACCGCGACGAGGAGGACCAGTAGGGCGAACCCGAGAGGGGCGAGGACACGATCGGCGAACGAAGGCGAGGGAGAGGAAGAAGAAGATGAAGACAATAGTGAAGAAGAAGAAGATGATGACGACGACGACGATGATAATGAAGAATTGGAGTTTAACGGGTGGTTCATTTTCTTCCTGTTTTTGGCTGAAAATTGGGAGGGGAGTGTTCTGCAGAAGCGGCAGGGGAGGGCTTTTGGGGTTGTTAGGAGGAGAATGTTGGTGATGCGATCCTTTTAAAATGGCTTTTTTTTTTAAACAAAAAAATAAAGAATTTCATTTCCTATTTTTTTTCAGAAATTTTTCTCTTTTTTTTTTTTGGTCCTATAAAGCCAATTCTTACTTAAAAACAGAAAAAAAAAATTTCTACGCCTTTTTCGCTTCATTTATTTCTCAAAAAATAAATAATCTAAAAAATTATTTTCATTATTCACGGAAGTTTATATCTAGACATTTTTATGAAGGGTGAAGATATTTTCATCCAATTTCTTTTGTAAGCAACTCAAACAAATATTTCTTGAAAAATATTTTTTTAAATTATTTATTTTTCATGAAATAAATTCTAACTACCTTGCATATGGTGAACAGATTAGAGGATACGTCGGCTGGTCGTCAATAAATACACACGTATCTTGTGCTAGTAAAAAATGGAAAGAATTAATTTTACAAAGGGCAAGATATTTCAAAATTCGCCTTTGGATTATTTCATCATGTAAACTTCCAAGTGTTTGAATTTTTTTCTCAATAATTATTTTCCTCCAAGGGCATATGCCATTTTCTTCCCTTTTTTTTTTATTATAAAAGGAAGAGCTTGAGATTAAATGGTGGACTGTAACAAAGCATATGGGATGAGAGCACAGTCACATCAGTGGGAATCAGTGGAGCCAGTGTCGAGAAGCAAAATCAAATTTGACTTTCATGTTTGCTTTTATAAAGTATGAGATGTAAAACAGTTTTTTTTTTTAAGGTGATGTCTTCGTTGTGTCTCTTTCACTAATTTTTTTTGTAAATATTCAAGGCATTAAAGACGTAGCAAGAAAAGTAAATATCTCATGAGTCATGCACAATAAAAAAAAAACCCCACTATTGTACTTGGTATTGTTAAATAATATGGTAGACTTCAATTAACACTTGCATAATGTATCTTATTTTGCACCTATCTAAAACTTATCGCGTCACTTAATATATCAGGTTTCGTTGCGCATTTAAACTTGGGAAAAAGAAATTTTATATGATGATAGGATTTATCTAATTGCATTCTCTTAGAACCAATAACAATATATACTGGCTTAATTGATTTTTAGCTTATCTGAGTTGGTTGGGGGAATGAAAAGGATGTTTGATTATATCATCAAATAAAAAAAAGTTTAGAAAACATTATTATTAAAAAAAACAGTGTTAGGCATGTAAAAATTAGGTTTACTAGTTTCTTCATGGAGCTATAAAAGGTTACTTAGGTTTATTCCAAGTAGTTTCACCTAAAATCTATAACCTTTTTGTTGGAATTGGTTCACGAAGTTTTGAAACTAAGAACTTATCCTACATACACTAAAACCCGAAACCTATTGTGTCAATCAGATCCAAGGTCTAATCTAAAAAGCAACCAATTTCTTTTCTTCTTTTTTTTGTCATTTATCTTCCTTTATTTGTTTCATTTTTAATTAAGCAAAATGCAAGTAAAAACAACAAAAATCAAATTATTTGTCAATAGCAACAATCCATATATGATGAACATGTAAAATGAAATAAGCAATAAAAAGCTCAAAACATGTAACATAAAACCTAAGTTATCGAACTTCAATCCTTAATCATCTATAAAAAAAAAAATCGCTCCAAATTCTAACCATATGAAATCGTAAGACACGACAAATATGGTTAATCACTTACTACTACTACTACTACTATTACAATCAATATATTTATAATAAAACCTCACCACATATATCAATTCCACTTCAACTCATTAACTCTATTTACCTATGATAATCTCCTCATTAATATAATCCATATCAAAAGAAAAAGAAGACAAGATTAAATAAAGCATTCATTCCTTAGATATACCAAGAAATTACAATATAAAATGGAAGAAATAGTCCAAAAAGTCATAAATCTATTTCATTTTTATCAGTTTAGTAATAAATCTTCTAATTATGCAAATTAAGTCCTAAACTTTTTCATATTTTGTCAATTGAGTTCATTTAGTTAATTTTGACAGGAAATCGTTGACGTGAATGCCGACCATCCTACATGACATAACTAGCACCGACATGGACAATTTCAATTACATTTTAATATTTTTTATAATTGTTTTATTCATTTTGTTTTCTTTATTTTCTTTGTTTCCTTTTTACAACCGTGTTAATTGCACCCTGATTTCATTGGGAACATTTGATACCTGATTAAGATAGAATAGCGATTCGTAGTTTATTCGTACTTTTATGCGTAAAGAGACGATCGGTGTCATTAAAGTATTATTTGTCCCCGTCATTATTGATACCTCGAGGATATACACCAAAGCCACAGAAACGATCGAATTCGGCAATTACTCCACTTCCCTATTGAAATTTCACTTTAAACGCGTGGAGAAACTTGCGTGTGAAAAGAGACAATCGATGAACATACCTCCCTCTCGGGGGAACGGGCATTTCGTCCTCACAGTTACAATCGATTGATCAATCGCATCTTTTCATGCCCGACCATCACCTCATTTTATGATGACAAACTATTTCAACCGGCGTTCCGACCAATGGTTGCCAGTAACATGTTAAGAAGGCCGATGACCTCCGAAACCCATATGCGTTCTCGTCAAAAATCAACTCCAAAGTCAAGGCACGAGCGCAAAAGATTTTTTTGGGTTGTGACTAGGAACTTGGCAAGTGATGGAACCAATGGAGTTGGTCGAATATTATGTAAGGCACGATTGCACCGAGGGTTTTCAACTTCAAGAATTTTGATCAGAACCTAATAATCATCGCTTAATCAACGCCTGGTTTAGATAAAGCTTCGTTTAGACATAGATAAGGCCCTTGATTCTTTCTTTATAGATCATTTCAACTCATGCCCACTTTTCTTCCTCGTTTCTTTTTTTTTTTTTCCCGGTTCATTTCGATGTGAACGCCCATTTTGACTTGACGAAAAGCATTACCCAGCTATGTCAGCACCGTGGAATTAATTAATACAATAAACAAACTAGGGGTAAAGATGGTTTCACGGTCGGTCGGTTTTAGATTTTGATGGTATACAAGGTAGGTTTTATGTTCCAAAAATCGAGTAACTTGTTATGACGGGTAGGTGGAACCTGAAATTTGAAGTGATCTTTTTTTTTTTTCAATGTTTTTCTCAATATATATTTTCAAGCCGTCCTGCAATATTTCATGATATCCGATAATAATATGCAATCTGAAAAAAAAAGAAAAATAAAACTTTGTTATCGGGAATTTTGCTTTGGGTCATCTTTCTTCTCTGCCCAGAGCTCGTTGCTTTTGCGGCGCTTAATTCGTGCTTTCTCTGCGGAAGCGGGGTGAGGAATGTTCTTGTCGTAAGTTGCGGACTCTACGGGATTTCGAAGTTCCAATTCACTCGAAGTCATTTCCCTTTTGCACAGGCCACGTATTTATGACATGCTTAAAGTTCATTTGCAAAAACCGTCCATAATTGTAAACTCAAAATCTCTTTCCAAATCACGGGGACATGCGCTAGACGGGCGGTTTCATGCCGCAACAAGTGAAGGCCGAATCGGAGAGAGCCGGAACTTCGAATCCCTTAAGGTCTGAGACGTACAGCGACAAACATTCCCACCCCCCTTCCTTAGGGAAAGCATAATCCAGCACTTGAGCAAGCCTGAGAGGCAACGAACTGTGGGGGGCAGAGAAGGAAGATGATGACCCAAGATTTTGAATTCATAAGGGGAGAAAGGAGGGGAGAGAAACGCCGGTTGCTTCTAATTTCTTTCTTTCTTTCTTCGGGGAGGAGGAGAGAGAAAGCGCCACAAATGTGTGCAGTAGGAGGTCTAGCCTAGATGCAATAAATTAACAACGTGTATGTCTATTAAAGGGATCATTTTTTTTTTATAAAAAAAAAATAGAAAAGGGGGAAATAAAATCTAAGAACAGCGGGGACCACTCACGCACGTGGAACCACGTATCGCTTCCTGATTTGGGGGTTGACGCGAAGGGGGCCGGCCTACCTAGTATTTCCTAGTCTCTTCCGCTAGCAGCCTTTAATGTTCAATGAACTGGTTAGAATGGCACCCGCAAATCTTTTGAGAAATCTCATTGGATCGACTATTTTCTCTATCTCCTCCCCCCTTCAGTCCTTTGTACGCCGAACCTACGACACTCTCTCTCTCTCTCTCTCTCTCTCCAGCATATTGACTACTCCTCAGGAATTTATCCTTTCTACCTTCAAGACCCCTCACGATCACAGACGCGAATTAGATAACGGGATCGGGCAGTTACGTAATCCCCTAATCAAATCCAGGAAAAGGATGCTTGATCAAACGATTTATCGAATGCCCCATAGTATATGACCTCTCAAATCCGTGTCGTGTGAATTGCGTGCGAGACATAATCCTCTTCATACAAAAATATAGCGATGGAATATACGGTGCGTTGGAATTTTATTCGATTGAACTTAGCAACTTTTAAAAAGTCGTGTGTAAATGTGATTCGGAAGTCCAAAGCGCCTCTATTAACACACAAATCCATAACCAAAGAGCAACAAAACCTAAATTATCATGTCACATTGGTATGTGTAGGCAGGACATGTGCATTTCAAACCAACAAACGAATATGGTGGGAGGGGGGGGGGTAAAATTGAAGAGAATTTGTTGACTGCAAAAAACCTAAATGGAAAGTTAATATTGTGGAGATTCATTTGATCTTTGCCCATTTCAAACCTTCGTCCGCGGATGACCTGGCACTGTTGTCCGCCGCGTACTTTTTTGCCGCACTTATCCGGTGCCGAACCGCCACCCACCGCCACCAACCCGCCGGACGCGACGCCTCTGCTCGTTTCGTCCTTCGAATGAAACCACTCTTCGACGATCCTGAGAAACCACAAACAACACACAAAAAAAGAAAAAATGCAAGGAAAATGGCGCGAAATCGATTGATTTCAGTCAACACCTTGAGCCAGCACACGAGAGATCTCTATTCATTTACAGTCGGTTTTGTTTGAGTCTACAAAAGCTCCGCCGCAATTCCAGCCCGTATCACCGCCGCGACGCGGCCAACGGCGCGACCTCAGCGAGAGGCGTCCTGACCGGAGTCGGGACGGGCGAGGTCCTGCAGTTTGGACACGACGGGTTCATTCTCAACCACGGATCGACGCACTTCGAGTGGAAGTAATGCCCGCAATCCGGCAGCAGCCTCAGCCCGTCGGTCTCCTTGTACTCCGACAAGCAAATCGAGCAGCAGCTCGAGCTCGCGGCCGAGCCGCCTCCGCCACCGCCACCGTTGTCTCCACGAGCGGCGGCCTTCACCTGCGAGTAGAGGAGCTTCGGGAAGGTCCCCAGCGTGGCCTCGTCTAGGCCGAGCGCGATCGCGAACGAGTACCCGCCGTCCTCCTCCTCCGCGGCGAGGGAGTTGCTGCGGGGCGGCGAGACGCGGGCGCGGGTGCAGAGGTACGAGGCGAGGGTGGAGATGACAATGACGGCGACGACGCCGATGGAGATCCCTATGCCGTATGGGTACCCTCCCGTGTTCTGCTCGGCGGGTTCCAGGTTATCGGAGGTGCTGTTCATGTTGCCGGCGGATCAATCGATTGAAGGAGTCAGCGACGTCGTCCCACGACAACGAAGAGAGAGAGAGAGAGAGAGAGAGAGAGAGAGGGTGTTCCACTGTTCTGGTGGTGAAGAATTTAAGTGAGGAAGACATTTTGCTTTTGAATAAACCTTTCTTGCTCGGAATAAGATTACATGTCACGCTCTAAGGCCACTATTACGTTATAGCTAAAACAAAAATGTATCCATCGTGAAGCCGATTAACATGACTATTCTCCGAAAAAGAGATTGATTCCTACGACAGATGAAAAAATCTTTATTCAATACGATACCGACGTAACAAAAAGTCAATTCACAAGCACAATTCGACCGCTGATCTATATACGATCTTGAGATCCGGAAGAAGCAACACTAGGAGGTCAAAGCCACCTCGCCTCGGTCGGATAAAGACAAAAGGATACAAGGGAGACAAGGTCAAACGGATTATGGGAAGTACAAAGGCAGCAACTAGTGATGTTATTACCTAAATCATCTGTTTAGCAGTTATAACTAGTGATGTTGTTACCTAAATCTTCCGTTTAGCGGTTATAGCTAGTGATGTTATTACCTGATTCTTCCCTCTGGCGGATAAGGCCGGAAAAGAAGAGGATTTTAAGGCTTACTTTCCCAAAAAAAAAAATTGAAGATTAACTACCCAAAAAAGTCATAAACCTATTTTATGGGTGCCAATTCACTCATAAACTTTTTAATTTAGTCAATTTTATCTTAAACCTTTTGAAGATTTTTCAAAAGGTCTTTCCAGTCGATTTTGACCGAAAATGCTGATGTGGATATCCGTCGTCTTTCATGGCACAATTGGTTTTAACGTGAGTAATTTGTGCAACTTTAAAACAAAAAATCTGAATTTGTGTGTATGTATTACAAAAATTATCCCCATTAGCGCTAATCGTGCCACTTTGGAAGGTCAACGTCGATTTAACGATTTTTAGCCATTATTGGCATGAGCAACTTTATGTTTAGGACTAAATTAATCTTATTGAAAGGTTTATGCACTGAATCGGCATCCACACAGTATGATTTATAATTTTTTTTGTAATTTTCCTGAAAATGGAATGATGAGTGGAAAATTTTGGAAATTATAAACTTTGTGAGATGGAAAAGAATAAAAATTTAAAATCTCTGTTAGTTTCTCAAGAAAACAAATGATTCAAAAATAAAAATGATTGCCTATTTTAATTAAATATCCCAACAATCACAGCATCCACCACCTCAACATTTTCCACTAGTCGTATTGGGCCGAGTTATGGAGGGATTTGATTGCATTAATTTGATAATTTTAGGAATTGATTGCAATTTTTAAAATATTTTATAATCCAATACACTATTACAATAAAATTTTAAGACTTCCGATGCACTTATCCATTACAAAACAACTCTACGCATATGATGACATAATCAGAGTCTCTCTCACAATGAAACCCCACTCAATCACAATAGAGAAGTTTTACCCGTTCTTTATGCTTGCCAAAGTAGAAACTAAGAGTAAGTAAAACGGATCAACCAAATCTGGATGGGACCGATAATTTTTTATTTGTATTTTCATTTCTCTCCCAAGTAGAGAAGGAAGGCAGGTGTCGTGGCATTGTTTTATATGGGATCAGCATATTACCCCCCGTTATTCCTTTCTTCTCTACCTGATTACTCTGAACAGATTACCAACACAGATATTATTACTGAAGTCGTATCACAGAAGGTGTCTGTCCTTTTTGCCGTTGTAGACCGGACTCGATTGATCATCTTTACTTTGGGTGTAATATTACGGCTTCCATGGTTCGATTTTGGGCGACCAAATGCTGCTCCCTTGGACCAACGGAACATGGCTGGAAAACCTTCATTGGGCCATGAAGTACTGCAATGGCCAGCAACTCCATCAATACATTGCCAGATTTTCATTTGCTACCCTTTGTCATCTGATTTGGATGGAGCGCAATCACATTATCTTTAGAAACAAGACTCGGGACATCGCTGCGATGAAGAAGCACCTCACCAAAGCTGTACAAGACAAGGCACTCACCTTGCAAGGTGCTGATGACAATCGAAACCGACATATTCTATCTACTTGGGAGTGCTCTTTGTCGGTTCTTGTTTAATCTGTCTTGTTCGGTCTGTATTGTGACTTTCTTCTTTTGGCCGGTGATCGGTCTGCTGTTGTCACCTTTGTGGTTTGGCCTTTTTCTGTTTGCGCAGATCCCTATCATCCCTGCACCCCTTGCAACATTAGTGTCGCTCGTGGTGGAGGGTTGTTTTTGTTAGGGTTCTTGTGTGTTGGTTTTTTGTATGTGCTTTTGATTAGTTTAATACATTCTTACCTTTATAAAAAAAAAACATAATAATTCACCGATTATTTTTTTATTTTTTAAATGCAAACCTAATTTTAATTAATACGTTACAATTAAAGTTTATGTTACTCATCTCTACTAATAATCCATCAATTCTATGGAATTGCCCAAAAACTAAACCAGACAGGATCGAAAATCAATCACCTCTGATAGAAACCGATATGTTAGACAGACACTAGTGCAACTTTTTATTTCTTTATTTTGTCAAGAGGTGCAACTAGTTCAGCCTTTACCACCTTGCCAAGAAACTGCTGGTTAGAGAAGGAGATATACATTTGACCGATAAAAAGAATTGTACAATAAGGTCTAATGTACTTTAATCGTGATTGCAGGTCTAATCTTAATCACAAGTTAACTGTCGGTATATAAGCTGGAGTGTGGCAACTACCTTTGTATCATGTTCTGTTCCAACTCCAAGGGTTGGACTACTCCATCAGCTGGTAGGCTTTCGTGTCTAGTCATGACCATAGGAAAGAAACCTAGGGTGAAGCCATCCATGGGTTCCGGGTTGCCCCATAAAACAAGAAAAGAACAGGTACTTTCCAGAAATCAAGTTCAAGTCTCGCTTTCCTTTTACACCGCAGAGGACGAGCCCACAATATGAAGATTACAAGCGTATTCGACATTTGCTCTACACCCAAAAAGAGGGACTTACGTCTTCTGAATTCTTCCGAGTTCCAGGTTGGAACAAGGGTATCGGATTTCCCTTTTCGACGCCACATGTATAGCGGCGAAGAAGGGAAAGAGCGGCATCATAAAACATACGCAAATGAACATCTGGCAACGCTACATGTACGTAAATGAACGGCAGGCGACAGTCTCAAGGGCGTAATGCAATAACATAACTTCCAGTCGTGCAGGTCCACGTACTAAATTCTTCATCGCGTACTTAGACATCAATGCAAACTTCAAAAAGGGAAAGACTAAAATCTAGGGAGCTAGAACAACGGAAACACAGTCTCGAAGATGCGTCAGTCCCAACAGGGTTTGCATAATCCCAACGTCCAGATGCTAGCCAATCCAGCCTTTTTTATGTTATTCCATTCGCTCCGCACAATCAATTATTGTTGGGCACACTGCACCCTCTGGGCACCGCCGGGCATGTCCTCGTCCTCCTCGTAAGCCTCCTGAGCCTGTGCCTGCTTCCGCCGCATCTCCTCCTCAATGTTAACATCATGGAGGGTTGTTTCCTCGCACTCATCCAATTCCATGTCAGTGAGCTGCGCTGATGACCTTGGTGGCAGAATTGTTTCCAGGGCCTTGCATTGCTCAGGGCTCAGGGAATCTGGAAAATCTACCGTGAAGTGGATGTAAAGTTTGCCCTTCATGAATGGCCTCTGGTAGATAGGCATCCCCTCATCGTTTATTGCCTTGAATTGGTCTGCCCAACAGATTCACACGTAATTAGATCAGATGGCAACAACCAGGCAGTCTATAAGATACAGTATAAATCGATTTCATGTGCAGTATCCAAGAATCACACAGCCACAGCATCAAAACCAAAAATAACCATTGCAAGAATAGTGAAATCTCAATCTGGATGAAAACATGTGTAGCATTTACAGATCTAAATTGTGTAGGCATCAAATACAACAGAACACTACCACACACAGTCCATGTGATGTGGCACCAAGGGGCCCTGACGTCTTGAGTCCACCCGTGACAAGAAAGTATTGATCAAAATTGTTATAACCTTAGTTAACATTCAAGGGTAAACAATGACTGGTTAAAACTCGAAATTAAATAATGAGTTCATATGAAAGCCAATTGCAAAAGAGAATAAACACTCCAGAGTTCTGAAGATCCTCCAGAAATTGATTGATCACTGGTCATTGAAGTAGTCACTTACCAGGCTTAATAACCTCTCCAGGTTGGGATTTAATAAGAAGCTGCCTGCCATCCAAATGAGTCAATGCGAATTGGAAGCCGCAAAGTGCCTCTGTAAGGGACAAAGTATGTTCATAGAACAAGTCATCTCCCTTCCTCTTATATTTGGGATGCTCCTTTTGTTGCAAGACGAACACAATGTCGCCAGTTATGGTGTCGGGCTGCCATTAAGTAAGGAGAGACCTTGTGTCAACTATTGATTAAATAGTAAACTAAACCGCATGAAGCTTGTAGTTCTGAAAGGGAATTAAAACAAAATAGAGATTCTCTTACAGCTTCATCAGCTTCCCCAGGGAATTTTATCTTCTGTCCATTTTGCATACCCTTTTCCACTATTACCTCCAGAACCTTTTTCTCCTGAGCAACCTTCTCACCCTTGCATTGTGGGCAGCGGTCCTTGTCATTTATAGTCTCCCCGGTACCCTTACACTCATTGCATGGATGTTGCATCTGCTGGATCATAGAAGGGCCAAGGTGTCTAATGGAAACTTTCATTCCAGAACCCTGACAGCCCGCGCATTTGATTGAAGCACCAGACTTGGACCCTTTACTGAAAATAGAAGAAAAGAGAACCGTGTTAGCACTAAGCAGGAATTCAGACATTCCAGAGAACAAGACAGTAGTACTTTTGTACTGACCCTTTGCACTTGGAGCAAATTACGTTGCGAGATAGTGCCAACTTCTTGGAAGTACCATTATAGAGATCTTCAAGAGACACCTTGAGAGGATGGATGACATCCTCACCTCTTCTCTGCCTTCGGCCTCTGCTGCTTCCACCACCTGAAACCATAAAAGTTCAGATCAGTATCGACTTCTCCAGCATTCACAAGACAGCACCAAACATTATGCTTGTCAAGCTTACCACCGAAAGGACTTCCACCAAAGAAAGATTGGAAAATGTCAAATGGATCGTGGCCTCCGCCACCTCCACCCATTCCTTCCTTGAGAGCATCCTCACCGTATTGATCATAAATCTCTCGTTTTTCAGGGTCACTCAGGACTTCATAGGCTTGTGCCAATTCTTTAAACTGCAGGAAAACATTTATTCGCAAAATGGTACAAGCACAGTATAATGGAAACATTTCAGAGACTGGAGAGTCTAGAAACCATTTCAAGCCATAAAAAATCATCAGCGTCGCACGAGTAATAATGGTAATGTAAGAAAGTCAAGCTGTGGGGAAAAAAAAAAATTGATCATCCCTGTCTAGCTTCCCGCACAAGTACAAATTGGTATTGGCAAATCATAAACATATGCATCGACAATTCAATGAGCACTCCAAAACGTGTAAAAATGAACTTTTTATACAGAAGAATCTAGTCACGTAAGCACCTTTCAGAACAAAAAGCAAAACAATCCGGCAAGAACAGAGAAGGCACGAACAACTATCATGCATTCAGGTGATACCTTTCCTATCTAGATACACAAGCAATTACAGGTTTATCTTTTTTGTACTCCAAGCTAACCAAAGAATCCGCTGCCCTACAATACCACAGTCTATAGATTACCAGGCCACATTATCATTCAGCGAGATTAATCCAATCAACGGCAATCACGATCCTAAGCCCTATCCTAGCCTCACATATTCATGACGAGGGGCAGGAAAATCGAATTAACCAAAATCCCCTATCGAAGAAGCAGATCTAACCACCTGATCCTATCAACTATAAAATCACGAACCGACAACACGGACAAATTACGAATGAAATTCCAAAATCAAAGCGTCAACTAAAGCATGGAGGGGAAACGCCAACGAGCTCAATCGAAGCTCAAAAAGGCACCTTTTCCGGATCACCACCCTTGTCGGGATGGTTCTTGATCGCGGCCTTCCTGTAAGCCTTCTTCAGATCATCCTGAGAAGCGTTCTTGGAGACTCCGAGAATATCGTAGTACTTGGTGTTATCGCTTTTCTTCGGCGCTCTCCCGAACATCCTCCCTTCCCACTGAAAAACCCTAATCACGGAAATCCGAAAAGGCAACAACAACAGCAACCAAAAAAAGAAGCAAATCCAATTACAGATCGAGAAGATCCAGACCAACTGGAAACCAAAATATCAAAATCAAACGGAGGAACGAGGGGAAGGATCGAGCAAAGATGCGAGGTCCACTGACCTTGAGAAGCTAGATGGATCGGAGGGGAAGAAGCGGAGGGGCCTTCAAGAAGGTCGAGCGAAGAGACGGCTGGAGAGAGAGAGAGAAGGGCGAAGATGAGATCTGGACTAATAAAGGGCGTAGATCGACGGTCAAGATGTGCTGGCGGTGGGGGGAAGTGCGAGGTAAATGAAGAGAGGAAGGAAGGATCTAGAACCATTGAAAGGCCTTTCCTTCTTCTCAACATCCTGGCCGTTGATTTGGGCCTAAGATTGCGATGACGGGATCCACCGCCGAATAACTGGTGGCCTACACTCGTGCTCGTTTTCTTTTTTCTTTTTTTTTTTGGTAATCACACTAGTGCTCCCTTTCCTTTTTTTTTTATTAGGACCGTTACCAAAAAAAAAATTTCAGATTAGTACGCTTGTAATAAATCTATTTCGAATTATTTTTTTATCAAAAAAATTAAAATTATACGCTTATGAAGAATTTACCTCGAATTGACAGACTTGTAATAAAGTTTACTATTCGTTAATTTTTATTAAATTTGTCTTTAAATTGTTGAATTTGATGGCATGTGACAATTCATGGATGTATCGGTTTGTGATTTTTATTTAATATTTATCATAGGCATATCAATTTGAAATTTTTCGTGGCATTAACTCAATTTAACGAATGGTAAATTTGTCTTGGATATAATAATTTAGGATTTCTCGTGATAAAAAAAATTAATTTGTGATAAATTTATCACAAATGTATCAGTTTGGAGTTTTTAGTGATAAAAAAATAGTTTGAGGTAAATTTATCACTGAGTATATCAATTTGAGGTTTTTTGGCGATATTAACCCCTTTTTATTGTGCGTATTAGAACAATTTCTTCTTTCTTGTTTATTTGCCAAGAGTGGAGACGGGTGCTTCGCGAAATTGAATTTGCAAGATTGTATTTACATAATTCAAAAGAAGTTACAGAACACACATGGATTTTCAAATAAAGTGAAAAGGGTCCAGATAAGAAAGTACTGAAATTTCTGAAAAATCTTTTTATTACCATTAGAATCTAAAATCTCTTTGCCCGCTGCGCCTCTGTCGTGACTCCCGCTGCCATCAATATATTTCCTCATTTGCGTGCCCCCTCCGCTCCCGTGTTCGGTCAAGCTGGGGAGGGCTCGGGTGGCCGTGGACCTCAAATCGGCGGACTTTCTGCCTTTCAGCTTCGTTGACTTCAGTATCTACTCTTTCAAGAAAAACTCATCGATCTCCCGCGTCTCCGGATGAGGAGAAGGTGACCCTATAAATTTTACACATCAATCTCGATCAGAACATGGGGAAAGCTCAAAAAGACCAAAATGCGAAAAACGAAAAATTAGCGGTGGTATCCATCGCTATTGGATTTGGCAAGTTCAACGATCGAGATCGGTGTTGTTCATTGCGGATCCGGGTCGAGGCAAAAGTACTTGCTCCGAATTCTCTCCGTTTGGGTAAAAACCCTCCATTCTCTCCCTTTGCTCCTCCAGCACCAGTGAGCCACTGGCCAGTGGCCGCCAAGCTTTGCTTCCTTTCTCACTTCCTCAAATTCTCACCCCCGCCCCGCTTTCTTCCCCTTCACTCCTCCTCAGAAAAAGCTTCTTCCACGCCGCCCACGTCCCTTTCGGTACCAATCGTCAGCCGCTCTGCTTTTATCTCTCCTCTTTCCTCTTTTGTTTTTTCCTCGTCCCCAGTCTTGCTATCTTTGTTTGTTTTGTTGGGGTCTCGTCGTCCTCATCCTCCTAGTAAAATCCCTAACAACCCCATACCCCTCCTCCTCTCCTCCTCTTCTTCTTCTTCCTTTCCCTCCTTCAAGAACCCGAGTCCCTGCGAATGCCCACGAGTCGAAACCTCCATTAAAACCGAAGTTCGCCCACGATCTTATCGCCGGAAAAGTGAGGAAAGGAGTGATCTTGTGCCCCGCCCTCTTCTTCTTCTTCTTCCTTTCCCTCTTCAAGAACCCGAGTCCCTGCGAATACCCACCAGTCGAAACCTCCAGTGAAACCAAAACTCCAAGCTCACCCATGATCGTATAGCCGGAAAAGTGAGAAAAGGAGTGATCTTTTTGCCCACCCCACGCCATGTTCACATCGCCCTTTGCCCTCACTCTCTCCCTGTTGCTCAGCCTCCCTCTCTTGCTCTTCTTTTTCTTCCCCGCCATTTACCCCCACAAGAATCTCCCCCTGTCCCACCGCAACGAGCTCGATGACCTCGCCCTCTTCCGCCGCGCCTCCGCCTCCCGCTCCCCCTCCCATGCCCTCCCCTTGAGCCCTGGCGCCGCCTCCTCCTCCACCCGCTCCTTCCCAGCGAAGTTCGCCCGCCTCGGGGCCCGCACCTCTCGGCCCAAGATCGCCTTCCTCTTCCTCACCAACTCCGATCTCTCCTTCTCTCCCCTCTGGGAGAAGTTCTTCAGCGGCCACTCGAGATTATACAACATTTACATCCACGCCGATCCTTCTTCCAAGTTTGCGCCGCCTGATGGGGTTTTCCGGAACCGTTTAATCCCTTCGAAGAAGACTGAGCGGGCCTCTCCAACACTGATTTCCGCTGCGAGGAGGCTTCTTGCCGACGCCATCGTCGACGACCCGGCCAACTTCTACTTCGCATTGGTCTCGCAGCACTGTGTGCCGCTTCATTCCTTTCGGTACATGTATGACGCCCTGTTTGGGAACTCAATCTCCGCCTTCAATGCCTATATAAACCCTGGCAAGTACAAGAGCTATATCGAGATCCTATCCGACGAGCCGAATTTGTACGAGCGCTACACGGCTCGAGGAGAGGACGTGATGCTCCCAGAAGTGGCGTTCGAGCAGTTCAGGGTCGGTTCTCAGTTCTTCATGCTCGCGAAGCGGCACGCGTCGCTTGTCATTGAAGATAGGAAGCTGTGGAGAAAGTTCAGATTGCCTTGCTTGAATAAGGAGTGTTGCTACCCCGAAGAGCACTATTTCCCGACGCTGTTGTCAATGTCGGATCCAAAGGGTTGCAGTCACTACACGCTGACCAGAGTGAATTGGACTGGGAGCTTCGATGGGCATCCACATTTGTATCAGCCCGAAGAAATTTCCCCGGAGCTCGTGCGCGAGTTAAGAAAATCCGAGTCGAATTATTCTTACTTCTTCGCACGAAAGTTCTCGCCGGAGTGTTTGGAACCGCTCATGAAGATTGCGGACAACGTCCTCTTCAGGGATTGAACTTTGAAGTGGTAAGAGTCACCTCGCTCGAATATTACATATATTATTATTTCTCTTTGCTTGAGTACTGGTTTATTTTACATTGTCCTGCACCACAAGATGAGCCACTGGAATATCTTAACAGTTAAGTTTCCTCAAGTTCCAGTTTGATTCGCATTCTAAAGTTAAGAAATGTAGGTGACCGAGTTTAAGTTTTCTACTATAATTCCGATTGTCCATTGCTGTTCTGATTTGGGTAAAATTCTAACCTGAAAATCCAGTTGCTTTTTGGGAAGCCGAACTGGAGTACCCTTTTGCTTAAGATACTCAATGGGTCATATTCTAGTGTTTTCTTGGATCATTGTTGCTTGGCAAATATTAATTCCTGCTTTTACCTCGTTCTTTGGCCATAAAGACATTCGCAGTATCATTGCAAAACATGGTGTGAGCATTTTGAAGGGACCCTGTTGTTTTTTTTCTTTTTTTGGGGGGGGGGGGGGGGTGTGCTTTTAACTTTTTGTGGCGACGCTACGTTTTTTCGTTTCTTTCTCCCATCACAGACCCTTCTTAATTGTCGTAATGCAATGAGGCAATTTAGTATATTGAACCCTACAAGATGAAAGGATTATGTCTGGGGCACTCTTTAGCTTGGGTAGGTACTCTGATTTGACTGGGGACCTTGCCCATCAGTATGTATTTGGTGGCGAGGGACCCTCAGTGAGTTCATCCAGATGTTGAGGGACCTTGTAATTTTGTTGAGGAGAGGTTGAGTTTGGAAGAGTTGGGCCACGGGAAGCAGAGCACCTGTCTGTTGTTACGTCATAGTCGTGTTAAATATGATTTTTAATAGGTTGAATCTTGTGGTCCCCTGATTGAACCCATTAGAATTAAGAGAGTAATAGATGGGAGAAATCAGATTTGCGGATCTTTTTTTTTTTATATGTTCAGATTTGAAGTCAAAGGTGCTCAGACTTGAGTTGTTGCTAAAGCACGGAATGGATTGCTGATTTATATAGAGAGAATAAACAAATGAATCAGAAAATAGTCAGAAAATACATTCCTGGTTTTCTTGGTTGAAAGATATACAGCTTGTCGGCAAATTCGGTAGACGAGCTTTTGCAACCTGGTCACTGGTGAAATTAGAAGTGTTGCTGCTGGAATAAATATAATGTAGACTGGCTTATTTATGTTAATTTTAATTTGTTATTTCTATAGCATATAAGTTCCATGAGAGTTGAAAGGTTAATTTTCACTGCTTGTTGAACCTCTACAAGAACCTGCAACATTGGGATGGCTTTGTTTTGTTGGAAAAGAATGATCTTTGGATGTGGTTTCGTGGTGGAATAACTCTACTTTCTGACATTTGATGCTGGAAACGGAATATTGAAAAAGTCATTTGCTCGATGAATGGTGCGTCTTAAAAGCTTGCGTGTTTCTATAGTTGGTTAAAAAATTACTTTTGTTAGAAAGGTTCACAACTTTTATGTACACCAATGGGGCACTGCACTGCTTATGGGAGAAAATTTGCAAGAAACTTATACAGCCTTCTAAAGTCCAATTCTGGGGAAAATGCGTCAGTAAGGAGAACTTCATAAGTGGGAATTGGCTAGCTTCCAAATTATGAAGTGGTAAAACTTTAAGGAACTCAGATTACGGTTGACAGTCGTCAAGTTATAATTTGTCATGTTTCCGGTGAAAAGTTGCATTATTTTAGTAAAGAATGGCTGGATGATCACATCTTGGGTCTTATTTTTCCTGGGTAAATTCCTTATTTTGGAAGCATCATAAAGAGGATGCTGTGAAATGTGTTTTTCTCTCAGTTCTTTCAAAGTGCTCTTACTTTGTATATACACTTCTTGAATTGTGAGCATGCACCAGTCACCAGTAGAACAAATATAGCAGATTTCCAGATGCCGCAACTGACTCATCTTTTCCTACGCACTTCTATCGGCTCGGCTATCTACTTGAATTTTAATGGTCCTTGTCTCCTGTTGGGGGCCTTATCCTCTGAGGACATCTCATATAAATCTAATGGATTCTCACGTGAGTGTGGCCTAGAAAATGTCTTTTACTTGCTTGTGTTCTGATCCTTGTCTGACTGTGGTTGCTTCGTTCCTATGTCCACAGTCGAAGAAAGGAATCTCTTTTTTGATGTCTTGGCTTCTCGGAGAAGAATTGAATTAAAAGGGAGAAATAAGAAGGGAATCTTTTGACTTCGAAGGAGGACAAAAGAGGCCTGCAGATGCTGGATCACGGGAAGGGAATAACAAGGTCCCTGACCCCATGGTTGTTGCCTGTTGGTGCTGCTGCTGCTGCTGTACTACTGTGATGTAGACAGAGTGAACCCAAGTCAAGTTGCACATAAGTGTGGGAATGAGTGAGTTGAGTGGGTGTAATGGACGGTGGGTATGTTGTGGAGTGAAGGAAAAGCAATACCAAGGCTCGTTGCTTTCCCTTCTCCATCTTGAAGTCGAAGATGGAACCTTTCATTCTCCCATCTACCCTCCCTTTCAAACTTTGACTTTAGTTGTAATATATGATTCGCTTTTCACTCCTGTTTTAAGAAATGGTCTCCTCCTTTTTCTCTTTGATTTGTGGCTTTTTTTGGGTTAGTGCTGCTTCGTTGTTGCATCTTATCTTTTTTGTTGTTTTGATCTTTTGCTCTTTGTGGTGTGGCTGCTTTGCTTTGTCGCACAAGATCGTAGTAGCTGTTGAGGGATTCTCAAGACTTGCTATGGAAGAGCACCTGCAAAGTGTTTCGGTTTGGTGTTTTTGTAAGGGCTCGGGACCGATTCAACCGTGTCGTACTCATCGGAAGGGTTCAACCCGCCTGCCAATTTATGGATAATAGCTGGTTTTTTTCGCTTGTATCCTTAGAAAAACCTATTTGTTCCAAGGCACGGAGCAGTTATTATCACAAAGGAACGTTCATCTAGCCATGCAGGAAATTATGTATTTTCATCCGAAGGTTCTCTTAATTGACCACACTTCACGAGATTGATTTGCACGTAAGCCAGGAAGTATCTGGGGCCTTAGATCCTGATGGAACCACCGACTCATGCCAAAAAAAAAACCCCATGGGTCAATTCTGACGTGTTTTATTTTATTGGAATGACATCTTTGTTTGCATGTTGTAAAGTATCAAGAGTATAAATTGGATTAGAGCAACTTATACTTGATGGGAAGTAAATAGAAAATTTGGCTTTAATTGGGCTTACTACATAGCCTTTTGTCTCTCTAGTAGCGTAAACATAAAGATTTTGGAATGTCATTAGTGATGATTCAGTTCGTCGGTTGGATAATTACTTGGGAGCCCATTTGAGACCATTCATGATCTCTTTCGAAGAAGGCATTAACTTGTTGTGGATATGAACTTAAGAGTGAGATCATGGTGAGCTTCGTCTTCTTCATCAAAGCAACATTGGAAGATCATTTGAAGTTCAGATGAAATTTCAATCATGCATGCACATTGCATAGACTCGTCCCCACTTCCTCGCCCTTCAATGCACTAAATCAGTGAAAAAAGGTGATTAAAAGTCAGTAGAATTAATAATTAAGCGCCGATTAAAGGTTAACAAAATAATCAGTCAACTTGACAAATTGTACCAGCTAACTCACCAACCAACACACGCACAAACGCACCAAAGCAGACATCAAATTGGAACATTATAACTAAACGACACAGACAACCAAACAAACTGAGATATCAACATCCCGATAGCTTTTGTCTCGGACATGCTATGCCATTTCCAACGTTAATCACATTTTTCTAAATTTTTTTTTTCTAAGCCACCAAGGGACATAATTCCTTCACTTTATGTCCCGCTTCATTCGACCATCTCCCACTTATACCGCGTCATAAATGCTACGATTGCGAATTTATCGAATCGTATCTCTATACGACGTATACGTATACCGCAAATAATTCACCTCGTCCGAGAGGAAAATTGTCAATATATTGAGTCAATAAACATGGATTTAGCTAAGTAAGTTCAAAAAAAAAAAAAGTGGATTTAGCAAGTACGTATGTATTTAGGTAGTCAATTGTGGGTCGCATCTCCAGTAATTTTATTGATTGATCTATCTTGCGTTTTGTTACTGTCAACCTACAAAAGCATCACTTTCGAAATTTGGTACAGTGAAGATCCATTCAGATGTCATTTATTTTGGGGATGCTTAGGTGCATATGGTAATACTTCTTAAAGTGGATTTTTACTCTAGAAATATTTCTGGAGTAGAAATCCATTTGATAATTTAACTTATGAAGTAAATTCATTTGATAAAAATTTTTACTTCTGAAGTAAATTTTTACTTTTAAAGTTTTTTTTTTCCAATTTGAGAAGTTTTAAAAAAAATTGCTTCTCAATTCAAGAAGCGCTTCTCGCTTCATCCTCTTTTCATTACACCATTGCCCTCTTTTCTACCATGCTTGCCTTCGCCTGCCGTTGTCGCCCGCAACCACTACCACCCATCACTCCTCGCCATTGTCGACCATTGCTGATTGCAGCCCGCCGTTGACCTCCACGAGCCGCCGCCCATCGCCGCCTAAGAGCACCATCGACCATCACCTACCATCGTCCATTGTAGACCTCCATCAACTGTCGCCACTTGCCGACCACCCCCGGTCACCAACCATTGCCGACCTCTCCCAACGATTGCCCATCGCCTCTTGTGACCACCGTCACCCATCAACCATTGTCACCATCAACCCCTACCAGTCACTGCTAATGGTCGACCATCGTCAGCCTGCTCACCGACGCCACCGAGTCGCCATCTCTGGCTGCTAAAGTAAAAATAAATAATTTTTTTAATAATAAAATTATTTTTTAAAGAAATTTAAAAAGTTTAAAAATGAAGTAGAAAATTTTTCAAGTGCCGACGGTAATTTTTTATGAAAGATTTTGTGTTAATAAATTTCAAAAGTAGAAAATTTCAATCATCACTAAACGAATTTCTCTAACTTCCGGAATAGAAGTAGAAAAATTAACTTCTAGTCAGAAGTTGATTTCTGAAACAGTAGTATTGCCATGTGTGCCCTTAGCGATTCATTGTCCTATTATTTCACTTTTTTTTCCTCCTTTGTTTCAAATGTCGCATTAAACTTATAAAGATATCGAGCCCAATTTGTAGATTCTCGAGGGAAAAAAAAAGGGAAAAGAAAGGGAGGAAATGCATTCCTTTCTATTAAGACATACAACATAACTTAGCTTTTGGAAAACAACTTGTATTGTACCTCTAATCAACGTCCGCACGAGTCCATCTCATCACCACTAATCGAGGTTAAAGATTGATTAATTTTACCAGCTAAAATAGCTTTTGAAAGGATTTACATCAGGATAAGTACATCATAAGCACCATAATTCTTGTTTGACATTCAGTTGAATACTTTAAATTTTTTTCATTCACTTGAATGTCATATCGAAAGAAGATTATTCACTTGAGTGCCACTTCAGCTTTTCGGCTGTTACGTCAGCTTTTTTGACGTTCACGTAAATAATGACACTCAAATGATCGATTTTTAAAAGTTACAACACTTAAACGAGCATCGTATAAAAGTTACGACACTTGCAACGCGGTTATCTTGATTTACACCACACACACTCTCTGTGTCCAAAAAGCAAATGTGAGAATACCTTTTTGATATTATATGATTGTGGTCCTGTGGTCCTCCATGCAAGTTGTTGCTTGGTCTCATGCATGAAGCTAATCTTAATTCCCCCACTACGTTAATATCTTTTTGCTCAAAGTGGAATATCTATCTCCTTTATTTTTATTTTTTTATTTTTGCCATCCAGTGGAAGATCTTTTTGATGAGCCCAGTAGTTTTCTCTTTGTTTTCTTTCTTTCTTTTTTTTTTCACTTTATGAAAATATTTATTTTTGAGTTCTTATTATTCTTACGTGGACTCAGCTTTCAAAGCAACAGGAAGGCCACTGTTTTGCTTAGATCCAAAGTCTGATTAAAAAATTGTGGGCGTGATGAGAAAAAATCCGATTAAAATCATGTCATGACGTTTCTTTTTGTCTTTGAACAGAAGTTACATTTCAATTCCCTTTCCTTCCTTAAT
The DNA here is from genome assembly GCA_016432845.1 of Psidium guajava. Lineage (NCBI taxonomy): Eukaryota > Viridiplantae > Streptophyta > Magnoliopsida > Myrtales > Myrtaceae > Psidium > Psidium guajava. The sequence goes on along the minus strand of CM028234.1, from coordinate 2,710,706 downwards.
AAAAAAAAAACATGTACAGTACACTTTACTTCAAATAACTTTAAAGGCCGCGTAATTTAACTTGACTTCAAATAACTTTATATAGGTCGAGTAACTTTAAAAAGTTTAAAGCACTTAATTGAAGAATACCAAACTTGAAGCTCTGGAAAAAAAAAAAAGATGGGTTAAAATCGAAAGCGGGGTCCAGATCATATGCTTTGGCGAAAATTTTTGGGTACTGAGATTATTTGTAAGATTTAGCCACTGAAAAGTTGGATACTTGCATTGATGATTTGGATGGAACCCATCCTCCTTGCTCAAATTTTCAAATCGTGTTTATCATTAATAGCTTGTCTTGGTTAGAATGAAGCTGACAGTCAGTTCGCAGGGAGTCGGAAAACAGAGGAGGCGGATGAGAGAGAGGAAAAAAAATAGAAGAAGAAGCAGGAATGGAGATTTACGATTGATATACAAATTACAAAAGGAGTCTTTTTAGGCCGGAAGCTGCAAGAAAGCCGAAAAGTGATGGCCGACCTGACCCCAGCTGCGTACACTCCCTTCCCTGCTGTCTTCCAGCAACTCTCTCTCTCCCTGCACAATCGGAATGAATGACTCGCTAGAAGCTGCTCGGGGCTGGCTTCCTTTCCTTTTCTTGTTTTTCTTTTGTTGCTTTAAAGTTTCAAGTACGAGAGGCGCATATTAACCATTCTTCACCCACCCATCACTGTGTTCTTCTGTGGGGAGGGCGATATGTTCAGAGAAAACAGTAGGTGAGCAAGAACTTTCCCGGTACAGCTACAGCTTTTGGATGGGTTTCGGTTTTCTTTCGAGAAAGATTCAATCTTGTTGTTGGGTTTTCGTTTTCGTGTTCTGGAGAGACGATGATTGAGGTGGTTTCTTCTCTCCGAAATGAGTTCCTCTGTCCTCCTCCGATCGAACGATGTGAGCGTGTCTTTAATATTCCTTTCTTTTCTCTGTCGTTGCCCTTGAAGATTTCTCTGTGCTTTGTGGTTTTTGCGTGGAACGTATTCGAACGCTCAGTGGGGTCACTGTTGCATTGTTCCTTCTTTTTTCTTTCCAGTAGTTCTATTTGTCATGCAGTTTGGTTTGGTTGAGCGTCGCATGCACATTGCTTTCCAATTTGTAAGGTATAAATAATTAAGAGGTTGCTCTTTGTGTTTACCTTCTATGAGCTGCGATCTTTGTCTTCCCTGTGAACATATATTAGTAGTTGTTTGATTGCAAGAAAGAGTGAAGAGAGAATTCATGTTTAAGACGTTGCTTCATCCCAATTGACAGTGTTCAAGCTCTCTCTATTTCTTTTCTTTTTTGGGTTGGGGCGAATGGGAGGGAAGAATTACAAATGAGGATTCTATTCCTAGAGAAGTTTTGCCAAATTCAACGAGCTGTTTCAGTTCACAGTTTTTTGTGTAAACTCACAGATTTATACAGACGCTAGAAGGTCTCTATTGGTGTGAGATGTAAAGAGAAAAGTTTAATGTCTATCTTTTGTTTGTGAATTCGTCATGGGAAATTTTTCTCTACTAGCAACTTCCAGGTCTCCTCTTTCTCACTCGAAGTTCTCTGAATTCAAAACTTTCTTTGTAGGATGCTGGTGCAGGTGGGGCTCTTTCTCTTTCATAAAACAGAGCATATTTAAGGATGGACTTGTGTGAAGAGCTTGTGGATTCCCGTTGATTCATGTCACCATGTCGAGGCAAGCTCATCTTCCACCTCGCTGCCCATTTTATAGGAAGCCTGTTTCTTGGCCAATTCACGACCCCACCTCTCCACCTGCAAACACAAACCACAGTAATGTCTTTCCACGGCATAAAAAATCTCCCTCTCAGAGTGCCATTTTGGAGGAGCAGCCAGCGTGGCTTGAGGATTTGCTGGACGATCCAGACTCGAGTTACAAGGGAGTCCTGCATCGGAGATCGGCCAGTGATTCAATTACTCTTTTAGATGGCCTAGCAGACTCATTACCAGCAATCAATCCCCATTGTGTGAAGCAGACCAGAGATGAAAAGGAAGCTCCAGGCAGGCTGGACTTGGATTGCATTTATGGTCCCAATTCTCCACGTCAAAAAGCCAACCCAGCATTACCAGACAGTGGCATAGTTTCAGCCTTGTCGGAATATATTTCAAAGACTTCCCTGCAGTTCCTGGATGGCAGCCTATGCATTTCAGGAATGGTCAACTCAGATATGAAAGGTGATATCTGTGTTTCAACCGGCGATGCTGAGACAAAGACAGTGAAACGGTAAGGCAATGAACTCATAAATTCAGGTAGCAAAGTTAGCTATTTCTAATTACTCTGTGACATATTAGCTTCAAAACACCCTTGGTGATTGATAAATCTGTAGTCTTTTCTACATTCTTTTGTGCTGTAGAATTTCGGATTCCTCACTTTTTTTCAGCTGGATCTGCAAATTTATATATCCGTAATGTTTGCAACATAGTCAATGGAAAAGCTCGGCCAAAATTCCTTAAGTTCGCCAGCCATATGTCCACATGCTTAGTGTGTGCATTTTATTCTTTGGACGATTGCTCTCTTGAGCTGAAATACATCCATTTCTTCCAACAGAGTATATTAATAAAGTATATCAACGTACATAAATGGGGAGAGTCGTAAATTGCTTTAAGGATGCTGTTGCATACTTTCAAGTGCGTCCGATTATTCTAGGATATCGTTGAATGTGTGGGAAATGAAAGCTGATCTAGTTAGGGAAACAATTGTCTCCATTTCTAGTTACTTCTGCAGTTGTTATTATGAATAATGGAATACGAATGTGCCGAGCTTCCATACTCAATGTTTGTGACAGCAAGTTAAGCATACTTTCAAATCTTGGAGCTTCTTCCACTGTGTTATGCTAAGAATATTCGAACATTATTAAATGCATAACAACCTCTTTTGTTGACTATGATAAGATACTATATGATGTCCTATGCTTGTATTGTACCAGACCTATTAACCATATCCTAGCAGCAGGGCTGCAACACTGCCTTTCCCTAAAGTGTGCGTAGACCTGCAGATATTCTTGGCTGTTCTAAAATTTTCTTGGGCAAACAATTATGTACTTCTCAAGTGACTTTTCAAGGGATCATCTTCATGCGTATGTTGAGACAGAACCTTTCCTATGCAGCATGGCTGGACAAATACCTTGTGTCCACCGTGTTGTTTTATTTTGTTTACGTAATTATTAAAAAGCTTTTCCATTTCATCACAACTAACCATGAAATTATAAAAAGTACAGTTGTACCACATTCCAGTTCTTGTAAAGTTTGTATTTTTTTTTTTTTCATCTACTATAGATAGATTCATATGAGCACCAATTTCCTGCTATGACGATTGCTCGTTGCTGAAGTAGCCTATGTCACACTGTAAACGCTTCTCCCATGTTTTGGTGCAAAGCCATGAGTGAATATGAATACTACAAACTTGTGGCTTTGTCTTCCTTTGTAGTTCAAGTGACAAAGGGCATAGAATGACTTATTTTTGGCTTTTCTGCAGGCATTCAGGACAGCGTTCGAGGGTCCGTAGACTTCATTATATTGCTGAACTGGAGAAAACAGTAAATGTTTTCCAGGTTAGCGGCTTAGAGCTTCTTGATTATGTGGCAACGTAGTCATATTTTCTGGTCAATAATGGACACAGGAAAGTAATCCATATAGAGACATGCCCCAATCACATTTAGCTTTCCCCATTTGGTGACGCAAGTGCAATAGTTCTTAATAAGCAAATGTCCAGCACGAACCATGCATCTTTCATGTAGAACAAACCATTTGCATCGATTATGGTAGGAAAGATGAAACCTCTTGGACAAGACTCACTGACTTCTCAACTCCAAAGCAGGTGGTTGTCTTGAAAAGTTATAGAAGAAGCTTCAGCTTTTTTGGACTCACAAACTGTGACCTACTTTGTAATTAATTGAAGAAGAAAAGGCAATTCATCATTTTGAAGCTGGAAATTACAAATGATCTTCAGTGTTGACAGATTAATTCCCATGAAAATTCGTCATTTTTTTGCTTCTTCTTAATGAATAGTTCCATTCAGTTCAGTCGTTGCCCCCCCCAAAAAAAAAAGTCATCATGTCCTTTTCGTTGTCTTATGCTGTGACCTAATTTGCTGTATAGCCCTTTAGCAAGTTGCCTGCTTGCATCTGGTGGTGACATATCCTCTTTTTACCGATAATACTAGGCGTAATTGAAAATTCAAACACTATAGTGTTGACCAACAATAAAAAAAAAAAAAAGTTACAGAGATGCTTTTTGGTACTTATGCATTTGAAGTTGCTAATGTACCCCGTGGCATATGTATGGGTCTACTCATGTCATCAAATGTGTATTTCATCTAGAATAGCATCATTAATGCTTCTCCCAGGGTGAGCAAACCGGATTGGACCGGACCGGTTGGGTTGGTCCAGTCCTTGAGGGGGACGGTCCGGTCACCGGTCCTCCTGGTGCTTGAGGGGGTCAGTCTGGTGTCCGGCCTACTAAATGGGACCGGTGACCCGGCAGTCCAATCTTTGGTTCCATGGTGGATGAGATTAGATCAGACCACCCATTATATATATATATATATATATATATATATATATATATTACAAAAATTGAAGAACTATTAGACCTATTTTTCCCTTCTTCTGCTTAACATTCACTCGTCTCTTCTCACTCGACGCTCACGTCTCGCCTACCTCCGATCATGTTTGTTGATATGCAATCTCCAATCGTATTTCGTGTTGACTTAATCTATGTTTTGTCTTGACTATATTATGTAAACCTATTGTTTTATTCGCACTTGGATTTAGTGAAGTACAAGTGTAATCCCACTTTGAGCTTAATTCTTTCCAACTCGAGGAAAATGATGCAGGAACATAATCCTGTTTTAGTTATTTTAAGTGTTTTTCTTCTTAATTTAGTCTTTTCTCATTATTTTAGAATTATAAGTACTCATGTGATGGTTGTGCAATGGTTATGTTTATATTTTATTAAGTTGGATAATTGAGATTAGAAGTTGTTAGTTTAGATTTAAGGGTTAGATTTTTATAAGCAACTAGTATTAGTAGTCCCATTGGGACTGGACTGGACTACCGGTCTTGGGGCTAGTTCGGTCCTCGTCTGGTCCCTGGTCCTGAAAAGTTGGGGACCAGGAATACCGGTCCGGTCCCTAGTTCCATACTAGGACCGGACTAGCTTGGACCATGCACACCCCTATCTCCCACACTGCTGGTCCAACTTTCCATAGAGGTTTCTATGAGGAAAATCTAGGATCTAAAATTTACATCTCTATCCAGAGCTGATAGTTCATTTGAAATTGTATGTTTCATTTGCTGCATGCCACTGCAGCAATATCTATTCGCCCATTCTGAGGTCTGCATCATTTCTTGCTTCCATATTATTGACCCATTCTTGATTAAAGATATCTACACAAGAGCAAAGATTGTATCCAAAACCTAGATGAAAACTAAAGCATTAGGTTGATTTCAATATACAGGCTTTTGAATCAGAGTTAGCAGTCAGAGTTGCTTCTCTGCTTCAGCACCGTTCTGCTTTGACCACAGAGAATGCCAGCTTGAAGCAAAAGATTGCTAGACTGCAGCAGGAAAAGTCACTCTTGGAGGGTTAGTCTCCCCTCAAGTTCTGATAATGATAATGATTTTTTGTTATGCATCCTGTTTAGACTTGAAATAGAGGCTCCCATATAGTTGTCCTGCATTATTCTTACGTTTCTTTTCCTCTTTCCATGTGATTAGAAGGGGATTACCTATGTCCACAGAGGGTATAACTTTCCTCTCGTGGAGTACCATGAGAAATTCTTTGGGTTGCTTGTCAACTTGTCACGTGTCATGTCTGAGAAATTGTGGCTGATATATATTCTTGAGATTAGACCATCTCTGCAATTTGGCGTTCATTTGTCCTAAAAGGGACACCACCATAAGGGTAACCAATGTGTCATTTCTGTGAACTCAGATTACATTGAAGGTTTCACAATGGTCCTGTATAGTTGCTGACCGACACTGTTAATGCTTTATTGGTCCGTGCCTTTAATAGAGTGGATTTTCCTTTTAACAGGGCAATATCAGTCTATGAAGAAAGAACTTGGGAAACTGAAATTAGATCTTGCCGGTTCACCGAACAGCAAGTTCAGGAATTATTATGAGGCAAGTCCTGCCGCTAGTGCTGGTGCTGGTGCTGCTATTCCAGAATCTACTTGGCAGTTGTTAGGTATGGAAAAACTCAATCTTAACTGAACTTCTGATGTTCGGAGAATCATCAAAAGGTTGGCGTTAATGTGCAAATTGCACTTGGTATGGGGTCTTTTGTTGCACTGGTGTGGTTTTCTCCTGATAGTGCATAAACAGGAAAGAAAGAAGAAGAGAAAATGTCAGATCTGTAGACGTCTTGTAAATCAGGTGAAAGATCTCAACTTTGAGCGATAAATTGGGTCGGCACCTTAAGTTGCGGTAAACAATGTGCAAATATGGGTTTGCTGTCGGAAAATTCCGACGTGTCTTCTCCGACACTTTCATGTTGTTCCTTGTGGGTGAGATACGTTCTCCGGAAGTTTCATTGAGCTCATTTTGCCTGCTGGAAAAGAAGAGGGCAGTTTGAAGTTTGGTTTGAAGTTTGAGAGTTTGTCACTTCTTTGGAAACTGTTCTTGATATTGCTTTTCTGGTGTGCAAGTGGTCCAAATAAGCGGAGGAGGCCTGCTAATGTTCGTTTTGCTGCCATGCTCCTGAACGACGTCCAATCTGTTGTTCATACTAAAATGGCCTTTCGGAAATTTTAATGCGTTTATTTTAATGAGAGGAGCCTTTCTTTTCCAAAATTCAAATTTAAAAGTTTCCTAAGCAGTAGTAAGTAGGGACTTCAGAATGTTTAACGAATCTAACTTCTATGAGCGGAGCTTTTCTCCTCTGAATAAAGTTCAAAGTTTTGGTAGATGAAAGCAAAATATTTTAGGTATAAATAGTCATCCAAGAGCATGGTGCATTTTGAGAAGATGTCGAAATTGAAGTCCTGTCAGCGACACAAGTTCAGGTTTAGTACAAGTGAACCGGGGTTTGCCCATTTGCCGGTTTACAGCAAAAGTTGCAGCAGAAATCACGCTGAAACAAATCGACTGCATAAGCAGAAAGAACAGAATAAGTCATCCCAGTACAAGCTAGCACTTTTGCCCTTCCGTATCCGCGTTCTAACCAACAGATCCGATCACCATCTCGACCACCCCTTCGTGCAGAACACCGTGGATGCTGGTGTCCCTACCCAAGAGAAATGTTTACCTGCACAACATGTTTACGAAGAAGGTATGTCCGTACGGTAATCTTGCACAGACAAGCATGCTGAATCTTTTAACTACGTATGGATGCGTGAGAAACAGCAGGTAAGCCCAGTTCGTCGTCGGCCTGTTCAGCACAAAATTCTAAGGAAAGCAGTAAGATTAAGAAGATGAGAGGGGGAATACTAATTTTCTTTGTATTTAGTGTGAGCAGATGTACATTTACTGCAGATGTAGGACGGTTAATTAATAGACCATTGGTAATGAATATTCAAAACAAGCTAATATGACTTTTACCTGGGCAATGGTTCTTCCAGCTGGTGCTGCATGCCCTGTTGGTGCTGAAGGCAAGTTGAGCTCTTCCGGATCAGATTCCTTATCAGGTTGCACATAAGAAGGAACTCCATCTTCTGACTCCATTCCCATGTCTGCTTACAAAGCGTCAAGCTCTGCTTTGCGAAATTGGCAAGTATGATGCTGGCATGCAGAACTAAGATCATCTATTTATCTTGTCGTAATTTGTTATTAGACAGCGCAACGGATGCACCCGGACACCACTACTTATCTGGGTCCACGTAATACATTTTGATGCCTCTTTTCTGCTGAAAACAAAATCGAATGAAGAGCCACATCCAGGTATCTAGCGGGTACAGTGGACAGAGTACCTCTGGGAATGAGCATTCATTCTTAAATTGGTCTACCTTCACCAAGATTTCTCACTCACTCCCCATGCTAAACTAGCTAAAAAAAGGTGCTTCTGTCAAAAAGCCTATGCTATATGATGACATCTGGAATAAGATAAAACAAACGGATACGTCAGACCAGTAAATAAAGCAATCTATAACTTAAATTAGTTGCCAATGAATCCAGTAGTCCTTTCCCAGGGTCCACTGCATGATCTCCTACGATCTCAACACTTCTAGTTGCATGTGATAAGATACGTACCAATAAACAAGTATAAATAATAGTTTTCTGAAGCATGCTTGCATTGGCAGCAGAATAACTGAAGTTAGACCATTTCTGCATGCTATAGCTATAGGCCATAGCCATCTATAAATCAAAGGATGAACATAAACCTTGTACCAACAGTACATGCAATATTAGCAACATATAAATCACCCAAAATATGCTGCCATACTTTGAAGTACTCTTTATTGGGATGGTAGCATCCTCTGTAGCTGCTAATTCACAGCAGATATGAAGAAGATTCATATACAGGGCTTTCAAAGTATTTATAGGGATAAAAAACAAAACCATGAGGATCAGAGTTGACAGCAAAACGACATTGTCTGAATATGCAACTCTTGCCAGCAAGGCGACAATATTCAATCAGCATTTAATAGATCAAGACCACCATGACTACTAAACTCTATTCAATCATCTCATGATTTATTTTTTCGATAGAGCAACTTTTCTTTGAGTGAGATACAGTAATTATTAACCGCTAAATGGCTTACGTTGTCTTTTGCTTGAGAACCCGCATTGCTCGAGCTTTCACGGCTTCTCGAGCAGGACCAGGCCGAGTCTTTCTTATTTGTTCCTTATATCAGCCAAGTTCAGCATCTAGCTTCTTGATCCTTTCCCGTGTCAATGGGGATTTGCTGCTTGAACCATTGACGACAAGCATCCAATTAAGCCGCGTGAACTACACCGGTCAATGCCGAACACTCGCCTCATCGTCTTTTGTCTCTTCCTTCCTTCCTTTGAATCCCGACAACCGCAGTGAATGAACAGATGGGTACGAGATAGATGGCAAAACAGAGGATGAGTAATGCAAGAGTCGTGAGGAGACGCAATTGATTTTCAAAGGTCTCTACATGCATTTGAACATTTTTGAAATGCTAATATATATATATATATATATATATGTATATATATATATTTCAACCTTACCTCAGTTAAACTTTCATAATTACAAATATGTCTACGTTGCCGTCGGACTCAGCCACCGGCTGCTTGCCCAACCCAAGCGACCGTTGCCTAGGGTCGTCTGGCCAGTGGCTGATTTGGGTTGTCAGTGGCCTGAGTTCCACCAGTAAATGATTGAGATTTAGAAAAAGTAGAAAAAGTCCTTTGCAACCTGTAGTTTTTTTTTTCCCAAATGGCATTTAAATTAAAGTTGTTTCTCAATGTCCTTTTAGATTATATTTTATCAACCACTATTTGCACCACTATTTGCATGTGCGGAAAAACCATTTTACCTAAAGTTTTTCGTATTTTTCAAAAGCTTTCCCCAAAATGCGATGATGATGTTACCGTGCCAAGAAAGTAAGAAGACTATGCTTCAGAGGAAGCAGCTTTTTCCTCGTTATAAATCCACAATATCAATATGCCAATTTTCTCAGTTCCTGTCGCTTCCGACTCGTCAATTCACATTGTTTTCGAAAATGAGTCCTCTTGACACCTCTAACTTGCCCGATTTGCAAACCTGGTCGACTGCATCAAGCTGCAGAGGTGATGACCCTTGCCTCAGTCTACGAGGACCCTCGCCTCTTCCTGGAGACGGGAAACCAGTAAGAGTCGCATCTCGCATGCCTCCGGACCACTATTGTTCTTATACTCTGTTTCTTCTTTCAGAAGCAATGGGTTTTATGAGCCTCAGACCAACTAACCTTTCAATGAGAGAACTTTGGCTTATTCATGCAAGCTCATTCAATTGTAAAGTTGGTCACTTTATCATCGGAAGGGAGGCAGGACCAAGATCGCGTAGCAAAGTACGACACAATCTAGAATATTTCAGTAATCATTGTCAGTTAACCTCTTTCTTGAAAATATTGATAATTCAATGTGTTCGCTTAGATTTGAGACCGCACCCTAAGCTTATCAGGAGAGTTTGAATCACACATCCGGATCAATAAAACAGTATCGACTTCAAACATCAACATACTTTTAGTCTCCGGCTCTATGGAAAGGACTATGGGTTCAACCCGAGTTGTTTCCTCGTCTTCCCCACGAACAGATCCTGCGATTTGATCATGCCAGGGAGGCATCCAATCACTGTTATCAGGGGAAACTGCGCCACAGCCTCCTTCCTGCCGAGCGAAACAAGAGCGATTGCTGAACCAGGCTTGTAAGTGGCCATCTTGCTTTCTCTCCCTCCAGTCATTAAAAGTTTCAAGTTCTTGACGGCAACTTCTGCATGTCGTTGAGCCAAATAACCTTGCTTTATTTCCTGAAGTAAAAACAAAAGTATCAAAGGGTAATTCATTCTAATTCAAGCCTCGGAAAACCATGAAAAACTCACATATAGAGACAACGTAGGACGCCATGAAGGTTACAGTAGATGAAACAACAGGGAAAAAGGAGAAATAAGCAGAACAAACTAGACCGTGGTAATGTTGGCCAATCCTACCGGAATGTCTGTGACATCTCCTATGGCAAAGACATTTTTGTGACCTTTAACCCTTAATTGCTCATCAACCATCAATCTTCCACGAGTATCCAAGCTATCCTTTAGTATAGTCTCCCTAAGCCATGATGAACCAATTGGCTTCCCTGTGCACAAAAAATGGCAATCAGCTTTGAGGGTTTCTCCTGCAGATGTCTGATAGGTGCCATCTGATACGCTATTGAGATCAACAGATTGTTCCAGGATCACTTCAACGCTCCTCGATGTCAACCAGTCGAGTGTCTTTTGGGAGGCCTTAGGTCCAATAAATTCAAGCAACCTTGACCCTCGATGCACCAATGTCACCTTCTTATCTGGAAAGTCAACACTGATTTCACCGGCAAGTTCCACACCAGTAGGGCCACCTCCGACGATCAAGATGGAATTAGCAGATTTTATCTTATCACGCTCTGGAATGTGAGAGAAAAGATTAGTTACTGGAGTAAATGACGGATAAGAAATCAAAAGCCTTCCAAATGTTCTATTGAGATGGGAAGACGACCATCATTCAACCACTGCCAACAGTTTGAGACAGATAACAGCTATGTTTCTTACATTTGTCAATTTAATCAACTATAACATTCAGATAACTTGTACACAGGGGATTGTCTAATATGACCAGAATTTGAAGATTCTGTCTCTTTGCCGGTCAAATCAACTTTCGGACTTTTTGTTGCTCACCTGCTTTGTACTGGATAAGCCGTTCACTTCTAGATTTCAGAACTAAATCTTTGTGCCCCGTGGCAATGACAAGATAGTCAAATGGGAGCCTGGAGCCATCAGCAGTCAACACTTCGCCATCTCTAATGTCCACAGCAGCAGAACAGACAATCTGGCCACTCGCGAAGTAGTCACCGTGGTCAATAACTGATCTTTCGGCAACAGATGGCTCAACCATCGCCCTCAAGCTTGCCCACGGGATCTCAAAATACTCCTTCCTAGCCGCAATTGAGTAACATACTGTCAGATACAATTTGCAAGAATGTGAAAGGAGAAGGAAGACTTAGGGTTCCACGTATCTAACACCAAAACAGATGACCTAACCTAAGCATGCTGGTTTAGACGCAATCTGTGTCTCTGAACTTGTTGGGCATTGTGAGGTTTTCAAAAAGGCGACAACTCCAGAGCAGACAACTTTGGCGTAGAGTAAAGGATATTAGAGCATCCTGTTCTCTAATTTCTGTACAACAATCTATCTGCAAACAGATCTAATGCGGAATGGCAGAAATAACTATTCGAATTCAAATAAGGCAATGACAAATTCTACAAAAATATACCTGAAAAGGATTACCCAACAAACAAATTAGTTTCAAAAGGAGGACATGCCACCATACAAACACAATGTCATCTACCAGGCAAACCAAAGCATGGAGCCTTATATTCAGCTTTTGACCCACGTTAGCTTGCGCCCCAGGTTATGGTAAACTTTTACATCTATAGGTCACCAATAGCTCAACCAATGTCCCTTACCAAAAAAAAAAAAAAACCTCAACCAATGTCGTCACTTGAGAGCTGCGAAGCGAATTCCCTATCCCGCAGGACTCGTAGAAAGATTGTATCTTCATCCACAGAAATAAGATTCTTCGGGAAATAAGCCAATAAAAGCATCAAACAAAAGAGACCCGAGTGAAGATACGAAGGAATTCGATCCATTTGCAAAAATTCAACTCCGATAGATGATAAAAATGAGTCCTTTCTTCAAGAGAAATGAGGCTTACGGGTCGATAAGAACGACGTCGGCGAAGGATTGGAGGGATTTGGCGACGAGGGAACCCCCGACGCCGCCGCCGATCACCACCACCCTCTTGTCGTGTCTTCTTGGTGATTCCCCTGAGGCTGAGCTCGCCATTGCAGTTCCCTGCACGAGCTGTTGCCCGTGAAAACCAAGAAGACTCGACTCGATGGTGGTCGTGCTTGTGCGTTGTGCCTAGGCGCGTGGCAACCGGCAAATCAAGGACACAGGGAAAGAATCAAGGGAAGCGCATAGCTTCGAGACGGACAAGAACGAGCGGAGAATCGGAGCATCCATTACACGTATCCTCAAGGAAGTCGTTAAAATAAGAAGACAAAGTACAGATTTTTTCATGCTTTTTTTTTAAACTCCACCTATTTTACAGAAAATAAATAATTTTAAAAAATAATCGCTCGTATCGATAAATATATATATATATATAATTAGTCAATGAAAAGCATTCAGACAACAATTCATATCTAAATATTTTCAATAACTAATAGAAATAATTTTCTTTGCTTTCATTTTTGTAAGCGATATAAATGATCAATTTTTAAAATCATTCATTTTTTTTCCAAACTAGAACAAGCGAAGACTAAGATTCTCGTGACCCATTCTATTTTTTTTTCTAGGATTTTAAATAATTCTTTCCGTCAAATTTTAGAGGAAAATAAAGATCTTCCGACAATAATGTAACTGCAGATGTAACAATCACTTAAATCTACATCTAAAAATCCAAGATGACGACCCGCTCGTGATGAGCAAATCTATAGTAGATTGATTCAGTGATGAAGTCCGCCTATGTTTCTCTATGAGTTAATTTATAAATGATTATGTACATTTTATTCCCCTAACTTATATTGCTCATCTAATTTGATGCAAATTATTCTTGACGTAATAAGACACATGTCATGTAAAGATTGTTTTATTTTGTATTTTTATCCATGTAACTTATGTTCAGCGCCAGAGGTTGATCTCTACCTTGTAATTACAATTTGTCACTCGTGATGAAAAAGTGTGAAATTTGTCTTAAAACCCTGAGGGCAGGTTAGTTTAGAGATTAAATCCATCACAAAGAAAGCACGATTTTAAGCTTTGATTTGAGTCTTTTGTTGCGAAAATTTATACCACATGGGGAATTTGGATGTATACAATACATTTGGTGATGTCTATGTTGCATTGATATATGTCTCGCGATCATCTCGATGCAATGAAAAATCAAAGTGCAAGAAAGATTTCCTTTCAAGTGAATTGCTCCGCTTCTTTAAGGATTAATCCACACCACCCCTCTTGTTGGAGTTAGATTGCTTTAGGGTGTTTTGCATACTTACATATCATGATCTGTGCTCGCGGGAAATAGCTCCACTTATCACCGATTGCCTTAGATTAATGGGCCAATACAAACATATCGGAGTTGCCTATTGCAAAAGATAAGAGAATCAAGTGGCTAATTGGATGGCCAAAACCCACGGACAAAAAGCGTTACCTTGTAATTGGACTAATAATACCCCTAGGAAGCTTTTGTTGGCTATAATTTTTTTGGTAAGGAAAACAAAAAAAACTTGTTTGATGAATTATTTAATTTGGCCTTTTACTTTTTCCAAGGCACGGACACAACATCACGCGATACTACATGGCAATATGGCATGTTAATACTAAAGCCGATGTCCACGGGCTGCCCGATATGTTACCGACGGCGGGCATGGCCCGGTCATGCATCGGGCCATGGGCCTGCCCGGTCCCCCGAGTGGGCCACCGGGCCCATGACTAGATAGTAACAGCTCCGCCGGAGAGATTTTTGTTTTCTCACGGCACACGGTAATTGAGCACTGGTTTGTCCCAACCGGGGGGATCTTGTGTCCGTGGGCCGATTAACAAAACGGGTCAATGCGTTTAAAATTCTTATTCGACCTAAAGACCTGCCCACCGCCCTCCCTAGCACGTGTAAACTACAGGCCACCCATTTCGTCCGCGAACCAATGAAAGAAAAGGCAATAGGACGTAACCAATCGTGCTATTTTAACTCTGGTAAACTTTATAAGCTGTCGACCCAAAAAAAAAAAAATTGTAAGCTTTCATACCATATTGTTAGTCAAATGGTTCTCCATTATTTATTTTTTCATTATTAGGAATATTATTTTAATTGCATGCACAAAAAATAAGTTGGGTGTATAAGACTATTTCACGAGTAACGATATAATGATATTATTTTCACATCCGCAAATATATTCTGATCACCATTCGTGGTGTGTTAGATCTGTCCAAGCTTACTGATTTTGCCTGAGCTCGAAGATAATATGGATTTGGCATTCTTGAGCGACAAGTTAAAACTAATTTCATTTTTTGCTGGTCTGAAGAACTGATCTCATCTGGCTATCTCGTCTAATTTTAGTTTTTTTTTAAAAAAAATTTCAGGCCGTAAATGCTTATGTTTTTTCGAGAGCTACTCAACGCACGCGCCTCCGGAGAGCGTGGAATTGGGAACTCTGCTCATGCACGTAAAGAAAGTGGCGTTGGGAGTCGGAATGGACCATCGTGATCCTCCTCCTCATCCGACTCGGTAAACCCCACTCCTCAGCAATCTCTATATAAGTCCTGAAGCCCCTCCCCGAAACTTCTCACTCGGAGCACCTCGCACCTCCGATTCTCTCTAATTCAAGCCGTCGCAGTGAACCAGCGAGCTTCCGGCGGATCGACGATGGCTGGCGACTTGGAAGGCTTCCACTTTGAGCAGAGGCATGGAAAAGACAGGGTGCGGGTGGCCAGGGTATGGAGGACCGGCGCAGGCCGCAATTTCATGGTCGAGTGGGACGTCAGCATCAGTCTCTTCTCTGATTGCGTCGACGCGTACGCCCGCGACGACAACTCCAGCATCGTCGCCACCGATACCATGAAGAACACGGTACCTAATTTCTTCCCCCGCTTTTGGCCTGTTCTTGAGCTGGCCTCGGTGGTTGACGTGAATCGTCTCTCTTCTCTTGTCCAGTCGGTGGTGTGGACGGGTGTGTTCGTTTGGTTGTCCTGTGCTCTTAGTATTGCTGGTCGTGTAGCTTGCTATTTACTCCGCCTAAGGGCACTTGGTGAATTATCGCGAGCAGCGACTTGTTTTTCGTCATAGCGTCTTTTTAATCTGGTCTGACGAGGTTGGAGCTTTTATTTAGGTGTACGTGAAAGCAAAGGAATGTTCGGAGCAACTCTCGGTGGAGCATTTTGCAATTTTGCTTGCCAAGCATTTCACGTCGTTCTATAAAGAGGTTAGCACTTGCCTTATTCTGGGAAAGAATATCTAGTTGTCTCTGTAGTGGATTTACTTTGTAGCCAGGAAGAGGTTACTGTATCTTGCTATTGTTACATATAAAGACCCAGGAATTAAATTGGAATCCTTGTGTTTCACCATTCGAAATCGGTTGTCTTTGGGGATCTTGTTAGGGATGGGAGCCGTGACACAAACTCAGGACTGACCATGGCCAAAAAAGTCACAAAGAAAATCAGGAAGCGGTTATTAATAGCTCAGAGGCATTGCTTGACATGAAATATTAGATGATCTGGTGATAGGAAATACTAGGTTTGCATGGTCATGTTGTCTGCCCCAGAAGACAACAGCGTTGTTGGTTAGCCTGTGCATCATATGTCTGCACGTTATTATATAAGCATGCTGTCGATAGGTGGGTTTATGTGGCTTTTAATGGAAAAACTGAGGGACCATGGTGGCGTCTAAAGGCATGATACATTATCTGGATGTAACTAGGATCACTAACCTGTGAATGACTGAGAGAAGTGACTATCAGATCCTTGAACAACTCTTGTGTAATTGACCGTCCTTCATGGGACAGTTGGTGGTCCTACTTGTTACAGGTCTGCACAAACAATCAGATTAAGCTCATAGCACTCAGTGTTAGATACTCTATTAGCAGCACTCATGTTTTTAAGTTATCTCTGACTCTAGGTAACAGCTGCTGTAGTCAAAATTGCGGAGAAGCCTTGGGAACGAGTATCTGTGGATGGACAACCTCATGAACATGGTAGTTCTTTTCATCCTTAGCAAGTGAAAGTGTTGATTAGTTTTTGCCCAGATAAAAAGCCTAATAATGACTATGTTTCCATGGTTGGTTTCCTGTACTATTCTTCTGCATGTGCAGAAATGTGATGATAGAGTTTCTTGACTTGTTATACGTATGACTTGAACCGTTTTCTGAATTTACGATAGCATCATTCTAAGTAATGCTGGAGAAATGCTTTGAGGGAATAAAAACCTTTCATTATATCGACCTTCTTTGAATATCTTTAGTAGAGTTTAGAGGTTCAATGGCTTGACTATCAGTGATGCGAGATCATTTTTGAAACATCCCTGTATCGGAAGGGGCAATTGATGGTTTCAGAGTGTGTGGAGATATGTGTTCTAGATTGATGGTGGCAGTTGACTGCTAAAGAAAAACTAGGACATAAGGACATACTATTGCAGACGAAAGACCAGGAGGTTTAGATGCCGAGTGGAGAGTTTTAGTTTATTGTTGTGCCGGTAGTACCAGATGCATAACCAATCATGCGCTGATATGGGCTCATGCTTTTGTTATTTTTCAGATGTCTAAACTATCATTCTAAAGAGTGTCTCTTTGAGGAAAAAATGAGGATGGTTAATTTCCCCCAAACTATATTTGTTGTCTCTATATCCTTCCTGGCACATGCTCGGCATAGTGGGGATTTTCACTTCTACTTTTGATCAAATTTACACGGGCAAAACGAAAAGACGACGTTTTGCCCTGTGTTTTGCTCTTTAATCTACACTGTCGCTGTGTGATTATGACAAGTGTCTGACTAGTAAATTTAAATTTATCCTCCAGTGATTTCATATTAAATGGCATTAAATCTGTTCCCACGATCGCTACATAGGAAGTCAGCATCACATGGACTTATGTTTTGTCACTCGACTTTACTGAAGGATTTAAACTTGGATCTGAGAAGCATACAACCGAAGTAACTGTGAAAAAGTCTGGCGCTCTAAAATTGACTTCAGGGGTGGCGGGATTGTCGGTCCTGAAAACAACCATGGTAAGCTAGTCTACGCTCTAGCTAGCTCTGTAACCTGATTTGGCTTCAGAGATGTAGGATCACTTGGGAAGTCACAAATTTTTCTTCCCAGAATAAATATTTGCATGCCTTGTGAATTGCAGTAACGTTCAAATTCTTTCCTTTGAAATTTTTCTTGCTGCTAATTTACCTGCATTCTAGGTACGTTTCAGAAATCCTTGTCAAGTTGTATTTTTGTACTCTTGTAACCTGCTAGTACTTGGACTTTTATTGGAGCGAGTACAAATTCTCCTATCACACCTAGAATTGTGTCAGAATTTTCTTTCAAGTCCAGAATTCTGTCACCTATGAGCTACTGATGGCAAGAAGCATATCTGAAAGCTTTTCTCTTCGAAACATATGAAAAGGATAGATTGTGCATTGATATTTTTTGTTCAATCACCTTTGCTTTTGACATAGGCTTTGTATTATTATTCACATTTGCTGTTCGTTCAGTGTAGGTTTGCTATATTGTACCTGTAACAGTAATTTGCCCCTACTTGAGAATCTGAATATTTCTATCCATATTTTGTATCATTCCTGAAATTTTTGGTTATTGTTAGCACATAATGCATCAACTTCTATTTCTACTGGAACTATTCAGATGAGTTGGGAACTTTCAAAGTATCTGGCATGCATCGGGAAGCAAAGTGAAAATTAGAAACCTTAGTTGGGAATTTCTTCCAGGAACCCCTGTCCACTGGACAGTAACCATCACACCCTTTGATCTTGTGGCTCTTCCAAAATCAACGGCTGTGATGAAGTCTAGTAGGCTCTGGTCCAGGCAAGAATTTCCCCTCAGTTGGCATCAGCAATCTGCAGATGCATCGTTGATAGGACATGTTTTTAGGTGCAAAGCATGGAGTGCATCCAATTCTTCCTCATTCCTTGGATTTGGTGGCCCCATGAGGGAGCCACATTATCTAAGGAAGGGAGTGCAAAGGGTGCACTTGACCCTGTCCACCTAATGTTGTCTCCATTGATGGGATAAGTCTGATATGGCTGCTCTGTCTTTATTTTTATCTTCCACGTGAACAGTCAGGTTTTGAGGGTTTCATTAGGGATAAGTACACAGCTCTTCCTGAAACTCGAGAAAGAATGCTTGCCACTGAAGTGACTGCATCTTGGAGGTATGATTTTTCAGTACTGGCAATGTGAGAGAATGTTAAGAGGCAGAGTTGAATAATATATCCATTTTACTGCATCCCTTTCCCACGGCCTTCAATTTTGAGATTCGGAAGACTTAGGGTGATTTTTTGTCATAAGCTAAGTCACAACTATGAGTGTGGATGGCAGGTACTCTTATGATACTCTCTCCAGCATCCCCTGTGATCTTCTTTATTTTCAAGAGAGATATAAGGATGTGAAAAAGGCTTTGATGGATACTTTCTTTGGTCCACCAAAAGAGGGAGTTTACAGTGCATCCGTTCAAAGCACTCTCTATCAAATGGCAAGGGCAGTCCTCGCCGGGTCTCTCTCTCTCTCTCCACCCCAAGAAATTCTCCACTTGATTCTGTGTTGCTTTGCTTTCCATATTTATTATTAGGTACATGATGAAGATATAAAAAATAAGCTGTTTTTTTTTTCTTTTCAGATTTCCTGACATATCAGCAGTGCAATTAAACATGCCAAATCTCCATTTCTTACCAGTTAACATATCAACCAAGGATAATCCATCAATGGTGAAGGTACGAAATTATTCTGCTGCAAGAACCACTCTTTGTGAAAAGGACAATTAGAATGTCCAAGCGAGAGTTCTAGCAATGTTAGACTAGCTTGGGAATGAATCTAATATTTAGCAGCCGCAAGAAGAAGGTTAGATATGGCAAACTCAGATGCTTAGCCTACTGAAAATGGTTGATACTAGGCAACTATGAGCTTCTTCTTTTAATCCTAACTTTTTGGGTCTTCAGGGTGGAGCCATGAGAAATAGATAGTGAGGTACTCGTGAGAGAGGTTAGTGAAACAATGATTTGTTTGCGGTCACAGGATATGGATCCTCTCAAGTTACGAGGAGTAAATTGACTCAACTTTTCACACCTTAAGTTGATTATATTTCACAAAGGGGGTCTAACCGGTTGACAATAAGTTAAAGAGCAGATAAAGGTAATGAGTTGGGAGTGCACACCTTTTTTTATCACCACATGATCTCCAAAGATGTTGCAATTTGTTAATCCAATAACAAAATATCCTTAAGGCTGCAAGATCTGCAAGTTTTTGGAAGTACATATGCTATGACAATATGAGAAGCATTTGTATGGTTCAGAATTTGTACTGCGTTAGTTCAGGTAAATAGCAAGAGGAGAAAGTAAACAGTTCCCAGGTTCTTGACTTCTATGCTTGAGGACAACGACATGTAAAGGAATTGAGTTTAGAATTTAGGTAGCTTATCCTGGAATATTTTGGACGGGAACGTTAGTTGATGTTTGACACACTTTGATAAGCATTAACACGCTCAAATGTTTGCACGCTGATATTCACAAAATGTACTGAATTTTGCAGTTCAATGACGATGTATATTTACCAACTGATGAACCACATGGATCAATTCAAGCGAGCTTGAGTAGATTCTGGTCAAGGATGTAGAGACAATTCGTCACCAATGGCATGTGGTGGTGTATGATTCGGAGTGCCGGTCAATCAGCTTTGTATCTGCTTGTACATTTCAAATAAAATCTGCAGGACCTCTAATTTCCTTAATTTCGTTGACAGTTGAATTCGCTTTTGTAAGACGATAGATGATATGCATCACCATTAACGCTCGCAATGAGAATGCAGTACATGGCGTTGCATGGGCAGATGCATAATATCATCTCAACAGTATGATGGATCCAATTCGCATGGTTCAATCTCATTGAGGTATTTTTAAAGGTTATATATATTAACTATCGTAAACGATAATGCTCATTGCGTAATTTTTGCGGCGAATTTAATAGATGTGTCAAATACCACACCAGTCAATGGAGCTTCAGTGGCCCCATCTAAGGTAGTTATGATATGAGAGCAAGCCTACTTGCACTTGATCAAACTATAGCAAAGTTACAACATGAGTAGGATAAATAAATCGCAGTATCTTGCCTCATCCTTACAACGGATTTCCATAAAGGTGTTCGATCCGTACAAAAGAGTGAAATAAAGCTGGTGTGTAAGTAGGTAAACACTCATTGGTGGGAGAGTATCGTGTATTCATCCAAACGGAGGTGGTTATTGTTCAATTTCTTTCTCGTGACTGGGATGTCGGGGAGGCGGCACATCATTGAAGATGCGGTGCGAACACGCTCAAAACTTCCTTGTAGACAGGTTTCTTGAAATCCACTGCCTGCACGAGAGATGGAATCATATAAACATTGCTAAGGGAGACTGAGGTCCGAAAACAAGTAGAACAGCGTAAGAAGAGTCGGGGTAACCCACAAGTTCAATTATTTGGTCAGGTGACATCCACGACCACTCGCCAAACTCGGGTTTCTCGGCGCCATCCCCCAAGAGATTGATTTCTTCGTCTTTCCCCGTAAATTTCATAAGAAACCTGCAACCCAAAGTATCCAGCTTGATAAATTTTTTATCAGAATGATATGGCAGAGTGAAACAAGGGAGACAGAAAACCAGCATTCAGTCTTATGCTGAAATTCAAAACTGATGCAACATGATCCTTCCCCGCAATATGTCGGAGGCATTCAGTAATACTAAGAGGACTAAAAGCTAATCTAGATGCAATGGTTTTGAGATAAGGAATTCTGCGTTAATTCTTCCAAGATGGGACGGCAAGAGACTCAACTGATACAAAATATAGCGTATCCTTGGAGTTGGGACCTAAAGTGTTGCAATGCTGCTTTAAGGGAAGGTGAAATGGGGACTCTGAATGACATGGATCCATTGGTTGACTCTGAGACTTTCGCTACATCGCAATTCGACGAGAGAACCTCTTTATATAACCATGACAAGAAGTTTTGTGAAAGAAAACAATTCGACTGAAAGAGGGCTTTATGGCATCTTCCGAAATTGCAACAGTACAATTTCCTATCACGCATATATTACTCAGTTTAATGTAAGACTACTAAACTTCAAAGATATCACAAATGATCAATTTAGACCTTAGATTCAAAATATAATTGGGAAAGTCATGTTCTCCATCCTCTTTTACAGACCTAACTAAGCTTCGCATCATTGACCTCAAATACTTCCTAGCTCAGCATTAAACATATTATTTTTAACCTCTTATCTGATGAAGTATAGATTAGGGGTGATCAGATCCTGGTCCGGTCCGGTCCCACCTAGGAATCGGCAACCAGACGAGACCGACATCATCCCCAAGCCACAATTGAAAAGATACACAGATGAAATGTGCGAGCAGAGGCGACCATGTCTTCCACGAGCTCTGGTCTGTTTCCTCTCTCTCTCTTCCCTCCCCCCCCCCCCCCCCCCCCACGCCCTTCACAATCGCTGTGGAGAAAATTGCCACAGTTGCTAAACTGATCTCACTTGCCTCTCTCTCTCTTTCCAATGTTGAATCTGTAGCTTGCAAAAGTGGTTCGAGTACTGTCCAAGCATGAGGAAGCAGAGTTGCCTTATCTGCAAATGGGCTTGCCAAGCGAACAAAGTCTGTCAGTCTGGGTAGTCTAGTTCCCACCCTGGAACCGGGAACTGAAACACCCGTCACCGGTTCCGAATTTATGGAACCGGGAAGTAGACTGGCACCTTGGGGACCGCCCAGAACCAGCCGGTCCCCTCTGGTCTGATCGGTTCATTTTGCTTACCCCTAGTATAGATACAATCTGTCTTAACTCCAGAAGAAACAACTTTTGAATGAACTGAATAATAAAGCCCCAACTCAATTTCTAGAGTCCTCTACACCCTTCATTTATTGTGCAAGCATCTTTATGCACCTCCTGAGGAAAAAAGAAGAGAGGGGGGAGGGGTGGGGGAAAGAAATTGGTGCACTAACCACTTCTGTGCTTGGCCTTTCCAGTCTGATCCCCACTGAATTTTGAGTTTTTCCCTAACATCTGGAGGAAAGTCATATGTCAACCAGTAAGGAACCTACAGAGGATTCCCAATATGAGAACCAAGAAATTCGTCCAGGAAATAGAGCAAAGTTAACTATGGAAGAAGACTAGGACAAGAATTACATATACAAACCTATGTGTTTAATAATGCACAAAGGATTAGATCAGATCTATGCCATTCTCAAAACAGTGAGGTAAACTAGAAAACAGACAAGCTCGCCAGTGGTGGCCCCACGGGGTGGGGTTGGTGGGGGATAGAGAGAGATCAGGGTTTCCTCATTTAAGTCAGTGTCAATGCAAATTAAACTTGTTATTTCTTAATCATCTAGGGATAGGAGAAGCTCCAGCTACTCCAACAAATTAAATTCTTGCAAAAAGACAAAAAGAAAAGTCACAGCTATTACCACCTGCGCATACTCAGAACTCTAAGATGACGAGTAAACCACCCCCTTTGCACAAACATGGTGACATAATAGACTGATAACTCTCTATCGGCAATACAGAACCTTAATATTTCACTAAACTCTACTATCTCATTTATAGAGGAAACCCAATGAATCAAGGAATTGTAGGAGATAAGCCATAATTTCCAACCTCCGCCAGAATTTCAGCCGATGAGACTCCTGTTTCTTCTCTTAGTTCCCTCATAGCTGCAAGTTTCGGATCTTCACCATCATCAATTCCACCCTAGTTTAAAAAATAAAATAAAAAATGAGCATCCATATTGTATTTCACGGTGACAAGAGGCTAAGGTAAAAGTCTGTGAATGTAAAGAACACAGCCCAGATCCAAAAGCTTCAGACCTAATCAAGAAATGTTTATACAAGCAAACGATAGGACGAATCCAAATTCCAATCACAGACGCACCAGCGACGAGCTACAATCAAGCCGGGACAGTCTGAAAGGCGGACCTTTATACACGTTCAAGTGATCACTAACGATGTCATCAATTGCTAACTAAGTAGCGTAATGCTCATGCACGCGGTCGCGAATTTACCTGCGGCATTTGCCAGGCGTCACGGATGTCAAGCCTCGAAGCAGCGAAAATCTGCAAAACCCCCCAAACAGAACATCAGACGCAACATCGACGCCGAACGAAATCTCATCCGCCTCTATGGAGAGAGAGAGAGAGAGAGAGAGAGAGAGAGAGAGAGAGAGAGAGAGAGAGAGAGATTGAACCTTCTTGGAGGAATTGACGAGGCAGATGCCGACGTTCCGCCTGTAACCTTCGGGAGGAGCTTCCATGGACGAGGAGGAGGAGGAGGAAGGCGGCGAACCGGAATCGCGGCAGCGAATCCGCGTGCCGAGATCAAGGGGCTTGTGAAGAAGGTGGAGCGAGACTGAGGCGGGGGAGAGTCCGCGGGATTTGGAGGGACTATGGTAGAGGATCGGGTGACTCAGGAGAAGCGAGCATCGGCACAATGATGCCATACGCGAATTTCTGCCGCGTTGACGCCGTTTTATAGTGGCCGCGGAGCTGAGGTGACTCCTTGTACTTTGCACATACATTTTTCCATTTTAAATATTTATAATTAGTCGATAAAAACATAATTTTTATCTACGATAATTTATATCAAAATATTTTCATCGACTAATTAAACGTTAATAGCTATGCCACCAATCAAAGATAATGGATTTTTGGCTCACCACTTACGAGTATTCACTCTCCAAGAATAAAGATGCCGAAATGTTTAATATTCAACTCATAAAAAGGAATTCTCATTCATCAACAATGATCTACCAGCTTTGAACAGTCAATAACAACATTAAAAGATCTACTAACGTCAAAGAAAATGATTTCAATTAGCCTCTCATTAATATGTCTTTGATTTGCCATCAAATCGATAAGTAATCAAGCAATATATGAATTCAAATCAGCAAAATATTAAGAAAAAAATATTTCGTCGTTGATGAAAATATTTCAACATAAATTATTATCGATAATAATTATATTTTTATTGACTAATTATATTTTTTTTATGCACTTGTAAATAATACGAGCAATCATATTTAGAAAGATATTTTCTAAATCGTTCATTTTCTGCGAAACAAACGATGGCAAAGATTCATTGAAGTTCTTAAATTTGAAGTATATTTATTTCTCTTGCAACGGAAGTGTCCAAATTCAAAATTTTCTGCACCGAAAAGCATTATCTCGATCGTAGGTACTCGTGCTTAAAAAGCAACTCAAGATCAAATTCATGAAAACCTTATATTCGCCGCGGAGGTTCTATCCTGTGCTAGCGCTCCACTTTAACATTTAGCCGGTTGTGATCACGCAACCGGTTTTGCTTACCGGGCCGGAATTTGCCCTTCGGGGTTGGGGGATGAACAATAGGTAGATAAATTGAGCAAACAACGTTAGCATTGTTCAATTGTAAGCCATCATTCTACACCAGTTCCCCTAAAGCGACAACAGCACGAGTCTTCACCTGGTGGAATGTCCAAATCTTGAAAGGACGCCTACATTCAGCAACTCTTCAGGGACGACAACAATTGAAGCAGCTTCAAAGCTGCATATATAGATCAATCCCAATACCAAAATCATAGAAACTCCCCAATGCCCACGGATTCTCTGAAGCTTTTACATGCTTGATTTTGCATGAGAATTCGAGGATCTGTGCTCGAATTTATCTTTTATTGCTCCGGCACACGAAAAGATTGCCAACTGCTGATCAATCCTGAAAAATTGCGGCTGCTCATAAAGATGCCTGAGGATCTGAGGAATCCTTGCAATTCACAGAGGAAGAGCAGCTTCAATCTTTCCCCAGGACTGCAAGGAGTTCCCTTTGAGCCTCCCCTTCATCTTCTCCACAACATCTTTAGCTTCCTCGCCTTTCGACATCTTCAACAACCCGTCCACAAGGCCCTGCACCGCCTCGAACGGAGGAACCCACCTTCTCTTGATGATCTCCCTACATATCTCGAGCCCGGAATTGAACTCGCCCTCCCTCACCATGCTCCGAAGCAGTGTATAATACGTGAACGAACAGGGGGCGACATGCCCGTCCTTGACCATGCCATCCAAGACCTTCTTGGCAGATTCAAAATCCCCGAGCCTGGCGAACCCGTCGATGACCGCATTGTAACTAGCCGAGTTCGGCTTCAGGCCTTTGGCCACCATCTCGGCCAATAGCTTATTCGCTCTGGCGCATTCCTTGTTCTTACACAGCCTCGCAATCCTAAGATTATAAGCAGCCACATTGCAATCCAAGCCCTTCCCTAGAATCTCCTTGACTACCCCGTCGAAAGCATTCAAGTGCCTATTTTTCAAATAAGCCCCGAGCAAGATGTTATAAGAATCAATGTTCGGAATCACCTGATACTTTTTCTCCATTTCCACCATCCAAGCGCGAACCGCGTCGCTGTTGTCGTCCTTGGCAAACGCCTTCAAGACCAGATTGTGCGCGACAGCGGTCGGCGTCACTTTGAGTTCGCGCGGCAGCTTCTCGAACAAGCCGTGAACTTTCTCGATCAATCCGTTGTTCAAATGGACGCTGAGAACAGCGCAGAGAGATTTCTCGGTGATATCGCAGCACTTCGCTTCGCGCGCGCGGTCGAAAGTCCGCATAGCTTCGTCGACCATCCCAGCGTTCGAGTAGATCATCATGAGGCGAATCCAGAAGCCTTCGGACTTGAGCGAGCTCTGAGAATCGCCGCTCTGGCCGATCTGGTTGAGGAGGAGGCCGTCGACTAGGTCGAACCGACGCGCCTTGGCGAGCTTTTGGAAGGAGAGGTGGTAGAGAGGCCGGTGGCGACGGAATGTCGGGAAGTGAGAGGACTGTTCGAACAGTTGGGCGAGCTTGTCGGGATTCGATTCGGCGAGTATCGCGGACTTCACGGCACGGAAGGAAGGGAATGTCGGCGGCTGCGGCGGCGGCGGAGGAGTTGGTTGAGCGGAGGTGGAGAAGAGGGATTTCGCAACGCGGAGTCGCGGGTGCTTGCGAAGGAACGCCATTGCTGATTCAGAGGCCGGGCTCCGGGGACCGTGTAGGGTTTTAACCTGCGAGTGGTGATGGTGATGATGATTGGTCGTGTGTGGCACGGCCCCGCAGGATAACGGCCGAATTGGGCCCGGCCCATCTATTGTCCTGTGAGGATCTGGCATGTGGCCCAGACATTGTTGCCGGCCCATTATTGGCCTTTATTTGGGCTTGAGTCAACGCAAATCCCGGTCATTGCTGGTGGCGTCGTTCGTGTCGACCTTAATCATAGAAAATCATTTGATCACAAATCGGGAGGTTTTCTCTTCGTGCATTTTAATTTTTTTTTTTTGACAATTTTCATCGACGGAATATTCAAAAAACTCAGGAAACAGCTGGCTGCTCGCATGATCCCGTCGAACCATCTCTGGCCCAGCTCCTCTACCAAACCATTTTCCTAAGCAATCCGAGCACACCTCTCTCTCTCACTCCGACTCCGGGAGAGACCGAGGGGAAAGCCTCCGAGGATGATGGTCGCGGTGGCGGGAGCGGGCGGCGATCCGCTGACTGAGAGGGCGGCGCTAATGCGGGAGTCGCTGCAGAAGAGCCAGACGATCACCGACAACATGGTCTCGATCCTCGGGTCCTTCGATCACCGGCTCTCGGCTCTCGAGACCGCCATGAGGCCTACTCAGGTTGCTTTTTCCGATTTCGTTTTGCTTCTGTTGGGTTTCAGATCGAGTCTAGCTCTTTTTTTACACTTTAATTTCGGTGAAGTTTTCCGTGAGCAGTGGAAAGTGAGATCTCCGTGATCTGCGGACGAGTGATTGCTGTCTTTGGACGGGTGATTTAGGTGGCTGAAGTAATTTTTTGATGATCTAAGGAAAAGCTAGGATGAGATCGGGTTGCCCTCTGTTGACTGAGCTTAGCATCGGGCTTGGTTCAAGGAAATTTTCGGAAGATGAGGAAACGAGGGGTCTTCAACATGCTTGACGAACTGCTAGCATACATTTTTGTGACTGGCTAGTTGAGATAGATAAACAAGTTTTGACCTTGCAGAATAGTAGAAGGATTTAATTCTCACTCTCTCATTCGTTTTCTCAAAAGCAAAGCAACTCTTTCCTTGAAGATACTTTGCCTTGACCTTAAAATGAAAATGGGGTTGCCCAAAGGTAGTGCTGATTTTTTTGCAATCTTTCACTTTATCTGGTTTTACAGATCAGGACACATTCTATTAGGAAGGCTCATGGGAATATTGACAAGACCTTAAAGGCTGCAGAGGTGGTTCTGTCGCAATTTGATATTTTCCGTCAGGTTTGTATCAGTAACTAGTCAAGACTTCATTTGCTTGTAAATTCGTTTTTGCTGTTAATCTGTTGTCGAGAAGTGGTTCATTTGGCTTAGCAACAAATTACAAACGTCTTTTGCATGGAGCCCACTCAATTCAGGCCACTTGAAATTCTTCCCTTCTGCTCTAGCGCGTCCTGGGGAAATCTTTGTTTGTGAAATAGGCTCAAAATCTAATGTTGCAACTTGTAAGATTTAGAGCCTCAAATAGCAGTTGTACAGAGTTTAGCTATTTTTGCGCTGCATAGCTTGTTATTTGGAAGCTCAATGTTGTTTGGCAAGCTCAACTCGATGAGAGGTTGTCCTTCTTCCTGCTCGTATATTTACAAACATTGAATGAAAAATGTTCAAGTCAATTCAGCATATTTTCATTGAATTTTTCATGTCGTCATTCAACGACTATGAATAATCTTTCTGATGCAGCCAACAACATCATGCAAGATTACATTTGTTCAAAGATTTATGTTTCGACCAAGTTTTGGTGAAGATGGAATTCACGAATCAAATAAGAGTCCTAAGGGGTTAGGATTCTTCTCATAGATAATAGCAGACTTATATCTTTTAGGATTTGATTCTTATTATGAATTTATAAGTTTTTTGAAGTTGGATATTATGTTTCCCTGTCCCATATAATTTTATTTTTGTTTAGACGTTTCCAATATCAACTAGGGGTAGAACTTAGAGAGTCCATAAATATCGTTGTTAGTTCTTTCTTTTCAATAGAGTTGATGATTATTTGAATTTTGCAAATATTGGCTTTGGGATCGGGTGATGAGACTTTTCTCTGAAGTGTGATGCTGAAGAAACCCTGGGTGTGATGCTTAAGAAACTCTAGGTGTGATGCTCAGGAAGCTTTGGGTGCGAAGCCTAAAGATTTATTTTTTGTTGTGGGGTTTGTTGTCCTCCATCATAGCCCCTTGGTGATGATATCCCCTTTTCTATCTGTAGCTATTATTGTTCGTTTTGGTCCTTCTTTTGTTAGGAAATGGTTAAAACCAACGACAAGTATCTTCGTCCGGCATGTATTCGGATGATTTCCCAAAAATTGCCAATTTTTTCTAGTTTGCCTATCCCCATAATTCTTATGCAGAACAAGTACTTTGTTTTCTGTTATATTATTCTCGTTGATTTTGAATTGTGTCTTATCTGTTGTTGTTCGTGTTACTATTATTGTACTGGTAGGCTGAGGCAAAAATTCTTAAAGGGCCACATGAGGATCTTGAAAGTTATCTGGCAGCAATCGACCAACTAAGGAACAACCTTCGATTTTTTACCAGTAACAAAAGCTTTAAAAGTACTGATGCGGTGCTCAATCATGCAAATAGTCTGCTTGCAAAGGCTATCTCAAAGCTGGAAGAGGAGTTTAAGCAGCTCTTATCAAGTTACAGGTCCGTATGCATTTTTATTAATGTTTACTTTGTTGATCGGACATCCTTTGTGTTCATGTGTTCTCTAGTTCTGTCCATGAAACTTGTTTCCTCTTTCCTCAAGAAGCTTTATCTGACTCAAATATTTGTACCGTCTTTACCCAGTTTAAACTAAGTAACGACTGTTTTTGTATGGATAACTGTCGATTTGCTGGGTTATTGTCAAACTACTGTCTCCAGCAAGCATTAATGGGTCTTTGACATCATTTTCACCTGTCCCTTTACAGTGTCTTTCGCTGTTTTCATTAGATGTAATGGTCCTGAAATATGAATTGTTACAAAAGGAGCAGCTGGTTTTCTTGTTTCGTTTCTGACCCCTTTCTGAGCTTCTGTTTATTGCTTCACCATCCTCTGCATGATCTATGCTTTTGGGATCAGTAGACAACTCTTGTTCTTTCATTGATGGGTGGAAATATCAGCTTTGTTGAATTAATTATCGACCTTGTCACTTGAGAGTTTTTAAGTTTTTTGCTATGGTTTGTGTTATGTAAAGAATGGACCCTTCCTATATACCATATATAATGTAAGTTCTTCATGACATTACAGCAAACCTGTGGAGCCTGACCGTCTATTCGAGTGTCTGCCTAGCTCGTTAAGACCGTCAACTGGGTCACCCGGGCACCAGGGTGATTCTGGTGGTATCAATCCTTCACACATGCATGGTGATCATCCTAATGGTAACTTGGAAAATGCAGTCTATACTCCTCCAGCACTTATACCCCCAAGGTTATTGCCCCTGCTGCATGATTTAGCCCTACAAATGGTTCATGCGGGTCATCAACAGCAGTTACTCAAGGATTACCGGTAAAAACCCCTTACTTAATTCCTTGCTGGATAAAATTTCTTGTATTGTTGCTGTCAAGTTAGTCTAGATGATTGACTGTCTTTGGTTTGATTTGATGCTTGTATTCTATAGGATGATATGCCTATTCTCTTGGATGCGGTGGTATATTTTTTCCATTAAGTTTATATGATTGTTTCTTGAAATTTTTTGACTCCTTGTATAACTTTGTGCGTCACATACCTATCTACACTGGGTATATCTGAGTTAGCTGTATAACATAGTGCATAAAATTGTTCTGCAAGAGTATCCAATGGGGCATCATGTATGTAGTTATTATTGTTATGTCTCTATATTTACAACATACAAGTAGGTAGATTTCTTTTTTGTTATTGGAATATGTGATCCATGTTGCTAGGTAGATTTGTCCATTATCGACATTGGTGTGCATGTCCACGTAATTATGGATCTGTGTGATTCACATCATCAATTAGCTTCTTCAACGTATCTTTCATTGCTTGCTAGTTTCTTCAATCCAATTGCTTGCTTTCTTGAGAAGGTACTGAATTGTCCTTCAATACTATTCATGTCTTTAAACCCTTTGCCAGAGACACTCGCTCACCTGTTTTGGAGGAAAGTCTCCGTAAACTTGGTGTCGAGAAACTTAGCAAAGAAGATGTTCAGAGGATGCAATGGGAGCTTTTGGAGGCAAAGATTGGGAATTGGATTCATTTCATGCGTATTGCTGTGAGGATTGATTTAATCTTGTAGTTTCGTTTCTGTTTTCGTTATCTTTCCTGATGTTTCCCTTTTCCATGCGTAGGTCAAGCTGCTCTTTGCTGGAGAAAGAAAAATATGTGATCAAATATTTGAAGGCTTTGATTCTCTTAGGGATCAATCCTTTGCTGATGTCACTGCAAGCAGTGTAACTGTGCTGCTTAGTTTTGGGGAGGCAATTGCTAGAAGCAAGAGGTCACCAGAGAAATTATTTGTGCTTCTAGACATGTATGAGATAATGCGAGAACTTCATTTAGAGGTATGATGTCATGTTTACATTTGCGCTCGTGTCTGTTTATATTTGCAATTCATTGGTATAAATGCTTCAGTCCTGAATTTCACTTGAAGGTATATACTACTTACTTTCCCCAAATGTATAAGGATGAGTGTGGATAAAATTGGTAGATTGGCCTTCCTGTCTAACATTCTAACCCTTGCTCATGCAATATGTGTTCTTTTTTGGTCCGGTGTTACGTTAGTGAATAACAACAGATTAATTTTGCGGTTGCTTGTGATGAACCAATATTGTTCTTGTCCTGCTGCAGAAGTTTTAGCCCGATCTTCCTTTTACCTTGCTTATGTTTAATATGAGGAATTAGAAGCTTCATCAGTCAGGCTGAGATTTCCTATTGACAACTAACAGGAACTGAAAAATTGGGCTAAAGCAGCTCTGAACTGGAAAAAAAATCAGATAAAAAATGGACTGCTAGTTTCGGTAGAGATAGCAGAGGAGATTTCATAAGAGGTGGTTATTATTATCTTGTTGAGGGTGGGTGGCTGGGATGGAGAAGTCAATGAGTCCGAGAGACTTTATATGCTGGGGCCTCGGCCTATTTAGTCAACATGAAACTTTAAATTCTAAAATTAAAGAAAGTTGCCTCAGAATCAGATGTGTTTCTGCAGCATGCAGCTGTGCAGTCAAAACTGAAAGTCAATTTTGAAAAGGTTTCTAACCCAAAACATTTTTCCAAAGCTAAGGAAGTGAATTACATTGTTCAAGTGACCATACATTTATCAAACAGTTTGTGATGCTTTGATCTTAACTTTTTCCTTTCTCACTGGTGAAGTTTTCTGAACAGAATTACGTCATCTTTGAGAAGTTTGTGGGTGGATGTTTGTGATTCTATTTCATGGAGACTGGAGACTGATGAGACATTGTGATTTCGTTACCCGAAATTTGGGAATTATGCTTCTGCTAGCTTGATGCTATCAGGGAAAATGTAGTTGAATGAGCTCTGAGATTATGTTCTCTGGCCTGATTCCATAGGAGAATTGATCCTGTCGATTGGTTTATAAGAAATTTTCTGTCTATTTCTCTGAGTTAGCTTAAAGCTTCTGAATGATATCACTGCCTCTTTTTTTTTTCCCTTTGGAAACATGTGGTGGAATAGTCATTAATCAACTCAATCATTTATCTGTTTTGCCAGATTGAAGCTCTTTTCAAAGGTAAAGCTTGCAGTGAAATTAGGGAATCTGCTGTGGGTTTGACAAAGCGGCTGGCTCAGACGGCCCAAGAGACTTTTGGGGATTTTGAAGAAGCAGTGGAGAAAGATGCAACAAAAACGGCGGTTTCAGATGGAACAGTACATCCATTGACGAGCTATGTGATCAATTACGTGAAGTTCTTATTTGAGTATGCTCAGCAACCCTTTTACTACTGGAGTCAAATTTATTTTTTTTAAACTGGATTATTTTAATCTTGTTCTATGGTACTTTCTTCTTGGTATTGATTTAATTGTATTTGAAGTTGGAATTTTGATGAGGTGATAGTTAGCAATAAGAGTCTTTTTCGTACAAGGGGTTTTGTCACAATAATCTGTGGATATTTGCTGTCGTCTCTGGGAAAATTGATCTTTTTAAGTACTTCCCAACTTGGCAAATTCTTTTTATTGGAAAGCCATTTACAAGTTTAACAAACCTATGCATTTTTTAAAATTTTGATCATTCATATTTCGAATTTTACTCCTTTCTTGCATATCTTGTGATATTAGCAGTAATATATATTTATATATAGATCAGTAGCTTTTCAGAAGCTTTAGTACTGTTAATATATATGGCATTTAATAAAAAGAATCCCCCCCCCCCCCCCCCCCGGGAAAAAAAAAACCCCAACCCCAAAAACAAAAACAAAAAAAAAACAAAATTCCAGAATTTGTTATTGAAGTGGTTGTTTAGTGGCTTCATTTTTATTATTTCCCAAGCTTTTCATGGATCAAGCAATTTAGTGTCTCTAGATAAGAGATGTTTATGTGGATTAAGCAAAGCACAAAGATGCAGCAAGCAACAGACAACATTAAATAGCCTATTTACAATTTTGACTCTGTCATGACCAGTGCATTTAAGCTGGACGTATGCTAGGCACCTGATGATCACTAATTGAATTGTTGCAGTTATCAATCAACTCTGAAGCAACTATTTCAAGAATTTGAAAATGGCGATGACACGTCTCAATTAGCCTCTGTGACAATGAGGATAATGCAGGCTCTTCAAAACAATTTAGAGGGAAAATCCAAGCAGTATAAGGATGCTGCTTTGACGCACTTGTTTCTTATGAACAACATACATTACATGGTCAGATCTGTGCGCAGGTTTGCCTTCAACAACATTGGAGATTTTGAGATGTGGCTCTCTTTCTGCTATGTTTGGTCTAGCGGCATTCTCATTTGTTCGATTTCAGGTCCGAAGCCAAGGATTTGTTGGGGGACGATTGGGTGCAAAGGCATCGGAGAGTTGTGCAGCAGCATGCCAATCAATACAAGAGGAATGCATGGGCAAAGGTTTGGACCTATAATCCTTGATACATGTCATATGTGCTCTGCTGACTGCTTAGTTTATGCTTCTTTTATTAAGGATATCCCCCTTGGATTAACTCCTTCAGTTTTAATGACAAACTTGCTAGAATTCAAATTTAGCTTCAAATTTGTTTCCCTCATGCTTGGGGTAGATGACAGCATAATTTTTCCAGAGAGAGAGAGAGAGAGGTTTGTTTAGTGGTAGAAGGGGGAGGGTAGGGGTAGTAGTTGGAGGGAGGATGGGCTC
Source organism: Psidium guajava (assembly GCA_016432845.1). Classification (NCBI taxonomy): domain Eukaryota; kingdom Viridiplantae; phylum Streptophyta; class Magnoliopsida; order Myrtales; family Myrtaceae; genus Psidium; species Psidium guajava. The sequence continues at coordinate 2,676,960 of CM028234.1, read as the reverse complement.
GTGTTTGTGCTGCTTGTGAAGAAGATGTTGCCTAACTGATGTTGGTGAGGCAATGTTTTAGAAGCACCAAAGGTTGTAATTTTTGTTCTTATCAGGGGAGCCTGTTTGCTTCCTTCAATAATGCCTTTGGGGAAGTACTTCACCATCAGTTTGGGAGTTGGCATCAGCCATCAAAATCCCTATTTGGCTCATTTAAAAAAATCTATAGCGTGTCATAGAAAACCTGCTTGCCCGAAATATCTTTGTTCTGGCAAACCGCTCATGATTATAGCTTTTATGCAGATTTTGCAATGCCTTTCTATCCAAGGCCTTGCATCATCAGGAGGTAGTAGTGCAGCTGGTGTAGGCGGTGATTCAGGAAATAGCAGTGGTGCTTCAAGAGCATTGGTGAAAGACAGGTGTCATTTTCTATGAACACCTCTTGAGAATAATTTGTTTCTCTATATGTAGCGGGTATTTAAATTTCACGCGGAAAATGAAATTTGTCGTCAGGTTCAAAACTTTCAATATGCAGTTTGAGGAGCTTCATCAAAAACAATCCCAGTGGACTGTTCCTGATACTGAGTTGCGGGAGTCTCTGAGGCTTGCGGTAGCTGAAGTCCTTCTGCCAGCCTACAGATCTTTTGTCAAAAGATACGGGTATGCTTAATACAAGTAGTGATCAGAGGAATGTTTTGTTACCTTGACTTTCTATTGAGGGTAGTAGGCTACAACTAAAGGTGATACAGATGTTGTTTGGTGTTGGCACACTGCATCTATGCAAGCTATTTTAGAACTAATCAAATAAGAAAGGCATGTTTGACCAAAAAAAAGGTAAGAATGGCATGATAAAGAAAATTCAAAAAGAAAATGGGCAAAATGGTTTAGAAAACCGTGCAGACTCCCTTGCTCTTTTGCATGTTCAGATGCTAATGATTAAATTTCTCCCAAATCTAGATGTGTACATGAGTCTGAACACCAGTCAGGGATTCATGCCAAGTTCAAGGAACATTGTGACAATTTATGTATACGTGCTTTTTGTGAATTAGCACCACTCCTTGGTGAATAAAATGGCTGCAAGGATGACCGATATGTATGCTTTGCTGCTTTACAGTGTATTCTTCATGTCGTCTTATTTGGTGTTTTGATGTGTTTGCAGACCTCTTGTGGAGACTGGCAAAACCCCGCAGAAGTACATTAAATATTCACCGGAGGATCTTGAACGTATGTTGGGTGAGTTTTTCGAGGGAAAGACAAATGAGCCGAGGCGGTAGATTCAGAGATGTCGTAAATGATTCCGCTTCTTTCATTCGTTTTCCACTGCTGGAAATTACGCGTTCTGTTCTGATTGCTAAGTGGCTTAGATGATGCGAGGTGCTTGCTGTATGTTTCACGGCCGGCGGTAGCAGGCACTCCCTGATTGCTGTAAAAAGCATGAGAGTCGAGGGAAGCGAAATAAAGATTTACTGGAAGCGTGGAATTTTGTGTATATTTTTGTGAATAAGCTATTGTCAATATTAGGATCGACTGAGCTGAATCTCCTCGGATTGTTTTGCGGTGGCCCCATCTGACAACATTTGGCATTCAGTTGGGTAATTGGTTCGTCAAGATCACTATGTTCCAATTGTTAGCATCTTCAGTATGTTGCCGTGACCCGTCATATGGATCCGAATTATGGATGATCATGTTCCTTGTGGCTCGACCTCGCAAGACTCAAATTGCCCGTGGACAAGCTCGGGAAAGGTTTTCCTTCATACGAGACCTGGCTGGCTGCTCGCCTAGTTAGGCATGCCCGAGCTCGATTGCATTTGTTTTAGAATGTTCTTTCTTCTGTAATGGGTTATGGATTTATAGGTCGTAGATCGGTTCCAATCCGTACAAGAATTTGCATGCGATGCCATGGATCAAATCAACCAGAGAGTTAATTTATGATGCAAGCTCACGTGAACTTCCCTTTGTTCAAACGTTCACTACAGCGAATTTTGTGAATCGACTGCCTGGCATGCTCGTGAATTAAAATCAATTTCCCACTTTTCAATGCGATGATTGTCTCATGTCTTGCGCGATCATCTTTTCGAAGAATCGCAGTATTCATTCTTGATGATGCTCCAGGGCTCTTGGAACTATAAGTAACTATAACGACAATAGTTATAACTTCTATAGCGGTTGGCATTTTTATGCGCTCTTCCTTGTCCCCCTGTTAAGAACCCAAAGGCCATCTCTGGATGTTGGCGTGACTCTTTGGTAACGAAATTCATCAAGATCCAGATTTATAAATTGATTAAAGTCTTTCAGAGTCGATCAATGTGAGCAAGATTTCGTGGCCGATCATGTTAAATTGATTTTTGTCGAAAATAAAAATAGGTATATAAACCGTCAATCATGCGACCGGTTAGGCTACAAAGTTCATATGAATAGTCAATCACGTGAGATTTAAGACTTGAGTTTGTTGGTGGTCCATCGACTTGTCTTACGATTCTGGTAGATGCTTGCACGACAAGGAAGACGTGGGGACGGCCTATGGATATGAAAAGAACACAGAAAAAGAGAAAAAAAAAAAACGAAAATTGACAATTTGTGGATAAACGCTCGCCACATTTGCGCGCCATTTGGGGCCATGAGACTCCTCAACCTCAAGGCCGTTACTTCATCTTCTTCCTCCCTCTCCTCTCTCGCTCTCGCTCCACTCTCGCACATCGCTCCGCTGCATCGCATCGACGCCTGCTCCCTCCTAGCGCGACGAACCTTTGAATCGCCCATGGACGACGCTCCTTCGCACGGTGCGTTTCCCATCCCCTCTCGCGCTCCTGATCTTCTCCGTTCGCGGTTCCCGTTGCTCTTCCCCGTTTCGCGGATTGGGCTGCCGGTTTGGTCTTGTTTCCTATTTTTTGATTTTTTTTTTTTTGGTTTTTTTGTTTTTTTTGGATCGCGAAGGAGATAAGGAGAACAAGATGGATCCGATGAGGGAGTGCCGCGGCAAAGAAGCGTGCGAGTTCAGTCCTCGGACGAAGCATGTCTCCGATCGCATCCTCCCTCATATTCTCAACTTGTGAGCTCTGTTCTTCAGCTACGACAGTCTTCCTGTTCTGTTCTTTTTCGGGATGTCGTTACGGCACAATGAGCTCATCCCTGGCCGTTGTTTCTTGTTATATCATTGAGTAAGTTGAGGGAGGTGCAGTTGGTTAGTTGATTGATGCTGAAACACGAGCTGAGGCGTTGTGGTTGCTGCATGCCCGACCTCGAGGCCTGTGATGATTGCGAACCCCGAAACACAAATCAGTCAAACTTTGTTCCTTCGATAGTTTGAAATATATGACCTAATTTTGGAGGTCTTTTTCCGTGGTCCCACTGCAAGACGATTTGTCTCTTTCTATGCCTGTGTGCTGCCGGCTTAAACTGTCGATGCCTGAAGAGAGAAATTATGTAGTTCATTCTTTTTGGAAATTGTTGATGTTGTAGTATGTGTCTCTTTTCTATCTTCAGGAAATCGATGGTTGGTGTCTTGCTGTTTGTCGGCCTATTTCATCCCTAGAGCTTCATTTATCATCACTTGGATTCAGTGGGAATTTAGTTCTCATATACCAGTTTCATTGCTTTCCACTTGGTTCCATCCTAAGTGTTTCTTTTATGTGATAATTAGATATGCTTCTCGTGCCACTCCTCGTGACTTCAACATCTATGCTGATGATGCTTCTTTTGAAGACCCACTCATGTGTGCTCATGGGTATGTTTTCTTTTGTACCATTTTATACTGGTTCCAAATGATTTACTGTGACATTCGTTGATATCAAAGTCTTGTAAGTTGCTTCTTCTCAAACTAACAGCCATTACATTCTTGGACAGAACGAACACATCTCTACTGTACTGTATTTTCATTTTATTTGACCTTGTGCTTTTACATTTCGTGCGTGATCCTCGGAATTGAGTATTTTTTGACAGAACAATGTTGTGAATTTTGCCTCCCATTCTTCTATATCAATTTCATGCATTTGGTATTGACTTTTCATGTTCAATGGTTTACATGGAAGATGATTGCATCTGATAGAACCTGCAAAGAGTAACACTGATCATCAAAACAGTTTCTTCTATCTCCCAAAAAAAGGATCTTTTAATGCATATTGAAGAGCTTAGCATCTATGCATGTTATAGCTTACTACTTTCTACTATCCACTGCACAGGTTGAGGCAGATCAAGTCAGCATTTTACTCTCTAGCAAAGGTTTTATTTCCTCTTTCTTGATTGCTACCTTATTGTATTATGAAGTACCATTTCTTGTTTTAATGAAGATGGACACTTGATGCTAAGCAATATTCTGGGAAACATTTTCTTTGAAAAAAATTAGTCTATTTGTTATGAGAACTGGAAGTTTTTACTTAAGGATTGTTGATTTTCTTTTATATACCTAGAGGAGGCTAGGAGATGACACTCAGGTACTTTCCTCTCTGATGCACGTATGGCTTTGAAGAATGAATTGCTCACATCAATTTCATTGGTACTTGTTATAATAAGAATAAATTTTAAAACTTGGCACTTGTGATGGTGTTCAGTAATATGTTCTTATGTAGCGAGCCCTTACTTTCTATTGAAATCATTCAATATATCATAATTTATTTACTTAAGCGAGAACCTTTGTTTTCCACGGTGGTGAAAAAGTTGTCTTGATTACTCATTATTGTTGCTACTTAAGGAATGTTTGCAAATATATGGAGCACATATTCTTGTAGTTTCTTAGTCATTAATAGCTAAGTAGTAAGTCTATCATTGAATCTTAGCAGGGCGCAGGTGTGTGTCCTCTGATCTTAGGGAAATGAAAGAAACTTCTTGGTCAGGGGATGAAACTGCATAGCCAGTAAAGTACTTCCTCTTTGTTTAAGGAATAGAAGCATTTGAGCAGTCATATGATCTGTATCTGTATCTGTACTTCCTCTAGTACAGATGATAATCCGAAACAAGAGTGAGTTGCTTGATGTACGTTATTCAAAGTCAAAGGAGTTCCTTCTCTCATACCTTAGAGTATAAGGTTCCCTTTTCCCTTTTGGGGCATCTCAAAGTAAATCTCTGGAGCAATTTCATTTTGACCTTTTAGTGAGGAATTAATTTTTTTTGCGTGCCTTGGTACCTTAACAAATCTTCTAAAATTTAATACCCTTAAAATAAACGAATAATGTCTAGACTGTCAGCCCATCAGCATTTAGAATTAACTTTTTCCGAGTATGATTAACTGGTCTATAACTTGGGCAAACCAAGAGAAGGCATTATAAACGTGGCAAAGGATAGGTTTAAGCAATTAATATTCTGAAATTTTGTGTTTCCAGTTCTTGAAGATGCAGCCAAAAAAAGGCTATGTAATTGGTCATATTGAGATCTATTTACTTCAAAGCAGCCCTTTATTCCATCAAAAAGCTTATTTAATTTGGTAAAGAACAAGTGTTCTTCATTTTATCTAGGGACTTATCTCATTATTATGTTTCAAGATGTGTACATAAATATTCATGTGCAAGCACATGAAAATATGTTTTGAGGGATTCTCCCCTGATATGCAATTCTCGATGAAAGTTCGTTGAATTCATTTTGCTATCTCTAAATGACAGGTGTTCAGTGAATCGAGAATAGTTGAATACACTGTCAAAGAGAATTTAATATCACCAGGGAAATATGAGGTGAGTTATTTCAATTGCAAATGAAACAATTATTTCCTGGCGTTTGTTGATGTTTAATGTTGTATTGTATCCTTCGACAATCCAGATACTCATCGACAATAAACAATACTACAAGTTTTTGGGGAGGCACATAGACATGATTTCTCTCATTAGGCTGTATGTGGAGAATGAGAAAGTTGTTCGTCATGAGGACTGGTATGCACTAAACTCTTCACTCCATAATAGCCTTGTACCTCAATAGGTTATTTCTCCAATGGGCAAGCTGGTATAATATCCAAAAAGAAAAGGAAATGAAAGAACAAAAGCAATCCACCAGAAAGAAAGCTGATGCTCTAATTTTTTGCTTGACTAGTAATAGGAGGTTGCCGAAGGTTATGCTTGATGATTAGTTATAAACTTTGGCATTTGCAGAGACAATGTGATATTTTTTCTGTATTTCTTGTTACGCTGGTCAATATTATTTCAGGAGTGTGACCTATTGTTTAGCTGGCCTCTTACTGATGTTATTCAATTTCTTTTTCTTTCTTTTAATTTTCTATGGTTTTCCCTGTACTACATTTTTTTTCGCATGAAAATGCATATATGTCTACGTGTGTGGATACGCTGCTTGATCTTTACTACTTAGACTGAGAATGTTACTTTCGATATTCAATGCTGCAGGTGGGATAAGAAGCCTCTCAAAACCAGAGACACTGTCCAGATCCCCATGGTTGGCATAACTCTGGAAATGCTTCGCCGGGGCTCAATGATGGCAACTCATGCTATGATGGGGTTTGGGAAGGATCCTACCACGTAAATCAACTCTTGAATCTGAACAGAGAATTTCTTTACTCCTGTTAAGGTTTGTGCAGACAAGTTGGTGGTGGTTTTTATAGCTAGAGAAGATATACAAGCAAACTGTGTGGTGGCGGTGGTTATTGCTTGAGAATGTGAACAAGCAACCGGAACCAGGCGTTATCCCTGCGACGCGACAACTCTGAGGTTTAGGTAGTCATTCCTCCGGCTTTCAGAGGATTCAGATTCTATTTGTGGGCGAATTTTTTGTGACATTTTAAAACTATTATCATCAAGCAGATGGTATTCTGGTACTTTATGATCTGCTTTTCTTTTTGTAGATGCTCATATGATTACCCACTATAAGTTCCTCTGTGAACAAATTATTCTATTAAATAAAACTGAATTTCCATGATGTTTCTTTATTAGCAGTGGTACAGCTGTCATGCCCCATATGCATTATAAAGAGGGGCGTTCTATCACACAGTAATATGCATTTTGTCTCAAGTTACTCCTCAAACAAACATGGAGTGGTGGCTACTCATGCTGAATTACTCTTTTTGTCTTTGGGTTATACCTTGGTCCTGGAGTTGGACTACTTGATTTTTCAGGAAGCCAATGCGGCGTGAACGTTATGTTATGACCTGACAGGGACCTTGAAATTATGCTCCCTGTGAACTTTTTAGCACTTTTTAGGCTGGGCAAGATGGGATTGGGGTGTCGGGCCATGTAGTTTGAATTCCACCCCAGTTTGCCTGTGCTGAAGAAGTCTGAAGCCATTAACAGATCATACTTCCTTTTCTTTTCACCAGTTTGTTCCCTTTTTGGGTTGTTGTGGGGCAAGCATCTCCGTGACGTAGAAATCAGTTGATATGGCAACATGTGATGTTGCCGGGAATGAATGGTGACTTAGTAGACTTGTATTCTTATCAGACAATGCTCGATCCAGATTACGGACAATTGTGAAACAAATGGTAATGATATTGACGTTCTCCTTTTCTTTTTCCTGAGACGTCACCTTCTTCCAGTGAGAAAAGCATGATATAATTGCCTCATTTGGTCCAAAAGTCTGCAGTTTAGCGTTTCAGGAAAGAATCACAAAACTTCTTTATTTATATTTTCTTTTATCTTGCCTCTGTATTTCTATTTGTTCAAAGCATTGGGCATCTTGTATTATATTGAGGATATATTAATTATGTCGGCTAATTCTGCTTACCCAACATAAGCCACTAATGCTTTAGAGTCTAGATCTTAAGAGAAAGTTAAGGATAACTCATAGCCAATGGCATAGTTCTGTGAGTTGTTGCGTAGCTGATGCCACTTAGTACAGTATCTGCAAAATACTTGATTTGAAGATGATACTAGTGCAAATGCATTCCGTGCTTTTAACCCAACTCAAACCGAAGAAACTTATTCAATGGTCACTGCTATTCGCTTTTGGTCCCAAATCTTTGGGGTTGCTTTTTTTAATAAATATCGGTTATATTTCTTTCCTGAAAGGAAGAACGTGAAATTTTTTTTCCTTTCCGAAGGGACTAAGAGATTGGATCTAGCTGTATGATTAACAACGGATCAGACTGCGGCTTATGTCATGCTTTCGGTTTTCATTCTCAGCCCATTAATTAATATGATCTCAAGAAATTATGATCCAATGAGGATTTGCTAGACCTTAACCCTAGCTTCCTTTTAAGATAAGATCCCGCTTGAAACCACAATTTTCATGTTAAAACAAGCGATCGCTATAATGGGGATCATTGCTTGTGACTATTCCTGCTCGCCCCATGCAACGTTAAGAAAGAGGAAAGCAGTCTTAGTACTGGTTTGTCCGTTAACCATTTTGTGCTCCTTATCATGTTTACTTCTCTCTCTCAATTATTTATCATTATTATTATTATTATTTTGTCTTCAATGATGAAGTGGCAGGAGAAAAGATGGAGCTTGGAGGTGTACTTATACCTTTGTTAGTGGGTAGGTGTGTCAAAAGTGAGCTGCTGCTGAAGTATGTACGACCAAATGCTTTTGGAAGAAGGTCAGAAACCCAGCTACACCCTATTCTGCTTGTTTTTCCTCTCCCACGACAGTCCTTTTTTGACTGGTCATCGACACTCTTTGATCTGTTAGAACCAAATCTCTCTCTCTCTCTCTCTCTCTCTCTCTCTCTCTCTCTCTCTCTCTCTCTCTCTCTCTCTCTCTCTCTCTCTCTCTCTCTCTCTGTCTGGATGCTTTAGAGAATCAATGTACATTCTCTCTCTCTCTCTCTCTCTCTCTCTCTCTCTCTCTCTCTCTCTCTCTCTCTCTCTCTGTCTGGATGCTTTAGAGAATCAATGTACATTATCCATCCATTATAGTATCTAAGAATCATATTATATAATGAAAGTAATGATTGGGGAATACAACAACATTGTTCTTCAGGTGATTTGCCAGGCGAGAGAGAGAGAGAGAGAGAGAGAGAGGCAATAATGGATGGATAATTGGGTTGGGGGCATAGGGATCGGAGAAATCCCTTACTTTCATGCAAAATCAGCATTTAAGCTGAAAAGAAGAGCTTTCTTTTATAGGCTGATGATGGGGGGTGTGACCTTTAAGAAGCAGCCATTGCTTGCTTTCTTTCTTTTCCTAAAGACTGCACAAAGTTGATGGACTAGAAACTTTGTCTCCATCCCCTAATCTTTTCCTTTCTTTCATTTCCTCCTTTTTTTTTGAAATTTAATTTTAACCCTGATCGTTGGCATCATCTCTTTCTAGTGGGGTCTCTCCCCCTTTCTCTCTCTTTTCTCTCTCTAGATTTTGTGGCTTGGAAGCTTGTCTGAAGTAAGATGATGCTCAAGTTTTTGCCAAAATGGAGGAGGAAAAAGAAATAAAGGAAAAGATGGTAATGCCCTTGGAAAGCAGGAAGATTTTGAATGCTTTAGAGATCGAATGAGCCACCCTTCCCATGGAAAGAAGTGCATTCATATGCTTCTTTTTGAATCCACTTTTTTTCCTCTCTTCACTTTTCATATCTAATCATTTATTTCCCCTCAGATTTCATTCCCCTACCATTCATCTCTCCAAAATGGCTGGTGTAACTGGTTTGCTATAGCATGCATAGAGAAAAAAACCTCATGAAATATGCAAGGAAGGAAAAAACCATTTTTCTCCACCATAAAATCACTGATTAGATGTCGATTCATGCACGGCACATATGAAGATTCAATTAGCGAGAGAAATCTTTTGTTCTATAGTAGTGGATAAGAACAAAGAAGATTTGCGTATGTGACATTGTTGATACCGAAAATTGTCTCTTAATGATTCGGTATCTTGGATATGACGTCATGAGGAGAGGCTTTACTAGTAGATCCCGAAATATGGAAAGAAGGAAATGACTTACCAAATAATACAATGGTACTTTTATATTTGGAAAGCTTAAAAGAAAGTACAAAAGATACTGAATGAAGAACATCGTGCACTTGAATTCGGTAAATCTCAGGAATGAGACGTAGGGATTATATCCCGAAATTCGGGAAACATGAAGCAAAACTCATGGGCGCGAACAGGGTTTTTTTTTTAAATTAAGGGATGTTATTCAAAAAGAATTCAATTGACCATACAATTACAAGTGGAATTAAAAAAATGTTTCGATTTCCACGGACAAGTTATGGAATTGTGGGTTGAGAAGAAATGAGTATGGGCGCTAAAATTCAAAAGTTTGAAATTGGAGAATAACTATTCAAGCAGTTGAGAATGTAAGGCAAATAAGTATCCATAAGAGATGAGAAGAGGGGACACAGAACGCAACTTAGAAAAATACTCTGTTTCTTTCGAAGTTTTCATTACTGTTTCCAGTTTAGCTTTCTTGCACTTTCCATTCCTTGTACCTTTAGATTTCAATAGTTTATGTCCCATTTACAGCAAGTAGAAGTACTGTAATCGTAGATTGTTCAACTTTTGAAGCATTTCCTCATTCAGAATCTTTATCAGAACAGAGCCACAAAATCTATATTCATAAAAACCGAAGAACGAGTTTCAGTGAAAGATATTATCGATACAAAATCGCTCGAACAAACATGCAATCGCTAACAAGAGGCTGCAACTATGCATTGCATCAGACTTGATTACTTGACTGCATCGTTGCTTCAGGTGCTGCTAACAGGGATGCACAGGCCTCCCATGATAAGTTGTGATCAAGGATTAACCTCATGGAGTCAACGGGGAGCCGACAATGTATGATTTACAGCGTTGGTGTTGATTGTTAGTCGGCTAGTATTTCCGTTCCCATGAACAACACAACACAAGCTCCTGTAGTGTACAAGGTGTACGAACAATTCCAAGAGAACACTCAACAGATGTGACCGGTGAGCTTGATGATGCAAGAGGACTTGAATTTTCGTTGGCAGAGCCAATCAACGCCTAGAAAACTGAGTGATCAAATTTGGATAATGATCAACTATTTTGCGGAACTTTGTTGAGTACAATCATTTCCACGTTATTCTCGTGTCCTTCTTGGGCAAGTGCCTGCCCGTAGTCCAAACGATAAAACCATAAAGCTCAGTATGAGACGAGCCAAAACGGATAATATCTCGACTGAGTTAAATCTAAAGCGTCACAGTATAGTATCGAAGCAAAACCCCTCTAACAGGTGTGTGTTCTGGGGACGAATAAGAGCGTGGTCTGAGGATGAACCACGCGAAACCTGTGAGCTTGTAACAATTCGGTCCAATAAGGACGGAGAGTAGTTACAGGGCAAGAGAGGGCTTGGACAATGAGTTACTCATGACAGGCTTCTAAGATGATGAATAAGGCATAAATTATCCGAACAATGCACTGAATATGGGAAAGTGATTCTGGGATATATGTGAAAAGCTGAAATTAATTTACGAAGACATCTTTTGACATATGGTACTTACCTTTGGAACTTCAGAGTCAAGTATACTCAGATTAGAGCACTACCAGAACGAGTGATATCATGGGAAAGTACGTACATTTGCGCCAAATGAGAAAATCATGAGGCTTGGTATGGGACGAATCAAAGCAAATAATACCTTGAGCGAAATAAATCCACGATGTGGCAATTTTTGTAATATGAACACATTCAGGTTGTTGACAACATGAACATTGGGATCAAAATCAGACAATGATGGGGCGAGAAACTAAAGCGACACTTGGCCTTAGCTTCCCGCTATGTCTGAACCATTGAATAGCCGAATTCTTTAGTCCCAACGCCGTTCTTAATGTGGGCTACTTTAGTTAAAAACCCAAGAATTATCGAATCCTTCTCTAAAAGTGGCTTAGCCCCAAAAAATAAAAGGGGCGAATAAAATAAATTAAAACAGTCGCCGAGGTGATGAAAAGCAAGTACTACTGGCAAGAAAGGAATCTCTCTCTATCACTCAGCTTCTGAAAGGAGAGAGACGACGCAAAGTGAAATTTGAACGACTTCACTTTCCATGGTAAGGCCCCTTCTTTTCCCCTCAATGGGAACAGAGCTCGAGGCCAAGTCTACATACACATAAAGACATTTCTTTCATGCGATTAAAAGCCCACTAAATCCTTGGGAAAGCTCAAAAAAGGAGCAGTCAAAGCATTTTGGATGGCAAAAAGCGCATTTGGTTTTGACCGGTTTTGGATTTTGTTGGTTGAATCGATTTGTATGAATCTGAGCATTGATTTGGACTCTGTAAAGTTGCAATATAAAAATGTGATAATGGCCATGTGATTAGTTGACGAGTGAATAACCAATGATGAGAGAGTTATGGAAGATAAGAGAAATCGAGTGTGCATTCGATTGTTTGGAGAAATTGTCCAATCAGCCTTCAAACTCATGGTACATTTATGAAATAAGTCATGAACTTTTTAATTTTCCAATTTCATCATAAACTTTGGCGAGAAATTCCACTGTAGTGCTTCCGGCCAATTTCGGTAGAAAACACTGACATGGCGATATGCCACGTAAAATGACCGGCGATGATTATGCCTCCACATTATTTCTACCAAAAATTGATCAGAATGGCTATATGTGCATGATAATATTGGTTAAATTGAAAGGCTTAGAATTAAATTTACATATGTAAAATGGGTTCATAACTGATTGAGAATTTTCACTACGATGTTCTTATAAATAACCAACGAAGTCACTTATATAATCCGTATGTACTAATTTCGTATCTCGATAAAAGGGGTTTAGTATGACATGTAAAGTTAGTCATTGGAGCTATGGGGCCGTCAAACCCCTAGACATTAGATGTTTGGGTGTAATTTTCGCAAATTGATTCCGGGAAAATTATTTAAAAGTTATAAACTTATCGCCCTTTCGCCAATTTAGTCTTAAACCTTTCAATTTTGCCAATTGAGTCCTAAATCTTTTTGCCTTTTTCCAATTATGGAAATCACTGACGTAAACACTGACCATCCTACATGGCATGGTCGACGCTGAAGTAAACAAATTTTATGATATTTTAATATTTTTTATTTTTATTCTTTTTTTCTTTCCTCTGTTTTTCCTTTTGTCGGTGGGCGGCTACCAACCATAGGCAATGGTTAGGCAGTGGGTTGGCCTTGTGGAGAAAACCTTCTTCTGAATATTTTGATTCTGAGAAAACTATTATGTATCTTATAGAATCTAGTAAATACTCTTAAGTGTTTTATCTCGGGTGTAACACACGAATGAATAAGCTTATATGGATCCAAATTGATGTTCATACTTAAGATGAGATCATCATATATTTATTTCTGAAGGAGTTGAATCATGTTATTCAGATTAATTGAGATATCACTTCTGTAGATTCATCTACACCTTTGAAAAAGACTTATATGTGAGCATCAACAAGGACATTATAGAGCTTATATTCAGTGTTCTAATTTATTCAAACTCAAGAAACTGTTTCTAAAGACTATTCGGATGCTACGATATAATAATTCCACATTTTGAAGACCCATATTGGCAGTTTTCGATTTGACCAAGATATTAATGGAAATTTGTAATGTTTGATTTATAAGATTATTTTACAATAGATTAATAAAATATCTTTGATTGGAAATTACCTTTCAAGAGACAAGACAATCTTTCACATTTGAAGAACTTCAGTTATGGAAATTGAAAATTGAGTTGTAGGGGCAACTGGATCTGAAGGGTTCAGATTCAACACCAACGATCACCATATCTTCCTAGATACAGTATCTTTTAGTCAAGATTGATAGCATTCAATTAGCGATTGAACAACGATCCTTTGAAGACTTGTGCAACAGCTAGTTTGGGGATCGAGGAGTATAAAAGAAGATCCATTGTGCCACTTCAGTGTGCGATTAGAATCATCAATTCCAAAGTGCTATAGTGCTTTAGATTCTATATTGTTTTGAGAGCTACATGCTATAATTTTTTAGAGGTTTTGTAAGAGTGTGAGAGTGTAACCACTTGTAACCTTTCTTTGATTCATCTAATAGAATCCAACCAATCGGCTGTCAGCATAGGAGAGTGGGCGTAGGCTTGATCTAAGCCAAATCACAATAATTGTTGTGTATAATTTTCTCTATCTCTAAACTCTTTCTATTGTGTTTGATAAAACATTCCACACCTACGTTCAAAATTTCATACTGCACAATATTCAGATTCTGTTTCGGAGACCAATTTGATTAGTTTCTTTTAATTCCACAATTTAGAGTCAAATTTGTTCGAAATCACATATTCACACCCCTTTTGGTGATATTACTCGATACAACAAGCCTTGCCTATGATGAGCAACGGTGACCCTTGATCAAGTGAGACCAGCCTACCTGGAGGCTGGCCATAGGCAAAAGAAAGAAGAAAAAAAAATCAGCAAAAATATTAATGTGTATATATGTATATAAGTTAAAACATTATTAAAAATTATTCACGTCACTATGAATCAGAATAGAAGAGTTTGCCGCACTCATGAATAACGTTGACCATGCCATATAGGATAATCGACGTCCATATTAACGTATTCCAACTAAAGTTGATGGGACAGACTCAACTGAAAAAATGTGAAAATGTTTAAAGCTCAATTGGCAAAATTGAAAGGTTTATGACTAAATCGGCAAAAGTGCAATACGCTAGGACTTTTTGGACAATTCTCCCTATTGATTCGTATATTTCAAGGATAAGTATATTCGAAGTCCTAAAGCTTGTCACAAAAATGCAGTTAAGTTTTAAAACTTTCAAAAAGAGTACTCGCGTCCTAAAATTCGTCAAGAAAGTGCAATCAAATCCTAAAAGCTTCAAAAAAAAAATGTAATTAGCAGAAAGAATTAATTGGACTAATTTGATAAGTTTTATGATTTAATTACATTTCTTGAAAGTTTTAGGATTTGATTGCACTTTCGTGACAAATTTTAAGATTTCTAATACACTTATATCTATTTTTTATGAAGTTACTAGATATTGGCCCTTTGCGTTGAAATTTGATAAACATTATATATATATATATATATATATATATATATATATTATCTCGTTTTCTTTAATCTACAAATTTTCTCATCCTTCATGTCTGTGAATCTGGTCTTCCCTCCCTACATTTTGACATGTAGAATGACTCCCCTACTAGTTTCACTAGTTTTTATATTGTTTCTGGCCTAAGTGTGGAAATTCTTTAATTGACGTGTTCCTAATTGCACTTTTTTTTCTCCCTTTAAGCTTTTGGGATTCCAAAGTTAGAACATCTTTTGTGGTCTTAAAGACAGGATGCTTCTCCTTGTTTTTCACAAATGTCGATCTTTCATTCTCTTTTGAGCTTCTGATCATGCCCGCCATATCTTTTAAAAGATGAGAATGTCGGGCGAGTCGAGGGTTTTGAAATCATCAAGCAATCTTAAAGTTAAGATCTCCATCGATTTAATCAAAAGTGGTCTGCTTTTCTTCCAAATTTCTGTGGAAGAGAAATTTTTCAATAATATTCTCCTCCCCCTGTTAAAATTGCTTTCTTGCTTTTGCTCTTGCATAGTTCATAAGTAATGAATCATTTGTTATTTGCTTTTCCTCTTTATTTGCTAGGCTTCCAACCCCTTTTCATCAGTAAAAAACAAAGAAAATTGCACTAGTAATGATTGGTAAAATTGTAATAACCCCAAAACCTTTGGTTAGCTTTTCTAAAGATGCTATATAAACAAGTACAGATTAGTTAGGAATTGACAATGAAACGATCGGGCAATGCATTATACTTGAACTAGGTTCTAACTGAGCCAAGCACATAGGAAATTAGGATCGAACGAGGACAACAAAGACACATGGACACGTGGAAGGCCATGTGTCACCACCAGGGTGACACATGACAAGTAGGTGGATATGTCGTACCACTTGTCGGTACATGGCAAGTTGTGGTGCCACATGGTGGACACGTGTCAATGGGGCGTGACACGTGTCACCCCCCCCCCCAAAAAAAACTAGCCGACCAACCCTATATCCTCTATAAGTAGAGCATGAAGTTAGTTTATTTCGTAATCGATCGTCAGATCAAATCACCTCTGGAATCCTTACCCTCACTTTGCCACTGGTCTTAGACCCTCTGTCGCCATTATGCCCTCCTCCTATTGCTAGACATCCCGAGCCAATCCGTCATTATCGTATCGTCCATCTTAAGATCAAAGGCAAGTCGATCTTTAGTCCTTATTATTAGACTAATTATGGCTCGCCATTGTGAGCATTGTGCACCGATTTGTCTTGGTTGTGATGACTTCAAGTTGGTATGATTCTAAGACTCTATGCCATTGTTTCCTTGTGTTTTGAAGACTGTGCCTTGGAGTGCTTGTGGTGACTTTGTTTGCAATCTTGCCTTTCTATAGCTGGTTTAGTCGTTCGGCCTAAGAATTATACTTGTTGAGTCTATTCTCACTCCATTGATTGAAACACATTTTCAACATATTAGAATACCGGATCCACCAATGCCGGTGTAGGTATGCTTTTATAGTGAATCTTTATGGATAAGTCATTCCATAAAAGAATTTACCGAGACCCGACCCCATAGTCCGTTAAGTATCTACTATAAGGTTATCCGTTCTAGAGTTTATGTGGAAGAGGGACTGCCAGTTGGATTGGTCGCATTCGAGTTCAAGGCTATGTACCGTTGCGACCTAACTAGATGGATAGGTCCCCTAGCACCTCACCAGTTCGATTTGGAAGGACAGAATGAGAATATGGTTGATGATATGGAGTTTAGGAAACACACGGTGATGATGTTTCGCTAGGTGATGGAGCTAGTGGATGATTTTGATAATAACACATCACTATCTTCCGTAATTCCCCCCAAAGTAATGATGTAATCAAGTAGTGATGTATATAGTCTAAATGAGATGTGAATATGGAATAGTTAACCAATTCGTTGAATAATCTTACTGCTTGAGATGTGTGTTACCAGGTTAGTGAAACCCATTAAGGCCATACCCTACTAGGCGTGCCTGCCGCTTGTATTCCATGCAATTGTGCTTATATAACCATAATGAATCTTCATGGTTAGTCTTCCGCATGCGCCATCTTATAATAAAAGACTAAAATAGTACATACAGTTAGTAAACAGATGGCGGACTGGGACATCACAAAAATCAAAATCAAGTGCAAACTTACCATGAAACCAACGAGGCGACCACTAGTTGAGGTGCTGGTATATCAGCCATCCTAACACTATTCAGAGTTTATTATATATCGATGAAGTACCGCCTTAACGAATCATTTCGCTTGAAGCACATTAACATCGGATTTGAATTCTGCCGTGACCTTGACTTTCTGGCTTAGATGGAACATAATGTACATTCAATTACATTAGGAATCGAATACGAAATTGGGATGCTAAGACCAAAGAAAACCCCCAATTAAAGAAATCACATACTACATGACATGAATAGAAATTAAGATTCTATCCATCCACCTACTAAGTATTCATACTATACAACTGCTAAAGCCAACAAATCCAATCCCCTTGCAGACACTCATGTAATTCTCTTAATTCTTTTTCGATGTGTATTCTTCCTTTCCCCCACCCCGAAATTCTGTCAAAAAAAGCTAAAAAAAAAACAAGGAACAAATAGGAAAAAAAGAAAAAGAAAAAGAAATATAGGACCATGGGTTGGATCATTTTGGTCTTGCTTGGCTACACTCAAAGTTCTTGAACTTTGAAGACGATCCTCTCGTCAACCAAACCCATAATCCAATTCCCATCTCCACCACTTTGATCACCATCTTCCTCAATGGCCACATTCAAATCTAGCGACTCGCCGATTGGTTTCACCGCGTCAGCTCGATGATCATCCTTCTCTTCCTCCTCTTGATCTTCAATCATCTTTTGTCTTGTGGTTGGAGAGCAAGCTCTTGACACAGTACTAAAGCTTTCACAGCTGAAGATCACAATAGCATCCTGAAGATCCACGGCAACTTCATCATCATCATCATCATCATTATCATCTTCAAGTGTTACTTTTCCGGTTTCGATTGCTTTCTTGACACCCATCTGAGAAAAGTGATCAGCTTGGTCCAAGTCCTCCAAGAAAAACACCCTATGCGGATTCTCGTTCACCGCCTCGCCGAATCTTTGCAGATACCCACGACCCCTCTCAGTTCTCGGCCTCTTGTTCCTGCAGTGCCCGGTCGAATCTGATCCTCCTGCTGAGGAGGAGAAGCTGGTCAGGCCCATTGAGACAAAGTTCGTTTGAGAACCAAAGATGGTCTTTGCCAGTTCTCTTGCAACCTTCTCTTTGGCAAGAGAGTCGATTCCCACGAAGAGCATCCATGTCTCTTCTTTTTTCTTCCTGTCTTTCAAGCCGTAACTTCGCCTTCCGGATCTGCGGACAAAGAAATATTCCATTTTAGAGAAACAATGCTACATTTTCTTAGAAAGTAAATAATTGATAGGATCGCTTAGGATCAAAGTGATATAAAACAACTTTTGCATCATTGTTATATACATCATCTTAACTATAGGAAATCTCTTGATAATGGGTCATGGAACACTTGAGAATCAATCACAAATAGGTTCATCGAGTGATGTGGTCGATCGTGAATAGGTACTTAAAAATTATATCAGTGCGGAGCAAGCAGACTTGCTTAAACTCAATGACAATGCATCACATAATGAGAATGTAATAAGCAAGTTATATAGGAAAGTTCCTAGCGTACTTATCATTTCCCTTTATTTACGATGGTCTGTATAGTTGTATTTTTTTTTGATAAACTCGTTATTAAGCAAAATAACTTAAATTACTGTAGCTGCATTTTTTTTTAAAGTTTTCATCTGGTTTGTTAGTTACATTGATAATTCTGTATCTACGATTTGGAAACTTGTACAAAATCATCATTTGCATTGTTACCTGCACTCGAGGACAGTTTTCGCAATCTCCGGAGCAATATCCCTGTGCCACGGAACCTTCATCTCCAATGCATCGCAGAGGACTTTCAGGTTCTCCTCGCTGTATTCCTTGAAGCTATCGATATTGTTCATGTCCTCCATCACTTCACTGGACGAAGCCGAGTTAGGACTCGAGTTAGGATTCGACAGGAGGTCCGGTTTCGGGTTGCTCCTCTCGGCTGGGACGAACATCTTCACATCGCTCTCGTCGTTCTTGTCGTCGTAGCTCGTCTCGGGAGTCCAGAACTGGTGCTCCTTCGGCGAAGACTGCTTGAATTCCAACAGAGTCGGCCAGCTGAATTGGCTGTGATGATGATGATGCAATGAAGAAGACAGCGATCTCGGAGAAGAAGGCATTGAAGAGAACTTGAGGACTTTCTCGGGATATTGCGGTTGGTGTTTGTGAACTGCACTACAGAATGTGTTCCACTTCTTGCAGAGACTCTTGATATTGACACAGTTCTGCTACATCAAGGAGAATGACGACAGTTTTAGCTTCATCGTCATCATATAGGACATATTAATGTCCAAAAATGAAAACGAAACGAAAGATATATATATAGTTACCTCAAAATTGACTATATCTCTGGTCTTCTGTTCCTTGTATTGTTGGAGCCATGAAGGGAGGCTTGAGCTGCTTGAAGTGTTGATGGATTCTAACTTGTTCCTCACAGCTTGGACTTCCTTGTCGAAGTTGAGCATGCAGTCGGAGCAGCATGCGAGCTGGTTGTTACTACTGTGTCCTCCATTAGAATTCTCGAACAGTGACCAGCTTGACTCTTCTTTGGCTTCCTTGCATTTCACCTCAGATTGCCAATCACTGAAATTTTCAATAACCCACTATGTTAAAGCACTCTAACAAAAGGGAAAGAGAAGGTATAACAATAGAGTAAACTGATAATGTCCTTAAATGAAAAGAAAAAGTATTTTACCAGTCAAAATTGAGAGTCAAGCTGAGGCTCCCAGCAGGGACAGTGAGAGGGTGAAGCTCCCAGACAGTCTCCAAGGAAGGATGGCCAGCTTTGCACTTCATGTATGTCCTCAAAGTGGCCACACCCAATAGCCACACCCTCTTGCTAACCTCCCCAACCCCACCACCACACACCCATTTCTTGAGCTCCGTCACTATGTGCTCCAATGGACAGTAGCTATAGCTCATCATCATCCTCCTCCTATGCTCCACAAAGTGCAGCCACAGCTCACACACACCTTGCACATCCCCCAGATAGAGAACCACCCCCGAGGACCTCCCAACAACACAGCTCTTCAAAACCCCTCTCAGCTCCACAAGTTTCTGCTCCACCTCATCCCTAGAGTAGTTCCTCATGGACAAGATCGGGAGGTTCACAATTTGGATCGGCGGTGACCTCATGATTAATTCGACGCTCGAGCCGTTACCGTGCCCTCTCTCGAGCTTTTCCATGACACCTCTCACCACTAACTCTGCACTGGCCACACACTCTCCCACCACGATGGTGTTCCTCCTCTTCCCCATCATCGCTTCCATCACGCTTGCGACGTCGTTGGCGCGAGCAGGCTCGGCTGGCTTGTTATTTCCCTGAGGCAGCGGCCCAGGAAGACCCGAATGCAAGGATAGAGACACGTTGGATGGCCCAAGAGCAAGGGGTTTGGGATTATTGGAGGTGTTGACACTTTGATCTTTAGGGTGGTTGTTTGGTGCTTTTGGAGCTTGTGAGCAGACTTCCACGGAGACAGTTTGCTCCACTCTACTCTTGACTTGGGTGCTCGAGAAGCCGGCCTCTCTCATGACCCGGCTCACGCTGGGGTCGTCCAGGATCGAGATTGTCAGCTGCTCGACCTCGATCTTGAGGGCCAAGATCGGCTGCTGCTGGTTCTCGACCGAGCCACGGCGCTGGTGAGCCTGCGCCCTCTTGAACGCCGCAACTAGGGCATTTGAAAGAGAAGGGTGAGGCGTGTGCGGGCTGAGGAGGGGGCTGGACGTGGAGGCAGGGAGGCGGTTGAGGGCGACGTTGAAGCAAAGCTCTAAGGCCTTGCACTGGAGAGGATGGGAATGCGACTGAAGGCAAGACCTTCTGAGAAGGCCGGTGGAGGAAGCTAGCATGGCACTAGCAACATGGAGAGGAGTGACCTGGGCATGGCCTCTTCTTCTTGCTAGGGTCACTGCTTGCTTCACAACTGTTGTTGCCTCTGGAGTGAGGGCTTGTGGTATACTGCAAATCCCAGTTCTCATCCTTGTCTATTTTTCACCCTAATCAATAGTGAATGTGTGGAAGATGATGTTTTGAGGAGATTTCAAATTTGGTGAGGTGTGTTTGGGCTTGTGAGTTTCATGGGATGATGAGACATGCAAAGGGTTGTTTTGGAAGTGGGTAAGCTAAACCAAGCGAGAGAGTGGTTGCTGGCATATATGCATGTCTGAAGTGAAGAGGTGTGAGTGAGATTTTATGGTAATGGAATGGGTTTGTTCTTTTCTTGTTAGTGAGGTAAGAATGTGTGTTTCTTTCTTTTCTTTTCTTTTCTTTTTCTTTTCATTTTTTGTGAAAGTGGATTGCATGTGATGTAACTTTTGCCCCTCCCTCTCTCTCTCTGAAATGAAGGCTTTTTTGCTGAATACATATATTGCAAAAGTTTTATGGGTATGTGAAAAATATATTTAGAAGCAATAAAAAGCAAGGCTAAATACAAGTGGAACCATCACTTTTGGGTGTGCTTTATTTTTTTTGCTGATTTCTTTATTCTTCTTTCTTGTTTCCTTTGGCTAGTAAAATACAAAAAATTAGAGAGATAGGAAAGAAGGGGAGAAAAAAGGGAAAAGAGAAAGTGGCGGTCTTCAAACTACGAGGACTGGAGAGAAAAGAGAATGAGGACTGTCTGTCTGTTTGAAGGGGGGGGGGGGGATCCAAAACTGTCGCTTGCTTTCTCTCTTTTTTTGGCTCTTTTGCTCTGTTCTCGAAGAGGAATAATCACTTTGATGATTGATTGTGCTCTTTTATGTCCCTCAAGCTATACCCTTTGATTGATTAGATTTCTTTGCATGAAATCCATGCACACAAAAAAAAAAAAAGTTGGCTTTGAGGACTTCCTTTGCGCCCTTCACTTGTGACTCATTTTCAGTTGGGTAGAGATTTAGAAGGTGTTGCCAATCGATTAGCTTTTCAATCAGGTTTCGGACACATAAACCAAACTTAAATTATCGATTTATGTTAAGGAGCAGTAAAATTTGTCTTGAAGTAGTTATGAAGATTCATGTGCACGCGATTAATCAATCGTTTTCGTGTATGCGCTCCTCATTTCGAATATCTAGTTCCATGTAAGCGATTATTTTTTGCAAAAAGGGTTTATAAATATTTAGTGTGGGATCTCATTTATGTGTTCTTATTTATAAAAATGACCAACTTTCCATGACGATTTGGCATTGGAAAGATTGAGCTGATGTGAGAGTCATGTCAGCCCAAGTAGAGGACTTGGCCCACACTCTTTCATGGGAAGCCCTACAACCAGGTCCATGCAGTCCTCTGGGTGTCGATCGTTTGTCTTTCCCCTCAAAATTATGTACACTAGAACTTTAGTAAAAATTGTATCATGAATTATGTTTCAATAGATATCTATTAAGGAAAAATGAATTATCTTTCAATAGATATCTATCAACTCATAATTCAAGTAATTCTTTCCGAATATACTTGGTATTTTGCAACAACTCATCCTTAGAACACACTTCTTAACTCTATTACCCCTATTGAGTGCATATACATTGAGCACATAGCCTTGTTTAAAATATATATATATATATCGAACGACGTTTTTCTAGCATGTGGGACATCATCAAGAAAGTTTAACATCCTACTTATATAATTTGATAATCTACATGTCAGATGTAGCTAGCCAATAAACCTACTTTTCATTGGGAAAAAAAAATGAATTCTTACGTGATAAAGTTTGGATATACACAATGACTTGAAAGACATCGTATTAGCAATGGAACAACGTCACCGACCCGGTTAATTTCATGTCGAGAAATTAACAACGCCTGTCCATATGATAAAAGTTAAAATAGAAGCAGGATGCGCACGCACACACAATACATACATGAATATGGTGGGAAGATTGTCTCAAAAAAAAATTCCTAAACATTTTTCACTTTTGCCAACTCAATCATAAACTTTTAAATTTGCCGATTCAATTTTAAACATTTTCATATTTTTTCCAATTTAGTCCTACGGGTCGGAATTGCTAACATAGACGCAACTGGTTTGGCGGGATGCCCTCTTTGTCTTGGAGCTAGGCCTTGATGTTGTCAATGGTGTCGGAGCTGTCGACCTCGGGAGTGATGGTCTTTCCAGCGAGGGTCTTGATGAAGGTCTGCTTATGCAAAACCCCCAAAAAAAAAACCACAAATTTGAGCCTTTCTTTGAACCATCGAAATCGAGAAATGAAGAAAACGAGAAGAACACAAAACTCGAACCCATACTCACAATCAACACAGATCAAGCGAGATTTACCCTTGCCAAAGGCTAGCAGGGGCAACCTTCCCCTGAAGCCGACGGAGGTCAAGGCCAAGCCAGAGGGAAAAAAAAAGAAAGGAACAAGGAAAACAAAAAAGAAAGAAAGAAAAAAGGAAAAG
Organism: Psidium guajava; assembly: GCA_016432845.1. Classification (NCBI taxonomy): domain Eukaryota; kingdom Viridiplantae; phylum Streptophyta; class Magnoliopsida; order Myrtales; family Myrtaceae; genus Psidium; species Psidium guajava. The sequence goes on along the minus strand of CM028234.1, from coordinate 2,653,615 downwards.
TAAAAAATTATCCATGTCAACGTCCATGACGCCACATAGGATGATTAACGTCCAAATTAGCAAATTTTGACTAATAAAACTGAATTGACAAAATATGAAAAGGTTTATGACTGAATCGATAAACTTAAAAGGTTTAGGATTAAATTGGCAAAAGTACAAAAGATTTAGGACTTTTTTTATAGTGTTCCCTGAATATGGTTATATTGTTCATTGTCGTACAATATTTTTGTCTTGCCAATTGCCACCAAGAATGTAAAAATTAAAATCGCATATGCACAATAAAAAAGGGGAAAATTATATTGAAGTTAAAAAGAAAAATCGGATTTGTGAGTAGAAAGTAGGAGTAAGTGAGAGTATGAGATAAGAACGCTACAAGTATCATAACTTTTGTACACGCTCACTTGATTTCTACAACTTTTGTTTCGCTCACTTGAGTACCATCGAATATTTATTTTGCCAAAAAAATCCAATATGACATAATGAAATCAGCAAACAAAAAGTTAAACGACATCGCTTATTCAATATAAGAAAATTGGGGCAAAACTCTATCCAAGTTGACAAAGTAGGTGGTGAACCCTAACTCTGTTTCCAACTTGAAATTGTGGTACTCAGAGCAAGAGAGAGAGAGAGAGAGAGAGGGGCATCCGGTGAAGAACCGCAACTCAAAAAGAGATTCTCTTACACATCCTCTCTTAGGATCTTCATTTTTTATATGGAGTCTACGGTTCTCAAATAGGAAGAAGAGAGAGAGATTAGTCTTCCGAACGAATATCATCGTTTGGTTAACTCTTGCTACATAGGATGAAAAAATTTCCATGTGGAACTTCATTTTTTTTTAAAAAAAAAAGCTAGGTTAGATTAAAAAATATGACTTAAAAAGCCATGTGTGGTGAATTGCCGAAATAGATACTCAAGTCAACGACTTTACATCGATATGGCACTCAAGTGACCAAAAAAAGAGAGTTATATCACTTAAGTAATGCTATGCGAAAGTTATGATACTTATATCATTCTTATCCCGAGAAAGTAGCATCGAAAATCTACTCTCGCTCATATGTGGTAAAAAAAATTATCAACCTACCCACTTTAATGTATTACTAAGATTACAATATACGTAATCTATGATTGATCTCCCTTAAGAGACATGATGCCGAGACATTCTTTCCTGCCATGGCTGATCTCCCTTAAGAGAATGCCCACGCAGGTTTTCTGATTATCATATTGTAGAATCGTTGATGGGGCTTGCGCTTATTGTCATTGCCGTCCAGACTCCATTGACCACCAATTTTTTGCCTGCTCTTCAACTGCATCCTTAGCTCGGTTCTGGGCATCAAAGTTCAACCTGCTGTGGCGGAATAGACCGTGGCTTGACATCATTTCCTGGGTGGGCCGTAAGTTCCAAGGATCCTCTTTTCGGGATAAGATCGGCTGCTTCTCATTCGCTGCTCTTTACTACATTATATGGATGGAACGGAACAATGCTCTCTTCCGTCAACGCCCTTGTTTCCTACCTGCCATGCACACACAATTAGCGAAGTTGGTGAAGGACCAAGGTTTGTCATTGAAGCCGGTTCAACACTCTCCGTGCAACATACAAATCCAAACCAACTGGGGGATGTCTCCGGATTTATTCTCTTAGTTCGGGGTCTCTGGCCGTGTAGTTGGCCGTGTTCTTTTTGTGCCGTTGGGCTTTCTCTTCGCCGTTACACCTTTGTACCTATTTGGACTCACTGGTGTCCTAATTGGTGCGAGGTTTTTGTGTTTTGGCTTTTTGTAATCGCACTTTGAGTAGCTTATAATACTTACTTTTCCCAAAAAAAAATATACGTAATCTATTTCTTTTTGTTAAAGCTTATTTCCTTTTTTAAGAATCGGCGAACGAAATGATATTTTTGTTTCAATTTTTACCTCTTCTTCTATCTTTGCAATTCCGCAAGATCTCTTTGTTAGTTGTTATGCTTGGTCTCTGTCCCTACTTGAGGTGATCATGCTTGCCCAAACCATCGCGGGACTGCCAGGGCCGAGGCATAAACAAGGGGGCCCAAGCAAGCTCTTGGCTTCTTGGCCCGCCTGGCCCAAAATTTAGGAAATTCAACTTTTTATTCATCCCCAAACTTGGCAATTCCAATTGGTTTTAATCTTGGTGCCAACGGCTTACCTATCGATGAGACCTGTTTTATACTCTTTAAGTATTCATTTTTTTAATTGGTCTTTAATTTTTGTTCTTGCAAATCCAACTGCCCATGTTGTGACTGCCATCTCTACTATTTGTGAATGCCAAAATTTTATATATTACTCGAGTTTCGGAAATTATTAAAAAAAAATTAGTCGTGAATCTATGGGCCAACATTTGCATTTGCAAATGTTTCAGGTGTTTTTGAGATATAAAAAAAAAATCAAAGTGCTTTCGCCATAAGATTTTTAAAATAAGAAAAAAAGAAGAAGAAGAAGAAGAAGGCTTTCAAACAAGCCAAAATCATACTTTGGGTTGGTTTAAATTTAAATAAAGGTATATAGAACATTGATGCTGCGTTTGGTTCAAATTTTCTAAGGGATTCTAGACAGCTAAAGTTCTTTGAGTGAAAATTGAAACACTTGGTTAAAAAAATTTGGAGAGTTTTTAGTAAAAGCAGCTGAAGTTGCTTCAAGTGGTAATGATTTTTTTTTCCTTACAACTTTACCCTCAGTAGTCTATTCAAATTCCAGCCTTGTCCTCAGGAAGCAATTGTTTTTTTTTTTGGGGGGGGGGGGGGGTTGGAGGGGAGAGAAGGGGTTGTGCCGAGCATGAAGCAACCGTTCGTCCTCTCCCTTTTGAACCCTTGGCGGGGGAAATTTTCCGCTACTTTGCAAGCACGACTCTCTATGCATTTCGATCGTTCGATTGGAGATACAGTGCATTTGGGGTTTTAGAAATTCCGCGAGCAAAGATTGGAGACTTTCATGCAAATTGTTGTTATTAGAACTGGAATCTGCATGAGCGGAGATGGGTTGAATCAGAATGAGTTGAGAGAATCCTCAATTGGTGTCTCTGTTAAGTTTCATTCACTTCCGGTTTGTTTTTGTTCTGTATCGTCCGATTGTTCTGGATCTTTACTAATTATTGCAAGCCTTCCGTTTCATAAAACTGACATGGGAGTATTGATCGGGAGTGATAAGCTTAGCTCTTCGAACAGAGAAACAGGTTTGACGGTCACCTGAAGAGAGAGGAAAACCATTGACCACTTTCCTGAGGAAGGTGCCATTTTTGTGCAAATCTAGAGAACAGTGGAGGATGTCTTTGGGTTCTGATTTTATGAGCAAATTGATGTGTGTATAGAAAGATCACACACCCACCTGGCCTTCTTGTTCCAGTGCTGCATCACATGACAATCCCAGGATGTCTTAAATTTTCACTTCTGAAACCAGGTGGTCCTGGATTTTCATATTTGTGCGTCAATCTACGTGTTGGATTTTCCCTTGAGAAATAATGACAAGGGTCAGGTGCAATCTGAAGTTAAAGGTCTTTATCATATCCAAAAGTCACGTAACAGTTGGCTGGCCACTGGCTCTGCATCGTCACCATATTTCATTTATTGCCAGGGCAGAGAAAAATTATGAGATTTTGCCCTAGCTCCGGATCAGCAGCAGCAGCTTTCTCGGAATCCTACTACCCATGTCTTTTTTTTTTTTTTTTTTTGACATTTTTTCCCATGAGTGGTCGATTCGACTGCACTTTAAAGCACGACTTTGAACAAAATTCGGCTTATGATAAGAAGAAAATTTTAATGTCACGTAAGAACTGTCCATTTTGACTCGAAATCAATTGATCTGGATCATCTTCTCCACGTCAGTGCAGTTGCACTAGATTGTCCCTGTCACGATCGACCTGGTCCGCCATGTCGTGTTGAACCCATGAAGCACGCCGGCCATGATGCAACTCCATCGATTCAGTGTATTGCCTAGGCTGGGATGTCTCGTCTAAATCAGCGTTTTTGCTGGTTCTAGGAAAGAATAAGGGTCTGTTTAGTAACGTCTCTGTTCCTCTGTTTCTATTCCCGGGAACGCTTTGGGAACAAAAACATGTTTGGTAACGCAAATAATTCTGTTTCTGATTCTGCTCTCGAGAACACTTTTGGAACAAAAATCAGAAACAAAAAAAAATTGTTTCTTAAGAAAAGAACACTTTTTGGGAACACTTTTTATTGACAAACTTCTCATCTACTCACAACATCTTCTCACTCTACTTCACACTTTTGATTGATAACCTAAAAATGAAAGAACTCGTCGCTCGTCCACCGCTTCCCGTGACCCACGAGCTCCACAGCTGTCGTCCTCGCCGCACTACTCCGGTGTGTTTCGTCTCATCGTCCACTTTTCTCATGTCTCATTGCACTTTCCATCTCGTTTACGGCTGCCGATTTGGGCGAGAATACTTCATCGACCTCAATTGAGGATCGACCTCGCAGATCTGGGTGAGGGTCACCCTCGTCGATCTTGGATCTGTCTTGAAGAAGAGGGGAAAGATGATGGGAGTGTCGGTCGATCTTGGATCTGTCTCGAAGAAGAGGGGAAAGATGATGGGAGTGTCGGGTCGGTGATGTCTGGGTTTTTTTTTTGGTCCGCTGCTCGCAAAACTAAACACCAAATTGCTGTGGAAGTCTGGTTTTAATTTTTTTTTATTATGGAAGTCTCTATGTGTGGTGGCGCGTATATGTTGACTTCAATTGCTGAGTATAATGTGATGCTCAATAACAATCCAATAACAATCTGATGATCATGTTCTTCTTCGTTATGTCACTAGAAAAATGTTCTTCCCACGAAATGGGATTTTCCTCCTTGAAGGGCTTGTTCTTGGATTTGTTCCATCTTTTTAGGACGAAAAAGGAAATTGATGGTATTCCCTTTGTCTGACTAGTTTTCGTGCAAATTCGGTGGAATACATATTGATTGTTGATTATATGGGTCAAAGTGTATGTTGATTAAAGTTCCATCCTTTTGGTTTAGGGAGGGGAGAGAAGGATCACAATTATTACATCATATAAGTATTGGTATGCCTGTTTTGGTTGTTAGTGAGGAACATGCAAATTTATTTATAATTTGTTTCGTGATGAGAAAGGTTATTATTAATATATTTCCTTTGTAGATCTATTTATTCAAGCTTTATTATAGCGCTTTGAAGGCTTTATTAGGGCAAATTCTATGGTTCCTTCTAGGCCTTTTTTTCCCTTTTGTTTGCTCCATAATCACTATTTGATTTAATTATTTTTCCTTCTTTGTCATTAAATGTGATTATGTAATTATTTTATTTAAATGACAAATTGGGAACATAAATTTTGTGCAGTTACCAAATACGTTTCTATTCCAGAAATAGAAATTTTATGCAATTACCAAACGCATTCTGATTCTCTAAAAGAACAGAATAAAAAAAAGTATTTTTAATCAAAAAAACACTTTTTTGGAACAGAAACGTTATCAAACAGACTCTAAAGGTGCCCATGTTTCTTAATCAAAACCAATTTCTCCGTGGATCGACAGAAAACCAAACTTTTGAAAGAAGAAAATAAAAAGTGGGGGAACCTGCTCAAACTGTCATTGTTTTTGCAGCCCCATCTACTTCAACACATATTTGTTGTTTAGCCCAGAAACCTCGAAACTGTGGCTTCAGTTTCCTAGTGGAATTGAAAAGGAAGGTTAGGCACCGTCCACCAATCAATTTAAGGTACCCTTTAAGTGGTAAAGTGAAAATCCTCTCAGATCCTACCCTGACTCAGGCTCTTATCAGTTAATGGTTGGTGATTTTTCATTGTCTGTAGAGCAGTGCTGACTGATTGAATGTCGAATCAGCTAATGTTTAATGATGCACTATGTGCATATATGGTTGGACTAGAGAGTGCCAGAAAAAGAGCCTGCTTGTCTCGGCGATAAGCGAAAATCTGTACTTTGAACATACTATTTAAGGCCCATGGTCAATTCTTTCGAATCAGAGACATTGGTGAACTAGGTCTAAAGCTTTACAGTCGGAAGAGCTGGATATGCATAAATCTGTTTTCTTTTCGATTTTTAAGTAATGCCATTGTGTTGGATTGAAACATCTAGTTCACCAAACTGAGTCTCACAACCGTGATGATCAATCGATTTAGCAAACTTCATCCAGCATTCAATAGCCGGTGTGGCTTCATCTTATCGCTATGTAAATCGATGTTCATTTCGCTGACATCGCAAGGTGCTATTTTCACTAGAAGTTTAGACCAAATTTTCCCAGGACATGGTTGAATAGACAAGATGCAGTCTCACACAATGTCACAACCCACACTAACTCTTATCACCTTCAATTTATATACAAAGCTCTGCATTTTCATTCTAGCTGAAAGAAAAGATTTTGAGAGAGAGAGAGAGAGAGAGAGAGAGAGAGAGGGATCTGAAACTGAAAAGGCTGGAAGTATCCTTTTTTCCTCAGTTCCTTTAACTGGTCATATACACAAAAATTCTGACGATGCCAAGATTAGATATCTATCTTTTCCCTAAGACGCCATCACCATCAACCTCTTCATAGATCTCATTCCCTCCTTTCAATGAACATGAAGGGCTAGAAGCAGAGAAACAAGAAGCAGCAGATGAATAACAAGTGACTGAATCTGAACCATTGCTCTTATCAGAAGCAAGGCTTATGAGCAGGTCAACGAATGCCTCCACTATGAACCCGTGATTCTTTTTCCCATTGACCCTTAAGTACCAACCCAACAATGCCTCAAGGCACTCCCAATCCTTGAGCCCGTGCGACTCCACCATCTCCTCCATCGACCTCCTAAAGTCAATGTACGGATTCTCCGAATCCATCGCAAGAACCACACTTTCCTTGAAGGGGAAGCTAACTGTCTTCGCCTCCTCCAGGATCGAGCTCGTGTCACCCGGCTCGAAGAAGAGCCTCTCCGACCTCGCGCCCCTTACCAGCACCTCAACCGACGCCTCAGCCGCGTCGAGCGCCACATCGGACTCAGTTGAAAGGCTCGCCGACTCCTCTGGCTCCTCTGAAGTGGTGGTGAAGAGGGACTCCGGCGTCTCGGAGTCAAGGAACACCGAGTTGACCGTCTTGAAGATCTGGTCATCATGACCAGAAGCCCTGAAGGAGAGGGTCTTGGGGTGCTTGCAAGAAGGCCATTGCAATGGCCAGGGTTGGTTGCTTCTTGGTGTTTCTTTGTCCTTCTTGAAGAGGAGAGATGTTAGGTTCATCTTCTTTGCCTTGCCCGTTTGGTGCGCCTCTGAAACAGATTAGGCAAAGTCGAATTCAAGGAATGGAGAGAATTTCTGAGAGAGCGTGGCTATGTGACCAGACACAGTTGAAGGAGAGATAATATTTAAAGAAAGGTGAGAAGAGAGAGAAGTGGGAAGAGAAGGAAGATGGCAAGAAAATGGAGGTTCAGTAGGGTCCCTTCATGATGGGTATTTAATTTCGGCCGAGTGTCTAGAATTCAATGTGTTATTAAATGACCCCCCCCCCCCCCCCGGTCTTCATAACAACTGAAAGGAAACAGTACTTTCATTAAGCACGAATTAATTTTGTATTCTTGTGATTATTTTATGCCCCTGATTAGCTGCAGAATGCAGTCTTCCTTCGGTATTAACTACAACACAAGGGTGGGCGCCTTCCCGGTTACTGCATCATACTTTCAGTTCGCCCTTTTGACTTTGTATTAGTTTATTCGTCGAACGTGCTGTTCAACCACCCTGTTAAGTTGCTGTCCATCAGCGTTACCTCAAAAGGCATGCTTTATACATATCGAAGTTGATTAGCCAAAATTGCGGCTGCAATCACATCACATAACAACAGTTTTCTTGTCCTCTAGCATGTGACAAGCGTTTGAGAAAAGAGTGCATGTCTCCACATGATATTGACCTGCCGCTAAATATGGGGAGCTTGGCTATTCTAATAGCAGAAGCAGATTCTCTCGAGCCTTCTCTAGTTGTCCATCTTTCTTCTTGAGAACTAACGGTGATCCCCTAAAATCTTAGATAGAGGCTCATACCACATTGGAAGTTTCACATGGCAGATTTTCCAAATGAAATGGCGGGGTTCGACCAGGTGCTTTAGTTGAATTAACTTTAGTAGCTGCTAAATTGGATTGCCTCTTCGAGGGTTGCTATGATTGTCACCCATCAGCGGAAACATCTGCAGTTATGACCATGTTCTGTTCTTTTCAGTAATCGAAAGGGACACATTAGTTACCCCAAGGAAACGATGTGTGAAAAACAGGGGAGTTAGAAGAAATTCAAAAGTAGGGGACTTTTCACGTGATTTATTTAAGAGGGAACCGTTGGAATCACGCACACTTGTCCTTGCCCATGAATTTATGGGAGGGGAGATTGGGACGTCAACGATAAGACATCCTATTCACTGGCACTTTCCTCTCATTGTTTTCTTTCCCCGTTCCCCATCGATGTCCATTTATTGTTGTTCAAAAATAGCTCCAACATTGCCCCCCACCACAATATCGTGCACCTCTGTTTTTTCTTCCTCTGGAGAACACCCATGCAACGAACTGTCCTTTTTTCCTTTTTCTTTTTCCGCTTACTTTGTTCCTCTAATTTACCCAATTTTCGAAAACTTTCCCCCTACCCATTGACATGGAGTAAACCCTGTCATGGTTCAGAAGTTGAGTTCGGGGAAAGCAAGAAAACCAAACTCAAGTTTTCTCATCATCAGAAAACTCACTAACTTAGTCAGGACGGATGTATGGCGTCATTCCTAGACACTATGTAAGACTTGGTCGAAACCCGAATGAACACCTAAACATTAAAGTGCTTATACTTGGTATTTTGAAGAATCGAGCTCACGCGGTATGCCTAATCCACCCAAATGCGCATGTCTCTTGAGCAAATCTCGTGGGGCTACTCGTTTTCAATATGGAGCTAACTACGCTGTGATATGTTCATGACATTTGAGATCGTTTCATTTGCCTTCTCCTTTCTACAGTTTGATCCTTTCCCATTATCATTGTACATTCACTGACTTGTATACTTCAAAATGTACAAGGGTACGATCGCAGGCGCATGTATTTTTTCTTTTTTTGCAGTTTAGAAACATAAGCATGTGCCCAGCTGCATTGGAAGCATTCATTGAAGCTTCAGGGAGGCAAGGACACGCATCAGGGAAGAGTCTGGTCGTATACTCTGTAAACAGGACAGGATCATGCAGCAAAGCTGTCCGTACACCTCTTGTATCTCGAATCACTACTGTACGGGGTTGATTTTCCGAATCCGTGTTTTCTCTGCGAGCACTAAGAAGTTGGCGGCACAGATGATGAAAGGTATTGACTTGGAATTTACTAACATGTTAGAGAGATACCATCTCATGTTAAAAATTATCAACCACTAATCGAAAATCATTGATTTCATCGACAATCTTTGATTTCAATTGATAGGACGAGATTTTCAGAACTTTCCCATGGGTCGAGAGAGAGATCGCCGGGTGCATCTTATACGTCATGCTAACATGAAAAAATGCCCCACGAAGAAAGTACCATCTGGAACAATGAAAACCCGATTCGAAGTGCTTGCTCTTGTGCAATTTTGCCGAACAATTATAGGCCAAAATGATCAGAGAGAGATTTGAAACATGTTTGTGCCTGCATCATCATATCATTCAGCTCAGTTGGTCACATCCCCCTAGAGGTTTATCAGAATGGTGAAGTTGCTTAGGAGGGATGTGTTTGCTTCGCAGTTTGGTAGGAGTGATTCAACCATTGTCCTGAGTTTCTGAGGAGTGTCGAGTGTCAAATGGTCCCTCTACACAAGCTGGGTCAATTGTCAATTGTACCCAGAAGATGATGACACTAGCTGTGGGTCCTGTCTTAATACTGAGTCTCATCACGGTGATGAAGGTACCTGAGAGAGAAAGGGAGAGAGAGAGAGAGAGAGAGAGTCCGGAGAAAAAAATGAAGGTTCAGATTAAACATTACATACAAGTCAGAGAAAAAGGCCTTGGACAGCAAAGATTGGTGAGTCGATTTGTGGTATTGATGCGCCCAGGGTTTGTTTTCAACTTGCAGACAAAAACCCATGTGCATTTTCCTTCGACTCTGAATCCTTCTTCTATTCACGGAATCATTATATGTCTGCCTCTTAGGAAGTCGCATCTTTCGCGTTGTATAGATGTAACGTGTGCTTTACCTTATATTTCATCCTGTATGTTACTGCAGATTATGGTGTCATCTTTTTAACCAAGTGAACATGTCCAAGCACCTAACGTTCCGTGTATAACATCAGCACGCAAATTATTACGGATTCACGAGATCGTGGTGAATTTGGATTGTACAACCCCGAATGTATTGACAGGAACAACTTTTCAATTGCCCATTAAGTTGGTTGGTAGAGTGTCATCTCATTGATCGCTACTTGTGGTAATTATATGGCATAGATCAATCAATGATGAAGCTAATACATAGTCATCGGCACGGTTTATGACGTGTGATGGCAAATGTATACTCATCTAGAATTGACTCTGAGTTATTCAGATCGAATGAATTCACAGTCACAACACAGACCTAACCAGCAGGAACAGAGCAAGACTTGTTCGTAGGGCAAGTGGCGTTTTAGAAGACATGATACTTGCATTATCGTTTTGGTATGAGCACACCCAGAAACAACCTTGTCTGAGAAATTTGTGATCTTTTAATTGAATAAGCACGAGAATCAATTCCCTGAAGGTCCCAGAGAAGTGGTTTTGTTAACTGAACGAGTATGGAACCAGACAGCTCTCATTATGCAGGAATCAAAGACTAATAAAGTAAGGGAAGTCCCGCATCTCAAGACTAGTTAATTCTCCAAAAACCAGTTGAGGACCAGAGGTCCAAGCTTGTGCTCATAATTATCAGAAAAGAAAACAATTAACCACCAACCGTAATCCTTGTGGTCATGCGATCGAGAGATCTCGTTGTCGGAACAAACATGTCGTTGCGCCTTCCGTTTTAATTTGAACCATTGAAGAAAATAGGTGGAAGTGAACTGGTTTGTTCCCTGCCCACCAAGTAAATGATTTAGCTTCAAAAGCATTTGCTCATGCACATGCCTCGTTGACCCTCTGTCATTGCCTCCTCAATCCTGGTTCCAATCTGGGTTTTTGGTCCAATAATGAAGGATTGTAAGGGGGATTATGAAGTGTAACAACCCGTCATTTGGGTCCTATTGGTTCAAGAACAGCTCTATCAAGCATCAAGTGCAGACAAGACATGCAAACACGAAATTGTATGGGAGAAAGATGGCATTACTGTAGTGTTTGACTTCTAGAGGTGGGAACTTGAACTAGGTTTTCATAGGATGAAAAAAGGAGGAGGAAAATGTAGATGGATACACATCGTATAAACTGTTCAGTCAACATAATTACGTTCGGGCAAACTCGTGTAGATCAGAAACGAAAGGTGGACAGCGACCTACTTTGCTAGCGGTAAGTGAACAAGGAATCAAACTTTCAGTACCAAGCAGTGTGTCCTAAGAACTAGATATTACCATGTGCATTAGTAAAACGCATCATTTTCTAGAGTTACACGAACTTCGCGATACCGAAGTTGGAAGAGAAAACTATTGGTCTTCGGGACGAACTGTCAAGAAGGTAACGTTTGGTCTAAAGTATAAAGATGCTCAAGCACGCAGAAGCGATTCAAGACATTCCAAGGACCAGCTTCATCGAATGTTTAAGAGAGTAAAATGAGAAAGCACTGAATTATCGTATCTGAAGGCTATTAAGTAAGAAATATTGAGAGGCAGAAGGAATCCACATCCATAAAGATAAGCCTACACGTCAGATACAGATAGAGTGACCCAACCATATGATTTTTAAAGGCAGACAACATGGAAAGAGCGTGGAAGATCAATAGGCTGTTTTGGTGGATGTGCAAGAAATGATAAAAAAGATCATCGGTGCCGGATGACATTTTTAAAACAAGCACACCAGCCTTGTTTGGTTTTTCTAATTCTTGAGGCATGAGGTTCTTACTCTACTCCCATTTACAAGCCCCACCTACACTGTAGAGAACTCTCGGACTAATCTCATCAGAACTTTACCTAAATTCCACACCGAGCAATGCTCATGATTACAAACATCCACACAACAGCTCATTTGACCATTCCCATATCACCCCTTATATGGTCCTCAAAAACATGCCGATGAAATCAAGGAGTTCATCGGGATACATGCTTATTTCTTGTTTCATCCTCGTGCCAGTCCTATTTAGGAACCCAGGCCAACCATCAATCAAATGGAATGACATTCAGAAGAGAAGAGTAGAGAGGAAGAGAGGAAAATTAAGTAATTAACATATTTGGCATCATTGCAGACTTGCGAGAGAGAAACACTTTCATTTGGTAGCGAAACGAAGGGAAATGATGGAAGAATAGAAACTCACGACTCTTAATGGAAGGTATCAACAATGCATCGCAGATTTGTGACCAATCCAATCAAATAGCAAGATAATGATAGTGACACAAACTTGATGACATTCAAAGGGGTCAAAGCGACAAACACAGTGAAGCTTCAAGGGGGAAAATGGGACAATTTTTCAGGGGTTGAAATGAGATCAAGGCCCAATTTTGAGAGAACCATGGAATCGCTATTTTGGGATGGTTCAATTTCATGAAAGCAATGAAAATGAGACAATTGAAACAACATATCCAGGCTTCTGGGAAAGCCGAAAATGTAGTCAGCATAGGCCGATAAGCTGAAGAGCATCTCTAGGACATACAGAACAAGAGCTACGATCAATCTGCAGCCATTATGTAGGAATTAGGATTTGTAACAAGAGAACAAAAAGGGGGGAAGATTGTAATCTCGAAAGGCGAGAATCCCCTCATTGATTCCCCCAAATCATTTAGCAAATCTAAAACTTCATAGCTTAAGATGAAAGATGGAACACTAGAAAATTATAAGGGCCAACTATGACAAACAAGGCATGCAATAGCAAACATGGAGTCAAGAGTCCTAAAGTGACGCATGCTGCATCAAGTAAGACATAATCATCAGACTGTAATCTGTTGTGTATTCAAAGTCCATCTGCTCCATGACTGGTTATTGATACCAATTGATTGGAACCAATGGAAATAAATATGCATTTTGATGCAGGTAATCTAGATAGGAAAAGTTATACTGGTGCAGGGAAGCCTGCTTGTCCCAAACTGACGCAGGAGAGAGAGAAACCTTAGAGATGAATTAGTGACTAGCTACTTTAGGATTGCTTACTCAGAACTAATTCGATTCAAGAAGGAAGCAAAGAAGAGAATGAACATATGACAACACAGAGAGGAACAAACACCCCAGAAAAAAAAAAAAAAAAAGAAACATCCTCCAGACCGAAAAAAGAAAGTCGATAACCAATGGACTATCATGGTCCATCCTCTACTCCTAGTCTTGCAATTAATGATGATACACCTCGTTCAAGAAAAGGTCGGCAGTCTCTCTTTCAGTCTTGCTAGTCTACACAGTGTAGGCAACATGATATGGTAGCCCCCCTTGTCTAGAGTACAAACACTAATAAAGATGAGTTTTGATATCCAAGCTTACCACAGCTACAAAAGGACTCTACCAGCCAAGCTAATCCATCAAGTTTGGCTATAATCTGTAGACACCAAAAGAAAAAAGCCCTAATACACATTTTCCTAGCAATTACATAAATCAGTATATATTTCAACAGAAACAATTAGTAAACTAAAACAAATTCTAAGTGTTGAAATATATCCTAATGAATATGTAGCCTGAGTCAATCTCAAATATGGACAGCTTCCCACTAAAGAATCTCTGCTACTTCCACCCATGAAACAATTTCTCAAGTCCTTTTGAAATCAATCGTCAAGGAGGTACAACACACATCCATCACATTTCTACCACACTTAAGAGTCTTCTACAAATCACATGAACACTAGATATAGTGCCCGAATTCACATCAGCCAAACTTCAGATCCTCAAACACCAAAGGAAAAGCGATAGGCCATAAAACCAAGTAGAACTGTCAGATAAACAGATATGGACAACCTAACTGTGATGAATCACCCCCAATAAAAACAGAAAACTGAGGCAGTTTCAAAGGTCACCATAGTTACATGTTCAAGTGAGGATCATCACATAAATGACTCGGCAGGAAATGATTCTCGTTATCCAGCACCTACAAAGTGCTAGATACGTTAATTAATAAGAGGAGAGGAAAAAAGATTCTCTCCAAATTAGTCATCATGCTGAACACTTGATGATGCATTCCTCTTCTGATAGACAATTAGTTTTCTAAACTCTATCGTACCCATCTTGAACCTCTGAAAAGGGAATGAGCTGAGACTACATGATAGCCTGCTTACCATTAACTATTAAACATCCAAACAAGGTAACGATAGAGAATACAATGAAGGGGATGGATTAGTATTGTGAAGAATTAATGAACCACCTGTCCTGAAATTTATCGATAGATCCCTGAAGAAGACATCAAGAAATTAGAGGCACACTAGACTGTCGGACATTGGTCAAAAAAGATAGTGCATCATTTAACAGAGAAATCACGGGCTACGGTTGAGCGGGGGAAAAGTAATTCAAAAACTCCCATTCAAGCTGACTTCAAGGCTTAACTTTTGGCGCAGTCCATGCAGCTATTGGAACCAGGATCTCTCATTCAGTTGTTATGACATGCTTAAGGGTACAAAAGTAAGGACTTCAAAGCAGTAGCCAAACTGTTGAACTCACTTCAAAATAAAACCACATGTTGTATTATTAGGTGCTTCAACCAAACAAAGTAAATGCATAACAAAATGTATGCAGATGTTCACATAAGGAAGAACAACGATGACAAGAAAAGGATGATAATGTTGAAACAAGAAACACCAAAGGAGGTTATTTGGCACCAAGAGCTTCCTTGGCTCGACTTGAAATTAAGAAATATGAATGAGGCTACATCTTCCTCATGCTCTTAGCTGGGTCGCCACGAAACTGGTCAAGCAAGGTGAAACTGTCACAAATTGGGCATTTTGCACCTATTTCACTGGCCATCACATACATCCAGCAATGTGTACATCCCATCGTAATTAACGAAAGCTCTCTAGGCTCACCACCATCAGCACGAACTTTCTTTGACTTAGGATCTGAATGCATGCCTGAAGATGACCCTAACTGAGGTGAAACTTGATCTGCTTGATTGTTCACCTGGGTTGATAACCTAAGAGTTGAGTCTCGGCCAACAGATTTCTCATTTTCCCCCAATTCTGTAAAGCCTCTCTTATTTGTGTCCTCCAAAAGTTGTCCCAATCCAGTCTACAAGGAAAGATAATTATACATGAGCATGATCATTCACAGATGTTACAAACCACAAAAATATGAGGATAAGAACAAGACATCTCATAGCTTGAAAAATTCAAATCTATATCCAGTCCATACTGGGAGAAAAGGCACTGTCTACCTTGTGCACAGCACTCTCTTCCATAGGACGGGGGATTTGTGATGGATCATCAAGCAAAATCAATGTCAAATCAGATATTGGCTGATTAAGATCAAGAGAAGCATGAATCGCCCTACGAGAAAATCCCATGTTGTTGTCAGGTTGATCCTCGACATTAATGCCTTCTCTGGAGGTATTGCCTATAAAGCGGCGCTTGCATGCATGAAACATGGTGGGGGAAACCACAGTGGAGGAACGAGGATTCCCTTCCATCGAGAGAGGCAGACTCAATCTGATATTATATTACAAAAATTTACCTGAACTTGCCTATTTATATGAAAGTTGGCTTGAGGTCATCCACACGGTGCACAAGACAGCATAGCACGCCAACAATTGCAATTTTTTCCCCTCAAAAATTATGCCAGGTAATAGACCAACATTGAATGTAAAGGCGACAAGATCATTAATGAGGATCTAGAAATCATTATACTTCCTTAGATTGTTTTCACATAATCGCGATGCGATAGATAGATAGACATGACTCGAGAATCAAGATACCTTTCACTAATGTAAGCACAACCAGAAAATTCTGGCAATCATGAACTTAAAGTCACACCTCAACAATCATTCTCAAATAACAGCCAAGTTAAATAAAGAGAGCAAAAACCAATGTCAGAACACTTGGAATTGCTTCAGGAGGATATTCGCCGAAGTAGTCAATATAGATAGTGCCAAAAGAATTTAGTCGTATAATAGTGAAGAAAGGAAAAAGGCGCAAGAAAACAATTTTTATTGTTAATATGGTTGTATCATGCATTTACCTTCTAAAGACCCAACAAAATGAGGCTTTAATCGTAAATGGGACTAAATAAGCACTACAATTACATGAATGATGTGGTTGGATATGTAATTTGCACTCCACGTTGTTTTCAATGGACTAAAAGGAGTATAGGCTGGAAAAAAATAGGCACGTGACGGAACAGACTCTGGGAATGAAAAATTTACGATAAACAACGCAACAAAGACAATAACGACGAGAAAGCCTTGTCCCACTAAAGATGCCAGCTATATGAATCCTACCATGCCATTGAGTTTGATCATATATCACCTAATCTAGGAGCTCCAAAATCTCCGTACCTTTCCCTGTTGTCTCCTTTCAAATCCTTCTAAATCTTTACCGCACCCCTTCTAACCTGCGTCTGCAGCCCTTGATTACATCTCCTCCCTAGAGCATCTGAAGGTTAAAGTAAGACCAAACTACCTCAAAGCAACACCTATCTTTTTCCTGATATACATCCATTTCACATCATTCCTACAACTATAAAGGCAATACGCTCTTTCCAACCAGGAATGTATTCAAGCTCACCACACCCCTATTTGAAAATTTTCTAGTTAATTTCTTTGTCCCCATACCTCAAATATTCATTTTCATCTTAATATTCCAAGGTACAAAGAAATACTAGAATGATAGATACATACCGAAGGAGTAAACTAAGTGAGACAAGGCTAACATTTGTCAATCGTAACAGAAAACATTCCGAGGACCAAATGCAGGATAGAGAGCAAAAATGAACTTAAGCTTAACTTTTGCAGATTGCTATACAAAATCATGTCAAGCTTAAATGGTGAATAATGGTGGTCTCAACACAGAAAGAACATTAAAATATTGTATGAAACTCTTTTCTAGTGAGATGGAGAGACTAGACGCCCACATAACCTCTTTTCATATTATCATAAACGGAGCTCAAATGAATTTCTCTACACTGCCAGAGGTCTTAAGCCAAGTCCTCAAGGCAACACAACATAGGCTAATTGTCGATATTAACCGTCATTCTTTAATATCCCCTATTAATGACAATCATCCTATGTAAATGTGACATCATTGAGATAACTAACTCCACAGAACAACTCATCTGGCTAGGCATCACAGAAAAGATGTTCTACAGCTCCCAGTATTCATCAACTCCAGTGACATGGGGCTCTTTTGATAAGAGAAAATCGACGAAACCCATTTTGCAGCTCCAGATATTGATTGATGTGCAAGATTGCTGCCCTGAATCATGCAAATAGTCTACTGTTTAGTATGTATTTCCAACTTAATCGATGATGACTACATTGTACTCACCAAATGAGAAGAGAGAGAAGAGCACATATCGTGGTTCCTGCAAGCATCGAAGGAAAAGGATGAAGAAGCTAGCAAATACAGTTTGCTGTGTAACTTGAGAAGTATCATAATGGAATGTTAGCTTTTCCCCCAGAGTAGGCTCCCAAAGTCCAGTTATTCCTTTTCCCTGATAAAAGGTCCTTCCACCAAGTTGGATAGTTCTGAGTTTATTCCTGGGCAAAGTGTATCTAGGAATCTCTACCGTGTGAGCATACAATTAATTGAGATCTTGGAGAAACGTCAATCGCTGGTGAAGAAATTTAACAATAATATGCCCAACCACAAGGCAGAAGCCAAATGAACCCCCGCCACAAAGATAAAGCGTGCTTTACTGGCATTTTCACCAAAAATCTGCACAAGAACAATATCCGTCACTAAAGTGGTGAAATCTGTTTGTATCTCTCACGATAATCTCTCTGTTTGTAACACCTGATGCAATCTTCATAAAGGAATGACAATCTACACAAATTCTGAGATTCTTCATAATTCTAATAGGCGCACTTGGAGGTAAGCACAACAAGCCAAAAGCAAGAGCTAGCTTCTCACTGTGATGCCTTAAAAGCTCTTGTTTTTTTATCACCTCCAAGTCATGAAGGTCGTGTTCAGTTTCAGCTCTATAACCCCGTCTCTCCACCTCTTTAAACAAATCATCCAACTTCAGATAAACATCAGCGATCTTGGGATGTATTCTGTCCCCAACTACAAAAGAATGGACCTTATCCTTGAGTTCAATCCAACTCTTACCCTTCTCTTTCTTCACCTCACTATCTTTTAGGAGTTTCCTAGCTGTAGAAACTCCATCCCACATCTTATGCGCTGCATATGTATTTGACAGCAAGATATGATTTCCAGCATTATGAGGCTCAAGCTCAAATAATTTCTTGGCAGCAACCTCAGCGATGCCCAGATTTCCACTGATCCTGCAAGAGGCCAACAGTGATCCCCAAATCGAAGGAGTGGCATCAAAGGGCATTCCAATGATCAGATGGTATGCTTCATCAACCAACCCAGCCCGACCAAGAATGTCAACCATGCATGAATAATGAAGGACATTTGGAAAGACGTTACAATCTCTGGTCATTAAATCAAAGTACTTCCTTCCATTTTCAACCAAACCCACGTGACTGCAAGCAGATAACATAGAAACATAGGTCGCTTCATTTGGATATATACCCATCTGCTGCATCTTCTCGTATAAAATCATCGCTTCCAAGGAACGCGCATGTTTCGCAAAACCCGATATCATTGCATTCATCAAAGCAACGTTCTTCTCTTCTGCACCTGAAAACACAAGAGAAGCCTCTCTAACAGTGCCACATTTAGCATACATGTCAATGAGAGAGGTGCACACAAAAATATTGGAACCAAACCCAGATTTACATATAATGGCATGAAACTGTTTTCCTTGAATAAGAGCCGCCAGCCCTGCACAAGCAGAAATTGCAGAAGAAACCATAAAGTGGTCATGTTTTACCCCCACTGCTTGAGCCTTATCAAACAGCGACAAGGCTTCCTCACACATGTCATTTTGCACATATCCCGCCATCATTGAACTCCACGTTACGTCACTCCTCTCTTGCATAAACTCAAAAACCAAACTTGCATCCCCTATCAGCCCACATTTCGCATAAACATCAAGCAGTGCCGTCGCAACAAAAACGTTAGAATATGTAGCACTCTTCGTGGCAAAAGCATGCAGCTGTTTACACTCGAGCACAGCACACGTAGCAGCACAAGCACAAAGAACACTAGAAACAGTAAATTCACCAAATCGTGTGCCTTCCCTCTGCATTCGCATGAAAAGAACAAGAGCTTCTTGCTCTTCCCCATCCCTGCTATGAGAGCTAATCATGGTATTCCAGGAAACCAAGTTCCTATGAGGCATTTCCTCAAACGTCTTCCGGGCAAGACTCGTGACCCCGCACTTTGAATACACATTGATGACCATGTTCGAAACTAGAACGTCGGATTCCAACCCCAAACGGATAACCTGCGCGTGGCAGGCGCTGGCCTCCGTAATCGAACCCGTTCTTGCACATGAACGCAAGTGGTCGTGCAAAATTGCCACCTTGTCAACAGGAGGGACCCCCCGACCGGGAATTTCGATGGATGGTATGTCTGATTTAGCATTGGCGATGGCTGAGAGGTGTCGGAAATGGAGAAAACAGCGACAATTTCTCTGGCAACGAATCAAAGTGTTCATAAAATGGTTGAATGCAAATGGTAGATCCTTCCCAACACTGGTTTATTTTCGAGGCTCGGATTCAGCAATCCTCAGCCCATGAACAGCCAACATACTAATTAGCAATAAATTAATAATAATAATAATAATAATAATAATAATCAGCAATAGAAACTATGTTCCTCTAGAAACGCTGAATAATATTATATCAAACGATTTGTTTCAAACTACTACTTCTTCTTCTTTGGTCAAAATTTTGTTTCAAACTTCAATTAGACGAATAAATACGTTTCTTTCACTTATAATTATGATAAAAAAAATTCATATACTTTAACTATTTATAATAAAGTATTTATTTATTGCACTTTGATATACAACTTAGGGTTAATGCTATGAAAAATTCCAAATTGATACACCTAAGATAAATTTACACCAAACTAATTTTTTGACCTCAAAAATCTCCAAACTAGCATACATGTGATAAAATTATCCCAAATCGGTATACATGTTATAAAATTACCCTCCATTAGTTTTCATAAAATTGAATAAATATCAAGAAAAACTTTAAATCGGTACACATGTAACAAATGTTAAGTAAAAACTCCAAAATGATAAATCTGTCAATTGCCACGTTTCATCTAATTCAGCAATTTAACAGTAAAATTTAACAAAAACTAATCGTGAGTAAATTTATCACATGTGTACCAGTTTATGATAAATTTATCGCAAGTATACCAGTTTAAGGGTTTATGGCCAAAAAATTAGCTTGTTGTAAATTTATCGCAGATATATCAATTTGAGATTTTTCATGGTATTAATTATAGAACTTAATTCAGTCATTTAGATATAAAGATAAGTGTACTAAAAAACCTAAATCATGTCACCAAAGTGTAATTGAGTCCTAAAACTTATCCAAAAAGTGTAATCAAATTCTAAAACTTATCAAGTTGGTACAACGAAGCCATTTCGTTAACTCTATCCAATTTAGCTAACGAAAAATACTGAATGGGATTATTATTATTGTTCCTCCTATGTGGTGCTAACATAGTTAAAACAATTGGGTAAGATTAAAACATTGTTGTTTTGGTCCTAATATAATTGTTAGTCTAAAGGTTATTCAAATCATATTTCTTATAATTAAAAAAAAGGAAGAAGGCAAAATAGCGAGGGCTTGTTGGACCCTCACCATCACTACCCCACCATTGCCAGAAAGGGGATGATGAGAAGCGGTTGGTGAGGCCGCCAGGCTTAACTAGTGGCCGGTGTCCATTACCAACCGCAGGCGAGAGCCTGCAACCCTCACCGTTTTGTCTTTCTTATTCTTTTTTTATTAGTCTATTTTAAATAATATTTATTTACAAATAATTATTTTTGGCTAAAAAAAGTCGTTTTACCATTATCCTTCATATTTTATTCAAGTTAGTGCCATATAAGAGAGAGAAAATAATTATAAAAAAAGTCACATCAGCATTTTTAATTGATTAAATTGGATAGGTACAATGGAATGACTTAATTACATTAATTAATTTGACAAGTTTTAGAATTTCATTGAACAATTTGTAAATTTTAAAACTCAATCATACTTTTATGATAAGTTTTAGGACTTTCAATACACTTATTCTTTAGAAATGTGAAGGACAGTTTGACATTTGGCTAGGGCAGCGTGGGGCAACTATTCAGCATAAGATAGTTTGTAGTGAACAAATCTAAAAAAAAAAAATGTAATCGAATCTAAAAAAGAATTCAAACTTATATTTTTTAAAGAATAAAAAGAGAACTCCCGTAGATTATTGACATAAATTTTAATGCCACATCATTAAATAATTGATTTATTCGTTTTTAACTCTGTGATAACCAAGATAACAACTTGGTTCTTTTGAATTTCAACCATCAAAATTCAAATTTGAGTATTTCTTGTCTTTCACAATTCAAATGCCATTTTTTTTTTCAAGACAGATTTAATCTCGTACATTCATTTTTTAACCAAAAAAATAATAAAAATCTATATTTTAACATTTTTTTTTTGGACCACTTGTAGCATTTGGCTAATTTTGTTAGAAGGAGACTCATATCATTTTTTGAGTTATGCAATTATGTCATTTTTATCAACAGTCATGATATCATTGCACTTCTCAGATCGAGTGTCGAGAAATACTAGAATTTCATGTATCTCTTAGTTATGGACACCTCATTCTTCTCGCGAAACCGATTTTATACAACATAACAAAAATAAAACCACAATTTAATATTTCAAATTTGGATAAACGCATGGTTTGGACCTTGCGATCCTGTTGATGGGCTCTATGTTTTTGGGTTGTCTCCTGGGCTTGAAGTTCAAATTTCCAGCCCAGAATTCATAGCCCATTCGTCGCACCATCATCCAGAGCCAACTAGCCAACTCAAATCGGAGACCCGACTCGACGGCCGTTGGCACCGTCTTCATTTGCTTTACCTCCGGTCACCACCAGTGTGTTGAGGTATAGTTCGTACTCTCCTACAACAAGAAAACACAAGGACAGCAGAGGACTTTTGCGATTTAAGCTCATATTTTTTCATTAGTAATTTAGGCTTGAGCTCATGAATGGCTTCTACTGTATATATTATTTTTCTCTTGTAATTGATGGGTGTAACGAGAGATGCGATATATTAATTATAGCGAAATCCTCTACTGGACATAACCCTAGTTTAAGGGTGAACTACGATAAAATCCCGTGTCTCGATTTCTATTTCTCGCTGCTTTTACGCTTTACTTCGTGTTATTATGTACCGATCCTAATACAGTGGAGGCAACGCTTCTGCTGCCTCCTCGCTCTCACGTACGTCCTTGCCAGCAGTGATGGGCTCGGCAAGCTATAGAGGGGTTGCGACAATTGCAGGGATAGTCATGTTGTTGAGATGGGGACGACGACGACGACGACGACGAAGGCAATGGCACGGTGTGGGGAGCGGCGGCGGCATGTGGTGAGTGGTGGCCACTCACGGTGGTGTCTTGGAGGAGGAAAAGGGGATGAAATAGACAAAATTGTAAGGGAAAATGAAATTAAGAAATAGAAAAAAGCACATCATGCCCAATTCAAAATCTAATTATGCTCCGAGAGATGTAACTTGACAATCCTAATCTACATATTTTGGTCAATACTATAATTCATGTTGTCAAATGAAAACAGACGGCTACACCACATTCATTTGAGTGGAATCAACCCCAAGCGATCGCAAATAAATCTGCTGACCACTTTAATTCCTATTTGAATGGAAAAATTAGTAATTGAAAATAGTAATGAAAAGCGGATAATTAGGAGGTGGGAAAAGAATTGATTCGTGATGCATCGACCCAATCTGTGTCCCAACTCGGTAAAATTAGGCCATGTTTGGTAACTATTTTATTTCTCTGTTTTTGTTTTATTCCCCAGAATAGAAAAGCAACAAAAATATATTTGTGTACGTCAATTAATTTTTCTATCTCGCGACTAGATTAGTGGCTAGGGGAATAAATTTGGAACATAAACAAGAAGTAAAAAATATTTTTTTTTTCATTCCCGAAAACAAAAAGAGAAACGATGTCGTTTTAGAGAAACAAGCTCAACATAATCTAATACTCGTGTTGACACAATCAACACAAACCGAGAGGAGAAGGGGTCTTCTTCACAAGCAGAGTATGGTCGTGGCTAAGATCAACACTCTTCTCCTCCACCATCATCAAATCAAGTTTCAACCGCGTGGGCGTGACTTCGAGGCGGGCGAAATTGCAGATTATGTTGCAGATATGCCAACTCGCAAATCTTGGAGGGCAGCCCTCGAGTGAGGGTGGCCTTCCCCGATCTGCACAGGGGTTGCCCTCGTCAGCCTCGAGCGAGGGTTGCCCCCGCTGATCTGCACAAGAAGTAGCTGGCAGTTTTCAATTTTCACACGTGACTTGACTGAAATCACTTCCTTGCTTTGGTGAATCTTCGATCCGGATTTTCATCTTCTTATATAGAAATGTGAGTGAATGTCGGTTGACTGACGTTAACTCTTTTGATCCGATAGAGTTGTGCTTGCTACTCCGTTACATTCTATCGTGACGATGAAATAAACATGCTTGTCTCTATTAATCTTGCTAGAGTCTTGAGTAATTTAGCTCACTGCTCTCACACACATGTCTATATATTTGTTCACACTGTTCTTTGCTGTTTTACTATTTCTTGCAAAGCAGGCTGGCCGTCCGCGTAGCCAGAATGAACTTGTCGTGCTTAAATTGTCTCGATAGGGACATCCTTTAAGGTCGTCTGCAATTCCGTTTTAATAGAAAATCAGATGGCTCTGAACAAGTTTTTTTTTTTTTTTTTTTTTGCATCGTGAGCAGTGGCTAACGAGCCAATGCCACTCTCTCGTACTTGGCTACATTTTCCGTTAGTCGAATTAAGGCCGTCCAATTCTATATTACAATATATTCTGATTCTATTTCTTAGGCCATGCCACTCTCTCTCACCATGAGCCAATGACTGTATATTTTTCACATTTAAAAAGCACGAGTTTAGGATCCCAATTTCAACCTTCCATTTCCAAGGACTTCATATAATCAACTATAGCTTGGACGTAAACTTTGAAGTGGTTGAACTAATTGTTACCTTGAATTTTGTGAGGCCGTCGTAGAATTTGTTGATCAATTAAATCCTTAAAAAAATCCAGAATTATCCGGACATGAATTGGTAAGTCTCTATTGACATTTTCATAATTCAATGTAAAAAATTGGGAATAGAAAGTCTTAGGGTTGTACCAAATATATTTCTCCTTTTTTTCATATTCCGGAAATAGAAATTCTGTATAGTTATCAAACGTCGACGGAACTTTGCATTGTTTCTCGGTTTTATTTCTCCTTTTCTGAATACTACAGCCCTCAGAAGAAGTAAAAACTAGAAAAGAAATCGTCCCATATAAAAAGTCTTGACGAGACAAGACTGATTTCTCCAAATTCTGATGGGGGCGAAATCGAGCCTTCCGAATGTCATCTCCTTATCAAGATGATATTCCAAAAGTCACGAGCCAATAAGCAGAGTTAAATAAATATATTCAATCCCATTTTGACATTCTTGAAATGATATTTCATATTTTCCACCTTCCTTTTTTTACTTGGAATCCATTTGCAGTGCAAACACCAATTGCAAATCCACTTGCTCGGTAGTTGGTACTTTTGAGAGTCAGTTGGTCACCAATTCACCACCTCTTTTTCCAGATTCTCGTGCACAATCAAATATATATATAAATCGACAAAGTAATTAAGAGGAGAAAAATAGGAAGACCTTTACATATGTTAAGAGCGACGTCTTTCCTCTCCTTTCTTTTCTATTTTTTTTGCCTGTTATGCTATCGCCCTCGAGTTCTCGTTAGCTATGCTCGCTACATGACTTTCAAAATCTTATATAAGCAAGAGTATCCAGAAAAGGAGTTGCTAAGAGTAAACGCCGCGGCTCATAAATTTTCAATAACTATTTTGCCAGCAATTTAAGTCGATTAAAAAGCGGAGTTTACGGTTTATATCGAACAAAACCCTAGACATTTCTCGAGGGTATCTTTGAAAGTTCTTGGGAGTGCTCCATCATCCCACTTGCATAAAGATTTAGAAAATGGAGAGAGTCTACAGAAGAAAGTCTTGGCCTTTCTAAAGTTGGACTTAGTTGATAGGACTCAACTCAAATTCAAGATTCCTGAAAATGAAATTCTTACTGTTCTCCCTCCTTTCATCGCCCACCAATAGTTCATATCCTGTCTCTCGACACTTCAAAAACGAGATACTGTTTCTTAAGGCGGCGACGACGACGATAGAAGAACTCACTTCGACGACGATGGATTCTTCCTTTGGGCCTGGTTTCCCTGTTAGAAAACGAGTCAAGATTCGCGAATAATTATTGTAAGTCTTCCACAACAGCTCAAGTTCAAGATTCCTGAAAACGAAATTCCAACTGTTCTTCCCCCCCTCATCATCCGCCAATAATTCTTATCCTTTCTCTCGACAGTTTGAAAAAAGCTACTGTTTCTTACCACACGACAATGGAAGAACTCACTTCGACGATGGATTCTTCCTTTTGGCCCGGTCCCCGTTAGAAAACGAGCCAAGATTCGCCAATAATTACTGCAAAGTCTTCCACAATAGAGACCTATGTGCCAGTGGAGAGCTCAAGAGGAAAATCGTGGAATATCTTCTTTTCTGTAATCATAACGACAATAAATAATAACACAGGGGACAAAAGGGATTGAGCTCAAATCGGCAAGAAGGCAGCAAGTCCAACATGGTGGCCCGTGATTTCTTGTCTTGGCACTGATTTTTTGTCAAGAAGGGAGAGATCACTTTGCTTTTCAGCTAAAGTGGTAAAGCGACTTTCTTTTTTCTTGATGTAATTTCTAGACTCTTTAATCTCCATTTTTTTCCTAATGAATAATCCCCGTTGTTTCCATTATTAATCAAGGATTATCTTGACTGCTAATTCGGATACTTCATCCTTTTTCAAAACGAAAATGAAATTAGTTTAACTAATCGCCTGGGGGAATTATTCCGTACCGTGATGATGAAAGCATAAAGGAAAGAAACCGAAAGTTAGCTTCGATGTCGAAAGCAAGAGGGGCATTTTTATATAACTGGTGTTTTAGAGTATGTGGGAGGCGATGACTTTTATAGGAAATGATAGGGACCAATTCGGTGCTTTAATCTATTGCAATAAATCAGTCGTTATTAAGGTAATAAAGGCAATAATTTCTCAGCCAAATCCAAAGGGAGGGAAATCAATTTAACGGGTCCATTTGTTTCGCAAAAAAATCACGTTCAGAAAATATTCGACTACAATGAGCTCTGGTATTGCCTAATATGAATTTAACCAAGAATATTTCCGTCATTTGCGAAAATGTCTAAGCATAAATTGCTTATCGACGATGAAAATATTCTCTATTGTAGCTAATTATTTCAAGCGATATAACAAATCATTATAGGAAAATATTTTCTAAATACCTTCACTTTCTGCAAGAGTGAACCAAGCCTCCAAGGCTAAAGATTAACGTTATTTGAAATCGAATATGTATTTTTCCTCTTTAGGAATATTTTTGTGTTTCACATCAAATTGTATTGAATTTGGGAAAGATAGGTTTATGCATCAGCCCTGAAAGTCATTCGGTCTTGGATATCATTCTTCAGGATAATCTAGAACCGGATAAAATCCGGCATATCACGACCTTCTTTCTTCTTTTCCAAGTGCACTTTTTTTTTTTTTTGGTTGGGGGTTGGGGTATTTTGAGAGCTACATGTAGAAAAGTGATTCAAATTTTGCTTAGATATAATAATAATAATAGGAGATAGGAATATGCAAGAATAAAATAGCAATACAAGCCCCGTTTGCTTTCTAAAAAATATCTAAAATGAATTATTTGAAAAATATTTTCTTAAATTGCACATATCGCTTATGAAAATGAATTATTTAAAAAATATTTTCATCGTTCACGAAAAGTTTTAGATATAGATTATTGTCAATAATAATTTCTTCATTAGCTAATTATTTCAACCGATATAAGTGAATGTTCTAAGAAAATATTTTGTCAATCATTTATTTTTTTTTTCATAACAAATGAAGCTTAAATAAGTAATTATATTATCTCCTCGAGCATAGCTTATTCTTCCCTGCCTTTTTGATCTAAGTGATTTTTTTGAGAAAATATTTTTCTAGTCATTTATTTTTCATTAAATAATAGAATTTAAATATGTAATTCTAGTATCTCCTCGACCATAAATTTAAGATTTTTTTTTGTTACTTTTTTTGTTGGCTCGTTTGGTAGAGTTAATTATTACCTTGAAGAGAAAAATTCAACAGCAATTCCCCAGACTTTTTGAAGCGTGATTGTTTGGTTAATCATTTGAATGAGTACTTTACCTAGCCACCGACACTCCACTCCGTTTGATTATGTAGATATATGATGTGATAAATGTTTTGATGGACTTATAGGGTAATCATAATCTAGCATAAAATAATCAGATATCACAAGTCAACGCGTTGGTCCACTTGCAAAAGTAGTGAGATTTGACGTCATGAAATGACAAGAAAAAAAAATAAAGGAGGAGAGCGTAGAAAGGTAAGGGAATATAGGAAAAAAAGAAACCAATTTTTTTTATAAAAAAATCTATAAAATTATGTTAAATCTTTCTATTGAACTAATTTATTTCTAAATTTTTTATATTTGCATTAATTCACTCAATCTGATCTATTTTAACAGAAAATCGCTCATGCAGATATCACTTGTCCTACGTGACGCGATCAGCACCGAAAAGAATATTAAAAAATTAAAATTAAAAATATTTAATTAAAAAAATTAAGATTGAATTAGCATAAACATAATAAATTTAAGATTTCTTTTGATACGTTTTTTCAAGAATATACCTCCCTTCATTTGCACTGTCCCATTGAAAATCCGGTCGTGACCATCTTCAATGGCATCAAATCATCATCCTCTTCACAAGGCGGCTAGTGGACAGCCTTCTCGATCCTCGATTGATTCGCATGATAATGTTTGAAAAGGAAAGATGAGGAATCTCAATCTTTTTTTCGAGATATATGGAGAAACTGAAGGCTTTGAAAGCTGTACAGCTTACGTTTTCATAAGAACAGATACATGGTGGCCAGCACTTCGTTTTCACCCTTTTTGGGCATATGAGGAAAGATAAGCCTAAGTCCAAAGTTCACCTAATTGAAAAGAGAACTGTAATGGAAAAAGGAAGATAATCTACACTTCGAGACTATAATTGACAACTCCCTCCGGTTCCTTCGCCGGTTCTCCGTGTTTTTCCCTGATCGACGGGAACCCTTCCGCGTCGAAGCTAGCATGAACCCCGTAGAAGACGTAGACGAGGCCCACGATGCCCGAGAAGACCCCGAACCGCACGTAGGACGGGCCGTCGAGCGACCCAAGCAGGAAAATGTCCAAGAAAATGGAAACGCAAGGGATCCACGGCATGAGAGGCACGCCCCATAGCTCGGGCTTGCGGGCCTGTGGGACGGTGGAATGGAACAGCTGCACGAGCACGAGGGCCACGAGCACGCACGACGCGAGCATGAAGTATTTGGGCTTGCCGGGAGGCGCCAGGTGCCATGCGAGGGCAAAGATGACGGCGGTGAGAGAGAAGGCAGAGAGGAACGATAAGGCGGGGCGAGGGTTGGTGGTCCCGACCGCCACGTAGCGTCGGTACACGACCGCATTGGCCACCATGTAGAAGACAAAGAGGGTGCCAATCGAGACGAGGTTGAGGAGGACGTCCAGGTCCGTGAAAGCCGCAATGGCTGCTGTTAAGATTCCTGAAAAGTACGGCACAATTTATGAGAGATCGAGGAAAAGAATCACAATGTGTCTGCTAAAAAAAAAAAAAAGAATCTTTGGAAAGATCACATGCTGTCTTAGTGTAAGATCACTGAGTTGTATGAACTAAGCTCCAGCTCAAAATTTTCTTGTCTTCATGACTCGGGCATTTGATGTGCACCCACCCGTCATGCTGCTAAACTAAAATCTTTAGCGATCACAAAGAACCAATTTCTAAATCACACATGACCAACGTTCAACGGATCCATTCGGCAGCAAGTCTCGGGCTAATATGTATAGAAGACA
Source organism: Psidium guajava (assembly GCA_016432845.1). NCBI lineage: Eukaryota > Viridiplantae > Streptophyta > Magnoliopsida > Myrtales > Myrtaceae > Psidium > Psidium guajava. The sequence goes on along the minus strand of CM028234.1, from coordinate 2,624,274 downwards.
TCTATCTAACGAGCGAATAAAAAATTTCAGCATTAAAACAGGACTAGGCAAACCTGCTTTCAATTCCCCTTCTAAAGATATCTACCTACTCGACTAATTTCCATAGTGATAAGAATTAGACATTTAATCGAGTGAGTCGGCGAGCGAACTGACTCTCTCTTCTCTCTCTCTCTCTCTCTCTCTCCCTCCCCCTATCTAAACCCGATGAGGTCCACTTCATTTTCCTTTGTCATTGATTGAGGAGGGAACTTTTTCCATGACAATCCTTGGGTAAGGAGATGTCATTGTCGGTCCATGCCTCAAATCTTATGGAAAGCACACGGGGCTGTCTGGACCATTTTAGACCACTTGTGTGTACTCCTAGGTATTGCGATTGGCCTTTTCCTTGGGGATTTTTGCGGATTTCGTGTAATCAAGCTACGGGCATTGGCTAAACACCTAAATAAACAAAGATTCTCCTCAATTCAGATGCACTAACTCTACCGTGTCGTTTGCAATTGGTATATCAAGAACGAGAATATATATAATTTTTTTAAAAAAATACTTCCCCGGTAGTACTATAAAAAATAATGCAATCTCAATCGTAAATCCGCACATTATTACCGCGTGATTAGAAGATCATGCGGTAAAAAAATAATCGACGGTACTGTCAGACTATCATGCTAGCGGCTTTTATCTTTTAATTACTCATGACTAATCAGTTATCAAGAACCTTATTCCACGAATAAACGAATGCAAAACCCCCCCCCCCCCCCCCCCCAAAATTCAATTTGTGCGATTCATCATTTTTTGAACCCGGGAAAAAAGAAAAACTTGATCATCATTTTCCTCCACCTACGCTTTCTTTCATTGGCCCCGCATGGGAACCCTCTAGCGGAAGTGAAAGTGGTGGTGGAGCTAAGGGTGAAAAGCTAGATTAGGCTCGTGCCACCACGGGTTACGTGGCTAGGGACTTAGGGTCATGAGTGATTCATTCCCACTAAAACAACAAAGAAGATCCCCAGCATCTAATGATGCGAACGAAGTGACAAGGAGTCGTCTTCAAAGCTTTATCTGAAAACGGTGTCGAATCCATCCATCATCGGAGGCTCAGTGCACCTCAAAGTAGTAATTTTTCATGTGAAGTAAAATCCTAATCCAGCCCCCCCCCCCCCCCCCCCCCCACTAAAACAGAAACGCTTCAGAGCGGGTCCCTCCCAACGGCACAGACAGCAAGCAGCCATCAAACCAAGAACAAGAACCAGAACAAGAACCAGAACCAGAACCAGAACAAGAACAAACACCAAACTCCAAGCCCACCACCCAAAGAAAGGAAGAAGAGAAGGACTTGTCCTCGAAAAGTACGGAGACCGCAGATACGACATCCGGCGACATGGAGCCCAGCGAAGGACTCGTCGCGACAACTTCGTCCGTTAATTAGTAGTTACCCATTAAAAACGAGGAATTAAGTATTAATTATTAATTAGATTGCAGAAGAAGAAGAAGAAGAAATTAAATTAGAGGGACGGGGGCGAACGGGGACGGAACGTTACCCAGAAAAGCGGAAGCGTTGACGGGCGTGGATGTCCTGGGGTGGACCCTGGCGAACCAGGCGGGAGCCACGCCGGACCGCCCAATCACGCACATGTACCGCGCCTGCCCCAGCATCGCCACTATCAGGGACGTCAGGATCCCAAAGCTCGCCCCGGCTCCGATCACGTTCGGCACCCACCTCCACCCTCCGCTCCCTCGGAACGCCCCCGCGAACGGCGCGTCCACATCGATCTGCCGCCACCAAAGCCACATGGCAAACGTCGTCAATCAAGAGTGACACGTGGGATGGACCAGGAAATCGTGATGATTGTGCTCGTGCCCAACTCGGGATTTATTAGATAAGTTAGACAGTGATGCAGGACGGGGGCCTACTAGATGGGAAATTGTGGTGGGTGCGTCCTAGATTTTCCTGCGTGGATCTCATTTAGGTCCCACAAAATCCAACTGTCCAAATTGGAAAAACGACGGGCGAATTTGCGAATTCTTTACCATGTCGTAAGGGAGCAACATGGACATGGAAGCGGCCATCAAGCAGTAGAGGACGGTGACGAGGACGACGGAGCCCGAGACCCCCATGGGGATGTCCTTGACGGGGTTCTTCACCTCCTCCGCCATGGTCGAGACGGCGTCGTACCCAATGTAGCTCACGTAGACCATCGCCGCCCCGTTGAAGACGCCCGACGCGCCGTGCGGGAAGAACCCGCCCGGGCTACTCGGGTCGCCCGGCTCGGTGAAGTTCCTCCACTCCCCCCTTGAGAACCCGATCAGGATCACGAATGCTATGAACAGGATGTGAAGCGCCGTCAACGCCATGTTCACCACCGAACTCTCACGTGTACTGGAAAGGCAAAAGGAAGAATAAAAAAGAATTATCGTCGCTGAAAAAATATATATATATATGTGGAAATATATGTGCCACTTATTTTTTTAATTTTGGGTGTTGAGTTGAATTTCTACCTGTAACAGATGATGAGGGTTAGGATCAAGACGACGGCGACAGCGACGAGGTCGATCTCGTTGAAGCCTTTCTGGAGTCCGGTGACGGTGAGCCGCCACTTAGTGTGCGAGATGCCGATCGCCGTGCCCAAATAGGCGGTGAAGCTCCTAGCGACGGCGGCGTTCGACATCACATATTCCGCCACGAGATTTGCACCAGTCAAGAATGCCGCGAACTCTCCTAAATTCACCAGCAGTCCGTTACGTCTGATTTGTAAATCGGATTTAAGAATTACATGTTTGATTTATTTAAAGCATGAATGAATTCCTGTCAGAGCGGCGCCGCAGTAATGCACATAAATTCAGGGGAAAAAGACACCAAGACAGGGATGCACCGAGAAAACAGAGCTAAAAGGTCAAATTATTGTTGTTTGACTTCCCCGTTTTTAAGGTGAAGCCGAAATGGGTACCGAGGACCTATCCGAAAGCGAGGGTAAAATGAGGTACCGAAGGTGACGCGGAGGTAGCTGAACGCGCCGCCGGCGACGGGCATGTCGACGGCGAACTCGGTGTAGCAGAAGGCGGAGAGGAGGGCGCAGAGGCCGGCAATGGCGTAGGACAGGACGACGGCGGGGCCGGCGCAGAGGCGGCTGGCCCTGCCGGTGGTCACGAAGACGCCGGCGCCCACCATGCCGCCGATGCCGAACCCGACGAGGTCGAACCAGCGGAGGGTCTTGGCCATGTCCGGGCCGGACCGGGACCGGACCCGGCTCATCTCCTCGTAGGACGTGGAGACCGAGCCGGCCCGGCGGGCCAGGCGAGCCGGCGTCTGAGCCAGCGCTCGGAGGTAGGCTCGGGGGCTCGAGAAAGAGGAGTCGTTACTGCGGCTCTCCATTTCCCCCCCCCCCCCCTCTCTCTCTCTCTCTCTCTCTTTCTCTCTGCCTCTCTGTGACTTACTTCTCTATCTAGTGAGGTTGAAGAAAGAAGAAGAAGCGATTTATATAGAAATTGAAAAAAAAAATTGGAATGACAATAGATTTAATTGGATATTATAAAAGAAAAGGGCAAAAGGAAAATGCAAAACGATGGGACGCCATGGACCTTGGCAGCCTGGCGACAGTGGGGGCACAAAATCGGAGATCTCGTAATTAATGGCTATCACCTGTTTTGTATAGAAAATATCATTATTAAACAAATTACGACAAGAAGGCCAGATGATCTTGGACCTCTCTCGTCTCAAGTACTAGCTCGGGATTTTCCCTCACACTTACAAACTGACCATCAGCCCATTTCATAATCAATATGGAACAATCTCAACAATCTCTGAGGCCAATGGATCGGAGAAGCAACCACTCGTATCTCTCTCATATGACTCCTAGGTTTAAACTTGCTAGTAAGATAGAGTCTGACCGATCTTATGCCTTTTTCATCCCAAAAACTAGCCCAAATGATGAAACTTTTTCTTGTACTTATAAATCGATCACTAGTCTTGAGGCAATTTCAATAATGAAGAATTCTAGTGTTGTGCTATATTATATGTAGAGTAATTTTTTTAACCCCACCAAATCAAAAGCAAAAGGTGGGGAGTGGCTACCGGCGTCGACGGCTCCTTCCGACATTTGAAAGAAAATTAAGGTCACACGTAGCAATACTTTTGCTCTAGAAATTTCTCTGATTTCGTAGAAAAGTAATTCTTTTTACTTATTCAAGTGGTTCCAAAATTACTTATGGATAATAAAAAAAAAGTTTTAAAGGTAAAAAATTGAAGTTACGTAACCAAACGAAATTTTGCTCCGAGAGTTAGTTATCAAACGAACTTCTACTCTAAAAGTATTGTCATATGCGCCCTAAAGGGATCGCTTGTGAAATTCAATTCCATTTGTTTATGTTTATCGTCTATTTTTTTGAAACAAAAAAAATTGAAGTTAGATGGTCATAATGTGCATTTTCGTCAAAATTCATTTCATGTATGCTTAAATTTATAATGTTAAATTCAAATTGATTGACAAAATGATTTAAGAGCATTTGGATTATTTCAAAGAGAAGAAGAAAAACGATGAACGAAGACTTCTGCCGAAGCTTTGTTCGGCACTTGATAAAAACGAATTAGGCATCAAAAACCAATCAGATTATTCGTCAAGCGATTTCAAACTTGATCCACGAGTCAAAGATTACAGGTTCGATTGCTCGGTTTACCCTCGATTTCAGATAATCTCGGTCGGTCCGCGAAGGACGGATACAAGCTCAGGCACGTCGCCGGTCGTGAACTCCCTCGCTTGCACCCGCTGGGGCTGAGGCGAGGGTTTCACCTAACAAGCAAATTGGTGTTCCATTGATACCTTGAACTATATTATTTAACGGCGAGCGATGTGGGTCTTAATTCTGTCCCGAACTTTTTTTTTTTTTGTTTTGGTACGGAAAAATGCACTGCCTTGTAGTTTGCTTTGGTGCTAAAGTGATTTATTTCCACTTTGTTTTTGCGTTTATTTAGTTCAGAAGCTAAAGATAACTATGAAAAAAAGGAGGGTTCCATCAGTTTGTACTGGGGTGTTACAAAAGTCAGAGGGGGAATGGGGGGCGCCTGCTTTCCTGAATGGACCCCCGTTGCCCCATAAGCTACCTCTTCATGATTCTCCAATCTACTGTTGCATTGGCCATTTGGTTCTTTTGATGATAAAGCCTTGGCTGTTCTACTGTCTCATCGTCTTGGATTTAGCATATCCATCCATTACAACAGCTGTATAACATTAGGGAAAGGGGGGGAAAAAAAAAAGTTATAGTGAGAGTTGGGACTATGATAACCTCTAAGAAATTGAGCGCCATCGCCACTTCTTGATTTATACATGACGATCGGATCGGATGGAAGATTCGAATATTCATTTGAACATTAATAGAGCTTTAGGGAGCGGAGGAGACGAATTCCTGAATCTATTGATAACATGCCCTAAATCATCATGTAGCACCGATCGAAATTGTGTTCATCGCCCAAACGAAGCTTACATTATCTGCCACAGATTTAGAGTCCCAACGCGCAGAGAGAGTTCACCCATTGATTTGATGTTCAGCAGAGAAGCGTCGATGTTTTCCTTCGTTCTTCGTTCTTCCACTATGAGAACGACAGGAGTTTTTTTCAAAAGAAATGATATCTTACGATCACTAATTACTAACGTGATAAAAGGAACGCGTGATCTTATCACGTTCAAAAAATAATAATAAGAACTGCCTTCAATAGTTATCCATAATGGGTAATGAGCCGGGTTAGCCCACGTGGGGGGCGGCCCACCCGCCCCACCCATAAAACTCAATCGGGAGAAAATTGACTATTTTAAATTATGTTTCTTTTACGGGTCGCTCAGGATTTCAAGACTACTTCGGTCACATAATTTCGTGCGAACTATCACCTTCTCAATATAACTTCTTTCCGCTCGAGACGATCATGGAAGAGAACCACTCCATAATGCTGGTTTTTTTTTCAATTATTTCGTGAAAAATAAGCGCGGACATTATTTACTAAAGTTTTGATTTCTGGGACAATTTAAAAAGGGAAAAAAAAATCTAGTCCACTAATGAAAGTGGATACTAAAAATCTGAGAAACTGCATTACTTGGGGACACCATCAGATTCATCACCACTATCATCAGTAGTCGTTGACCTCAGCACCGCCGTTTTTCGTTGTCGAGATTAGTCACCACCTATTAAGGTCACCTCTACCGGCAATGTGGTAATGATTGGACCACTTTCATTGCTAACGTTGTTGTAACGTTGAGGCAACTTAGTTGAGCAAGATTAACAAAATTGGGGAAAAGGTTCTCGATGGTCTTTAATGAGATTAAACATTGTATCAATAAAACATTAGTATGTGGAGGGGCGTTGAACATTTGAAATACTTAGCGTCGCCCAAAGAAATTAAACTATCCAAAATGAAAACAGAAGGTAGAATCTATGAAATCCATTTTCACAAATAAGTATAAGATTTTTTTTTTTGTTGACGTGATCGTTGGAGCAAGTCATTTGCATTCTCTTTCCCTCTAAACTAAAACTCTTAACTTATACACACCGCACAAAAATAACCAGTACGTTCTGGCTTATGAATTATCAATCTAATATTCGATTCCAACAAATCACTCGCTAATTGTTCTGACTTTGGATAATACTTGCGATTCCAAAGGGAATAAACTTTATCAAATCATAAGGTTATGGGGAATTTCGCGAGCATTTGAATAACCGAATCTCACGCTCGTGCCCCTTAATTATAAGAGAACCTAAAAGAATAAGAAGAAAGAACTAGTCGAGGCAAAGTTTCCGGGTGAGGATGTTCGAATCTAGGACTTAAAATGGGATCACGTCGGACTTTGTAACTTTCGGTGGTCTAGCAAGTTAATCTAAATGATGCTAATGGGGCCACGAGATATGCATCTCGAATCTGCGTTTGTCCTAATCATATCCTAATGACATTGTGAATCTATGTTTGTCCTAATCATGTCCTAATGACATATGAATCTCGAATCCACGTTTACGTGATGATAATGAATGAGTAGATCATGACGAGGCTTCTCGAATGCTTGCTTTTCCCCCTTTTTTTCCCCCCATATCTAGTTCCAATTTGGGGCGTGCATTATTTCAACAATCTGTAAATTTCGGGCACCCATTTTCATTTGTGACTGTTTCTTAATTAAGGTTCCATTTATTTCGTAAAAAAAAATATTTTTTAAAAATAATTGATAGTATTGTTTAAAACAATTAGTCGGTGAAACGTGTATTCATTACCGACAATAATGTATGACTAATTTTCGTTTATCTTTGTAAGCAATGCAAATGATTGTTTAAAGAAAAATAATTTTAAATTACTTATTTTTTGTGGATTAAAAGAGCGACGGTTTTTTTTTAGAGAAATTCTAAATACGGCCCCGAAGTGTGCTTATTTTATTAAATAATTGCATGAAGTGAAGGTTGTTTCGAATAAATACTTGAAGTGACGATCGAGTAATGGCGGGGGCCCGCCACTACCAGCTACTCAACATAAAGTCCGACTAAGACTTGGACAAGGGTCGTGAGCCTCACAGAGGTGCCGACGATCCCGCAATGGCTTATTAGGATCGGATACATAATCAAGTCGAAATAAAACGTAAAATAATAAAGAGATATTCAGATACGAGATTTTATCATATTTCATACTTAAATCAATGTTACGTCCAATAGAGGATTTCACTATAATTAGTACCTCGCACCTCTCGTTATATCACCTAATTATAAACGAACGAGAGTATATATAATAGTAAGTATTCGTGAGCACACACCCAAACTACTAAGGAAAAATTATAAACTTACATCATAAAAATCCTGTGGTATCCAAGTGGCATTGCTCTCTTGAGACTCTTACTCTCTCATTATAGAGCGGACTCACGTGCTTTCTTGCAATGGGAAAATATAAATCACATCCCGATAAAATAAAATAAAAGGTAGGGGATGGCCTTATGTGTGTGTTTTTTAAATTTTTAATTAAAAATAAATAAATAAGTAAAGAGAAACGATGGAAATGACCTCGAGATCAAGCTTTTTGAGATTCTATTTCACTTTAAAAGCTTTTATTTAAATTGATTAGCTGCGAGTTTTTTTTTTTTTTACTGCACGGCTCTGAGTTGTCGTGGGATGAATTTTTCACTTCGGGTGGGGGATGACACGTGCGCTGCGGCGACGACACGTGGGAGAGGTTAGTTTATGGGGGGAAGAAGAACAGGGAAGCGGAGAACGCGTGGAAGAGGGAACACGGAGGGTCGTTAAAAAGTAAACGGATAAACTTGTCGGAGGAAAATTCGGGCTTTTTCATCCGACCATGACGAGGCATGTAAAAAGACCTGTCGGGACTGCCCGCCATGTAAAGTCCGGTCAAGTCAGTGAGTGACCAATGAGAGAAAAGAAATACATATATCTATATATATCTTTTCCTTTTGCCTTTTCTTATTTTTGCATAAAACGTCTATGGCAGTCATCTTTATTCAAAAAGGTGATTCTAATTAAAATAATTTTTTAATTTTATTTTTCGATTGAATTTTAGAGAATTAAAACGAGTTAAGTAACTACCCATAATTTATATTCGTGAAACAGAAATGTGTTAAGTAACCGCACAAAATTTTTATTCTTAAAAATAAAATTTCCCCCCAATTTTTACCATTTAATTCAAATAATTACATAGTTACTTTGTAATATTTTATTCTGAATTTTGAATTAATTAAAGATTAATTCGTATTGATTATCTTATATAACATATTACATATAATATTTTAATTCATGCTATCATGTCTAATTGACATGTCATGACGAGTTATTTTAAGTTTAAAAAAAGAAAGATCATGTTGGGTTAATGTATGATTTCAGATTACTTCGGGTTCTTTCAAGCTTATACCAAATAGCAATAAGAAAATATTCCATTCAATCTTAGTATGATCGATGGCACGTGCATGTGTACATGCAAATATCATCGTTGCCATCTCTGAGGAAAATAGACCGAAAACCTTATAGAGTGGTCGAGAGAAGTCGTTCGAATTTACGTAACTAGGAAAATCTAGAATCCAATAGCTAGGTTACATCTGTGTTTTCTCCAACGCCCTTTTGACACCAAAGTTGAGTTTTTTCTATACGTGTTTCATGCAAGTTTTCAATTTATTTTTAAATCTATGAGGTAAGTCACTACTAAGTGTTCATGCATGTTGTTTTTGTCTTTCTTTAAATTTTCTAAAACTAGACTAAGTTCAAAATACCTAAACCCATGAAAATTATAACTAATGAAATCAAGAAATCATGATATTGATAAATCGCATCATAAAACCCTAATGAAGCCTTGAGCATTTAAATAAATGTGGCTCAGGTTTAATTTCAAAGGCATTTATAATTTTGCTAAAAAATAATACAATTTATGTAATCTAAGAAATCTAGGCCCAAATTTATGAAAGTAATATCAAACCAGTCTAATAAGTTTCTCATATTTTAGGGATTTTTCTAAACTTTTTTTTATTTTATAGAATTTCTTCCAATTTTTTTTCAATTTTCAAATTTCATTTTATTTTGTTGTCTTACATATTTTTCTTTGAAAATGATATTTTAGGTCAAGAAAAAGGTAATGAGAAAACTAAAAGAGAAAAATGAAAGATGCAAAATTGATTTTTAAAAGTAATTTTTTTTTCAGAATTAATTTTTTTTATTGTTTTTACTCCAAAACTGTTTTCGAGAACAGAATTAGAATTAGAATCATTTACGCTTTTAAACATAATTTTCATCATTTTTTGTTTCGAAAAAAAGAATCAGAGAATCAAAATAATTGACATGCAAACCTTTAATTTCTCAAAAAGAGCAAAAGAAAAAAAACTACATAAAACTTCTTTATTACACAATTATTCACTTATGTACACACAAATAATCTCAAAATTATTACCCACCCATCGGTGGCCCAGCTGGTTTGCGCTCTGGTCATTTCACGAGAGGTCTTGGTTCAAACCTCGCTGGGTGCCGGTGATTTAAGCGGAGGATCGTGGCAGTGGGATGCTGTGCTAACTCTTCCGGGGGATTAGTCAAGGTGCGCGATCAGTACGGACGCTGGCCCGGACACCTTCGATACAAAAAAAAAATCTCAAAATTATTTATCCGTGGTGAATATTCGAGTGCACGTAATCTCTTTAGGGTGTCGTGACATTGTGATTTCAAATCACAATCCCAAGATGAAAAATAACCGCATGCTGAAATTGAATGCTAGAGCATTCTGATAATTACTTATAATTTAGGGTGCATTTAGTTGAGTGATTTTTTTTTTTTTGCGACTTAGTTCTCTGGAATTTCACAGAATTGATTTATTAAAAATAATCAGTTAACGGATAACCATTTACGGTGAAATAGAATACGCATGCATAGTGTTGGGAACATAAATTTATAATCTATAAACGAGAAAGTATTTCCTGAAAAATAAATTCATGAAAAATATTTTCCATTATTATGAAGTTCTCCAAGGCAAACGTGTCCTTATTGCTCATCCTCATTCTCTATACCATGATATAAAGCAAAAGAACTTCATATTATCAAGGAATCGTTAATTACAGATTTTCCAAAAATATTCCTCTAATTAGCTACTTTATAAACATTTTATCGATGGACAAATACGCGCATCGATAATTCTATTTTATCTCTCGTGTGTTTCATTTTTAAAGCCGAATCTTTTTTATCTTATAAACAGCCCTACCAGAAAATTCTCAAATATTGGAATGTTTTCTTCTTTCTAACATATATGCGTATATAGTCTAATAAGGTGATTTTGTGAAGTCCTTTTAAATGCCAATTTTAGTCTGTGCACGCTCTCTTGCTAGTGTTAATAATAGGCTTAATATCCTATAAAATCTCAAACTTTAGTTTTTATCTCATAAAAAACCTCAAATTTTAAATGTAGCCCCAATTCTACCCCAAAATTTTTTTTTGCCCCAAAAAAAACCTCAAATTTTAGTTCTAATATCAATTCTACCATAGATTTTTTTATCCCATAAAAAACCTCAAACTTTATGTTTAATCTCAATTCTGCCATAAACTCTTCTTTTTTTGCCTTATAAAAAATCCTCAATCTATTTCACCAAAAAAAAAATCCTCAATCTAAGGTTATGTACCATTTCTACCATATTTTTTTTTTCCAAAAAAAGTCTTAGCTTTAGGTCCAGTTTTAATGTTACTTTAATTTTTTTGTCTGGTAAAAGATTACCAATTTTATCTACCTCCATTTAACCCTTCATCAAAATCGCCCTTAGAGATCTTGTGCATGGTCTTCAATCTGTCGTGATTAGGAATGTTCCATCTCTCGTAATTGGAGAGCTCGCGCTCGGAATGCTCGAATAGCTCGTGTTTTGGAGCTTTCCATTTCTCGACTGCGAATGAAAAATTTTGGAAAAAGCGTCAATGGGGGTAGATTTACAATTCAAGTAAAAGTTTATGATTTTTTATGAGACTGTAAAAATTTAAAGGTAAAATTAGGATTGGACTCGAAAATTGAGACAAAATCTAAAGTTTGAGGTTTTTTTTATAGGACTAAAGAAAATTACGATAGAATTAGGACATGACATAAAGTTCAGGAATTTTTTTTATGGATAGAATTGAAATTGGACCTAAAATTTAATTTTTTTATGGGATAAAAAGTAAAATTGAGATAAAAAAAATTAAAGTTAGAGGTTTTTTAGAATATTGAGCTGTTAATGATATGGCAGAGGAAATGGCAGAGCGTCTCCACAGTCCATGACCAATCAACATCCCATTGAATCCGTCAATCTCTTCCCCCCTCTGACTGACTCAGACTAAGGGGTGCGTATGGGCATAAATAATCACATGTCTCCATTTTTTTTTTATAAATTTTTTGGGTTTTTTTCTTTTTTACAATTTGGGAATTTCACCTTTGCTGGGACTTTATTACTACTTTTCACCGGAAACTCAAAGCCAATCTCCAGCAACAGGTTATTAAATTGATGGGGAAATTTTTCAAAATAAAATTATATTTATTACATAAATGTTATTTCAGTTCGTGACTTTTGATTTAGTCAATTTTATATAGTATTTATGATCAATTTTAGCCGGCAATTGTTGACGTGGATGTCACCGTTCCACATGGTTTTAACTCCCCCTAAACGATTTTTTTTTTGTTCATAAGTGGTGTGAACATTTGCTCATCGGTCACTCCCGCACGACTTTTGATAGAATACTCAAATGTTAAACCACGTATTTATTCAATAGCTTAAACTCTTTGGAGAGTTGGCATTGGTCTCACATAACCTTACAACTTCAATTGATGTTATTGAATATTGTGATGCGAGAGGTATTCTTAATGTTGACCGAATGAAAAAACGACTCTTTAACGGTAAAATTATTGGACGAAGCATTAATGGGGGTAGATTGTGATTTTTTTTTATGAGACTATACAAATTTAAAGGTAAAATTAGGATTGGACTTGAAAATTGAGATAAAATTTAAAGTTTGAGGTTTTTTATAGGACATAAAAAAAAGTACGGTAAAATTTAGAACATGACATAAAGTTACGGATTTTTATGGATAGAATTGAGATTGGATAAAAAAAATTTAAGATATTTTATAAGATAAAAAGTAGAATTGAAATAAAAGTTAAAGTCGGGGGCTTTTTGGAATATTAAGCCGTTAATGATATGGCGGGGGAAATGGCATAGTGTCTCCGCAGCTCACGACCAATCAACATCCCGCTGAATCCTTCAATCTCTTCCTCCCTCTGACTGACTCGGACTCAGGGGTGCGTTTCGGCATAAATAATCACACAGATGTCTCCAATTTTTTTTTAAAATTTTTTTGGGCTTTTTTTTTTTTCAATTTGTGAATTTCACTTTTGCTGGGACTTTATTTCTACTTTTCATCGGAAACTCAAAACCAATCTCCAGCAACAGATTATTAAATTGATGGGGGAAATTTATCAAAATAAATTATATTTATTGTATTAATATTAATTTAGTTCTTGACTTTTTATTTAGTCAATTTCATATAGTATTTTTGATTAATTTTAGCCGAAAATTATTGATGTGGATATCGCCATTCTACGTGACATGATGATGAGGACCATTTCTGTAATTTTCTTTTGTAAATCCTGAAATCTTTGCAACTGTTCTTATTTTTTAGTCACTGCTTGGGCTGCATATGGTAACAATTCTCATTCTCTGATTCTGTTATCTAGAACAGTAAAGAATGAGAATCATGTTTGATAACTCAAATAATTCTGATTCTGTTCCCAGAATCAGTTTTAGAGAATCAGATTCAGTTTTAGAGTAAAATCCAGAAAAAAAAGTTGGTTCTGAAAAAAGAATCACTTTTGACAATCATAAAACAGAATGAAATCTCACATCTTTCACTTTGCCCTTTCATTTTTCTCGTCACTTTCCTCTCAACCTAATAAAAATAAAAATAAATTTTTTTAAATAATTGGAAAATTTTTAAAAAATCACAAAAAATTTAGAAATTTCCTAAAAATAGAAAAAGCTTAGATTAGGCTAGTTTGACCTCATTTTCGTAAATTGGGACTTTAATTGAACTTCAAACATCATGCATTAAAATTTTGTTTCATTTATGACATGCTAAAAAAATAAATGTATTTTAAATTATTTTAGTGTGCATTGGAAATTAGCCTTCATTTAGGATGAAATTTTACAAAATAACTACATAGTTATTTGACTTAAATTAAAAAAAAAATAGAAAGAGAAACAATTTTTCGAAATATAAATTTTGTGCAGTTATCAAACGCGTTTCTGGTTCTCCAAAACTCATCCAGGAACAGAATCAGAAAAAGTCATTTTAATCAGAATCAATTTTTGGAATCAGAATCGATACCATACACGGCTTTGGTGGCAAAGAACTCAAAACCCATCTCCCACCGCACATTATTAAAGTGGAGTAGAGCAGAAAAAACAAACAAAAAAAGAACAAAGCCAAATTTCTTAAATGCGCCGACCTCATTGGTTGTCGTTTTCCACATATCTATGCAAATCCCCTTCTGACATTTTTCCCACTCAAACGAAAGTACAAGTCGTTAAAATAACTCACGATTATTTACCGATTTACATACTATTCACATACGTACGAACTTTTTAAACATAGAACTTAAAATTTCGAGTTGGATTTTTTACTATATAGATTTGATTATTTCGATGCCCCGTGATGCCTGAACTTATTATTCTTTTGCTCGACTTTTAGTGTTTGTTTGCGATATCCTAACAAGTTTATGAGAAATGTTCATTTTCAGAATGTTAAGCACGCAAACATAGACAAGGGAGAAAAAGAAAGTGTTCTATTTACTTTTCATATGATTTCCAAGGCTTGTTTTACGTTCCCTCAACAATTTTTTTGTTTTTTTGGTTCATAGGCGGTGTGAACATTTGCTGATGGGTCACTCCCGCATGACTTTCGATAGAACGCTCAAATGTTAAATCACGCATTCATTTAATAGTTTAAACTATTTGGACAGTTAGCACTGATCTTACGTAATCTCACAACTTCAATTGACGTTATCGAACATTGTGATGTCAAAGGTTCTCTCAACTTTGACCGGATGAAAATGACGCATTCTCAAAGAAGAAAACAAAAGAAAAACAAGCTATAATGTCATGCTCTCTTTAAAATTGGATTCACCATCGATTGATTCGGCAAGGTACATATATATAGTAACTTCACTATTTGTTTATATGTGGTTTATTTTATAGAAAACAAAAAAAAAGGAAAGAAACATAAATGGATAGTTCAAACTCAATTGGTTCGAAAACAAAAATTACGTTGTCGATGCAAAGACAGATTTTGTTTTGAAAGGTGTAATGCACAAAAATGTCATACTTTCGACATTTCGGGGAGTCACGAAGCTATCGTTATCGAGTTACAACCTGAAAGGATTGTAAAAGGCGTGCAACAGAGAGGGAGATGGGGACGATATTTTGTATATTCTCATTACATGTAAAACTGAGTACACTGATGTATATGTAGAATTGACAAAGAATGAAATAAAGGAAAGGGAATATACACAATTTGTATATTCCAAAAATAAAGAGACAATCAAATCAATCAGGACTATAATCTCCAAACTTGATCTTCAATTTAGGGAGATCATAATCTTCTGTCAGTATCTCCAACACTCCCCCTCAAGCTGGTGGCCTATATATGTCTAAGACACCAAGCTTGCTTAGGAGATATGCATGCTGTCTCTGACACAGCGGTTTGGTGAAGACGTTTGCAGGTTGTTCTGCAGTCTTAATCCCTCTAGTAATTATGACTCCTTCTCGAATTTTATCTCGAGTGAAATGACAATCAACGTCAATATGATTCGTTCTCTCATGAAAGACTGGGTTTGCTGCTAATTTTAGTGCCGCATCATTATCACAAAACAATTCAGTTGGACCTTCCATATGTACCCCAAGATCAGAAAGTAGACCTCGTAACCAGATTACTTCACAGACAGTTTTTGCCATGGCTCGATATTCTGCCTCTGTGGATGACAAGAATACCATCGTTTGTTTCTTGGTTTTCCAAGAGATTAGTGACTTTCCCAATTTTATGCAAAAACCAGTAATAGACCTTCTAGTCATTGGACAAGTTGCATAATCAGTATCACAGAAAGCCATCATCTTCATGTTGCAGTCACGAGATAGAAAAATTCCAAGCCCTGGGCATCCCTTCAGATACTTTACCACTTTCAATGCTGCATTCATATGAGATTGCTTTGGTTGATGCATGAATTGGCTCAATATCTGAACTGCATAGCATATGTCTGGTCTTGTCATGGTAAGATATATCAATTTCCCTACCAGTCTCTGATATGCCGATGGATCTTCCAGTAGTGGATCTTCTATGGATGCGGAAGTGCCCAAATCATATTCATGAGTTGTCATCTTGACATTTTGATCTATGGGGATGATAGCAGGTTTGCATCATGATAATCCTGCTTCAGATATAATTTCCAATGCGAACTTCCGTTGACTAAGATTAATCCCCTTATCAGAACGTGCAATCTCAATACCAAGGAAATACTTTGGAGCCCCTAAGTCTTTGATGTGAAAAGTGAATTGCAGATTTCTCTTGAATTTTTCAATACGGGACTCATCGTTCCCCATGATGAGTATGTCATCAACATAAATCAACAAGTAAATGAATGCCGTACCTGAAGTCCAGGTGAAAAGGGCATAGTCATGCTTTGAGTGTTGAAAACTTGCTGCTGTCAAAGCATCTGTAAACTTGGCGTACCATTGTCTAGAAGCCTGCTTAAGACCGTACAGTGATTTACGTAGATGACATACACGTGACTCCCCCTGTCTGCGTAATCCTGGTGGAAGATTCATGTAGATTTCTTCATCAAGATCTCCATGAAGAAAGACGTTGTTAACGTCCATTTGATGAAGGGACCAGTGGCGCGTGGCTGCAATTGAGAAGAAAGATCGAACGGTGACTTCCTTCGCAACTGGTGAGAACGTTTCATGATAATCAAATCCCTCCCGTTGAGTAAAACCCTGTGCCACCAAACGTGCCTTGTATCGCTCGATAGATCCATCTGCCTTAAATTTGATTTTGTAAACCCATTTGCATCCAATGGGTTTTCGATGTTCAGGTAGGGGAACGAGATCCCATGTGTGATTTTCAATGAGTGCAGTCAACTCAGCTTCCATTGCCTTGTGCCATCGAGGATCTTGAACAGCTTCCTGGTATGAAGACGGCTCTTGTTCTTCGGATATTCGACTAATACTACACAGATATGCAGGTGAAAGGCGACTGAAAGAGACATAGGAGGACACAGGATAATGGCTACCTGAAACATTGGAGGCAGAGCAGATATAATCTTTGGTCCATGTAGGTGGTCGGATAGGACGTTTAGAACGTCGTGGTTGCTCAGCAGGAACTGAAGGAGCGGAAGAGGACTCTGGTAAGGATGCCTCTGATGATGATGGGCAATCAGCAATAGAAGATGGAGAAGCAGGTATAGGAGATGATTCTGCTTGTGTCATCTGCGAACTTTCACTTGGAGTCGATATAATCGGCACTGGTGAAGCAATAAAATGTGAAGGAGTCGAGATCTCTTCCTCTAAGAAATACGGACGTTCTGAAGGAGTTGATGATGAAGAATTCCTTTCTTGAAAAGGAAAAATATCTTCATGGAAAATAACATCCCTGCTAATGAAAAAATGTCCAGTGGATATCTCCATGATTCGATAGCCTTTCTGTAGAGTAGGATATCCCATGAAAATACATGGACTGGCACGAGGATCCAACTTACTCCGAGGCCCCACAGTTGTTACGTAACAGAGGCATCCAAAAATCTGCGGGTGATCAATGGAAGGCGTTTTTCCATAAAGTAACTCAAAAGGAGTAATATCACCAAGAATTCTACTAGGCACGCGGTTAATTAAATAAGTAGCAGTGACCACACAATTGCCCCAAAATTGTTCAGGGATAGAAGCTTAGTATTTAAGAGCACGAGCAACCTCTAGGAGATGCCTATATTTTCGCTCGACAACTCCATTTTGTTGTGGAGTGTAAGTGCAAGAAGTCTCATGAAGAATGCCATGAGAAGCGAGTAGAGACTGACAATCATTGGAAAGAAACTCACGTCCATTATCTGTTCGGATCTTTTGGACACAAGTATTGAATTGGGTCTTGATCATAGAGATGAAACTCGATAATTTGGAAATAGTTTGACCCTTAGAATGCATGAGAAATGTCCAAGTGGCACGTGAAAAATCATCAACGATTGTAAGGAAAAAACGCGATCCATCACGATGAGCCGTGTGATAAGGACCCCAGATATCCATATGTATAAGAGAGAAAGGGCGGTCGACTCGAGACGTGCTTATGGGAAATGATTGTCTGGATTGCTTAGCAAGACGGCATATCGGACATTTTGGATGAGGAAATTTTGCACTATGGCCCAAACGCTGATGATAAAGGAGGTTTTTATTAATAGAAGTAGCATTACAAAAAATGCCTTTATGTCTAGAATTTAAATCTCCAGAAGGACCAACCCAGAAAAATAATCCATCTTTAATTCTACCCAAGCCCATCAGTTTGCCAGTCGTACGGTCCTGAAATGAGCAATTGTCGGAGTTGAATATGACTTTGCAAGAATTATCTTGACAAACTTTGGAGACAGAAAGGAGGTTGAATTTGAACTCAGGAATGTATAGGACATTGTGAAGGACAAAATTTTGACTAAGCTTAACTGTGCCAGTTCTGGTGACCAGAGTAGTGTTCCCATTTGGAAGACGTACATATATAGGAGACTGAGGTCGCTTATGAATATGGGAAAATAAATCTTGACTGCAAATTATGTGATCACTAGCACCTGAATCAATTATCCATGCATTGGCCGAAATAGAATTATCTTGGAATAAAAAAGTACCTGAGAAACTTGAATTCTCATCAGCAGTCTTCATCTGGCTCAGCATTTTTAGGATAGTTTGATACTGGTCTTGGGTAATTATGTTGTGGGCCCCATCTTCTTTTTGTGCCGAAACTTGGTAAACTGATTTGTCCTTTCTTTCACGGTCAGTTGGACGTCCATGTAATTTCCAGCAAGTCTCTACAGTATGATGTGGTCGTTTGCAATAATCGCAAAATTTATTTTTTGATTTACCAGCTGATGAGGCCGTTCGAAATCCACTTTGCCCGCGCAATAGGGTCGCTGATGTTGCTGACCCAAGCCCATGAGTATCGTAATTTTTGCTCGCTGGGCTTGCCCCATAGGATCCAAAAAACTTGCCCGGCCCATCAGATCTCCCCCCTTTGTCTTGCCCGTCCAGCCCAAAGGGATTAGGGTTCCCTTTGGGCGCAGCAGCCGCAGAAGAGAAGAAGCCCTTCTCGATTCTTCCTCCATGGTCCCGAGAACTTGAAAGGTCGATGGAACCTCCAAAGCCGCGGCCACGAGTGCTTGGAGCACCGTGGGGTGAGAAGGCCGAAAGTGATACTCCCTCGCCGTGCTTTGTTGATGTCATCATCGTCGATCGCTGACTTTCCTCCTGGACGGCAAGTTGAAAAATTCGCCCGAGGTTCGGCGGCGGCTCCATCGCGAGGATCTGAGTCCTAAATGGTAAGTAATCTTCATTTAGTACGAGCAGAAATCGCGTAGCCTTTTCTCGATCACGAATTGCTCGATATTGTCGGAGGGTTTCCTCGGGTCCGACTAGGGTTTCCTCCGCCGCTTCGATGTCGTTCCATAGGGCTGACAAGCGATTGAAAACGCTGGTCACAGATTCATTTCCTTGTCTGAGCTCCGATAATGCCTGTGTAAGCGAAAAAAGCTTCGCTCGATCAAGTTTCCCGTACATTTCTTGTATATTCGACCACATTGTTCTAGCGTCTTCTGTCGGTGGTAAGCCGACGGCTACTTCTGTTGTAAGACAGTTTCCAATCCACTGTCGCACTAATTGGTTGCACTTTCGCCAGTGGCGACACTGCCGCTCGTCGGTCGGCATTGGAACTGTGCCGTCGATGAATCTATCTTTGTCCTTCGTAACCAAGGCCCGCCGGAAATCTCTAGCCCAGGCAGAGTAATGATCAGATCCGGCCAATTGGATGTTGATAAGGCGCAGTTCTGGTCCATCGGCCGGCGATGTATACAACGGATCTCCAACTTCCGGCCGATTACCGCCGATTTCGACGGGGTAAGGGATTACGGCTTGGTATCCAGGCGGTGGAGTCGGGTAGGGTCCCGCCGTACCCGATTCGGGTATCTGACCCGCATAAGGAAAATTGTGCCCGGGGGCTGAGCTTGCCCCATAAACGGCTGGTGGGCTTCCTCCGGGCTGGGAATGGCCCTGCGTTCCTTCGGTTGGCGATGATGACCCAAGACAAGTGGGCTGAGCAGGTCCATAATACCAGTGGATTGGTTGGCTCGAAATGGGCTGCCCCTGGTTGGCCTGATAAGGATGCCACAAAATCGGCTGAGCCTGAATAAAATTTCCCTGACTGAAATGGGTTGAGACAGGGTTAGCTTGCGGCTGAGAAGTCTGGCCCTCCGTTGTCAGAACAGACTCCCCAGCAGGAAGATTTGAAGCTGGAGGCACATCCCCCATGGCTGGATAAGTCTCCCCATCTTCGGTTTGTTGCTTATTTTTCATGGTGTTCTATTGATTCCTATGCCGGCGTGCTGTCTTCTGTTTTGCAGAATACGTTGCAGCAAAAAAAAAAAAAGCAAAGGATACCGGACGGCAATCAAGAACCTAAAGGGCTGAGGCAAAAAAAAGGGCGGAAGCAAAGTTCAGGCACGAATGGCTCTGATACATGAAAGGATTGTAAAAGGCGTGCAACAGAGAGGGAGATGGGGACGATATTTTGTATATTCTCATTACATGTAAAACTGAGTACATTGATGTATATGTAGAATTGACAAAGAATGAAATAAAGGAAATGGAATATACACAATTTGTATATTCCAAAAATAAAGAGACAATCAAATCAATCAGGACTATAATCTCCAAACTTGATCTTCAATTTAGGGAGATCATAATCTTCCGTCAGTATCTCCAACACAACCCCATAAAATTAACAAATCAATTCACGTAGTTGGATCTTTAAATAGACCAAATGTAGACCGAAGAAGTACAATGTCAAGTATGCAAAAAAAAAAAAATTTTTTTGACTTACTTCTCATTTCTCGCCATACTATATTTCTCTTCAATTCATGGATTCGAGTTCATGGTTGAAGAACACTTTGAAGTGCATCGATACTTTGTAACTATCGAGACATTTTATCTATAGACCATAGCTAGTATCTCCATCCAATCCGTTTGCACCATAGCGGGGAAACAACCATTTTGAAGAAAGTTTGCCGACAGCATCTTGCCTGAATCAGTATTTCTCGACTTTGTTTTTTTTTTTTTTCCGTTGATCTAATTTTCCCACACATGTCACTTTGAGTTAGGTACACACGCAGAACTTACAGCCTTGTTCCACAATATCACCGGATAAAATCCGACCTACCATGATGCCTGAAAATGGCAAACGATTTTGAAGAAAGTTTCTCGAAAATGTCTTGCCCTAATCGATATTTCTCGACTTTCTTCTGTTGATGTGATTTTATACATATGTCACTTTTAAGTCCGGCATACACATCAAACTTGCAGCCTTGTCCCACGATATAACCGACTAAAATCAGACCTACCATGATACCTAAAATGGGAAACAGCTAGCCATTTCGAAGAAAGCTTACCCAAAGCATCTTGTCCTAATCGATGTTCCTCGCCTTTCTTCCGGTCGATCTGATTTTCTACGTACTTCGCTTTGAGTTTGGCATACACATCGAACTTGCAGCCTCGTTCCACGATATAACTGGCCAAAATCCGACCTACCGTGATGCCTAAAAATGTGACAAAAAAAACCTCTTAATCCTAGGAAAAGGCCAAGCGCTCGGTCGTGGCAGCACAATATTCAAGCACGGACAGGGGTCCATGTTTTTTGGTTCGGCATTGGGAAGACCGAACAGTGGTTTCCCCTTTGGACCAGGGCGTGTCTCCCCCGGTCAAAGTCAAACGACAAGACGAACTGTGTTTTAAATTGAAAGTTTGGGGTTGCTGAATTTCTTAAATTTGATGTGGAAGGCAGGATCTTATGACGTCAGGTATCTAGGCTGGTGATTTTTTTTTTTTCCCACCGCCCATTCCTAAATGAGGCGCGATCGTGGCCTATGGATCGATCCTGTTTACACGCATTCGACACGCGGCATTTTTTTTTTCTTCTTTTTGAACAATGAGAAAATTCATGAAAATAGATCGATTCTAAGCTCGTAAGATATCCTGCTTAATATATATATATATAAAGGAGAGTTTGTTTTTCTTTCTTGTCCTAAGGTACCTAAAAATCTCTCTCTTCGTTGGTCGAGTGTTTCCTTGCTCCTATGCTCTATTTCATGACACGCGACATAAGTCACGGCACGTTGACGTTTGATTTATCGAAAAATGAAGAATTTCGACAAGTTGGGACACGTTATATATTAAATATATATTTTTATGTATACATGATAATTTATCATGTATGTAAATATTTCAACCGTGAGTTTCTTCTTCTCCTTCTTCTTCTATTAGGTATTTATGATTAGGTTTTTTCAGGGTCGGTTGGATATAAAAATTTTGCGTTGGCTGGATATATGACGTGAGTAAGTATTTTTTTTAGATTTATATTTTGATCTCTAATTTATTGATAATGCTTAAAATTGATCCCATGCACATCAAGATAGCATATCGAAATGCTAGACTCACATGATGCTGGTGTGTCTGGAGTATCAACCACGTATTGGTCATATGTCGAGGACTGTCGGAGGGTGTCCGACACGAGACGGAGTATTCGTGTAACATAGCATTTTCTCTCTCATCGTATGTTGCTTTTTTTTTTTTTTGGGAGGGGGGGAGGTTTTGATTTCATTAACAAATGCGTTTGAAGTACTCAGCTACACAGCCAAATTATTATTTTCCCTACATTTGGAATCTCTAATTTTAGTTTGAATATTATTAAACACCGTTTTAATTCCTACCTCCGTTATAGGACT
Source organism: Psidium guajava (assembly GCA_016432845.1). Classification (NCBI taxonomy): domain Eukaryota; kingdom Viridiplantae; phylum Streptophyta; class Magnoliopsida; order Myrtales; family Myrtaceae; genus Psidium; species Psidium guajava. The sequence goes on along the minus strand of CM028234.1, from coordinate 2,601,758 downwards.
AGTCTAATCAGTGTCATCGTAACCCTCGTTAGCACGACTCCGGTTGTTATTTTTTATTTTTTTGGTCGACGAGTTGTTATTTTAATTTCAATGGGAAGATGCGCAAGTCTAATTAACTTCCGCATCTTCCCATTGAAGCAGGCTAGGTAGATAATAGAGAGCTGATGCCACTAAAAATTACATGGATTCATGAGGAGAGTATGGAACCGATTGCTGAGGTGTGGTTCATACTTCCAATAACAAGAAAGCATGTGGATTCCACTCCACGTTCGTAAGTGAGTAATATAACAATAGAAGTGATGTGTTAATTATAGTGGAATCCTGTAGTAGACGTACCCCTAAACCAAGATAAAATCCCGTGTTTTGATTTCTCTTCCTCGCTTTATGATTTACTTTGTGTTGATTGTTCGCTGAATCTCAACATTGGTCGCTCTTAAGAGTTCGGTACTTTATGAAGATTGCGTTTATGGGCATTTGACGACATTTGGGGTGATGTCATGGGGCATTTTTAATTAAAAATAGCCAAAGAAAACCTAAATTTGACTCAATTTCAAACTCACATCTGATGAATTTCATCAAGAATATCATGTCTCCTATTAAGACGAGTAACGGAAAGTTTCTTCTTAATTAATGGACAAACCAGATATTGATTAGCGTCGTGACTTTCATATGATCCCCAAAATTCCTCAAATCCACATTTGAATTTTTCTTATATCGTAGTAGTGAGACCTTCATGGACAATTATCGATTATTCTAAATATTTAAGCTATTAGATGAATGCGTAAAAATCACTAAAGGTTGCCCCACTAGCCACTCTTCCCATATGAGAAGAGGGAGGCAGGGGATTCGAATTCCCACTTTCGGGAGAGTGGGGCAGGGACACATGAGAAATGAGTAGAGTTTCGCAACCTACGCACGGGAATAGAATAGAATACGATAGAGTTAGACCAAAAAGAATAAAAAAGAGACGAGGGCATGAATTAATATTTAAATGTCGTATCAATAATCCCGTAGTTTCATTTCCTAATATCCTTTGAATCTATCAGCATCTTCATTTAGTTGACATGACAGCTTGAATGGTCCTTAACGAAATATCCCAAAAAAAAAAAAGGGGGGGGGGGGGGGAAAGAGATCTGAAATCCATTCAAGCAAATGCAAAGTCAAGCATTCGACTTTCTTTTACTACGATTTGTGGTCATGGGCTTTGAAGCCCAGCCCAAATGTCCAATGAGATGCCCATCGTATTTGGGCCGCCACCTCTTTGCATCTGCCAAGAGCCCTGCTTAATCACCATGGGCTCATTCTTAATTCCAGCCGAGTCTGAAGAAGTTGGGAGTGACATTGCCCTTCCATCTCATCCCAATTATAAATCGAATTGGCTGGTAGATTGGAATACCGAGCGAAAGCAGTTTTCGATTTCTAGTTTTTGTTGTTGCAATTTAGGTCAAGTTACATGCAATTACGATCATTTTGTCCGAAAATCCGCTCGGTTCGTACCTTTTCGCCGTCGCGGTTTGAACCGTGTAGCCTACAATCACATGCATACATAAGTGAACGTATAAAGATCACCGGATCGGGTGTTCAGGAATCGCAGGACTTCACACCATACAAGTACAGCTGCCTGCACCTATAATGTAACCTCATTTATTAGACGCTTGCTCGCGAGTTGCGCTAGATTTTGTGTTCATCCGCGTGTCTTCCACGCCTTAAACAAAATAAATCGTTCGAGTAATTAATCACCCACGACGAGATACGATTGGAAAAACTTTGGGAGAAAATTTTTGGAAAAATGCAAATGACTTTAAGCGAGAGGTTTTCTTTTTTTTTAAATGCAAATAGTGCTTGATAAAGTAGAATTTAAAAACATATTGAGAAGCAACTTTGACCTCAATGTCGTTTGGAAAAAAAAATATACACTTTGTAAATGACATTTGCTGATTATTTTTAAACAAGTCAAACATTAGCTGGCGGAATTCAAGCCGCCGGTGGTTGAGGCCTTCGCCATCAACGATAGTTCCGCCATGATCCAAAAGTGTTGGAGAAGACGCTTACTTGCGAGTTGCGCTAGATTTTATGTTCATCCTCGTGTCTTCCACACCTTAAGAAAATAAATCGTTCGAGTAATTAATTGCTCATGAGACGCATTTGGAAAAACTTTGTGAGAAAAACTTTGGAAAGCTGCAAATAACTTTAGATGAAAGGGTTTTTCTAAAATGCAAATAATGCTTGGTAAAGTGTAATTTAAAAACACATTAGGAAGCAACTTTGACTTAAATATCGTTTGGAGAGGAAAAAAAAAACCTGCACTTTGTAAATGACTTAGATACTAATGTTGGAATTTAATATCAAGAAATACGATTAATCACTATCGACGTTTGATTATGGAATTGCTCAGGAATGTCGTTAAATCACCGACGCGTCCATATATTTTTTAACCTGTGATCATCTTAATACAATCTCGAACGGAAAGTATTCTTGTTCAATTCCGATAACGAGAGAGAGAGAGGGGGGGGAATGAAGGGCTAAAAAGAAAAGAATGATTTATGATAAAGAGAAGTAATTCTTTTTACTTTTCAAAAATTCTGCAATAACAGTTTATAAAGTAAAAAGTTTTTTCAAAAATAAAAATATATAATTACGAACTAAATAAATTTTTATTTTAAAAATTACGTTACAGATTAAATTTCTATATTAGATGTGTTACCATGCGCGCGCCTTAAGCGACTCATTCATGGGACAAGCTTCCAATCTTACTAGCTGATGACATCATACTTAGGCGACTTTAGTGCTCTTTCCTTGCTTCCGTTCCACGTCGTCCGAACAATTTCACCAGATTTCAACACGTTTTAAATGGTGACGTGGCATATTTCTTCTTATCCACAACATCATTGCTGGACTTGCTTTCAGCCCAGCCCCCGCCCACCAACCAAAAAAAAAAAAAAGAATTAAGAATTTAAAAATGCGAGTGGGATTCAACACGTGTGCGCAGCGCGTTACCAATGGGCCACGTGGAGCAGAAAGCACCACCCATATCCTTGGTGCTCTCGTGAGTCACTTTCTAGAAAGGCACTCGAATAATACTACAAAAGCTATATAAAAATAAAAAAATACGCCCTGGTCTTGTTAATGAAACAAACAAAAAAAATAAAAATAAAAGGGGCCGATGCACATGAGCTGGTCTTCGTCGTCCATACCGTTAAAAAAATCCAATCTAAAAGATTAAACTGATATATGGATAGAGATCGCGAGAATATAAAGAGTATATAAAATTCACTTCAACACTCGTATGGGACAACGACATCAACGCACCCTCTCACGTTCAAGTCGAATTACGAGTGACATGTGAAAGTCGACTCATTGGGATGAGCCCAGACACGCGAACAACATTGGCTGCTATAATTAAACAGCTTTTGGTGAAGAAAAAAAACCACGTGAATGTAAAAAAAAACGTATAAAACTCACTTGGACACTCATGGGAGACAATAACAACTTCAACAAATACAATCGTACTCTAATCATTGCCAGAGCGACGACACTTCTGCTTCGGAAAAATCTAACTTCTGAACAAAAGTATAGAAATTGATTTTTCTGCTTCGAGAAAGTTTTAGTTTTACTTCTTAGATCGGCGAGCAGAGAAATGAAATTGCGTAAAATCAAACGGATTTTTTCTTCGGGAGTATCGCGATGAGCTCTTAGCGGCCTTTAAAATTATTTATTAGAATATGTTTCGCGGTAACGGTTAACTTTGTGTTTTTGTCGTTAGTGATGATTAGTGGGATCATGCGCATTCGATCCCAGTTTGGGGAAGGGGAGGAGGCGGATTCTATTTCCGAGAAAAGGTTAAAAGTTGAAAGGGAGAAGCAAAGGACGGCTGGAGGATAAACAGTAGACATTCCGCGGGCGGTTGCCGACACTGCGAGTCAATATGTCATGATTGGATAATAATACTTAGTCAATGTCCTAAAGCTCAATAATAATAATAAAAAAAAGGATTAAAGGAAAAAGGAAAATTTATAAAAATTTGGAATCAATTATCCGATCAACAGAACCACCCTTCCAAACGCGGTAAATTATATACGGACGGCCCCTGAGGCGCCCCAAAAATGCCCGATAGCGACCCTATTCGGACAATTAGGAATGGGAATCGAATCGAGACACCTGTTGAGTGCACTTTGTAATGATCTTTCTTTTGTTGGCTAGCCGCCGGTGTTATGATTCGCGAAATGATTAGTGTGTTGATAATTATGATACTTGCAATAATAGTCAAGTACGTTGTTGATTACGTAGATAGAGCGATCATAATATGTCGGGGACGGCACCGATACCAAGCCAAATCGGCCATAATACTAACACCGATGCTTATATGTTGATCCGTACGCCGTTTCATTCCATTTAAAGTTGGGAAGAAGAGTAATTGGACTCGCTTTTTAAATATCTCTCCTTATTTAGAACCCTATTTAGTTGTCTAATTCTTGCTAAATCAAAAAATTAGATTCGATTGTCCAACTTTATTTATTTATTTATTATAATATATATATATATATATGCTCGTGTGGCTTAAAATCTAGGATCCCTCGAGGCCGATAACGTTGGCCCCAAGCACTTGACCTCAAATCTCGCACTACGAGCCCCGAACGTAAGTTGGGGCAGAGAGGATGGGGGGCCACGACAGCGAAGCGTGGCAACTCGGGCATGGTCTCGACCCTTGGCTTAGCAGGGTCGCCTCGGCGAGTGGCTGGTGACATTCAATGCAGCTCCACGCGACTCCCTTTGTGTCGTGATTTTTGATCGGTAATCCTATCGAGAGTGTGATTCATACTTCCCTACGACATGAAAAGACGTGAGTCTCGCTCGAATTTTTTAAGTGAGGGTCCGAGAGAACTACCTTGTGGGGGTCTCAGGGGGTAGTGCCCCTTGGACATAATAGGGATTTTACTATTTAATCCCATAAATTTTTATTAGTAGCTTGAGTTTGGGTTTATGAATGACCATTAGTGTGTGTGCGCGTATATATATATATATACTATTTTTATTTATAATTTAATGATGTAACAAGAAGTGTATAGTACTGATTATAGTGGAATCTTTTGTTGAAGATAACCCTGGTATAAGAGTGGATCATGATAAAATCTTGTATCTTAATTTCTCCTTATCATTTTACATTTTATTTTGACTTGATTGTGTGTCAAATCCCAATAAGTTTGTGGGTTTGGATCTGTCGATGTGTGTGTGTCCGAGAGAGAGAGAGAGTTGTGAGTGTGTCTTGTTAGAAGGGTGAGGACTGAGGGGAAAAAAAAAAGAAAAAAGAAAAAGGGAATGAAAGGCAATAAAAAGGGTTAAGAGTATTTTTGTCATTCAATGGTCCAAAAGGTAGTGTAGAGTCAAAATTAGGGATCGTAGCTTGTTTCTAACCCTTTCTAGAGGACTTGGTGCTAGCCGTCTCTTTCAAAAGCAACGATCACCCACCTTTGGCTCGTGTTTTCCGAGGATGCGGAGACTAAAACAACAAAGGTGTTTGACCCTTCATATCGAAGTACAATTATTGAGATGATTTTTGTTATATAATATGTTACAAACTATGACACTTCCTCAGGTAAAACAACGAAAAATAACAATGAAGACTAAATGAACAGAGGTGTTTGACTCCTCATCTCAAAGTATAATTGTTGATATGATTTTTGTTATATAATATGTTACACAACTACGACACTTCTTTAGGTAAACGATGGAAAAATAACAATGAAGAGATCATCGTAACACAGAAATTGTCAATTTCTCGGCTCGGCGTCCGCAAGAATTATCGCTTACGATTTTGATTTTATTTATATCTTTATATTCTTTTCCTCTTAATTGATAAATCAGCGCCTCTAGAAATTGCACCGTGCTTGTCCCCATGGCGTGTAATGACCTATCCGTCGTCAATTTCGCCACGTCAAGATAGCCATTTGGTCGAGTCCTATTGGTTAAACATTCTTACCGCTTTCACTTATGTATGTATCTAATCAGTTACTTCTAGAAGTAGAGACTTCTAATATTTGGGATGTCTCGACTCTTAGACCGTAATTGTTTAAATTATGGACCTCTCTTCAAAATTGACCTCCAGCGAATCTAAGCACTTCTACGCTCTTCGTCTGTTACCGGACGTTCGAGACTGCTTATAATATTGCCAACATCTAACCTTAAGGCCCCTTGAGTGATTAATAAGTGAACACTAGATTTATAAAGTCACCAATGCGGTTACTTAAGTATTTCTCGTGGAGGTTTCGCCTCGATGGAAACAGTTAGGTTGCTGCAAGTAGTATCGAAGCATGATCCATTCAAATAGACGCGTGAAGTGTGGATGTATTAGGTATATCCTCTATTGAAGCGTCGAAAGTGTCATGTCCAGCGAAGGTTTTGAGAATAATATGGCTTGGCGTCAACACTCCTAGTTCACAACATATTTTTATTGAGAGGACATGTTGAATTTGATCGAGTGCTTGAACAATTCAATTCGTCGGTCCAATACACGTGGGTCCCACTTCGGACTCGAGCAAGTCCTTAAAAGGCTCAAGCAGAGGCGGAGGAAGGAAGTCCCTCAGAATGGCGGAGGGAATCTCTCGTAAGATCTCTTCGTATTCCCTCTCTCCAGGGAAGAAAAAGATCCGGAGAGAACGTAGGGGTTTCTGGCGAGGGAGAAGGTAGACCCTTGGTCAACTTCAGTTGGCTAGCGCCTGGAGTCGCGGAGGGGAAGCTTCGGCTTCCGGCTAGGTGAGCACGTGCTTTGCGCAATGCCTTGTAACCGACTTGTCCATCTAATATCTCTGATTATAAGATGCCGCGCGAAACAGCCAGGTGATTAGAGATGGTATCGAAATATCATCCATTCAAATAGATGTGTGAAGTGTGGGTGAATCCTCTATCAAAGTGTCGTGGCTGTTATAAGAACAATATGGCAGGCATCAGCATCAACGTTGCTAGTCCTCTGCTCGTACCATATTTTTGTTAAAGACGACCTGTTCAATTTGATTGGGCAGCTCGAACGATTCAAATCGGCGGTCCAAAAATACAAGTGGGTCCCACCCCAATTTTTTTTTAAAAAAAAAAAAATTCCCGATCGCGATTCGGCGCATCATTCAAAAACCGATAAAATCTCCGGAGACGCCCCCTTGACAGTTTTGACCGCGCATCTCCCCGCGTGGCCGTACCGTGAAGCAGCGCGACAAATGTCCAAAATGAAGAAAATGAAAAAAGAAGAAGAAAAAAAACACCCACGCCCAATAAAAGCAAAAACCGTGCTGGATCGAAACGCTCTGGACTGGGGCCCACCGCAACGGAATAAAGAAAAAAAAAATTCACAAAATCCACCTCCAACAACCTACAACTCACAAAAGTCCAAAAAACGCTAAAAGACAAAAAAGCACCTCCCGCTTGACAACTCAGCACGCCTTTCATTTGTGAGCAGTTTTGGAATTTCACATCATCGGGATTTCCGTAAAATTTTTTTTTTTGGTGGAAATTCCGAATACCGGATCGAAAACGGAGACGAACTTCCCCGTGTATATATAAACCCCTCCAAATTCTCCCACCAAATCTCCAGAAAGGAAAGAAGAAGATTCTCCCCGTCCTTCCGACTTCCCCCGCGATTCTTCGTTTCCAGCATCATGCATCGCCAGACCGCGTCGGCGCAGGCGGCTCGGGCCCCCCCGGCTGAGTGGAGCCGCTACGAGGACAAGCTCTTCGAGCACGCGCTCGTGGCGGTCGCCGAGGACTCGCCCCAGCGGTGGCAGTTGATCGGCCACCGCTTGAACAGGCCTGCGTCCCAGGTGTTCGAGCACTACCAGAGGCTGGTGCAGGATATCGACGCGATCGAGTCGGGGCTAGTCGAGCCGCCGACCTACAGCGACGACCCGGCCAGCTGCCGCCAGATAGACTTCGAGGCGAAGCCCCCCCGGTTCAAAGAGGCGGCGGAGAAGAAGAAGGGCAATCCGTGGACGGAGAATGAACACAGGTTATTGAGAGATGCCTCTAGTTGTTGTATTGAATGAATTCTTTTCCTGTTATTTGCTGTAATGTTCTTTCTTTTTTCTTTGTTTTTTTAAAAAAAATGTTTTTGGGGGCTCTGAATTGCTTTTCTGATTTGGGAGATTAGTTGCTGGAGTCATTCTTGAAGAATCCAATCTTTTCTGGTTTCTCGTTTCGTTTGCTGTGAAATCTTGGAAATAGGCTAAGTTTTTGGAAAGAGAGACTAATATGTTTTGCCTTGTTGTTGCTTCGAAAGTGGCATCTGTTCTTGACGCGCTTTTTTAGTCGCTAATGAATTGGGAGAATTTGGGGAAAAAAGGTTGAACCCTAGCTAATGAGTTTGGGGGTTCAGTAAATTATGGGTGCTTAGTTTTTCTTATGTGTTTTGTTTGAGTCTGGAAGTGAAGGCATTCACAATTCTTTTCTGTACAGAAGAAATTCAAGCCCTTACCTTTGCTATTTCTGATTGGAGTAAATAGATCTCGTTTGGTCTATTTCATCACTTGAAATCAAAAGTTTTGTTTCAACGCGCATATTTGATGGAAGATATCATGTTGATATCTGCGTATTTTTGGAAGAAACTGCATGAACTAAATACAAGCTCAATGGATCCTATGATCTTGTCAAAATTTTTGTTTTTTTGTTCCGGTTGCTTTTGCTAGAAACTGTTTCAATACCTGTAGATCTGCTTCATTTATCTGTTCCATGTCAGTATAAACAGAAAATCTTAAGATAGATTGTGTTGTATGAAAAAAGCGACAGCCGGGGAGCGTGCAATGTTGTTTTTGGGCAGGGCTGTTAAGTTTGGCTTAATTTAGTTCCACGCCCCTGGAGGTTCAGAAACTGAATTGAGCGGTGAAACGATCATGATCACAGGCGCCTTGGTGTCCTTGTGTAATTTTGAGCTCTGGTGCAAGGACACTGCCCGGTTTCACCACTAGGCTTAGAAATTTCTTTTTTCACCCGAGGTTTTTGTATAAGAAAGACAAATCTGTTGCAAATTGTCTCCCAGAAAATTGGCAATACTTAGAGCCGTGGCAATGTTAAAGAATGTTTCCATGTATTTGATCTTTGTCTTATAATAATATCTCTTGTTTGTTGCCCCGGCAGGTTGTTTTTGCTCGGACTGCAGACATATGGCAAGGGTGACTGGAGGAGCATCGCGAGGCACTTTGTCAAAACTAGAACACCGACTCAGGTGGCTAGCCATGCCCAAAAGTTCTATATGCGGCAGATGAGTATGGGGAAGAAAGAGCGGAAGAGAACCAGCATTCACGACATCACCACGGTCGATACCCCCCCAGTCCCGGCATCTGTTAATGAAAGTTTCAACCCTCCTCACCCGGGTAATGTTCAAGATGATCCAAGTTATGATTTTCCACAAGCCAGCAACTTTCAACAGATGCAACATCTTCAGCTGGCGCCTTTCATGAATCAACTGCCTGATCAAGGGGGAGGGTCGCTAGGATACGAAAACTTCAGCTATTTGTCGTGAAGTGCCAGGATGGAAGTTTTGTACAGAGATTAAAGCCAGTATAAAGTAGGAATTCATTATACATTTAGTGGAAAATGGGGTATATTTACTTTAGGTACTCACTCTTTCTTTATTTCAGTTCATGTTGAATCATGCTCTGAATCGCTTTTTGAAATGCAGTAAATTTACTGGGGAATCAAATCTATTTGGTAAATTATTAATTTTCCTCGTTCTTTCTTGTGGATGCTTTCTCTGTAATGTGGAATACTCGTATAGATCTCTGGTTTCTATATTCCCTTTCCTGAGCAATCCTATGTACGAAGCAAGGATGCTGTTGTGTTCTTAAATTCTGAGTCATCGACTTATTACAACTAGTTTTTATAGCAGGTTTATATATTTCAGTGTAATTGACTAAAATGTAAATAGGATGATATCAATAGGTTTCATTGCTAGTTTAAAGATAATTTGTACTCGTTCATCGTTTGATGGTTGACATATGTATTTGGAAATGATTACATAATCGAATACTATGCTTGTCATTATGTATAGATGATTGCTTACGCTGGCGGTGGATTCAATAAAATCATTCTTGATTAGACCTTGACCTCGGCCACGACAAACACTACGCCCTTGTACTCTTGCGCAAAAAATCCATGTAACCAGAGAAAACAGCGGACTCTGCATTCGATTATTACGTGCTTTTCGAGGCCTCTGTTTCGGGCTTTGGTTGCAAGTCCTGCCTTTGATCTTCTGAATGGTGGAGAGGTCAGTCGGGAACGACTTGGCTGAGATGCCATCATCAAGCCCTGCAGTGAACACAGAAGCAGGAGCAGACGGGGTCCCTGCATTTGCACTCCAGAATGTAGCCCTTCCGGAGGTTCTGTGTAAAGAGCTTCTTCGTTGTGTCGAACGTCGGTCAACCCCACCTCGAGGGCCCCGCCGACGATGTAGAGGAACTCAGCTGCTTTCGGGTACTGCAGTATCGCATACGAGACGCTCTGCCTGTTAAGGGCTGGGAACTCAGCCTCGTTTGCCTTCGTCACATTGAATATCGTGGGAGTTTGTCCTACCTAATGAGGCCTCTTGTGCAGGTGTCCGTGCAGAAGTTGCCGACGGCGGTGGTTAGAAATCCATGGTGATATCTGCTTCCCAGCGGTTGCGGCCGGTAATGTGGCCAAGATGAGGATCCCTGCACCGGGCGGTTCAAGCTCTTTAGAGTTGGAGAAGGCCATGGTTAGAAAACTTGTTCACGGAGTTTTAGGAAGTCAAAATGCTTCGACTGCTTATGCAGTTCCTGGGAATGGTTCAGTAGCGCGTAAATGAATCTCTCTTAATAGGATCGTCGGCGTGGTTGGAGATTACTTTTCTTCGACATGACAGAAACTCGTTCCTTCATCTCCAATCGCCAGCTAGTGGGGCAGTCTTTGTATCTAGTGTTGAAACAAACAATAAAGTGTTTTTACTGCATCCCACATAGGATGGAATGGAAAGTATGCGCGATTATTAAGCGCACTTAGCTCTTTGCATGGTCGCGGATAATATTTGGCACTAGTCCATAATATTTTCATTTTATTTCATTCTCGAAATAATAACAGTAAGCGAAACAGTGCGGCTGTTCAATTGGGTTGCAATTGATTTAATTTAATTTTTTGAATTTTATATTAATTTCTTATGATCAAGTTGTTTCAGACAATGAAGAGTTGCAAATTTTTTGACGCGAGAGTTTTTCGGACAATAAAGAGTCCGAATAAACTCTTTTTCGGACAATAAAAGTCGTGCCCAAATAAACTTGTTTCGAACCTGAAGAGTTATGTTCCTTTTTTCATTTATAAACTACAATTCTGTATGTTGTTCACTTCAACTTTCATAACTTTCAATTTCGTTTTTTTCCTCAAAATAGAATTAATTTTTTCAATTATTTTCCCTAAAAAATTATAGATCTACTATTCTCATTAAGCCTTTATTATATCATGGAGGATGTTTACTGGGAATTATTAGTAACTTGTGGGGCAAAAAAATACTTAAAAGAGAGTGTTATCGCGCACCTCGAAATCTGATTTGATTTCATTCTATTCCCGATAATATTTTTCTACATCTAGCGCATGGGATGATCGGATTAGTCAATTCACGTGCCTAATCATGACAACCGTGTCGGTCAGGCGAGCTTGGGGCATTTAGTCAATTCACGTGCCTAATCATGACAATTCTTCGCTATAATTTCATCCATGGTCACCCCCCTCTCCTCTTTCCTCCTCCTTTTTTCTATTTTAATTTTGCTGAATAATTTTATTATTTTTTTAAAATTCTCTTAACGTTATATGTCTATCAATAATCTTTTATCTTTTCGGCTCATGATTTCTTTCTCTTTTAAATGATTAAAACAAAACTCTATTTGAAAAAGCTCACTGCTTTTGTCTCTCTCCATATGCCAGAAGTTATAAAAGAAATCCAACATTCATTGAATTTGGTATATTTAGGTTTCATAATGATAAAATTCGATGCTTTTGCTAATTAACACTTGTTGGATTATGGGAGAAAAATAATATAGCTTTCATTTGATATGTGCCATCTCGAAATTTGTACTCTTCAATTTAATCAATTTCGATTGCCAACCTAACTAAATTTTAAGCTTTTTGGTCAGCGGGTTGGACCGACGTTATACGGGCCGGATCGGAGAAAGCCCAGATATGCCCTCGGACGGCCCAACCCGTATTATCTGAAACCCATACCCTGCTCTGCCGCTCGCTAAGGGTATCAAAGCTCTCTCTCGCCACTGAGCTCCGCCCCACCCTCGCCGGGGATTCTGTTGGTCTTGACTATGACCTCCTCACCCTCTCTCCCAATCTCCTCTCTCTGGAAACACTGTTGATGGCCGTGTTCCCTCTCTTCTTTTGACTCGCGCCTCGTCGACTGCAGCTACTGAAGGTTTCTTCCGTCTTTTAGACTCGACCGTCACTATCATCGGTGAAGCTCCAACTCTCTCTCTCTCTCTCTCTCTCTCTCTTTGCAACTCAAGCATATTCGATTCTTTCGGAGAAATGCAGTATTTTGAGCTGTTGAAGTAAGCCAACAGGTTGGTTAATTGGTGTGACAGCTCGCTTCGGGCGAGCCTGACCGAGACGATTGGATGTGTTATTTTTTTGTGTCCTGGGGGACGAGGTCGTTCGTCTCTGCCGGTTGAGTCCGATATTAAGCATTGTAGTTGACATAGAGGCATGAAATGGCAGATTTACCTTGAACTCGCATTGCTTTCTCTGCTCTGACATTGTATTTCATGTCAAACAAATTACACTGATTCGGAGACAGTCGACCTGCTCGAATGCACATAATTCGACTACTTCGAGGATGGATTAGTTGAGAGAGAGTGTTTCTGATCTCGGCAAGGGAAAAGAATAACTACTCTGGACTTGGATTTTCTTTTGGGTTGCTTGGAACGTTGAAACAAACGCCTGATTCATCTCTCTAATGTAGCTAGCTAGCTAGTTAGTTTCATGATGCCATATCCTTTGGGCAAATTTAGGATCTTTATGGAATGAATCATCTTCTATTTATTTTGCTCAATCCTGTATTTCTTTTGCAGTGCGAGAGATAGAATGCTTCATCTTCATCAGAGCATTGTGCTAAGTGGACACCGAATTACACATTCTGTGCTTCCGAGAGGAGCAACAGCAGTGACTGATACGACAGTGAGATTCTCGATGGAAAACCCGGGTTGTTGTAAGGAAAAGTTATTTGCTTCTCATTCCACGCATATCTCTTCCTCTCAAAGCTTAGCTTGCCTGGCATCATCGGAAGGTCATCAGCCTGCAACCAGGTTTGTTCGTCCCTGATACACCTGTTTTTTTTTTTTCCTTCTTTCTGCATCATGACATTTCTTAGTTTACTCCTTTGGTTGCAACATGGCTGATAGGAATATTGTTCGCCAAAAGTTCTCTCTTTCTTTGAGTTAGGAGGTACTCCTCTTCCTTTTTACCCCGCAGCTTAAAAGCAGAAGCATTTGAGAACCATTAGGAGAACAATTGGCATTGCTTTTTGTATCATGATACTGAAATAACTATCTCAGATACTGTTTTATTCAGTACAGTAGACTGGAAATTTATTGGAAAAGAAGGTCCCTTTATATTCTGGAAATCTCTTTCTACTCCATGAAGCTCTGTTCAATCTGCTTCTCTCCGAATTATTTGGAGAAGATGAATCACTTTCTAAGATTCTCTTCTTCATTTTCTAAATTCATAATCCTTCCCAAGTCTTTTCTCCCTGCTACGATTTGGATGTGGTTGTTCTTCAACAGGTTACTTAAAGTCTTTGTGTTCAATTTATGCACTGTGTTCAATTTAATTTTTTCTCCTTTCCATCCGTAAGATCTTATACGTGTCCATATGGAACTTGAATGTATGTTTTTGTATGGTTAAGGAAGGACGACTTACCCGTCCGTGGATTAAGTGAGAAGATAATTGGTGTGCTAGGAGGAGGGCAACTGGGGCGCATGCTATGTCAGGCAGCTTCTGAAATGGCCATTAAAGTCGCAATTTTAGACCCACTAGAAAGCTGTCCAGCAAGTGCAATTGCATATGATCATGTGGTTGGTAGCTTTGACGACAGTGCGACAGTGGAGGAGTTTGCAAAGAGGTTTTATTATGTACTAGTTATGGAATTGATTTAATGCTTTTACAAAAGAAGTGATTGATTGATTAAATTATTAGTCATATACTATCTTTGTTTGTGGTAGCAGATGTAGAATTTTGACGATTGAAATTGAGCATGTTGATGCTGCCACCTTGGAGAAGCTTGAGCAACATGGAGTGGATTGCCAACCTAAAGCCTCCACTATTCGAATTATCCAGGTTATTTTCCTTTTACAGTGATGCGGTGAATTTAATCTTCATGCAGGAGACTGCATTGTTTTGTATTTCTGCGAGTCTTTTATCTGTCAATTAAGATTCTGTCAGCTGTAGACTCAGCAGTCTTGGTGATCAACATGCAGATTATGGAGCTGCTAGGGTTCTTTAATGGACACTCTTATCTAGGAGAAATCACATAGCATATGTTTGAAAAATCTTGTGGCATCTCCACTGGAATTGGAGAAACTTATGATGTCTCTAGAGATGGATATATAAAGGAGCTATTAAAATGATATCGATGCATAGACAGCAACTGAGTAAAAAGTATGTCAATAAGCATGACAGAACCAACGTATTGTACTTCTTGAAAAACTTTTGAGGATGGCTTTACCTCATGTGCCATGTCAATACAACAAAAACCGAAAGAACTGTGGTCCCCCAGGTCTGAAATCACCGTGTAGGTTTTCTGGAGTGTGTTGTATTTCATTAGCTTAGGGGAAGGGAGAACATATATAACATCCCTCGGACTCTTGAGGTATAGGGACTTTTCCTACTGTAGGACCTATTGGAAATTGCGGTTTTGCTAAGACTTTTGTTGTTTAAGAATGAGGTAGGACGGACTATTTACTGGTTTTTCTGTTCTCCTCATCCATATGCATGTTACATCCAATTGCATGAGACATGCAATCGTGAAAAATTATATATATAAAAAAAAAATCTCTCTCTTAGGATTCCAATATTGATTCCAGCAAAAGCTGAGTCAAGTAGTGTAGGTGAATGATTGCATATGTGCATCGCTGTACACCAATGCTATGGACATTTGTATTGTTAAGATATGAGTTTTTGGTTTTAAATGTTGCTTCTTGTCAAACAAAAGAGTCCACTGACATATGCTGTATTATTGGGCTGGGTAACTTCTAGCTGCACTTTAAGTCGGTTCTGTGACATTCTACAAAGTTTTTGATGGGTTATGTCGTACTTGTTTGAATCACGGAGAAGATAAGTCTGGGTTTGCTTTAGTCTTTCTTTGGTTCATTGATTTCAATTGCTTGTTATTCATCCCTTCACAGGTGAGTAGAGATTTTTGTTGTACAACAATGAGTCTTTTTCAAGCGAGTTCCTTGTCATAAGAAGTTCCATTGACCATAGCAGGCTTTCAATTTCCTGACATTCCGTTGTGGTTTAAGTGGAAGTGCTTTTCCCTGACCCAGACTTGTGCTCTCTTCCAGGACAAATATCTCCAAAAAGCTCACTTTTCCAGACATGGCATTCCACTTCCAGAGTTCATGCAGGTTAGTCAATTTCCTTGATGTTTCTTGGACCTGCAATGTGCCGTGGACATTGGCATTCTAATTCCTTGTGTTGACTTGAGGACTGGCTGAGACAGATAGATGATCTTGAAGGTGCTAAGAGAGCTGGTGACCTATTTGGCTATCCACTGATGGTAAAGAGCAAACGACTAGCTTATGATGGGCGTGGAAATGCTGTTGCAAAAGCATCCGAGGAGCTTTCTTCTGCTGTGGCTGGTAATCATACACCATCTCTTTTATTACATCTTACTTTTGTGATTCTTAGAGTTCCTTCATTTTGGAGTTATTCTCCATTTCTTGCGTAGTTTTATGCAAAGATAGAAAGCATTTTTTGTTAGTTTGATAGTTTCAATTTCTTGGGACATTTGGTGACGTGACAAGATGAATGATTTTGTGAATTCCGTAAATTCCTTTTGTTTTTCTTGTCTTGTCACTGAGATAGTACCATTTGATATTTCAGACCGTAGTCTTGCATTCATCAGTCTGCATGTAGCTGGTTGAATTTTACTTTCGATCTTCATCTTCTGCAGCTCTTGGAGGCTTTGAGCGTGGACTCTATGTTGAAAAATGGGCACCTTTCGTAAAGGTGTGCATCTCATAAGTGTCATTAGCCTTAATTTTTGTTATAGCTTTTTTTATGGTGTATTCTCCACCACCTATCAACAATTATTCAATAGTCATCCACTATTCATGGATTGCCTAGACATTGCCAATTAAGGGGGTTTGTAGTGCGCTTACATAGAATTACTGTATTTATCACTAAGAAAAACAATGTTTATATTGTTCTTGTCATTGTGCACTTAAGTTATGTATGTGACAGCTCGCACTAGTTCTCTCCAGTATTTCTTATGTTCTTACTGGTGTGGTGGGATTATACTTTTGTAGGCAATGATGGCTACCACAACTTCCATGGGGGGAGAGAGAGAGAAAGGGGGGGGGGTTGTTTTATTACTTTGTTAAGTCATTACCAAAAGTCACTGTGTTATCTTGAATCTTATTTCAGGAGCTTGCTGTCATTGTAGCAAGAGGAAGAGACAATTCTGTCTTGTGCTATCCTGTGGTTGAGACTATACACAAGTAATTTTATTGTCTGTTACAGCTCGGGGTCATTTTTCTTTGATGTTTCATCATAATAGTAGCCCGTCTCCTTTGAGGCTGGATCACCTGAGCTACTGTGGGTATTATACAAGCTTTTGACAGCTTAACTCTTGGCAGAAACTATTTACGCATTTTACTACATTTCTTTCAATTTTAGGGAAAACATATGTCACATAGTTAAGGCGCCTGCAAGTATTCCGTGGAAGATCCGGAGACAAGCTACTGATATTGCATATAAAGCTGTTAGCTCCCTGGAAGGCGCTGGTGTTTTTGCCGTTGAATTGTTTCTTACTAGGGATGGTCAGGTGACTGGGTCATCAATAACTTGCTCCACTGTTTATTCTTATTGCAAATTGCCAAGTCTATCCTACTTACATGCTTTCACTTGGCTTCTAGGTCTTGTTAAATGAAGTGGCTCCTAGGCCCCACAATAGTGGCCATCACACAATTGAGTCTTGCTTCACTTCTCAGTATGAACAGCATTTGCGAGCTGTTATTGGTCTTCCACTTGGTGATCCGTCAATGAAAACTCCTGCTGCTATCATGTACAATATACTTGGTGAAGAAGAGGTTCACTTTTTAGCCTTTCTGATTTTTGAATTATTGCTTTGCCAAGTAGACTACTTGGCTTTCGTCTTTCTTTTGTTGCATGCATTAAATGCACTTGACTTAGCCTCCTATCCCAAACCGCCATACACTCGCTGCAGATACACACAAGAAGCATGACAAGCAAGTGCTTCTGTATTTTACTGCCGATTCACGTAAGAGGCACTTATCACTTGTAGCTTGGTTGTGGGGATTAGGGCTTACACAGTAGACTTTTCTAATTATAAACCTGTGGCTGTTTTTATCGTGTTGTGTAGCTATTATATATGAGGACTGCTTTTAGGAGGTCTCACTATTGCTCTAGATGCTAATAGTGAAAGGTTTGACAAAGTATTTATTGTGCTTAGGGAGAACGAGGCTTTCATTTGGCTCATCAGTTGATTGGAAGGGCATTGAGCATAAAAGGAGCTGCAATTCATTGGTATGATAAGCCAGGTCAGATGATATACCAAGAAAAAAATATTAATACAGCCCCAGGGCAACAGCCTTCCCTCCTACTCTCTCACTCTCTGCCAGTAATTAACTACACGTTCTTATTGGCGCTGCAGAAATGCGTAAGCAACGGAAAATGGGTCATATTACTATCGTTGGCTCCTCGATGGGCACTGTGGAGGCACAACTAAATGCTTTGCTAAGTGAAGAAGGCAGGGATTGTCAATCAGCAGGTTAGTTTTTTTTTTTTCTGTCCTTTTCATCCAGAAATAGCCCTTTTTTGGGTAGAACATGCTGAATTTCTTTCTCTCTTTTTTATATCTCTCTGAAATATTGTCTTCTAGCTGGTCCTTTCTTTCATGGAAAGTGATAGAAATACATGCAGAACCCCACTTACAAAAATATCTTAGAGGTATAGGGTATGCTTTCAAGTTGAGTAGTAACAGCATTTTGATAAAGGATAGTGTTCTTGGAGACGCAAGATCTTGCATTAAAACCATGAAAGTTTGCTTTTTTTACGGTTGCGAGTTGCATTCCTTTGTCTAATGCCCTAATGAAGCTAAGAAAGTAGACCTATCTCTATACAGATACCTGTGATTGCACTAACAACTGAGCTCCATATTACAGCATCTTTAGTAACTACTGCCTATTAGAAAAATTTTCAAAGCAAAAGGGATCACATTTGCACTGGTTATAAAATTGTTTGTGTGCTAAACGGAGCTATATGCCATTGCTTTGTCATGATTATTGACAATGTCATTAGCCAAATGCAGTACAACCACGTGTTGGGATTATAATGGGCTCGGACTCTGACCTTCCTGTGATGAAGGATGCAGCCAGGATACTAGACGCATTCGATGTGCCTTACGAGGTTAATTATGTTCTGATTATATGCTCAAGATTACATTATGTTCTGATTATATGCTCAAGATTACATCATTGAGCAACGAACTTGCGTGCCTAGCAACAAGTTGAACTTTGAATAAAAACTTTACAGGTGAGAATAGTTTCAGCACATCGAACCCCTGATGTGATGTTCAGATATGCTTCCTCTGCTCAGGAGAGGGGCATTCAGGTTATTATCGCCGGTGCTGGCGGTGCAGCTCATTTGCCAGGCTAGTTGTTTTATGTCCTGATTGCTGGAATGTTGTATGTATTGGTTGCTTTTTTACCGTGTAAGTAACTCTGCCTTCTGTGTCCAGGAATGGTGGCTTCCCTGACTCCATTACCGGTTATTGGTGTGCCTGTTCGTGCTTCTGTATTGGATGGTCTTGACTCACTTTTATCGATAGTGCAGGTACTTCTTTCTCTAATTTCAGTGAAATTGGTTCTCATCACTGTTGAAATCAGTTTTTGATGGGAGCTGTGGTCCTTGATTAGTTTAAGATCCACCTTTTATGCTGCAAAATGGTCGCTTGGAGAAGGTTTTATGTCCTCCCAGAGGACAGTGTCTTGTGACCCCGTCTACCAATAACGGAGCACAATTTTTTTTTTTTGGGCGGAGTACAATGAAAACATGGCTTTTTGCGCATCATGGGTTGTTTTGGTGGATAGGTGAAATGGTTCTCTTAGAGCACTGAAAATCTCTTAGCCTCATGCCTGTGTTTGTCATGCTTCATTGCAGATGCCAAGGGGTGTCCCTGTCGCTACCGTGGCAGTAAATAATGCCACAAATGCTGGTTTGCTAGCTGTCAGAATGTTGGGAGTTGGTGATCCAGACCTACTGGCTAGGTTGGTATTTCTGTGTCACTTAAGGATGTGTGGTTTGCGGCGATTGTAACAGAAAGGGATGCTACAATGTTGTCTTTAGCGGAACATCATCTGTGCTGATTTGATCTCCTATTTTTCGCTTGCTTGTGCAGAATGAGCCAGTACCAAGAAGATACGAAGGAAGATGTCCTGACAAAAGCAGAAAAATTGCAGAGAGAAGGTTGGGAATCCTATTTGAATTCTTGACGGTCTTGAAGGTCCATCAATTTTGGTAGTAATGATTGTTTTTGCTTTCTTGTACTTGGGACTTCTTATTCAGTCCCAAGGTACATTGTAGATCATTGTCATCTATAGGAAACTAAATAGTCAAATGAAATGCATGGTCATTCCCAATGTATCTTCTCCCCATAGAATTGATAATTTAAGTCGATGTAACATTAGATATCGTTATGAAACTCATGCTTGATGATGCTGACTGACATAAAGTGAGCCCCCAATCTGGGTTTCTGATCTGTCACCATTAGGCAATGCGCACCTTAAGGGTTTTCCAATTTGGGTCATTTAGTTTTTCACTAATCTTGCCAATTGTCACTCATTTCCTTATTTCTTTTTCGCACCTGAATCAAAAGAAGTTGGACTACTGGTGTTTAGTATTCTGCTCTTTATCCAATAAGTTTGACTCCACCAAATTTTAGATGTATGAAACAGGGAAAGCGTAGTGGCAACTTACTTTTTCATGGATGGTGTGTCCAACTTATTGTTGGAGGAAGCTCCTCTGAAACAGATTTACACTGCACAAATGGTGTAACCACATTGAATTTTATCCATATCTATCTTCCGCGTCTATAAATGTCGTTGTCGGGAACAATCATAGTCCATGTGATTTCTCTGTTCATGCATTTCACCTGCCACCTTTCAAGTTATGGTTGGGGGCATTTTGGTCCAAAATTAATGTTTTCTTTCTTACTTCTCTGTTCTTCTTTCTCCTTCCTGCATCCGATTCTCCACTTCATCTATTTCTTTCTTTTCTCTCCAAGGCAAAGATGGGTTGGGATGGACATTACGTCCCTTCGTGCTTCCAATGAAGAAAGGGGGAAAAAAAATTGAACACAGAGATCTGAAATTCGCCGAAAATTTAAAAAGTAAAGGAAATTTTTTTGTTTATTATATAGGACAGGATATTTGGGGAAAAAGGGAAAATTATGTAAAATTACGTCTGCCGCCTCCTCTCGAAGGGGGATCGCTTTTGCTCATGTGCACGCTCACAAACGAGTCTTTCGTTTCGCCTTCTTGGGCTCTCACCGCTTAAAGCATCGACAGCTAACTGGTGCTCCGATGCGTTCTCTTGCAGGTATAGTTGGTGAAGTTTTTCCTCTTTTTAGGAAAAAAAGAAAAGAAAAAGAAAATCGAGCAACTGGTGAAAGCAGGAAGAAGATGAATAGTGGAAAAAAAATTATGTGGACGAAAATGCCACCATCATGGTGGCATGTGAGATGCACATGCTTGGTCAGGCCCTTAAATGAGATTTATATTGTCAGTTGAAGCCCTTATTCGAGACAGAATCAATTTTAGACCCTCTTCTGGGAAAATAATCTCACTTGACGCCTCTAATTGAAAATTTTTTCCTATTTATTTGAGAGTATTCAAATTCTCCATTTATGGGTTGTGCACTCGCAATCCAAAGCAAATGCACACAAGGCCTGCATCGCTATTTACCTCTGTATTGAGCTGGTTTACGACAAGGCATCTGAAAGTTCCTGTTTAACAAACCACCGTTAACAACCTAACTTTAATTGTGATTTGTGTACGAGCAAGCCGAGGGTCTCCTCACACGCAAACTGCCTTCATTTGAATGCGAAGAAGCCAATTCCCGAGACAACCTTAAATGAAAAAGGCCGAGTTTGAGCTTGGCGGCATCGTGCACGCAAAAGTTTTAAGTCGGAGACTCTTCGAACCCGATGATAAAGCCTAGAAATTTATGAACAGATCTTCTCATCTAACGAGTCATGTATGTAGTCCACAGATGCAAACAGATTTGGAGAAAAGAGACCCATGGAGTTAAACGCCAGTCCTCTTAATTTTTAAGGGGGAGATTATTGGGATGACACTTTAGGAAGTTAAATACCAAAATGCATCAGTAGAGCGCTTCCCCTCTTACTGCAAAAGTGCATCATTAACCTGTCGATGAACTCTTTGTTTCGTACATGATGCAGGCAGATTGGGAAGAAGAAAGAAGGAACGGAGGTAACGACAGTATCGACACAGCTACTCCGATATGGTGCTCGGGGCGGAGGAGTTTGCAACATTGTAGAGGATAAAAAAAAAAAAAACTGAGTTGGTTTTACAATTTTTCACTGCCGACAAAGTTCGATCCCAATTACCTCATCCCACGAAATTTTACAATACGCGACGGATCTAACTTTGTTTGGTGATTCAATTTAGAAGGGAAATGGAAGGGAAAGCCCATGATTCATGATGCCAGGAATGAACCCTCACAACCTGTTGCCTAAAAGCCACTATATGCATAAATGGACCCAAAAAAAAAAAGGAAAAAAAATTTGGATTCACATTGGAGCAGAGAATCTCACGATAACGTGACGAACAAGTTTAAGCATCCCGGCAGCTTCTCTATCCTGCTCCGCCTTCTTCTTGTCGGCCTCATGCTTCCGCCTTTCCTTCCTCTCCCTCTCCATGTCCTTCACGAAGCAAAAGCACATCCAATCGCAGGAATCAGACAGGACACGACATATCCAGTGAAGATCGCTGCCAACATCCACATTAACAGCTTCTGAAAATAACATCGGTTTCGCAATTTTGCCGTACGAGGTAGTTTCACATCCTAGAAACATCAAAGGAGGCGACGAGCAGAACGAGGACGGAAACGATCGGCGTTAGAGGACCTCAGGAACGCATTTGGTTACCCCGAGATCGAGGATTCGAGGATGAAAAATCGAAGATCGCGGAAGCGAAATTTGAACAGACATAGTCAAGAGACCTGAATGCTCCCCTTCCCGCCACTGGAGGAATGAGTCGCTCCACGAGCCGATTCAGCCAGCCGGTTCCCGCTCCTTCTGCTTACTGCACATCTGATCGCCATGGTACCGCCGATCTTTAGAGTCAGACAGAGAATAACAACAGCGTGTTTTTATGGTGGCTCGATCAATTAGGATTGTGGAATTCGTATTTATAGAAGTGATCGCTTACCCTCATATCGCATTTGATCATTCGGATTTGGATTGACATGGGATAGCATGCGATGTGATTAGAAATCTTCTGAATATCCTTCGGATTTCAGAAAATCCCATGCATGTTTGTGCAATCCAAGATAGGACAAAAAAATATTTTAAAATATTTTCAAAATCTCACTTACCCAACGCATTCTCATGCGACATTCAATATCACCACTTGAGCTCCCTAACCAACATCTCAAATCCGTTCTTTTCAACTCCCTCCGGTTTGACCGAAAAGAAAAAAACCCCTCCGGTTCGTCTCCTTCACCGTCAGTTTCGATTAAACCAACCGTCATCTCCACTTCCAAACCATAGTCCTTGCCCGGCTAGTCAGCTTCAATGTATTAGAGGCGATTCAGACGACGACGAAGACGAGCCTCGGGTCGTTGAGGGCGTTGCCAAGCGACCGTTTGAGGTAGTGGCCATGAAATCTTGGTAGACGAGGTAGTCAATGTAAGCGTGGTTAATGCATGAATTGACTAACCGAGTTTACATCACAAGCTAAAATCGGACATGGTCATTGACACCTATTGTACTGCAACAACCATATGTAAATACAGTGTCGAAAAAGCGAGAAGTTCACCATCCTCAACGAGTAATGAAGTCTTCAAGGCCAAGGGAGTAGAAACAAACTTGACCTTTAACCACGTCAAACTTGTGTAAAATCCTATCTAAATAGTTGGCCTAAGGTAAAAGAGTGCCGTTGATGAGCATCAATGCCAAGGAAATAGCGAAGCGATCCTGGATTCTTCATATCAAATTTTTGTGAGAGTCGAATTTTCAAACACCTAATGAATGAGTGAAGTGATCCCATATTCTTTATATCAAATTCATGCGAGAGTCGAATTTTCAAATACCTAATAAACGGGTATCACCGTTGATAAAAGATATCGTTGACATATAGATGATTTCGAGAAGAAGCATAAACGGATAACAAATGATCAACCTTTCCCATAGCAAGCCGAAGATACTATAAAACCTATTGAAGCGTGAAATCATGCATATAGAGCATGTATTAAACCATAGATGGCTTTTCGTAGACTGCACAGATGATTCCAGAACTCATGATGAAATTTGGCGCATGTAAACTTTCTTACGACGGATGCTCTGTAAGAAAGAATTTTTAACATCAAATCGACGTATGACCCATCCTGAACAAATCGCAATGGAAAAGAGTAACTCAAATTATAATGGGCCTAACAATATGGCTAAAGGTCTTGTTATAGGCTAGTCAAGCCCGTTGCTTAAATCCCTAAGCAGTAAAGTGTGCTTTTAAAGCGTTCAATAGCTTTATCAAATTCTTTTTTTGTGTTAAAAACTTAATTACATTCAGCTAAATTCTCGGAAGGATGGGGCGATACAAGATCCCGCGTATGGTTAGTGACTAAAGCATTAAAGATATTTCCCGCGGGCACTTACCAATGTGGATTAAGAATGACTTTGGAGTAGCAAGTAGGCGTCACTTCGTGAGAAGAGCAAGAAGGACCAAGAACTTATCTAGGCTTAGAAATTTCAAATCCGGCGCAAGTCAGGCAAGTGAAAAGAGAAGAAATGGAAGTGGAGAAACTGGACAGAGCGATAGAGAGGATTTTCGAGTCTGTCGAGAGAGGAAACGGGTCGGGGGTAGACGAGTCAGATTGGGACACAGTAACTTAGGTCGGAAGGAGTGGCGACGGAGGAGGAGGAGAAATGGAAGTAGGTTGAACGAGACAAGAGGACTAGAGAGGTGAACTAGAAGGTTGAGCTAGTGAAGATGACGGCAACGTATGCCAATTCTCGTTCATTTTCTTTTCCTCTTTCGCACCTGAATCAGAAGACATCTATACTTATGGTTCAATATCCTGCTCTTTGTGCAATAACTCCGACCCTATCAAATTTTAGACATACAACATAGGAAAGCATAGCAGGAGAATTGGCTTCTTCGAATTTAACGGAAGGCAGCGTGCTGCTGACCCTTGGCCCGCTCGTACACAAAATTACAGAAATCAGAAAGAGAGGTTTCCTAAGCAGAAAAATCCAGATACAGCATTATAAACCAGCTAAACACCAACAGGAAAACGAGGATGCAGACTTTCTATAGACATGAAGAAGATTCCATGTTGCTGGGCCACTCGTGCAACCAAACCGTAAATCTGTAACAGAACAACTTCCTCCACTTACAAGTAAGCTGGAGAGATCATGCATGAAAAGTTGGCTTGGAGACACTATGAATGAAAAAGTAAGCTTGGGCGTGGCAGCATCATACATGTGTGACTAAGGTGGAGACACCTCGAAGCTGCAACAACATGAATTACTTGACTTCATTCAAAAGTGAGATCTCTAATCCTTCTTCCCTATTTTTTTTAACAGCCACATGGTTAAGGTTATTAACAGTAATGCTTAACATTGAAAGCAGATTTTCTCATGTATTAAGTCATGTAATCCAGAGATGCAACAGATAGAAGGAAAAACTACAAAAGGACCCATCAAGTTAAATGCCAAAGTCTTAAATGTTAAAGGAAGATTGTTGGACGGCAATTTTGGAAGTTCAATACAAAATGCATGAGTGGAGGTTCCCCACTTAATGCATGATAGAGTAATTTACATAGTGATGAACTCTCACCCAGAGTCAACACATTTATTATCCAAGATGACTTCAGACATGTCCACGTTCTTAGTGCTTCACTACTGCTGCTCTCCAGGTTTCTGCAATGAAAGAAAAAGAGATGACTAAGAATAGAAAATGACTATGATGTTTCATACGTGATGCAGGCAGTTGGGGTAAAAAGGGAATGGAGGTAATGACAAAGGTGGAGGGGATGGCAACCAAAGAACAAGGATGTTCAACTCCTGTGATTATCTTACACACTCACAGTAGCAGTAGTACCAATAGTAGCAACGCAGCTACTCCTATATGGTCATCAGGTGGAGACATTTGCAATGTCACAAAGGATAAAAGAGGGGTTGATTTCCATTTTTGTTGTTTCATTGGAGGAATAGCATCAGTTTTTCCATTATACTGTTTTGTAATGAGAAAGCATGTACATTGCACTTATGTCAAGGAAGAAGTAGGATCCTTTCCAAGTCAGATACCTAGGAGGAGAAAGAAAGATCTGTCTACAGCTTATTTAGGAATAGTTTACATATCATAATTATCTAATACCACTGAATAAATAATGAGAGACACTTAATCCTAATAGTTCTTGGCTTAGTCTCTCAACTACTTCTCACTCTTGTAACCATGCTTTCGATCCTACCTGTCAAAAGACAAAGTACAAAATTCAAACGTACAGGCGAGACCAGCATACAGCATACTACTAATAGGGATGCCCCAGTGCAACTTGCTGTTCTGGGTTCAGTCTAGATTAAACCAGCTATGTGTCTGTGCACACCCATACATGATTCCAGGAATGAAAGCACCAGATGAATGGACATAGAACATAGTGTTTCTTCCAAAGAAAATCCTAGGGGCACTATTGTTCTCAGACGTTAATTTCATTCATAAGGGCACATTAATGGGCAGTCACCTCTAGCAATTGATTCATTCTTGTAGCCGTACATGCCAATTAGAGCAAGCAAATAACACTAGATTTTGGCATTTTGCAGATGAGCTATTCAATCTAACTCAGGCAACCTAAATTCCTTCCAGTACCTAAAAATTTTGCTACAGCTATTCACTCAACAAACACTGTAGCTATCTTCGGGACTGCCCTAAAAAGAGACTAGAGAAAGGCGCTTGGTGTCATCAGGAGTGGAAAAGGAAATGAAGCGCCAAAGTATAACTTTGTTTGGTATATTCAAGTTAGGAGGGAAATGGATGGAAACACATATCCATGATGCCTACTCTGAACTCACACAACCCATTGCTCCAAGCCACTCAATGCATAAATGCATAAAACAAACAAAATAAATTGGATACACGATGGAGCAGAGAATCTCGTGAAAAGGTGACAACCAAGCTAACCTTCTCGCTGGCTTCTTTTTCCTTCTCCGCCTTCTCTTTCTCGGCCTTACGCTTCAGCTTCTCCAGCTTCTCCCTCTCCATTTTCTTCACAAAGTCAAAAGCACATTCAATAGCAACAATCAGACAGGACATGTCCGTAACAAGATCCACATAGCTTCTAACAACCCCACAGGTTCCACATATTGCTGTCCGAGGTAGTTTCACACACTAGCAACATCAAAGGAGGCAACAAGAAGAACGAGGACCTAAAAGATCGCTGGTACGAATTTCAGAAACGCACTCGCTCTCGGATTGCCTGGAGATCGAGGCAACGAAAATGAAAAATCGAAGATCAAACAAAAACATAATCGAGACCTGAATGTAGACGTTCTCGGCGGCGCGTTCCTCTTCGCTGAGGATCTTCCCCCCGCCGCTGAAGAAACGAGTCGCTCCACGAGCTGATTCGGCGAGCCGGTTCACGCTTGCTCTTCGCACCGCAGATCTCATCGCCATTTCTGTCTTCCTCTCCGACGACTGTGCACGACTGATTCCCTCGTTCGATTTCGACGAACCTGACGAGCAAGTGGTGAATCAGTGTAGAAGGCGACGGTCGCGTGACCAGCAAAACAAGGAAACTCGGTTCGGTTGGAGCCTTTTGGGTGTTGGGCCGGGTTCTTACTCCGGTCCGGTCCACGGATTCTCTCTTTTGCTGATTTTATTTTATTATCGTTTGATTTTGGGGATATATATATATATATATATGTATGCACATACATACACACACAAGTGATCCTTGAACTACGATTCAATATGCAAAAAGTTTCATAAAAAATTAATTTATTCAATATGATTCATAAATTTTAACTCAATATACAATATTGTCCTTAAAATTTTAATTTATTCAACGTGATTCTTTAACTTTTGGTAAATTTCACATTAATTTTAAACTATATAAAAATATGTAATGTTATCTCTAAAATTTTAAATTACTACAACATTGGTTATCTTCATATAAGCTAGGTACTAGTTTGGATATACACCAAAAATTTATAAAATATGTTGAATTAATTGAAAATTTGGAGATCGCATTGCACATTAAACCTAACTGCAGAGATTATATTAAATAAATTCATAGTTTGATAATCACATTAAATATCGAGCCAAAGTTTAACAGCCATTTATGTTGCTATTCTTTATGAAAATTTTAAATAAAAGTTTGAAGTGAATTTTGTTTCAAAGAACCATTTACATCGTTTATTTATTTTGTCTCTGTTGAGGTCGGTGAGAGCTCGACGACATCGTCCACATGTGGGGAGGATTTGGGCAAGGTCAACAGCTACCAATGAGTACTTATCGACTCTCGCTTGTGGCTATCACCGGCCCCAACAAAAGGAAAAAAAGAAAGAAAGAAATAGCAAGAATGAAAAGAAAAAAATTTAGAAAATATAAAATGACAAAAATATCTCTAGTGGAGCCTTCTTTAATATAATATTTATTTTAAATTTTTATTTGAAAAAATAAGGTACTTAGTGAACTTATTCCTTCTGATTTTGCACCATCGTCTTCTCTGTTATGCCCATCGTTTTATCTAGACGAAGGAGACGGAACGAAAAGCCCGAGCTAAGACAGGAGTTACTCGGCGAGGCAGAGGCCAATCGAGTTCTGAGTTCCGACTTCTTCAGAGCTCGTCTACGATAAGCGGCGAAGAACCCGATCGCATCCCATCTTCATCGACTCGGAGGACCTCCTTTGAATCATGTATCATCCCACCAGAGGCGGCGTTCGCGGTGGCCGAGATCGTAAGCTCTCTCTCTCTCTCTCTCTATGTATCTTCTTTTCAGCTTTTGAGCATTTCTATTCTCTTTGCGTGGTTCAGAATAGAGGTGCTCAAAAATTGAATCGGTTAATTTATGAGATGATGAATGCTACAATTTCCATGGGGGTGAAAATCTGTCTCAACTGCGTGCTTGCTTTTGGCTGCCCGCGGTGACCTAGCCATAGAATTATTGGTTTTCGATTCGTTTTGGTTCTGGCTTGCCGGATGCGAATGTGATGGCCTGTGATTCATACAAACCCTAATTGTTTGAATCGATACTCCTTGCTTTTTGGCTGATTATGTAGACGCTCGCGCCAATTGATGGTATAACTAGTTGCAAATTCGGTCACTACACTCTTGTCACCCTTTACGGCGAGAATTTTGTGCAGAATGAGCTTGTTTGTCTTTTAAGACAATGATTTCGATGCTTCTTTTTAAAGATGTGCTTTTTGTGCATGATCTGCAGAATTCAGCTGGGAAGACGTTAAGGCCGACAAACATCGAGAGAACTATATTGGTCACAGTTTAAAGGCACCTGTGGGGAGATGGCAGAAAGGTAAGTCAATGTGGTGTTTTGGTGGTTTCACTCGATTTCTTCCCCTTTGGTAGCCCTTCCGAACCAAATAGAAGAGCGTTTAGCGTCAGGTCAACTTAGGATTACATAACCAGAGAAATTGATATTTTGGCTTCTTTTCTATTTGGAAAAAATGCGCGTGATGATAGCCATCAGCAAGTAATTTGCAGTCGAGAGTAACAAAAAGAGGATGCAATTTTCACATGCTGATTGTTTCATTATTTCTGAATGCGTGTCGTCTCATTTTTCAATGCAATACTGGAGTAACTAGTTTGGTCTGTGTAGACATCCATTCAGAAGTTCTTTTCCCATTGTATTGGACACTATCGTGAGGGATGCCTCAATTGGCTATGTTAGTTTTTGTTTGTGCTCTCAGACATTTTTGTAGCGAAAACCTATACATAGTGAAGAACATGGCATGCTGTTCAGTAAATAAGATGTGCTTTTATCTGGTCGAATCCCGTCTGGTCAAGCAAGTTTCTATTAACTCAGTCTATGCTTCTCCTTTCGCTTAGTCCTTCCTTTGATATACTCATTTTTCAAAAGCTATGTGCTTTTATCTGGTCGAATCCTGTCTGGTCAAGCAAGTTTCTATTAAGACTCAGTCTATGCTTCTCCTTCCGCTTAGTCCTTCCGTTCATATACTCATTTTTCAAAAGCTTCGGCCTACATACGGATAGCATCAAAGAATTTAACTGTTGAAGTGATGCTATGCTAAGAGGATTTTCTTTGGGTTGGTTTAAGTTAAGCTGTCTTTAATAACACTGACTTTCATTTTACTAATTCAATCAGGGAAGGACCTGCACTGGTATGCCAGGGATAAAAAATCAGAGGCAGCAGATATGGAGGCTGCTAGGGAAGAGATAAAAAGAATCAAAGAACAAGAGGAGCAGGCAATGAGGGAGGCGCTTGGATTAGCTCCTAAGCGTGCTAACAAGAACCTAGGCAGCCGACTTGATAAGCAGGAGCTGAAAGAACTGGTGAAGCGAGGCTCGACTGCAGAGGATTTGGGGGGAGGTCATGCTGAAGCAGCACGTGTGGATGGTCTGGGTTTCTCTAGGTATGTTTAATGAATTAAACAATCATGATTTTTTCTTTATAATTGCATATGATACCCATAGAAACTGGCAAAGATCAAAATTCATAGCAGTGGTGATCCTCATCATGCTCAGCGAGGGAGGGAGGGAGGGGGGGAAGGAACGACATTCCTGAATCGTGCTGGTCCCAATCCAACCCCTCTTTCCCCATAAAAGCAAAGAGTTGCTGAACTGGAGGGAATGACATTCCGGAATCGTGCTGGTCCCAATCCCACCCCTCTTTCCCCATGAAAGAAAAAAGTTGCTAAACTGAGGCCTGAGCAAACTTTTTCATTGGCTAAACTAAGGCCTGAGCAAACTTCTTCATTGGCTAAACTGAGGCCTGAGCAAACTTTTTCACTTAGTTTTCAAGAATCCTTCTCTTCCTAATCTTCCTTCTAAAATCATGGATGATTTGGCATTAAAATTATCTTTTCAATTGATGCTCTGAGATTTTGGCAAACTATAATGATCAAAGATGTGATTGGAGTTTGGACCTGATTTCTGCTTTTGCCCATAGAAAGGATGTTGCAGCCTGAATCCAGATAGCACAGATTTTTTCCCCAAGGAATCCAAACAACATGAGATAGCTTTTATTTTGGTGGAACTTTTGTAATTTTGTGTGATGTCGTTTTTTGCCTGTTATGAAGAGGCAAAACTCGAGCTAATGTTTCTACTTATTCTGTGAAGTTGGTTGTTACCATCATGTAAATATGTTCATCACAATCTTTTTCTCTATTTGTATTTTAATTGGTTAACCCTAGTTCTATCGGTGTGTCCATCTGCAGACTGCCTCGTCCCTGGGAAGAATCAGGTTCTGTTCAACCCAGTCAACCGGAAGTGTCAGCTGGCATAGAGAAGGTTGTCACGCCTGCTCCTGGCTCATCAGCAAGGAAGGCAGATTCCAGCGAGGAGTCTGAGGACGAACGTAGCAGGAAGAAGAGGAGGCGGGAGGAGAAGAAGCGTGATAAGCATGAGAAGCGCGAGAAAAGACATGCTCGTGAGTCTGAAGACAAGAAGCACCGTAAGCACAAGGGGAAGAACAGACATGATTCAGAGTCAGACTAAGTCTCTCTTTGCCTATTGTCGTCGCAATGACAACAGATTCTACTCCTTGTTTTCGTAAGGCACTGTAAAAGTTGTACCTTTGTTGGAGACTACTATTGATTGGTGTAGCAAGCGGATGGAGGAGAAGAATACTGACCCTATATTTATTCTCACAATCATGAAATTTTTCGAGGATTGGAGGGGGATTGAGGCCTGGTAGTCGCATGGTTCTGAGATGCGATTCAGATGCGCCAACCCATCTTAACCAGTCCCCTGCACTTCGGCCTCGGTGTCAGGATTTGCTGCTTCGTGCATGGTCATCAGTTTCCTTCGTGGGGTGCGCATGTACCTTGGGGTAGTTCGATGTAATACTTCTTCTCTACCCTGGTAAGTTTCATGCAAGGCCTTTCGTTCCGGGGTGCCGTTTACCTTTCGTCCCTGGGTACTGCTTTGTGTCTGAGACGTTCGATGCTCATTTACTATTTCGGAGGAACGGAAGTGTGTCTTAGGTGTGAAACTGTACTGTCAGTAAGCTTCCATAACAATTATGTCTCATAATCCCGTTTGGGAAGAAATCTGATGCTCTAAGTGTGGTCGGAAAACATTTCCCTTTCTAACCTATGTGTCGTTGCTTGGACCCTCCATTAAATCTTTCTTTGCTCAAAGATTTCTTTCACCAAGAGTTGCATTGTTACCTTTGACAACATGAAAGAGAGTCGAGGAACCCCCCTAAAGCAGCGCCTAAGCCGAAAGACGGACGGACGAAAAGACGAATTCGTCACCCTAGAGCAGCTTTTTCCTATCTTGGGTTGAGAAAGAAAGGGCGTGGCTATGGTCCGGCGCACCATCGCTCGATCGAAAAGTAAATATTTTTTGTTGCTGTGATTTGTTACGTTTCAATATAAAAATAAAGTTCGATAAAAAAAAAAAAAATAAATAAAGGATTATAAGTTTATAAAACTATCCGATAAAGAAAAAGAAATAAACAGTGATTTGATGTCTACATTATTGCAATCATTGACCATGCAAGTCGCCTTCACGGCGAGACAGGACCCTCCGTGACGTTTATATTTGTGACATAATTCTATTTTTCTTTTGGTTCCTTCACCTTTACGTTTTACTCTTAAACATTAAAACAGGCATAAGATTTCTTTGCCACCATAACCGTTTTTGACGGATGGCGAAAATAATAATATGTTGTTGTAATTCACAAATTTTTAAAAGAGCAAATTGTATTATAATTTTAATTATTTTTATGATCCAAAATAGATGGTTAACACAACAATGATCTAAAAAATGTTATATAATTAATTCTCAATACGAAAAATCTTTAAAGATAAATAAAGATCGGCATTAAAATCAGTCTAAATAACTTTATTTGTCTATAAATTTTAGATGTGTTGGTAGCACTTCAGGATGCTATGAAGCATAATCAAATTTTATTAATATATCGATCATGGTTGGGTCATAATTTTTTTCGTCATTTTAAAATGTTTAAGGATCATAACTATTCTTTTTTCTTGAAAAAATTTCAAAAAGGAGTTCAAAATCTTCTCATTTTTTCAAATAAAGAATTTAAGTGAATTTTGTTTCAAAAAAGAATTTGAAGCGACATCGTATGTTTTAAAGAAGGGTATGAAATAGTCATAAAATTTAAATAATATTCACTTCATATTTTTATTTGAAAAATAAGAGTGTTTTATATTTTTATTTAAAATAAAATTTATTTAGGGTCATTATTTGAAGGAATGGGAGGATTTTGAGCTTATTTTTTGGATTTTTTTTTTCCGAGGAGAGCTTTTTGTCTTTGTTATTTGTGCACGGAACCTCTATCTAACCCCGCTACTCCATCGAAAAGCAAGTCGCTTTCTTTGCTCTTACTTGCGCCAATCACTCGTATTCAATCGGTGAAGCAATCCGATCCGGATCTTCGACGAATTCGTGCCGTCACTGCGATCATCGGTGGGCTGTGGTGGTCGCGGCGGTGGTCGGTCGTGGTGGGTCGTGGTCGTCGTCGCAGGGGTAGAGGCTTCCTCGATTTCGCGAGCGCGGTGAGAGAGAAGAAGAAGAAGTAGAACGAGATGGTGTCGGCGAACAGGGAAATGGTGGTCTATTGCTTCGACAATCTCGTCGCTCATTACAACAGGGAGGAAGCTCCTCCTCCTGCCTTCGATGCTGGACAACAGTCTCTCTCTCTCTCTCTCTCTCTCTCTCTCTCTCTCTCTCTCTCTCTCTATGTTTGTGTAGTTGGTGCTTAAAGGTTGAAACTTTAATCGGAACATGCTGAGCTCGCAAAAATTTGTACCTTTTGGTGTTGCATGAGATGTGATGGGCGAATTACGAAAATTAGCAGAAAGGTTTTTCAGTGCTAGTTCGATAGCTGTCGTCTGATTTTTTCCTTTTCCGCCTTTTTAAGCGGGAAATTGTGACTGTCTTAGTTTTGTTGAGCATCCTTTTCCTTTTTGTGCTTTTCCAACAGAAATTTAGTTTGCTAAGGCTACATTGCTCTGATTAGTTTTTATCTTTTTGTGTTTTTGGAGTGATCAAGATAACTTTCTCAAGGACGCCCCTGCATGCATGCGCATATCATCAGTGCATTTACTTTTCCTCTAATTTTTATGTGATATGAATGCCATCTTATACTCTCTGGACATAGTAGTAGTTTTGGTGCTTTTGTGCGAGTTAATTCCAAAAGAAGTTAAGAACATGAAAGCATGACATGGCGTTGTTCTTTTCACAAACCCCCCCTCACCAACACCAACCCTCCCCCCCCCCCCCCCCCCCCCCCCCCCCCCCCCCCCGGGGCCCCCAGCGTCTTAGAGACAAGGAACCTGCAAAGCATCAGCCTTTACATGGTTCTTGGTTCTTGGGTGAATTTACTTGTGGTGGCTTATCACATTTTATCATGAAAGGAAATACTTCCCTTTTAGCTCGTCCTCATGGTGCCTTGGGAGAAAAAGAAAAATGAAGCATGGTGCGCTAGATATGGCCCTCAGGGATGACGTGACTTTTGTAAATGGCATTGGACAAGAAGTATGGGCGGTCTTAGCATTATTTGTCCTGATCTTTAGTATTATGCATTTGTCTGTGTAGGGAAGGTGCTTTTGTCACTCAATCTTGACAACTTTCTAGCAAAAGTTTAGTGTGGTCTTCTTCTTAGAGCGTATATTTTCTTTAGCCAGTTTGAGTGTTATAATTGTTCTCATCATAAATACAGCCCATTATTTGTGACTTGGAAGAAAGTGGTCAATGGCAGCGAGCCTCGTCTTCGTGGATGTATTGGAACTCTGGAAGCTCGTTGCTTGATCAATGGTTTTAAGGATTATGCCTTAACCAGGTACACTGACTGTCCATCTTTGTAATTGCAACATTTCTTTTCGTTAATTATATTTTGATAGCTGGAATCGCTTGTCCCTTTCATGCCCGTACAAAGGTGCTCAAATGTGATGACTGCTAGCTGACCTTATTGGTATTATCTACAGGCACATCTGAGCGCTATGTAGTTTTTTGTGACTTATGGAATGTGTCTCTCTTTGGTCTAGGCAGTGGGGACTTCTGTCGTGGATAACTCTATATATTTATCCCTTTTATGTAGAGGACTGGTAGGTTTAAGTAACTTTTGGTTACATTGGACTTATCATTTCATTTTTCCATCAGAATTCATCAATGTAAGTTCTGCTCAAGGATTCATGTGAGAGCAGATCATGTTATTTGATGAATCCATTGAAACTGCTGGGTTGATGGATGAAAATCGTTCTTGATCAACTTGCTAAAGTTTAATTTGGCAGCTTTACTCCAAAGGGTAGTTTTGATGTTGATAGACTCAAATTGATGAGGCTCCTGCCCATTTGGCTTTTGGTGCGCGTGTAGGTTAGGTAGTTAAATTCCAACTTGGCTGACTTGCTGTGACGATGCTTCTACTACCCTGATAGATCATAGGACTTGGTAGGATCCAAATTCTTTTTGTGTCTGTCACATATAATCTTACACCATAACAATTATCATTTTTCTTGATCTATGTCACTGGCGATCTTGTTATGGTGTTATTTCTAGAGTGCGATTGTTTAGGTTTTTGTTGTTTTTCACTTACTGAGTGGAGAGGAGGCTGAGCCGGGCAGCAAGTTACCAATAGAGGCTTTAATTCTTATGTGGTCCCAGTCGGTGCCGTATGCTGAACTAATCTAGAAGAAATTTTCTTTTTTCCCCAGTTCATGTCTAGTTTTTACTAGGGTATCTGTGCAGTTGAATGCCTTCCCCTTTTAAAAAGATGTGGCCAACCAAGTGTCATTTTCTTTGATTTAGGTTCATCTTAGATCTGTAAGAATTCGCTTGTATCATATAAAAAAATCCCGTGATTCTCTCTTCTTCCTTTTTTTTTTTTTTGCAGTGCTTTAAGGGACCGAAGGTTTCCTCCCATACAGGCCAAAGAATTGCCTTTTCTCGAATGTACTGTTTCCATCCTCACTGATTATGAAAATGGTAACAACTATCTTGATTGGGAGGTAAGTAGATATCATCTATTGTAAATAGAAATAGGTTTTGAGGGACTTTATATATTTTTCTATTTGTAATTACTAGTCATAATTGGCATACTTGCTGACCGTTGTATGAAGAAGTGATTAATTGTTTCTGATTTTTGGTAATTCCAGGGGAGTCGTTCTTCTTTCATGAAGTCTTTTACTGGCGTGTGTTGATTAGCACGTTAAAAACTATTAAATATATCCACAAACAAAAAAATGACAGATGCCTTGTCTTTCTCTGTCAGCTTCAGAGTGTTAAGTAGTTCTTGCTTTCGTTGAATCAGCAGATGGTGTCTCTCTCCCTGGGTTATTTGAAACGGTCTTTCGAGTCTTTGACTGTGTATCTTTATTTTGATTACCACACAAAATGACCATAAATAAAGATTTTTTTTTTAAGTGAG
Source organism: Psidium guajava (assembly GCA_016432845.1). Classification (NCBI taxonomy): domain Eukaryota; kingdom Viridiplantae; phylum Streptophyta; class Magnoliopsida; order Myrtales; family Myrtaceae; genus Psidium; species Psidium guajava. The sequence continues at coordinate 2,565,697 of CM028234.1, read as the reverse complement.
CTTGCAAAGAGGGTACAATGCAGGATTATTCTCTCTCCCAGTGCATATTGATGCGTAGATGTCTCTGAACAGCCAAAAATATTGCAAGATAGTTCGGAGAATTCTCTCTCTGTGTGTAATAGATATTAGTATATTCATTTTATGAAGTTCTTCAGTTCTTTTGCAGGTAGGAAAGCATGGTATAATTATTGAATTCACTGATCCTGAATATAATACACGCCGAAGTGCTACCTATTTACCTGAGGTGGCTGCCAATGAAGGTAATCACTCATCCCTTCTAGATTTACTGTCCCACAGACAAAATAAGGGCTTTGATATATCCAGCCAGTTGATAAGTAGGGGAACTTCAGATACTTTACATTGTTTTTTAGATTGAATAAGATGAACGGACATTCTTTTTGGAGTTGTCTGCTGCTAATTTTTTCAGTTGTACAATAAAAGTACATAATAAACCCCAAACCCAATCTAATTGGCCGATTGCCATGTCTATACTGATTTGAATATCGGTGATCAGATGTCATGCACTAGTATATGATTGCTGTTATTTTCGGTATAAAACTGGTTAGAGTTTTAGTATTGGATAAGCTACGTGGAGGTGGATGCCAGAGTCCTTCTGTGAAAATGAGAACTTTCATTGATATGACAAGGTGTAACAAATGTTAAGCCTTGTGAATTCAGTCTTTCTTCTCCTTGTGTTTATGTTTCTATATCAGTAATGTTTGCTTTTGACTTACACTTCACAGGTTATCCTAATCCCACTTTGGTGGGAGAGATGACCCAAGGTTCTTAAATGGAACCTGTTTTCGGTCATCTTAATGGACTAAACGCTCATTGTTTGGCAATTCTGCACCTGTAACTATTTTTGCACGGTTCAATACAAAAATCTGAGGATTCATTCTCATAATCCCTCATTTGTTTTCGAGCAGAAGTAAAGTATCATTTGATAAACTGATAGTTGCTTTAAGATATTTCACTTCACGATATGACGACAATGAAACTCATTCTTTTATTTGTCCGAGTTTACATGAAGCTTGATAATCAGAAGATTTTGAATCTGTCATCTTACTATCTCATTTCTGCCATTCTCTTCTGCTGATTTTTTTTTTTTGGGCCTTTTAAACTTTTCTGCTAGGTTTTTTCTTCGAAGTTTTCAGTCCATTTTCTTTGACTGACAAATGTTTCAACAATCAGAAATTCTTTATTGTTTTCGATTGAATTAAGATATATGCACAACCACCGTGAACTTGACGTCGGTAAGCTACAACCATGATTGGTCTGATAAATATATATATATTTTGTTTAGTGGACTGACTTTTCCTTGCATGGGGTGATTTGGTTTCAGGCTGGACAAAAATAGAGGCTATAGATTCCCTGATGAGGAAAGCTGGCTATAATGGCACCATCACTGAGTTATTGAGAAAGCGCATTCAACTAACCCGCTACCAGAGCACCCTATTTACTATGGATTATAGCGACTACGTCACGTATGTGAGGGTGAACAGAGGCTTGGCCCCGTCTATTAATGGGGTTAAGCCTGCTAATTATTGATTACCAAATGGCTCTGCAGATTTAGCAGGGCTATTTCGGTACAATCTGAAGATTATTCAAGACAGAACAAATTGGGATGATATGATGTTGTTTGCGTTCCATCTCCCACTCTTATCAAATGTTATGACCTGTTTTATACCATTCTTCAAATTCATCTGATTTTGAAGAAACAAGAAAAACTTGTTCGATAAGCCATGGGACTCTGATCCCGGGGTAAGACAATTCTCATTTTGGCCGTTCCTAAGGGAATTGTGCCGGTGTATCAATGACTTCCTGTAACTTTAAAAGGGTCTGCTTTCCTTTTGCTAATATGTGCTTGCTTGTTAACTTTGATAATTTACTGCGTACGTGCACTTGAACCGTGTTGTTCATATGAAAGCTCTGTTGCAATCGCAATATTGTGTCGGGCTGTTTGGTCGCATGATATCTTGCGTTTGTTCCTGTAGTTGGCAGTTTTGGAAACAATGGGCAACTGAGATGAAAGGATATTGAACAGCGAGTCTCCGGTATGTGTCTTGTTTGTTCCGACCTTTGCATTGTTCTGTCCTAGCTGGCAAATTCAACCCTGTGTTGGTATTCGTTCTCCAGAACTGCTCAGTTAATTCTTCCTTGTCGAGGTATTCTGGGTGTTTTTTCCTATGTTGTCGTCCCTTCAGATGAGTTTTGAGGGAGGATGTGGAGTTCTTTCTACATTAATTTGTTTGCGGACGCCATTTTTCTTGTTCTTTTCCCCATTTTCAATCGCCATGCTTGAAGTTCCCCACATTTGTATTTCCAAGAGCGTCCGTCAACTTTTCCAGGAACATAGTAAGCAGAAGCAATCCTTTCTACCTTCTTTACTACGTCGATCGGCGAGTGCCCATGATTTGGAGCGGAAAATCTGCGGAAATGGGCATCGTGAAGAGTTTGCTCGAAGCTCGAAGCCCCGTCCCCCACCAACAAAAGACAGCGAAGGCCGGTGATGCTTCCGGAATACAGGCCGCCCTTTCTACCCTTCTTGTTTTATTTAAGAAGAAAGTCGGTTCACTTTGAAATTTGGCCGGGAAACTAAGATGGGGTTCCACAACGTTTCAAAAATAATTTTTCCCGATTCGATTTTTGAGAATAGCTTTCGAGCATAAGATGAACGCGTATGGCAATTACATAGAATTTTTATTTTTGGAATAAAAAAACAGAAATGGATTTTGTGCGACCTTAAAATCTTCTAATTTCAATTTTTTTATTCATTCATAAAAATGTCATTGGTGACAGCGACGGTGGCAACGTTCTAAAATGACATTGTTACTTTTTTTTTTTTAATTTTCGAAACAAAAAAGTTAACTTTTTTTTGAAAAGGTAAGATATAAAAAGTAAAACTTTTTTTTTTCACTTCATGGCTTCCGTTTTCGAGGAAAAAAATCAATTTACATTTTCAAATTAAAAAAAAAAGAGAATTATAATCGTTATCAAATATATCTTGAATGATAGTGGAAGTCAGTCACCTCACGAGCTTTGCTGAAGCGGTGGCGCTGCTTCGATCTCACCTTTCGAGTGTGAGTCTGAGGATCCTCGGTTCGCATCTGTCCTGGTGCAATTGTGGAGACGGTCCCCGGCGGGAAGCCGATGACATCATTACGCTGTCGGCAGTGAATGATGACGTGGATTTCCAACCATTACTTAAGCGAAAAAATTTTGGGTGGGCCGGGGTGCATCCTCTACTTAAGCTGGTAATAACGATGGTAATGAAAACAGAAGTAAGAGATGATTGGATGGAGTTGAATGATGCTGGCCATTTGCCGGGGCGGACAAGAAGTCTGTGGGGCTAGGGTCCCCCCCGACGTTTACGTCGAGATGAGGATCTGGATTCCGACACAAGAGATGAAGATGGAGGGCAAAAATGGCAAAAAGAGAAAAAGGGTGGAAAAATAATAAAATAAATAAGAAAATACATAAAACGCTTGAGAACTACGGAAGCTTGAGCGCGATCCACACATCTCCTTCATCAAAGTCGTTGGAACTTCCTTCCTCCCTCTCGCCTTCCCCGCGAAGCGCCTCCAGGTTCTGTCTCTACTGCTCCCTACAACTACCTTCACCATGTTGTTCATCTCAAGCTTTGTGCTGTTATCTGAATCTGGTTGCCCTTGATTTCGCTGTCTTGGAACGTTCCGTCTTCTTCGAAGAAGATGATGACAGATTCTGGGCACCGGTGTCGGGGAATTTATGTGCGATTGGGAAGATAGGGCTCTCGGGTACCGCGGAGTTCTTGCGTGTTTTTTTTTTCTCGGTTATCGGATTCGACTTGAGATTTGCTTAAAAGTGCTGTCGCGATGTCGTTTTTTGTTGGGTTCTGATGATGGCGGCGTTTTTGTAAGTGTTGTGATTGCCTGTGTTAGGCAAGCTCGTGGCCTGATGTTAGAGATTCGCATGTGGGCTGATGGTGCAAAGTTGATAGCGTGATTCCCTCTTCCGTTTGCCTTGTTGAGTGGAGCAAGTTTTGCAGGGGAATAGTGAAATTCGTTAGTCGTGCTTCGTTTCGAATCATGTGATCATGGCATTATTTGATACGCATTACTCTTAGTTATTCAGGTTATTTGCTGCGCGACTAGTTTGTTGTATTGCCTTAGTTTTTCCTTTAGGGAAAAAAGCAGAAATTTTATTGAAGTTCCATTTTATGGGTTGTGCTAATTCGAGAAGTTATGTACTTCCGCAGCTTGTTATCACCAAATTGGTTGAAGCTTCTTGTGGGTTGCTGGACCTGCAGTTTTTGGTTAATAAATGAGTCAGCAGGGCCTCATATATAGCTTTGTGGCCAGAGGAACCGTTGTTCTGGCGGAGCACACTCAGTTTTCTGGAAACTTTAGTACTATTGCTGTGCAGTGCTTGCAGAAGCTGCCTTCTAATAGCAGCAAGTACACATACTCCTGTGATGGGCACACATTTAACTTCCTGATAGACGGTGGTTTTGGTATGGATACTTTCTTCACTAGTTAACCTATCTTTGCATGTGATTGATTCATGTGCAGTGTTGTTGACCAATGTTTGTAATTCCTGCAGTTTTCCTTGTTGTTGCTGATGAGACCGTCGGAAGAAGTGTACCTTTTGTGTTCCTTGAGCGAGTGAAGGATGAATTCAAGCAGCGTTATGGTGCCAGTATTGCAAGTGGGGACCCACATCCACTTGCAGATGATCTTGACGAGGATGACGATTTGTTTGAAGATCGTTTTAGCATTGCATACAACCTTGACCGAGAGTTTGGGTGATTATACAATGAACTCACTATTCTTATGTTTCTTTTTTGTTTTCTCTGCTTTATCTCGTATTATTTTCTAACGTGTCACTTTGTTTAACAGGCCAAGACTTAAGGAGCATATGCAGTACTGCATGAGCCATCCAGAGGAGATGAGTAAGTTATCCAAATTGAAGGCTCAGATAACAGAGGTCAAAGGGATTATGGTTGACAATATTGAAAAGGTACATTCCTTTTAATAAAAAAAAATACTGTAAGCTCCAAAGAAGAGCATAGTCAAACTGAAAATGAAGACAGACATGTTGATGTTAGTGGACAATTACATAAGTTCCCGTGGATCTAAACTTGTAGTGGCATGATGCTGCGAGTGACATTTATGGTTCTTTTTAGAGCAAAACATCATGTCTTTGATTATTAGTTGCCAACTCTTCTTCGGGGAAGCAGATGAGAGTAGAAAGAGTTTTGGAGAAAGATACTTGTTATTGTCGGATTTTAATTTTGCCTTTTTAGTGATTCTAGTGGCTCTTCATCATTGAGAACATGACAAAGTAGGTCTGCTTGGTTAATTAATGTGAGTGTGCCAACGGTGCCATTGGTGGTTTAATAATTGCTTATATGTAAACAAAGAATGTTATGAACCACTATGATATTTAGATATGTAATTGTTGCAGCAAGCTCCTGAATAAACAGATGAAAATGTTGATAAAGAGTAATTGGATGATGAATTATTGACAGAGAAACATGCTTGGTGTTAGAATCTCGGTGTATACATTTACTTGCTTCTAACCCAATAAATGGTTGGATATTACCTAGTATTAAATGTGCTAAATGCAGAGATGACTACTTGAAGTACTAGTTTTGTTTATGATTTAGCTGGAGAGGGGCTATCCTTGGTCGGGGGGGGGGGGGGGGGGGCATTGCACGTTATGGAGATTAAACTTTTCCCTTGGCATGCATTAACTCAATCCTTTGATGATGCACTGGTTCCATAGATATGAGCTGCTTTTGGGCACATTGTCATTACTATTTTCACATAGAGAGAATCTGGGAGGAGGATAATCACGGTAAGTTTTGGCCTTGGAAAGGGGAGAGCTTACTCTTTTTGTGCAGCCCTTATTAAGAGCAAAATAGTAGGAGTGTGTTGGTTGTTGTGAGACAAGAAGTCTTATACATTTTGGTTTATTGCATCTTATGAAGCGATTCAGGTATAATTAAGGAATCAAGCTGGTTGGTGAGGTATATTGATCTCGTACCCTTAAATGCGGTTCCTCATGTTGCGAGGAAAGGAAACTTACATCCCATGGGTGATGGATCAGATGATCCTTGAGCGGGAACTGTCTTGAAGTATTGACGCTTGAAATCTTACTTGCGAAAGTGCACATGCAACCGTCGTTCAAAAAAAAAAAAAGTGCACATGCAAAATACAGCACGTGTTTCTAAGGTTACGTGTCTTCATTGGACCTTTGGGGCATATTTTCATGCTATTTCTTCTTTCATCATGGACTTTAGGTGTTGGACCGTGGGGAGAGAATTGAACTTCTGGTTGACAAAACAGAGAACCTACAGTTCCAGGTGATCTTGCTTTTCTTGGAGTTTATGATTGGATGATTAGAGGTATTGAGTAGTTTTCACTTCAGTGGACAAAAATGTGCCTTGTTTCAGGCTGACGTTTTCCAAAGGCAAGGAAGGCAACTGCGTAGGAAGATGTGGTTTCAGAATCTCCAAATGAAGGTTATGGTGGGCGGAGTGATCGTCCTAATAATATTCTTGCTGTGGCTCATAGCAAAATGGGGAAGTAAATAAAACTTTGGCGTTCTCAGGATGTAAAAAGTGAAGGTACAATATGATTTTGTATCTGGATATGTTTGTTGGTATGTGGAGCTAGCCTACCACTTAGGATTTATGAATCTCATCCCCAAATTTATCGATCATTTTTATTCTGCGGTGAATATAAGTTGGCCAGGATTTCTTTTAAGCAGTCTTGCTTTTTGTCCGTCACTTGACTAAGAGTTTAGAAGATCGGGGTCGCCGCAGGAAGAGATTTTTGTATTTATCGGATAGGCCTCTTTCCATCCCTCTGTTCTTGTCTGTTGTCTTGCGACTTGAACCGCAAGAACTTCTTGTGTTTCTTTCCACATATGGGTAGTGAGGTAAACTTGAAAATCATGCTAATGAAGGTGATATGGAAGGCACGGCACCAGCTTCGCAGGCACATCAAAAAGAACTTTAATTTTTTGTTACGCGGGAGATAATGAAACGAATTCGGGATATGGAAGCAAATTACTGGTCTCAACCCAAGATTCCTTGACCATAGAAGTTAGAACTTGGGCAAGCATTCGGAGCCGATTCTACTCAGAACTAGGCAGGTTTTGACTCGTCAGTCTGGTCTGCATGTAAACCGGTTTCATGAATTTGGAATTTTGGAACGGCCTGAGGGAAGATCAGTTTCCTTGTCCAACTTGGGAATCACCAGATTCACTTGAGAACAGTTCTAACCGGTTTTATTGATCCAAATCTATTAGACTATTAAAACAAAATGAAGTGTGAACTACTCTTTTTTTGTGGAAGAATCTCTCGATCACCTTTCAACAAATGCTATTCGCCGTGTTTTTTGTATGAAACGGACCCTTTTAACTTTGAGACACTTGGGCAAATTATTAGAGTTTTTGCTTGTTGTTTCTACTGCATTGATTACCAGCTGGTTGTTTACCTTTAAGTTTGGCTTTCAAATATTTGAACTTCATTTAACTAATGAAATTTAATAGTCACCAAGATCATAGAGTACAAGAGGATCATTCTGATCATGCCGGTTTAATACTCGATTCTGACTTTTCAAAATCAAGCTCGACGGGGTTAATTCCCTGGACCGAACCACTTGGCCAATGGGCAACCCTATCAGAGACTCTGTTACTTGTAAGATTTTCTTTTGCAACTTTGTCCAGAGGTCGAGAAATTTTCAATTCCATCCTACCGTAAGTACCTGGTTTCTGTGACCATTGGTTGTTCATGGGTTTGCTGGAACGGTTGCGGCTGTAATCATCTTCCCCAGGCCTGTACATCATTCTCTGAGACTACTAAATGATGAACTCTACATACATATTCTCATTAAAACTTAAGCCCGAAGATCATTTAAAAGGCAACTTGGTGGTAAACTGCATATATTATTAATCCAGGAGGATCTACAAGTACATGCTGCTGCTGCTGCATTTGCCCCAACTCTGGAACATTATCCTCACTAAGATTTCGCTAAATTAGCTAAATGGAGCTGTAATGTAGGAAGATTTTATCAGTAGCGAGCTCCCCAGAGCACCGAGAAACAAAAAACATTCAGGCTTTCACGGTTCCAGCGAGCATAAAAACCTTGGAATTGACAGTTCTGACCAAATCCGATCCGCCCCAAGCGGCCTCAAACTCTTTCACAACGTCATCAGTCAACAGGTCCACACCATTCTGCTTGGCTGCCGCTATAGCCGACGAGGTCCTCTGCAAACTAAGAAACGACTCGAAACTCATTTCCCTCGGCATATCTAGTTGAAAGGGTTGTCCTTCACAGCCTAAACCCACACCCTCAAATGGAAACGGAAGGTTCCGATACTCTTCGAACACGTACTGCACTCCTGGCTTCCAATACGACTTACAGGCTTCGCGCAGGTGTCTTGATACCCGTTCGACTTCGGGATTGACTCCGATTATGTCGGTGTAGGTCCAAACAGCGATCACCCCCCCAGGCTTGCGGAGGACCCGTTTGGCCACGGAGTAGAACTTTAGGATGTCAAACCAATGGATGGCAGTGGCCACCGTGATCAAATCGATCGAATTCTCACCCCCAAGCATTGCCACTGTTTCGTCTTCGGACAAGGATGATGGCGTGTGTAGGTACTGAACTCGAGGGTGCGGGATCCCCTGCTTCAGCATGGGTTCACTTACATCAGTTGCAACCACTCGCTCATAATGCTCTGCGACCTGCAAAAGATCGAAACTTCTGTTAACTCTTTACAACAGTTTGCGTATTTCGGGACAAAAATTGTAATCGTGGATGCAAAAGATTGAAGGAAGAGCTGTCCAAAGCTAGGGGCAGGGAGGCACAAGCAAAGACATTGGTGTGGAGTCCCCATGCAGACCACCAGACATTAAAAACAGGCAGCTAGGTCTGAACAAATTTAGAGGCATGCCTCATTGCTAAGCCAATTTGGTCATTTCAGGAGTTCAAGATCGTTGGACAAACCGTTCGCCAATGCTAACCAATCAGGAAATGCATCCTCCTTAATAATGATCGTTTGTACTACAAACCGTGACCGCCTTCACCTGGTAAGTGCGACGAAAAAGCAGCTTAGAGCAACAGGGAACATGGCCTATTGCCTGTATGACCTGCTGAGCAGCCTCAGTGTCAAAAAAGCTAAGCGAACTTCCCAATTTACCAGAAATTTCATATTTTTGGTCACGGGTACTCATGGCATATAAACCTACACGAGTAATGACAATGTCGAACCCCGAACGAACAACCAAGTTCGCGCAAAATTCCTTATTTGGGCAACCTCTTCCTTCTATGGATTCATGGAAATCTCTCCTCGTTTTTGGATCTTCCAGGAAGACACTCTCAGAGAGCTGGTGAACTCAGCTGTTAGCATCGGGCAGATGATGAGCACGCTGCATCTGCAGCTGTTTATCGCTACAGCAATCGCATTTGCACCCAATCTGCCAATATTACTAGCAGTACTAATTGAAGGAAATCAACCACGAGAGTATTGTCTCCTGCTAGAGATCACAATGAATTCAGATCGAAAGAATCGATCTCTCGATCGGTATCGTCCTCACCCGAAGAACTCTCGCATTGGCCGGGACGTCAGAACCACAGAATGAACCTCAGTCTAATTCGAAGAAATCAATCGAAATCCCATGGACATCGTGACTGAAATCGAAGTTTAGAGGCACAATCACACGAGAGAGAGAGAGAGAGAGAGAGAGAGAGAGAGAGAGAGAGAGAGAGAGAGAGAGAGAGAGAGAGAGAGAGAGACCGCGACGGCGGCTTGGCCGGTGCCGGTGCCGGCGTCCCAAGCCAAGGCATGGCCGGAGGTCAAAGCAGAGAGCTTGGAGAACCACTGGTCGGGATACTTGGGCCGTACGTCGACGTATCTCTTGGTTTCCTGGTCGTAAGGGCCTTGCATTGCCGCTCGTACGAAACAACCCGGCACGCAACCCGATCACGACACCCACAGAGTCCCCCTTCGATCGACTCACCCGAGCTGTATGGATTCCTGAACGTTGTTGGGTCTCTCAATTTTTGCGGTTTAAATGAGAGAGCAGAAGGAGGAAGGAAGAGGAGGAGGGGAGACAGAGGTGGCAAAGTCGGACACGCCGTCGACCTTCGAATCGTTAAAAGACGTAAGCAGGGACGTCTTTTCTTCGTCATAATGTGTTGGGAATATATCAAACGAATAAAATGAACAAAACATGATAGGACTCTTTTTAAGAATTTATTTACCTCACAATATTATTTATAATTTTTAAAAAATATTATCTAAGATACAATAAAGCGTCGATAAGAATTGTAGATACAACTTTTGATATTTCTCCAAAATTTCTCTGGAGAAATAATTGAAAAAAATGATTGTATTTTTATTGAAAGCAAAAAAAAAAAAAATGGAAGATGAAGTTCTTGTAAATCGAATAGAAATGTTTAGTAATTTGTAATGAAAATATTTGAATAGACATAACTTTTTCAAAAATTTAGGAATTATGTCTAAATAAACACAACCTTCAAAGGTTAAAGAGTTATATCTGAACAAATACGACATTTCAAAGGTTGCACCCCTTTGAAATAACTCCTAATAAGTAACTGCTAAAGTGGCAGAAGACACCTCTTCATTTGTTTTACAAACAAAATACACAATCAAAATTTTCATGAGATTAATATACATACATATTCATTTAGTGCAAGTATATCAAAACTGTATTAAAGTGACAAATAGTTATTGGCTTTAAATTTGCTATTTTATATAATAGAATCAGATATATCGCACATATACAAATCTCTTGTTTCAACAAGAAGTTTATATTTACTTGGCACTATTATGGCCTTGTGCTTGTACCTGCTTCAATGAGCTCCATGAGCTCTATAGAAAGTAACCCTAATTTTAATAAAAAGTGACACCATTCTAAGCTCTTATAGGTGAAATATCTACCATGTGTTTCTGTTATTAAAAAACACATTACATTTATGTATTATACTTCATTAAGGATATAATTCAACCTCTATAACGTAATAGACGATACCGACTTCTTATGTCCGGGCTAATGTCAATGTCGAAAAAAAAAATTTGTGAGTAACTTGTTTTAACCCATTAAACCTTATAACTAGCGATATGCTAATATATCATTACTGCTATTTTAAGCAAAGGGTTTTAGCCCCATTTCTTTTGAGAGCGTCTTTACCACATCTTTTGGTAGAGCCTTTATAGATGGATCGGCCAGATTCTTACTTGACCTCAGGTAGACGATTGTTATGGATTAGGCCATAATTTGATGTGCAATAGTAAATTTTTAATCCACTTAGCCTCTTTTTTCTTTGTCATTAAAGCGATAAATTTATATTCTATTATTGAGTGAGTTATATATGTTTGTTTCTTGCTCGCTCAAAATACAACACAATCTCCGGGGACGTTGGATCCTATTTGTGCCGAACCACATATCCGTAATTTCTACGAGGGCCAGGCACGAAATGGTAAAACCCTTTCTCTTAATTCCCGCCGAAAAATTTGACTTCACACCATGGAAGTCGTACCGACTTGCATTAGATGCGAGTGTGGCACCTTTCTGAAAGATGAAACTGAAGTAGGGAAAGGGTTTTCATCATTCCCCTTGACCGCTACAGGAAGTGAGACCGCTTTTGATACTTAAATTTTATGCATGGGTTTGCCATGAATTGTTCATGACTCAGACATGGCTTGCCACGTTACAACCCTTTTCCCATTTTTTTTCCCCTTCTACCATACGCCCTTGCATTGCCGTCATGGTAAACCTTCAATATTCGTCGGGTCTTCTCGCCAAAATCCGATGTCAGGAGTTTCAGATCTGTCGGATGAAGTGAAATTCCCCAAGGGACCGAGCACTGCGACTCTACCGTCGGTGTAGGTTGTTCTTCCGACTTCCCAACTCACATGGCTCGGGTCCGGCGCCAGTACACACACTCGAGATCAAAGGTCCGTTGGAGAGGAGACGAAGGACCATGTCGTTGCCGAAGTACAACTTGTGATGACCAGAAGAGAAGTCGCCGTTGCTCCGAGAGGAAATCAGCGTCGTGTTCCGGGTGAGGTTCTTTTCAGGCTGGAACACGTCGGTTGGGCAGTCGAAGCTTTGTCACAACAGGACATTGCCTTCTCTGTCACAATAGGAACATGTTTGCTTCTGCCTTGCCTGAGAATCTGTTCGTGTCCATGCAGGAATTCTCGGTTTGTTCAGCCGAAAATTCTCAGGTTACTAAGTCCATCTTCGTGTCCTTGTGTGTGTACCATTCTTCTTCTCCGGTCCCATAACATCTCCAAAATTCCTCTTCTTTTTTATGGCCCAAAACAGTATATTTTCATATTCCTCCAACATCAACTCTAACTCCATTGTTACGCAAATAAATCCTTAAAATTATTTTGAAAAATATCGACGAATGGGATGAACAACGAAATCATGCTTTGAGACGTGATAACACTTTATTTAAGGATTTATTTGCCTCACAACTTTACTAATGATTTCAAAAAAAAATCTTCCGAGATATAATAACGACTCGATGAGAATAGCTAATGGCATTTTTTATAGTTCTCTGAGATCTCTATAGGGAAACAATTGGAAAGAGTGACCGTATTTCTATTAAAAGAAAGACGGAAATAGAAGATGAATTACTTGTAAATTGAATAGAAAGGTTTAGCAATTTATAAAGAAAATGTTTGAATAGACACAATCTTTCGAAGATTGCATTCCTTTTAAATAACCGTTAATAAGTAACCGCCAAGGCAGGAGGAGACAGCTCTTCTTTTGTTTTACAAACAAAATACCGACAATTGTCATTCGCCATGAAGCAATCATCCATCAAGAAAACACAACGCCAATCAAAGTGGGAAAAAGCTACATCATTTGCATCCATCGGAGGGTTTTAAGGTTGTTTCTATGTGCACAACATTCTACATGAACAGACGGCAGAGGGCCAGTACGGCTGCAATGAGAGCGAGGACTCGCGGACCGCTCCGGATGCAGGTGCCAGAACCGTGGTGGACGCTCTGGTGGTGGTTATTGTTAGCGCCGGCGCCAGCATATATGGGGATCACAGCTGCCCCGCCTTTTGGAGATGACGATCCCGATTCGCCGTTAGCCCCGCTCTCGCCCACTCCATGTGTGCTGCCTCCGGCGTAGCCGCCACGCGGAATGCCATGGGCGAAGTTGGCGCTGTACTTTTTGCCGCTTTGCCCTTTACCATTCAGTTGTCTCTCTAGCAAGCCGGGTTTCTGCAGCAAGTCTGCAAAAGACGACGAGAGTCATCAACGATTAAAAGCACTGAGCATTGAACATGCATTCAAAGCTAACATTGTCTCACTGACTGTTATCGTCAGCTGGGCATCACCTTCAAGTTATTGAGCAAATTGAGCAGCAAAAGAAAAGAATAGTGCAGTTACTCTCTGATCATTAAAATGGTTGAGCGCATTAAGGAAAAATGTCAAGGACGAAATATCCTAGAACATCACTGATTTCTTTATCTAAACTCCTCAGTCCTGCTAATTCATTGAGCTGAAATACAAAAGCGAGAGAAACCTCATTCCCCTCTTTCCCTTTTTCGCCCCCATGTCGCCACGCCGGAGGGACATGGGGACGTAAAAAAGGGGATCCTATCAACTTGTTCCGACCTAGGATAATAAGCTCATGAGCTTGGTCTTACTTCACCGTCCAGAAACGAAAGAGGACTTCCATCTCCAAGTTGAACTCAGATGTAACGGATCGGGTTTCATATATTCGGAAGGGATTGGAGGATCCATGAAGTCGAAAGCAACCCGTCCTGCCAGCGAAGCCAACTGTTCAAGCTTTATTACGTCAATCTTGCGAGAATCTTTACTGCAAATGATTCGGGTATCATCGTATGCCGACCAAAAATTGTTATCACAAGAACCAATGCCCTTTCAGGTGGGAGACAAGGGATAAGTCAGGATAAATTCTCTTTCCAAGTCGTAAAAGACCTGTTGCTATCTCAAGTTTCCAAAGTACCACGAAGAATTTGATAAACAAAGCTAACTGTCCTGTAGCTGAAGCTACAAGAAAGGAACAAGATGAAAGAAGATATAGCAATTTAAAAGCAACAGATCGAAGAAGGGTCTGAACAAGATAGATCAGAACTGCCCTCAATTTGTTGTTTTCTTAAATGCTCTTATCACCAGTTTCCGGTGTTTCGGGCGTGAATTAACCCTTTGAAAGTTGTTCTTCTGAAGAAGATAACATGGGCACGACATCATCCTCCTAAATTTGCTGACATCTATCCAACCAGAGATTACTATTAAGTACGAACGCATTTCTGAGTGAGGAAATGGCAATAAGAGTTGCCAATGCATATTGACAGATTATCACAATTAGAAGCTTCAACGCAGAAAAAATTCTGACATGCTTTTGGCCTCCAAGCGAACAACAGAGGGGTCGACTTAAGAAGTTTTCGTACAATCGAAGCAGCAGCCTATCTCTTAAGCTACATATGCAATTGGCAATGGGCAGTCAGGACACTCTGGATAAGGTTTCTTAACCACTATCTCGATTTTTCTTGGGGACGTTCCTATATATGGAAGAGGAGAACCACATCAAAAGTATCTAAGCTACCAAGCAAAGTTTATCCAATTCCCCCTTTTGTGTTTTACCGTCGAAATGTAATCACACGGTTCATCAAAACAAGAACTCCTGAAACCATAGTTCAAGGTTCAAAACGACCCGAAATAGAGGGTCTTTTTCGCAAGAGAAAGAACGGCACCGGGGACAAACACGGGAGTAAGAAAAGGATTACCTGCTGCAGATGTCTCTGAAGGAGAGAAAGATGCCAGAATATGTAGCAAGGAGAGGAAAATGAGAAGCAATCTTGTCATTCTTTCCTTTCTTTCTTATGAACCTTTTCCACGGAGGCTTCTACTTGTCCTCCAATTTCCTCCTAAGGATGTCACTCTCCCACCTAGTATAGACTAAGCACACCTTCGAACATGGTAACCGGAAAACAAAGGACGTTTTGTTAAATAAGAGGAACATGAACTTTAAGTTCATCTCTTTTCTTCGAACTTATCTCTTCAGAATCGAGAAAAGAAGAACGTATGGCCATGATTTCATGGGACCAGAATCTTTGGAAGTTGCTCGGTTATAGGCCTTTCCACCATTGAAAACTGGAAGGTGAGCGCACTTTGAAATGCTTTTCCATGGGCACAAGAAAATGCCTTTCCCAGTAAGTGCTTCCACTTGTCACGTGAAAGAATATTGCTATTATGAGCCTTTCGGGCACGCAAAGTATACTTTACTTGGAATAATTCCATCTCAAGGTACTGGTTTGACACGATATGATGACAGCGCACCGGAAATTGTGAACTTCTTCTAAATCGGTTGCTTAACTAGTACTCTTGGGGCACTTGTCAGGGGCACCCCCGTTAACAAGTACCTCCAAAGAAGCGGATGACTTCATACATGAAGGTGGCCACCTTTTTCCTAGCAGCATTTGAGTCTGATCCTAACCCATTCTTTATCCATTCTGACAAACGTGGCATCACGTTTACAGGTCTCTGTTTAGTTTCATATACTAATAGAAGAAGAGGTTGTAAGAGGCGGACTTTTGCTGGTCATTGGAATGATACTAATTGCTACTACTCTTCTGTTCATCTGTTGGTAACCCTCCTGTTCTTTCTATCACAATTTCCCTTTTTTCTTTTTTTTCTTTTTTTTGCAAAGACAGAGAATTATCGTGAAAATCATGAGAACTATCGATTTGGTGAGAAAAATTACTATGTAAGAACAATACTCAAGGGCTAAACCATAAAGACTACTATCTGATTTCAAGTCTAACAGTGGCTCAAAGACTAATTTGGAACAAGAATTGTCACTGCAGAAACACTAAGAAAGCACCGAGTCAATAAAGCTCAGGTTGTGACCAGAGAACCCTATTCAGGCACAAATTCTCTTCCCAATAGACAAGAATGACAAGCATTGCAGTTCTTGAACTTGATCAATAAAGATCGCCTTCCTTGTGGGTATGAATCACACAATCGGCTCTTGGGTATGAGATGCAGGTCAGCACGTAGCCCTTCTCCATCTGCTTCTCGTCGAGAAAGGAGCCGTCCGATTGGTCCACCTCCCCCGAGACCATCTGGCCTGCGCAGGTCGAACACGCCCCGGCTCTGCATGAATAAGGAAGCTCGAGCCCCGCATCCTCGGCGGAGTCAAGGATGTACTGATCATCCGGGGCGTCGAACTCGTTCTCTTCCCCATTTGGTCCGATCAGCTTCACTTTGTGCACGGCCATTGCAGATACTCTGAAGGAGGCAGAAGACTTCAAGCCAAAGGCTTTCGTGACGCTCCTTGTGGAAGCTAAGGAGCTTGGGCACTTAATGAAGGCAGAGGGCCTGTCTGGGAGTGCGCATTGGATGGTGCAATATGTGGGAAGCCTCACAGTCGACATATCTGGTCCTGAGGACAGACCAAGTCATAAAAGGTACAACATGAGCGTTAAAATGCAAAGAACAAGCCTTCATGTCTGTCAGGTTTGCTCAGGAGCTTCAAATAACTACAAACGAACGGGGAAATAAAAACAGAATTATAGCAGTTAAAGCAAGGAACTTTAGGATGTTATAATCAAATTCCCGACCAAGCTTCAGCCGATAGCAGGAATTTCAAATTTTCAGATAACCATACTGAGAAGGACACTGTGTTACTCTACAGGTTGCTGTTTGGACATACTAATATTTGAATACACTTCGACACTTAAGTACTTCTTTCTATATAGAACCGACGACAAGCACATTTTTCTCTGCAAGAGAAATGAGTTGAAAGTTCTTTAGGAAGACCATATCTCCCTTCCACAACATTATTCTAGTCTCACAAATTCAAATATCAAAGGAAAAAGCAACTAAAATGAATGGACTTGTCTAGTTTTCAATAATATTGCCTAGTGATTGCAAATGAAAGCATAACAAGTATAGACAAAGAAGTGGACAAACAAACAGGCTGTCATGACTCATAAGCTTGATTCAAGTAGCTACATCAAATCTGCCCCACTAGCAATATGATGGAGCTTGAAGTTCAAAAGCAATTCAAGCTCAAATAATAACCAACCAGCGTTTGTACTCGAAATATAAGAATTCCATCCTTCAGGAAAATATAATGCACATCCAGATATTGGAATACTTGCCGGTGCAGTCAACGATCAACATGCCAACCCCAAATGAAAACAACAATTGGTCACCAAGCCAACCACAAATTGCACGAGCATTGCGCATCAATCGCAACCCCGCGATACTTACAGTCCTTGCATGGACAGAAAATACATCCAACAAACAAAAACTCGAGCTTTAAATGTCAACCGACAACAAGAAAACCAAGCATTGTTCATTAGGGAAAATGAATTGCCGTGCCAACGGTGCCCAAATTGTCAATTAATTACGAGACCAAGACAGACCATCAATTAAAAAAGCAATTTTTTCTTATGTTTTCACAAGATCATCACCCAAAGACACAGCATAGGGCCTCAACACCCAAAACAACAAGCTTAAACAGAGTGCCCAGAAAACCACCGTCTGCTGCAATGCTTCAGGTTGCATTAGCTCAAGAAATCAAAACGATCAGCTATCATAACTCATCGATCAGTTCATATCAATCAAGTCGAGATTTTTCCTTTTCCCTTTTACTTCTTTTCCCTTAGGATGGCGTCCCAGAGTGATGGAAAAACCAACCCCGAAGAGATTCGCAAAAAAGAAAAATCGACCCACAAAAAAAGGGTAAAATATGTGGCGATAACATATGGAAAAATCAAGTGAAAAGAAATCAAATGAGAGATGAAATCTTACGGCTTGAGAAGGTGACCGGATCGGACGGGGAGGGTGATTCGAGAGCGGAAAGTCCGAGGAAAACAGGGGAAGACTTACCTATCGTGCGTTCGGCTGTCTCTGTTACTTTTGTTTGGTTTCCTTATATACAACTGCACTCGTCACTCGCTCAAGCTCTGTTCATGCCTGCCGCCGGCCTGCCAGAGCAACCATTAGAATGGCTTTGCCGCTGACATATAAGCATAATGTTCTTTCAACCTCCAAAATGTTGACTTTTGTAGCTACATATAGTGTGCTATGAATTGCCAAAAAAGTGAAAATAAACAGAACTCTGCCAAAAAGATCCGTGGGTCTTTGGCTGTTGCTTATGTTACTAATCTTAATTAGTGGGTCACACATGCCAAGAATTCCAACATGGAACGCTTTTTCCGGGCAAAAAACTACCATTTACTTTGTTTACAAGTCCAAAAAAATTAGATGTCCATAACAACTTAGGTATCTGTTGGAAAAGCATGAAATGTCCGTCATTCAATAATTTGATTTTCTTCTGTCAAAAAAATAATTTGATTTTCACTCTATTTCTTCTTTGGATTTTACTTTGTTTTTGCACCCGTAAAGATAAAAAGATTAAGCCATCCTATAACAATTTCCGTAGTTGGCATGATCTCAATTAGCCTCCACTAATGACCTTGCTATCTATATGCAGCATGAATGAGTTAAAACAATAGCTACTGACACTAGACTTGGCTTGCTGTCGGCTTGAGTCCTTCGCTGGAGTCCAGGCAGGGTCTGAGTTTTTGCAATAAAAAATTATTTTTAAAAAAATGAAGCCAAAGTCCTTTGCAAGAAGCAGTTCATCAAACACGATTTAACCCAAAATTACTTTACAAAAGAGTTTTTATCAAACACAATTTGCATTTCCTCAAAAGATTTTAGGCTTTCGGTCTTTCCATATTGGAAAAATGACACAAATGATCTCTGAACTTTGGTTTAATATGCAATATGATTCATGAGTTTTTAAATTATTTAATGTTATTCTTAAAATTTTGATACATGTTTAATTTAGTCCCTAGATTATATGAAAATATTGAATGTTATCCATGAACTTGAACTAATGAAAATACAACATTGAATATATTCACATAGTTTAAGGACTAAACTAAGCATGTACCAAAAGTTCATCGACAACAACGAATAAATTAAAAATTCACGTATCACATTACATAATTAGGTAAAGTTCAAGTATTATATTGAACAAATAAAAAATTGAAGAATCACAGTAAATGTTTGACCAAAATTTAGGAACTATTTATGTCATTAGTTTTGGGAAAATATTTTTCGGAAAAATGCAAATACCTTTGGGTTAAATGGGATTTTTGAAATGTAAATAGTGTTTGGTAAAGTATTTTTTAAAATACGTTGAAAAGCAACTTTGACGTAAATTTCGTTTGGTAAAAAATACCCTTTGTAATAATTCAATTTTTTTTAATTACTTTCTTTCTTTTTTTCTTTCTTTTTTTCCTTCTTCATTCTTTAATTTCTTCTCAAACAATCGCTGGTGATCGATCACAGGCTAGGCTTGGCCTTTCCCCGCCCTTGCCGGATCTAGCGAGGTGAGCCTCACTCACTTGAGGCCGAGCTAGACTTGACGAAGCTCAGCCTCCCTTGAGGCCGGCGACGCCGAGACTCATGTCATTGAGCTTGGAGCTTGTTGACCCGCGTATCATGGCCGATCGTTGGGGGCCGCTGTCACCAAGAACTGCGATCGGCGGAGAAAGGAGCAACATGTGGGAGAAGGAAGAAGCTGGCGGAGGAAGGGGGAGGAAGGAGGAATAAGAAGAAAAGAAAAAAGAGAATATAAAAAATAAAAAATTGTAGTCGCATTTCTTGCATTCTAGAAATGCAACTTTCCAAAGTAATTCCCTAGTTACTTTGGATTAAAGGACTTTAGTATAGCCACAGGCAGGTTTGGGCTCGGAATTTGTCCAGTCAAACCCGAAACAAGCATGTTGACCGGATCCACAGTTTGGAACTAGAATCAATAGGACCGGCGATTTAGCAATGGCTCTAAGAGGAGCTGTTCGCCCTTAAAAAATTATATATGTTTTTTCTTAATATATGATAAAGAAAATCATAAATACTCCTTCGTTTTTTTATTTCTTCACATAAATTCTCTTTTTATCTCGATTTTCTCAAATTCTCTCTAACTCTCAAGTATAAATTACATTCTCAACTCTCTAATTTCTTATTTTCTTTATTTACCATTTCCCTTAATAATTTTTTATTTCTAATTCTTTTTTCATATCCTATATTTTTTGCATTATACCATATATATATTTTTTGTATATCCAAAAAAAAATGACAAGTGAAAGTAGAGCTAGTGACAAAAGCAAGAGCACAATGTGAGAATTCAACTATTCTCATCCTCCTGAGCCTCGTGATTATACATATTAAGAAGTTAATATGAATAATGAAATGAATATTTTTCTCTAATATGGAGCAAGTCCATACGCAATAAAATCTTCATCCTTTTACCGATACCAAAAAAATGTCAATAACAAAGAAGCGGGAGAATACGTCGGACATACGGGACTGCTTTACGAAAATTGAAATTTTTGAGAAAGGTCCAAAAGGTATGAAATAATTTGTAAATATTATGATAAAAAAAGACAAATATACAGGTGGACAAATATATAGAACATGTAATTGGCATCTTAGGATGAGCTATCCAATCGAAGCGGGAATTGATACCAAGCAACAATAAATTTTTGGGTATGTCAATCCTAATACTTCTCCTTTATTTCGTTATAACGAGAAAACTTATAAAGAAGAATTAGATAAATTTATTTTTCTTGAACGTCTATTATTTAGTTTTGGTGAAAGATTTGATTTTAATCAATTTATACAAAATACATGCGTTCCACAAGCATAACTTGTTCCTAAAAATATATTTAAACGTGAAATTAAAAATATTTATAAAAAAGAAAAAATATTTTCAAACTTTTTTTTATAAATTTTAATGGACGTGTGCATATAAGTTGCGATATTATGAGTGATCATTGACAAATTAATTCTTATATGTGTATAACATGTCATTGGATAAATTATGATTGGAATACTCAAAAAAGAGTTATTGCATTTAAAGTTTTTGATGATAGGTATGCGATGAATAATGTTTATAGATTAATTAGGTAAATTTTATAATAATATTATTTGCTTAATAAAAAAATTTCAATTAGTTTTGATAATGCTGTCGCAAATACCGTTTCAATTGTTGAACTGTAAAAGATTTGTAAAGTCGCTTTTGATAGATAATTTTTTCACGTTAGATGTGTTTGTCATGTTTTAAATTAATGTGTGTAAGATGATTTAAAAACTCGTGATATCTTTTCTCAATCTAATAAAAATAGTAATTCAATTTTTATGGAAACATATATTAACATTTTGTAGAGCAAATGGAAAAAAATCAAGATTTTCAAGAGATGTTTCAAATTATTGAAATTCTACTTACGAGTTGCTTAATAAATCTTTTACATATAAAAATTTATTATGTGCATTTATTTTAGATAATGTAGCTTAAATTAGGTTATACCCACAAGAATGAGATAGTTATAAATTTTTTTTTTATATTTTAAAAGTTTTTAATTACGTAACTTATATTTTGCCTTGTAGATATTATCCTACCGCGCATTTATTGTTAATAGAATATATTAATATTGTTGGAGTTTTTGAAGAAAACGAAAATGATGAGAATTTAAATGGTATTATTAAAACAATGCGAATAAAATGGCTACATTATTGTGGAAAAATTTCTATTATTTATTTATTTGCTTGTGTTTTTTTATCCATATTGTAAATTAGATGATTTAGATAATTATTTGAATAAGTATTATGAATGTTTACGTTTAATTAATACATAAAATATTAGAGCTATTCAAACAATGGTTAAAAACGTAATAATAAAATTATATAATGAATTTTGTAGAACATATAATCTAGGTGATAGTGAACTTATGTAAAATTAGTAGAGGGTACTGACTTCTATTGCATAGGTAAAAAAAGGCAAAAGAGAGTAATACAAAACAATTCTAATATAGAGAGCTATCTAAGCGTTTTTTTTTAGTTTGATAAATCTCGAGGCAGCACAAATTTCACAATATTAAATTGGTGAAAAAGGCATTTAATCAAATACTTAATTCTTGCTCTGATTGAAAAATAAATCCTAGCAATCCTTTGTTCAATAGTTGCGTTGGAACAAGCATTTAACGCCAGAGGCAATATATTGGATGAACGATATTTAAGATTAGCTTTTGATTCGGTGAAGGTTCAAGTTATAATTGAACAAAGGTCCAATGTAGACACCAAGAAATAGTTCGTAATAATGAAATCGCATTATTTGATAATGGAGATACCATTGCCACCGGTATAGTAATGGATAACGACGATTGAGAATGAGATAAGTACAGAGTTATCAAAGGTAAAAGAACTATATAAGCTTTGATTCTGCTATCTTCAAAAAGATATATAGGCGCTTAAGGATAATTCATTAAGTGCAAGCATCATCCCTCGTTTTTTTTCCTATATTTGATTATAATTTTTATTTGATAATATATTATTTCATAATTTATTATTTAATAATTTCATTACAAATTCATTATAATTTAATTTTTAAACTTAAAAATCTTTTGACAAAAAAAAAACAAAACCGATTTGGAACCAAAACTGCCACTCAAGGTTCCGATTTCGGTTCTTCCAAATCTTCAACCGGAATCGCTGGTTCGTGAATTAGAACCGGCAGTTCCGGAACTATGACCATGACTACTTTAAGAGTCTTTGAAAATATAATTGTATTTTTTTTAAAGTTAAGGAAAGAACTAACCTAATACTATTTACCTTTGATCAGGGATTTTAAAGCTCTAAAATCCCTTTTAAATGACGAACCCAACATGTCCTTAATCCTGGCCTTGGTATTCTTGTCGTACCCCGTAACCTACTCCAGTCTCTACACCGTATTCGAGAGATCGAGATCGAGCCAGACAGAATGCTGGGCTTGCCTAATTCGAAAGCAAAGTATGACCCAAAAGGGTTGACTACCGATCCACGCCATGTCCCGACAACTTCAAGGAGGCGGCCATTGATCGTCTCTGTCCCTCTCCCTCACCAACCCACCACCACCGCACTTGCCGTTGCATCTTCTTCTGCTAATTACTCGCTCGCCAACACTTCAACAACCTCCATGGCCTCCACCGGCAACGTCCTGGTAATCATCATCTCCCTACCCACTACACTGAAACAAGGAACAGATACTTATCTTGCCTTACCCATGATGAATCTCTTTTAGTTCTTCTGACTCCAGAAGGCGGGAAACAAAGTTTGCAGTTTTCCTTTTTGGGCTTTTGCCAGTCTTGGGATTTGTTCGTCGTCTCGAACTGAACTGAATTAATCACTTCCATATCTCGCTGGCTTCCTGAGTTTCGTATTCAATTTTCTCTTTTCGCTATTTCTTCGGCTGGCTGATTGGCGTAGTTCTAAATGCAAAGTGGTTCTCTACGTGCAATTATTGTTTCTTGGGGTGCTTTTGGATTTGTTTGTTGCTGATGACGCGCGGTGTTCAATTGATTGATCTATCTGCGCCTTTCTTGACTTCTGCTTCTATACATTGTTTTGGATCTGCTTAAACAAATTGCATTTGAATAGAGGCTATTGGATATTCCGAGTTAGCAGGCTTTGTTATCTGAGCATAGAGCTTTTGTGTTTCTTGCCCATTTTTGGTTCTGGTTATTCTGGTTCAGCTTGCGACTTCTTCTGCTCGGCTTGAAATGGAGAGTGGGGCCTTGAAGAAGAATGCAACTTTGATATGTGCTCCTGTAATGGCGGGGTCGGTCAAAGAGATGGTGACCCAATTGGATGAGGCAAAATCTAGTGGGGCTGAACTTGTAGAGATCAGATTGGACAGTTTGAAGGATTTCAGTCCCCATGAAGATTTGAAAACCCTGATCAAAGCCTCTGCTTTGCCCACTTTATTCACTTACAGGTCTGCCCTTAGCTGCTTTAGAATGGATTTTTCATGAAGATTCTGTATGGTCTGCATTTTGTGAGTGGTGTGAATCTGTGTGAATGCAGACCGGTGTGAATCTGTGTGGTTAGCTCCTTTAGAATGGCTTTTTCATGAAGATTCTGCATGGTCTGCATTTTGTGAGTGGTGTGAATCTGTGTGAATGCAGACCGGTGTGAATCTGTGTGGTTAGCTCCTTTAGAATGGCTTTTTCATGAAGATTCTGTATGGTCTGCATTTTGTGTGTGGAATATTGAAGCCTTCCGATGCTTTTTTTGTACTTTCTTAGACCAAAATGGGAAGGTGGCCAGTATGATGGTGATGACAAGTCTCGATTGGATACCCTTCGATTAGCAATGGAGTTGGGGGCTGATTATGTTGATGTCGAGCTTCAGGTATCCTTCTGATTAATATGTTGACAAAAGCTTATGAGCTCAAGAGCCCATTAGCTAGAGTTTGGGTCATTGTTGAGTGTTTGTACTTTACTTCGAAAGAAAAATCCACTTGGAAAGAAGCACCAAAATTTGCATCAATCCATCCACTGCTGAGTTATTAATCGGAGTTCCATCTAGATGAGTTTACATTCTAGGGCTGATATGACCGCTTTGTGAAGGTTGCATGTGAGTTCAATGCATCTATACAAGGAAGTAAGCCGGAGAAGTGCAAAGTTATAGTGTCTTCGCACAACTATGAGAACACTCCATCTATTGAGAACCTTGGCAATCTTGTGGCAAGAATCCAAGCAGCAGGTGCAGACATAGTGAAGATTGCTACAACTGCCTTGGATATTACTGATGTCGCACGGATGTTCCACATAACTGTGTATTCCCAAGTAAGCAGCGTATGTGGCCTGCCAATGCTTCTAGATCTAGATCTTAACTTTTTCTGAGTCATGTTGTTGGAAGTTTCAATGTCTGCTGCCATCACAGAACATAACTATGTATTTGTGCATGCTCTCTGACATAAGCAGAACTAACTGCATGCGAGGCTACCTTGCTTATCTAGTCTTAGTCTAAGAAACAAAGATAGAAAAGTCTTCACCACTTCTAGAAAGGTCAAGAATACAACAGAGAATCAAGAATACGTCTGTACTCTCAAGCTGATTATCAGTAAAATATAGTAGATAAGGTTCCTGTTTCAGGTAGCATGATCGAGCTCATTGTTGATGACTAATGTACATGTGGGACTTAATAAACAGAGTGGAATAGTCTTTAAATCTTTTCCTTGAATGGGTTCTGTTGACCATGGAATGTCGAAACCACATCCACGCCTTGAAAGTCGGCTATCATAATTATGGCAAACGAAATCAAGTATCTGAGAACTTCAAATCCCAGTTAGCATCATATTCTGAATAGTTCAGTCGAATGTTAGTATAGTCTTGTATGTTATGCGTCCTGAAGATCACATAAATTGCAGATGGGGTGTCAAACCTCAATCTGTCGTTTATAGTGTGTCAACACCATCCATTGCAGTTTTAATTTTTCTTTCTTACAGTGGACAGTCTATAGAGTATCTTGGATTAAGCGTTTTCCATCTTATATTATTACACTCCCTAGTGCCTAAGAATCTGCGACAACCTTGGAAGTAACTGTCAGAAATTGAGAATTCTTACTTAAGAAACTAGAAGACCTTTTGTTCCTTCAATCTGTTTAATAGCTTCAATAGATGCTATGAATAAACTTGTCTGGTCCATGATATGGACCACCTGACAACTTGGTCACGATATTTGTAACTGCCAATATCCTTTATTTCCGCGAAGCTCATAGGTTCCATATCCTACTGCATCTTCTAAATTATCACCTGATTGCATCCTTGTCCTACTTTTATCCAAGAATCATTCTTCTTCACTTTTGAACAGTAACTGGGCAAGTTTCTGTTTTAAATACCAAAACCGTCCAAGTGATATTGTAAAATTTCAGGTTCCAGTAATAGGAATTGTAATGGGCGAAAGGGGTTTGATTTCACGGGTTCTTTGTGCAAAGTTTGGTGGTTTTCTCACCTTTGGTACGCTTGAGTCAGGAGCAGTATCAGCTCCTGGTCAACCAACAATCAAGGATCTGTTGGATTTGTACAACTTCAGAAGCATAGGGCCTGATACCAAAGTGTTTGGTATCATTGGGAAGCCAGTTGGCCACAGCAAATCGCCTCTTTTATATAATCAAGCATTCAAATCAGCTGGTTTTAATGGTGTTTTTTTGCATCTATTGGTGGATGATGTCGCCAGCTTTCTCCAAACTTATTCATCTGCTGATTTTGCTGGATTCAGGTTTGTCCTTTGTATGACAGCTATAGTGTTGTTGAGTCTGTTGTTAGCCTTTTAGAAAGTAACCTTCTTTGACCATCTTAGCAGAAATTCTTTTTCGTTGCTGTTTGTTATTAATTATTTAAAAGGATGAATTTTTCTTCTTTTCCTGCTTAACTTCATTAAAATATGTTGTCGATTCTATATTCTATTTCTAGCATGTGCATGTAGTAACAGTCATACTCTTTCCTTCATGGGGTTCCCATGCGAGATTAGTATCTATGATAGTCCATTTTGCTATAAGACAATGATCCTGCCTGGTAAAAATGAACAGCTGCACAATTCCTCATAAGGAGGCTGCAGTGAAGTGCTGTGATGAAGTTGATCCAATTGCTAAGGTATTGATTCTAAGCCGCTACCAGTGATTTATGTATGTTCTCTAGCCAGAGTATCTGAGTTGTCACAACAATAATTCCATCTAAACCCCTGGCTCAAAATTTTGAATTTTTCAATTTTCCCAGTCACCAAGCTGCATATTTCATCGGGAGTCGGAAGAGTTATTTATATATGAAAATGACCATGTTTGAAGCTTCATGCCATTATTGATTCTATTTTCTTCTAACTTCACAGTCAATTGGGGCTGTTAATTGCATAATAAGGAGGCAGAGTGATGCGAAGCTATTTGGTTACAATACAGATTATGTTGGAGCCATTTCTGCAATTGAGGATGGACTGCGAGGTTTAATGCCTATTTATCAGTTGAGAATATTCTTATGACAAGCTCTCTTGACATAATTGGACATCTCACATAACTATGACAGGTTCACATAATGGGAGCAGCGCAGGTGCTTCTCCTTTAAATGGCAAGTTGTTTGTCGTGATTGGTGCTGGTGGTGCTGGGAAGGCACTCGCTTATGGTGCTAAAGAAAAGGGAGCAAGACTAGTAATTGCCAACCGCACTTATGGTGAGTTACTTTTGCATGGGGTAAATGTAGAGCTAGGGGTAAGTGTATTTGCTGACTTAATTGGTTCATGTGACCTTGAGAAATTAAGTCTTATGCCAATACGAGTTACTGAATTATACTCAGCAATCCACTTCTGTGACGGGATAGGATTAGAATTTGAAACCTTCTGGTTCATGTGCTCACAAGCATTCTGGAACCCAACATTAAATGCTATTATTTCGTTGAGTCATCACATTTCTTGGTAAAGGTCCACAATTTTAGATAAGTCTTATTTTTGTCAGCACTCGATTTCTTGTCAGCATCCCGGCAAAACCTTTGGAGGAATTTCGTCTGAATGACATATGAATTATTCTGCAATGTCAAATCAACTGTTTTCTTCTGACGAAATATGGGAGAGACCTGACTGAGTAGTAAAGAATGCTAAGCTTTGATGTTAGAAGCATGTTTTCTACTTTTTACTACTACGAGTTCTTGTTCTCCTTGGTTCTCTCTTTAACTCTGTTGTATGTTGACCACTATGCGTCTATATGCTGATTCCTTGGTTATCCCATACCACATTCAAAGTATATTGAAATCGGGGTGTGCAATGTGTTGACACCATATTATGATTTCAATTTGCATGCATGATGGCAGCATCCTCTCAAACCACAACATGGAAGAGAAGAAGTAGATGAACATTATAGATCCTCTACACAGTACAATGATGATTTATACCCTTTTCTCTTTTTGAAGATCGAGCCAGAGAGCTTGCGGAGACCATCGGAGGAGATGCCTTATCTCTTGCTGATTTAGAACATTTCCATCCAGAAGACGGAATGGTTCTTGCAAACACAACATCCATTGGGATGCAACCTAAAATTGATGAAACTCCAATTCCCAAGGTTGGCCTCTTCTAAGTGCTCATTCACCGCAACTTATCTGCCTTTTATTCAATTTAAATATTTTGTTTAGGTATCTAAGAAGAACAAGCTGATGTACTTTACCCTTTGAATGTGTTTGCAACCCTTAATGTTTTACTGTCCGGTCTTTGTCGTCCAATAGTTCTGCCTTGTCAGATTTCCTATTACACTCTGATTCCATATTGTCAATCAAATAGAAGTTGCTTTTTGTCTCTCCGCAGCATGCTCTGAAGCATTATTCACTAGTCTTTGATGCTGTGTACACCCCCAAAATGACCAGACTTTTGAGGGAAGCTGAAGAATGTGGAGCGACCGTTGTTTCGGGCATGGAGATGTTCATTGGACAGGCGTATGGGCAATATGAGAGGTACACGGGGCTACCTGGTAAGCTATCCTCTATAAGCATATCAATATGTAATTTATAGCATGAGCTTGGACTTCCATCTTGTTTTCTGCTTTCTTTCTTCATTTTGTGTTTGCTATCTGTCTGCAGCACCAAAAGAACTGTTCAGGAAAATTATGTCGAAGTACTGAAGAGATTGGTGGATTTGGATTCTACTCTCACATCTATTTTTTTTTCCATTTATATGGCGCAAGCCAACATGAACTTGATTTTAGCTTCTCAGGTGGTGTGATCTGTCCACAGTTGAAGATTAGGTGTATTATCAAAGCTCATAATCATCCTGTATGAAAGTAATTCATTTCAGTTTCGAATCTTATCACATAATTCATTGGCAAATCATGGATTTTCGCCGTGAATCATTTTGTTTCATTTATTTATCTTTGGAAAATATGTTTGTACTTGAGAAGTGAGGACACCATTTGCTTGCTCTACAGTGATGTTGTTTTGTCGCGTGTCCATACTGCTTATTAAACTTGTAGCTTCATCGCATCTTGCGGTAAAAGCATACCCACTTCCACTTCAAGCAAACTTTCCAGGCAATGTTCTGTTGATCCACTCCAATTTGAGGATCAAAACAAGTGACTGTTGTAAACATCAAGCCTTGACAACCTATGAAGAATTTTACTCACTCTCCCCCCTCCCTCCTTCATTCCTTGGCATCGTCTATTTTTTCATATTGTTTTGTGATGTTGTTGCGTCTCTTTTACTCATTTTACAATTGATCACATATAAAACAAAAGTTGATAAGTCCTTACCGCAAAAAAAAAAAAACAAAAGTTGATAAGTGATCCAGCATTCAAACAATTGATAATGTTGTCACCAATTTATTTAAACACGTTGACTACCCGTTTAGTATGAGAGACTTATCACTTGGGACGCGGTATTGCCGTCCATTCAAAGCAGCATTTCATGTGAAGTATCGACATTTTGAGAGGGCATAAAGTACTTCGTTGTTCTTTATTCATGGTTATCATTCATTTGGTTTAATGCAGATGTCTTCTCGTATTGTTGAAAATGATCTTTCTCTTGTGTACGGCTATAGAAATAACCCCTGAATATAGAGTCGCTTGGTGTTCCAACCAAATTCCAACAACGCATTTCTTTGACTACTGGATAACTTAAAACCCAAGCTAAGTAGAAAAGAAAGTTCTTAATATAATAAGTGTCATAAGTGCGAAAAAAAAAAGTGCAATCAAATCAAAATGAGTTTTATCTCTCGAGAAAGCTTCTAGGTGCTTAGGGTGTAGGACTTTCCTATCAATGGGGAGAAAATTTAAAAAAAAAAATTTGTATCGCTTTACATGTGACCGTTGCTTCCAAAAACACCTAAAAATTGCTCTAGTTTCTCGCCTAATCTTACAATGGAGAAAAAACAGGTAGTCCCATGATTGAGGTTCGAGCAAATATAGGATGGATTGATCAGTTGTCTTACAGAGATATTAGCCCACCTGTGCAATAATTAAGTTCACGACACAAACACAAAAACCCAGCATCTCTACCCCCTTCAGTGTTACAAACTTCGTCTAGTGTGTAATTAAGTGCGTAACACTCCTGTTTCGAGTGCAACTAAATCCAATCTGGGCGATACTCCCAAAGTTATGGAATTGCAGTTCCAAGCATGCCTCCTACTGCATGGACCTTCAAGAGACTCTTTAAGAACTTGGAGAGTGACGAGGACCAACTCAATAATCTCTACAGTGGCGTGTAGACAAAGCTGCGGTCACCGACCAGCCACATTGGAGAATCGAAGGTGCAGAGGATCGGTGGATCAAAAGCACGGTGGCTATTAGAAGGTAGTAAATGACATTCTGTCGAAAGGCGATGGAATGATTAGGAAGTAAGTGTATGGGAAGTTGCTGTCCAAAGAACCATGTGTCCAGCTTCAAGCTTGGCAAGCTGGTTGAGACAAAGCAGAATTAAGTGAAAGAACTCGTCGATAAGGGTCACAGCTTCAGTGTCATCACAGACGTGTCTGCTCATCCTCCAGCGGAGGAGATACCCAATGAAGACTTACGTGGGGACCGAAGCAATGTTCAAGGTGGTTTAGAGTTGGGTGGAAGATGAGAGCGAGAGCACGAGGGTGATTGGGATACAATCCATGGGTGGAGTCGGAAAGTCCACCCTGCTGATGAAGATCCATGACCAGTTCCCGCAGTCCAACCACATCTATGATCCTATTGTTTGGACTGTCATGTCTGAGGAAGGCGCCACGGCGGAGAAAATCCAGAAAGCTATCTGGAAAAAGTTTTAGACTGCCAGTGGTGTATGGGAAACGACAGATTTGAACCCGAGAGCTGTTCAAACTAAGAAGTTCTTGCTCTTTCTGAATGATATATGATTAGACTTGATCTTGTAAGCTGTAGGAGAACGAAGCAAAGTTCATCTGCACGACCAGATCTGACTTAAGCGTGAGATGAAAGCGAACGAGAAACAGAAGGTGCACCTTTGCCCCTAGAAAAGGCACTCGAACTGTTTAAGCAGCATGTAGGTGGAGGTGGAGAAACTATAGAAGCTGCAGATGATATCCCAGGGCATGTTGAAATGATTAAGGAGCACAAAGGCTTGTCACTTGGTCTCAAAACCGTTGGCCAAGCAACCGCTGGGAAGACGAGTCTTGAGGAACGGAAGCTCGCAATATACTTAAGGATATCCTCTTTCCCATCAACTGCTGATAAAGCCCACGGAGATTAACTACAAGCGCAATTTAGACCCGGTGTTGCTGGAAAGAATAGCCCGTGTCTTACTATCTTTCCCTTTTCCAGTCAACAAAGTTCCCAAAAGTGCAGGCAAATCAGTTTCGTCTTACAAAAATGAATAATGGCATAGTTTGACTTTCCACCAAATTTCCCTTTATTCTCACCAATAATCCCCACAAGAACATGAACCCCCACTAAAGTGGTGAAAACGGTGATTATCTCTTAAGATTATCAATCTGTCTACAATTTTCGAAATGCATTTTATTGCATTGTGGCAGTCCCCACAAACTCTCAAGTTCTTGATCACTCGGATTGGTCTACCAGCAGGAACCGACAAGATTCCAAATGCTACAGCCAGCCTCTCGCTATGGTACTTTAGCATCTGCTCCTTCTCCTCTTCTTCCACATCGTGCAAAACCAACTTGGTTGATGAAACATACCCTGCAAGCTTTATTTTCAAATCTAACTCTTCTAGAAAGGCATATATTCTATCCTTTTCCGGGTGGAAAGGGTCGCCAACAGAAAATGTATGGATCTTGTTCTGGACTTCAATCCAACTATAACCAGGTACTTTCTTTACACCTTTGTTTCTCATCATCAATCTCATTCTACCCACATCAGCCCATCTACCAGACGCTGCATATAAGTTTGAGAGGAGTACATACATGCCAGAATTCTCAGGTTGCATCTCAAAAATCATCTCTGCGGCTTTCTCGCCTAGTTCAGTGTTGCCATGAATCCTGCTTGCACCTAGTAGAGCACCCCATATTGCAGCATCAGGCTCAAAAGGCATGCCTTTCATCAACTTAACCGCCTCAACCAGCTGTCCAGATCGACCAAGAAGATCAATCATGCAAGAGTAATGCTTGTCATTTGCTGTTATACCATAATCCTCATATATCGTATGAAAGTATTTCATCCCTCTCTCGACTAAACCATTATGGGCACAAGCAGACAACACACCAACCTGAAAGAAACCATTAGGATATTAGGTAGAGAAGTTACAGGCTTTCACATGTAACATAAAGCTAGAAAACCATCAAATTCAAAGTTATTATGCCTACAATCTGGAGATGTAAATGTCTCTAGGCAGAAGCTCATTTGAAGGTGCCAATTGACTGTTAGAAAATCTTCAGTGAATGTACTCAAGAAAGAACGTGTAAGTTCATAGTCAAACCCCACCTTCATCATGGATTTGAAGGTGCATATGATGAGGGCTTCAAATGTAACATAAAGCTAGAAAACCATCAAATTTAAAGTTACTATCCTACAATCTGAAGACGTATAAGTTTCTAGGTAAAAACTCATTTGAAGGTGCCAATTGACCGTCAGAAAATCTCAAGAAAGAACGTGCAAGTTCATAGTAAAACCCACTTTCATCGTGGACTTGAAGGTGAATATAAGGGAAGATTACACAGTGCTTGAAGAACGAAACATAGTATCAAAATAGAAGAAACTTCACTTTTAACTTCATCATTGAGACTGAAAGCATGTTTTCAACAAGTCTCTGAACATATACTCATCATTGTGAAGGTGAAAATATTGAATCATTTTTACTTGCTCTCTCTTTTGCCTCCAAAGTCCGTCTTTGATATAGAACTTACCTAGCAAATTCATATGCGATCATAAAAGCATAAGGGCACTGATTTATGATAATTATCTCATTGGAACTAACTTCCAATAAGAAGTGGCACTGGAGAGGCTAACTACAGAACTCGAAATATTTTTTCCCCCCTCTCTGGATTGCCAAATAACTTTCCATAACTTGCAACACATGCTCATTTTCATACAAGAAAGCAACTCAAATAAGCTGAAAGAAAAGGTCAAGTAGACATTTACCATTGTTACATCGTCTGGTTTGATGCCTGCTGCCTGCATTGACTCAAACATCACCAAAGCTTCTTTTCCAAATCCATGTCTTGCGTAACCAGCAATCATAGTATTCCAGGAGACAATATCCTTGTCTATTATATCTTTAAATGCATCATAAGCCTCTTCTATGCTTCCACACTTGCAATACATTGACAAAAGTGCATTCCCCACAAACCACCGAGACACATATCCTGCCTTAACTATTCGGCTATGCATTTGCTTTCCCAACTCCAAGGCAGCAATATCAGCACATGCGCTCAACGAACACGTAAAAGCTGACCTATTTAATGTTTCTCCGGCTCTGTTCATATCGACAAACTGATGTAAAGCCTCCTCGCAATGACCAGTTTGAGCATAGCCAGCAATAATGGCTGCCCAGGAAATACAGTCACGCTGAGGCATCTCATCAAACAAACTTCTAGCTTGAGAAATATTGCCGCTCTGAGCATAGCATGTGATCATTGTATTCCATGAGCCAATATTTCGACAAGGCATTGCGTCGAATAACTCCTTTGCCATGTCTATTTTCTTATACTGAACATAACCAGCAATCATTGCATTCCAAGAAACTGTATTCTTTTCTGGCATCTCATTGAAAATCCTTCTTGCTTCATCCAACAATCCATTCTGCACATAACCAGACAGCATTGCTGTCCATGCAAAAACATCCTTAGTCGGAGATTCCTCAAACAGTCTCCTTGCTTCAGACAACTCACCATTCTGTGCATAACCGGTAATCATCGTATTCCAGGAAACTTCATCTCTAACTGGCATCCTATCAAAAAGATTCCTTGCATCAACAAACCGCTTCTTCTTCACATACCCAGCCATCAAACAATTCCAAGGTACCACCTCCCAATCTGTCTTCGATTCAAACAACCTCTGCGCCTCCTCCAGCCTGCCGTTCTGTACGTATGCCGCAAGCAACCCATTCCACGACACCACATCTTTAATCGGCATCTCATTAAATATCTCCTGTGCCTCATCAACATACCCATACTGGGCATAACCTGACAACATCGCATTCCAAGAGACTACATCCCTCACAGGCATTCGCTCAAACAGCACCCGAGCAGCAAAAAGGTCTCCATTCTTCACATACCCAGAGATCATCAGATTCCACGAAACCAAATCTCTTGCAGTATCGGGCATTCCATCAAACACTTGCCTAGCAAGATTGAACTTGTCATTCTGCAAGTACCCAGAGATCATGGCATTGTAAGAGACGGTGCTTCGACAGGGCATCAAGTTGAAGACCCTCAGAGCGGCCTCGCATTGCCCATTGCGCATGTGGGATGTTATGGCCATGTTCCATTTGATTACGGCGGGGACTTCTGAGACGACCCGCGAGTTTCGTTTTGGTTTGCTCTTTTCCGGCGATGAAGATGACGACGACGACGGTGGTGTTTGCTTCAAACAAGAAGGCTTTAAGCTCGTCTTCGCAGTTTCCTGACGTAAGCGAAGGGAGCAGCTGACGTGAAACTGTCTGCGCCAGTAATTCCCGCGCATCCCTCGAGCTCAAAGGACTTCGATGAGGGTGACGACGATGACAGAATGGAAGGGTCCTCATGTCCACGAACAATCACGAGTCGATTCGGATGATAAAACCTGGTATTCTGAAGACTGAGTTGCGGCGAGAAGTGGTGATTACCGACATGATCTGTCGGGTTCCATGAAAAATCGCTGTCGACGTCATACTGTTCCTTTTAACTCTGTTGTCGGATCGCTTGAACTATAACGAAGGATCTGAATTCTGCGTATGCGCTAGAGTGGCACGAACTAACTTACTTTGCCCTAAATGAAGTTTATGACGTGTTAACAATAGTTGTATACTCAATTACAATGAGACAACGTAATATAATATTGTTTTCCTCCTCCGAAGATTCAATATGAACCCACATGTTAACATTTACAAATTGTGGGAAGATAAGATGCTTGATGTTAAATAAGAATCAAATTCCAAACAACTACTAGAAAAGGAAAAACAAAACAAAAAGCTCAAAATTAAAGATATCTGAACATGTCCAAAGCCTAAAAATACTTTTTTTGGGGATAAAACTCGATTAAAAAAAAGAAGAAACATTTCCCATTTGGATCTTGCAGCTTAGTAGTGAAATCCCGCTAAAGAGAGTTAACTGAGCTAATTAGATGTGAATAATACGATTGGTAGTGCAAGTACTTCCGCCGAATTGATGTCACTGTCCATCCCGTGAGAGTGGTTGGTTACAGAGGCAATGAATTGGTGGCGATTGCCGCCATGGGTTGATCCGTGACGGCTAAAAGAAGACCGCGAGGAAGTAGAAATGGCCATAGCAGCAGTGGATTGGCATCTCAGCGCAAGTCAAACAATCTGAACTAACATAAGATGAGCCCATCCATGCAAATGTTGTATTGCCAGATCGAGATTATTCAAAGAGCAACATTAGTCCTCCGACCAATCAAGTAGAACTCCTTTCGAATACCACTCAATGGCACTCCCGATACATGGGTCACACCCAGAACCGTTTCCGAGACTCTTCAAATCATTTTTCCTTATTCAGATAGATGGTTGACCTCTTGTTAGTCGCAGGATTGGCTAGAGTAAGGGTGATACCAAATGTTTCTCCCCAAGTAGCGCCACAACATTAAGCTTTCTTAGCCAGATGAACCATTAACAGCAGACGTGCATACCTTCCACCTGTCTTAGATCAGTGTTGACACCATTAGATCCTAATGAGTGATCCTGGACACCAGGTTCGTCCACAGAGTTAAGCAGTTGCATCATTTACTTTCGCAGAGACAATGTAAGTATGCCGTGATCCCAAAAAAATTTGCATCCAGTCCTAACTTTTCGTCACTTCCCCCTAATAAGAAGTGAATTTTTTTGAAACAGATCCCAATGTCGTCTTCCCACACCATTCCCACAGAGAGATTCATAAACCAGAAGTCCTATCTGGAAGAAAAACTGATTTCTGCTAGCTTTAAGTCTACATTGCAGAGATCGTTACCTATAAGAGACCTGAATCACTTCCATTCACTCCTCGATGGATTAGGGCTCATTGTGAAGGAAGAAAAGGCAAGAGAATACTGCACTCCGGAGGTTAATACGCCCATATTATGTAATGTCTTTATAGAAAAAAAAAGGGGGGGGGGGGGTAAAAGATTGAACGTTACCTTACCCAGAACCTCACTTTCTGAGGAGCCATGTGCACTGTTCCAGGTGGTTGGAGCCAACCCTCAGTTATGCTGATGAATGGTTGTGGATAGAGGCCACAGCCAGATTAAGACAGCAATAAACAGTTGCTGTAACTGCCCTGCTTGCTTTCAGACATACAAGTATGATTACAGGAAGCTCACGCTGTATCCTCAGGAGAAGAGTCTAAGCTAATGAGACTGCAGAGACTGTTCTTCTCGATCTGTCTTTTCATTGTCCAAGTCATGAACCATAGGAGATTCAGCAAATAAGAAATCTTGAAGTCTCTTGTGTGATCATAATTCCAAGAGGATACATGTACCTTATCAAAAAGGTTGGCCATGACACACAACAGTCAAAGATTCAAAATTACTCCAAAATTTAATGAACGGTATAAATCTTCTTCACATCAACTGCTGCCTCATGGTTCATCTTCCCCTCCTTTCAAGCCGTCCTCCCTTTCTTAATGTCTTTTTATTTATTCATCTTTCAGGAAATCACGAAACATGTTATCTCATAGGCCATGTAGTATCTATAAGAACAGGATCCTTTTAGAGGACAAAGCATAGGGACATTATGCGTGTGTCAGCTCCTCATTCAACATGGCAGGAGTCAAGTCTGGACGGGAGGGGAGGGGAGAGGATGATCTGCTGTTCTATTCTAGTTTTAAGTGTTAACAGTTCTGGTTCAAGTGATAACAACGTAAGAACCAAAACTAGACATGCAATATAAGGCCCACAATAGAAACCAACCCTATATGATCCCCATCAAGTATTCTAGGTATCCCAAAGAGCTCGAATCCTCGTAGTGTCAACCAACTCGTTTTAACTTGTTTTACTTTGAAAACCAGCCCCGTTCATCCAATGTTGACTGTAATACCCATTTTAACGTGAAGTTACAAGGTGTAATAGGATGAAGCTATAAATTCAAATGAAGAAGGCATCATTTATGGTGGGACAGCATTTGGTTCAATAACCACTGCCTTCACTGACTCAAAAATAATCAAAGCCTCCTTTAAAAGTCCTCGCCTTGCATAACCAGCAAGCATGGTATTCAACGAGACAGAATCCTTGTCTTCTATACCATGAAATACATTGTAAGCATCTTCAATATTTCCACACTTACAGTACATTGCCAGAAGTGCATTCACCACAAAACATCCAGATTCGTATCCTGCCTTTATTAGGTATCCATGCAATTGCTTTCCCAATTTCAAGGCTCCGATTTCAGCACATGACTTAAAAGAACAAGTCAAAGCCGATCTGTTTGGCCATTCTCCATGTCTGTTCATGTCTAGAAGCAGCTGCAAAGCCTCTTCAAAATGGCCAGTTTGAGCATACCCAGAAATAATAGCAGCCCAAGAGATGCAATCACGCTGAGGCATCTGATCAAACATGCATCTAGCTTTGGAGATGTCACCAGCCTGGGCAAAGCCGGCGATCATTGTATTCCAAGAAGTGATGTCTCGACAAGGCATCACCTCAAACAACTGTGTCGCTTTGTCTATTTCCTTTGATTGCATATACCCTGCAATCATTGCATTCCATGAGACACTATTCTTTTCCGGCATCACATCAAAAATACGTTTCGCATCATCCATCATTCCCTTTTGCACATATCCAGACATCAAAGCTGTCCATGCAAAGACATCCCGAGCTGGTGAGGCCTCAAACAATCTTCTTGCTTCCAACAACTCATCATTCTGTGTGTAACCTGCGATAATAGTGTTCCAGGAAATGTCATTTTTGAAAGGCATCCGATCAAAAAGCTGTCTTGCATCAACCAACATCCTCCTCTTGACATACCCAGCCATCAGATAATTTGAAGGAATCACCTCCCAATCCATCTTCAACTCAAAAAGGTTACGCGCTTCGTCCATCCTACCGTTCTCAACAAATGCAGTAAGCAACGCGTTCCAAGATATATTATTCTTGCAAGGCATCTCATCAAAGATCTCTCTCGCCTCATCCACTAGTCCATTTCGCCCGTAACCCGACAACATTGCATTCCAAGAAGCAACATCCCTCGCAGGCATTTGGTGAAACAACGCACGAGCAGCAGAAACATCTCCACTCCTCATGTACCCACTAATCATAGAATTCCAAGAAATCAGATCCTTGGCAGGCATTTCTTCGAACATCTCTCTGGCACGACCGAACTGGCCATTCTGCCAGTACCCTGTTATCATCGCATTGTATGAGACGATACTCCAATGAGGCATCGAGTTAAAGATGCGAAGAGC
Organism: Psidium guajava; assembly: GCA_016432845.1. Classification (NCBI taxonomy): domain Eukaryota; kingdom Viridiplantae; phylum Streptophyta; class Magnoliopsida; order Myrtales; family Myrtaceae; genus Psidium; species Psidium guajava. The sequence continues at coordinate 2,527,343 of CM028234.1, read as the reverse complement.
CAACTCGCACTGGCCGTCACGCATGAGGGCAGTGATAGTCATGTTCCATTTTCTCACATCCGCATCTTCTGCTACAGTTGCCGGACGTCGCTTCCACTCATTCTTTCGCGGTGGCGAAGTTCCCTTCGAACACGACTTGGGCTCTCTGCTTCTGCTCGCTCGAACTCGTCCATGAGAGCAGAAATGTCTGTACCAGCAACGCCCACGCATAACTCCACCAATCAAGGTTTTGAAGAGGATCGAAGTGCTGGGACATGGGTTCCTAATCTAAACAGCATCCGAGCAGATTTAAGAGTATATCGGCGAGCTGGAGAGCAGCTAGGGAAAACTGATTTCTCAAGACATCGCATCACAACTCGATCTGTCCTCCTCGTTCTGAGCAAACCAGCACCGCCTCATTGCAATTTGAAATGCGCTTCGATCGATTGCCATTACAGTGAAGCGGTAGCAGCAGGATCGAACTGACATTCATCAGTTGTTTTGAGTAACCTGCGACTTCCCCATGTCCACAAGCAGCTTCCCAGTCCTCGAGCGCCCAACAATCAACATGCGTCCTTGAATGGCGAAAGAATGATTCACTAATCTCCCTATGTTTCTCGCTAAATAGATAATTCAACAATCTACTATACTGTTTACATAAATAAATGAAAGATGATCTCAAAAGTCGTTTGATTATTTGCATAAATAAACGGAAAATTATCTAAAAAATTATAGATATAAAATTTTATTAATAATGAAAATGTTTTTTTTACTAATTAATTGTTTTAAGCTAATAGTTGTGGTAATGAATATGATTGGTTATTATCAGCCTGATACAAAGGTCAATTTTCAAAAAATGACTTTTAAATTATTTATTTTTAATGAAATCCCTAAAAAACTATTTTTTAGTAAAAATGTCTAATAATAGAAAAAAAAATCTGATTTTGTGAATACTGATTGCATGGAACTAGTCTCCTAATTTCAAACTCATATAGCAAAACCAAAAAAAAATTAAAATTTTTTTAAATAAAGGCCCCAAGCAGCTCTTGTTTTAAATAAGAGCTCGAAATGCTTTATTTATCTCAAATAAGGGCATGAATTGATCGTACTTGTTTCAAACAAGGGCTTAACCTCGTCGATTAGCCATCCGATCAAATATTTCTACCAACTAAAGACATTTTTTGTCAAAATATTAATTTAGCCTAACTTTTAGTTAAATCATGTTAAAAACTTAAAAAGAAGAAGAAGAAAGAAAGAAAGAAACAAGTGGGAGGGGGTCATCGGCACCTTGATGCGGGCTAGGGGGCGGCGATCCTTGTTTAGGTCCAGTTGAGGACCAGCGAGCCTTACTTGCATATTGAAAAAAAGTCATGAGCCTCTCCTAGCTATGGTGAGGGTCTACTAGCTTTCGCCTCTAGTTGGCGGGGTTGCCCATCCTCTTCAAGGCGCCAGCGCCACCCCACTAGTGGTGGGGCAGCAGCCCCCCTCTTACCTATATACTTTTAATTTTTTTGGAAAAATAGAAATAAATAAATAATATTAAATGACCAAAACGACCCCACTATTGGTGACACGGTGAGTCAGGTCAATTTTTTGAGACTTATGAAATTACTTTAGATTTTTATTTAAAATAATACTTACTTTAATTCTTTATTTGAGATAACGTGGATATTTCATGCAAAAATAAGTTTTCACGGAAAAAGGGAAAAAAAAAATAAGGCGGAGGAGAGTGGCACGTGTCAATCACGCGATTGCTCTCGTGTGCGATTTGAATCAAATCATTTGATGTTGATCCCCTTCTGGAATGCTACATTTCCCACGGTCCGAAGTTTATTCAGACGGTCGAGTTTCTCGTCGTCCCTCGTGCGTAACGTCGTCTCTGCCTCAAATTCTCATCAGCGAGCGAGCATTAAGGAAATGGCAGCTCCTGCCGCCTCGAAGCTGGCCGCGGCTGCGGAGAGGGTCGGCTCCGCCGCGCGCCGCCAGGTCCTCACCCTGACGGATGCCGCCGCCTCCAGGATCCACCACCTCCTGCAGCAGCGCCAGCGCCCTTTCCTCCGGCTCGGCGTCAAGGCTCGCGGCTGCAACGGCTTGTCCTATACCCTGAATTACGCAGGTAACCTTTCAGCAATTTCGGTCTTCCGGAAGTTGTGTGTTCATCTTTCCTTTTTTCGGATTGTTTCTGCCGAGTTTGATCTGCTTATGTTGAAATCTGGATAAGTTTGTATTTCGACGAAGACGAGTTTTGTGTCTGCTTGTACTTCGATTCTTTTGCTCTAATTTCTTTATTTTAATCGTCGATTGAGTGATGCAATTCGGAGATTACTTTAAGAGGGTACAATTTTCGTGGATGGTGTGGTCTAT